>JAGSMU010000029.1:1325000-2650000 GCA_029286865.1 Teinopalpus imperialis
AAGCTGCGTATTTTTACTAATATGTTTTAATATTTATTTTAGTTTATATAATTTCTTATATCTAAGGATATTATCGTGTTTATTTTAAATTTTTATATCCTGATATTTCGCATAGATTGGGCCAAAAATTAATACTTAATAACTAACGGTTATTTGGACTAACTATGACATCGGGACGTCAAACATCTCAACCACTCACACTTTCGAATCGTCGAGATAGAAAAGTTTCACTAGCAACTTGAGTGCTTTTAACTGACAACTTGTTGCACAGTTTAAAATTTTTCATTTTATTTTAACCGGAGAGGAAGTAAGTTAAGTTTTGTTGCTACTTGTTATTAATTTAAAAAATATGGATAGCTCAGTTTATAAGTATACGCTTTTAATCGCGGTACGCGAGCAAACCGAGTTCGATCACCGGGCCGTAACTTTGAGTGCAGATTTATCACGTCCTCTACGAAAGTCCACGTGAATTCCTTCACGTGCTTCTTTGGGACAAAAAATGTTTTATAGACATCTCAGGGGAGTCCGCCGTGCGACAATACTCCAATGCGTTCTCTAGGGGCACCTAGGAGTTCTAGGGAGCGGGCATGCCTAGCTGTGTTACTTGTTATATACATGGGCTGTTACATCTACTTTCTAATGTTCAATTCCACTTTATAAAGACGAACATGAGACAACATATAATCCAATATAAGGCGGTCTTTCGGCTTTGCGGCGTTCTTTGAAAAGTAAAAAAGACAACGTCCATAATTCCATATATCGCTGTTACATTCTAGTATTTTACTATAATTCTATTATTATGTTAAAAAATTTAAACCAATTTACAGAAAGGAATTCATGCGGCTCTTACAGCTTCGTCTTTTACAGGGTTATTTGGTGTTCTCTTACTTCCTATAAAGTCTTTTTGCCACCGAAGTTTGTTTCTAACTGCAGACTGAATGGGTCAGCTCGCCCGGGATAGGACCACGCCCTCACAGAATACCGGCTGGTAATAGTAGCATATCGCTGCTGTGTTTCGTCTGGTGAGTGAAGGGCTCCGGAGACCTTTATTACTGGTGACGAGGCATTCCATCTCAGTCCTCAAGGGTGACAACACATCTGCATTATGATTCCTTGTCAAGGATGAATGTAGATGTTTCTGTACTATGTGCTCGTTTGTAACTCTCAGTGATAAAAAAAAGCTATCTGTTAATTCTCCAGAGTGGAAAATGGGTGGACAGATTGTTGGTATTCGTGTATATGTGTGCCAAAAGTCTTTGCCGTCGCATCTGAACCTTCCTCCGATCTTATAGCATATATTACATTGAACTAGACAAGGGGACGATGCGCGCGTGACTTTGTGTCCGCATAAATGTTTACGGCACTGTCATATATCTCCTACATAGATAATTTCGTCTGGTAACCAAAAGATAATAGTTTTTTTTTCCTGATTTTTTAAGAATATTAGCACGTAAGCTGAAAATGATGTGCTAGGAGATGGTTTACGAGAATAGTCGAATGGTGGATTCGAACCCACGACCTTTAGTTTCGCAGACCGTGCCCTAAACCATTAGGCTATTGACGCTTTAGTCTAAAGAAAAAGGCCAAAGTAAACAGTTTTGCTTTTTTTATCACAATTGTTAGTGAATGGCGATATAGCACTAGATAGAAAAGCCACTAGTGCACTAAAAGCCTATTCTTGCCTTGAAAACGCCCAAGTTATATTCGGACGGAAATACAATAAAATTTCGTTTCCTTAAGTCTGATTTGGTCAAGTATTCGGTTGCTATATACGACGAGATTTGTAAAGGAAAAAGCCTCCATGTATTTTCCTTACACGTTCCCTTTCGTATGTACCCTTTTTATGAATTCTCTTGGTAAAAAGATATTTAAATACAAAGAACGAATGTATTCGTATATACGCTAGTGTTTTCTACACATTATTTACGAAAACCTTAATTTTACCTACTTGGTTCCGCTTTTAAAATTAATATAATAAAAATATTAATTAATATAAATAAAATATAAATGATATTAAAAATTCCGTCAATACCGAACCGACGCAGTTGTTACTCTAACCACTACGCCACCGAGCATATATTTTTAAGTGAATTTGAAGCTGTAAATTCATGTTACTTTTAGATGCAAATAAGAGATGATATTTTATGCATGCTGGCATTCATACAAAGGTAATGCAAAATTTTCTTTACGTACTTTCATAATTTTTTTTTAACAAGCAGTGAAATATTTTAATGTAAAATATTATATTTTATATATATATATTTGCTATAAGGTAACTTCATTAAGTTACCTTATATCGAAAAAAGTCTTTAAATTACGCGAAAGCTAGCAACTCGAGTTCGATCCCCCATTACCGGCATCATTGAATATTGTGTATTGTAAGTTAAAGTAGACAGATTTGATTGGCGGTGAAGCTACATCTAATTTCTGAGTGCGAGGTGAATTGGTCAGGTCAACCGATAACAAGTTACGGGGCTTTCTATCTTAGTCTCCAGGGGAACAACGCAAGTGTATCCCGAAACGTTGTTAAGGATGAATGTGTCTTGACCCGCCGTCTTAACTTACCATCAGGTGAACGATGTAGGCTCGTTTATTACCCCTATTATTATAACAGAAAAAGAAAAAATCCAGTCAAACATTGCATTTCAGGTAGACGTATTGAACCCAATCCTTACAATGTTATATGGCAATTTGAAAACCTGATAACGACCAGACATGACGTATTGTGTTCAAGATCCATCATCTTGAAATCTCTTATTGGTATTATCTTGTAACGATGTTAATATATAATAAATGAATCTTTCTTATACAGGTCTTATTTAATGAACAGATTGCGACCTCCTTTAATAACAAACGCGAACCCCCAAGGGTCGGAAATGATGCTTTAGGCTATAGACGCTTCCTTAACTGCGATCATTTAAAATATATAAACACCTCCATAGTTAGACTAAATACATACACCAAATGTGCTTTCAACTTTAAAACATTTCCATGTTGCTTATTTTCTGAGCTTTCAGCATATAAGTGAGTTGAAATTCGCTACGCGACCGTCAAGTGACAGGTGTTCCTTGATTAATGTATGCGGAACAGCTGCAGTCGCTCTAGTCAGCTCCAGCTTGTCATTGCTTATAAATCTTTTCAAAATAGTCCATTGCTGTTTATTAAAGAACTACATAGATTTTGATATTTTGATATTTAAGAACTACGTAGTACGTAGACCTTAAGTTTCACAGATCGTACCCTAAACTATTAGGCTATTGATATCATTTCTGAACGATATATAGGTAACAAGCAGGTGACATCAACTCAAACTCAAAACTCTGGCAAACTCTACTAAACTCTTTGTATATCGTAAGTTCTGCGGAGTGGTGGCCTGATTTCCTGTCATTTACAGGTTTTTAATACCTACTCATCAGTTAGCCACGACTATGTACTGATATTTTTTTTGTAAAGAGAACGTGTTTCTATTATGTATTAGAAATAATACATAATAGAAACACGTTTTGGTGAAACAAAAAAAAAAATAATTAAAAAAAAGAATGCAGTGCTAATGATACGAGACATACAATATGCTTAGATTATGCAATGGGGTAATTAGAACAAAAGTCTCAACTATTATTAATGGCAATGTCATAAAGAAATGTAATGTAGTAATAAGAAAGAAATGAATAGAGGGCAAACGAACAAGCAGACCACTCGATGGTAAGTGATCACCGACGCCTACGAACATCCATAACACCAGAGGAGTCGCAAATGCGTTGCCAACCATTAAGGAAGGTATATGTAGGTTATAGGTAAGGTATATATACATATATATATATCCTTTATGTATATATATATATATATATATATATATATATATATATATATATATCTATTAGGTCTTTACCTACGAAATTGCCGTTCTTCAGTATTGGCCATTTCAAACCAAAAATAGTTTTGATTGGCTGTGAACTCTTAATTCAAATTCATTTTGTTTTAAAAACATGACATTCTTTTTACAAAGTCAGTATTTTGTTTATTGATTACCTTTGTATTTTCATTACGTTTGAACATTTTTCGTCATAATGGATACTTTAAAACTCCTGTAATTATGGAATATGAGTTCCGTCGTGGCATCAACGCAACTCAAACGGCACGTAACATCAACAACGTTTACGGAGAGAACTTTACAAACGAACGCACAACCCGTTATTGGTTTGCCCGGTTCCGTTCTGGAAATTTTGATTTGAAAAATGAATCTCGTGGTCGTCCGGACACTTTGGTCAACAATGATGAATTAAAGGCGATTGTGGAAGGTGATGATACATAATCTACAGCCGAGCTAGCAGCAGCTTTTGATGTTAACATCAAAACAATATTGGTCCATTTGCGATAAATTGACAAGGTAAAAAAGCTTGATAGATGGGTGCCCCAAGAACTTAACGGTCGCCAGCGCAACGTTCTCGTTGAGACCTGTCGCGCTGCTCAACAGGCACAGAAATGAAAGAATTTTGAACCAAATTGTTACGTGCGACGAAAAGTGGATTCTATTCGACAATCGAAAACGCTCAGCAAGTTGGTTAGATCCTGGCAAAGCAATGCCCTAAACGAAAAATGACCTGTAGTAATTTTGATGGTCACTGTTTGGTGGTCTAGTGCCGGTGGGTTTAATCACAGTTTTTTACCAAACTTTTAACATCATTACTGCAGATGTGTACTGTTAAGTACTGAAGACAATGATGGAAAAGCTTACACATCTGCAACCAACTTTGGTCGTCCCTGCTGCTTCTACACGACAACGCGCAACCCCATACTGCACAACAGACAGTCTCCATCCTGCAAGAGTTGGGGTTGGAAGCTTTCCCTCATCCACCGTACTCACCAGACCTTGCACCCACCGACTATTACTTTTTCCAAAATTGGACAACTTTTTAGCGGGAAAAAAATATAAGATCGAAGGAAGGTTTAGATATAGTGTCAGGGACACGGTACATACACACAATACACTCAGATCCGAAAATCAACTATTTGTGATTCACAAATATCATTCCTCGGCTGGGAATCGAACTCAGAAGCTGAGCTAACGGGTAGAAAGAATGAATGTTTCGACATAACCACCACGTTCTATATATAAATAATTTATATAATTTTCTTTCTGACATTAGTTACTATTTTAAAAGCTCTATATTAGATGGAGTGAAGACCTATGCAAATTTTGCGGGAAGTCGTTACATGCAGGTGGCTGATGCAGGATCGTGCTTTGTGGTAGACTTGGTGGAGGCCCATGTTCAGTGGTGGAATATGATGATACTCATGACAGGAGTAGGGGTTTGTGGTGTCCAGACGTGAGTCATGTGAAATGTGAGTCATGACTTATGTCCAAATATTGAACTCGACTGATAATCGTAGCCGAGCTTAACCAATAAGCTAACCATATAAATGGAAAGCTCTGAACGCTTCCTGGATTAACCTCAGTAATGACTCACTGTGCTATGCAGGCGAGCTTAGCGTGATTTATTTATAAAGCTGTGTACGCGCAAATAACCGCCATCATTATTATTATTACTTCCTGTTATGGAACGTGATTTAATTTTGCAATTTCGCGCAAAGTTCATGAGATTAAATTGTAAATATATCTTTTGAATGAAATTTATAATTAATTAATTGATCATCAAATTGGGATAGATATACATAGATCGAAGCGGAAATACGTAAAAAAGGGAAAACACTGGTACATGTCGGGTAATAAACGAGAACACAGTTCACCTGATAAAGATGATTACTTTATCCATCCATAACAAAGAATCTGAGTCGCTAATGAGGACTAAGGAATGCTACGTTACCAGTAATTAGCAATGCAGGCAAACTGTCGTCCACGGGGATGATTGCGCATGCGCATCCTGAAACTTTGCTGAGGATGGATGTAGATGTCATGGGCTACAATCATCGCAACTGTATTTTTTCTTTGCCTTTGCCTCCCCTAGCTTTATAAAAAGTTAATAAGTAGCTTATAAATAGTTAATTTTCCGTCCATGCTCTCAAAAAATCTGGCCCACCGTTGGCCACATGACAATATACAAAAATTTACACAACTACGGTAATAAATGATCTAAAAACAAATTTCTAAACATTACGCGATAATATTCATAAATACTAGTTGAATATCAGCGTAAAATTGCATCGTAATGCTGCTGTGTTTCGTCTGGTGAATGCAGGCATCCGGAGGCCTTTATTACTCGTCACCAGTAATAAAGGTCTCCGGATCCCGGCATTCTATCTCAGTCCTCAAGGGTGACAACGCATCCGCATTATGATTCCTCGTCAATGATGAATGTAGATATCATGGGCCGCAGGAATCACTTACCATCAGGTGAACTGTGTGTGAGTTTGTTACTCTCAATGTAATAAAAAAAAGTTTAAATCAATGTGAAGCAAAATGTTTAAACAGCAAAACTTTCATACCATAACAACTCTAATACAATTCAATAAAAAGCAAATCACATTAGCTGAAGAATTCAAAATATAAACATAAGCTAATAATACATATGTATAACATTATGACTAAAGACCCCTATTAAGTAAGTACTAAGTATTGCTTGAGGTGTCTACCGTATATACTATACTAAAACCGCATATACACTATCACTCTTGAGATGTTATAAGCAAATACGTATGTACTAAATTATGACTAAAGCCCTCTCAAGACGCCGCAAGCAAAACCCTCACTCTCGAGATGTTATTGACACACGAACTACGTTACTAACATATTAAGATGGATTATCCGCCATCAGTTTGTTGCGAGACGGGGTTGACATTACGAGCCTTTAAGTTAGAACGTTGTAAGAGACGGAAGTGGCAAAATTACTTGTCCAAGATAAGTTTATATTTATAAGTTTTCTTTTATAATATTAGATATTAGACGAAATAAGCGAACAGTTCACCTGATAGTAAGTGATGACAGGTGTCCAAGAGATTTACATTCATTCTTGGCAAGGAATCTCATTATGTAATAAAAAATTAAAATGCTATTTCGGTATTACCGCTCTTAATATGTTTTCCATGTAAAAGCTCGATCTGTTAAGAGTTGATACACATTCAAACCACAAATACAAATATACACTATCCATTTATCAAGATCCCTGTAAGGTTCGGTCGTTAGTCAGGTCAGGTACATATAAAAGTTATCGCACTGCTGGAATAAATTTTGTGAATGTAAATGTGCATCCCAGACAGAGATGCATCGTTGGAATGCAACATTTAACTTACTGAAAATTAATTAAATACATTACATTATACATTACTTTAATAAGATACAAGAGGACTAGACATTTATTTTATTGTACCGACGGTGACAAACTAGCACACAATTGACCTGGCGGTGTGATTCGCGCGGCCCATTTTACCTCGTCACCAGTATTAATGATCTCTCTACCCTCAGTAGACTAAACACAGCAGCCTTATGCTTCTATTTTCCACTGAGCAGGACCTAATAGTCCTCGTAGCCCCTCAGGGTCGAACCGACCCATTCTTGCTACAAATAAATAAAAACTGCAGTGTGGCTCTAAAACTATTAATACCTGTAAGTATATAAATCCATCTGATCGTTTAAAACAACGGGCTCGTGATATTTACTCATTTACTAGCTACGGGTTAGCTGACGTTGTTTTGTCCAAATTTCAATAAATTTGTTTGCGATCGTCAAGCGAATTTGATTACATTATACATAATTCGAAACTTGGATTGTTGTCTTCATTCTTTCGGGAAATTCCCGATTCCAAAGAATTAATGTTTTCAGATTTTCCCGAATTTGGCAATTTTCCCGGCAATTTTTCAATTTTTCTTTCCATAAATACCTAATTCAGACGATTATGAATATTTTAAAAAAATCACCAAATCGGTCCACCCCTTTGTAAGTGATGCGTTTATCAACGAGCAGTATTTTGTATTTGTATAGATAAACGGTACATTAACAACATAATGACAATATTAATGAACAAGCGTGCACAACAATTACAAATAAAAATAATTTGAAAAAACAAATTTGGGATGTACTAAATCAATCAGGAAAACCGCCCTGAATACCAGAATAGTAGCATAACGCACCTCATTATAAGTAACAAAGCATTCTAACTCAGGCAGTGCATTTTGGATCTTGAATCTTTGTTGGGAATTAATAGACTACATGGACCATTGTCATTATTCTTAATATTTAGGCTAAAGTATTAAGTTGTTCTTCACTCGCATGTTAAGGTTACACGCATTCTTTTTTTATATTTAATCGAATTATAGTAAGTATACCCAGGTGATTAGCTTAGTCAGCGTTCACACGGCTGTGGCGCAATCGGTGCATCTCTAAGAATCATTACAATTGAAGACAGGATATTACCTAATACTTTTGTTGTCGCAATTCGATTAACACCTTAATCAGCAGTTACTCGGTAATGGCGATTAAAAAATAACCCCATAATGCTGCTGTGTTTCGTCTGGTGAGGGAAGGGATCCTTTATTACTGGTGATTCTGCATTGCATCTCAGTCCTCAAGGGTGACTCTGCATTATGATTCCTTGTCAAGGATGAATGTAGATGTCATGGGCCGCAGGAATCACTTGCCATCAGGTGAACTGTGTGCTCGTTTGTTACTCTCAATGATATCAAACCGAGTTCGATGTTTTGATAAATGTTTTTTATTGTATTTTATATATTTGTTTTATTACGTTTCACTTTTATAGTAATATATTTATTTATTCTATTGACTTATTAGGCGGAGTTAGAAATTAACCTTTCATAATAGTAATTTATTTCATGCTCAAGACTCATATTTTGTTAGTAAATAAACACTTAACATCTATTGTTAGTAGTAATTGATTGTAATTATTGTATGTTACATGTACCCATGCAGTGGTTCATATACCGTCGCGTAAAAAAAAGTAAACTGGTGCCTCTGCAAACTTGCGACGAACACCTAATGCGCTACAGACTCGAGGGAACACCAACAGCACTCTGCATACGTTATTATACTCCACGCGAAGCGCGTTTAAGATCTTTGAGTACAGTTCGCCCACAAGCTGCCCGTATAGAAACATGTACAATAAGCTCTGAACTTAGTTTCTGAGCAACGAGCAAACCTGCGATCATGCTCGTTCTCGCTGACAACGCCCTTCGCTCTTTCTTTCCAGACCTGCATCGTCTATAAGGCCATAGATAATGGAGGTCTGATTTTATCACAAGCTGATGGTGTAACAAACAAACAATACAATTTTTTGTTTATAAAAATGATAATAGTAAAACAGTTTAGTTCAAAAAAACAACTTTGCATAAACAATACTCTTTGGCTAACGGAGGTGACTCAACTTCTGCTGACACAGGATGATAGACCGTGCAGTACTGGGTTTCAGCCACTCCCATCCCCCTTAGATGTGATGCGGGAGTCGTGAGTACTAAGGGCTTCCCGATCACCATCTAAAAGTTATATTTTACAAATTGTTTATACGCAACAAAGGGAAAGAAAAAATAAGTTTGAGCAGACAAGAACACTATCTGCTACTATTAACTATTACTAATATGTTCTCATTACTAGTATGATGCATGTGCATGTGTTCGCTTGTGCGGGTTTGTGTGCATGTGTTGGCTTTTATTTATACATTCTGCAGTTTATATTCATATAATATAATATATAAACACAATTTACCTTACTTACCTGATGCTGTGATGTATGCGGCGAATTACAAGACATCATCAACAGAGATTCAAGACGCACATGCATTGTCACCCTTGCGGATTTAGATGGAATGTGTCAATACCTGCAATTGAGTACCTGGACCATTGCACTCACCATATCAATCATCGTTATATTATTATTTTTCACACAAGTAATTGTTGTTAAATGTTTTTAAGTATTGTTAATTGTTCTTAAATGTTTTTAAGTATTGTTAAATATTGTTTTAAGGGAGGAAATCGGTTAGGACTTTATAATTATTACTCTTGATTCTACTGGAACAGTAATCCCTTCTACTACGGATTCCGTTTTACACGCAGTAATAAAACAATGACGCAATTTGAAATGTCTCTCTCCCCTTTATACGTGCGTAATGACGCTATAATTTCCCCTAACGTTATATACACACAGTTGGAGGTGATTCTTCAAGCCCCATAAACGATGGTTGGATTAAGAGACTCGTATTCGGCTAGAATTATTGGTAATGATGTAGTCATGTAGGAATTTAATCTGACAAAGTACCAGTAGTAAGTAGAATTTAAGGTGCCATAGTATTAAGGCACCCATTGTCAGATTAAATTCTGTCTTCGGTCGTTGATTTATATTGAAGACTTAGAAAAACAATAATTCACATTCTGCACGGTGTTCGAATGTATGTTGGAAGCGACTCCTTAAAAATTAGAATGTAATTTTTTTATTATACTGAGTGTGACAAACGAGCACAATCATCTGATAGTAAGCGATGATTGTGGCCATTTATCATATACAAAGATTCGAGAAGCATATACATTGTCACGTTTGAGGACTCAGATGGAATGCCTCGTTACCTGGGACAAAATACAGCGACGTTATGCTACCGTTATAAGATGATGTTCTATGAGTATATGGTCCTCTCCCGGCCCAGCCAACTGCTGCATCTAGAAACGAGCTGTAACATAGCAAAACTTAAAAGGTTTATGGTACGGTCTTCGAAAATTATTGTCGTAATTTCTAATCCGTACAAAACTCCCATTACAGTACTGGGTGTTTTAAACAATATAAGTAACCCTCTTAAAAAAGAATGTTAGTTTACATCTAGAAAAATAACGTTCATCGCTGAGCGTCAAGGAGCCACTTGTGTGCTCTTTGTTAACAACTTGTTGCATAGTTTCAATGTTTCTTGTTCTTGACTTGAGAAGTTATTTCTTGACGTGGGTTTTATTTATTCAGCGGCCAATGTTTCTTTTTTCTTTATAAAGAACACGGCAGTGTAATAAAGCTTATTTTATGGTTGATTTTTATCAAGGTGACATTGTCTCCATGATAATTATTCCTTTCACAGTCAATGAGTCTGCAATTTTGCTGGCGCTACGATTGTAGTGTTAAAGTATATGGTTGTTGCGTCGCAGGTCCTGGATTCGATTTCCTGCCGTGGAGCAGTGTTTGTGTATCACAAATTGTTGATTTTCGGATCTGAGTGTATTGTATGTAACTTTGGGGTGGACTCTTCGCTCACCATCAGGTGAACTGTGTGCTCATTTATCACCCGTTATATTATATTAAAAAAAATAAGAATTTTTGTACAAATTAAAACGCTTTTCATTCGATAATAACATTATTTTATTTCAAACAAGAACTGCTCCTGACGTAATTACGATTCCCCGAGGGCTGGTTTTAAGGTAATATGAACAGAAGATAATTAAAAAATGTATACACCACTAATTTATTTTATATTCACTCTTGAAATTATATTTAATCAAACATGTATATAAAACATGGAACCTTTAATTATTAAAAGAATTTTACTGTAGTAGATGGTTTTTTTTATGATAGTAAATTAAATAATAATACAATACAATACAAATTGTATTAGAGGTCACCAAATGCCATGCACTTCACGATACTAAGTGGTTCCTGGAGCCTCACATCCTTCCTGGATAAGGATTTATCCGGTACACGATGGTAGACCTACACTATAGTTAGTTTCTAATAGCAGAATCAATAGGTCAGCTCGACCGGGGTAGGACAAGGCCCTCACATAATAATGCTATAGTTGCATAATGCTGCTCTGTTTCGACTGGTGAGTGTAGGGATTCAGAGATCTTTATTATTGGTGACGAGGGATTCTCGTCCATCTCAGTCCTCAAGGCAACGCATCTGCATTATGATTCCTTGTCAAGGATGAATGTAGATGTTACGGCCCGCAGGAATCACTTGCCATCAGGTGAACTGTGTGCTCATTTATCACCCGTTATATTATATTAAAAAAAATAAGAATTTTTGTACAAATTAAAACGCTTTTCATTCGATAATAACATTATTTTATTTCAAACAAGAACTGCTCCTGACGTAATTACGATTCCCCGAGGGCTGGTTTTAAGGTAATATGAACAGAAGATAATTAAAAAATGTATACACCACTAATTTATTTTATATTCACTCTTGAAATTATATTTAATCAAACATGTATATAAAACATCGAACCTTTAATTATTAAAAGAATTTTACTGTAGTAGATGGTTTTTTTTATTATAGTAAATTAAATAATAATACAATACAATACAAATTGTATTAGAGGTCACCAAAAGCCATGGACTTCACGATGCTAAGTGGTTCCTGGAGCCTCACATCCTTCCTGGATAATGATTTATCCGGTACACGATGGTAGACCTACACTATAGTTAGTTTCTAATAGCAGAATCAATAGGTCAGCTCGACCGGGGTAGGACAAGGCCCTCACATAATAATGCTATAGTTGCATAATGCTGCTCTGTTTCGACTGAGTGTAGGGATTCAGAGATCTTATTATTGGTGACGAGGGATTCTCGTCCATCTCAGTCCTCAAGGCAACGCATCTGCATTATGATTCCTTGTCAAGGATGAATGTAGATGTTACGGCCCGCAGGAATCACTTGCCATCAGGTGAACTGTGTGCTCGTTTATTACTCTCGATGCATTAAAAAAAAGGAGGACTAAGGTCGAATATCTCGGCACTAGTAATAAAGCGTATATTATAAGAAAAAATATATTGCCATCCCCTCCGTCTCGTCCTCGTAAGTATTTAAACTTAAAATTATTATTGCAATTCCATATACGAGGTTTTTTTAATAAAAAAAAATACTATTCCCTTCTTTGGGTTATGCGCTGATTATAAATCTATATTATATTTTTAAAAAATGTTTGTCTTAGTATTAGAAAATTTAAATAGATATAACTCAGATTTAATGAATATTATTTATATTATGAATTAAAACCGAGCGGCACACTGAACCATCACGTTTCTTATCGTAATATAATCTAATAGAACTCATAAAATAATAATCGGTAAACAAGTTAGTCTAAAAAGTCTTGTAAAACGTTTATATTTCGACGATAAAATTGATTGTTTATGTAAAACTAACAATACTATTAACTTTAATATTATTCCCGTTAACCACTCAAAGAAGATTATTACTTATGCTAGGAAATGGTTCAAAAATTCGGAACCTACCTGGAATTGAACCTACTACCTTAAGTTTCGCAGACCGTACACTAAACTTAAGTTATATAGCATGTATGAATGTATGTACTTATATATTATGGTCTCCCTTTGATTTACTTATCAGCAGTCGGGAGCCGAGTGACCCACATACAAGAATAACGAAATAGACTTACTTAGTTTATATAAAAGATTTGTTTACGACTACGGCGTGATTTTGTGGATAGAGAAACTCGTTACGGTGTCGTATCATTCCAATATCTAATAAGTTATATGTAGGTATATATTTTCCTTTAGTTTATTGCACCTATCACAATATCTCACCATACTTTGGGTTGACTGGTAAAGAATGCCTTTGGCATAAAGTCCGCCCTTTGTTAACCTTTAACCTCGTTAAGGTTTAAACCAATAAAGAGTAAATAAATATATAGTCATAATGTATTAATAGTAACAGCGGTAGAGCAACATTGCAGTTCATTTCTAGCTGCAGAATGAATGGGTCAGCTCAACCGGGGTAGGACAACTACCTCACAGAATAAGGTTATAGCAGCATAATGCTGCTCTGTTTCGACTGAGTGTAGGGATTCAGAGATCTTATTATTGGTGACGAGGGATTCTCGTCCATCTCAGTCCTCAAGGCAACGCATCTGCATTATGATTCCTTGTCAAGGATGAATGTAGATGTTACGGCCCGCAGGAATCACTTGCCATCAGGTGAACTGTGTGCTCGTTTATTACTCTCGATGCATTAAAAAAAAAAAGGAGGACTAAGGTCGAATATCTCGGCACTAGTAATAAAGCGTATATTATAAGAAAAAATATATTGCCATCCCCTCCGTCTCGTCCTCGTAAGTATTTAAACTTAAAATTATTATTGAAATTCCATATACGAGGTTTTTTTAATTAAAAAAAATACTATTCCCTTCTTTGGGTTATGCGCTGATTATAAATCTATATTATATTTTTAAAAAATGTTTGTCTTAGTATTAGAAAATTTAAATAGATATAACTCAGATTTAATGAATATTATTTATATTATGAATTAAAACCGAGCGGCACACTGAACCATCACGTTTCTTATCGTAATATAATCTAATAGAACTCATAAAATAATAATCGGTAAACAAGTTAGTCTAAAAAGTCTTGTAAAACGTTATATATATTTCGACGATAAAATTGATTGTTTATGTAAAACTAACAATACTATTAACTTTAATATTATTCCCGTTAACCACTCAAAGAAGATTATTACTTATGGAAATGGTTCAAAAATTCGGAACCTACCTGGAATTGAACCTACTACCTTAAGTTTCGCAGACCGTACCCTAAACTTAAGTTATATAGCATGTATGAATGTATGTACTTATATATTATGGTCTCCCTTTGATTTACTTATCAGCAGTCGGGAGCCGAGTGACCCACATACAAGAATAACGAAATAGACTTACTTAGTTTATATAAAAGATTTGTTTACGACTACGGCGTGATTTTGTGGATAGAGAAACTCGTTACGGTGTCGTATCATTCCAATATCTAATAAGTTATATGTAGGTATATATTTTCCTTTAGTTTATTGCACCTATCACAATATCTCACCATACTTTGGGTTGACTGGTAAAGAATGCCTTTGGCATAAAGTCCGCCCTTTGTTAACCTTTAACCTCGTTAAGGTTTAAACCAATAAAGAGTAAATAAATATATAGTCATAATGTATTAATAGTAACAGCGGTAGAGCAACATTGCAGTTCATTTCTAGCTGCAGAATGAATGGGTCAGCTCAACCGGGGTAGGACAACTACCTCACAGAATAAGGTTATAGCAGCATAATGCTGCTGTATTCCGTTTGAGTGAGTGTAGGTATCCGGAGACCTTTAACACTGATGACGAGGCGTTTCATATCAGTCTCAAGGGTGACAACGCATCTACATGAATCACTTACCATCAGGTGCACTGTTTACTCGTTTACTACTCTCAATGTAATAAAAAAAAGTAAGTCTATATTTTTCTATAAGTGGCGCCATTGGTTAGCTTTATACTCTGAAGTATTTGCGTCGTGAGTTCGAATACTACATAAATTGTTTTTGCATATTTTTGGGATATTATTTAAAAAATGTTATAATATGTGAAATACGAGTATATTGTCAACTCTGAGGACCCCACATTTACCAAACGAAACAGTCACTTTATATGACGTGACCAGAGACCCAAGGGCGGGTGCTTTATAGATAAAGTTTTTTACTATAGGCTAGAACAGACAGAATGTTGTTGTGTGTGATTATAAAGTACAGTTTTTCACATAATTGCAAACTTTAATAAAGGTTTAAATTAAATGATTGGAAGGTCCTTAATACAGGACCGGTATGAAGATATTGCAACAGCTTGTATGATCTTCATATTTAGTAGCAAAATCTTAGAATAGATAAGATTATTCTTTAATCTGATCAGATCAGACCATTTATTTCGATTCCTATTATTCGTCCTTTATAAATATTTTTTACATTTTCCAGGTAATTATAAAACGTGTTAAATTGCTGTCATTATGCAAATTTTCCTAAAAATCAAGCTAATAGATTAAATGCAGACAAATTATGAATAACTTACAAGTTAACTTTAAAAATACCATAAGCTTAACGTACAAAACTAAACCATATAAAACTAGCAGTCACGGCAGACTTGGTCCTGTTAAAATTTCAATAAATTTCCTTGTGATCGTTTTGTGACTTGTAAAAACGATATATCTATAGAATCGTGAGCCTGAGAATGGTGTTGAGTTCATTCAAAAAATCCATAGAAAAAAACTTACAGTTTTTCCCGAATGTACTTATTTTCAGGGCAACTTTTCCAATTTTACTTTCCATAAAAAGCTAATTCTCATCGTCATGAGTATTTAAAAAAAATTACAAATTGGTCCAGCCGTTCTCAAGTGATGCACATACCAACGAACAGTTGTAATTTTTTTATCTAGATTGTCACACGAATTAAACCCCTTACTTAGAGCATCTATTTATTGACATCTCTTCTAAATCTCCAAAGATTTAAATTTAGATAAATTGGTCACGACATTTCTGGGGTAGGGTGGGCATCCTCTCGGTATTCTACAAGTTAAGTTTGGTCCACTCAAGTTATAGAAGTACACAATTCCTTCATTCCTCCATTTTTGGACTACCAGACGTATAGGATGATTTCATCAGTTATGGATATTCATAGCATAAAACGATGCGATTTACTTCTTGCATACGAGGATTTGCCAACGTCTGTATTTCCGTCGGGTGTTTTCAGGTAAGAAATTAGTAGGCTTGTACTCAGCCAATGCGTATATCGTTCAAGGCCTTAGTTCCCAAAGGGGTCCAGGTGGAACTCTGGTCTACGGGAGACTCGACGGGGGTCTATGTTAGCGTGAAAAAAATGGGGTTTACAATTAAGAGGTGCACGAAAATTTATTTGCTTTCGTTAGTGAAGAATAAATGTTGGCTTGACTTTACCTATCAAAATAGGCAGATAATATTTTAAGAAGTTCAGCGCTCGTTACTTGTAAAAACTTGCATATTCCACATTTTCCAGAGTTTTGGGAATTCGGCAGATAAGTAGCTGCAGGGGGTCCATCCAAAAGTCTGAAAACCTCTGATCTAAGGCCACATCGTCATTTACCATGAGATGAGATAACTGTCAACCGGTTGCCAGTTGGGATAAAAATATACTTCTTGATTGATCGTTGTGTGATAAAGGTGCATATTGGCCAAATTCCGCTTTTTTTGTTAACCTAGAACAAAATTAAATACATCTTTATACCGCATAAAACTGTTGACTAAAAAAAAATGCTTGAAAAATGTTCGTAAGGATGCTAGTAATTTTATTTTCTTGAATAAAGAAAAAGGTAAATCTGTCTTGAGACGCAATTTTGTAGCGCTAACACTTTAAAATGTTTAAACAAATGTCGAACATTGTTAAGTCTTGCGATTTGTATTTTAAGTACCTACTCGTGTTCTAAAACCTGAATAATTTTTGGCAAACTGAGACAATATAATTAATGTTTGCTTAAAGTTCCCAATTTTAATGGTATATATACATTATTACCTGTCTTATAAATTTAAATTATTTTACTTAATATCAATATCTCTGGAAACGTATCTAAATCATTAAAATTTGAGACCAGACTGGAACCAACTCGTTGACAAGAATGTTATTAATGATATTTATTGATATGTACCCCAGTATTTTTAAAATATAATGATTGAAATATGTTCACTACTTATGAGTTATAAGTTAACCTAATGAGTTACAGGTTGAAAAGAAGTTACTCCGACTCTCTCGACAACGCGAGGCGTACTCGTATATAATGGAATAAAGCAGGAATATTGGTCATTTATTGTCATTACTCTAATTTATTTTTTTATATTAGGGATGCCAAACGAGTCCACGATCAGCTGATGTTAAATGATGTCTGCGGCCAATGATATATAGTCCAATGTATATCCGTCCTTATCAAAGATTCAAGATGCTCAACGTATGAGCATCGAAATCCCTGAGGATGGAGATGATATGCCTCGTTGCCTTCAATTGGGTTCCCGGATTGTGTATGTAGGGACACCATACTAAACACTAAACACAACTTCACGATGGTATATTTGAGGACGTGGTCCTTCCCCGGTTGAGTGAACCCATTCATGTCATAGCTATGAACGAGTTGTCTCGTGGCTCATCCCACGTATAACACTATACTATTTTAAAAAATATAACCTCAGTAGAGATTTTGGTCGGGACAAAGACAAATAAAACGAATAAATAAATTATAGCAAATATACTCGTACTGCGGGAGTATTGACTTCATCTGTGTTTTTTGTTATTAAATAAATGCGTTATAACTGTAATAGCCTCCACGGGTGACTATACCCTCTGCAAGTTGGAAAGTGACGTGAAATTTATATCTCTACTATATTTCACTGCAGTGTTAACAACCTGGCCCTTGGGAACGTTGCGATATTGAATTTCAGATTGATTTATAGTTATCCATTATTTTCTGATAAATTACAGTCATATACTGTGATTACTTGATACGTAAACGTTGAAAAAGGGGGCAATATATAAACATTATAAACTTGATTATGTTTCAAAGATATGTCCGATGGAAAAATTATCACGCTGTGTAAATATTACATAATAATTTAAACAAGTTAATTTATTTGCAGCTTAGTGTTAAAGGATGATAAAGATTGTAATTAGTTCTAAAGTTTAGCCATTTAAACACAAAGTATTTTCTTTTTATTTAAAAGAATGCTCTAGCATACTATACTTATAGCACTTCTAAGTGCTATTAATATTACTTATTTTTTTTATGTGGACTCTAATTAAATGAGTCATAGAAAATCATGCTTATTTATTAAAAATCATTATTGTATAAACCGTGGTACTGTTTTATATTAGAGGTGACAAACGAACACATAGTTAACTTGATGTTAAGTAATAACAGCAGCCCATAACATGTATACGAGCTACACTGCAGTTAGTTTCTAGTTGCAGATTGATGGCAGCTCGACCGGGGTAACACAGAAGACCAGCGTAAAATAGCAGCATAATGCTGTTGTGTTTCGTCTGGTGAGTGTAGGGATCCGGAGACCTTTGTTACTGTTGACGGAGCATTCCATCTCAATCCTCAAGGGTAACAACGCATCTGCATTATGATTCCTTGTCATGAATCCTTGTGAAGATGAATGTAGATGTCATCATGGGCTGCAGGAATCACTTACCATCAGATGAATTGTGTATAAGTTTGTTACTCTCAATGTAATAAAAAAAAACCTTAAGAAAGATTCAAGATACACGTGCGTTGTCATCCCTGAGGACTGAGATGGAATGCCCGGTATCTGCAATTGTCCAGATCTCCAGTCTTCATTTCCTTTTACTTTATGTTTTAGTATTCCCCGGTGTATCTGACCAAGTCACGTTGCAGCTATGAACGGCATCGTGACCTTAACGTTGTTCTTATTGTTTGTTTATGTGCAATTGGTCCAATGACTTCTACACCTTCAGAGGAACAGTCTCTCAAGCAGAGCCCCGCTGGGTACGTACTACCGTTGTTAAAATATGATAGATATGTATATCTTAAAGATTTTGAGGATGGTTTAGTTGCCAGGGCCGCGGTTATCACCAACAATCAGTGTGTCCTTGTTTTTCACCTTTAATATAATAATTTAATAAAACCAAAACAAACCTAACAAATTTTTTAGGTTTATTCAATAACATTTACATATCGAATCCTTTTCGGATCAAAGGGGTTTATTTACAAAAGAACTGTTTACAAGTATCAGATATAGAGGCATTACTCAAAGATTCGGATGCTGTGAAACTATCATACGTGCATAGTGATCCGCAAAGATATGTTTGTTTTGGGCACTAATATTTACATCGCTGGGAATCGACTAAAGTACTCGCTATTGTTTGATCCTGTGGTAAACAGACGATATAAAAAAATATTTATGAACGTTTGAATAATGCTCTCTGCTAGTCTAGTCTCATTTTATAATCACATTTGATTAGTTCTTGAATACTCTCACTCTTGATGATAAGTGCTAAGTGATATAGCACTTGATGGCAAACGCACCAACTCAGTAAAAACCTAAGCCATCTTGCCTCGATACTTATGTTCTTAATTTGATATTTTCCATTCGTGTTAACATATTTTATGATCTTACATACTAATATTCTTAATGGGATATTCTCGATTCGCGCCATATTTTGTGTACTTATGTTATTAATTTGATATTCTCAATTTGCGTCTACTTATGTTGATTGTGGTAAAGCTACGCTATAAACAAGCGTCAGAGAAAAAGTATGTTATACGGCTTACGTGTTGAATGAAGAATTCAATTTATTCAATATAATTTCCAGTTATTTCTTTCAAAATATCTCTCAATCCCTAACCTTATAAAATTCAAATCATGGATATAACAAAGGCGTGAATTATCCGCAGTTCCGAAAAGGCTATTGATTACAAACGGAATCGAGGGATCAACGGTCTCAATGGGTTTGCTATTTATCAATAGGTAGACTGTGGAAATAATAAAGATTCTCTTTATTAAATATCAATACCCCAGAGAATTTCAAAGACAATATTTTTCACAAGTATTATACAACGTCAAAAAGATTTACATGCAAATGATGAACACATTATTTTCTTTTAATGAAATGATAATCAACAGACATTCGGCTGCATCATCATCATCATTATCGTCATCATCATCATCATAATCATCGCCGTCGTCATCATCATTATCGTAATCATCATTATAGTCGTAGTCGTATGATGATCATCATCATGATCGTCGTCATCATCATCATCATGATCTTCGTCATCATTATCATCGTCGTCATCATCATCATCGTCATCATCATTATCAATTAAGTCCATCACCAGCCCGCTGATGAATATAGGCCACCCCATTGCCATAGAGTACAATCCTGAACCACCTGCATTTAATGACTTACCATAGACTTGCATCAGTTCTCACTCCATCTTGTGGGAGGTGATATGGTGAGTGAAGGGTTCCGGGGTCCAATTACGGAAACGAGGTATTCCATCTCTTTCTTCAAAGGTGAAGAAAGAGATGGAATATTCTTTCACACACTCGCATACGTATTTTCCGAAAATATACCTAGTCCGGCCATAAGTTCTGTTACAAATGAAAATGCATTTTTTAATGAAATAATGTAATATTTTTAAAATTTATACCTACATATTTATTAGTAAGTCAGCAAAAAATTAAAAAATATTCTATTCGAAATGGCCACCTTTGGCGTTTTATACAGGTATGTAATCTGTTTGGTCACGAATCTATGGATTTACGCACTGTTTCCAAGAGAAATTTTGCCACTGCTTGCTCCAAATTTTTTTGACGAAGAAGTTTTTAAAATAATATACGTGGTCCAAATAATAGAAAAGTTGAAAAAATTAAAAGTTTTTATGTAACAGTATTTATGGCCAGACTAGTTAGATATTACGATAGAGCCGTAGTCATTATTGACTACCAGGTGAACCGTGTGGTAGTTTCTCACTCCTAAAGGTAAAAAATTAAACATAAGCCATTGAAATACATACTGTATAATTTAATTACAATTTAGTGCTTTACATGATAAGAATTCATCATAAGAAGCAATTACATTTATGACTGTTTAAATCTGTGGTTTTTTTTTGTGTGTGAGTATTGCTGTTGATCCAGAGACCTCTCGAGAGTAGGGAGACGCCGGCGCGTTTACTGCTGCTGCACCACGGCGGCACTCCGACCCCCGTGGACGAAGTACGTCGACGACAACAGAGGGTGGCGATAATACGATTCGAGGGCCCCGTATGGAGGTATGAAACCTCGACTAGGATCGCTATCTAAAGGGAGGATTAAATCTTGGATAAAGTTAACTTATCATCACCTAGGACGGTGATGGTAATGATCAAGATTGTAACCTATTGATAATCTAGAGTTAGTTTGCACTATTGAAGAGTAAAAGAAGTTACCATGGAGTTGCTGCAGCTTCTCTCACATCTGCAAGAATATCAGTACAGAAACAAAGTAATCTTGGTTTCAACATATCAATCTTTCCATTATTATTTTGTTTTATAAAGAATTATACCTAATGATAACTGATGATTGTAGCCCATTACAATTATATCCATGTTTTCCTTATTTATAGAATAGTTGGCTAATGAGCAAGTAGTTCATATGACGATAAGTATACACCGCTGTCCATGAATATCCGAAACACTCTTCTAGACTCTTTTCTTGAAGGTTCGTAAGACGTATCGGTTAGGAAATATCGCTGACGACAGCTGATTCCACAGAGTAGTTGTGCGTGGCAGCAAAATTTCGCGTAAATAGTACATTGGTGGATTGCCAACCATCAAGATAATGAGGATGAAGTTTGTTATGTACAATGTTTAAACTCAGCGGCTGGAAAAATAAAGAATTAAGATGTATATGCATTGGCACCCCTGAGGACTGCGATGGAATTCCTCGTTAACTATAATTAGATCCTCGAAAACACATCATACGAAACACAGCAGCGTCATGACTATAAGACCGTGATCCTTCAGAGGTCTAGTTGGCAAACAGAGTCTACCATGAGCGATTTCTCTACTATACATGGTATATGGTGTTATTTCACGTATAATGTTACGATTTTAATGTGAAAAAGTTTATTACAATTTAATTCAGTGATAATTTAATTCTCCTTGAAGGCATCAAAGTGTTCATAAAATAGCTAAATCTCCAGGAAATTGAAAGACTCTCGACTTTTATACCAGACTGCAGATGATATACAACCTTTCTAGAAAACGTTTAATATATTTATTAAAATATTACAAAAAGATAGTTTTTGTATGTTCATGAAAATTGACAAAATACTAAATCTAAGACAATTTAATATTTTTTACAAACTAAGAAAGAAATTACATTATAATTTTTTTATTAGTTTTTTTTAAATAAGGTTAGGGGTGACTAACAGTCCCATGACGTCTACATCCATCCACAACTAAGATCCAAGATGTACATGCGTTTTCGACCCTGAGGACTGATAGGGTCACGAGATTCGTACACTCGTCACGCGCAACACAGTGACCCATTTATGCTGCATTTAGAAAACTGCAATAAAGCTATACCGACAAAAATATATAGTTTATTAATAATTAAAGGATATAAGAAAGAATCGATGATATTTTAATAGTCTACTGCGACCCCATTACGAGGTCAACCCGAGCCCGACCTACATAAAGCTTAATGTATCGTAAGATGTCGAAAGGCCACTGCGCAAGTTATTGTACTATCAATGTGATAATAAAAAAAACTTTTCCACAGGACCAAAGAGGAAAAAAATATAATCGTTATCACCACCGTAAAGCGTTCAACGGAAGCGGAGCATAGATGGCTTTAGTTTTCAATATTCAGTGTAAATTAATATTTGTAAAAGAGTAATAAATTAAAGTTACATATTATTGATCCTATTTTTTTTATTGCATTGAAGGTGATAATCAAGCACCGAGGTTTATCTGATACTAAAATTCCTTTAGGATATGGCACCCATTTGCATCCCCCGTATACATGATACATCTACATTGTTACCCCTGACTAACTCGTCACCAGTAATAAGGGTCTCGGGATCCCTACACTCACCATCCGAAACACAGCAGCGTCATGCTACCATTTCACATTGGTATTCCTTCCCAGGTCGAGCTGACCCATTCGTGCCGTGGCAAGTAACAAACTACAATGTGGCTCTACCATTGAGAAGACACGTGATGTGTAATTGTAGAATAAAGAAAAGTGTGGTGAAGAGAATCATTAAAAAAATAAAAAACTAACATAATGATTTCTAATATTTATTTCGCATTTGCACATTGAAAAACCGTTAGCGTTTAAATATAATAATTAAAAGCTCAGCGCCGAACACCTCAGTCCTGTCGGCGACTATGACTGCTTTAAAGCACTCCAAATGTAGGAATAAGAAGGTAAAAATAAACAGGATAAAATTGTTTTATTAAACTTGATGGTATACATATAGTAAATATAAAAACTATATATATATGGCGTACATAATGAAAAGGTATCTAGTTAGTGGTCGCAGTGTCATGGCGGTTAAATTTATCACGGCTTGGTTAATTCCCTTGTCAGCGGCGGAACATTCAATCAAAATAACCGGCGGACACTAATGGAACGTCATTTGTATTTCAAGCATTAACCGTCTGGAATCTAACAATAGAACAAAACCGTCAATGTGTTTTTATTAATTAAAGATATTTTCTTGAAGATTTAGTACGATTTGATTTATTATCATCGTCACAGCTTATTATTAGTCTAGGCCTCCCCTAGAAAGCATGATCCCGACCCGCCTGCATCGATCTACTTCCCGCTAACTTTACTCTGTCTAGTGGAGACGTCCTACAATGTGACTACTAATCCGAGTTTGCCTATCAAGAATCTTCTTCCCCATCAGATATCGGCTCTACGAGGTGTATGGTATTAGTAGTTATGCATAATATTAAATCTTCAGATGTAGATATGTTCTCGGATAGCATTGCCAAGCTCAAGATTAAAGTCTAGCATTCTAGGTAGTACTATTTTTTAATTAATTTTTATTAACTTTTTGTTAACATCACAAATCGACGTTAATTTTTTTTTGTTTCATATTGTAGTATTTGCTTTTAACTTACAATAGAACATTAATATCAAACCTACATATTTAAATATATAGGCTTGAGATTATTTATAAAATTTGGCTTTGTTATATTTTGTCAATTTTCTCTACTAATTATTATATTGTCGCTTATGATATTCGTATGCAGTCTTCGCCTATAACTGTAGTGGCTCTAATCTATTGTTCACTTCCCTCTGATCTATGGTATTGTATCAGTGTACACGATGTTCATTAAATAAAAAATAAAATAAAAATAAATACTCTGCTACTCTTGTTTACTTAGTCTCTCTTGCTCTTGCTTTCTCTATAACACAGATATTTGCTACCCTAAATTATATCACCACATATAACAATCAATGTAAAATAAAATGATAGTATTGTATAAGATTTTCTTTACATAGTGGGACACAAGATGTATATAAGTTATCCAGAGGACTTTTATATTTTATAGCATAGGTGGCAAACAAGCAAACAAATCACCTGATGGTAAGTGATCACCGCTATACTGATACAGTATGCCTCGTTACAGTGCAGTATAGTACAGCTGCCATGTTCCGACACGTTCATGTTGCAATTATCCCCAGAATCATGCTATTTGCAACGTTTCATTGCTTATCACCAGATGATATGTGTGCTACGGGTACCACCGTACTATTTAAAAACACCGAATGAAAAAACGGATTACCAAACTATATACCTACTTTATTGTATTCAACTAGACACAATCGACCAACAAAACAAACATTTTGAACAAACGTTCGGGCGAATGTTACATCTGAGTACCGAGAAAAAAAATATCTAAACAAACAAAACAGTAAGATGCAGACTTCTGATGCAGGGGAGAGCAAAAGTAATATCGAAAGCGGGCTGCGTTTAGTTTAATGTGATTTTATTTTTATACGAAACGTACTGCTATTGTTACGAGTATGTAAAGCTCAGAGTTATTTTTATTTTACGTCTGTGTCTTGTTGTCGTGAAACATCTCCTAGCTCAAGCATTTTAAGTTCAGATTCAGTGGTTAAGGCTTTTCTAGGCTCTTCTCTTCCCATCTCAACTCGTTTCTTTTCTGCTCTGCATACTTCATTATCGAGAGTGAACATTTACTCTCGATATTGAAGTATCTAAATTGTCGGGTGTCGCGCGCTGCAGAACGCATTGAAAGAAAGTATATATATATATATATATATATATATATATATATATATATATATATATAAGATGAACAGGATGTTTGTTACACACACACTCAAAAGAAGAAAAAAAGTATTCTTTTTAATAAATTAATTTATAAATAAAAATAAAACCGTTGCATTGTTGTGACTAAATAAATTGAAAACTCTCAAGTAAATATTTAAGTTTGACGTCAAATGTTATTTCATTATATAAAAGAGTTGAAACTGTGCAGTACAGTTTGAAGTTTTACTTATTAAAAGTTTCTAGGTAACCTGTTTCAAGCGTCTTTGAAACGTGGAATTTCTTTTAGATATGAGGAAAACTTTCATTGATTATTTAGAAAAAAAGACAATAATTCATTTTTCTGTAATATAAATATTACAAGATACGTTGATAATGTTAAGAGTATCGTAAATATAAACGTACATATATAGTACATGTGTGTAACAGTTCACCTTAGACGGTAAGATGTCTATCGTGAGAAGGGTTGATTTATCAAAATTTATAATCACGATTTCTAACGAAACAATGACTATAAACTAAATTTCTTCTCTCGCAACTAGCAAAATACAACACAATAGATACGGTTCATTTTTTGCTTTCAAATCCCATTTTTGACTATACTACTTGCTTAACGTAGCCAGCTCTTGAAAATGTGTATAATTTTTTGGTAGAGCAGTTTACACTGGAGTTAGTTTCTAGCTGCAGAGTGAATGGGCTAGCTCGACCGGGACCACGCTCTCACAGAGTGCCAGCGTAAAATGGTAGCATACTGATGCTGTGTTTCGACTGGTGAGTGTAGGGATCCGAAGACCTTTATTACTGGTGATGAGGCTTTCCATCTAATCTCATTACTCTCAATTTAACAATAATAATAAAAAATACATAGACATCAGGAATTTTCATGGTACGGGACAGAAGGGACTTCACCTTATACTGTTTTATGTTGAGGTAACGAAATTATTTAAAATTTGCGCTAGATACTGCGTAAACCATAGGAAGCTTGTATGGCAGAGTGTTAGAGAATCGCTTTGAATATGGCTTTGAGAATATGGTGTGGTCTTGGATTTGATTCCAAATCGAGTAAGAATATTTGTGTAACTCAAATTCAAATTCGAGTTACACAAATATTCTTGCGCGGTTAGTAGCATAAATATTCTACTAGCGGTTTCTATCCAAACTTGGATGATAGGCAGCTAAGATCTTGACCTATATAAATTACTATTATTCCCTTTAAGCACTCTCAGTTTAAATGTTAAGAAGTGTTAGGAGTTGGTTAAATACAATATTCGAATTGCAGATTTGAATCTACGACATTTAGCTTCAAAGGCCCTCCCGTAAACCATTAGGCTATTGACGTTTTATATAACTTATACTAAAAGTGCAGCTAAAGTCTCCCACAGACACCCTTTGTGTACAACTCGATTATAAAGCTCGACGCTCCAAAAAATCACTCTCCTGACACCCAACATCAACCGCATTCCACCTACATAAAACTTAATGTATCGAAGAATGTTGAGCGGCCATTGTGAACACTATTGTACTATCAGTTATATAAGCTTTCTTTCATTTCGTGAGCCGTTTATTTTTATAGAAATTTTTCCTTCTTTTACAGGGAATGCGTAGTTGACCGTACGTACTAGACTCGGTGCCTATATATATCAGCTTTTTGTCTTCTTTCTGTAAATACTTTGTGTATGAACCCGAAGCGGAAAAATAAACATTGTATGTATGACATTAAATACCTGATAACCGCAGTTTTGTTTCGTTTAATAATAAATTTTCTTAAACAATGAGCAAAAGTTGCAACATGTAATACATAATCGATAATTTTAGTTTATATAAAAATAATAAACGGTTTACCAGTTTATAAACACAAGTCACTTATTGTACTCACACGGTGCCAGCATGACATTGCACTAAGAATACCAAACGAATATACTCACATAGAGATTGAATTGACTCACATTGAAACAGTCATGTTTAATTAGTCATACAGACTATTTATATATAGTTTGGCCATTAAACGAATCCAGTTATTCCCCGGCTCCGATACCACTAAGCCCACGCAACCGCAGAATGGCTAACCAAAATTAATTTCCACCATTACTGTCGTATTTGACGAGCATATGACTCAGCGATCATAGTGCCTGATTAGTATAATATCTGAAGGTATACAAAATTTTATCAGTTGATTGATGTATTGTAAATATACTTTCGAAATTTATCACTCACATTTCTCTCGGCAACATTCAACCACTATATTGATTTATTGGCTTTTGGTTATTAATAGAATTATGTAAGGTATTGCTCAAATCTCCTTCCATAGGTTGGCATAATGTATGTGCTACGTACTGTGCTACACAGGACCACTGTTTTTCAGCGTAGCAGAAACCTCTGGGTTTCTACAGCGACCTACTGTGATACGTGTTATATAAATGTCACCGACAGAAAATAATTATTTATATTTTTTTCTTATTGTCAATGTTTGAAAATTTTAATATAATACTCTTTTTTTATTATTTTTATCAATATTTTTTGCACAAAATCATAATTTTTTATTTCTTAATTTCAATGAATGTTTTAATGAAGTATTAGGAACACATCAGCTAACATATCGTACTCAAACCCGAAAGCTAATGTTTTCGGGTCTCAGTTATGTCGCTGCAATTAGTTGAGGGGCCAAGAACGAGTGGAAATAAATACTCGCGGGGGTTCCCAGCAGTTGTCGAGGATGTCCTATTAGAACGAACCTTCGTGGTAGCTCTGCCGTTAATTACATAATTACGAAAGCTTTTGTTGTTAATAAAAATAATTACCAAAGCCGGCAACTATTTAATTTGTAGACACACTACATTGTGGGAACTGTGCCTGACAATTCGTTAGCAAACAGCTATTACAGTAATTACTCAAACGAATTACGTCTCTTCTGTGGTCACAATACAACACAGTTCTACACCCATTGTCGTACGATTATATAAATTCTAGATCAAATAAGTATTGTTATTTATTTATTTATTTTCAACTTTATTGGTCACCCCTTACAAACAGGGATACAAAGGGCCGACTTGCCTTGCGGAATGCCGTACGGCATTCTCTACCGCAACCCGTGGAGAAACATTGTGGTAGGTGTAGTGCCTACATTGTTAAATTAGAAATAAGAAAAAAATATAATTATCTTCAAATTTAAAATTTAATATATATATATATATATATATATATATATATATATATATATATATATATATATATATATATGTATATATATATATAAATAAAAAGCAATATAAAATAAACATAAATTTATTTAAACACATAATAAACAATGACAAGAGTAATTTAATGAGACGCAGACTAATGTAATTTAATATTCCACATTCTAAAAATGCTAATACAATTAAGACATTTATGGAATAAAATAAGAAATGATATCAAAAAGATCAATGCCGTGAAAAGGCTTAGACGAAAGTGCAAAGCTTGGGTAAAATAATATTATGCCGATGTATAAAAATGATAACCTGCTTTTACTCAAAGCTAAAGTTTCGTGAACTTCGAACCCCCGTTTATCTACAAAGAGGGTAAGTGAACTATTGAATTCACTCTCCCTTTCTCGGCAGGCTTTTTGAGCTTGGTTTGTTGCGATCACCATATTTCGTGATTACGAAGGAATACAGATTTTGTACTATTCCATTGATAGCAACAACGGTATACCTTTGGTGAAGTTATAATTACGAATTTCCAATTACGGAAATGTTATATGTTAATATATGTATCATAACAATATAGCAACTTATGGAAAAGTAGCCCTCTTTCATAAGTTGCTATGTGTTTAACAGTAGACTAATGGTAGGTCATATGAGTTTTGAATATCTTGTATAGGCGTTTCAATGCACATTTGTTGGTAGTAAAACAAAATAAATAAGGAAAGTTAAAGATTATTGTCATAACAACCACATGTGAAATTGGAAATTCACGAACACGAGAACTAATTGGAGCTTCCAATTAGTTTGGTCGGTGGGGAATATCCTGCGAGGATTCATCGCTCTTGCTCAATTTATTACTGAATGCACTCCCAAGTTATAAGAATAATCTTAAATCCCACGTTGTATACGTACAGTTGGAAGTTGATTGCATTTTTACTTACTTAATTACTGGTGAAGATGCATTCCTTTTTAGTACTCATGGGTGACAACGCATCTGCATTATGATTCCTTGTCAAGGGTGAATGTAGATGTCATGGGCTGCAGGAATCACTTAGCTTCAAGTGAGTTGTTACTTTCAATATAATAATAATAAAAGCACATATTTCACTTGGTAAGTAACACTGCCACCCATGATGTCTACATCCCTAACAAAAAATCAAGATGCGCCTGCGTTGCCACTGAGAAGAAAAACTGATAAAGAATGCCTTTAATTGGGGCTTTGTAATTAGGCATTACACTCAGCATACGAAACATAGCGACATATTCATGCAGTAGTTAGAAAAAAGATAATCTTAAAATAAGTAACATTAATAATCGAAGGACATAAGAAAGAAAGATTTGACGATATTTAATCCACTGCGGCCCCATTACGAGGTCAACCCGAGCCCGACCTAAATAAAGCTTAATGTATCGTAAGATGTTGAGAGGCTACTGTGGAAGTTATTGTGCTATCAATGAGATAATAAAAAGAAAATAACTCGAACACTTTCTATGGGGACAGGGAGGGAATTGATAAATGTGATCTTTTCTTCTGGTTGATTTCGATCACTGGAAACACTTTGCGCAGATGATGTCTTCTGGTTATTTCCAGATAAAATCAGTTGCACAAAATATTATATAATGCCGTAAGTATTTGGACAAATACAGACACTCACTCGTCGTTCCCTTCTCTATTCCGATGTAATTAATGCATGTGCTATAATATCGACAGAAGGTACAGATGTAGTTTCAGCTAGGAAACGATTCCAGGACCCATGACGTAACAGTCACTCCACTACGCGGTCGTGCACAATGCATGCAAAACATTCATGCTGCACTTAGAATCTATCGGCAGCATGGATCTTGCGTTTAGAACTTTTTAAAGAATTTCTTACTAACGGAATTCCAATTTAAAACCAAACAACGCTTATTTAAATATTCCAAGTTCGCGAGGGCGGTCGGCTGACAGTTATTGAACTAGATTCAATACCGCTACACCGCACTTGAATTAGATCTATCTTTAACTTGGTTATAAATATATATAAAAATACTGTTAGATTATTAATACGAGTATAAGAGTTTACGAAACCGTTACATTATTTTAACCTTCTCACGTAATTTAGGTTAACGCTGTAAATTAGGACAACGCACAGGAAAAGCGACTTGTCTTATGATGACGATTATGCCTTCCTGGCTGATTTCAACCACGACGATATCTTCTGTCTATTAACGCATGATATACAACTACGCAGAATATTTTATACTAATATAAGCATTCGTGCAAAAACAGAAGTGTTCCGAAATGTTCCGATGTAATGTATGTACAGATTGGAAGGTCAAGATGCAGTGTCAACGACACAGTACATCCAGGCCCGAAAAACAAACAATTTATCATTACAATTATTGTTCTTCGGCTGATAATCGAACACAGGGCCTGTGACGCAACGATCTCGTATTCAGACTACTGCAAACCGTGGTCTCTTGCTATGAAGGGACGTGGATAAATAGTAGTAAAATAGATAATAAAAAGGCCGCATTGAGTTCATGCATACTGAGGTCGTGGCTGTCGTGATCATTTCCTTCTATTCATTTCTTCTTTTGCAGCTATTGCATATCTTATCCTGCTACTCACATATGATCTATCCCCACATCCTTTCCGTGTTCCTCTTGCGTTGCATCTCTTCTTTAATTTCAATCTTTAATTTTAACCCTACTGAATCTGATGCAAAGACCATGCGATGAGATATAATGTTCGGATACAATTTTATCCCTTGATGATATTACAATAAATGGTGAAGAGCAAGAAGAAGACCCAAAACAACATGTTATGGTAATATCAGGGACTGGACCGGTATTAAAGACGCTACCACTCTCAGTGGAGAGGCGAAAAATAGACATGACAACCGCATGATGATCGCTGACATATGACACGACAAGAAGAAGAAGATATTACAATAATCGAACTCCATTATTGTAATTTCTTACTTTTTACGATAAATATTTCTAATACACAAACAGTAACCCAACAGCCACGTACTTGCAATTCATCAAATACTACTACTAATAATATTTAGAAAAAATTATGGCCAAATTCGAAAAGGTTCTGAAAACCATTCATACAACATGTGGGAGTGTTTTACTAACTTTTATTACAAACAGAAATGTTTCATATTGAAATCGAGACGTTCTGAATACTTAATGTTTGCAGAATGTCATAAATATTACATTTTTGTTAGACCTAAACTGAAATTGCACTGGGAATACGAGACTCGACTAACAAGTATCTAGGCAAAATTTATATGCAATACAAAAAAATATGGTTTTAATGGAAATAATTTATGATATCTTTTCTAAATAACTATTATACTGTTTTACTAACTTTTATTACAAACAGAAATGTTTCATATTGAAATCGAGACGTTCTGAATACTTAATGTTTGCAGAATGTCATAAATATTACATTTTTGTTAGACCTAAACTGAAATTGCACTCGGAATACGAGACTCGACTAACAAGTATCTAGGCAAAATTTATATGCAATACAAAAAAATATGGTTTTAATGGAAATAATTTATGATATCTTTTCTAAATAACTATTATACTCTTATAAGTATCAATAAGTTAAAATACCAAAAAGCTCATTTTTGAATATGAACTTTTACGAGAAGTTAAAGCTCATTATACAAAACAGTTTTGTTTCGATCTGTTTAATTATTTATGTTAGTATATATGTTTATTTTTAAAGCAATGTCAATTATGCTGTGCTTTAACGTACCGGTTCCAATCTGGTCTCAACGTTTGATGTATATTAGTAATGGTTGTAACCTGTTGTTTTTGCTTTAATAATAAATAAATAAATAAACATAATGTAAAAACAGTTTCTCCAGTTATCAGTTTCTAGTGGCAATAGTCTACAACTTTCTACAGGAGAGAAATTTTCCTGAAGTCGAAGGAATCAGATGGTTCAAGGTTCTCGTTACACGTAATCAGGGGCCTATATAACCGTTTGAGTTAAAATGGACTAAGGTCCTGATGGTGACAGTGCTTGTCATGACATAAGTATTTTTTTTATTACATTGAGAGTACACAAACTCACACATAGTTCACCTGATGGTAAAGGTTCCTGCCGTTTGTGGCATCTACATTCATCCTTGACAAGGAATAATGCAGATTCACTATTGAGGACTGAGATGAAACGCCTTGTCACCAGTAATAAAGGTCTCTGGAACCCTACACTCACCAGACGAAACACAGTAGCATTATGATGTTATGTCACGCTGGTAATCTGTGATGGCGTGGTCCCACCCCGATAGAGCTGAACCCATTCATTCTGCAGTTGGACACAAACTTCAGTGTAGCTCGACCACTTTAAATATAGATTGCTAGCCGTGTTATTAATATTACCAACATACAGGGTAACAACTCCACTAAACTTAAACGCTTATGCTAGGACGTCAATAGTCTAATGGCGGATTCAAACCTACCTTCAATAGTTATTACTAATTACTTGCTAGTTACTAGACCATAACCTAATAAACCATGAGGCTATTGACGCTTCAATCCAAATTTGTGGGTAGTAAAACAAAATCAATAAAGAAATCTGAAGATTATTCGTCATAATAACCACATGTGAAATTGGAAATTCATGAACACAAGAACTAATTGGAGCGTCCAATTAGTTTGGTCGGTTGGGAATATCCTGCGAGGATTCATCGCTCTTGCTTAATTTATTACTCAATGCACTCCCAAGCTATAAGAATTATTTTAAATCTCACGTTGTATATGTCTCAAAAGTACAGTTGGAAGTTGATTGCATTTGTACTTACTTAATTACTGGTGAAGAGGCATTCCATCTCTTTCCTCAAGGGTGACAACGCATCTGCATTATGATTCCTTGTCAAGGATGAATGTAGATGTCATGGGCCGCAGGAGTCACATACTATCAGGTGAACTGTGTGCTCGCTTGTTACTCTCAAAGTAATTAAAAAAAAATTGCATACTTGTTGCTGAAAAAATATCATAACAGTGACTAACCTCGTTTTAGTTTGTTTCTAGCCGCAACATGTATGGGTCGGCTCGACTAAGGAAACCGTCCACACAAATACCAACATAATGCAGCAGTGTTTCGTCAGGTGTGTTCATCGGTCCATCAGTCGAATGCGCATTCGAACCTACGACCTTAAATGGCGTAGACCATACCCCAAACCATTTAGGCTATTACTGGTGACGAGACATTCCATATTATTCCTGAGTGATAACGCATCTACATTATAATTCCTTATCGAGGATAAAGGTGCGTACTAGCCAGAATCACTTATCATTATGTCTCTGAACTCACTTTTGAACTCTCATCCTAATACATTAAATAAATATTGCCTCCGAAAATCGAGCAAAAAATTCTAAACAATAAAATAAGTAATCCTCCAGAAGTCTTTAGATGAAGCTGAGAGCAAAAATAATAATGAATATGGACTGTATCCGCTACGTGGAGCTTGATGTGATTTTATTTTATACTAAACCTACATTAATAACAGTGATGCATTTGTTTCTTTTGTTTTATGTATATTTATTGAACTAAAATCTATATAACACGACTATTATTACGACAATATTTAAAATGGGAACAATACAGATTTACAGATACAGCATTTGCTTTCACAAAACGACTGACACGTTGCCTAGAGATGTAATGTGGAAACGTTTGAGCAAATATAACGCTGTTGATAAAGGAAAAGTTTCTTGGCCAAGTTCTATATGATATATATCATGCCGGAAGCAGTAGTTCGTGTAATATGTAGCCCTTTTTATACGCGGAGAAATGTCTTTTGCATGCTTCCCTCTCGAGTGTAAGGATGTATAATGTTGGATTTACATAAACGATGTTTAAACTTCAATGTATACGATAGGGCCGCAGGCACACTCATGCATACACCCATGCTCCCATTAACGCCATCTATCGATGGGATGAACCAACCGCTTCACCTCCCTAAGTAAAACGCACCGGAAGACGGGGCACGCCTTCTTACAAAGCCGCGGATCCTGGATTATCCTGAGGTTAAGAGAGCCAGGAAAGCTAACACTCAGAAGCACATATTCTAGTCCTCTGCGATGGATCTGGTATTTTGCTCGGTCGTTAATCATAAAGTATACTAACGTGTAGTAATGAGACATGAAAATAGTAGTGCGGCCTCGCTTGAGTTGCTGAGGGTTAGGAGGCTGTCCTAACTTACCTTCAGTTCTTTCCGGTCCCTTTGGCCACGGAGGGCAGAGAAAACAACCACCACGGTCCACCAGCGCACGTCCAAGGCGGGCTTAGCAGGCGTCGACCCTAGGCTGGCCTAAGCCCAGCTGCGGGGGAGCCCCCAGTTCTCAGTCCTTAGCCGTGATAAGGCCTTACTCCAAGTAACTTCCTAGTGCGTTGGAGTGGGGCCTTCCTGCTTTGATAGTGAGCAGTCGTCATTCTCACTTACTGCTAAAAATTAACATTAATCAAAACAATTAACAATAAACAAAATAAATAGTGTACAAACCTAAAATTAAATACGATATGTAAATATATCACATATAGTCTAGGAGCGTTGGAGTACATTAATTATAAAATGTTACGTCAGCCACTTTTATCACTACAATCCATATAAAATAACTAAGTCAGAGCTGTAAGAGAGACGTGTGCATAATTAATTGCGTTATTTAATTCTATTCGTCTATACTTATTACGTAACCTTACGTAATATATGCCCTGCTAATTTATATAAATAAATCATATATGCTGATGACGGTGAAACGAAATTGTTAATGCAATTTTATGTGCTGATTTGCCCCGAGTTCAACGATGAAGGAAAACGAAATCTGCACATTTAAAAAAAATAACCTAGTACATGTAATTTTTGCCAATTTTCAATGGAGCGTAGTGGACTATGCTCCAGCACTGTCTGAGTATTATGTCCAGCGGTGGACTTATATACAATATTTATAGGATTTGTAATTTTATACATTATTATAAGATATATATAGAACCTCGTTAAAGCCGAAAAAGGAAAGCTCATCAAGTACACAAGTTACCGACGATGTGAAGTGTGGTAGAGGTCCGAGTCGAGGTCTCGTACCTCCTCATGAGGGGCCCTCGGATCGTATTATCGACCCCCTCTGTTGTCGTCGACGTTCTTCGTCCACAGGGGTCGGAGTGCAGCGGTGGTGTAGTAGCAGTCTCAGCGCCAGCTACGCGGCATCGTCGTTGTCTCCCTACCACACCAACAGCAATAATCACACACAAAATGTTTTCTTTTTTTAAATGTGCGGTATGGATTCACCTATCATTATTCAGATCGTCGTTCACGGTGTAATGGCAAATGGCTACGACTAAAATCTCAAGAAGCTCCAACAATACTCATTGTTTCAGGGTCCGATACAAAATTTGTTTTGAACACATGCAGTATGCAGTGCAGCACCGGAAGTGTAGTTTATATACTTGTGATAAAATAATAAACGCTTGTCAACTGAAAAATGCACTCTTACATCATTCCCTTTTTCTTCTTGATCTCGGGATGTGTTTGAAACTATTAAATAGTTAAGAGAAGGAGCATTATCTATTTGCTTCTATAACAACCCTTAGTTACACAAAAAAAAAACAATAACGCTAAAACTTGCGATATTACCTTATTAGAGTTTTCGCAATCACGTTTTAAGTTTCTCTGCAAGATATCAATCACTTAAACTTACATATACTTGTGGCTGTGACTGTGACTTAATTATATGTCCATAAAACTCTTTAACATTCTTACATAATTACGAGTACTTCAGGTCAAGGTCAACATTACAAGGTCATTTCCAAAATGAAATCTAATCTACACTTAACTTATCTGTTTTATGTTTTAATGTAAAAGAAAACATTCTCCATTAAATAATCAACAGTTAGAAAGTATTTCTCTCAAGAGATTCTTTTAACTTGGCAATAAGATGAAATATTTAGACTGCGCAACAAGTTGCAGTTAAGAGCACTCGTGTCGCGCGTTGACTTGTTTCAGAACATCTTTCTTAAACATCAAATGAGTTAACTTGAAATATAATATACTTAGACAGTTTCTATAGTTGTTGTGAATGAGTCGGCTCAACCGAAAAAGCCAATCAATCACAGAATACCAGCGTCCACTAGCAGCATCACTCTGCTGTGTTTCGTATGAGGGAAAGGATTTAGAGAACCAATTACATGTGTATCTTTAATCATTGTTGAGGTACATTTATATGCCTTAGGCCGCAGTCTGACCATCAGGTGAATATTGTGTTCCTTGTACTTACAGCCTGTATACATAAATACCACGATTGGGCACAGGCATCCTTTCAAGAGAGAGTGTTAGAGCATAGTCCACTACTCGACCTCACCGTGGATTGGTGGACTTCATATCTCTTGGAAATATATATTTTTTTAATTTCTTTCTTAGACATGCAAATTTCCGTAAGATATTTTCCTTCACCGTTAAGTACACTTAAAATTGCAATTAACAATTTAATTGGTACCTTCACCGGGGATCGTACTCTAATAGTTCTTGTACCGTGAGCTAAAAGCTATCACAGCTCTACTTAATTACCACCAAACTGCCAACCTTAAATATTATATAAAACAACTAAGTTACTAACTAAAAACAACTAAGTACATTATATATTGCACACTTCAATACTGTGAAGTTCAGTTTACTGCAGTAAATAGGGTCTGTCTAGCAGGATAGATAGCTAGCGGCTGGCCCGTACCCAGTGTATCAAGGAGACAATTCCTATTTGTTTGTTATATAATTTTACGGGACCACCGTTAGGTATTACTTCCTGGGGGTGGTCTAGCAATCATTGTTTTTCCTCAATCTGTGTGTTTGTGTATATGGGTGAGTGTACTTATATATACATATATATATATATATATATATTATAATTTTTCTATTTATATTTTATATTAAGAATTTTCTATTATCTTAAACGTCGGCCCTCTCCGTGACCATGATTACTGTAAAACAGTCGAAACGTCAAGACAAAAAGTTAAAAATAAACGGAAGAAAATCCAAAAACAAAAATTTTTTATCTTATCAACCTACCATTCGTAACGGAAAGTTTTGTACAGGCCATTGATCTTTCGATTCCATTACGAACCCGAGAGTAGCTAAAAGCTGCGAATAATTGATGACTCCGTTACTTCCGACTGCGATTTGAATTTATTAACTGCACCTAGTTTAGTGGTTAATCACAAATTTATATCGAAATGGTTCGGCAGTTTATTTATCAAGATAACTTACTTTTTTGTGTCCCGTGTGTTTTTTGTGTTCTGGTGAGTGTGTGATATATGTATATGTATAATTTGTATTAATTTATGTATGTATTCATAAATTAATACAAATTATACATTAATAATGTTTTATGTATTTATTAAATAATACGTATGTTTATTTTCGTGTAAACTATATGTTTTTTTATACAGATTAATCTTTTTTTTATAGTTTACTTTTTACAATAGGTCACCTGTAAGTAATTAACTTTCATTTCTGTTGCACCTACCATATGAATTTCACCACACCATAGGTTGACTGGTAGATAATGCCTATGGGCATTAAGTCCGGCTTTTGTGTCCTAATTATAAGGATTTGCAATAAAGGTTAAATAAATAATGATGAGAATATGTTGTACTGGTCGATTTCGACCTCACCAATATCTTCGGGCAGATAATATTAACTCCGCAGAAAATGTTATAGGGCCGTAAGCTTCCCAGAAACACGGAGACATTCACTCGTGGTCCCCTCCCCTATTCAGAAATAATACATGTGCAGTAAGATCGGAGGAAGGTACAGATAGAGTGTCTGAGACATGAAACACACATACAACGCACCCAGACCTGAAAACCAACAAATATTGTTTCGCGGCTGGGAATCGAACCCTTAACCCGCGACGCAGTAGCCAGGACCCCTAACCACAACGCTACGCGGCTGTCAACAGAATACTAAAGCGTTCTCATTGAGTTACTATCGCTTACCTATCTATTATATATGATAGATTAAATCGAAAATGTATAGTTTTAAAATGTTTAAATATTTTATAAAAGGCCATAGAACAATTAATAACAATTTGACGTCTTCGTCGAATTGTTATTAATTATCCTAAATAAGCACTTAAAAAGTTGGCTTAAGATTTGGGAATTAAATTCTTTACAAAGGATTACATCCACGAGTATTATAACTCTTCTCTAAGCCATTACTAATCGTGAAAATCAAAACACGAGTAACTTCTATTCTCAAATTTTAATAACGTTAATGATAAATTCTATTTTTCTATGACGAAAATATTTCATTATTTTCCATGTTGAGTGGATAACGTTTATATCAAAGAAAGTTTATTTAACATCATTTGTCTTTTACAGGTATTCTAAAAATCAAAACTATTACCTTTTTAACAGGGATAGAGAGACGTTTAAGCTGGTTTCTGGCTACAATATGAATAAGGTTGGCAACAAATAGGGACTACGCTTTCTTAGAATATAATAGTATCATATTGCTACCGTAGTTTTTTTTTTTTTTCATTCTATTAACATTACTAATATTCCGATAAGCTGACAAAGCTTGTGCTAGGAGTTGATTCACGGCAATAGTCTAATGGTCGATTCGAACCTACGACCTTAAGTTTCGCAGAACGTATTACCGACCCGGATATTGACGCTTCGTACGCTTCATATGTTTCATATAGTGTGTAAGGATTGGGGACCCAATTACGAGTAATGAGGCGTTTCATCAGTATTCCGGTTTGAATCTCTATTGAGGATGGATTAAAACCGGTACCGTGACAACGTTAAGGTGGTCGACGACGGTAACAATAGATTACTTACGCGTACATTTGAGAAGATTTAAAAGCTCAGTTTATAAGCGGTCGGCTTTAACTCAAGGCACACAAACAAATCGAGATCGATCCCCGGTGTCAGAAACAATGAAATTGTTAATCACAATATTAAGCGGTGAATTATCAGAACCGATGAAAGAAAACATCGTGAGAAAACCTGCATGTTTAAGAAATAATAAAAAAAAAATTCAACGACCTGAAAGCGACGTGAATTCTAAGAGTGGACTATTCTCTAACATCCTTTCTAGAGAGGAGACTTGGAGTGATATTTATATTTATAGGGTGTTAATTTTACTTTTTATAATACCATTTTAATATGGATTTCTGCAAGATATCGGATTTTCCTATTAACTTTTTTGACTATGTTATCGGAACAATGGTCAAGTTAGTGACGATTGTTTTTATAATCTACTGGTTATCACCAGAAGGTTACAAATGCCTAAGTTATACGAGTATTCTAAAATCAAAACTATTACCTTTTTAACAGTGATGGAGAGACGTTTAAGCTGGTTTCTGGCTACAATATGAATAAGGTTGGCACCAATCGGGACTACGCTTTCTTAGAATATAATAGTATCATATTGCTACCGTAGTTTTTTTTTTTTTCATTCTATTAACATTACTAATATTCCGATAAGCTGACAATGCTTGTGCTAGGAGTTGGTTCACGACAATAGTTTAATGGTGGATTCGAACCTACGACCTTAAGTTTCGCAGAACGTATTACCGACCCGGCTATTGACGCTTCGTACGCTACATATGTTTCATATAGTGTGTAAGGATTGGGCACCCAATTACGAGTAATGAGGCATTTCATCAGTATTCAGGTTTGAATCTCTATTGAGGATGGATTAAAACCGGTACCGTGACAACGTTAAGGTGGTCGACGGCGGTAACAATAGATTACTTACGCGTACATTTGAGAAGATTTAAAAGCTCAGTTTATAAGCGGTCGGCTTTAACTCAAGGCACACAAACAAATCGAGATAGATCCCCGGTGTCAGAAATAATGAAATTGTTAATCACAATATTAAGCGGTGAATTATCAGAACCGATGAAAGAAAACATCGTGAGAAAACCAGCATGTTTAAGAAATAATAAAAAAAAAATTCAACGACCTGAAAGCGACGTGAATTCTAAGAGTGGACTATTCTCTAACATCCTTTCTAGAGAGGAGACTTGGAGTGATATTTATATTTATAGGGTGTTAATTTTACTTTTTATAATACCATTTTAATATGGATTTCTGCAAGATATCGGATTTTCCTATTAACTTTTTTGACTATGTTATCGGAACAATGGTCAAGTTAGTGACGATTGTTTTTATAATCTACTGGTTATCACCAGAAGGTTACAAATGCCTAAGTTATACGAGTATTGTTCTAGTGTGAGTATTTGTGAATGTGAAAATTCGTGAGAGATTCTGGTTCAATGCCCGATCTAGAAAATAAATCTCCACCCAAATAAATGTATTAAGTTGGAAATGTATTTCTTTTTTTATAATCCTATGTCATTGTTAGGTCACAATTTAGAATTAATCTCTTTTATTTCATGTGTTTTTAAGGCAATTAAACTTGCTCGTTTGGTTTATTGCTACGGTAGGGTTTTATGGATAAAAAGAACGCTTTGTCTTTATTTTCTGGTTTCATAGTCAGCCGGAATCGTGACTTATTTGTGTACGTTTTACGCGTTTACCCTATTTTATTATGTTGTCTTGTAACGTCTTATAAATACGTATTAGAACGTCAAGGAACGAGCCTACTTCTTAAAGGCTGGCAACGTACCTTAAATTACTATGGTGTTGCCGACGTTTATGGGTAATCACTTAACATCCAAGTGGCCTGCATGTTAGTTTGTCACCTATTAAAAAAAGGCTTCGTTTTAATTTTCTTTTAAGCTGTAATACAACGCGTTTGTTTCTACACACTGTATTGGAGCATAATCCTAGTCCTAGATACTTTGCATAAATTCTTAAAAACTTACAATTCTTTCGAAGAAGAAGATATGTATATATGTTTGTATGTTTTTTACTTTATATCTGAAACGTGTTTTATAGTTGTCTTGTCTCATGACTTCCTAATATTCTCTTTTACAAAATATCCGCCGTAAAAAGTCCGTTCTTATTAATTATCAGATTTTTAATTAATAAAACTATTAACATGAACGAATAATTTTATCATTCAAAGTTTTTTAGTACTATATCATATCTCAATAGATATGATATACTAAAACATTTTGAACGATAAAATTTCTATTTGAATGACAATTCATTATTATTCATATATATATACAAAATAATTGTTCAATAACAATGAATTACACCAATGGTATGAATATATATATGAATGAGTCGGACCAAAAAAAACAATTCGTTGTTATTACAGAGGAAACAATTTTTTTCTCAAAGAATGCTAGCAATGCTATTAATATACCTAACGTTCCGGTTAAGCACTCCAAGTTAGCTGACAATGCTTGTGCTAGGAGATGGATCTAGACAATTAAGAAATATTTAGATATATCTTGTCTGGGCGTTTGTGCAGTCTAATCTCATAGACATATAATATATATATTAGGTGTTTACCTATGAAATTGCCGTTCTTCAATATTGACCATTTCCAACCAAAAAAAAGTTTTGATTGGATGTGACTTGTGCCTAAATTCAAATTAATTTTGTTTTAAAAACAAAACATTCTTTTTACAAAGTCAGTCTTTTGTTTATTGATTAGCTGTGTATTTTCATAACGTTTGAACATTTTTCGTCGTAAAATACTATGGTAAGTAAACTTTAAAAATACGTGTAATTATGGAATACGAGTTCCGTCGTGGCATCAACGCCGCCCAAACGGCACGTAACATCAAAAACGTTTACGGAGAGAACTTACAAACGAACGCACAACCCGTTATTGGTTTGCCCGGTTCCGTTCTAGAAATTTTGATTTGAAAAATAAACCTCGTGGTCTCCCGCACACTTTGGTCAACAATTATGAATTAAAGGCAATCGTGGACGCTGATGATACTCAATCTACAGCCGAGCTAGTAGCAGCTTTTGATGTTAATATCAAAACAATATTGGTCCTTTTGCGACAAATTATCAAGGTAAAAACAAAGATGGGTGCCCCACGAACTTAACGATCACGCTACGTAGGCATTGAGACCTGCCTCGCGCTGCTCAACTGTGAAGCTGTGAAGAACTGAAGACAATGATGGAGAAGCTCATACATCTGCTGCCTCATCCACCGTACTCACCAGACCTTGCATATACTGATTATTACTTTTTCCAAAAATTTATATTAAATTCCCGAGAGGCAGTACAAAATGCCGTTAAAGAGTTTGTTGCCCCCCGTCCAGCTGATTTTTACAAGAAGGGCATCAATAAACAACCACTGCGTTGGGAAATATGCATCGATTACACGGGTGATTACTTTGAATAACAGAAATAAAAAAGTTTGAAAAAAAATATTTCATACAAAACGGCAAATTCATAGGTAAAGGCCTATTATAAGTAAATGTTTCCCATTCATAAATTCAATCATGATTGTTACATATTCCGGTATTAATTTATCATATAGCAAGACGAAATCGTTAATATAAAAAGGCAACAGATGTTCTTCGTTTCCTTGAGGTGAATTTTTCTGTAATATTTCTTCGAAGAATTTTTTTTTCTGTATTAAAACACGAGGTAAAATTTATCGCGCAATTATTATGTTAAAAATCTATAATCTATAACAAGACGTCGTCTTTGAGAATAGATTTATCACAAGATTAAATAGTATATTCGGTAAACTACTATGTCTAAACTGATATCGCAATTATCAATCACTCAAGAAATGTACTTCAGGACCACGTGGTGTAGTAATCAGCGATCGGACTTGCGTAACGTCGCAGGTACTACTTCCGGCCGTAGAACAATGTATTACAAATTACATACAATTAGTTTTGTCTCGGTGTGGTATATATGCTGTGTATGGTGTGGTTAATATATAGGTATGTCTGTGATACTTTTGAAAAAACTTTATCTTAACAGAATATGTGGAAAACGAGCTTGCAGTGGTAGAGCTACATTTCAGTTTGTTTCTAGCTGCAGAATGAATGGGTCAGCTTGACCAGGGTAGGACCTCACAGAATACCAGCGGGAAATAGCAACATAAAGCTATCCAGAGAACTTTATAACTGGTGACGAGGCATTCCAACTCAGTCCTCAATGGTGACAAAGCATCTGCATTATGATTCCTGGCCAAGAATTGATGAAGATGTCATGGGCCACAGGAATCACTTGTCATCAGGTAATTGTGTGCACGTTTGTTAGTCTCAATGGAATAAAAAAAGCAGCTAATCGTTAGTGATCACCTCCGCCCATGAACATCCGCAACACCAAAGGAGTCTCAGATGCGCTGCCGGCCTTTAAGAAAAGGTCGGTCCTTTTCTTGAAAATCCCTAAATCATATCAGCGGTGCTGCATATTAACCTTCCTTACTTAATTGAATTTGCATTACATCGGATAAGGGAAGAGGATGACAAGTGATTTCCTGTGTTTGCACTATAATAGTAGGTCCTAAGCATTTAATGTCATCTAATAATATCTGAAGATGTCGCCGTTGTCGAAATGACTCATGCACCCTAGACTCTCCGTCATATTTTCCGTCACTTACTTATTTAATCAGAATATGAACCAGTATGGAGTACCAGATGTCACTCCTGAGGACTAAGATACAATATCTCTTCACTTTGTATAAGAGTTTCCGGTACAACCCTAGAGTGTAGGGACCAGATGTAACAAGCAGGTAGAAACTACACTTTGGTTTTACCACCGTTAGAAATGTTTGAATGTCTCGTTTTTCTATAAAAGAGTCTCCGGATACCACTTGAAACACAGCAGCGTTATGCTGCTATTTTACTCTGTCTTTGTGAGGACGTGATCTCCAGGTTTAAGCTATTTAATTCTTCCACTTTTTATGTCGCCAGTACAATACTAAAACCATGAAAAGATATTCCATTACAATCGGTTAAGGCAGACAGCGTGGCTCGATCGTTCCTAATTAATTACTACGACCCGTTTTGGCAGTAATACAAATGACGATAAGGGGTGAATACAAATTGTTTTCGTTTTATAAATGTACCCTTAACATAAGTTGAAGCAATTTTTATAAGTATAGGGTGTCTCAAAACTGCTCGACTATTTTGAGCTTTATCGCTACATACATGATACGCCATTTATTTTGCTGTAACTATGGAAATGAAACTACAATCAGTTTAAATGGTTTCAGAAACACCGAGTCACTTTGCATACCATAAACAAAAAGCGGCGTTGCAAGAGGTATGTAACTGACAGTAGTTGGGCTAGTTTTGGGACATCCTATATAATCTATTACGTTTTTAATCTAATATCGGGAAGGTTCTTGTTGTTATTGATTTATTATGAATAATATTGATAATTTTAATAATTTACGCTTTAATACCAACCATGGTACTTTTAATTCAACAACGAAATTACCTTAGCTTTTTTGTTGTTATTTGATTATTTGAAAAACATATATTTTTTAATTATTTCACCAACAAAATACACATTGAAACATGTACGATAATAAATACATAAATAACTTTTTCTTAAACTAAATGGTATCTTATGGGTGAAACGACATGCAAAAGTTATTTTTTTTATCGACAACAAATCAGTTGAAGAAAAAATTAACTAAATGTTACAATATAAGTATTCTAAAAATTAATTTATTGCTAGCATAAGATTATTATATTTTTATTTATTTGTTATTATATTTATATATATTTTTTTTTATTTAACAGTAAATATATATATATATTGGTGGTCCACAAATATTATTCCACGGCTGGCAATCGGTCCCAGGACCTGCGACGCTATAGTATGAGTCAGCTAGACCAAGTCGTATAACGACTACGTCACCATCATCTTCATCTATGCCATCATCTCAGCCCACTATCCTACTGCTGAACATACTCCTCTTTCGCAAATTACCACCTAGCAAGATCCTGAGCCACTACATCCATCGACTTTCTAAAAACTTGCATCTGCCGTCACTTCATCAAGATCTTCGTCCTACACTACGATTGCTTCTGCACTGTGTTTTTTTTACCAAATACCGCTGCCCAAGAATATTTGTAACAACAGTGTATTATACGCTTTTAATAAACGATTGAGCGATGAGTTATTTGCCAAGATTCGTTTTAGACTGACGAATGACAAAAAATATTCTGACTTTAATTGATCTTGATCGTACATTTTACAGAGATTTAGTACATATTATAATATAAATATTACTATATAATCAAAAAAAAACAAGTACATAAGTTTATTAAGCAAATAATAAACACATAATTATCTTATATAAATAAAATAGTACCAAATCTTTATAGATTTATGAGTATCAGAACCATCTCTCATTGTTTGATTTCGTATCTTAAATAATAAATTGGCAACTAGATTTACTTCCGTTCCGCCTTTTTAAATTTTCTAAAAGTTTATTTTACAATAAAAACTAACATTTTTTTAAACGACAATGCATTCTCTCGTGTTGTTTACAACTTCCTCCAACTGTTCAACCAAGATTTTCAAAACCTCGTTTATAGAAATTACCCACTTTCGACTCGAAAACTTCTTCCAACGAAGATTTCATTTTGGGATCAGTATTAAACGAATATCCGCGCATAGCATTTGAAAGAGATCGAAGAATCGAAATAAATGAACAAGAACAAAAAACGAAACAAGATTCCGATAGAGCAAAACGTCTCCTTTCAAACAATCTTAAATATTGTGCCAAAAACAAAAATAACGGAAAGAACAAGAAGAAAAAGTAGACAACGTAATATATAAAAAAAATATATCATATGCAATCGTACAGATACATGTCATGACCACACCATACGAAACACAGCAGCGTTATGCTGCCATTCATTATATCACGCTGCATTAACCGTAGATGTAATACACCAAATTATCTTTTTAAGATAAAAGTAAAATTAAGGAACACATTCCATTTGACCGCATTCAATGAAAAGCGGTTTGAATCGTTTACTTTCAAATCGGCTTGATTCACTGGCATTGCAAAGAGATGTTGCATCTCTATGCATTTTTTAGTGATTTTGTCATGGGGAGTGTTCTCAGGGGTTGTTCAGATTAATTCCACTCACTGAGTTAAAAAATCGTACATCACGACACAATTCCAAAATTCACTACTCGTTCGCAATCTACCACTTTGTGCGATTTTTTTTGGCACGTACGACTACCCTGCGTAATCAGTTGCCCCTAGCGGTATTTCTGATGCGACTTCGGGACCTTCAAGAGCCTACACCTTTCATAAAGGCTGGCAGCACATCTGCGACTCATCTGGTGTTACAAATATTCTTGGGCAGCGGTATTTGGTAAAAAAAACACAGTGCAGATACATTGTCACCCCCGAGTTGAATTGAACTCCGTCCTTATCTGTATAAGGTCTCTGGATCATCACATGAACCATACAAAATACTACAGTATTGATCTATTTCGTGGCCAATGACCGTAAAAGCAATCGTAGTGTAGGACGAAGATCTTCTTGATGAAGTGGCAGATGCAAGTTTGTGGAAAGTCGATGGATGTAGTGGCTCAGGATCTTGCTAGGTAATCTGCGACAGAGGAGTATGTTCAGCAGTGGGATACTGGGCTGAGATGATGACATAGGTGATGATGATGGTGACGTAGTCGTTACCCGACTTGGTCTAGCTGACTCATAGATACTATAGAGTCGCGGGTCCTGGGTCCGATTGGCATCCGAGGAATAATATTTGTGTGCCACCAAAATTGTTGATTTTCGGTACTGAGGGTTGTGAGTAGGTCCCGTGTCCTGAACTTTCCCCCAATCTTATTTCACATGCATTACATGAAAATAAGGAAGGGCAGTGAGTGTCTCTGTGTCTGCGCAAAAGCTTACAGCAGCTTGAGCGTAAGGCGCATAGCACATAGCATATGGAAGTAACCATAAGATGTCGCCGTGGTGGAAATCGACTAGGAGGATATCATCACCATCATCACTATAGAGTATGTATGGGGGATCATGTAAAAAATACGCACTGTTCCCCATGGGATCCCCTACAATAACAAAAAATATATAAAATATGGTTGGTAAATAACTCTTAGTTCTAGCTTTCTCTCTCACTGTTTTAGATGTTTTGAATGTTTCAAGGCACTATATATATATATATACATATATATATATATATATATAGCCGAATGCCTACTTGTTTTTCTCCTATAATAAAAACAACAACATAAAATTATCGATAAACAAAATTGTACAAAACATTCACAAAGAAAATATCCCGAGGTGTAGTTTGTCAAGGCGCTTAGTGGACTTGTTCCAACGTATAAACAAGTTTAACCAAATAAAGAGAATTAACAATTAACCAAATAAGGCAGTTAAACCGGGGCCGGTGTAGTTAGACAAATGTTGTGTGGTTTCACGCCGACCAGAATTAACGCCGGCACTCGCCGCAAGTCCTGTAAGCTTACCTCTGTATTAAATGCAGGTGTACATTTATAAATGTATGAGTAAATAATTCAATCCGTTTTATTAAGTATACCAACAGCGATTTACAAAATAATTTCTAAGCAATTGTTGCTCTATCACCGTTTAACTACTTTATACTCATTAAAATAGGTATTGACGAGAAGATATAACGATACTGCGCTCTAGTTTGTAATAAAAACTTTTTTATAAAAGAAATAAAAAAGTATGATTAATCGAAAACACCATATCTTTGGTATTAATTAACACTCCCGCTAACCCACTTCCACTAAGATTAAATATTGTACTATATATGACATTGTTTCTCGTCCATTTTTATATCGTGACCTACGAAAAAGCCGTAGTAAAAGTGCCTTTCGAATTAATTAATTAATAATTTTAAAGAAAGCAAGCTATTAGTTTATTATGTCCTATTGTTATTACATAGCAATATTTAATTTAATGAAACTACATTGAAATTTTATAAGACTACATTAAAATAATTCCTCTAAAAAGTAATCTTTGTATACAGATCTTATTTATTGAACAGATTACGACTCCATTCAATATCCCCCAGGTTGAGAAACGATATACTAGGATATGGTTCACGTCAATAGCCGAATCGTTGAACTTTGTCTAGAAACATTGAAAGGTCTAATCGATAGTCTCTCGATAGATCTATGAAGGCTGCATCCTGAAAATAATTAAATGTTTTTTTTTTATTCTTTTGTCTATTTACATAAATTATAATAACAGACATATTTATTTTTTATTAGTAACAAACCAGCACACAGTTTACCTGATGGCAAGTGATTCCTGCGGCCCATGACATCTAACTTCATCCTTGACAATCATAATGCAGGTGCGCTGTCACCCTTGAGTACTGAGATAGAATGCCTCGTCATCAGTAATCTACACTCACCAGACGAAACACAGCAGCATTATGCTGCTATTTTACCCAGCTATTCTGTGAGGATGTGGTCCTGCCCCTGTCAAGATAACCCATTCATTCTGTAGCAAGAAACAAACTGCAGTGTAACTTTACCACTGTAGAATGAAATACTTAGACGTTTATAAAGAATTTGTATTCATAAGAGTACGATAGTAAGATGATGGATGGATTTCGACCACGGCGATATGTTCTGGTTATTGCCAGAAGACATCATTGTGCTCAAAAAAAACTAGTGTCAAGTATTTGCGTATACACAGAGGCCCGCACTCATCGTTCCGTTCCCTATTCCGATGAAATACATATGCGATAAGACCGGAGGAATGTTGAGATGCAGTGTCAGGGACACGGAATATATATACAACACAACCAGAATCGAAGCATCTAAAAAAAATTTTTAGTACACAAATATCGTTAATCACTATACCACGCGGCCGTCTACAATACACTACGATAACTACACGGGAGATTTGTATTCGCCCCTCATTCGAGTCGTGTTGATAAATAACAGTTAGACACGACCGTGTAAACCTTCCTGTTTGCCGCATTTCCGCATAGTTGTAGTTGGTATTCCTATTTTTTTTTTTAATTTTTGTAATGAATGGAATGGTAGAGCTATACTGCAGTTTGTTTCTAGCTGTAGATTGGGTCAGTTCGACCGGGGTAGCACCACGCCCTTACAGAATAATTCTGCAGTGTTTCGTCTGGTGAGTGTAGGGATCCGGAGACCTCTATTACTGGTGACGAAGCATTTCATCTCAGTTGTCAAGGGTAACAATGCATCTGCATACTAATTGCTTGTCAAGGATGAATGTAGGTGTCATGGGCCGCGGGAATCATTTGCCATCGGGTGAACTGTGTGTGAGTTTTGTAAATCTAAATGTAATAAAAAAATGATACAAACGAGCACACTGTTCACGTGGCGGCAATACTTTCATCTCATTTACATGTTTATTTTATTTCTCTTTACTTTAAATAATATTCTTTTTCGTTAATAATCTTAACGTGAATCAGTGTTTCAAATAGTTTAAGCGTAACATAATCTCGTAACAGATAGCGACTAGTGAAAGCATAAAGCATATAACGTATCTTACAGGGGTAAGTTTAGAAACATAGCACATAGTTTGAACGTACGGCATATAACATATCTTTAAGAACATAGCGCTAGTTTGAGCCTTACGCTCAATACACACATATACGCACATAGCACATAGCAACTCTTTCCTACACTTACATAACATTTTTTTTAAGTTTATGTAGAACCTGTGGCGTCGGCATATGGATTGCCAACAGTTGACCTGATGCTGAGTAATGACTGCGGCCCACGACATTTGAAAACAACCCCAACAAACATTCTGTATGTAGATGCATTTTCACCCTTGAGGACCGAAATGGAACGGCTTTACCTGTAATTTATTCGCCCTACAAATACAGCATGTTGTTCAGCTTTATCACGAGTGGACCCGTTTGTGTCTCAACTATAAACAAGCTGCAACGTAGCTCTAACACTTTTAGTTTATATAAAGGATTGGTTATACAACAAAGGCCATTTGTATTCACCCCTAATCCGGGTCGTGTTGATGAATAGCACCTAGACACGACCTCGTAACGCCGTCTGTTCGCTTCGTTTCCGAATCCTTGTAGATTGTATTCCCGTCCCGTCTACAAAATAATATTTTAAAACTCACTTTGACTAAAAACTTTTCATAAACAATTTATGAATTCCTATATTATAATGCGTAACTTGGAGAGAATTTTATTAATTTTTATTCGAAAGTATAAAAAAGAAAATTGTTTGAAGGGTGACACATAAGCACACATTAAATTTCTTGTGCTAATAGTTTTAAAAATTCGATAGAAAAAAAAGTTTTTCAGATTACCTCACGATATTTTCCTTTATACAAAGAACTTTTTTATTTTATGCATACGAACTTTTTCTCCTATTCTTCCTTGGTCGACTGACAAAGAATGCCCTACTTGGCATTAAGTCTACCCTTTTAAATCTCAATTAAGAGACGAAAATAAAAATAATTAAAATCAAATTTCAGGTTTCCTCACGATATTTTCCTTCGCCGTCGTGCATGGGGTATCATCACAGCACTTTTTTTGGTGAAGAATTCACAATTATTTGGTGCCAGATCTGCTTTCTGACCGCGAATTAAAACGAGCTCTTGGACATTGAGCTACCATTGTTGGACTTGTTAACTATAACTATCTTAAAACCTTTGTTATTTTACTTAACAATAAAAAAAACATATAGTTAGACCACGACAGTTTCATACATGTATGCATGGATTAAGGGACACCTTAATCCATGCATACATGTATGAAAGATAAAAATAATCTTGCCTGTTTTACTGTTTTATTGCGAAGTCTGATATAGCTTGAGTTCTCCCATTCTAAGGTCGTACGTTATATTACAATGTTACCGTAAATCTTTACAACTGTGATATTAAAAGTATAAAGAACATTCTGTCCCTCGTAAAGATTTTATTGTACATTTTCTGTTTTTAATGTTATCTGTATCATTTCTATCGTCATTATCGTTGCCTGCAGCTATATATATATATATATATATATATATATATATATATATATATATATGTGTTTATATTATATTTATTTATAATTCAGTATCAGGAACACTAAAAAAAAAATACTTTTACAAAATATATGCGTTGTCTTTTCCTACATTGATATTTAAACACCAATTATTATTCACGATTGGTCTCTTAAGGCTTGCAGACAATCCTCTGTTATTGGGTTATCGGGCGGCCCGCGGCTAGTTAAATTCGTGTTGCAGGTAAACAGCACATAAGGGATGTAAACATTGCGGTCAAATTAACTCCTATTCTAGAGCCGTAGTAGCTATTGCAATTGCATTTTAAGTGCCGATTTAACACTTGTAAGGTATTTTTAATACCACTCGTGAATGTTTGTATGTTTTGATATGTGTTACCCAATCACGCAATAGCGACTGAACGAATATTTTTTAGATATATAGAAAATTAATTTGAAAATTATATTTGGCCCACAGTTTATAACCTTAATTAACACATATGATACTTTCTATCCCGGTAAATCAAAGTTTGTATATTTGAATGCTTGTTACTCAATTACGTAAAATCAGCAAAACGGATCTGAATGAAGTTTAGCACAAAGATTTTTTATAACCTGCATTAACAAACATACAAACATCACATTTATAATATAAGTAGCATTTTGTGTAGTAGGTATTTATTGGTTAAATCCACTCTAAATTCAAAGGAATCGATGCATTCGTGTAAGTCACAACCTGGAGAAGAGAGCATGGTCTCTGTGACACATCCAGGCCAGTATGGAAGTAACTTTGATTACAAAGAAAAAAAAAAAAAAAAAGAGTGCAAATGTAATTAAAATCAATTGTGTAAACTTTACGAAACCACTACAAAACAGTCGGGCTTATTTTTAAATATATAAACACATTACTTCATCATAATTACAAAAATTTTTACTGAACATTTATCAATTAAATTTTTATTGTCGCCGTAACTAAGAAAGAGGTTGGACCTACAAACACAATTATCACTAATAAAGATTTAACGTTGTCCCTTATTAACGTGCCATACTTTTTGTATCTTACAGGTTTCATATGTTTTGACAGATATATACCAGCTTACGGGAAATAGCTTGGTTCGACTCGTTTATAGTAAATAAGTATCATAATTATTATTTTTTATGACTTCTTTTATGATCTAATTCTGACGAAACAAACACACAATTCATCTGATGATAAGTGATGATTGGGACCCATTAAGATCCACACACTTAACAAAGATTCAACAGGACCCATCCCTCAGGACTCAATAAGTGGGTTTCTGATCCTTACGATCATTAAACGAAACACAGTTTTATGCTGCTATTTTAAGATGGTATTCCGTAGTCGTGATTCTTCTTCAGTCGGGCCGACCCATTCGTAGTTGTTTCTAGCTACACCATAACTCAACTATTGTTAAATGTATTGTATTTTTTCATTATTATCACATTCGTGCAAAATAATTATAACTTTATATCTAGCGACTGTAATGCAATCGAAAAATTCCTTAATTACATTTATTCAAACATTTTCCTCTAAGGAAAACGTTTAATTTTGATCTTTGGTGAACTAAATGACAGTGAAAGGTCCAAAGGAGGCTGTCCAAAGAAATTAATAATATAGCGTCATTCGTCTGTGAGGTATTGTTTGAGAGACGCAATGCTCGTTAAAGAGTAAACGCTTAATCTAAACATTTTGTCTATTATATCGAGGGTGACATACAAGCACACAGTTCAGCTGATGGTCAATGATACCAGCGATGCATGACACATTCGTCCTCAATAAGGTATCATAATGCAGATGCGTTGTTACTAAAGTGGACTGTCGTAATAAGGGTGACCAGATCTCTACACTCACCAGAAGAAACACAGCAGTGTTATGCCGGTATTCTGTGATAACGTGATCCTTCCTCGGCCATGCCGCAAGCAGAATGAAATTGCAGTGTTGCTGTATATAATAAATCTGGAGAAAACTTCTATCTGTAATGTAAATGTAAATGTAAATGTAAATGTAAATGTAAATGTAAATGTTAATGTTAATGTAAATGTAACTATTTTATTGGATATAACCAGTCTAGGCGATTAAGAGTATGTATATATACGTCATGCCGAAGCCTAATCAGTGATTTTTATAATTTTTGTTCACCTCTCGGTCTATCTGTCTGCTCGTATGTAGGGTGTTTATGAACTTGAGTAATATTTAGACAACTTTTTATCAGTTTATGATTGTGTACACAACACACTTTTTGTATGCACCATTTATCCGTGTAATGTTAATAAATAGCACTCAGACACGACCGCCCTAGCCCTCCTGTCCACCTCGTTTCCGGTTCGTGATGGTGTTTTCGTTTCCTTCGTAGACAATTATTATATGTCACGCTATATAACCGATGGGGGAGAATGGTTCCTGAACGGCAACCCAGGACTGGCAGTCGCAGTACTGGACGTCGCCCCGCTAGATGACGGAGATCTGAGCAAAGCTGCTAGAAGCTGATGGATGCAGGTGGCACGGACCATACTCTGTGGTAGTCTGTGGTATCTTTTGTTTAGCGGTCCACACAATGCTATTAACATTTTGATTGATTAACATTCCTGTTAATCAATTCAAATTTAGCTTTTAATTGTTTGTGCTAGGAGACTGTCCGCGATAATAGTCTAATGGTGGATTCGAATATACGATCTTAAGTTTCGTAGACCGTTCCCTAAGCCATTAAGCTCTTTACGCACTTAGACAAAAATGTAAATTATTGTAATCTGTTTCAAAATATGTTAATAAACAATTTTCGAGTAAAGTTAAATGTCTTTTAAGAATATAATATTAATATACTCCTAGAATAATAGGGTGAAAGAAAAGTTTACAGGAAAATGTTTGACAGAATTTGTAACTTTATGTATCAGATTGTCTCTATTATTGGAAATTCAAAGAGAGAGTTTCTTCGACGAGCTTTCAACGAAACAGATACTTTTGAGCTTTGTGCACTTTAAACATTATCGTAACTCAAATAAAAAAAATAAAGTAAAAAAAGTAGATGACTGAAAAAAATGTGTAAATAACCCATATGTTATATACAAATTTTTATGTATATGATATTCAAAATCAATAAGATAGTAGAGACAAAATCAACAAAATAATATATGCATGAAAATAGAGGTATAGCCCACGTGCGCCTCGGTCTAATTTATGCTACTATATATAATTAAAAGAAAATGTCATATATATATATAGGTATATATATATACCTAGGTATATATATGTACATATGTAGGACTTCGAGCACCAAAGTATTTGTTAACTAGTTTAAGTACAAAAATGAAACCAAAAATATTATAAATAATATATTAAATTTATAAAAGTGTCACCGTTTTCAGGGTATTGAGATTTTTATTTTTTATGGTAGAACAGTATTCTAAAGATACTGTTCTACAATATGTAAAAAATCATTTAAAAAAATTCTGTCTATTTGTACACACAGTAACGAAAGACAAGAAGAAAAAAACCACATTCTCTCTATCTAATCCTAATCTCAGTATCTCCAAAATGGTGACCTTTACTAATTAATTTTTGTACGTGACCCGTGAACCTATCTTCCACTTATGCTTGTCGTGCTACCCACGGGACACATTGTATATATATGCGTTAACCAACAACTAATTTTCTCTCAGCAGTAGACAAAGTTTTATTTCAATAATGTTTATACGAAACGCAAATAGCAAGAACGACCCGCGCTATGATACAATCACGTAATCTTTATTTAGGTAGAGCCACGTTCCAATTTGTTTCAAGGTGCAGCATGAATGGGTCGTGAAAAAGCATCATAACGCTGTTGCAATTTTTCTCAAAATGGAAATATAATAGCTCATTCAACGATGAATAAAATTTTAAGAAATATATTGATCCTTCCAATCAATATGTTAAAAAAAAAATAAAAAAAAAATTAAAATAATTTTTTCAATGTCGACACCGAAATAAAACATGAAATCTTTTATATTAGATCAAAGTTAGGAATGAATGCTTTATGCGTTTTCAGAATCATTATTAAACAATAACATTTCTGAATAGTTTGCTTTGAAGAGTTATACCTAATTTTAAAGGCAATATAAAATTTTCTCATTTTAAAAGTTTATTCCTATTACGTTCGCCACTTGAGTCCGTCTAACGCGATGTGATATTAAAAGGTGAGTAGTTCAAGAAAGAAGTAGGGATCCGCAATAAGGATCGAGTTATTTTTTTTATTCCATTGAAGATGACAAACGAGCGCACAGTGCACCTGATGGTAAGTGATTCGTACGATCTACCATCACTCTTAATAAGGAATTTTAACGTATATGCGTTGTCCTTGAAGACTAAAATGGAATGCCTCGTCATCAGACGAACACAGCAGCATCATGCTGATATTTCAATCTGGTATTCACTGAGGACGTGCTTGCATTCGAAATCAATGCATATACTCGAAGTGTTTAACATAAAAGAGCAGGTTAAAACTTAAAAAGAAACCTGAAAATAGTAGCACAATTACCTAAACCTTTGAGCCTATAATTCCATACTCGTATGTCGAGTGAAGGGAATAGGAAACCCAGTGGCTACCAGCAATGCCTTCAGGCATTCTGTGTTAGTCCTCAAGAGTGAAACAGCATGTACTTTGTGATTTTTTTTTATAGAATAGGGGACAAAGGAGCAATAAAGTCACCTGATGGTCAGTGATCACCGCCGCCCATGAACATCCGCAACGCCAGAGGAGGTGGCGTTGCCCACCTTTAAGAAAAATTTTTAGGCTCTTTTTTGAAGTTCCCTAAGTAGTATCGTTTCATAAACAGCGACAGCTTATTCCACAGAGTTGTGCGTGGCGTAAAGGACCGAGATTTGTTCCTGCATTACCTTTAATGGCCTTCACAGATTCATTGCTGTGAGTAAACAGGAAACTGCGGCAGGACAGGGAGTGCGGCAACGACACACCGACTTATGTTCCCCCGCGGCCTCTCTCCTCTTCTCCCTTATTCATCTCTATTTCCCGTCAATTACACGTCAATTCCTGCTACTCTCATATCACTCTTCACCACAATCTATCCAACCATGCCTTGATGTTCATCTCATGTTGCATCTCACCCATTCTCATGCAGCTGGAAACAACTGCAGCATATTTCTACCGCTGTTAAAGTATATTCGGAAATTTCTAGATCTCTTAAAGTTTAAGCCTAAGATTAGTCTTTAATTACTTATAACAGTATAAGTATTACAAACCAAGGCATTTATTAATTAAATCTATATTGTCGTGCAAAAGAAATTATCCAGTTAAGATTAAACGTTGCGTCTTCCTTTTGTGCCGAATTACAAAAGCTAATTTGTAGTTTATGCGAAGACAATTGTGCTCTTAGACCTTGTTAAACGATTAATTTACGAAGAGAAGTGGATTATTGTTCTATTGTTAGTACGTGATTATTTTTTATATGTTAAATATTTACCTTAATTTACAAACCTTTCGTAGTTCATATTTGATGTATAATGGGTCCTGGGTTTTATTCACAGCGGAGGACAACAATATTTGTGCATCACAAATTGTTTTTCGGGTTCTGAGTGTGTGACATTGTATCTGAACCTTTCTCCGAACAGTTCACCCGATAGTAAGTGATTCCTGCGGCCCATGACATCTACGCTCATTCTTCATAAGGAATCATAATGCAGACGCGTTGTCACCCTAGAGGACAGAGATGGAATGCCTTGTCACCAGTAATAAAGGTCTCCGGATCCTTGCACTCACCAGACGAAACACAGCAACATTATTATGCTGTTTCACGCTGGATTTCCGTGTGGGCGTGGTCCTACCATGGTCGAATGGATTTATTCTGCAGCTAGAAATAAACTGCAGTGTAGCTCTACCAATAGAAGAAGGGGACGAAAAAATAGTACCTTGTCACCGCAAATTGTTCTAAAAGTTCTCACCGCACACGATTATAGATTGTAGGCTAGATTAGAATAGACTGATTAATTTTATAACAAACGGGAAATTTTTAATTTTAACCTTTATCTATCAATCTTGCATTTTTCTTTTACAAAATTAGTCCAGAAAATATAAATGCCTAATTTTTTCTATGTAAGCATACTAGCTTTGATATTAACATTACTAACCTTCCGGTTTAACAAAGCTTAAAATGCCTGTTCTAGGAAATGGTTGACGACAATAGTGGGGTGCATAAATTTGCATATAGGATACAAATTTTAATGAATAAATTTTAATAATGTTTAAAAAGGTTAAAATGTACATCCTGTTTAAATGATGTATTCAGATATATAGATCTAAATACTAGGCATAGACTTAATAGAGGAGCAGGATTAACGTACTTCCCATGTCTCAAAATACTTTTTTATACCTCAACTATTTATTTTTATGGGTCGCGCCCACGAAAAAGTCAATAAGATAAGTAAGAAGCTTTGCAACCCCTTCACTATGAAATACGTAAATAAAATTGTCATTATTAATTTGTTTATACGTTTAAAGGCTCCCGTGGGCAGCCCAATTTAATTAAATAATATTAATGATGATTTTAAACAAAGCAAGCTATAAGTTTTTTTTTCATGTCGTCAGTATATGGTAATATTTAATTTTATAAAACTACATTAAAACTCATTCGTTTTATAAACGATACAGCTCTTATTTATTGAACAGATTGCGACCCTTTAATAACAAACATAACCCCCAGCTTGAGAAACGAAAGTGAAGTTTCCTGACAATATTTACTTTCATCGCAATGATGACACAACTTCATTGGTGCCGGAATTGGGGAACAAAGTCTGTTTGCTCGCGTGAAAATAAAATTGAACACTTACAAACTGCATTATTTAATACAAATTTTATAACCCGATATTTTGGTCTTAGTTCCCTGTGAGTTGCTTAGTTCAAAATTTTATCGTCATCATCTCGGTGGTTGGCAAACCACTGCTGTGCGCTTTACGCGAAATCTTCTGTCACGCGCGACTACTCTGTGGGATCAGCTATCGCTATTCCCGAAACGATACAACTTAGGGACCAAGACTTCAAGAAAGGAGCCTACATGTTTCTTCAAGGCTGGCAGCGCATCTGCGAGTCCTCTGTGGATATCCATGGGCGGCGGTGATCTCTTACCATCAGGTGCTGCTTGTCGTTTGCCGCCTATTCCTAAAAGAAAACCAACATAAAACTTAATGAAGCATAAGATTTTGCGCAACCACTGAGAACCTTATTATTCTATCAGTGCTAAAGACAACACACATAGTAAAATAGATATAGTACATAAGAGGAAAACGTTGCCTGAACTGTCTGAGGCTCTAGACACATAAAACTAACGCCCATATATATAATTAAGCGATAACCAACATAGTTTAAACAATTCAATATTTTTTAATACTCAAGTTCAAGTTTTATTTTTGTAATTTTAAGTGTAACATACAATGACAAAGTCCACGTCATGTCTCCGGTCTATATCACATCCATCCTAACGAAGGTTCAAAATACACAAGCGTCTTCACACCCGATGAGCGAGTGCCTCGAGAGAATGCCTCGTAACCTGTGACATTCATCATACGAAACACAGCAGCGTTATGCCATTTCGCGCTGGTGTTCTATGATGTTGGTCTCTATGTTCGTTCCGTTTATTCATGTTGTATCAAGCCTCTAGCAATCTGTTGATAATCATGCAAGCAAAACCAAATATTGCACATCTATAAAGCATTCGAGACAACGAGTTTCAGACCAACCATCATACGAATAAGACCTGGCTGTATGGACTAAAGTCCTTTCCCTTTCCAATTAGGGATAAATTAATATCATCATCATCGCATTCGAGACGAGGGAACGAAAAAGTTAAAAATAAACGTGATAAATCCGTAAAAATCAGTTACAATAAATTTTTAAGACTTAATTTAAAATAGATTATATTGTATATATGTGATAATAAAATCTTCGAATATAATTTTGCACAATAATATATTCTTATTTATTTTCGATATGGGATCCATTTCGCCAGATACGGCTGCACGCATTTAGCATTTGAAACTAAATATAAATAATTCAATTTATATTCCTTTGAAATTCACATTATTCGTTGGCTTATTGAATGATTTAAATCACAGAGATCAAGCTCCGAGTCGGCTTTTGATTATAATAGTAATCTAAAAATCGATGTCTGAGTGAGCCTGTTACTTACTAACAACTGAATCTCGAAGATTGTAAAAAGAATACTACTTCGACTTCATTATGACATGAAACTCATTTATTTTCCACCATAACCGTCATCACACGCTGTACATGATACACTGTTTACCACAAGCCTAACCAATAGGAATGTGTCGGTGGAAGAATAAACCACCCCATTCCATCCTGTGGGTGTCGTAAGCGGCGATTATACGATTCCCTAAACACAAAGTGGACACCGTTTGATGGCGAATATGTATCTCGATTTGCCAAACGCAAATACTCAGACATATGGCGACCAGCGGAGGTGCGAGGTTATAACAGTGGTGAAATGACTCCACTAATAAAACCATATAATAAGATTGATATGGTTGTTGTAACAAGACTAGAGACTGATCGGCCCTCGTTCAAGCGACCATATGCTAATTTCTCCAAAATATTGTTTTCAACGTTGCTATATGTCCATATGTCTTGCAATATAACTAGAATACGCAACGTAGACATCCTGTTTACAACAAGGATGATCGATATAGCTCAAAAGATCAGCAAGTTGAAGCATCAATGGCCTGGCCATATAGATCCTAGAACCGATAACGGATGGGGAAGAATGGTACTTGAGTTGCATACTTGGACTGGAAGTCGCAGTATGCAGGTTGTCAGGAAGTCGATGGATGCAGGTGATGATAATGTCCTTATTCGATGTTCGAAACACCTGACACACAACAAGTTATTGTGCATCAGTTAATAACTAACTGGTATAAATGCTTAGTTCTAACTTAATAGTTCCAGTGAGTTTGGCTGCGGAGAGTAATTAAGTTTTCCGCACAATTTCAAACGTTACGTATCTCTGTAACTTAATTCGTACGTAGCCTTTGAAAGTTAATTTAAAATCATCAACAGTATTAACTATCACTAAATCAATATTTGTATAGTATAAAAAATATGATTTACCTTGTACGGCTTCCAGACAGTGTGGTGGGAACTGTATGTTCCGTAATATACAGTATATAGTCAGTGAAGAAATATTTTTTAAGGAGGAATGACTAAGGAAGACATGGACGGATTTTTAAACAATGATTTGATGGTAGCGAGAGTAGATGTGCAATGGCGAGAAAACAGATTTATCTTTATAGAAAACGTGGCAAACTAGCAACAGCTTACTGATGGTAAGTTACCACCGTCCTTCATGAATATCCGCAACACCAGATGCGTTGCTGGACTCTATGAAAAGTGTAAGCTCTTTTCTTTACCAACTCAACACCATTGAAGGTAATATTAGCTAAGCTTTCTACACTTTAAAAAGCTTTCAGGATGTCGGAGGTGTTGTTCATCTTTGGGCAAAGTTTTGACTACAAGGTAAATAAGGTTTCGTGCTTCAAAAACAGCACTTTTTTACACACAACAATAATTGTCAAGAATTTAATACTAACGGTACTTATTCTATATGTCATCTTAATAAAAATATCTTAATAATAATCACTACAAGAGACTAAAGAGCGTCTAGCGACCAGAAAGAGATGTCTATGAGCTTCTTCGATCTCCAGGTTAAGAGATGCCGATCCTAGGTTTATATAATATATACGTATTATACAAGTACATTAAAATTAACGTCATCAGTAAGCATCATGTTTTTAAAATCAACAAGACAACAAAGTGTACAAATACTACTTTACTTATTTGTACAGGTTCTGATTTTGTTTCCGCAGTCGAATGTCCACGGCGGTAAAATAAATTTACGCTAATAAATAAAATTGATAGCCTTTGAAAATAATGTATTGAGTTTTAACAACTTTTTTTAAAATACATTTGAAAGTGATATTTATTTTCACGTTCAAAATTCACTTCTAACATTTTTTAGGTCATAAATTCAAATGATATATATAAAATCATCCCCAGAAGCAGTACGCAATATAACTAATAACTTCCACTGACTACATATATGATAATATATTAGGGGAATCCATATTAAAATAATATATGAAGCACAAGCTAAAACTTTTAAAACAATAAAACGCAATTATACTTTATGCCCTATAATTTATTTATTAAAATAGTTTGGCGAAAATACTAAATAATAGTTTCGCCAAACTGCCAACACAGTTTATTGGCGAAAACTGCACCCATAAATCTATCTTAAATACTAACTAACACATAAGATACACTATAATTTTATATATTGCAGGGTTTATTTATATTATTCGGCAGCGTAGATACTTAGTAGCGTTTTAAATTCTTTCTTGCTGCTGTCCTTTCGTATGTTAACTTCCTTTAGTCCATATGTATAAAATATTCATTAAATCTAACTGCATGAATGAAAGGGTCAGCTCGAATGGAGGAGGACTACACCTTCACAGAATACCAGCTTAAAATTGCAGCATAACGCTGCTGTCTTTAGTCTGGTGAGTGCGAGTTTTATTTTACTCTTCTTCCCAAGTGCCTTCCAAATTAGCAACAAGCTCTGCCAAACCAAAATACTTTGGCTGAGCTCAAAGCTCGCTGAGCACAGAGTTGTGAGTAGTGGTCAGAGTGAAGAGCGTAGAGAGTGACCTTGTGCGGCCGTTGTGTTCTGTGTCTTTAAATATTTCTTGAAGAGAAAATATTAGTTTCATGGCGATGATGGAGAATAAATATCTATCAGTCCTATTCAGGATTATTATTCTTGGTGAACATTCACCAGTCCTTTTCAGGACTAATGTTCTTGGTTTCATTGAGAACCATGAGAACTTCGGTTTTTCAAACAGTTCTTTTCAAAGCTAATTGTTTCTATTATGTGTGAAGATATGCCACAGGACTCCCCTTCAAGCGAAGCGTACCGGTAGCTTGACGATACGGCCTAAGCGTTTTTGTTTTTCCACTGGTTGTGTCGTCATGTTGTCCGTTGGTAACGGTTTTCTGGTTTTTGAGGTAATATTGCTGGTAATCTGGTTCTCTGGTAAGGTAATGTTTTGCGATAAGGTATCCATGGTATCTAATGTGTATGTTGGCTTCAAAAATGTGGAAAATGTAATGTCATTGGCCGCAGGAATCACTTGCCACCAAGTGAACTGTCTGCTCGTTTGTGTACTCTCAATGTAAGTAAAAAATATCTTAGATAAAACAAAAAATATAGTAAAAAAGGTGAATTATGTATAATCATCAATATATATATTACTATAAGATAAAGTACTGTGTACTAATATAATTTTATTGACCACGATTCTGAAATTACCGATTTTGAAAGTGTTGTTTATTCGATTTATAGGAGAGACAAACTTCGACCGCGAAGTCAATCCTATCCGATTCGGATTTTCGGATGCTGCTGCGTTTGGATATTGGCGACACATCAGTGCTTAAAAATTTATACCTAATGCATATTGACAGTGATAATTTACGAAATTGAGATGTGGCCGACTGACGGCGCAAGCTGGTCAAAGGCACTCGACGAGCTAACGAGAGAGTTATGCTGCCTGATAGAATACACAGAACAAGGGTGACCGACACTCTCAGCTCAAAAGGTCAGGACAAGGTGTCCATATATATCATGAAAAAGCGAAGGGGAACAAAGGGTCTTGAGTCAAGAAATCACAGTGTAGGAAGAACCCTCAATAGTGCAAAGACCTATCCAAGTTTGTTGGAAGTCGATGCTAGAGGCTTAGGATTGTGCTTTGTGGATCCATGTACAACAGCGAGCATAGTATTGTCGGGGACAAATAAGCACACAGAAAACATCGTAATGACTTTTTTTACAGAATGTCAGTAAAACTATTAAACATTGGTAACTTTGTTAACAGCTCCGACTAAGGCAAAATACAACAATGAAAATTCAAAATTGCTACGAAGCTATGCTATTATTAAAAAAATATATATAAAAGGCAAAATTGTATAATTAAATCTCGTTCCGAAACCGGAAGTAATTCTGACGGTCCTTTGGCGCGATGCCAGCTAACAAAGCTTAAAATAAATCACGCTAAACTCAACACCTGCAACACCCCCTTTGTTTTACAATTACTGAAATTAATGTTCAAAATTAAAAGTTGGTTTACTATTTATTATATTACATTACTATTTTAATGGTTAACCTCAACGCCAAGGTCAAATTTGGCTGCAATATTTAGCTGAATCAATATTTGAGTTTTGTTTTCCAAACTGAGTTTATTGTGATTATCGCCATTTTCTTAGGTACATCTTTTTGATTACAAATACTAAAATTTATGTTCAAAGTGAAGAGTTTACTATTCAAATAGACCTGAACGCTAAGGTCAAACTTGATAAAAGGATAAAACTCAACCACGTTTTATTTTTACAAATGCTAATAGATTAAAGGATCTTGTGGCAAAAATTGATTAGCCACGTAGAAAGAAAACATGGATAGGAAACCTGCATGTCTGACAAATAAATTAAAAAATAAACGTTTCGAGACTTCACATGCACCAACCCGCAGTGGGGCCGCGTGGTTGACTAGGCTGTAACACGAAGTCTGGAGAGGAGGCCAAATTAAAAAAAAAATGAAGCCTAGCCTTTTCGGTAGTGTTATAGTTGAGTTAATGTACACATTTATATATATATTTATATATATGCTATTCCATTGCCAGAGCCGTGGCTCGGTGCCCAGGTCATTAGCCACCGTCGTCATCATTTCAGCCCATCATGTATAAATAAAAAATAAAAAATAATGTAAAATAGCCTTTATTTACTTACTACTAACTTACTTTAACAATACTAACATAATTAAATGCTATCTATAAATCTAGAAAATATGTGATTATAGTTATATTTATTGACGTATGCGTAGTAGTCGCCTCTGCGGCGTATGCCTCTCCTAAACCTTTCCAAGTATCTCTTTCCCGAGCCATTTGCATCCAGTTATTACCACACCTGCGGCTGAATGTATCTCTCCATAATTTGCCTGGTCTCCCTTTTCTCCTTTTGTTGTCCCTTGGTATCCATTCTATTAAACGTATCGTCCATCTGTTATTCATCCTACAAACATGTCCTGCCCAGTGCCATTTGAGTAATCGAATTCTTTTTCTTACCTCTATTACTTTTGTTTTGTTTCTGATGTCACTGTTGCGAATTTGGTCTGATAGCTTAATTCCAAGCATGCTCCTTTCCATTTTCCTTTGGCATATAGCAATTTTTTCTACGTCCTCTTTTCTTAACGACCACGTCTGACACCCATATGTTAGGCATGGTAATACTGTTGTTTCGTAGACTCGTTTCTTTATATTTATATTTACTGTATTATTTTTCATTATTTCTCTCAAGCTCCAATATTTTTTCCATGCTAAAGTTATTCTTCTTTGTATTTCTTTTGCGGTACTATTTCCAAAAGATACTAATTGCCCTAGATAAATGTATTCCGATACGTATTCAATTTTTTCATCCTCTACAATAATGTCTTGTTGGTCTCCATTAGTTAGAATCTTAGTTTTTAATGTGTTGAGTAAAAGTCCCACTTTGTGACTTTCCAATGCTAATTCCCTGACCATGCTCTCGAGCTTTGTGGCACTTTAATCGAATACCACGATGTCGTCGGCGAAGCGCAGGTAGTTCAATAGCTCTCCGTCAATATTTACTCCTTTCTTTTCCCAGTCCATACGTCTGAAGACAGATTCATGCACAGCGGAAAATATTTTTGGCGAGATCGGGTCTCCCTGTCTAACTCCTTTTTTTATAGGAAACTCTGTACCTTCACGTTCTAACCGTATTTTGGCGTGGCATTTGGAGTAGATACTATGTTTGATATTTATGTACGTTGAATTAACGCCTTGTTGAGTCAGTGATGTCCAAATAGCTTCAAAATATAAAGAGTCAAAGGCCTTCGTGTAATCTATAAAGCATATGTACTATGTCTTTCTATATTCTTCAGCTTTTTCTATTATTTGTGTTATGACTTGCATGTGATCTATAGTTGAGTATCCTTTGCGAAAACCGGCTTGTTCGCGCGGTTGATTTTCTTATTAAGTATTTATTATTCTACTTAAAATTATTTTTAGAATACTTTATATAAATTCGGCCTGTAGTTTCCGATATCACTTCTGTCCCCTTTCTTATGAAGTAATATAATTGTAGACTTTGACCATTTCACCACCCACCATGTGTAGAGAACAGTATATAGGATATGATATCTATGTTCAGTGTCTTAGTGCTCAATTTTAATGCACGCGAGCAAAAATTCAAGGGAGTTTGAACCCCATTGAGAGTACCAAACACGCACACAGTTCTACTGATGACAAGTTATTCCTGCGGCCCATGACATCTACATTTATCCTTGACAAGGAATGAGAAGGAATACCTCGACACCAGTAATAAAGATCTCCAGCTGACCCATTCATTCTGCAGCTAAAAACAAACTGTAGTATAGCTCTAGCACTTGAAAGTGGAGCTGATTTACCGCGTGCTCCGCGGCAAAGGAAAACATCGTGATCTATAACTATGATATAAAAAATCATTTCGAAAAACTAAATATATATATATAGTTTATATATATATTTCACACATATATTAGTAAATTTTAAATAATATTACGCAATGTGGATTTAAAGTCACTAAATTTTCCATATAAATTCACTAAAGCAGCAACCATACTAAAACTGGTTCTAACTAAACTCAAACTACAAACATAAATACTAAAGAAAATACTTCTTATTTCTAACTTTAAATTGAATACAAGTCGAATTAAAAAATAAATTTAAGAAACATAAAATGTTTTTTTTTAATAATGTCATAATTTAAGGAGAAACATAATAATGCAAAAGTTTTGATTATATGGATTGGTACCTTAGCCTTTCCTGAAAGGGATAAATTCAACAAAAATACCTTGAAACATGTATTCCATTGTTATACTCAAGGCAATTAATTATTGAAGCACAAATAGCATTCCTTTTGTCTTCGCTCGTTACTTTGATTAAATATTCCAATGCCGATAGGGGAATTAACAGAGCTGTCATAAATTTAGCCACTACGACGCCTCGATCACAAACGTGGCAGCCCTCAACTTTATAATTGAAGCAAAGTTTGCTATGTTCCTTTTGTTCTTCTGTTTTAAATTAATTACATGTATAAATTATACATTTTTACCGATAATATAAAATTATTTATCAAAAAACTACAGCCACATTTGGACTAGTTGTTTGTGGCAATATCTTTTGTCTATCCAAAAGATATAATTTATAGAAATTCTGAAACAATTCAAAATAATAGTGATATCAATAATTATAATAATATTAGTACTACCTATGAAATTGCCGTTCTTCAGTATTGGCCATTTCAAACCAAAAAAAAGTTTTGATTAACTGTGAATTCTAAATTCAAATTAATTTTATTTTAAAAACATGACATTCTTTTTACAAAGTCAGTCTTTTGTTTATTGATTAGCTTTGTATTTTCATTACGTTTGAACATTTTTCGTCATAATGGGTACTTGTATATAAGGTCATAATTCGTGTAATTATGTAGTATCGACGCGGCACAAACGGCACGTAACATCATTAACGTTTACCGAGAGAACTTTACAAACAAACGCACAGCCCGTTATTGGTTTGTCTTCCGTTTTTTGTTCCGTTCTTGAAATTTTGATTTGAAAAATGAACCTCGTGGTCGTCCGAACACTTTGGTCAACAATGATAAATTAAAGGAGATTGTGGAAGCTGATGATACTCAATCTACAGTCGAGCTAGCAGCAACTTTTGATGTTAACATCAAAACAATATTGGTCCATTTCGACAAATTCGCAAAGTAAAATAGATGGGTGCCCCACGAACTTGACGATCGCCAGCGCAACATACGCGTTGAGACCTGCCTCGCGCTGCTCAACAGGCAAAGAAATGAAAGAATTTTGAACCGAATTGTTACGTCCGACGAAAAGTGGATTCTGTTCGACTATCGAAAGCGCTCAGCAAGTTGGTTAGATGCTGGTTCAGCACCTAAGCAATGCCCTAAACGAAAAATGACCTCTAGAAAGTTGATGGTCACTGTTTGGTGGTCTAGTGCCGGTGTGATTCATCACAGTTGTTTGACAATCGGCATGAGCATTACTGCAGATGTGTACTGTGAAGAACTAAAGACAATGATGGAAAAGCTCGCACATCTAGAACCAGCTTTGGTCAATCGGCTCTCCCTAATCCACCGTACTCACAAGACCTTGCACCCACCGACTATTACTTGTTCCAAAATTTGGACAACTTTTTAGCGGGAAAAAATTCCAATTCCCAAGAGGCAGTACAAAATGCCTTTGACGAGTTTGTTGCCTCCCGCCCAGCTGATTTTTACAAGAAGGGCATCAGTAAACTACCACTGCGATGGCAAAGATGCATCGATTACATGGGTGATTACTTTGAATAACTGAAATAAAAAGTTTGAAAATAAAATACTTTAACTTATTTTATACAAAACGGCAATTTCACTGGTAAACCTATTATAAACAAAAACATTGAAGTATTGTCTGAAAATTGAACTAAGGTATTAATTTCGATCACATGTTATTCTTCTTTACTAAAGTCTATGTCTAAGACTAAAATTCATTACATATACCGATCTTATAAAATGTATATTATTAGAATTTAAACTTTACTAAATCTTTACTATTGCATCAATTACGTAATGTAGCAACATCTTACTTAGTAGATTAATCTTGACAACCTTGCTAGGGAATATTCACTTAGCGATTCCTTCCGTATCCCGATATACGAGTACATATGTTGTTTTACTTGTGCAAATATAAATAAATTGTAAAAATTAAAAAATTTAACGTGCAATAACTCCGGAAGAAGATTCAGATGCAGTGGACATGGTACCTATTCAATACTCCCATACCCGAAAACGAAATTTGTTCTGCGTTCTTATTTTGGACGGCAAACCCAAGACCCGCAACGAAGAAGCCAGTTTTTGGGGATAATTTTTCGATCGATGTTTTTTCCATAGTTGTACAGTACCAGTAGCAACGGTGAATCTATTTTATTGTGTTATAATAAATAGCAGTAAATATGGTATTGGTTAATATTGACAATGTTTATCAAACTTAATTCTTCTTATTCTGTAACTTTAACTTGAAAACAAATTATTCTTTCTTCAGATACACATTCTCTTAACAACTAAATCATCACATCAAATAAATAAATAAACTGTTCATGTGTGACCATCTGTCTTAATGCTACTCTATTTAGAAAACTTAAAATCTATCATATAATCTTAAAGTTGAATGAAGTTAGCAGACCCTGCCACTCTAATTTATTAGAGAAATTTCGTTTGTAGAATACATAGGTTATTTGCAATTTTAATCGAGAAAGAATTGTTTAGATGTTTTATATCTAGTAAGTCTTTTTAATATCATGGTACTCGAAAAAATCTTGAATTCTATTTGATTATTCAAAGAAGAAAGTTAAAAGTTAATAAAGAAAAGGTATTTGAATTATTTCCACGGTCTACTGATTTATGGATAGCAGATTTGTTCAGACCATTGAATCTTCGATTCTATTTGTAATCAACAGTCGATTCGGAGCTTTGGATAACTCATGCCTTTGTTGTGTCAATCATCAGAAGCAGACAATGCTGATTTTTTTAAGCTTGTGCAATGAGATCCAACTCAATTGTTACAAATCGACATATGAAGTGTTAGTTTGAAAGATATGATCGTGATTTACATGAATGAAATGATGCACTGTCACCAGTGTTAATATATATTAACATTATATTAACACAGGCGAACATGCGAGCATCTCGGCGTCTCAATTAATACATCAGAATATCACAGTCTACTCTTTTATTAAATTGTCCCGTAGGAGCCTAAATATACTTGTGTGAAGGCTCAAAAAAACAGTACGATTACGTGATTCCAGTGAGTTTCATTTAAACCTTACTACTTTCATTTAACGTTCCCAGTTTATTTTCTTTTAATACGTGTATCACCAATATGGCGTTATGAATATGTTGGAATTTTATAAAAGTTTAGACTAGTGATGATAACTGTTTGACTATCATTAGTCAATATTATAATCATTATATCATCATTTAATTTAAATTTATGAAGCGTCAATAGCCTAATAGTTTAGGGTACGTTCTGCAATACTTCAATTGTAAGTTCGAATCCGCCATTATCTATTGTCAACCATATCCTAGCACAAGAAATTACGCTTAGTTGGAGTATCTTACTAATAATGTTACTAATCTACATTCATTTATATAAAAAAAAACCTTACCTCTCTAATCTATTGTATTGTAATTGTATGCGTATAAAAATTATTCAGTCATCAATTCTTTCTCATAATTGTTAGCAAGATACTTTCGATCCATTGCTCTAGTTTTATTTAAAGAATATTCTATAGAATGGAAAAAAATATAATTTTCCATTCAATAGTGATGCCGTCGAGAACTAATTTGCATTGAAATTTGTCTTTACTGAGACGGGACGATGCAGTAGTTGTTATAATAGAAAAACGTGCGAAAAAAAAAAATCACTCCATTGTATTTTTATTTTAAAATGTACGCAATTGGCGTTATGTTAAACTAGAAAATGTTTTGGTTGATTGTTAATTTTGTTGTCAGCATATTATTAAAATTAATTTAACTAACGTACGTGTTAAACTTTTGGTTGCCACTTACACTTAGGGTTTTGTTCTGAAACTAATGATGACAAAGGGTTCGTTCACCTGATGGTAATGAAGTCTCATAAACATACCCATATCCTCAACAAAGATTCAAGACGAACATACGTTGTCATTCAAGATGTTACATCCCTGAAGACTGAGATGGAGTGGTTGCTCACCATAAGACACTATACGAAACAACAACATCATGCTCCTTTGCTATTGCATGTTGAAATACCCTGAGGGTTTAGTTCTTCCTAGGTAAACACGACACATTCATGATGTATCTCAAAGCTAATGTACAATTATAATTGAATCGTACAAATTAACAATTGAATCCGAATACGGCTGATTTTTTTTATATAGAACAGGCATTGCCGATAATGTGATGTATCTTAACGGTTGGAGATCGCTGATGCATTCTTCATGGACGGCTCCGAAGCAGGCTCTATGATCCAGATATTTATGGTGGAACGTGATGACTGTAACCCCTGACATTCTGGATCCCTACACTCACCATACGAAACGCAGGAGTGTTATGGTGCTGTGTTTCGCTGTTGTTGGTAGAAACAAGCAGAAAGATATTTCTATTAAATATTACGTTATGATCATTCAAAGAACATTTCAATAATTCTTATTTTATAAACGCAATATATAATACTCTAAAGGTTCGCTTATATTAAATATATTGCTTTAATATGCTTTTATTTACAGTGTTTCTGCCTCTTTACTGCTCTAGTGTGACTGACCTCTAAACCTGTTAGTTAACCCTGGAATTGTAGATAGCGCAAGAGAACCAGGTATGTTTTTTTTAATAGATTTCTTAAAAACAGCAGATCTGTCTGCGGAGATCAGTATCTCCGGTATTGGTTCTTAGATCGTTGCCAGTTAGTGACTTGAATTTTTTTATGTAAAAAATATAAAGTCAACGTTATATTAGTATCAATTAATTAATGTAAATTGTAATATTGCAATTTATTCCAATTTCAAATATGTTGTTATTTACCTTAATTAGTAAATAACGACAAATTTGAAAATGGAATGAATTTATAAATAAGCCGACGCCAATTTCGCGTTGCGTTGTCATTACGAGTTTCAGTCGAATTTATCATTTTTTTTAGTATAATATATTTATTATTTATCTATAAATTAAATATAATATTAATTTGTATGTATGTGTCAGACAAGCAGCTTTGTATGTGGCGTAAGTCGTGCCCCGTTAAATGGAACGACGAGCTATATAAGTTTGCGGGAAATCGACGGATGAAGGTGGGTCAGGGTCGTGCTTTATGGCAGTCTAGTCCGTTCAACAGTGGACTATGTATTCCGTGTAGATAAAATGACTAAATTTAAATTGTGCGTCTATGGTTGTGTGTGTGGCAACACATTATGGCAGTAATTTATTTAATTTTTCACGATAGTAAGGTAAATTAAGGTAAATTGAAGTTCTAGAAAAGTAATAACGTTGTGGTAGTAAGACCCATATCTAAATATTTGTATACAATGCAAATTTAAACACAGTGAATTGTAATAAATAAGATATGTTTATATTTATCAAGGTTTTGAGTCATACGGACAAAACTACACTGATTGTTGGTGAATGGCCTAGTAGGACATATTGTGTATAAATGTTTAAAGAGATAAAAAATAATTTAAGGATGTTTACCAAGTATTTGGCTTTTGAATGTGAAACAATAAAAGGTAGTAAAGGTAATATTTGATTAATAAGTCATGTGAGTAAGTTCTTAGTTTCAAAAATAATTTGTAAATAGAAAATTTGAAGACAATTTGTTTTGTAAATACACGATACCATACATAAGAAGTACTTAATATTAGACGATTTTTAACAGTGTTTATATATTAAAAAGTCTTTTATGTTTCTTCTTTTCCATGAAATCTCCATTACCAGACCACCTGGAAGAACCTATTTAAGTTTTCTTGTATAAATAAAAATTGTCTACGTAAAAATTAAATACATAAAATAAATTCCGATCTCGGTTTTAATATCTTTACTCGTTTCTGTGTACAACTTGTTTTAGATTTTCACATTTTCTGAAAAGGATTACCAGCCATGCGGGCAGCAACCCTTTCCAAGCCATTACTAATCGTGAATTCTAAACACGAAACTCAGGTGGCTAAAATTTTATTTGCGTTTATGGTCAGTGAAATTGCTTTCACGAAATTACCAACAACCTTTGGTTTTTCAACCTATTATATCTCCATACAACTTATTTTATAAAAAAAATCTATTTTTACTTTTTATTCTTTTTTTTCGGGCTGATGGCCGCTGTTAGCCGAGGGCTTTTACAGTTTCGCCGGGATGAGAGGTGACCGAGCGCTCATGGCGCTCAGTCGAGACCTCTATTAGTGGGTAACCAGCACAAGGACTCCAAAGAGGGAGCCTCAGCTTGGACCGTTACCCTGTTCCGCCAGAGCGTCTGATTCGAGGGTGCCCAAGAGGGCCGAACTTCGGCTCGGTCAGTTGCTTCTGACTAAGAATGATCTACATTAATATCTCTATTATTATTATTGGTTATCTGCACCACCACTTCGAAATGCGTGGGCGCTGGAGAAAAAGTGGCGCAAGAAACTACAGCGCCGCTTCTGTCTGTATTGAGTGGAGAGAACCGGCCCAGGTCACACTGTGGCGGTATCGCAAATATCCTTATTTGCGACGTCCTTGCCGTCGGCAGGGGCGGTATGAGGGTGTAATGTACAACGTGTGTAGTGTTTTATGAAGGGCTTGGGCCCTGGTGGTCGCGTCGAGGGGTTTCTCTATGAATTGTCAAGGGGATATACGGACTTTACAAACACAAGTATATGACAAAAATACAAACACACATTTTTATTGTAGATATTGTTTTATTTAAAGCGTATTTTCTTAATATTTCCTATATATTGTTGTATAACCACGGTAAACCAAATGCTCGATGGTTAATGAAAACATCGTGTGGAATCGGCATTACTAAGAAATAAATAATAAAAAATATAATATATAGAAGTCCGTTGATCCGCGTGGGCTATCCTCTAAAGCTCTCACTGTGCCTATGCCCAGTGGGATTTATAGGTAGGTGTTACATTTATAGGTAGGGTAGGATATGATATATGTTATATGTATTAGATAAATGAATGAAATTGCCCTCCCTTTAAATAGCGATCCGAGTCGAGGTTTCGTACCTCCTTATGAGGGGCCCTCGGATCGTATTATCGGCCCCCTCTGTTGTCGTCGACGTTCTTCGTCCACGGGGGTCGGAGTGCAGCGGTGGTGCAGCAGCAGTCTCCGCGCCGGCTTCGCAGCATCGTCGTTGTCTCCCTACTCAACGGGCCTCCCGCTCGCAAGTCTATTTAGATAAAGCTGTAGAGGTCTCTGGACCAACAGTAATACACATACACAAAAAAAAAGAAATTTCCGTACTGATCCCAGTTTGAAATAGAACCTAGTGAAACCAGTAGCAGTTATGATAGCTCATAGCTCTTATCAAGTATAAATAGTAATTACATTTTTAGCGGGTACGGTCTGCAAGCAAGGTCATAGGTATGAATCCGCCATACGACGATTGTCTTGAATTTTCTCCTAGTACAAGCATTTAAAATTAGTTGGAAAGGTTCATGCACAGCGGGCATTATTTAAAGAAAAACGTTACAATCAGATCACTCAAATAAATCTTGGGTGTGAACTATTTACTTCAGACAGATTCAATATGCTATTACAAAATTTAACTTATTGGATTTTCTTACAAAATCCTTTGACACACACCGAGCACAAATCTTCGAATGGCATTCCTTTAATTAGCTTGCAGAGTAGCCAGACATTGTGTTTAGTTGCATTATTTTCTACCTAAAATCGAGAGCATGTTGAAACGTGTTCGGTGGTTGAAAAATCTTTTGAGAAAATATATTTGGAAAATAAATGTAGGAACTGTCATCAAAACATGTTCGTAAAACAAACAGTTTTAGATTTTAACAGTGGTGAAGTGACGCTAATGTCTAGTTGTAATGTGAATGGGTCGGTGGTGAGAACAGGACATTCAATTATAATACATTATACACTGGACCCCTGAGTGAACTGTGATACATCGATACTAGAGTAAGGTCATCAAGGATCATAAATGTATTTCACATAATGATATACTATTTGTGATTTACTATAGTACAACAAATAAACTATATTTTAGAGCGCACTGTTTGCTAAATATTAAGAAACATACCTGCCGGTAGAGTTCATGTGCTCAATATTAAAAGATACATCACACATCAGATATACCAGTCGAAACACAGCAATATGATACTGGTATTCTGTGAGTTCGTGATCCTTCCCCGGTCAACACTATACTTTAATGCAGCAGCTAGTAACAAAAATTATCGTGCCTCTGCCAGGCTTAAGAAATGTCTAAACACTGACAGATTTCGTTATACACAGCGACTGCTAACCTCTAAATTAAAAAAAAATCTTCGACATAGGTTGAGGTTTTTATAATGTAAAGGTCACTTGGACGCGAAACTACAATATCTATTTGGTTAAACAAATCAGCACAGTTAGTTTTTCCGTTAACTAATTTATGCAAATTGTAATATTGCACTTTATTCCATTTTCAAATATGTCGTTATTTTGCGCTTAATTAGTTTAAATAAGCCGATACCAATTTCAAATTTACATGCTTATATTAGTAAGATTTAATTTATTTGAGCGGTGTGGTTACGAGTTTCAGTCGAGTTTTTTTTTTTTTTAATTATGGTATATATATAAATATATATATATATATGTTTATATATATATGTATATATATATATATATATATATAATATTTTAATAGGTTGGTGTAATTATGAAGAGAGTGAGTACATTTTATATTTGAGCCATCAACGCTTTCTAGCACACTTTAAGCCGATTACTGCCTTACAAAGTTTTTCCCGACTGATTTCTGAAGGAGATAATAAGCAAAAATGACTTAAAGAAAATCTTAGAATAAATAACTGAAATCATCCAAGTTTCTCAGTTTTAATAAATATGTAGGGAACAAAGAAAGAATTTTGTTTATTGGACTCGAAGCCACTAACATTATATATACTACGCAAAATATAAGAAAATAGGCAACAAAAATAAAGCACATACATATTAATACTTGCTGCTAAGAATTATTAAAACAATTTAGTGCTTATCTGTTGTGTTTTTTTTTATAATATTAGGGCTGACACTACGAGCTCACAGTTGTCGTGGGTTGGCACCCCTTATGACTGAGATGTAATGTTTCGTTATGCTGCTATTTTACGATAGTGTTGTGTGAAGGTGGGTTCTTTCTCCAGGCGAACTTAAAGAATCTCTACTAGGGTAAGGAAAAAAAAGCTCATTACTGCTCAGTGATGTTGCGAAACAACAAAGCTTTCAATTGCCAATGACCCAATATTTAAGAGGCCTGCTAAACGCAGTGTCATTGAATAGAAGCATTTAAGCTTAGTTGTAGTGGTTTAACGGGAATGTTAGTTATATTTTGGTGATATCCAAAATGTTGAGAGTGTAAGTCCGAGGTGAATAATGAAATTTGTTATTAATAAATATCATTTTAATCACACTTTACTTGAAGCTAGGAGTCGTGAACGTCAAAAATCTTAAATGTGTTAACACTTAGGGTGAGCACAGACAGACAGAGTGGCGACGATGAGTCCCATTGTGATTACGTATATTTCGCAATACCAATTTAAATTTTATGCTAAGACAAATTAAATTAAAACAATTTTTTTACGAAAATCGTTGTTACGTCGCCACTACCTCGATCTACGCTGACTCTCGACGTATAAGAATTATCAAATAGAAAAAACAATAACAAGTATATCTTTTTTTTTTTAAATTGATAGTCAAAAAAAATCTTTCGGTAATTTTAACAGTAGCAAGCAGCAGCAATAATAATGAATCTTCTCAGCAAGGGAGTAATTATCGAGATTGCTTCTTTGAGCAAGAGGTTTCACAACCTTTGTCTTACGCATGTTGGTAAAGACAATGTTACTAATGATACGCACATAAAATATTACACTATATTTATTTTATACATTGTATAATATAAACATAGTGGTGATGTAAAATGGGTCGACTTTATGCCTTTTGGCATTCTCTACCAACCAACCATTAAAATGAATAGATACGCATGCTGAATTAAGAACAAATATAATAATTATATTCTTAATATATAAATAGTATTAAATAAAATATATTAAACGATAAATACTTTAAATTACACATTAAATACACTAAATATAGATATAATATTAATACATACACTAGTAAAAGTGCAAGGCCAAACAATGTATTCCCTTGTGAAATACTCTCGAACCAATCTTTAAAACTAAATTTATTGAAAGCTCGTTTAATGTCACAGATGATTTAAAGGAAAATGGCACAAGAATTTTCACAAATGACGATTGATAGATAAAAATGAAGTATCCATATGATATATAGATTGCGAATTAGTACGTTTTCGAATAGACTATAAGACATTAAATTCTGGAGCAAAGCTTTTGACAGATAAGAGCGCTTTTAGCGGTGATAGGAGACTTAGTCATACGTACCTAAGCTGAAAATAAATGAAATACAATTATTGAGGCACTCCGACTTATTAAAAAGGATAAAAAATCTTTAATGTACACACCATATAAATGTACAAGCTAAAATATTTTAAATGTTTTTTAATCTATATTCAAATACTTCCGATGATTTTTATTCTCCTAGCGAAAGTTACAAAAGAAAATTACAACAGACATAAAACTCCATTTTAATTTTATACTCCGATGAGTTTAGTCTCGATGCGATGTTGTTTTTACCTCGCGGTATATTTCATAAGAATTTCGGGAATGATCAACATAGCTTATATTTTATGTTATATATATAATATATGATATAGTAGACGTTTAAAATATTTATTACAGAAGACTATCAAGAGTTGGCGTTTTGGTGCAATTATAAAGGGTAGTGTACTTTTAAGGTGAACGTGTTCAAAAGACACGGAGAGGGACGCCATCCTGCGGCCAGTTAGTAACACTGGAATTCAGTTATACTCTACTATGTTAGTACTGCTTGCGTACATTCACATACAAGCGTGAAGCTGTGACGTAGATCCGACAAGCGATGGTGAATAAACGTACTCGGCAACCTCGCTTTGTCCTAGTTCTGTTTAACTACATCGAACTTCGTTGATGGTAAGGCAGCCTTAATAGAAGATTTTTATTGTAACTAAGATTGGGCATATGCTTTATAATTTTCGATGTTACAACGCAATTTTAAAAATTATACCTTTCTGAAAGTATTTATTTAGAGCTACACTGCAGTTTGTTTCTAGCTGCAGAATAAATGGGTCAGCTCGATCGGGGTAGGACCACGCCCTCACAGAATACCAGCGTAAAATAGCAGTATAATATTGCTGTTTCGTTTGGCGAGTGTAGGAGTCCGAAGACCTTTATTACTGGTAGCGAGGCATTCCATCTCAGTCTTGAGGACAATGAATGTAGATGTCATGGGCCGCAGGAATCGCCATCAGGTGAACTGTGTGCTCATTTGTTACCCACAATGTAATAAAAAAAAACAAATACGAAGGTGACAACATATTTACCTACTGTAAAGTTATTAATGTATACGATAAATTTAAGTTATTATTTATTAAGGATGCTAAAACCTAGAATTATTAATTCAATATAAACGTAAATGTAACCTAATAAATATTAATAAAAAATATTTATTTATTCAGAACATTATTGTACCTTCGGAACCACACCGGGTAAAACTTATTTACTAGTAAATCAGCCGGGATGCCCTGTTGAGGTTTAGGCAATAATAATTGTAAACTAAGTACATATATAGCCTTACATACAGACATAAACAATTTATAAACATCTTACTTACCTAGATAATTATATTAAAATATATGTCATAATTAAGACTACTATGCCGCACAGACAAACCCGAGTGGTTTCTGTGTTGTGTTTACCGCTATAATGTATATATGAATAGTAAATAAATAATAAAAACAAAATGTACTCGTAACATAAATCAAAAAAACTGCCAGCCAAGAGGAGAAGCCAATCGTGTTATTGGTCGTCTCTAAGTGCAATATTTTATTGACTTATAAAACTGAAAAATATTTTATATAGATGTGATATTTTATATTGAGTAGAATTTGATCTTATTAAGTATGGGTCAAATATATTAACTGAATTTTAAACCTATTCAACTGAAACATTGCAAAAGGCGGGTAAACCTTTTTCCTAACAACCTCCTTGACATGGGTATCAAATAAAAGGGGTTTTCAAGCAGAATACGAGATGTTATTCTAATTTCAAAATGGCGGATACTACATGATGGCGCACGCTCTAAGATGGCGGACTAAATTTCTTTATGAGTCTCGTGACATGTGTATTAAATGAAAAGGTTTGACGATCACAAAACGCTATTTATTATATTGTTAGTGTTTTCTGTTTATTTTTAAAATGTTATAATATTATTTATTGTATCATCTAAAATCTTACACTCATAGAATTCAATTACACTTCCGTATCGTTATTTTCAAACACACCTTAAAACGCTATTTTCTCTTGATATTTGTAATTGTATCTTCTATTTATTTTAGAATATGTTTATGGCCAACTTTAGAGAATACTATCAGTGTTAAGATGAACAACGACAAAGCAACCATAATATCATAACAACACAAACACCGATTTTATAATTAAAACTTCTTAAATTCGTATTCCTTGAATGAAGGAATTAATTGGAACTTCTAAACTGTTTGTTAACTGAGGGATGATGGCGGGAGGGGTGGTTTAAATATATATTGAAAATTATTTAATTTTAATTTAGTCCAACAACGAAGGCACAAAACGATTTGAATTTGGCATAGATTTGGCGTATTCAAACCTTCTCCATCAATCATCATGGAAAATTAAGAAATACAGGAACAGATATATGCTAATGAAAGTATATTAGTTTAAAGAAAGTAATATATGTGTATGGCATTAAGTACAAAAAATATAAAAATATGACATATGAAAAATTACAATTTGCTGTTTACGAGTTCGCATCGCAGCTGTCTTCACCTAGATTCTGTTGATGTTGATGCTGTTAGCCTATGCGGCTCTTTCAGCTTCATCGGACACAGGGCTCACGGAACTGAGGGGTCCGTGAGCTGGTTATAAATCGTGTTCCCTATTGTGGTTCTCTTACTTACACAAAGCGCTCATAAACTGAGCGTGTCGCTCTACTCTTTGGTCCCATACCTATCTGATGATGCCACCCAAGTTGCCAGTTCCCTAGCTATAGAGTGATTCTCCCGAGTGGAGAATGGATGGTGATGACTAATGACCGTCAGAGGTTTCGGTGTGCAAACCTAGCCTCTGACGGACGCCACCTGTTTTCATATCAATCAATCGGAAGCTGTGGGCGGTGAGAACCGCCCTGAGACGCGGGTGTAACGAGTGTGCAGCTGTCTTGCACCAAAGAGATTCCTTTTATGAAATTCCAACGACTGCGTACATAAATAAATACATAAAAAGAATTAAATATGGTAGTCACGCTACAGTTTTGTATCTAGCTGGACCATGAACAGGTCGGTCTACCGGGGAAGGGTCAAACCCTCTCACGTAGTAGTATACGAACTTGATATAGCAGCATAATGATATTGTGTTTTATCTGATAAGTGTAGGTATTAATGTGACGTGATTTAAATGGCCGCAGCAATCATATAATATCAGGAGAATAGTGTGCTCATTTATTTATTTATTTTATATGATGTCAAGAATGCACCCATTAAAGTTTCTTTTAAATCCCTTCTTCAACAACATTATTTAAAGGCAAATAACATCTGATATATATATATATATATTTTCTTGGTATTTCTGTGTATTTATGTGTATATGTATATAACTAGTCTGGCCATAAACACTGTTACATAAAAACTTTTCTGTTTTAACCTTTTAATTATTTTGAATTTGGAACACGTATATTATTTTAAAACTTCTTTCGATTTTGCGCCATTTCACATATTTTTTGCGTGTTCATTATCAAATTACAATATGGCATGGGGTGTTAAAGAAAAAAGGATTGTAGTGATCGCATTGCACAAAGTGGGTATGGAGTCGTCGATCATATTCCAGACACTTCAAAAGTTTGGTATCAGCCGTATGTTCGTATATCGTACTATCAACAGATACAACAACACTTCCTCTGTCAAAAAACAGAAAAGATCGGGGCGGCCGCGTGCTGTTGGAACTACAAAGGCTGTTAATGTTGTTAAAGCCAGAATTCGTCGAAACCCCGTTATAAAGCAAAAATCTTATCGCAAAAAACGAAGATTCCCGCTAGGACTCTGTTGCGTATTATAAAACAAGAACTGAAGACCTCAACCCTTTAGACTTCAAATTATGGTCAGTTTTAGAGGATATGGCCTGCTCTAAACGACACGGCGACATTGAGTGTCTTAAAAGATCTTTGTAACAAGCAGTGGCGAAATTTCCCTTGGAAACAGTGCGTAAATCCATAGATTCGTAGCCAAACAGATTAAAGGCCTGTATAAAAGCCAAAGGGGCCACCTTTCGAATAGATTTTTTTTTTTTTTGCTGAGACTAATAAATATGTAGGAATATATATATATATATATATATATATATATATATATATATATATATATATATATATATATTTATATATATATATATATATATATATATATATATTTATATATATATATATATATATATATATATATATAAAGAATAAATAAATAAATAAAATATATAACAAATGTGTTCATATTTGGGTTCTTACACATGTACGAAACGGCCATTCTTCAATATTATTGGGGCCTCCTGCTCGGTAAATTGTAATAATTGAGTGTAATAAAGATAATACATTTTTATTACAGATAATATATTTTTACCGAAACACCTGCCGGAATGTTTTATCATCCCCTGTTTTGACTGGGAGATATTTATAATATTTTTAGGGGTGGGAATCGACACAGTTTACTTGACGGTAAATTATTACTGCATTCTCATAAGTTGTCACCCTCATTACCGGTAATCGGGTTTCCGAATCTCTACGTTCACCAAACGGAACACAACAGCGAATGCCAAACTAGCCCTTGGGCTAACAGGGTGGAGGACATTGACAGCTTCACCGGGTTGAAAGGTGGCCGAGCGCTTAGGGCGCTCAGCCGAGACCTTTATTGATGGGTAACTAGCACAAAGGATTCCAAGAGGGAGTCTCAGCTTGGACCGTAACCCTGGGCGAAAGCATCTGGCTCGAGGGTGAGGGTAATTTTTAGTTCATAGTTTTAATTATAAAACTGTTTATGCGACATCCGTGGGACTATATACAATACATTTTAATATAAATCACTTAATCACCTAGATGTACGTAAAGTTCGTGAAGCGAATAGATTAACAACTCTGCAGCATGTTGTGTAAACAGTTCTTTAATTTAAAAAGTTTACACTGCACACCGTTGTGGGTAATAGACTGTATAAATTAGGGCCTCTCAAAGGCATTTAATGTTTTAAATTATACGAAAGTTATATGGAAAATAAATGACTACAACTTTGTTATTTTAAACTCGAATTAACATGGACGAAGCATTTTTTTATAATGTTAAGGATGACAAACGAGCATACACTTCGATGGTAAGTGATTGCAGCCACCCCTGTCATCTATATTTATCCTCAAAAGAATCATGATGCTCTTGCTTTGTCGACATCAATAATTGGTTCAACATACGAAGCACAAGTGAGATCCATTCCTATTTCTGTGAGGGTGTATTCTTTCCCCGTTCCAGCCTTGCAACAAACAAAAATGAAATTGTAACGTCTCTCGATCACTGGTAAAATCGAAGAAACAAATATTATTCTCAACAAAACCTTATACGAAAAATTTCTATTCAATACGAAATGATACCAACGACCGGCAAGTTGCGAATATATTTTTTTATCTTCAATATTTTATCTGTAAAGCTTTCTCTTTAAATTTATTGTTATTAAATGTTCCCTGTTGCTCGGAAGCTTCTTGATTAAGACCAGAGTAACTTATTCGTCTAGACAGCAGACAGTTAAAGTAAAAACAATGGAAGATCACGTTTCTTTTATAAAACTGAACTTGACTAACAACCCCTGGCACACCTAATGATATGTGATGACTCAACTCATGACACCTACTTCCATTGTCAACATACATTCGAGACGCACTTCAGCTGTCACGTCTGAGGACTGAGATGGACCTCAGTTGCTGTAATTTGGTCTCGGGATACACTGCATATGCAACACAATAGTGGGCGTCGTCCTTCTCCGGTCGAGCCTATCCATTTATGGTGACGCTAGAAACAATCGGTATCGGAACGGAGTAAGATAAGTGGAACCACCACCACTGATAGAAGCTCTGGAAGTGATTCAGCAAAACGCCGTAATTCGAGAAACTTCCAAAGGACACTCGACAAGACGAAGACGTAAAAGAATCCTAACTACAGTCTAAACGTCTAAGTTTGATATTACTGTAAGGTTTTGCCTAAGCCTATTTAATAATGCATTTTTAAATCTCACGCCTACTTTCAGAACAGTAGGAATTAGCATCTGCTCGCGACTTCGTCTACGTGAACTTCGGGATTGAGTCCAGAGAGAAGTGATAAATGTGTGAGAAATATCTATAAAGCTGACCATGTGAGGAGCAAGGAGTACTCAAACGAGCTCCTGCCACTTATAGCTTTTGGCGCTGGGACTTATTAATATTCATTGTAAATACAAATATCTTTTGTGGTTATCCAGGTTATAAATTATCTGTTTGGCAAATTTCATAAATCAAATTCGTTCAGATTTCGCTCGATGGAGTAACAAACATCCAAACATACAAACTTTCACATTTATATTATTAGTAGGATTGTAGAAAAACAAAACATAACTATAAAAAGGTAAAGTTTCAATATTAACGTTTGTAATCCGTGAACTGGAAAAGAAATACATATTAATAAAAACCTATTTCAACTTCAACGAAAATACTTTTAAAGCCTATTTCAAGTGTAAAATTATATTTTTCTAGATTTCAGAGCACCATTGCTGAAGCATTTCGTTTAAGATTAGCAATTTCTTAGTTTATTGAGTATTTCTTTTTATGAAACTAAGGGTGTCAAATGAGAACATATTGTACCGGTTGGTAAGTGATGACTGGCGCTCCTAAATACCCGTATCCACCCTCAAGAATGCTTCAAGAAGAAGAGAGGGAGATATGCGTACTCATCACAATGAAGATTGATATAGAATGACTCGTTACCAGTTATTGGGTGTATGTTTTCCTAAACTCACTAGACGATACACGCCAGCGTTATGGCGATTTTTCACATTGTTATTCAGCGAGGCAGTACTTGACTATCCTAGCCGATCTGTGTATATTTCAAAACGTACATACATAGCTCTAGTGTAGCTCAATAAAAATGTAATGAACGTGCATTATATTAATATCGGTTCTTAGTCTGGCAATAAAAAGATTTATACAACTTTACAAAGGTCGTGGTTTAACGACCGCATAACTCACAGTTTTTAGTGTTACGTTATAATAAACTACGTTTGTGCTACGCGTCTGATCATTGACCTTTTTAATATTTATCTGTTATTATAGTAAAATAAACAAACAATATAGTTACAATTTGAAAATAACTAATTACATTTCTAGAAAAAATTCCAATTACTGTTAGAGATTAAAGCTTATTGGTATCATGATAATCAAAGAAATACAAAAAAAATATTAAACTGTTGTCGTGAGCAAAAATATCGACTAACGCCGTATGTTTGTATTAAAATACTCCCGTAAAAAAACTATTGGTCAGAAATAAAATATATATATAAAATAAAATAAATAAATAAAATAAGATAAGGAAACATTTACTCTAAAGAAAATATAGACAAAAAGACAAAACAATGATAAATCAAATAATAAAAAACAATTCATTATTTAGTGCTCCCCCCCCCCCACCCCTCTTAGCTCTAATATAGGATTCAAGCTCGGACTACGTGCTGGCCACTTCATGCACTCAATTTCGACCTCTTACAGGTACCGCCGAACAGAAGCTGCAGTATGTGGCCGGCAATGTCCTACACTAGCACAAAGTTTTCACCGATAAAGCCAGCGTAAGGGTTGACATGATCTCCTAATAGCTCTACAATATTGGCCATCAAACCTCCAAATCTTCCGCTAGCTTCTATGAAAACCAACACGGTTTTTGCCTCCATTAAAATATCCGCCCACATCATTCAGAAACCTCCTCAAAACGCCACATTTTCACTAAAGCAACACTGGGCGAATTTCTGTCCAGGTCTTCTGTAGACTCATCGACTTTCGCTGCCTTGGAGACAGACTCTGCTTTCATCTGAGAAGATAACAGAGCTCCAATGTTCGTCCGTCCAGTTCGCGTGTTCTCTAGCGAAAAGTAGTCGGGCTGCTCGATGAGCTAGGGTCAACTTAGGGCCAGTAGCTTGCCTTTTTGAAGTAAGGTTAGCCCCCTTTCTTGTCTTCTTCGGACTGTGAAGCCGCTAACAGTCACTCCTCACGTTTCTCTGAGCTCCTGTTGCACTTGAACGTCATCCCTCTCTGATATGCACCCGCTTCTGCCGATCTGCTTCTTTGGTTAAAGCTACCAGTCTCCTAGTATCGCCGATTAACTCTGGGTACAGGAGCCACTTCTGACTCTGGCCCTGTTCCGATAGGGCAACCCCTTGCCACTTCTTCAATAGATGTGTCCATTTTTAGACAATTTTTAAAAAGGGATAAGGAAACCGGTTCATGTTTGATGGCTAACTAGTAAGGGTAGGTCAGGTAAATTACCCTTTATCAGGCATGACACCCCTAATTATCGTTTTTGTAAACAGGTGCAAAAATGGTTATATATAATAAAAACATGTTTTTGGGTTGTATTCTTAGAATAGATAACATTTCTTTAAATTATTTAAAAACCAAAACATACTTTAATAATTCAAAAAGAAAGTTATAATTCAGGGCTCAGATATTTTATTAAAGCCATTCAACTAAGCGCATGACACTTGAATCAACTTTTTTGTTCACGAGTAAATACGAAAAGCAAATGAAGTAGGTACAGCGAACCTTATTACTGGCGACGAGTCATTCCATCTTGGTCATACTGCACATCTGCTTCCTTCTTCCCTTCATCTAGCCAAGGATGGCAAGGATGAATGTAGATGTCATGGGCCGCAGGAATCACTTACCATCAGGTGAACTGTGTGCTCGTTTGTTACTCTCAATAAAATAATAAAAAAAAAAAAAACATTAGTGCCGACACCGGGGATTGACCTCGGTTTAATTTATTATCGTGAATTAAAAGCGAGCGGTTACACACTGAGCTACCACGGCTCTTAGTTGGACTGGTTAACGGAATTAATAGTAAAGTTAAAAGCACTATTTAAAAAAAATAAGTTTCTAGACGAGGGACATAATATGTATATTGTCCCACTAAAAGTTTTAATGCAAATTTATATTTATAGAGAACGAAGAAAAGAATTTGTCGTCGTATAATATTTGTGAGACGTGCAAACATTTTTGTCTCGTTGTACAAAGCACGTAACAAAGCCGGTCTTCACAATGTGCAATTTACGGGACGGGCTTAGAGGAGGGCGGTGTAACATTTACTAAAAACGAGTTTTAAATGTGTTTATTGTACGCTGTATGTAAGACGCCTCCGTGACGTAGGTGATGGAATACCCGGCAGCTGCGGCAAGAATCATGGATTCGATTCCCAGTAGACAAACAGTAAATATATATTTTTTGTTATTACTCCACCACCTGATGTTAAGTGATTCCTGCGGCCCATGACATCTACATTCATCCTTGACAAGGAATCATAATGCAGATGCGTTGTCACCCTTGAGGACTGAGATGGAATGCCTCGTCACCAGTAAATAAAAGCTCTGGATCCCTACACTCACCAGACGAAACACAGCAGCGTTATAATGCTATTTTACGCTAGCATTCTGTTAAGGCACGGTCTTACACTGACCGATCTATCGGTATATAGATAAGAACTGCAACAAAGCTATACTACTACGAAGGCCGCGTGGTGGACTGTACTCTGAAACCCTCTAAATAGGACTATTCCAGTGGGAGTTATGTATACAGGCTGTTAATTTAGTAGTTTCTGTAGGACACGAACATGAGATAGACTGTGTTGCTTGCTCTCCCTCACATATCGAATGGGTAATTCATAGACTTATGTATCAACTGACGTCTTTGTAAATAACAAATAAAAAAGGTAGAAGTATCAATAAAAGCTTTGTATTATTTTCACGGTCTACTTATTTATGGACGGCGGCCTCACTCCGCCCAACGATCCTTCGGTTCCTTTGCAAACAACAACAGACTCGGCTCTACGGATAACTAACGCCTCTACTGATTCTGTTTTATACTCGATAAGCTTGCGAATAATAACAGACGGAAATAAGGACTGTGACTATTTGTGATGAATTATTTAATTTGATAATATCTAAATATAATTATAATAACGTCCACTACATTACTTTAATAATAACCATTATGATGCCCGTGTGGCGTAGTGCTTAGAAAACTTTCTGAAGCTTTTATTTTGCTTGCGAAGCATTGCCGGCGTTTAAGAATAAAGCACTCCCAACTCCTGTGACTTTTTTTATTGTATTGTGAGTAATAAGCACACGCACACACAGTTCACCTGGTGGTAAGCGATTCTTGCGGCCTATGGCATCTACATTGATCCTTGTCAAGGAATCATTATGCAGCAAACAATATACTGTAATATAAAGTATAATATAAAGGTTTGTTATATGTACGCCTCGTGTATTTTACACTACATCTGAACCTTCCTTCACGTTCATTACATTGGCCTAGGGAAGGGATCGTCGAGTGACTGGCTGTTTTTTTTTAATAGAATGTAAGCAATGCAACATTACTAATATTCCGGTTCACCACTACAACTGAGCTGACAACGCTTGTGCTAGGAGATGCTTCACGACAATAGGCTAATGGCGGATTCGAACTTACGGCTATAAGTTTAGCAGACCGTACTGTAAACCAATACACTATTGACGCTTCTTTGGGCAAATGGTCACGGCACCATATGATAGTATACTCTACCTAGTCGATATATGGTAATAACGAGAATATATCGCAGAGTTCGAAATTGTCCATAATCATTATCATTCACAAATATTTATTACATAGGTATATATATATATATTCATATTGACTTTTACCAACGATATAACAATCGAACGAAACGGACCATCGTTAATCTTTCGTAGATTGAAAGACTTGATTAAATTTAATATCAGACTGTTGATGATTTATTACTTCACTGTTGTATTTACGGGAAATATTATTTTCAGCTCGGAAAGGTGCAAGAAAATGTAATTAACTAAAGCCAGTTGTGTTAAGGTTGAATTAAAATAAACTCTATTAGAACATTAAGCTTCGTTTTTCTGTTTTCATCGGCTGTGGATGCAAAAAGATTTACATACAGTAACTTAGACACACTTGGCAGTAGTTGAACTGGATAAGCTCAGAGTTCCAGGACTTCATTTAGCACTCTTTCAACCTGCTTAACTGCAAATGAAGGATTAACATTTTTTGTTTTTGAACGGGATTTCGTTAGATTCGCGCCCGCACTATCGCGACAGCTGGTGTCCTAACGAGGTCACCTACTCCTTTTACGATCTTCGAAGCTCGAGTCTTCACAAAATCAATAATCAATATAAACAAACCTCAGAATTATTTTTAAAGTTAGCTGATGCTTATAAATCTCTTTTGACAAATAATAGCAAAACCTAAGCGCAATAACCGCGACTCTCTCTTCTTTTTGCGTTTATTATTTTCAAAAATGGCGCAAAAGTTCCCTATTCAAAATCAATCCAAACATTTCTGGCTAGTTTGCGAAACTGAAATGCAATAAGAATGTGATATAACTTATGACCCTATTAATATTAAAATGCTTAAAGATAGCACACGTCAATTTTCGAATGGAGGATAAGCTGTGACTTTAAGTATGAGTAGATGGTAAACTAAACCTAAACCATAATGCTATTGGCTATTATACCTACATATAAAACGTTCCGTTGTAATATTTTTATTTTAATATAGACATACATATGTAATGTTGATAGTAATATTGTTTTTGTAAAGTTCTCGATAATTTCTTTTTATTTTTATAAATGAAATCGATTCACATTTCACATAACGTTACCCGACGCATGGCGAATGTTTGTATCAAGACTGGTCGGAATAAAGCCCAACATTTTTCCAATAACGCCTCGGTTTTATGTGAAGTTAATTGTTGATTCTCTTCAATCAGTGAAACACGTTTTTTTAGCAGCTTTAACAGTGGTGAAATTGTTTTTTTAAATAAACTTAAGGCGACAAGCGAGCACACAGGTCATTCGATGGTAAGTGATACCTGGTGCCCATGACATCTACATTCATCCTTAACAAGGAATCATAATGATCTACATTGTCACCCTTGAAGACTGAGATGGCACGCTTAGCGAGGCGTTCCATCTCATTCCTTAAGGGAATCAGGGAATCAAGCTAGTAATTGGTTCTCTGGACCTCACGACCCAACTCATTCATGTTATACCTACTCTTTAATTCAGTATTCTTATTACAGGTCTTGTTACCTGTAATTAGGATACCATCTGAGGGTTGACAAAGCAAGTGCATTTTATATCTTAATTACTAGATACTTTATTAACTTTTAACAGCGGTAGAACTACACTGCAGTTTGCTTCTAATGAATGAATAAGTCAGCTCTACCATAGTAGGACCACGCATTCACAGAATACCAGCGTACAATAGCAGCATAATGCTGCTGTGTTTCCTCTGGTGAGTGTAGGGATCCGGAGACCTTTATTACTGGTGGCGCGGCGTTTCATCTTAATCCAGAAGGGTGACAACGCATCTGCTTTATGATTCCTCGTCAAGGATGAAGCTGTCATGGTCCGCAGGAATCACTTGCCATCAGGTGAACTTTGTGACGAGCACTTATTGTTTATTACTCTCTTTTTTATTTAAAAAAAAAACCAATACAGAATGAAAGAATGAAGTGGTTAAGGATCATCATAATCACAGCCTGTCAATAGCATCCCCCATAAATTGACATAAAGCACGATCCACCATCATACATAGGTCGTCGTACATACACTATGATTGTTACTCCGAGGCTACTTAAAAATCTTTCTTCCCCATCGTTACAGGTTCTATGAGGCATATGGCCAACCTTTTGCCAATTTAGCTTGCTAATCTTCTGTGGACAAAATTGGGTATTCTATCAAGCTCTTTATCGTTATCTTCATCTTTATCTTTAATCTTATATCATTTTGGCTGTATAAGATTAATTATTTCTAGTGAAGCAGTCTAGTGCAGTGTCCGGTAGATAATTAAAAGTCTAGTTCAATTTCTACTGCATTCTCTTATAACTCAGTTACTTAGATTATGAGAGAAAGTTCGTTCCTAATTACAAATGCGAGGATACTGCGGAATTATTAAGCACTTAACACTTATAGAGTGCGTTATATTTTTATTATTTATTTATTTAATAAACCTTTTTACTAAGAATCTACAGCACATGTTATTTTTTATATACTTGTAAATTTAAATATAATACCCAATAATATTTTGATATTTTGTTTCTAGTAATATTAAACTATTTGAGGGAATATCCTAACAACAATGTGAATGAAATAATAAGAAAAAACTAAGTTAAAAATTATTTACATAAAACAATACCTAGAATAAAAATACTGATGATCGTGCGTATGTGTATTTATTGCGTGTTTTTGTGTTTGTTAAGTGAGCACGATAAAAAAAAATATTAATATATAATTCTATAATATGCATTAACTTGTTTGCGTAAAGGCTAACGATAGGTTTAGATTCTATCATTAAACCTAATACTTATTTATGAACCGATTAAATTATTAGTCTGCTACCCAAAGTCAATCTTGAACTTCGAAATCAAAGAGCTCCATTTTATTCTATGCCGCTACGTTTGTCTCCAAACCTTTCTCCAAAGGGTTATTTTTTTATAATATTAGGGGTGACGAACGAACCCCCAGTTCACTTAATAAAAATTTGACCCTACACCCATCTGCGTCAAAGAATGTAGATGTACATGCATTATCAAGTCCCTGGATTCCTTCACGCACAATGCCACCAAGTTACTGCACGCCAGAATTCAATGAGGGCTTGGTCTTTCCCCGGTCTAGCAGCCCTTTTCATGATGTAGCTACAATCTATTGGTGAAATTAAGTTAAACTAAAATTTATGTCACTAAGTTTCGTATAAGGTCGTAAATGTTTGGGTACTACAAACTTACGAGTACACACATTTTGTTCTAAAGTATGTCGCTATGCTCGTTTACGCCAAAAGGAAGAACAGCAGCTAGTCATATATTAGAGAGCTTTATTTGTTCCCAAGAATATTATATGCTATAAAAGCTCATGAAAGCTTTATTGTTTTCGTTAAATAAATAAAGAGGCGGACGCTATTTCATGCGTTCTTTTTATTTTGGTAATAAATTTTAAGCTTTATATATCGTCCATTAATGATTTCTTATGCACATTGAATAAGATTATATTATAGATATATATTGATGGGATTTTATTGCGTTTATTTTCATTTTTTTAACGCGATGTTTCAAGTGCTTTATGATGATGTCTGGTTGATTTCAACCACAGCGATATCTTCTAGTAACAGACGATATCGCGATAACTGTGCAGAATGTTTTATAGTGCCGTAAACACTATAATGTTTTTAGTTACGATGCAGTTGGTTTCTACCTGCATACCTGAATGAAAGGGCCACCTCGACCGGGGGTGGACCACGCCCACACAGAATCCCAACGTGAGATAACAGCACAATGCTGCTGTGTTTCGTCTGGTGAGTGTCGGGATTCGGTGTCGAGGCATTCCATCTCAGTCCTCAAGGGAGCCAAAGCATCTGCATTATGATTCCTTGTCAAGGATGCATGTAAATGTCATGGGCCAAAAAGGAATCACTTGCCAGGTGAACTGTGTTGCTCTTTCGTTACTCTCAAAGTAATAAATAAAAATCTGAAGATAGTTTGGGTTCTACTTACTATGACATCAGGACGCCAAACACCTCAGTCCTTCCCACGACACCAAAAGTTTAAAATAAACGATATAATTCGTAAAACGACAGTATTATGTATTATCTATAGACATTCTCGATTTTATTAAAAAAATATATTTTCCATCCAATCCAGAAACCAGATAAGAACTAAATATAATGTGATAATGATCACGAAGTCCTGCAAGTCCAAGACATCAACTGCATGCCTTAATAGGCATTCACTCGTCATCCCTTTTGCTAGTCTGATATAATACATGCGCAATAAGATCGGAGTAAGTTACACGGGACACACACGCAACACACCCAGACTTGAAAATTATCTTGTGAATCCAACCTTGGACACACGACGCATCCAAACTCTAACCACCACATATCTAACGTTTAAAAATCGACGCCAGGTTTCGGGGTCCCCAACGGAATACAACATGAAGCTTCATTTATTATGTTAATAGATCCTCTTCAGAAGCTGTTCAGTGTTCTCTTGAGGGAAATTAGTGCCAAATAGAAGACGGTCTTGGTAATGTCGTTGTTTTTTTTTCACTTACACAGTACATTAAGTTTTAATTAACAGACCAAAGTAAAATTAAGAGCCTCATTTACAACTGTTGTTGGACATTTCTTAGAAAAAACAACGCTTTAGATGACCCAAATGAAAAAATTAAAAAAAATTACTCACCAAAAATCTGGTGAATAATCACCAATAATGGTGAATTGCAATCACAAGACGCTAAATAGATTTCAACCATTTCAATTATAAGTTAAAATGTCAACAGCCTTATCTTATTATTAGGAATATAACATTTATCCGTCTTTTTATTATTATTATTAAATATAAGGCATTGGACAGAACATTTATTAACTTAAATAATGAACATTGTCGTCTTAAATAACAAAGACGTTGGGCCGTTGCCGCAAATGAAATTATCGCAAATTAAGATTGAACGTTGTTCCTTCCTTTTATTCCGTACAAAGTTAAGAAGCAGTGTTTAGGAAAAAGGAACTTTCTCTCTAAAAACTTGCCGTACAATTATTTAATCTGACGTTAATTCAATCATTTATATTTCATCATCATTATCATCTTTTCAGCCCGTCACTAGTCCACTGCAAAAGAGACATCCCCCACAGACTGCTAGAGTACGATCCAAAGCCACCTACATCCATCGACTTAGCATAGGTAGCTGCTCCATCTAGTGGCGTAGGACAACCCCCATCCTACGCTGCGATGGTCAATACGAGGTTTCCACTCGAGAACCTTTCATCATTTCGCTATTAAGTTTTACTAAAATGTCATTTTAGTGTCCATTAATTATGTCAAAATTATAACTTAAACATAAATTGTATGATTTTACAAAGAAATTCTCGCCTCAATTATAATCGTATATTTAGAAATATATATTATTCCTGTTAATGTTGAATGAAACTTAAAAATTGTAACTTGATATAACCACGTTACATCTCTTTCTAGAAAAGTTTGGTTCGACCAAGTAAGGATATAGACCCTCATTGAATACCAATGTAAAATAAAATACACTCCAACTAAGCTCAAATACTAGAACATAGTTCAAGATATTGGTCGAATTGTTGATTCTAACCTACGACCCTTTAGTTATATAGAATGTAACCAAACCATATCATAACCTAGAGGGAAATAATAATTTGTGCTCGCTTTATGTGCTCTTCTTTTTGTAAAGTAAAAAAGATAACAGAACGACGCTGGAAAAAATATGTCTATAAGTAGTTGTTATAATTAGCGTTATTTTCGGAAAATTTACTTATTTATATAAAAGACAATGATTCACGATTGGAAGATTACTTTGAACGAAAAGAAAGAATTGCATAATTTCTCAATTATAATACCAATTGACCAAAATTAACTCAAGAAATAACAACGTCATCATATCAAACGAAACAAAGCAAATTTGCATTTTTCTATGAAAGGAAGGATTTTCTGATTTCCAAATTAACTAAAACTGACACAACAGATCTAGTCATTCCCGCGTCATCGGGCTATCGAACACTCAACACGTGGAAATTTACCAAACAGAAGCCGAAGTTGTAGCAGAGTAGTTTAGTGAAACTTTAGTAAACCTCTTATATCACACGCACCTGTTACCAAAATAACTATCAATCGCTTACCGTTACATGTAACATTCGTAACTTACAATTCTCTTATTGACTCGGAAATTATTCTTTTGTACATTATTCTTTTCATCAAATGTTGAAATAATATTTGGCTTTGGCATTAAAAAAGCATATAATATAGTATCATAAATTTCTTCATATATTATGTGTAAATGTAAATTATAATAGCTTTTATTATATTTTTATTATTATTAGTCCGTTCAATGACGACGACATCATTGAACGAACTCGTTTGATGTTTGCCGCTTGTTAATAAGTTCTACAATATTAAATGTAACAAAAATAGCTAAACTTTAAGTTAGCTTAGTGTTTATGGTACTTTATTGTTTAAAATATAGCTAAAAATTAGAGTAGAATATTTTTACACTTACAGGAGAATTGGTAGCTCAGTATAAAAGCGCTCGTTTTTATTCACAAATTGGAATATATTTTTAGATGCCATTGTCGTTTAAAATGCATCACCGATCAAGAGTGTTAAAACGTTGTAAACGTAAAACCAACGTATTAAAAAGCATACACAAGTATAGTATCTGCCTAACGGAAATACATTTTAAGCAAAACAAACATTAATCTTCTCGCAATCTCCAGACGACAGAGCGGAAAGCAAAAATAAAACTTATTGTAAACTGCACTGACGCATCGTTTAGCTAAATGTAAATATAATTTATGTAAATAAAAATTAAATGCTGTTCGTTGTTAAGAGAATCATTTGAGGAGTACTGAAATTTGGGAAGTACTGAAAGTTCTTTTTTCTACGGGTTTTTTGTATAAACTCAAGACAACCAATGTCATACGAGGTCTGCTAGTCTTCCTTGTGGCATTACACAATTTTATAATTAGCACATCCTAGTCCGGCTCAAATTTTCAATTCCTAAACCGCGAATTTCAAACAACGTCAATAAAAAATCTTATGCATGGCCTATTTTGTTAACTCACATCCAATAAAACCATAGTGTTGGCCTCTGACAATAGTGATTGATGTACGATTAACAACTGCTATGTCTCGTATGCTGAGTGTTGGATTCTGTGGACCCAATTACAGGTAACTAGATGTTACGATTCAGTAATCAAAGGTGACAACGCGCGTGTAACAAATTACATATATTCTCAACAAATTATATATATGCTCTACAAAGCTTCAAAAAGCTTTGTTGAGCATACTTGTGGGTGCAAGATGAAAACTTATTTAAATTTTAAAAGCGTATATTATATGTAATAAATAATATAACATGAGGAAAGTTAAACTGGCTTTTACCATGAACAACAAATTTATATTTACCACGTAAACGTGCTGTCAGGTGGGATACGCAAATTAATAACAAATGAAAGACCAAAACGATCCAGAGAGCTCATGACAATTTTATGAACGGGCAATTCGTCACGTAAATCCTACAAGTAGCGAGCAACGTATATAAATAGCTATAATTGGTGACAATTTAGAAACGTAAAGCGAATACTGAAATTTGAAATTCTACAATGCAAAAAAGGTTTTCAGAATATTGTTTTTTTTAATGTACGTGATAATGACAAACTAGCACACAGTTCACATTGTGGTGATTTCCACGGCTCATGGATAAGGAATTATTTTGCAGATGCCTTGTCAACCCTGCGGACTAAGATTGAAAGCCTCGTCACCAGAAACTTATGCCTCTGGATTCCTATACTCGGAAATACAGCAGCTTTATGCTGCTATTTTGTCGGTTTTCTTATATTACATTTAGAGAATTACAAACGATAAAGTGAAACGGTAAGTGATTTCTGCGGCCCATGACATCTGCATTCATCCTTGACAAGAAATCATAATGCAGATGTCATCTTTGAGACTGAGATGGAATGCCTCGTCACCACTAAGGTCTCCGGATCCCTAAACTCACCAGACGAAACACGGCAGAATTGTGCTGCTATTTCACGCTCGTATTCGGTGAGGGCGTGCTCCTACACTGGACGTTGTGACCCATTAATTCTGCAGCTAGAAACTAACCTCAATGCAGTCTACTGGTTGAGCTGACCCATTCATAAATCATTCAACGGAAACTGCATCGTGCTTCTAGCATTGTAAAACAAGACATACTGCTTATTTTAGCATTTTAACCTGGTATTGAGGAAGGCGTAAACTATTCCAGTAAAATAGCTTACCGTAGTATAAAGCGGCGGAGAAGAGGCATTTGTACACCAAAAGATATCCTTACAACAATACAGACATGATACAGCCAGCTTCTACGTGCATTAAGGATGACCATGTGATTGTGACCTATCTACTTAGAAGCTAGCTGTCGGGGAAGGAGCATGGCTTCGCATAAAACAATCATGAAATACAGCATAACATTGTACGAAAAGAACGAGCCACTGGTGGCGAAGCATTCGGTCCGCCTCGAAATGGACCATGTCCACGCGAAAAACCATCGTGAAGGTTAATGTTGGTTATTTGGACATATTATGACGACGCTTTCCACGTTAGTCACACTGATATCACATCTCCATTATGATCCTATTTAGGATGAATATGGGCCTAGAGTAGATGTAAGAATTTCTTACTAACGAACTATGTGCCCCTTTATCACTCGGATAACATAAAAAACTATTTTTATAATTAATATTTTATGTCATACGCAAGAAAGGAAACTTTTTGTGTTAATTAATATAGAATTATCATTAAAAATATTAAAAACACCAATATATTATCTTATATATCACTTTACACAATTTTTTTATTACCTTCAATTTTAATTGCATCCGATGCCGCTCTGAGAGATTCAAAATTAATTACCTGAGCGCAGTTACTGGTCGAGACCGAATAACGCTTAAGTAAAGAAGGATATCATTAAAAACCATGGGATTATTGAAGTATTTTATATACTTTTTAACATCGTTGAATGTTATTAAGTTTGCAGAATTTTAAATTCCTTCTCGATATAGAGTTAAGATTCTAAAGTGCTTTCATATCTCAAAAAAAAATATGTCTAAAACTAAGTAGTTTTAAGTTACCTTTATGTTATACTAAGATAATGGGTATATTTGTACAGTGCGGTAATGGTGGGCTGCGATAACAATAATGATTACTATGGTCAGTGCCTGTTTTTGATGTCACGATAAGCGATCGATTTCGATTCCCCGGCGTTACGAATGAAATTGTTAAGTGTTATTTTAAATTCTCATTTACTAAACGCTCTACAGTGAAGGATGTGGAAACCTACTTATCTAAGAAATAAATAAAATGAATCGAAGACGTTAATTCCAGCAATCCGCAGTGGAGCGGCGTGTGAACTGTACAACACGCTGTCTAAAGAGGTGTCGTATTGCACTTGTGTTTTGTATGGTGAGTAGGAATCCAGCATCTCTATTATACAGAATGAGGTTCTATCAGGTTCTATAAATCCTTAGGGTGCATGTGTATCTTTGATATTCACCCCTATTATAAAAAAAATCTGATAGCTCAACAGCACAACCTCGGCGTCCGAGATGTGCACACAGCTCTCTGATCCTCTTTCATTTTCTTTACGCAAAGAACATTAATCATCCCATGTTATAAATGAAGGCAATAACTCGAAGCCAACTTTTATATCTTGTCACGGCATGTTTTACCTGAGTGACATTCGTCTTGATCTTCGCAAACATATTTCCAACAAGATAGAAACGACGAAAAATAACGGTATTTGTAACTCGTTTGTCAATTTCTACGTTGTAATGAGATACGGTATGTTAAAATGGTTTGATAAAGTAAAGTTCAAATAATAATCTATCGTGTGCTTACCTGAATTGGTTAAGTGTATATATACACTATATGTACAATATATATACGTGCCGGCCAAAAGTTTAAGACCGCATATAAACAATATAATTATCCATCAATTGTAATAAAATCCCACAGGATAAATAAAAGAAATGCACATCTGCATATTCTATTGTTAGTATGGAATATTTAAAGAAGTCATTCTTTCGTTTACTTTCAAGTTATTGGACAATAAAACTTCTATTGTTTTCTAACAGCGACAAACGCTGTGCTAAAATAGGTCCTCATTACTAATTACTTTACTTTTGTTACTTATTAGTCAGTTAAGATTATTTAGCTCCTGAAAAGAGTTTACTCTAAGTTTGGTCTAAACTTGTGGTTTCTACAGTGAAGAAGTCATAAAATGGGAAAAGCTCGAGAATCTCTCTCTCGTAATTTTTCTTTTTTATTTTCTTTATCTTTCTATTCATTTTATACATTATTCATTATCCACTGTACGTGTACGTGTTTTTTCATTCAGTACAATTAAAATAAAAAGTAACTTGCGTTAATATCAAAGTGTGACGTGAGAAATTATTTAATAATGCAAGAGACATAAACTACTCAAGTTAGTTCAGCTTTAAGTTATACTTGCATAAGTTACTTCATTTACTTCTAGCAACTTTGATATAAATGAGAAATATGACAGCTACGTCGTCCTGCTCGATTTCCACCAGGGCGATATCTTCTAGTAATTACCAGATGACACCAACTGCGCAGAATATATTATAGTGCCGTATGCATTTGTTTAAGTACAACGGCACTCACTCTCCTACCCTATTCCGATGTATGCGCAATATAATCGGAGGAAGGTTCATATTCATGTGGTATGTCCCATGAATATGAAATTAAGATACAACATACCCAAACCCGAAGAGGAACAATGTGGGAATCGAACCCAGAATCTGTGACGCAGCAGGTACTATAATCGATATACCATGCGGCCTCTATTATGTATTACGCTCCCAACCGCAATCACAGAATTATAATAATAGAACAATGTAAATAAAAGCGAATTGAAAGCAATATCCATTATTCAAGAGTTTATGTGAACCACAATATTGCATTCGATAACATAAATATATTAAAACACTAGACCATGCAATAGATACTTAGTAACTGGGACACTGTAATTATTAGTGAGTGAAACACGGAAGCATGACGCTGCTGATGTATTTTTAGGCATTCATTAGGGGGTTTACCCTTACTTTAGATTACGCTTATAACATCAGATGGAATGCTTTGTTTTTGATATCTATCCCCCCTAGCGTCACGCTTCCATACATCATATTAGAGTATTGTATGATGTCATACATCATACTATACCCTAATATGATGTATGGGCATGAGCATTCGCTGAAATGTCTGTCATTGGTAGCCAGAAATAAATCACTCAACATAGGATGAACGGACTAAATTGTCTTACTCACCTGATAGTAATGACTTAGGAACCTTCAAGAGTAGAGCTTACACCTTTCATAGCGGCCGGCAGCGCATCTGCAACTCCTCCAGTGTTGCAGATGTTCAAGTGGATGATCATTTACCATGAGGCGAGCTACCAGCTTGTTTGTAATCCACCCATACTAAAAGAACACAGTTCACTTCATCGTTTATTATATAACCAATCGATATTAAAGAGACAAATTAAAATGTCGAATTGAATCACAATGATTTGTTACATATCTGAATATTAATAATTTCACAATTATTAATTGAAATAGGAATGTTTTAAAACTATACAGTAAATATTAAGACATTGACTCATGACAGTGGTAAAATCACACTGGAGACAGTTACGAGCTACGACATGAGAGGGTCGGCTCGACCAGGGACGTCCACGCCCTCACAGAATACCAACGTAAATTAGCAGCATAACGCTGGTGAGTTTAGCGTGGAACCGAGACCCTTATTACTGGTGAAGGCATTCCATTTTAGTCCACAGGAGAGATACCGCATCTGCATTATGATTCCTTGTCACGGGTGAATATACATGTAGATATCATGGGTCGCAGCAATTATTTGCCATCAGGTGAACTGTGCGTTCATTTGTTATTCTCAATATAATAAATTAACTAAATATAATAAATGAAGTTTGGTTTTTTCAAGTCTGTATATCCATGAAAAGTATCGTCCATACAGTTTGCAATAACTTGCTAAAACATTTTATTTTATACGTTTTTTTTATAAGGTACTTTTATTTTGTTCATTTTAGTTATTTTTAGTAAACGTATACTACCCCTGAATTTCCACGGCAGACTTTAATCCGATTATTATTTTTTGTGAGGGGAGTATTTTTTAGTTTTAATACACATAAGTAACAGCCTACGTACATATATAAATTCCACTACTGGACATAGGCATTTACATATATATATATATACATAAATATATAAATATATATATATATATATATATATATATATATATACATAAATATATAAATATATAATGCATTTTTTTTAATGAAGTAATGTAATATTATTAATATTGATACCTACATATTTATTAGTCTCAGCAAAAAACAAAAAAAATATTCTATTCGTAATGGCCACCTAGATTTTTTAAGAGACTCAGTGTCGCCGTGTCGTTTAGAGCAGGCCATGTCCTCAAAACTGACTCTAATTTGAAGTTGAAGGGTTGAGGTCTGGGCTAGATGAGGGCCAGTCTTCAGCTCTTATAAATTCCGGAACATTGGTTTCAAGCCAGGCTTGGGTAGTTTGTGCCTGGTGACCAGGTGCAGAGTCCTGCTGGAAAGTCCACTGTATATTTTTAAAAAGTGTATTGCTGAGAGGTTTCACAACATGATACAAGACTGACTTGATACACTTTGGCTGAAGTATTCACTCCTTTTTCACAAAAATGTAGTTTTGTGACTCCTTGATAAGACACGACCCACCAAACCTTCACTGACGCAGAATGATGACCACGTTGTACCTTTAAGACCATTTGAGCAACTTTTTTAGAACTGTGAGTGTACACTTTATCATTTTGTTTATTGTAGTGTTCTCCAATCGTGAATTTTTTTTCATCGGTAAAGAGGATATTTCTGTGCCTTTCACCTGCGTATCGCGACAGACGGCGTTTTGATCGATCCACTCTCTTTAATTGTAAAGATTGATTTAGGGCATGTCCTGTATCGACGATAAGTACCGAGCTTCAGGTCTTGTTTTATAATATGCGACAGAGTCCTAGCGGGAATCTTCATTTCTCGCGATAAGAATTTTGGCTTCCTAATGGGGTTTCAACGAATTCTGGCTTTAACAGCATTAAAAGCCCTTGTAGTTCTAACAGCACGCGGCTGCCCCGATCTTTTCTGGTATTCGACAGTGGAAGCGTTGTTGTATGTGTTGATAGTACGATATATATACGGCTGATACCAAGCTTTTGAAGTGTCTGGTATATGACTGACGGCTCCATACCCACTTTGTGCAAGTCGATCATTGCAATCTAAAAAAAATATTTTCTTTAACACCCCATTCCGTATTGTAATTTGATAATGAACACGAAAAATGTGTATATCTATACGATCTATATATACACAAATAAATCTTTTTTTGTCTCAATATTCATTCTAATTACCAATTTGTTTTAATGAGCCTTTCCCGAAACTAATCCATGATCATCCATTAGGATAGAAATAAAATTTATTCAAAACAACAGAATAAAGTATAAATGGAAGCAAAAGTCCACCAATTCTCACAGTCGGCATCCGTTCAAGTTATTTGCGCTAATGGGGGCATTTGCATCTCGTGATGCTAAGTGTTCCATAACATCTACATCCATTCTCATCTATAGCCTAAAGATTTAGGCTACGGTCTGCGAAACTTAATGTCGTAGGTATTCATCATTCGAATATAATCTTAGTTAAGCTTAGTTAGTGTGCTTAACGGGAAGTTTTTTTTTAAAAATTACAAATCGAAATGTATAGTGAGGACTGAAATTAAATGCCTCGTTGTACTTGAAATTGGTTCCCCTTATCCTTGAGCTCATGAAATGAAACACGCCAGCGTCATGATGGTTTTCTGTGAGTTACTTATGCAACATATGCTTTCGACAAACATGAAATCAATCGCAGTACGTGCTTGATATTTTGCCAAGTGCATTTCTTTAAATTTCAATTCCTTTAAAAGCTTGAAAGTCGACGTTTTACCAATCATTGCTAGATATTTGCAGTGTTCGTAAATTTTTTATATAACAAAACTATGCTGTCTCTGTATGTGTCTCTGACTTCAAAATTAAATGAGATTATAGCGCAAAATTCGCAAATTACGTATATCCTCGGCTTTAAAACGTAAATTGGATTTAGGATTAGGGTTGCAGATTCAAATAATAATTTTAAATATTTACGAGAATATATTTAATTAAACTGAGCACTGTAAAGCACTCGGAGAAACGAGTTAAAATAAATATAATAAACTCCGCAAAGTTTGTTATATTGGACCATTCAAACGAATGCCTGTTATAGAAGTGGATGGGCCCCATAACGAGTTTCAAGATAGTGTTGCCATAAATGAATAGTAATCATATCCAATATTTATTGATAATTAATAGTTTATTAAAAAAAATAACTAACTACTATATTTATATATTCGATGTTTAGTACATTAATTATATTTATATACTAAACATCGAATATAGCTACGTATTCTGCTAGACTTCAAGATCTCTGGTAAGTCGTCCTGCGTAAATCGGAACATCGTGGTGGCACTCCTTGCTTTTTAGGTCAGCTGTATGTTGGGTACACATACTGGCGTAAAATAATAGGTCATAAAATGACATTTCACACCATTTTTCACTTCTCTCTGGACCCAATTATGAAGTCCACGTAGGTGAATTCGCAGGCAGAAACTAGTTTTAACATATCTTGATAACAATCGTTAAGCCATCATTTACTGAGTTAAAAGTATCCTAAATGTTAGTTTAGGTTCTGAAATGTATGATGAATAAAAATCCCCCTGACGGGTTCTCGCCTTGGCGTGGCTACGATAAAGCTAGGAGATACTGAAACGGCCGACCTAAGGCGCTCTATGGCCTGAAGAGGCCACTTTGGGTGGACTCGCTTTTAACCAAGGCTGGCGTGGACTGCGATGGGAAGAAGTGACGGTGCGAGGAACCGTCTTCCGCGCCCTCCGCAGCCGAGGCGGTGTCGGGGGGATGGAGTGGTGGTGCTGAGTACACAACACCCGGTCCCTCCCACCATTGCCCCCACCCTCCACATCCGAGATGGAGTCGGGGAGGCAGGGGACATAGAACTGTCCGGCGCAGGGGACTAAAGATTTTCAGAGGAGGCAGAGTATTAAGGCGCGCTCGTATTCCAGCGTGCGTAGGTATTTCTCCATGTTAAAAGTAAAAAAAGGTATAAAATGTGTTCTAAGTTTTATTAAAATCTATTCATCCGTTTTAGTTTGAGAGAATATCAAAAATACAAACATACAACTTTCAAATTTAAAATATATATATATAGGTAATAAGTTCTCCAGTTCCTTCCACTAGATCAAGCGATAGAGCGCTTTGATAGAGCCAGTTTATAACTGTGGCGTGGCATATATGTTTATTATAACCTAGTTCAAAAGATCAGAAAATAGGTGTTTTCTTCCGTCATAGAAAAATACTGTCTACACAGGAAACGGATATACGCTTGCGATTCGGAAACATGGCGGACGAAAAGGGCCGTAAGGGACTAGTTATCAATAGGAGGCAAATACAAATTTTTACTTTATTTTAATTTTAATTTTTAATTTAATACTAGTATTCCTCGAAATTCGATCAATTTTTCTCATTAACATTCTCGTTAAGCTCTCAAACTAAGCTTAAATACTTATAGGATATGGTTAATGCCAACACTCGAATGGTGGTTACGAAGCTCGATGTTAAGTTCAGCAAACTGCTTGTTTATTATTAAAGGTGACAAACGAGCACACTGTTCATTTAAGTAAGGAAGTTCATGTCACCCACATCCATCCTCTATAAGAAATCTCTTGGAAAAGGATTGCCAGCATTTTGGTCCTTTTTAAGGAATTTTAATTTGCAAAATTTAAAATAAAAAATATATATCTCACATGAGGAAGCCGTGCTTCGACTTCACCATGGGAGAACTACACTTCCTCGATTTTGTTTTGTATCTAAGATACCAAATGAACACACAGTTCACCTGATGGTAAGTGATTGCGGCCGATAGGCGAACCGTGACACCCACGTGATAAGGAATCATAATCCAGATGCGTTGTTACACCCTGAGAACGGACATAGAATGTCGCGTCATCAGTCACCATAAGCCTCCGGTTCCCTACACTCATCAGATGAAACACAGCGACGTTATGGTACTATTTCACTCTGGTATTCTGTGAAGGCGTGGTCTGCCCAGCCAAGCCGACAAATTCATATTATAAATACAATATATAATATCGTTACAACATATTATATTGTTTATTTAAAAATGTTACAAAGAGGTTACTGCTTGGACAGCTTATAAATATATATTATAGAATACATTTCAGTATACAGTTTAAAATAATACTTTTCTTTTTCACGTTTAAGTTTATCATTATCTCCCACTGCAGTTTTCATAAGGAAATACATCATGAATATAAAACCACCCTTTAATTTTAAGCTTCGATGAGTTCGTTTCATTGCGATGTTGTTTTTACCTCGCTGTATTATTGCAGAAACAATATTATATTTATAGCTTGAATGATTTCGTAATTATATAACATGAAATAATACTTAACTAACAATTTAAAAACGTAGAGTTTATGTTATTCTTGTTGGCACAATTTCTCTCGGTTTTGTTTCTAAGTTAAATACAATCATTTATTAATCTTGTTTACCTGAACTGATGGCTTTGTTATTTTTAATAAATTATAAATGAGAGGAAAACTAAAAGTGCGATAAAGGCAAAATATAATTAGATTTTTTATATTTATACGTTATATAATATTATTTAAGGTGGCATAGGAGGTCCACGGCATCTACATACATCCGTCCTCAACAAAGATTCACATGCGTGGTCACTACATAGAACTGAGATGGATTGTCCTCTAATTGGGTCACCGGGTTCCTACACTTACCATATGAAATACACCGGCGTTAAGCTGCTACTTCACGGTGAATTACTGTGAGGGCCTTCCCCTTATACATGTTGCACATTGAACTTAGCTATAACGTAGCTCTACCTCTGATAAGTCAACATTTTGCCTTAATCGTATCAATACTAATATACTAAAAAAGGACTTTAAACTTGTACTAGAAATAATAACATAGAAATTTACATGTGAGAAAACCGTGCCATATATACGTATGTCTAATTTGAAGTCCGCCAATCCGCAGTAAAGCCGCGTGGCAGATCGTGCAATAATATCCTCGGGATAGGAGGGTCACGCCCAGTTGTGGGATATGAATATATATCTAATATTTATTTATTTATAGCGAAAGATACACTATCAACAATATCATTTTACATTTATAGTTTATCTTTACTAAAACATAATGATTTGTCTTTACAGGTATACACAAAATTAATATTTTAAAATCTACGTACCTAAGCAACATTATATCCAATAAATTAATATTTTCATTAAAATTGTAAACAAAAGATTAAAATAAAAAATATTGCAACAAGTAAGAAAAAGAGAATAATAAAAAAAACTAGATGTTTCTCTTTAATTTGCTCGCGTTATAAACTCACAAAAATTGCTAACGTTAAAGCAATAAATATTGTATCACAGTAATAAAACCATTATGATTATATTTTCTAATATTTATTACACGAAAATATTTTTGAATTTCATTGAAGACACTTCAATAAAAAAAGTAATGTCTCCATTAAGGTCATGTCTTTGTCTAACGCAGTGTGGAATTAAAAAGTAAAAAGTGCAAAAGAAAGATGTATTACAACCATACTAGAGACAAAACCTTTATTATAAATGGGTCGTCTGGACTGTAAAATGAATACTCTTTCTCTGTGAAATTACTAGTCTTGTTTTGTTAAATTTTGCTTAAATAGGAACATTTTTAGACACAAAAAAAATAATAAAAACAGCTTTATTTACCAATAACAGATAATTCCTTCTTATCTCTCACCTATCACAATATCTCACCACACCTTGGGTTGACTGATTAGAATGCCTTTGGCATTAAGTGAAACTTTAACTATGTTATAATATTATGCAATAAAGAGTAAATAAATAAATAATTATGTCCTCCTGGTCTATTTCGACCGCGGCGATACCTTCTGATTATATGTATAACAGATGACAGCACAGGATATATTTTACGTAAGAGTTTCCGCAAACTACTAGATATAGATACAGTGTCAAGGACACAAAAGTTTGTGGTATAAAAATATTGTTGCTCGACTGGGAAACAAACCCAAGACTAGTAGTGGTAAGTTACTACGCCATACAGCCGATAAAAAAAATATTATAGTAGACACAAAACACAATGGTTTCCGCACGAAGCCTGTAATTAATCGGAATAGTTGAATTTGACAGTATGCATGAATAAGTCATGTTGACCGGAGAAGGACCACGTCCTCCTACTATAGAAGTATAACGCTACTATGTTTCGTATGGTGAGCTATGGGATACGGAGATAATTATTACTGGTGACGAAACATCTTAGTTCCCAGGGGCCACGCTCCTTATCTAGAATATGTGTGAGTATCATGGGTTACCGGAATTACTTTCTTTTTTATTATTATTACATTGAGAGTAACAAACGAACCCACAGTTCACCTAATGGTAAGTGACCCCTGCGGCCAAAGACATATCTACATTCATCCTTGACAAGAAATCATAATGCAGATGCGTTGTCACCCTTGAGGACTGAGATGGAAAGCCTCGTCATTAGTAAAAAAAGTCTCCGAATCCCTACATTCATCAAACGAAACACAGCAGCATTATGCTACTATTTTACGCTAGTGTTCTGTGTGGTCCGACCTATTAATTCGGCAGCTACAAACAAACTGCAGTGTAGCTCTACCATTGTAAAACTTAAACTTTAAATAAACTTACCGTCTAATCTGTGTACCAGGTGAATTTTGCACTCGTTTGGCACGGCAAATATATAGAAAAAGTTCTAAATATATTTTGCTTGTTACCGCTCTCGGGAGTCCATTTGCTGGTTACCACTAATAGAGGTCTCGACTGAGCGCCATAAGCGCTCGGTCACCTCACCCCGGAGAAACTGTTTTAGCCCACGAGCAACAGAAGACATCAGTCCGAATAAATGAAAGAAAAAAAAGTGTGTTTAGTTTTCCGTTCATTTATAATTTGTTACTAACCAAGCCATCAGTTAAAACAAGTTTAATAGACGGTTGTATTTAACTTAGAAATAAATACCTAGATAAATTGTGGCACTAGGAATAACATAATGTCTATGCTTTTAAGTTGTTAGTTAGGTTTTATGCTATATATTTACATTACGTACGAAAGCATTCAAGATATAAATATAATATGTTCTTGCATGTATTGAGGGTGATCGAGCACACAGTTTTCAGTTTTATTATAAAAAGGACTGTTCATCATTATCTTCATCACAGCCTTTCCATATGCCTACAGGTTGCCACAAAGCATGACCCTGAGCCACCTGCATCCATCGACATCCAGCAAACTTGCATAAGTGGTCGCTCCATCTAGTGGGGGGTCGTTCAACACTGCGCCTCCGAGTTTGCCCCTACAACCTTATTGCCACTTCAGCTTACTGGTAGTTTGAGCTACATCACCCTAGTTCTATTGCGAATGTCTACGTTGTGTATTCTATCACGAAAAGAAGCACAGACGCTGAGTGACTGTTTAAAAAGTGACAACGCTAGAAATGCTTTTTTAATATTTCTAACATTTCCAAACTAACCTTAAATGCCTGTGCCTGGATATCCTAGTTGGAGCAGAAATGGCATTATTGAATAATAATCTAAATAAAATAACTTACAAGTAAGTAAAAATGTTTTATGACTCACTAACATACGACTCTGTAACAATGGGAACAAAAACACAACCTTTATTATTTAAACCCGTGCAGTTCTTATTATTTTTTCCCAGACGCTGCTTACTAATAAAGGAAAAAGGACACGGTGAAGCTAAATTAAAAAATCCACTTAATACTATGCAATTTGTTTAGCTATTGCTCATTGCACGCTGGTCCCATTTCATTTGCATATGAATCTGATAACATTGAGTTATAGCTTTTTATTTCTTTTTATAAGTATTTTAAATGTGTAACCGTTTATTATACGTTGGAGATCTGAATATATAAAAACAAAGTTCATGGAATAAAACCAAAAAACTTACTCAACACTTTTGTTGGCGATCTCAGGCCAGAGCGTCACGTCGATTCAACGTTAAGATGCCAATCACAAATCTTATCTCATATTATATTTTTATTTATAAAACATAATAATATTATTTTACATTTTCGATCTTATTTGTTATAATAAGTAAATTACTATACAGTAAAACCATTTCTACGGCGAGGCAATAACTGTCCACATATGTTTACGTGACCATTTATGACCTACGAAAGAACCAAGAAGGTTAATTAAAAGTATTAAGTCTCTATAAAGTCATAATGACATTTTAATTAAAATTTTATTTCACAAAACAAACTATAAGTTCATTTTTTCATGTTGTTATTATATGGTAATATTGAATTTTATAAAACTACATTAAAGTTCATTCCTTAAATAAATGAATCCAGATTCTGTTAATGTTGATGCTGTTAGCCTATGCGGCTCTTACAGCTTCATCGGACACAGGGCTCACGGAACTGAGGGGTCCGTGAGCTGGTTAATTAGTTTTTGGTTAAAGTAAAAATAAATGAATCTTTTATATACAGGTTTTATTTATTGAACAGATTGCCACCCCCTTTAGTAATTAACATGACCCCCCGATGGGTTGCGATCCCCAGGTTGAAAAACAATGATCCTGTCATGCCCATAGAAAACATCGTAGTGCTTAAGGACATGTTGAAACTAGGGAATTAGAGTGCGGCAGTGTAGAATATTTTATATTGCCGTAAGCATTTGAGCAAACATATTCTTACACAGATTATTAGAAAAAATAATAAAGTCTAAACATCTCGAAAATAGTGACAAAAATTTAAGATTTGTTTTGTCTGGCAGGTCACCCGTCAACCTATCTTCCCTTTAAGTTTGTCTTCCTACTTACTAAACAAATTGTATATATTAATCATGAATAATTCTAAATAGTGCTGACTGCGCATCTCTCCGTGCTGCAGACGATACTCACACTGAAGTAGTGTTTTGTGTTTTCACTTTGTTCATTATCTTTCTCTCTATCAGGATCATGTATTATGCTAGCGTAGACGTATTTTATAGTATTGTCCACCACTATTTGTGTCCATTCTACCTTATATTCCAAATAACCTATTAATTTAACGTAGATCAACTTTGCAGCTCGTTTCTGGCTGAACGTTACTACAAGGACCACACCCTAACAATATTCATAAACTCCTGTTTTTCGTTAGGTATGTGTAATAGTCCGGAAGTCCTATTACAGACAATAAGATATTCCATCTCAGTCCTTAAGAATGACGCATGAGCATTTTGAATTTCGGTTGAGGATAGATGTGAATGTGGCCGCAGTCACGTGTGTTGTATTAAAAAGATAAAACAAAAACGTGCGTGCGAAATTGTACCCACGTGAAAAGTTACACTTCACACTACAAGGTTGAATTAAATGAATTATCATTCAACACCATGTATAATTTATAATCAAACACAAATACACATATATATTTATGTATTTTAATAAAATAATAATAATTATTATTATTATGGAATATATTTTTTTATCTCCCCTGATACATTCTAACGTGTTGTAGTTTCATATATATTTGAATAACCTTGAATATAGTTATCAGTTCTCACGAAAACTTGAGGGACGATTACCAACCAACTTCATGGTGTCGCTTTTAGATGTCGGTGTGAGAGCGCATCGTAAAAATGATCTCTCATCATTTATCCCAAACGCACCAAAAGAAGTATAACTTCAATAAGTCGTTCGTTGTAACCACTAGCCTATCACCACCTTCCATATATTACATAATACTAATTAATGTTACTTGAAACTATTCTAAATTCGCCAATTAGAAAAGCAAACTTAGTACCTTCACAGACAATGTTACGCTCCGTGTAAGTTATAATTAATGTAAACGACCATTAATTTGGTTTATTGAAGGAGCGTGAATACTTGGCTGGAATACGCACACACTAATATGGAATATCAGGCGCGACAAAGTTTCAAAGTTTTGCGGTACGGTCCTCGACTATTATACGAGTACATAACACGAAGCCTCTTCACCCATTAACAATGCTATGAATTAAAAAATTCTAAATTCTGAATTATTGTTATCGTCGTTATCACCACGGCCTATCGATAGTCCATTGTTAAGCATACTCCTCCCCATAGACTACCACAAAGCTTGATACTGAGCCACTTGCATCTATCGACTTCCACAAACTTGCAAAGGTCTACTCTACTAAACTACGACTACCAATTATAAGATTTCACTCAAGAACCTTTCGTCCCTATCAGATTTCAGTTGTACAAACTACATGGCTTTATACCCTTTACTATTTACACTTTTACAGTGGCAGAGCTACACTGCAGTTTGTTTCTAGCTGCAGAATTAATGGGTCAGCTCCACCGGGGTAGGAACGCGCTCACCCAGAGTACCAGCGTAAAATAGTAACATAACACTGCTGCGTTTCGCCTGGTGAGTGTAAGGATCCGGAGACATTTATTAATGGTGACGGAGCATTCCATCTCAGTCCACAAGGGTTACAACGCATGTGCATTATGATTCCTTGTATTCCTTGAATGTGGTCATGGGCCGCAGGAATCACTTGCCAGCAGATGAATTGTGTGCCCGTTTGTTACTCTCAACGTTATAAAAACAAACTTCAGATTCCTTTATTTCTTACATTTACGTTATATCTTTTACAAAATATATACATATGTATGTAGATGTATATATTTAACCGTAAAACTACCCCGTTATGTACATACATAACAGGGTAGTTTTACGGTCGCAATTTTAAACTAGCTGTAGCTTAAATGAGCTGTCTTGCCATGGTAAATGATCACCGCCACCCACGAACATCCACAATATCAGAGGAGTTGCAAATTCGTGATTAGGTGGCTCTCTAGGCTTATTTAAGCTATTAGGCGTAAATAAAATAATGCATCAACAATTAAAACTATGATCGTAGAAGCGTTTTTTTTACATTTGACAAAAAAGTGATTCCTTTTTTTATTTTTATTTATGATTTACACTGTGAACTTTAACTTACAGAACTAAGTGAATAACACATGTAAATAACGTAAAAAAACGTAAAACTACAAAAAAGTAACACACGAAAATGGTATTACGTATTCCGCAAAGAAAGTCTAAGTTGTCCATAAAAGCTATCGCAAAGTGAAACTCTGTTCCTTAGGAAAACTTAATACTCGTAAGCTTTCGTATTTTACCCGCAACTGTTTACAAAAACAGCTATTGACATATTTCACGTTTGATCACCGAAGAACGTAATATTCACATATTTTATTCCGTTTTTATATAGATTTGACTTAATGTCCAAAAATATATCATTTGGTACGAGGGCGTTGTAGCTAAATGTCATTGTACATATATTTATATATATATTTTTATATATATATATATATATATGTCTGCGTAGTATTGTGATATTATGCATAAAGAATAATCATATAAAATATATAAAAAATATCAATTTGTTTTTATATTTCCAACTTGCTAACAAGTCATGGGATCAAAGAACATTAACAAAGCGGGGCGAAACGATGGCCAAAAATTATATATCAGATAACAACGTACTTGTCGGCGTTTGACATTTGCTTTGATGTTAATGATAAGAGCTTTAGTTGGTTGCCTTAGAAGGGTTTTATGTATGTCGCTAGCATTTATGAGAGTATTATATATACATATATATATATATATATATATATATATATATATATATATATATATATATAACTAGTCTGGCTATAATTACTGTTACATAATAAAAAATTTCATGTAGGTATTAATTTTAATAATATTGCATTACTTCATTAAAAAAATGCATTTTCATTTGTAATAGAACTTATGGCCACCGGGTATATATATATATATATATATATATATATATATGTATATATAGATCTGGAGACCTTTATTACTAGTGTTGAGGCATTCCATCTAAGTCCTCAAGGGGGACAACGCATCTGCATTATGATTACGTAGCAAGAATGAGTGGAGATGTCATGGGCCGCAGGAATCACTTACCCTCAGGTGGACTGTGTGCTCGTTTGTTACTCTCAATAAATAATAATAATAAAAAACTTAAATAGGGACGACCTATGCAAGTTTGCAGGAAGTCGATGGATGCAGGTTGCTCAGGTGGCATTCAATGAGGGAGGCCTATGCTCAGCAGTGGACTTGGGACAGGCTGTGATGATTCTGCTGATGATGTTTAAGCTCGGTCCAGAAATGCTGAGTTCTATTCCTCGAAGTATTTTTTTATATTGTTTCACACTTGGGTGTTAGAGCGTCAGGCCTATCATTCCATTACTTCATCACCGTCTTCGAGAAATCATCATTGAAATTATAATTATGATTTTGTTGGTATCTATTAAGTTATTATGAGCTTAATGATGACGTGCTCCTGGTTGATTTTGATTACGGCGATATCTTCGGGTTATATGCCAGATGTATTGATACATAGATACAACAATAAAATGTATACTTTTACTTTATAGGACCTTAAGCATTTGCGCAAACACAGAGGCATTCAATCGTCTTCCTCTCCCTATTTCGATGTATTTGCAATAAGATTGGAGGTGGGCTCAGATGCAGTAACAGAAAATCAAAAAAGCCGACACCCGATGATTATTGTTCCACGAGAGAGAGACAAACTCAAAACCTGCGCCGCAGCCAGATATTCTAACCATTTTGCTACGCTGCCATCATGAGCTAATAAAGCCCACTCGTTTGAACACTCCAGATCAAAACTTTTCTCTGACTCGTATTTTTTTCCGTTTCTGTCTTGAAGCTTTCATACACGCTTTGTGTCAAACTTTGCCCATTAAGCTTTTATCGTCGTCTCAACACAATAAACCCTCACCGTGACAAACAACCAACACTTTTGTAAGGGCAATTTAGAAATTGTTCAAACTAACGTTTTAGTTATGACTTGCTTATAAATATTTTACAAAGAGTACGGTTTTTTTTTTACATGTGCATTTACTTTTTTATTGTAGTTTTGGTGACAAATGAGCACAATTATGAAATGATGCCAAATGATTTCTGCGTTCCATGGTAGCCACATGCATCATCTATAAGGAATCATAGTATTTACGTTATATCTTTGTATTTAAAACTTTCAACGCAATTTTTTGTTTCGCTTCACTTTTCTTTGATAATGCTTTGTATTATTTTTGCGAATTAAGGTTAATAGTACTCTTTTTTTTTCTGTTCCATTTGCAAAGGCAATTCAAATAATGATTTCATTACGTACATTTAGTAACGGAAACAACATTTTTTATAACGATGCCAATTTACAAACACCATTGTGCTTTACTTATTTTTCATCTTTCTTTTGTACTAGCGAAATATTACAGTATTTTTTGAGAAAAAAATTAATAGCTTACCATAAGTATGTTTTGTATAGAGTTCTATAGTCAGCCCGAGAACTCATTTTTGCACCACATACATATCGAATCTAGTTCTTTAAGGATTCCTTCACGGTCAAGTCTATCTACTTGTGGAATGTCCCCTACATCAAATGCCTCCCTACACAAATTCAACGCACGAAAACGCTAGATAAGCTTAAGACCGACGGCAAAATTCATTACTTGTCCCTTTGTAATCACTGACCATCATTTAAGTAATTTATATGTATTTAGGATATGCATGTCCATTAACTCAATTATTCCTAAATCTAAAAGGTTCCCTGAAATAGATCGCTCTTTAGCGATAAGACCGTCTTGTTGTATTGTGATTTGTTGCTATTCTATTTTTGTGGTGTACAATAAGGTATATATTACCTGTTAATTTCCTTTTGCTCTTTGGCTACAGACTAAATTCAACTGCAATTTATAACAATAAATGACTGCGAACGGCCGTAAACTGCACGTTATTTGGACAACTCAATTTAATTCACAAACGACAATTAACAGACAATTGGACGAGACCAGTGGTCGGAATTAAATCACAATGCGTTAAACAAAGATTAGGATCAATTTGAACTGACGCCAACTACATAGAATGGAATAAATTGATTTATTATCCCTATTAACCTAAAAACGATTCATAATTAGAATTTTTATTTTAAGAGTTCACCATGAAAAGGATGAGGTAAATAAAAGATTTTTTTTGTTATATAAATTACTACCAGATCACAGTGGTAGAGCTACACTGCAGTTTGTTTATAGCTGCAGAAGGGATAGGTGCGTTCGACTGAGGATAGGATCACACTCACAGAATACCAGCATAAAATAGCAGTGTTTCGTCTGGTGAGTGTAGGGATCCGGAGATCTTTATTACTGGTGACGTGGTATTCCATCTCAGTGCTCAAGGGTGGCAACGCGTCTGCAATATGATTCCTTATCAAGGATGAATGTAGATTTGATGGGCCGCAGGAATCTTTTACCATCAGGTGAACTGTATTCTCGTTTGTTACTCTCGCCTCGTCACCAATATAAAAGAGACTCCGGGACCGGGAAGAGACCAAAAGAAACACAGGACCATTATGGTGATATTCTAGGCTGGTGTTCTATGAGTGTTCATTTTTTTTATTAAACAGCTGTCAATCGAGCAACCAGCTCCCCTCACAATATGAAGAGATATATCCAAACAACATGCCTTATAACAAGAATAATATCACCGTGCCAACGTTATATACCAAAGTATAACGTGACATGAATTATTGATGTCATCTCTGACAGGTTCGTGGATATGTTTTATGTGGGGGTAACGTTATGGAAACCAGGCGGATTTATGATAAATAGTTTTATTACAATATTAATAAATAAATAGAAAGCTGCCGTAGCTCAGCGTCTAGACGCTCGCTTTTAATATCAACGTACGCGAGTGATCCGAGTTCGTTCCACGACACCGATTAAATTTTTAATATCAATTTTAAGTCCTAATTTACCACTAGCTCGGTGGTGAAGGAAAACATCGTGAGGCAACCTCCTTGAATATATTTAATAAATTTGTAAAAATGTTTCGATGTCGAAGTCCACCAATCGGCAGTAGATCATTGTCTATCGCACGATGGACTATCTAACATTCTCTCTAGAGAGAAGATCCCGACACTGGGATTTATATATATATATATAAATCCGCGGTAGCGGTTTACCTACATATACACTTGATCACCTTCATCCATAACCATCCTCGGCACTAAAGTACACAATGGCATGTCCGTGTTGATAGGCTTGCTTCACAGTTCTTTTTCGGCTTCGGAAGCTTCTATCGAGAAGAAACTGTTGTGTTTTAAAATAATCAGGATTTTTTATTACATTAAGTGTGATAAACGAGCACACTGTGTGCTCGTCACCCATTCTCAACGAAGATTCAAGATTTACATACATTGGCACTTCTATGTCCACCTATGAGATGAAAAGTCTTGTTGTCTGTAATTGGGATCCTCAGATCTTTACACTCACCTGGTGCTATATCACCTAGGATTTCTGTGAAGGCGTGGTCCTCCACTGGTGGAGCCGACCCATCCATGCCACACCTAAAAATAAATTTCAACGTGACTCTACCAATGTGTACTGTTATTGACCAGTTGTGATTTTGATGGCATTAAGTTAGTAGCTAGAAATCAGCCGCAGCGTAGCTATGACACTAATAAAATATACGTTGATATTACAAAGGTTTACTTTTAATAAAAAAATATACTAAGAATATATTAATAAACGAAATACACTCGCATTTCATGTAAAAGTATGAGATAAGCAAATACCAATGTATCACTCACACTACAATTGTCCGATTACTTCGCCTCGGTTTTACTGCCTTTTTTGTGGCCTTCCTGATTCTATTTATTAGGTTAATATCATTATTTTCTGTTATTATTTTATTTCCGGAAAATTACATTAGATCTGGCCGAGGAACTACAGTTCACCTGACGATCGTCTGACTCTACATTGTTTTTATTACATTAAGAGTAACAAACGAGCACGCAGTTCACCTGATGGCATGTGATTCCTGCGGCCCATGACATCTAAATTCATCCTTGACAAGGAATCATAATGCAGATGCGTTTCCACCCTTGAGGATGGAGATGGAATGCCTCATCACCAGTAATAAAGATCAACAGTTACCTACACTAATTATACGAAATGACTGGTAGAGAATAATACCTTACGGCATTAAGTCCGCCTAAGGGATACACCCTTTTTGTAATGTGTGACCAATTAAGTTTAAATAAATAAAAAATATATACAGTATTGCAGGTTACAAATCTTATTTAAACATAGCAATAGATTTGAAACGTCACTAGCCTTTCATAATTTAGGATACGAACAGCGAAACTTAAGGTAGTAGTTTGCGCTATTCAACTATGGTCGTGAAATCTGTCTAATCACCCAGCATTTTCACAAATTTTCTGCTTAGTTTGAATGGAAGAGCGGAATGTTAGTAATATTTATAGCACTGTTTGCATTATTTAAAATAAATAGATCGTTCCACATAGTGCTACGGGTCTCTACATGTCCTAAAGAAAATCTATATCCATGTGTTATATTTTATCATTGATATATTCGATATTTGTGTCTATTATTTTACTGCCAACCACTATTCAATAAGTACAGAGACGTACAATTTGTAATACACAAATCTTGGTTCTTCAGCAGGGAAGCGAACCCAGGACCTGTAGCAGAAGTCTCTTAAAGTTATACCACCCTGCCGTCAGTTATATAAAATAACGTTCCTCGCCTCCTGGGAAGTGAACCCACGACCCGAATACACATAGCCAAATTGACCTATAAAGGCTATAGAACGTGAGATGACAAATTTGGCACGAAACAAATTACTGCAGGGACATCAATCAAGGAAGCACCTGCGATATGGCTGGCGTGGTGACTTAGAAACGAAACCTGAAATCATTTTGTACATTCAAATATAAAATAAAGAGAAGCTTTATAATATATATCACTTGTTTCTATTTACTAGGTATGATCTTGATTAGTTTTTCTCGCAGCTTTCTTTAAAAATAATCATCATTAAAGAAATTCACGGAATTCTTCGTCACGAATACTAAGCGTCCACAACTCATACTAATCGAATCAAGCAGCAATATACTGCAAAATACACATAAAAGATATACTAAATGTGTTCATAACTTATTTATGGGCCACATAAATGGATTCTTTCAGCAACCATTTTAATTTATATTTTTTTGTATTACTTGTAAGCGATATCCTCCCCACCCTAGCGCTAAACGCCTCGACTAGGATCGTCCAATTACTATGGTAATTATTTTATTAAGAATTTAATTTGACCTATTTTAACAGTGGAAAATAAGCATCTATGTAGGAAAACATAACATTTTAGAATATTACATTAATATATTAAAAGAATAATAAGGCAATAGATAAGTCGAGACTAAAATGTCTGGCAGAGTTTTATCTAGATGATTGAACTATCTCGATAATTTAAATAAAGAAGTACTATATAGATCTAAAATATCATGAGGTGAAATGAAGTTCACCAGACATTATTAAGTCGCCGGAACCCTACAATCACCTGAGCTGAGCTTTATATTTCTGTCACTATATCTTAGAGACTCTATGACTTTCATTACTGCCGACGGGTATTTGCGAACAACTTGTTGCTTAATTGCTAATTAAATTGAACTCTATGAGAGTTTTAACGTCACCGACGCGCACACACATAAACACAATCCATACACGTTAATTCAGCCACACCACACTCGCTGACGAGCGCGACGTCGTCTTCCTCACACGGCGGCTTACACGCGATTTACTCGTGTTCTAGGCCGCTTCTAAATATCGACCTGTCCTCCCGTTAAATAGCGATCCCAGTCGAGGTTTACCTCCTTACGAGGGGCCCTCAGATCGCATTATAACCCCTCTGTTGTCGTCGACGTTCTTCGTCCACAGGGGTCGGAGTGGAGCGGTAGTGCAGCAGCAGTCTCCTCGCCAGCTTCGCAGCATCATCGTTGTCCCCCTACTCAGCGGGGCTCCCGCTGGCGAGTATAATTAGATGAAGATGTACAGGTTTCTGGAGCAACAGCAATACTCACAAATAAAGAGAGCATATGGCATATGCATACCAATAATTTAACTTTTTATAGTATGGGGTAATATCAGATTTGGGTAAGAATGGATGAGTTTTTATGTACTTGAAATATGGGAATCTCACTGAATTTGCAATTTTTTGTACGAATCAATAATATTTAAGCGTACGTTTTCATACAATGAGCACCGTTTATTTACACAAATATATTATCTGCTGACTTTCAATTACAGCCTGTAGCATATACACAACTCACAAGCGTGTGACATATTAACATACGTACACACACCTCTGTAGCTACACTTTCCATTCCTTATCAAAGTTCACTCGTTCAACAATCATTTATTTTCTTATCCATTCACCGCGCGCCATTGACTGGCGCTTGTTGGCTACTTTCATTAACGATTATAAATCAAAAATGTCTATCGTTGTGAGTTATTTTTCCTCCCCGTCCATTAATCACGAGGAACCGTCCAAAAGTAACTTGCTTGACGTGCTTGATAGAGGAAGGCTGTATTTCGTATAAGTCCATCGCTTGCAACTAAGATGGTTGGATGGCTTTTTAAAGGCTGACATTTTAAAGGCTGCGCTGCATGGATAGTATAATTACGATAATATTTCTATTATACATTGCTTTAACCCGATTATACATTGCATTAGGGTTTCCTTATTATCGATGATGACCAAGGAGTTTAGATTACAAAAGGAGTAAGTTTCTTGCTACAAATTTAATGGGTCCGCTTGACCAGGCAAACACCACGTCCTAATACAATACTAGAGTGAAATACCAGCTTCATCAGCAGATCCTGGGCCAAGTAACGAGAAATTCGATATCAGATATGACAACACATGTACCACTTGAATCTTTATTGAGTATATATGTAGATGTCTTGGGTCGCAGCCATCACTTACTATCAGGTGAACTGTACGTGTATTTTTTTTGTTTAAACCAAAATTAAAACAAAAAAAGCAATTTTAGCTTCAAAAATCTAATACCGGCCTAAAAATAATTACATCGTTATAAATAGAAGTCAGAATATATTAGTATCTTGCTTGTCTGTAGCGGATGGAAACAGATATCTCTAGCATATGAATGGATACAGTAACTTGAAATAAATCGTGACGTCGTGTGCATTAACAATTCATCTTCACGTTTTTCTTTTCCTATTCAATACTAAATATTTAATTAACCCCCCCCCCCCACCGCCCTACCCCCCTCGGCACCAACATCACCTATTCACTATTTCAATCACTTTGATTGCGAGCCGTCAAAACTATGAAAATAATTAATTGCACGTGTTCATATAATGACTTTCGTACCCTCTGTACTGTAGACGGCGTGTGAACGGCCACCCCGATGGGGCACGGTGTCTTTCATACTTTCCATATCGTTATATAAAATGAATGACTCCATTAAGCAGCAAAGGAAAACTGTTTAGCTCAACTACATTGTAACAGGTCGTACCTAATTAGAAACGTACAAATTATTTTTACAATGGTGTTTTTCTTATTAATTTTATGTTTTAAACAATTTTCTCCTTTAGAAAATTTTAATTCCTCATTTTTTGTTATAAAGAATATTAGGAATGCTAGTATCATTACCAATATTCCGGTTAACCACTCCAACTTAGCTGAAGAAGCTTGTGCTAGCAGATGGTTCACGACAACAGTCTAATAGCGGATTCGAACCTACGACCTTAAGTATCGCAGACCAGACCCTAAGCCATTAGGCTATTGACGCTTATTACCGCAGCCATTTTTTTTATTTTTTTATTTCTAAAACTTTAAATATATTGATGATACATGAGCATGATAAAGCTCAAAAGTTTTTTGTCTGCATGAGGGATGAGATAGATAACGGATACCCCATTATCATATAAAGCATTAATTACTATTACGATTATTTTAATTACGGCTCACAGTAAATAAGTAGCAACGTATTTGTACATCCATCCATTACAGCCTATCAATAGGCCTCTTCTATAAATTTGAACACGATGAGAAAAAACTCGACCCTAAGCTATCTGCTTCCATCGACTTTATTTAGAGGAAACTTACACGCCAGAACTTTTCTTCCCCATTGGTTATAGGTTCTACGAGCTATATTACCAGCGAAATGCCAATTCCACTTGATGGTCTTATGAACTATGTCGATTTTAGATATTCGACAACCTCGTCCTACTGCGGATGTCTACGATATGTATTCTGTAACTTTAAAACGCATGGAAGAATAATTTGAAAAGTATTTTATTAAATATCAGAACATAAGGTTAATACAATGGATTGTCTAGATTTACGATTAAAAGCTTCTTATTTACCCAAATTGAATGTTATTATACCCCTGTTGGTTATGAGCTTAATTGAGTGATCTTCGAATAGCTAAGTGACGTCCCAAAGACACTGTCTGATGAAATTAATAATATCGAGTTATGTGTCTCTGGGCAATTGGAAATACATTACATGACGCTGTTTTAAAACATTTTATTTTGAGTCAATGTTTTCTTATAAATGCTTATATTGGTATTGCTGTAAGAAATCGTATTCCCAATTTTCAATATTAACTAAAGGTGAAAAACAAGTAAAAGATGTGACTTTCGTTTTATATGTACACATAGAAAACCAAAATGGATGCTTAAATGCAATGGTGAGTACTCTGAAAGATCTTTTCAATATAAAACCTGCTAAGGGATTTCATCGTTGCTCGATCTGCGTTAAAATCAAATTCCACTAATGATTATAGATCAATCATAGCAAGTTTTATGCGTCACTTTAAATAGCAAACGGCAGCTCTGAGAAATCAAGTTCCAGCAGGGGTATTCACCCGCAGATGCAATGGTGGGATCTTCAAGAAAAATACGTATATTTTTCATGGTGCTGCAGATGTTTATGGATGGAGCTGAATGATTCTCGTGCTCGTTAACCTACTACTATAATAAAATAAAAATCTTATTTGAATGAAAGCAAAGCTTTGGTGATGATGTGTTGCGGGGGAAGCTGGAGGTTCACGCGCCACTTCTTCTCCAACACCTTTATTTTTTTCCTTTCACATCATCCCCTCCAGTTTTTATAGTTAAGTGTTTTACTGACGTGTAATTTGAAAAGTTATAAAAGAAGTTAAAACTATGAATAAGTTAGAAATTAAAAAAAATAGAGAGGTAGAGCAAACTCTACCACGCAGCTCTACTGCGGATTGCCGAACTTCACATGTCTACGATTTTTTTTTTAATTATTAACTTAGAAATGCAGGTTTCTTCAGATTTCCTTCACCGCTGAGTGCGCAATAAATCAACACTTAAAATAGTAATTAGCAATTTAATTGATGCGTGCAAGGATCGAACTCGCGTAACGTGAGGTAAAAGCGTGTACTTAGTCTAGCTTGGCTACCACGGCTCAAAGTTATAACTTGTACATTAAGTGTACAGTAATGAAATCTCTATCCGTTACAGGATTATTTCTACTACGTTTGCTTGTTACTATGTTCTCATACAGACAAAAATACTGATATTTTTTAAATAAGCTGTCAATGTTAATTACATTACTAAATTCCTTGTGCTAGGAGATATCTACCGACAGTCGTCCAATGGCGGATTCAAACCTACACCGTTATGTTTCCAAGATCGTACCCCAAGCCCTCATTTATCGTAATAGCACCCCTTGTTTACATACATATTTTTTCACCCTATACCAATACCCACGGTGCAAGATGAGGTGACGGATTTTTTAATATCTCCACACAATAAGACTTATCCAAGATAGAACAATTTAGGATAAAATAATTATGAAACCATTTATATATAGAAAATAAATATATTTTACACAACATCTTATATAAATAAAATTCATAACCTTTTACATTTTTTTTTTAATGAAGCTCTAGGAGTTAGAAGATGAAGCGAATGAGAAGTGTATTTTACACTTGACCGTCAATGATAGCAGTGGCCAATAATATTTACATTTATCCTCTAATAAAACTCTGGATAAACATCCGTTCACGCTATTGGGTCTCCAGATTCCTACACTCACCATACGAAACAGCACCGTTATACTGCTATTTCACGCCGGTATTCAATGAGGGTGTTGTCTCCCCAGGCGAGCCGAGTCTTTCATGAGATAGATTAGATTCATACTAGGCGATTTTGCAGCTAAAACCTAGTATATATTGCAGATACAACCTAGGAAAAATCGTAGGTAAAAACTAGTTTATGTCGCAGATAAAAACTAAGCGATGTTGTAGCTAGAAACTACTTACAGCGTTTCTCTAGCACTAATTAATACTCCCATTTAAATAATAAAATGAGTAACACTAAATTAACAACACTGCAGCATGTTATGTTAACAAAATTTATTAATTAATAAAGTTCGCACTGCTCTCTGTTGTGGGACTGAATTATAAAAGGCTAATATGTACTTTAAATGTTAAATATTAAAAATTACGTGAAAATTAATGTCTGCATGTCTACAAAATAAGTAAAAATATTATTGGAATACATGTGAATTCCGCAAATCCGCAACGGAACCGCGTGGTGGTCTATACACTCTTAAGGAGAAGGCCTATATAGGTATGTAGGCTATTAACATAAAATAAGACGTATAAGTATTTAAAATAAAAATTGTGTCTAATACACCCATTTAATTTTCATGATTTTTTCGATTTTTTCCTTATTTAAAAATGTTTCATCAGAATAGGATTTATGTTCTTAGGATTAAGCACACAGTTACAACGATGTTTAACAGCTGTAACTTAGTTATTACCAACCACACCCGAAATACTCATAACATTTGACTGTGAATATATTTCTTATGGCTCAAATCGATAATAATATCACCGTTAAAGTAGTAAATTCAGCCGTCGTAAATTGGAAGTCCAGAGAGACACTGTTATTACGGCCGGGTTATAAAGGTAAATTTATGCACTCGGTAACTATTACTATGGTCTTAAAGTTTCAATATTATAAGATCTCTTTTGATACGCCAGTAAATTTTTACCTAGCTTTTCCACTCCAGTCTTTGCTTATGTACGTAATTTTATACTATAAATCTTTCAGGCCAACGCACATGAGACCGCACACCTTTATTGCGCATCTATGCAAATATATTTTGACGTCTATATGGAGATAATCGGCGCAGGAGAATAAGGATTAAGGAATTAATCTGCGGGTAAAAGGGCTAGCAAGGCGGTGGTGCATAACAAACCAGCTCACACTTAACCAGCTCACGGTCCCCTCAGTTCCGTGAAGAAGCTGTAAGAGCCGCATAGGCTAACAGCGTCAACATCAACAGAATCTAGGCGCATGACATCAAAAGCGGTAGAATTCTTTGAAATCTCGGCGGTACTATCGTGTTATAGACATCGCTATACCTATGCACGCGTTGGCCGGTCAGTCAAGTGTTTGAAAATATTGTTTTAATATGTTATATATTTTATCTTGCGTCTAAACAAAATTAATTTTTCATTTGTGATATGCCTGTAGGTATGTCTACGCCTAACAATGTTTTTTGTGACCATATTGTTTAAAAAACTTGCCATAATTTCATGAAGATATTGGAGACACGTGAAATATATAGTATATATAAGTTACTAGAATCAAACAATTGTTTCTTAAGTCAATATTGCCAGTATTCTTTCCTAGTGAATGAAAACCTTATCAGTCCACCTTTCTCTTTCCTATATCCCTTTAGATAGCGATCTGTGTCGAGGTTTCGTAGCCCCTTATGAGGGGCCTTCGGATCTGTTATCGCCTCCCTCTGTTGTCATCGACGTTCTTCGTCCACAGGGTCGGAGTGAAGCGGTGGTGCAGCAGCCGTTTCCGCGCCAGCTTCGCAGCATCGTCGTTGTTTCGCTACTCGGTGGGTCTCCCGCTCGCGAGTCTAATTAGATAAAGCTGTACACCAACAGCAATACTCACACACAAAAAAATAATCTTTCCTATAACAAAACATAAGCCGTGCTCAATGAAGCAGTTGTAAGAAGTTTTAAATGTTCTTCAGAACATATTTCCAACTTCCTTTGTTTTAAGACAATGGAATTTAATACCTTTACTTTGTAAAGTTTATGTATGGCTGTAAAGACCACGCCTTATCGACATATGTTTAAAGCAAAGCTTATAAAGGCGGAACGGTAAAATTTTATGGAGATTATAATTAAAAAAACAACCATAAAAAAGTTATTTATATTTTTTTAAAAAGGAATCACTGGACCTATTTCGTATAGACTTCATCGTAATGGCAATGAAATATATTTTGAGTACACAGCAACAACTATCTGAATTTTATGAAGAAATATGGAAAAACTTAAAATATATATAATGTAGCTAAAACTTTCAAAAAAATAAAAATTGCTGCCTCCGCAACTATAAGACGATAGACGATTTGAACGAGAGTAAAGCTTTTATTGTCCATTCTCTAAACCGAACCTTTCACCGAGGTGACTTTCTTTGTGTTTTCTTTGCGCAAACAATTGAGAAACAGACGTAAGCCTTTCTTGTTCACTTTGACTTCTAATTGTCTTCGATGTCACGAATGAGAGCGAACGAAAGAGAACAAATCGGACCTGTTTGTGATCGAACATCGCACTCTTTGATATTGATTTGGTTTTATTTTTTAATAGATCTGTGTAACATAGCGCATCTGTGAGACGCGACACCTACTGTCGGCCCTACTTATTGTTTTGTATATTGCGTCCTATACTGAAGTTGATGATCACCATAAAAGCTGACCCCAAGAAGACTCATTGACCGTAATAAGTTCAACAATAACTAAATATACGTATACGTTACTCATACAACAATTTAAAAACGTTGTAGTGTGACGTTGCAGCTAGAAGTCCAGTTGCAGCATGAATGCGTTAGCTCGACCAGCATGAAATAGCAGAACAATGCTGGTCTGTTTTGCATGGGGTGGTTGTAGGGATCTGGGAACCCCATGGTAGGTAACTAAGCCATTCCATCTCCAACCACGGATGGAATGACACATGTGCATCTTGAATCTTTATTGAGAAAGGATGTAAATTTCATGAGCAGTCCTCACTTATCATCATGTGAACACTCATAAAAATATAAAAAATATCTAAAACAAAATTACCTAACAAGCCTACGCGCGTGGGTAGTGTGGTTAATTGGCATAGTGAGACAAAATCACACTGGGAGGCCTAAAGCAAAATTATTTTACTATCAATTTCGCCGACACTCCCGTCACGTCTGAGCTAACCTTTACCCTTGTGGATAAGTCACCCACGCTTCTAATAATTGACGTTTGGACTACGTTCCTTTGTTAAAATTATCGTGTTTCTGTATATACCATTCCCTTTGGGTGTATATATTGAAAACAAGAAGGAATAAAAAATTATTATATAATTTAAGGTCCTATCATTGTATAATAACAGGCAATATCATTTTTTTTTTCACAATTCTCCGACGACTCTTACCTACTAATATCTATATGCATCTTCAACAAAGTTGCAACAAAGACCTCCGCTGCCACCATTTCCCATTAGTATTCTGGAAGTATTCCTTCATCGGTCGAGTCGACTCAATCATACTGCAGTTAGAATCTGTTGTATATGTGCATGGCTGGGCCCACGACGACACTAACGTAGTACGTACAGGAATCTGTAGCTACAGCAACCGGATGGTTACGTAAGCGTCCTGAGGTCTGTTTTTATTACTTTAGTGTCTTTGATTATTGTACTAGGGGCAGGAATGTTGTCGTATATGTGTGCATGGCGTCACTAACGTAGTGGAATAAACGAGTGCATAGCTAACTGGCGCTGACTGGCGATTGTCCGTTGCGCAGAACTTGTACGTAATAGAATCATTTACCATCAGCATTTGCAGCTTGTTAGTTGGTGCAGCATAAATAAGTCATCTCGAACAAGGAAACACCACACACACAAAATATTATTCATGACGAGGCATTGCATTTTAGCCCCTATGAGTTATAGTCCATCCGCATTAGGAACCCTTTACGAGAATTAGAAATAACTAAGCGCTCTTCTAAATACAATAAAAAAAGGCAATCAGGGTTCTCGCACCGTGATCGTAGCTAATTAATATTTGTACGAAATCAACCATTTATTGTGATTTTTTGTATATTGCCTAAAAGTATACCAATTATTGTTTTAAATTCTAGATCAGAAATTATTCAAATAATAATTAGTTTATAAAAATTTATTTCAGGCCTTCAAGTTACTAGAATCAAACGATTGTTTCTTACGTCAATATTGCCAGTATTATTTCAAAGTAAATGAAAACTTTATCAGCCTTTGTCTTTCCTATCATAAAACATAAGCCGTGCGCTTAATGAAGCAGTTGTAAGAAGTTTTAAATGCGCCGCAGACTGTTCTTCAGGACATATTTCCAACTTTCTTTGTTTCTAAGACAAAAGAGTTTGATGCCTCAACTTTGTAAGCTTTACGTAGTGCTGTAAATACCATATCGACATATGGTTAAGGCAAAGCTTATAAAGGCGGAAGTGTAAAATTTTATGAAGATTGTAATTAAAAACAAGTATTTATTGTGTGTATTAAAAGTCATTTATATTTTTTAATAGTAAAATAAACTATACAAAACTGTATCTATTTCGTATAGTTTTCATAATGGCAATGAAATATATTTTGAGCATCTCCACCGCATCGATTCACAAGATAACTGCCCTAAAGGGGTCCATTTATTCTTAATGTGGATATCACGAGCCGCAAGATTATATCAGGTGAACTGTGTGCTCTCACCTCAATACAATAAAAAAATGAAAAGTAAAAGCTGACGATTATTGAAGTTACCTTTTAGGCTAGTTAGGCTTACCTTTAGGTACCTTTAGGTAGGATAAATGCCTCCTCCAGAGTCAAAATTTATTTTTATAAAACTTGTGAAAAGCGTTCCTTAATCCATATCTTACCTTCTAGCTGTCTTTGCGTCAAGTCGAGAATGCATGCACGTGTTACTTTAAACCACTGGAATTGCTAGTAATCAGGTGAAACTTGTATATTTTTTATTTCCTTTATTCATATGATTTTACTCGTGTTTTAAGATAATCTAAAGATATATCTTAGTAATTGGTTGATTGTCCGAAGTACATACACATGTAGGGTTCTGTATCATGGAAAAACTAAAACTATCCCCCTATAATTGAAAAAGTTACCTAGTTTGTAGTTCTCTTTGTCATTTTTCCGTGACATCCCCTTAAGACACGTGTATTCTGAAAGTAATGTTTGTCATTATTTTGATTGTGTTCAGTTCGGTTTAGTTTTGTTTGAAAAAAAAGTGACAGTTTTTTTTATATAAATCCACGATGTTTTCCTTCACCGTCGAGCACGTGGTAAATCAGCATTTAAAATTGCAACTATCAATTTACTCTGTTTTTTAAAGCACTCACTTATTTATATATTTATTACGTAATCCAACAGCGACTTTCAAAACATATTATAAAACAGCTGATTACAATAAATAAGGTCAAATTAGTCACTGAGACACACTTAGAGCTCAGTGACTAATTTGTGAAAATGAGAGTTCACTAATATGAATTTTCTTAAACTAAGGTAGTAATAAGGAAATGGTTTTAGTTACGTGCTGTCAATATCCATTGCGTTTTTTTTTTCGGGATGACGGCCGTTGTATAAGCCCCAGGGCTTTTACAGTTTCACCGGGTTGAAAGGTGGAGTGGTTGTGGCGCTCAATCGAGACCTCAATTAGTGGGTAAACAGCTCCCGAGAGAGAGCCTCGGGTTGGAACGTTACCCTGTCTTGAGAGACCGTCTGGCTCGAGGGTGCTCGAAAGGGCCGAATCTCGTCTCGGTCAGTTGCTTCTGATTAAGAATTATCTACATTAACATCACTATTATTATTATTCGCTATCTGTACCACTAATTCGGAATGCGTGGGCGCCGGAGTAGAAGTGGCGCAAGAAACTCCAGCGACGCTTCTATCTGCGTGGACTGGAGAGGACCGGCCTGTGACATGGCCGTATCGCGAATATTCTTGTTTTGATTCGACGCCCTCGACGTCGGCGGAATCCGTTGTAAACAGCGGCGTGTTGTAAACAGAGCACTTGCGTTTAGATATTGATTTTTTCTTTTATTAAGTTACACGTTGGTTATGAAACGTTTCACGTAAATAAATATGAATATATCATATTTATTTTCATGGGGTATTGTTAGGTAAAATCACGTCAAATTTCTCTCTCAAAAAAACGAAATTGGTATCTTATATTTTTAACAAATTAACCCTTGTCTGGAATCTTAACTTATCCTATCAATCGTGTAAGATAACGTGTAAAATAATATGTTTCATTTTGTCAAAAAGTATTCTTTTTAATTAATGAAAGAAGAAATGAAGAATGAAAGAAAAGACATTTATTACGACCAGACAACAGAAGAAATTGTCGCGTTATAATATAGCATTTAAATAACAATTAGTATTTAATGGACGATATAGCAGTTAAATATTACATAAACGTTTGAATAATATAGATGTACTATCATGCTGTAGCAGTAATCCAGCTATTACTGATCAACAGCTAGTACCAAGAACGATATATATATATATATATGTATATCGTAGTGAGAATGCACGAATATTTTATCCCAACAATATTAAATATACGAGACATATATAAACCTATGAAACCACAAAAGCTATAAAATTATAATAAATACAAGTAAATTTATATTCTTACTATTTTTGTGTATTTTTATTTGTTACATTGAGCGTAAAAACGGAGCACAGTTCATCTGATGGCAAGTGATTCCTGGGGCCCATGACAATACATTTATCCTTGACTAGGAACTATAACGCAGATGCGTTATCACCCTTGAGGGCTGAGTTGGAATAGCTCGTCACCAGTAATAAACATCTCTGGATTCCTACACTCACCAGGCGAAACATGCTGCTATTTTACAATGGTATTCTGTGAGGACGTGGTCCTACCCCGGTCTAGTAGTAACAAACTGTAGTGTAAACTGCTCTACCACTTTATTTTACACATTTTCAATAGCTAGCTACATTAAGCAAATAATGTAGCCAAAAATGTATTTGGAAGCAAAAAGTGATCCTTATCCATTGCGTTGTATGCTTTTGCAAGTTGTGACAGAAGCAACTTAGTTTATAGTCATTGTTTAGAAATTTTGATGAATCGACCCTGTTCACGATAGACATCTTACCGTCTAAGTTGAAGGTCTGTAAAACACATACTAACTTGTACTTTCTCTCTTAAGTTTAAGATCTGTTTTGTTCGACAATACTTATATAAAATTGACACAGACTTACGTAGACCTTATACCCAAAAATTAAAGATTGGAAACTTTTTAGCTGGAGTGAGAGGCTTCTAGCGATTTGAAGACACATGTATTAAAATAAGAAGAAGAATTGTATTACTCCGGAAATGTCATTTCGGAAAGGTAACGACAATATTTCTACGACCGCAAAAGTGTAAGAATACTAACAAATTCAGTTCGCTTATTTGCGGTGTTACAATCAACGTTCTATGACTAAGAAAATCAACAAATCACAATCTCAGTTATGATTAAATTTCGCAGAAGTTTATCGCTCGGTTGGCGCGTAACCGCATCGGTAAAGTACAATAACCGCGACTCTGTTTTCCTTCTGCATCCATCCTTCCTCCTTTGCCTTTCCCATTAGGGATAAATTAATATTATCATCATCACTTTATACAAAATTATGTCACATGTCTTATATCTTATATATTTATTTTATATTTATATTTAGTTACGAATTATATTTTTATTTATAAAGATTTGTTTATTACATTGATTTAGTCTAGGACACATTGTATGTAAATATTTTCTCATTTGTCATCATGTTTTTGTCATTGATTTAATTTGTTTAATTTTTGCTTTCTTAAGTATTAATAACAGTTTTAATATTTGGTTCCTGAAACACCTGCTACAATGTATACATTTCATCACACCCTAGGTTAATCGGCAGTGAATGCCAAATGAAATTTAGTCGCGCTGTTATATCCGTTTTAAGTTAATATGACTAAGTTTAAGTAAGGGATCCATGCCCAACATCACACCTACTTACTATATTCATCCGCCAGGTGAGCTGGGTCCGAACTTTCAAATCCTATATTGGATTCAATTAAATTTATGATCCTAAATATTCTAAAAATGTTTTTATAAATAAATTAAAACGGTATTTATTAGAACGTTAATTTAATATCTTGAAAAGAAAGATAAAAAAATTGTGTAACATAATACATAAAAAAATATCAAAAATAAAAGGTAATATGTACATATATTGTAAATAGCATTAATTAAATTAAAATTTGTATATTGACTGTAATTTTCACCAACAAACTGTTTAGCAATTTATCGATCATATACCAATATCTACGTATATGTATATTAAGTATAAACATTATAATAATAACTATATATACATATATATGTATATATATGTATATATATATATATATATATATATATAAATATATGTATTTATACAATATATATAAATATACTATCGCCCTTGTGCCTCCTTCTCTTCTAAATATCCTCCACATAATTTTGAGCTATCATCAGGATCATTATCTTGTTGGAAAATGAATCCATCTCCAATTAACGGCAACCCGAAAGAAACTGCATTTTGTTCTAAAATTTTTTTGCACTGTTCTGCCAATGCCTTGGCTAGAGAAGCAACCCCAGACCATAATTGAGCCACCACCATGCTTGATTGTTGGGACTAAACATTCTGATATCATCCTTTCTTCGGCACTGCGTCGAACGTAAATTCTACGTTTTTAACCGAATCGTTCAAACTTGGATTCATCGGCCAAGGCATTTTTTAAAATCTTCTTCAATCCAATATCGATGGGCAAGGGCCCACTGCATCCGTTTTATCTTGTTTTGCGGCCTTAGCAGAGGTTTTCGAACGGCAACGCGGCCATACAACTTCGCATCTCTCAGTCACCTTTTACTGTAGTCAATAATAAAGGTTTAACTCGGGTTTTGTTTACATCAACGCGGATTTCTGGTTCTGTTAAGTGTCTATTTCGCTTGCTATACCACACTAAAATTATCTTCACTAGACGTGGTAGCTCTCGGCCTTCCCGAGGACGATCCTGGAGGCCTGGACGATCTTGAAAACTGCCTACCTCCCTGTATCGTGTTATGATGCCATGAACACATATATTAACATTATTGCTAATCAGAGGAACAAACTTAGTGTCCGTACAGACAATGTTACGCTCCGGGTAAGTTTTAATTAATGTGAACAAGATTTAATTTGGTTTATTGAAGGAGAGTGAATACTTGACTGAAATACACACACACTAATATCACAAACGGAGACAAACTTTGAAAATTTACGATACTTTTATCATTATATGCTGAATTTCAATTGACGAGCTAGAAGAGTATTCTGTGTCATGTAGCATAGCTAGAAAGTAGCTAAAACGGGAAGTAGTATCATCTTTTGCGTAGTCAAGCGCGCGTTATCGATTAAAGCCCCGGGCTGAGTGCATCACGCTCGAGCACCTAGTCCACTCCATACAGATAAAAGCGTTGCTGGTGTTTATTGCGCCACTTCTTCTTCAGCGACCACGCTTTACGAAGTGGTGGTACACGTAGTTAATAATAATAACGATATTAATTTAGATAATCCTACGTCAGAAGCAACTGACTGAGCCGAGGTTCGGCCCTCTCGGCTCCAGCAAAAGGGGGTATGCCTTGACGGTGTCCGGGGAGAAGACTTTGGTCGTCGAGGCAGTTTCCCCGTCCCTGTAGCGCCCGGTCCATACCTCAAGCGACTCCAACCGGATATGTCGCTTGACGCCCTTGTGCTGGTTATCTATATACCTAGACTCTCGACTGTTCTTGACTATTCCTGTGTTTCCCTATATTCCTGTACCTGTGTCTGTACAAATATTCTTAATAAACAAGTATCTAAAAATCAACCTAATTGTTACGAACAATGTTTTATGTTACTTTTTAGGTGAAATTAAACAAGAATCAGAAAAATCAACAGGATTTATAAAAAGTCATATAAACAAAATCCATTTTTGTTGTTTATTTTTAAAAAAATACCGGATAAAATAAATGTAGTAGTATATTATTTCAATTTTGTATAAAATTATTTGTCGATAACATACGAGCGACAAACATCATTATGCGTACTTACTGTGAGTGCGAGTGAGCGCGAAATATGCTGCGCTACGCTCACACATTGTACAACCAGGCCTGCGTTTGATATCTCTTGAATTTTTTAAATCAATTGGAGGATGTCATTGAAGGTAAATGAAATATGATTAGAAATTATCCGTGGAGAATTTAACGGGATATATTTCAGGCACTTCCGTAGTATTTGGCTCAATTTTTTATACAATTATTATTGTTTTATTTACTTCATTAAGTTTAACGTTTAACGCTGCTCTATATTAACTAATTGAATAAATAGTTATAAGATAATTTTTTTGTAATAATATGTAAAATTACTTTTAGGAGTAACAAGTACATCACTCATACCTAATGAGTGATGTACTTGACCTGTGATCAGAATTCGAATCTGAACCTTCCACCGATCGTATTAAAAAAATATATTAGGGAAGGTGATCATAAGTTATTGCTTCTGCACTTGGGAAAATACGGTACTATAATATCTCCTGTTAAAAGTCAAAAGAAAATGTCGCCCAGGTACGGAGCATACGGAAATAATCACCGTAAACTGTTTACTTTATTATTGTTTTTTTTTAATTAATTCTTAATACAATTGTTTAAAAAACATTGTTTGTCGTGATGGCTTTTAAATAATAAAGAAACACAAAGGCTGCGCTTTTGAGATACTCCTAGAAGGCAAAAGAAAATACAACACAGAACATTTATAATTAATAAAGTAACTTAATGTAGCTTAAGTGATTCACATATTAGTTGGTAGGTCTAAATAAATTAATAAATATAAACAACGCCAATCTCCCTTACCCTCTTTATTTATAGCAAAGGAGGCATACTAGCTCCCCTGATGGTAAGTGATTACCGTCGGCCATGCACCACCATCTTCTGGTGTCATCACATTTCTTGAAAGTTCCTCAGTCGAACGTGTGAGTAGCAGAAAAGTTTGTAAAAAAAAAGCACTTTGGTGTCAACCGTAAAGATGTTTAAGGTAAAATTTATAATTCCAAAAAAGACAGAATTCAAAATTTCAACCTCATCATCTCGATGGTTGTCAATCTACCACTGTGCGCTTTACGCGAAATTCCCTGCCACACACAACCTCTATACTCTATAGAATCAGCTGTCACCAGAGTTGTTTCCGAACCGACGCGACTTAGGGACCTTCAAGAAAAGAGCCTACACCTTTCTAAGAGGCCGGCAGCGCACCTGCGTCTCATCTGGTGTTGCGGATGTTCATGGGCGGCGGTGATCACTTCCCATCGGGTGGGCTGCTTGCTCGTGTGCCACCTATTTTATAAAAAAAAAAGATGAACAGCTGTAGTTAGTCCGCACAGTAACTTGGAACATTCCCCGTAGTGTATTTGATGAAAATGTCAGTATTTACGCAAACCTCCAAACAATTTGTACAAAGAATTTATCAATTATTAAAATAAATTCAAAGCTGCACCGTTCGCTATTGTTTCACAATTAAATTTCATAAACTGCACAAAATAGTACAAATTTAATCTCGTGCCATAGCAGGAAGTAATTAAGGCGGACATTTGGCGCATTGCCAAGGTTGAAAGCTTTAAATAAATCACGACAAACTGCACGTGTACCGGACCCCCCTTTGTAATGCAATTACTGAAGTTAACACACGCCGTACACACGGATGGTTTCGAGTCAAACTTAGAAGATATAGCAGTGTAATAACCCAACCAGTCTATATATATATATATATATATATTTATATATATATATATATATATATATATATATATATATATATATGCGTTGTCACCCCTGAGTATTAACATCGAACATCGCTAACAGAGGAGACAAATCCAGTCTTTAAATTTTTTTTTAACAATCCAGGTTTGACCCTTTCCCTTACGAGTCCACCAATTTGTTCTGCTGCTTCTGCTTGATAACTGCATACAGTATCTAATATCTAAAATCTTTCAAACCTACGAAAATCTATTCTGATTCACGATCTTTTACAAATGTCACGGGGTAAGATAGGACAATAGATTCTCTCACATTGCCACCGCATAACTTAACAGTGCACAATTTTTCACGCATAAATTATTTCATGCATTTATTTATTCTAAATTGTTGTTTCTATTTATTTAATCGTTACTGTTGAATTTTTCTTAATATGGATGTTATCTTAAAAATTATTGTAAAAATTTGCCTGCTTTTAGTTTTCAATTTCACTTAACTGAAACGTATACAAAACACATTACTTATATCAGAATGAAATTATATACAGATTCAACCTCTGATATGTGTAACGTGTACGGTGGGCTTTTTTAATATATATAAATAAATAAATGTATACAAAACACATGTCGCACAGAATTCTAAAATAAACCCCACTGCAATATTGTAATTAATAGCTTTTGCGAACGCAAGCTTCTAATCTTAGAATAAATTCCTTCGAGGCAAAACGACCACAGGGAATGCCTGTGTTTTGAATATTTTGCTTGTTTTACTTTGAACTCTTAGTTACCATAGACAAGTAATTATGACAAGCACAAACTACATCATTCACAATGCACGTTAGTCTTCCGTTTTTTTTTCTCAGTCCTCAATCTCAGTTGCTATAAACTGTTATAATGCATCTAAATTATGATTCCTTATCGTAGATTAATGGGGGTGTCGTGGATGACAGTGATCACGTACCATCAGACGAAATGTGTACTCGTGTGTAAACAGTGATAAGTTATTATAGCTTGTTATAAAATTAAAAAAAACAATACTATAATTATAATGTATACTTCTGCCGTGCTAGCGCAGTGTCTAAGCGCTCGCTTTTAATTCACTGTACACGAGCCAACCTAGTTCGATCAATAAACATTAAAAAATAAATAAAATAAAATATATTTATTGCTATTTTCTTACACAATCTTTATGAAGTCCGACTTCTGAGATAGGTTCTAAATTTGTGTTACAGAGATGAGTGTCTTCTCCCATTAAATATTATACTAGATTTATATAAATAAAATATAATAAATAAAACTAGAACTTGTTTGTGAGTTAGTGTGTAAGGGTGAGTATGAGGTTATGTGTGTGAGTATGTTTGCGTGTGTGCGTGTAAAAACGTTGTTAATCGCAATGACAAATGCTGATTTACCACGTGCTTGACGGTGAAGGAAAACATCGTGGAGACACCTGCATGTCCAAGAAATAATAATGATATAAAATAATATTTCAAAGTCTACATTGTCCGTAGTGGAGCTGCGTAGTCGACTATGTTCTACAGCCTCTAGAGCGGAGGCTTATTTCAACAGTGGGATGTATATATATAGGCTGTTACTTTATTCACTATTATAAAAATATTTAGAACTTCAAAGATATATCGAGAGAAACGAACAAGTTTGATATCGAAACATTCGTACCAGAGATGAGGCTAGCGGAGTCAATTATTTACTTGGACACAAATAGTGGATCCGTAACATTGCGGTGAGGAATGAATTGAAACAATTATCGACGTAAAGTTACGCTTCGCAGAGTTTATTGAATGGGTGATCGCTTTAACGACATTTTGAATGAAATTAATACATGGATGTCCATATATATACAAAAGGCTTTATATATTTTATAATATATTTAACCTTAAAACGTGTCGGCGATTGTCTAACCATAAAAAATTTAATGTTAATTCGACGTTAATTTATGATGTTATACTTTGACGACAATGAAATATATCTATATCATACGAGTAAATCATCAAAATTGACATATTTTTTTATTTGTCAATCGATTTAAACGGGACAAATAATGTTAGCCCAAGCTTATCCCAATACATGAAAACCACATCCAAATTGGTTTAATCATTGCGGCAGATTAGCGTGCAGAAAAGAACAGACAAACATACAAATAATCTACATACAAATGTTATATACCCAGTCCGGCCATAAGTTCTGTTACAAATTAAAATGCATTTTTTTTAATGAAGTAATGTAATATTATTAAAATTTATACCTACATATTTATTAGTCTCAGTAAAAAATAAAAAAATATTCTATTCGAAAGGTGGCCCCCTTTGGCTTTTATAAAACCTTTAATCTATTTGGCCACGAATCTATGGATTTACACACTGTTTCCAAGGGAAATTCGCCACTGCTTGCTCCAAAGATTTTTCAAGAGACTCAATGTCGTCTCTCTTGAAGAACTCCGTGTCGTTTAGAGCACACAATGTCCTCTAAAACTGAACATGATGCACTTTGACTGAAGTTTTCACTCCTTTTCCACAAAACTTTCTTTTTGTAACTCCTTGAAAAGACACGCCCCACCAAACCATCTCTAACGCAGGATGATGACCACGTTTTACCTTTCCGACCACTTGAGCAGCTTCTTTAGAACTGTGAGCGTACACTTTATCATTTTGCTTATTGTAGTGTTCTTCAATCGTGAATTTTTTTTCATCGATAAAGAGAATATTTCTGTGCCTTTCACCTGCGTATCGTGACAGAAGGCGTTTTGATCGATCCACTCTCTCTATCGACGATAAGCGCTGAGCTTCCCACCCCGCCCCGCCCCGATCTTTTCTGGTCTTCGACAGAGGAAGTGTTGTTGTATCTGTTGATAGTACGAAATACAAACATTTGGCTGATACTAAGCTTTTGAATTCTCTGGAATATGACCGACGGCTCGATACCCACTTTGTGCAAGGCGATCACTGTAATCCTATTTTCTTTAACACCCCATTCCATATTGTTATTTGATACACGAAAACGAACACGAAAAAATATGTGAAATGGCGCAAAATCGAAAGAAGTTTTTGAAATAATATACGTGTTCCAAATTCAAAGTAATTAAAAAGTTGAAAAAAAGTTTTTATGTAAAAGTATTTATGGCCAGACTAGTTGTAATGGCTGAGACCCATTAAATATATTGGTGTCTAGAATAGATTTCAGTAAGAAGTTCTAACGTGGACATAATGATGGCAACATTCGTTTCTGCAATTATCTATTTGGCAACATTTTTCTAGACGCTCTGAAAATTGTTAACACTAATTGGCACAGAAAAACATGGAATACAACCGTTTAAGAAATTCTAAATTTAGAAGTTCTAAACCAAAAAATGTTTGCGACGGACACTTACACCATGTAAGTGCTGGGACTTTCTGAAAAGCACTGTATTCCACTGCATTGCCCTGCTTAACCAGCTCACGGACCCCTCAGTTCCGTGAGCCCTGTGTCCGATGAAGCTGTAAGAGCCGCATAGGCTAACAGCGTCAACATCAACAGAATCTAGGATTGCCCTGCTATCAAATAGCTCTTTCGCAATTATTTCTTTAACTTTCAAAGAAAACAAAACAAGAGTGTAGCTAAATTTACTTTTGGAAAATTAAAGACACTGGGTTGACCAGTATGGTCTGGGTTGACAAAATGTGCGCAGTAGTATAGTCGAACCTCCCTAAAGAAGATTATCAACAATTTAAATCTTAGATCAGGCAGAAATCTAAGATTTAAATTGAGAGACGATAACATTTAAACTACGACCCTATATTAGAGTTAATAAGAGAAGAATAAAGGCAAGATTTATTATAAATACAAATATAATAGAACTAATGCACTGTAAAACTTATAATTGTTTCACCTAATTTTACCGAAACTCATATATTTTGGCAACATAAGTTCGCCGTAGGGCTATCTAAACGCCGAACTATCGCCCGATAGTATAGATGGACATAGGAATATACACTTCCAACTTACCACGCTTTTTATATATAGACACATATGTAGATTAAAAACTGTTTGAACATCAAAAGGAGTATCGCTTACCGTGAAAACAGAAACGTTTCTTAAAATTACGATAAACAGTTTCGAAATAGTTTAGACTTGTTGTTTAATTATATGTTCTTATGCTTTCATGTGGTGGGCACAGCTGCGTTAGAGTTAGCGGTTATTGACCTCAACTAATTGTGTTTAGTATAACTGCGAATTTAAATCTCATGTATGTACAATCATCAAAATTGAGTTAGACAGAGATAGCACTATGCACTTAATGTTTATTTTAATATCAAAATGTCGGATTGTTAACGAATATACTATTCGTTGGAAGCACATCACTTAAAAACGGCTGGATCAGTTAGTAACAGTCCATTAGGTTTTTAAGGATAAAAAAATTGTAAAGTTAAGAAATTTAGGGAAAAAGTTTTGTAAAAAAAATTCATATGAACTCAAGATCATAACATACGATTCGAACGATTTTTTTTTATTACACTGAGAGTAATAAACTCGAACACAGTTCACCTAATGGCAGTGATTCCTGCTGCCCATGACATCTACATTCATCGCCCTTGAGGACTGAGATGGAAAGCATCGTCACCAGTAATGAAGGTCTCCGGATCCCTTCACTCACCAGACGAAACATACCAGCGTTATATTGCTATTTCACGTCGGTAATCTTTGAGTGGCGTGGTCCTTCCGATTAAACTCATAGCTCTACCACTGTGAAAAAAACGATTCACGCACTAATTCACAAAACGATCACAAATAAATAAAATACATTGAAATTTGGGCAGGACAGTGTCTGTCGTATCTTTTTAATGTGTTTTTAAATAAACAGAAACAACCGCTCGCAGTAAAAAAGGACAACTAATTATAATCTATAATTACTAACACACAGTTCACCTGATGATGAGATGGTAAGCGGTTCATGACCCCCACATTTATTCCCCATATCATAATGAAAATGCGTCTACGGACTAGTGAGGGTCTCCGGATCCTTAGACCAGACGAAACACAGCAGCGCTAAACTGCTAAATATCACGTTGGTATTGTGAGGGCCTGCACTTCGCCGGTCGAGGCCTTCCATTCATTCCGCACCTATAAACTACAGCGTGTCTCTATCATTGTTAAACTTGTGTTGAAGTTACGATTATATATTTGAAGTATCCTCATTGAGAACTCACATGATACACATATTGTCTTATATACAAATAGTAAATAATACGTATAACAAAATGTATATAACATGTATATATTATACTATTTTTTATTTTTTTTACATTACGGCTAATGGCACTAACACATAACGGCACTGTAGCTAAGATTAAAAGCTTGTGCTTGTGCTGATTCACGACAAGTTTCGTAAAACATTCCTTAAAGCTAAAGGCTATTGACTCTTCAATTTCGCGTAATGGCGTCTTATCGCAGTCATTCTTATTATATTCAAATGCCATTTATGTATGTCTGCCACGATAAACCTAAATAACTAAATTCCTTCAGCTGTGCCAATCGAACGGAGCCGGGGTAGCTCAGTGTCGAATCACTAGCTTTTTTTAAATAATATTAGCAGTGCTATTAACGTTACTAATATTGTGGTTCATCACTACAACTGAGCTGACAACGCTTGTGCTAGGAGATGCTTCAAGACAATAGTCCAATGGTGGATTCGAACCTACGACCGTTAAGTTCCGCAGACCGTACCCTAAACCATTAGATCGATCCTCGGTGCCGGCATCAATGTAATTGTTCGTTGCACATTTAAGTGCTGATTTAGCACGTGGTCTGTGGAATATGCATGTCGAAGCAATAATAAAAAAAAATATTTCGATGACATATAAAGTGCGTCAATCCGCAGTGGAGCTTAGTGACTGTGCTCTCACACCCTCTAGAGAGGAGGCCTAAGCCCAGCAGTGGGATTAATATATACAGGCTGTTACTTTAATTTACATGTGTAGATTACGCATCTTCAGCATTGCTACGAGAGAATAACCCTCCACATAAATATGCGTCAAAAACATAACTGTTCTTCGCAGTAGGGCAATATAAAATTGTTTTAACTTTTTTCGGTACTCGGTTAGTATAGTTTCAATTACTTTTCTTTAGTTCTTTAGTTTATTTATTTAATGCATTATAGTGCATGTTCTAAAATATTAAATGTATTGCATTACAGTAAATGATAACTGGCTATTTGGCAAGCTGCCAAGCTGCCTACTACGAAAGCTTCGAATGAATCGCTTAGAGTAAACGACCGCAGAGCGTGACGCTCGCTTTTAACATTTTAACAATATACCCTCAATAAAAATTATAATAATTATTAAAAAGTTGGATTTAACTGCTCGTTTCCGAGTTTGGATGTATTCTAATCATCCGATGTCATTGAGACTACCGTTTTAAGAAATAGATTAATCCCATAAAGTTTTAACGCATTCGATTTATCATATAGCAGGTAGTAAGAGTAACAGCATGTAAAAATGCCCGTAGATCCCACAGGTGAGCATAGGCCTTCTCTCTGAGATATGCTTAGGCTGTGCTGGGGGGCAACGGTACGTTCCGGTGGAATTCCCGGAACCCCTCTATGTTTTTTCAAAAAATACTAGCTGTGCAATAAACATTACTAACATTCCAACTGAGCTTAAAATGCTTGCTAGGATATAGTCGACAAAAGTCGAATGATAGATTCGAAGCTACGACCATAGGTATCGCAGACTATACCCTATTAGGCTATTGATGCTTCAAGAGTGACAGACGGGGAGTTTTTGTATGTAGGGTATCTTTTGAAGATTTCCTCCACGGTAGCAAAATAAAAGGACTTCTCTCTAGAGATAGATAGAGTAGTGTCTCCACTGATGGTTGGCGGACTTAATTTCTTGGAAATAATGATTTTTATTAATTTCTTAGACATACTGGTTTCCTTACGATGTTTCCCTTGATCATCGAATTGGTGCTAAATTAGTACTCCATCATGCAATTAACAATTAATACTAACTACAGTTATTATGCGCACTGGCAGTTTCCATTTAGAATGGCCCATAGTAAATCAATATTTATGATGAGAGAACGCAAAAAGTAATATTTTCATTTATGCGTACAAAAGTCACTCGTTAACATTTTAACACGATTTAATATTAATGTATTCCGGTCTACTCTGATTGGGACATAGACTGAAAATATATTGTTTCAATAAAAATGCACCTAACTCAATCACGACTGAATCATTTCGGTGGGGTACGACCCCCTCTTGTTGTTGTGTATGTTAAGGATAAAAAACACAGTTAAGACTTCCTGGCAAGACGTATAATTTATTATTACATTGAGGGTTACCAACGAGCACACAATACATTCGATGGTAAGTGCTCCCTACGTCCCACGACATCTACATTCATCCTTGACAAGGAATCATAATGCAGATGCGTTGTCACCCTTGAGGACTGAGATGGAATGCCTCGTCAAAATTATTGGAACTGAAGAAACTTTTTTCATAATCAGAAAATGTATTTGCACCATTTGTCGAATCTATATGTTCACATCTATCATATTAATTACTCAAAAATATTTTAAAACGTAACATTAATATTTTAACTAAATTTACGAAGGTTTTCATATAATCCTTTAATTTAGTGGAGGTACGTAGTAGCTGGTATCTAGCAACAATGTAAATGCCTCTGTATATACTTCCACTGTAACGTACGATACACACTAAATGTGCAATTCGGCAAAAATGATAACCTTACAATAAACTATTACACTCACACAATGAGCGCCGTTTATTTACATAAACACAGCAACTGCTGAATGTAAAAACAGTTTGTAGCATAACCACAACTCGCAGGAGTGTGACATATATACATACGCACACACACGTATTTGCCAGCCCTGTTTTATTTTACATCTGATGGCCAAAGTTACCCCGAGGGCTTTTACAGCTCGAACCCTGGGCGTGAAAGCGACTGATTCTTGGGTGCCCGGGAGGGCCGAACCTTGGCTCGGTCAGTTGCTTCTACTAGATTAATTGCTAACCCCACACTTTCCATTGCTTTATACAGTTCACTCAATCAACAATTATTTATTTTCTTATCGACTCTTTTCGTTCCACCATCGGACCTCACGACGCACTGTTGGATTTCATCCTTTTGTTGTAAACATCCCTCAAACCCGAACGAAGCGCTTTGCTTCGTCTTTCATTATTCGTACAGCAAAGGACTGGAATAGTTTGCCTGCGTCTGTATTTCCCTCCGATTACAATGTGGGTGTTTTCAAGAGTAGAGTGAATAGGCATTTACTGAGCTAGTGCGCCTTACCATCCAGGACTGCATTTCCGCTTAACATCGGGTGGGATCGTGGTCAAGCACTTGCTTTGAAAGTTTAAAAAAAAATCCCCACCGCATGATCCTGCTGGATAGCGCCGACCCATTTTAGATAGATTGACGTCTCACAGAATGCCAGCATAAGACTCGTATAATATATAGAATATAGAATAACCTGCTGTATTCCGCATGGTGTGGGTTCCGTTTACTTGCATTAAAACCAAAATATATCCATTTTTGAGACTTCCTTTTTAGTAAATATTTACTTAGCCAGGATGCCCCGCTCCTTCGTATCTAAAAAGTATTTTTACAAACAAACATAAGGTATAACTATGGGTTATATTATTAAATACTAGACAATTATTAATAAAACTAATTTAGGTAAGTATTAGAATTTTAATTCTAAGTTTTCAGGGATAACAATGCATGTACTTGATCTTAACCAAATTAAAAAAATACCTTACGTTACCTGTAATTGAGTCCTCATAATGGGTCCCATGCATAATTTCCCATCAGGTGATATATATAAAAGAAATGTAACTCTCGTCCGTCAATAACGTTCGTGAATATATAGTTACAAGAACACTAAATTAACGACTGCGTTAACAAAACAAGACGGGGAGGAGAACGGAAAGGATCCAGATGTCTAATTTTACATGAAATGCGTCATCCGATACGAACCCCGGACCGTGCGTAATTATTCAACCTCACTAATGACTTCTTTCGTTGGTGATCCTTCGTAATACGTAAGCTGTTTTATTTATAAGTTACTTAAATAGGCGTGTATGTTTATCCCTTTTTTGTTCTAAAGTGATCTTGACTTTTGTTAAGTCGCTCATCATTTTGACATTTCCATTTTGGTTTTATCAGGAACACGCTTTCCGTGTTCCGTGCGTGTGTGTGTGGGGATCCGTGGACCCAGCTGTGGGTAAGGAGGTATACAATCTCAAACCTGAATGACAGCGCGAATTCTTTTGCTGAGGATGAACGTAGATGTAAAGGGTCGCTGTCATCACTTGCCATCTAATGATTTGTTTGCTCGTTTCTGTCGCGTAATATTAAAAAAAAGTCACGGACATTTAAACCGGAAACAGTTAATGCTGCAAACGTCGTATGGAAACAACCAAACATCTCTCGAATGAAATCAATGAAGATTGTCCACTTACGTCATGTCACATACTTTGTCCAAATTAAATATTACACTAAGTTAGTGCCAACAGGCAAAAACATATATTATTTTAAAATTATAGTTAATATAAACCTGGTGGACAATAACACACCATTACATTAGAGGTTCAGCGCTGTCTAGACGACTGATTACAGAAGATCAAATTGCAAAATTTTTTTTTGATTATTACTAATGATACAATGAATTTGATTAGCAAATATCCAATCCAATGCTGAGCTAACACATGTTAATTTAGCTAATGCTTCGATTATTACTAAATTCCGTCATTCATTTGTCGTTTCCTTCTTTCTTATCGACAATGAATTTGATTAGCAAATATTCAATCCAATGCTGAGCTAACACATGTTAATCTAGCTAATGCTTCGATTATTACTAAATTCCGTCATTCATTTGTCGTTTCCTTCTTTCTTATCGACAATGAATTTGAATAGCAAATATCCAATCCAATGCTGAGCTAACACATGTTAATTTAGCTAATGCTTCGATTATTACTAAATTCCGTCATTCATTTGTCGTTTCCTTCTTTCTTATCGACAGTGAATTTGATTAGCAAATATCCAATCCAATGCTGAGCTAACACATGTTAATTTAGCTAATGCTTCGATTATTACTAAATTCCGTCATTCATTTGTCCTTTCCTTCTTTCTTATCGACAATGAATTTGATTATCAAATATCCAATCCTATCCTGAGTTAACACATGATATCAGAATGTTATTACATGTGTTACTTGTTGAGATTATCTCTGGTTTTTATTCCTCCCTAATTTTTGAATAGTCTGTAATAGGGTTAGCGAGAGTGAACCTCGGCTTAAACAGTTATCCTGCACGCGAAAGCAACTGACTCGAGGGGAAGGGCCATGAGTGCCGAACTTTGCTTCGGTCAGTTGCTTCTATCGGATTAATTGTAGACTGGCTTGAGACTTGTATATACATATTTAAAAAAAAAACCGTGAACCAGGAAATTGGATGTTCGTTCAGAAACTGACTGTGATAATAACAATATTAACAATAGCCTCTTAATCCTTTGTTCGTAATTCAACTCGAGCGAGCGCTGTAAAGTTCAAAAAATTAACCGTGAAGCAGTATAAAAAGTAATTTCACATTGGACACAGTTCTCGAATTAACTGTTCTAAAAACAAAGGGGCACCGTTGGGGGTTTTAATGAGATTTTATAATTATTCAAGACTAAAATATGTCGAGTCGTTTCGGCTTAAGGAACGGACTTTACGACTTTCAAGAGTCATGTTGTACGACGAACTTAGGCGAGGGGCTTACAAAAAAGTTTTTTATACAAGTATTATACGTCGAAAGCTAACGACGACCGCGTGATGTGATTATTAAATTATCTAATTTGAGCTCTAAGTACTATAATATTACAGGTGACAATTGATGATTGCCAGTTTCTATATGAAACATGAATGGGTCCCCTCATCCGGGGAAGGGCCGCGTGCGCGTGGAATACGAGCGGGGAATAGCACCATAACACTATTGTCTCGTATGTTAGTATAGTGATCCCAAGACCCAAAGGTCGGCGACGAAGCATTTCATCTCAGTCCTTAGAGGAGACAACGCATGTACATCTTGAACTTTGTTGAGGATGAATGTAGATGTCATAGGCCGCAGGAATCACTTGCCATCAGGTGAACTGTGTGTTCGTGTTACTATCAATGCAATAAAAAGAAAGTATGGATGTAGGTTTCGTGGTTCGCGGGAATCACTTGCCATCAGGTGAACTGAGAGTTCACTTGCCACCCCTATTATTATAAACGTTTACGCTTACGCTTAAATATTCACACTGTGACGGTTCTCGCGATTCCTCTAATAACAAAAGCAAAGTAATATAGAAATAAATTTTATTTCAATGTACCACAACGTTTTCTTATATATAAAGGAAGTTTACTCTGCTCTCCGAGACGGATGCGCATATGACGACTACATTCGAGTTCATAGGTGTGACTTGTGAAACACGGTTTATCTTACAATACTACAAACATGGCATTACATCCACATTCAGGCAAAACGAAAGATTTCATTTAAGTTTGAGCGTGTACATACAAATATTTCCAAATTGATTAGACTCTAGAAGTCGCAATGTTGGTTAGAATTAAACAATTTAATTTATAATAACTTAGTATCAATACGTGTTGAGTTAAAAAAAAAACTATTCCAAAGATTGTTGCAAACTCGAGAGTTTCTTCTTTTAAATAAAAGATATTGGCGCAAATCCGCTCAGAAATTTTAGAGAAATCTATTTACACATAAAAATTATAAATAATATAATAAAGAATTTGAGGTTTGTGATCAATTTCAAATTTGCTAAATAGAACTGACTACACAAGTGAAAATAAATATTAAAATATGTGACAAAACAAGACACCTGGGCAACCTATATCATATAAATGATATCCGTATTTATTCTACGATACGAATTAACGAATAGCAAAGTAATACTTCTTATTGACGCTAGATGGCGTTGTTTGTATTTAATACTGTAAAGGTTATGCTACCATGCTGCATCTTCTCTCGTAGTCAGGTGTCCTGCCCATTGCCCCGTACGTCGTTGGGTATGCGGTCCATCAGAGTGATTCCTAGCATGGCGCGCTCCATAGCCCTTGTACTACTTGAATTTTGTGCAGATTTTGCTTTGTGAGCAGCCATGCATCGGAGGCGTATGTCAAAATGGGCAGGACACACTAGTTATACCTTGCTCTTGAGGCATTGTAGGAGCTTGGACTTGAAGACGTCGTCAAGTTTTCCAACGTCGTTCGATCTCAGCAACCTGAAGACTACTGTCAAAGGATAAACGATGTCCAAGATAGACGTAATCATTCACCAGTTCTACCTAGTCGTTGCCCACGATTATGTTAGATACACGCAAAGATTAATACGTCATCTTCGTCTTAAACATGTTCATCCTGAGACCGACCCTCAGGGATGACGCTTGCAGATCTGCAAGCAGCATTATCTGGAGATCTGAGAAGTTTTCGGCAAACAGGACTAGATCTTCTGCAAAGCGCAGGTGCGACATATAAGCGCCGTTGATTTTAACACCCTTGTGGCTCCAATCCAACGTTTTCATTGTCTTCTAAAAGTTGGTAAAGAGCTTGGGCGAGATGGTATCGCCTTGGCGCACTCCTCACCGTATGGGTACGGGGTGAATCAGCGTATGCATGCGCACCCGCAGTGTTATAGTCCTGTACAGCTCCCGGAGGATATACACATATCGCTTGTCAATGTTGCGGCGATGGAGAGAATGGAACACGGCCCTGTGTTCCACACTGTCGAAAGCTTCTTCGTAATCAACGAAAGCGATATACAGGGGCCGGTTGTTCTCTTTGCATCTCTCTATCAACTGCCTGACTGCTTGAATGTGGTCCAAAGTGGAGTATCTCAAATTCATCCAGGAGGCACTTTAGCCTGTTGCACACAACCTAGGGCGGTGATTGGATAACTTGGTATTACCTCCCTTTTTGTGCAAGATCGTGACAATAGCATTCTTCCAGGACGTGGCGTGGTTTGTCGAACCAGTATCATGTTGAATAGTTTAATGAGAACTCTCAGTACTGGAGGTCCACCTGCTTGTAGCATCTCCACATATATACCATCTTCACCAGAAATTTCTCTGTATACTAACAGTAAGAGGTATACGACAATCTGTACATTCAGTTGTGTTATTCCAGCTATTTCTACTCATCGGAACTTACTCAGAGCGACCAGGACTGTCAAGATTGTGACTGTTGCAGCCTGATCTAGCCGACGAAGGACAGTAAACCGCACAGTATTAGAAGTTGAATCCATTCCTTCAGAATTACGTATGTAACGTATCTCGTCTTTCGAATCCTAGATTCCATTCCCAGGCAAGAAAAAAAATTTTATATTACAAATTATTGTTATTCGGGTCATGGTGTACTGTATGTATGCCGTCTCTCTGACACAGCGTCGGAACCTTCCTCCTATTTTATTGCACATTCATTACATCGTACAAAGGTGACGAGTGAGTACCTCTGAGTTTGTGTTAATGCATAAAGCACTATTATATATCCTGCTCTAATGACGTCATCCGTTGATAACCAGTGTCATGGTTTTTAAGGAAAGAAACACATAACTTTTATCTAAACCATAAAGTATAAATTTATACAAAAATATATTTTTTACACCCTGTACATCGTATAGTTCATTGCGATATATACGGGTACGACGATATCTTAGGTAGGTAGGAAATCTTATGTAGGTTTACAGCAGCGTTATCCTATTCTTCGACGGCGTGGCCTTCCCCTGTTCGACCGGACCTATTTATTCTGCAGAAAACTTGCTGTAGCGTGGCTTTTAAAGCTAGAGTTAAAATTGAAAAATCTAAAAATAAATATCGTTGCACTACAGGAAGTAATTGTGATTCACTTGGCACGCTGCCAGCTAAAGCCTAAAAATAAGACATGTTAAACTCAGCACCTGTACTACGCGCCCTACCCCTATACATCGCAATGAACTATACGATGTGCAGGATGTTTAAAAATTTTTTTTGCATTAATTACCACTTCACTTTTTAAACAAAGTTGTGTTATTTTCTGTAAAAAGCATTAGCTTTCTCATTCATCAGACTTCTTACGTGATTTAGTGCTCTTATAAAACTGTTTCCCTAATTTCTTACGTTTATTATCTCTACGTTTACAACTTGTATAGTTCAATTGTGTGGATGCTATAATTGATTCAATAATATCTGGATCCGGAGACCTTTATTACTGGTGACTACACACAGTCCTAAAGGGTGACAACGCATCCGCATTATGATTCCTTGTCAAGGATGAATGTATTTCATGGGCCGCAGGAATCACTTGCACAGCCGAAAAAAAGCCAACAGCTGAACTGTGTGTAAATTTGTTACTCTAAATGTAATGATAAAAAATAACCCAGACCCGAAAACCAATAAATTGACAAAAAAATGTTGTTCTACAACTGGGATTTCAACCTAGGACCAACGATGTGGAAGCCAGGCTCTCTAACCGGACCCTCACTTGTATAACAGCAACATTAAGCTACTGTGTTTCGTTTGGTGTGTGCCAAAGAAGTGGCTTGCGTATGTCATTATGGTTCGGATGCACGCTTTGTATAGCGTAATTTTATTACGCAGGCACATTTTGCTATCTTTATTGAGTAACGGGTGCAAACGACCTAGGGCGAACGCTGCTCAATTTCGTATGCGGTTGATATGCGGACCGAAGGTGAGTCTTTCATTTAAAGTGACGCCTATTGTTGGGAGATACGGCGTTTTGTTATGCCGAGAGAAGTACACGGCTGTACTTTTCGTGGGGTTAACCTCCATCCTCCTTTACTGAAACCATTTCCCTAAGGTGTTGGCTGGAGGCGTTTACAAACAGAGTCTGGTTTGAATACAGACAAGTTGAGGTCGTTGTCATCAGAGAAAAAGGCTAGCTCTACACCGTAAGTGGGCAGTAGTTCGACGGTGTAGTGTGTATAAAATGGTACCTAGGACGGAGCCTTGTAGTACTCCACACAAATGGGGTGAACCTCGGAGCACACCGAACTCATATAGTTTGTATATGAACCTGTTGTGCCGTGCCTTGTCGAACGCTTTCGCCACGTAGAGGAAGAGTGCGCCAGTTTGGTAGCCCCGTAGAGGTTCAGAGATCCTTATTACTGTATTAAAGAGGCTTTCCCAGTCCAAGGGATTTACTGCTTATATGATGGTTATGAATGTGGGTGTACTTTAGCATTATTTGGCACCATTAACACAATAACAGACAAATTAGTGCGAGATGCAACTTATCGCGTTCATTAATAGTTTCCATTTTCTACTAACCCACGGGGGAATCACTTGACATCAGGTGAAGCATCTGCTCGTTTGTTACTCTCAATGTAATAAAATAATAATAATAATATTATAACTGGTGACTGCTTACAAGGCTTTCCATTTTTGTCCTCTGGGGTAACAACGCATCTGTATTATATTTCTTTATCAAGGATGGAAGTGGATGTCAAAGGCTGCAGCAATCACTTATCATAATATATCATCAGGTGAGCTCAATTCAATAAAATAAGTTAAAAATTTGATGATATCTCTAAAGAACGGTCCCGAATGTTTCTTTTATGTTTTGGTATGTATTCAATTCCAGCTATAATATTATATATATATATATATATATATATATATATATATATATATATATATATACCACCAGTAGGACCACGCCATACCAATGTGAAATAGCACCATAATCCTGCTGCGTTTCGTCTGGTGAGTGAAGGGATCCGGAGACCTATATTACTATGTAGGTGTGGTGGCATTCCATCTCAGACTTAACGGGTGACAACGTTAACTCCGTTATTTTTCTTTTATTCCATTGTAATATATGCAAAGTTTTGCATCTACTTGATCCAATAATTATCCTCCCTATATAGAGGAATAAAAACGAATAAAAATAAATTTAAAATAATATAAAATTGCAGGTTTAATGTCGGACAAAAATAAAATAAAACGTCACATCTTACTGAAATATAGCTTTAATCAGTTTTCATAATATGTTTATATGTACACATAGCGCTTAAAAACTATATAAAAAACTGGATGTCTACAGTAAAATTGTAAAAATATCGTACATTGTACATTCCGACAACGTACACATGGAATAAAATGATCGAGCGAAACTGTCGAATACAGAATTTAACCTGCAAGTTAAATTAGCAAATATTATTACGATAAAGTTTCACTTATATAATGTTGGAAGTATAACGTAAAATACAAAATACAAAGAGTACATGTTAAAACATTAAGATAAATTAAAATGACGCCAATAATGGCCACTTTCATATTGTAACACACTGTATATGGTTGATTGATTTAGTTAAAATTATCACTTCATCGTATTCCCTTACGAACTGTAATTTGTGCAACCAATATAAAAAGAGGGTGCCATTAAAATAAATAGATCGAAACAAAAAGGCATTTTAAAAAATTAGCACCAGTACAAGTCTTAGCACAAATTTGAATTCATTGTGACTTGCACTAATAAATAATTCTATATTTTCTTTTTATAATTTCAGTAAGGTTTTGATTATCACTAAACATTGATATCCTTGTATATCTAAACTGCGGATTTTATTAAAATACTAATAAAGTACATAAATCAAAGAAACAATAGATTAAAGTAAAAATTGACATTTTCTTACATTGTACTGTCAAACTATTCAAAAATCGACTTAATTTACAATATTTAAAACAATTATCGTTTTAGGAACTATATTCACTATTGAAATTAGACAGGATTTTCAGTTTCAAGGGCGAACGCATGGTTAGACTCGTATAAAACCATGTAAATATACCCTTTCCGACTTAAGATAGATTGACGAAATTCTTTATTAATGCTTATTATATGCCAGATATTCCATTTCATCAAAATTAAAACGTTGGGAAGGCTAACTAAAATAATATTAACTTAGAAGAAAGGAAGTTAAATATTTTAGTAAAAGACGATGACAAACTCACACATATTGCAGAATTTAAAAATATCGATTTATATATGATATTAGATATCAAATTAACTACATTGAAAGTTAAACATTTAACAAATTTATACCTAAAAAAGAAATGATTCATGAGATCATATTTGTGTACAACATGTGTGATTTAATTTCAACCTGTTATAAGAATCGAATGCCACATGCTTTATGTGAACTATTGACGTCATCAACAGTGCAAAAGCGATTAACATTCTCAATTCAGTCTTCCAAATCACTATCTAGTGTTAGAAACAATCTAGCATCACTATGAAAATATAATGGAAAAATAATAATGCTGGAAACATCGCTAATGCTGATATCAGGAATGTCATGAATAGAAATCAATTTAGAATCAGTCTTGGAAACGATGCAGATATACCGATGCAACTGGTAAGTTATTATGAACTACCATCACGCTGCCTTAAAACAACAGTACCACAAATAATAAATACTTAAAATACGTAACATAAGGTGACCAACGCGTTTCAAACATTCACGTTGCGTGTTACGCTAACTACATTAAACTTACATTAAAACTTGCAAATGGTCCGTAATATTCTTGATCGGAATAGTAAAAAATCTAGCACGAGATTTATATACACGAGCACCGCAAAACAAATTATCCGATTGCACTTTTCTCAGGTCCTTGACATCACTGCACTGTGACGAAATTACTAAAAGCTCATTGGCACTTGGTAGTTTATTCACTTCACACGACAATACTAAACTTCCGTACCATCCTCTCCTTCGTCTTCAAATAATGGTTCGTTGGGGTTTACATCGGTTGCTGGTTTTTTCTTCGGTTTAGGTGGTGGTCTTGGAGGAATCTTTCCGCTTCTCCCCAAAGTGCCCGATTGATTCAAGGACACGTTGCTTTCATTCTTTCTCGCATCTTCTTTAGACGGTGAACTGGGATCTTCCTTGCTATCTGTCCTAATGTTTTTTCTTAGGGACCCAGTTTCAGGTTTACCCTTACGGTTCAAAGTGCTGCTTTCAGAAGCTTGAATTTGAAAATCTGAGTTTTTATTATCTGAATTAGTAAACAAAGCCTTTCTTGCCTCAGGCTGTGGCGTGGAAGTGCTCTTTGCTGTCCAACTCATTCGTTGATTCACTGGCTCCTGGGGTCCAGGCGTAGACAACTGTGTAGACAATTGTGAACTGATGCTGTTTCTATTAGGTTTGAACGCAGATGGTACCGGCGATGGTGCCGGTTCCTGCTCTTCGATAGGTGCATAATATAACTGATGAAGGTTCGGGTACACTGGAGGTGTTGCTGGTAAAGGTCTATTTCTCATCGGGGAGAACTGTTGTTCGAGCCCTGCTTTGTTTAAGGAAAGCACTGAACTGCCGTCTGCTGTAGTTCTTAATCCTAGATTATCATATAGAGGTTCCTGGGCTTCAGTGCTGGGAAGGATTTGAGTACTGGCCGTGCTTGACCAGCTGGGCACTCTTGGTCTTCTTGGTATGGTTACATATCCTTGCCGGGGGGGAATATTCGGAGGTGTTATAGGTGCCGTAAATGGGGACTGAGAACGGGAGTAAGGTAGCGTTCTAAATAGATTTTGATTGGTCGCTACACCGTAAATTGGCGAGTGTATTGGACTGACGGGATTGATTTGCAACCTGCTAGTGTCGGGAACAGTTGAGGCGTTGCTTGCAGCTGGAGATATCTGAGCTGCTCGTGCTGGGAATGACAGGAGATCGGGTGGGTATGTACGTCCATCGGTGCGACCATATTCAACGTTCAGTGCATCTTGAGACCGTTTTGTTTGTTGCTCGAAGTCCAGAGATCGCTTTTCGTCATCGTTGTGAGCTGTAAATAGTAAGAAATTTAATTAGTTGCATGAATAGTTTGGCTCGACGTAAGCACCAGCTATTTTTCATCTTATTTTAATAAGAAACTTAGAGTATCCTCTATTACTGCTAACGAAGCATCTTAGTGCTCAGGGACCCATCTACTTTATAATTCTATATCGAGATTGAATGTGGACATTGGCTGCAAGAATTTCTTACAATCAGGTGAACTGTAACTCTTTTGTCATTTCCTAATTTCATACAAAAAAATATATAAAATTTTACAGTGGAAGAGAATTTTACACTGCAGTTTATTTCTAGCTGCAGAATTAATGGGTCAGCTCGACCACAATAGGACACCCTCTCTCACAGAATACCAGGGTAATATAGCAGCATAAAGCTGCTATGTTTTGTCTGCAATAGATTTTTAATTGCTAATAATATTATATAATATATGTAATTTAATACTTTGCGTGACAAAGTACGTTCGTCACCGGTGACATACCCTGAAATGCCCTAAGATTCGCATAAATATATACAGCACAGTCTTTGAATTCATTTTCACGTAACATGAAATAAAGTTTTGATGAAAAATTACCAATTGAACGAGAAACTCACAACTTTTGACAGACATATCCAACTACACTAAAGTCATAAAGTTGAGACATTTTTTTTAAAATATAAACGAAATCTTACCAAAAACAGAGTCATTATCCAAAAGCGTTTTATTCAATTCCGACATCTCTGTGGCTCCACTTGTAATCGAAGGCGGCATATCATATCTTCGAGGGGGCTTGGTTACAGGATTGACTGCTGTAATCAAACTTTTCTCCATTTCTGGAATCACTGATCCCTCTATCAAAGCTTCCCCATTAGAGACATCTCCTTTCTTCTTCTCAGAATTTCTCCTACGACAGCAGCAATAGTAGCAAAGAATGACTACGAGGATTAATAAAATAGCTGCAGTGCATGAAACGCCAATTAATACTGGTAACATGTTGTTGTCCATCCCAGGTGGAATAACTATTCCTGGTGTAGTAGGTGCTATAGCTAATGTTAGGCTTTGCTCCTCAACACCGCCAGGATTCTTGGCTACACATAAATATTCACCATTGTCCGTCGATCCAACATCAATGATCGTCAAATTAACCCATTTACTGTTTTCTGAATTGCTTTGTGTAATATAATACTTAACCTCACCTTGATATCTATATGTTCCATCGATAATTTGAGCATTTAACACCCAATTCACTTCCGGCAGGGGATTGCCGTTAACCTGGCAAGAAAGCGTGACGTTTGTATCCGAAGATCTTAGAGTAGTTTTTGCGGTGGGATACACAATGCTTGGCCGGCAAGCAAAGTCGCTAGAATCTAGTTCCTTCCACAATTTGCCGTGAACTTTCGCGGGCTCATTGCACGCTATAGGTGAGGTGTACAGATTTTTACTGATGACCCAGTTTCGGAACGGTTGTAGATAGCAATCACATCGCCAGGGGTTATCGTGAACGTCCAAATTAGATAACGAAGTGAGAGCACTCAATGTATCGATTTTCAAATGCTCCAATTTATTTCCGTCTAGCCTCAGAATGTTTAGCTTCGGCACATTTATGAATGTTTTCAATCCCAATTGAACTATTCGATTATTACTTAAGTCTACTTTCTGCAAAAATGGCAGATTATTAAATAGTCCGTCCTCCAACTTTTCTATTTGGTTATCGTTAAGTAAAATCCATCTTATTTTCGATGTCTCTCTAAACGTATCTGCGTGCAGAGTTTTTAGGTCGTTCTTCGATAAATCTAATTCGATCATGATAGCGAGACCGCTCAGTCCGCTTTTGTGTATCGTTATTAGCTTACATTCTCTTAAAATTAGTTTCTTCAGATTGATCAGTCGGACGTCTTCGAAGGCGTGTCGCGTTATTTCGTACAGTTCGTTGCCCGTTAGGTCGAGGATTTGTATTTCGGCGCTTAATGTCTTGGGGATGTCGTGAAAGTTTGATTCCGAGCAGTCGGCCTGCTTGTTGCCGCTCGCCCAAACGCACTTGCATTCTTCGGGACAGTTCGCGGTGAAATCAGCTGCCACCGCGGCGAACAGTAAATTTAATATCAATAAAGATATCTTTTTCACTTCCATTTTTGCAGCCTGGATCTGTAACAAAATAGAATAATATGTTAATTATAACAAATTTTATTATTCCCTTGCCAATCCTGCTTACCCCTCATAAGTATATATATTCAGGATTAAGCAAGACCTAATTGATGCCAGTAATGGAAAAGAGACGACTTATCATGGTTGCAAGGAAGTTTCAGTATCTTTTATTATTTATAGTATACGCGTATCTTGAGGTTGAATTAATAATTAGTTTTTAATGGATTGCACTAGCATAAATTTATATTAGAATTACGAAAAAAAAATCATATGTATTTTAAAACTAAACTTACATAAAAACTAACTTAAATGAACTTATTATGTTTTCGAGTATTGGAAATAATTGGTGTTTTTTTTTTAATTTCTAGCAGTGATTACACCGTAGGTATATTGATAAGCGAATATTTGAACATGATAATAGTATGTGATTAACAAACAAATATTTGACAATGGAATAGGTAAACCGACTTAAGGAAAAGATAATCCGTACGGACCTACGACATTAAACTTTTCAAACAGAGATTTGAACTAAAGCTTTTGACTATTTTTTTTGTTGTGTTTAGGGTCTACCAAATGATTAAAGATTCCTGCGACCCATGACACCGACATTCGTCACCCATGTGGGCTAAGGTGGAATGCTTCGTCACGAGTAATAACGGTCTACGGATATCTACATATGTACATATATCGAACATACTACGTACCACATATATATACCGTATTAAGAGACGATTATAAAAAAAATATTTCAATGAAACGTCATAAAATGTTAATATAGAGCCGTTATGTTTAATAAAATTCCAATATTGGTAAAACATCGGACGCCAGTTACCGCGTGCCGTATAAACATTAATACGAACAGCATCATTTGTTTAGAGAGTTGTTAACCTGATTATAAATATAATTATAAACAGATGGGGGCACCAGACACTGCAGGAGCTTGATGGTTTTATGAAGTGTTGCTTTTTTAATTTATTATGTGTATACGTTTTAACGTTTGATTTTTACGCTTCAGTTTTCATTTTGTTCGAGTTGAGAGTGGTGAGTTGTTGAGTCATAAAGATGCTCTATGATTTTTTTCAACGACAAGTATGTCTCGAGATAGAGCCACGCTACAGCTTGCTTGTAGCTACGAGGCTCAATCACTGTTTCATTGTCAATTGGCTGGGCCATGGTAGGTCTATTGCTTATAAAAAATAGCCCTAATTATACATACCAGCATAACACTGCTGTGTTTCATATGGTGAGTATAAAGAAACGGAGGCCCAATTAATGGTAACATTCCATATGACATCCCCACGCCAATCAAATTGTTAATTGCTGGTTTACCACGTGCATACTAAGGAAAGCATTCTGTCGAAATTTGTATATACACGATTTTTTTTAAAGAAAAAAATGTCGTTAAATTCGCCAATCCGCAGCGCAACCGACATATGCCTAGTCTATAGATCAGATCTATATATATAGACTGCAACTTCTTACATTATTATGTATTATTATCGATGATCAAGTTACAGTGTTGGCCTACTAAACTACGGGTTATAGATTCGACTGAGACGATGATTGAAAATACGTAACAAAATATTTGTAATATAACCAAGAGAAAGACATCTTTGTGGAATCAGCTGCAGCCCACAGTATTTCCTTACCGATATGACTTCAAGAAAAGACCCGACACCTTTCCTAAATACCGGCAACGCTCTGGTGCTGCGGATGTCAAAGACGACGTCACTTAGGATCAAGTGCTCCGTTAGTTCTTGCAACTTCTAGATAATAATAATATTCGTTCGTAAGAAGCGCGGTACAAAGATTATTATAAGATTAAAGATTTATATATCGATTCCAGTATCAAACATTTAAAAAATTTTGGCATATGAACATATTTATGTTCAAGCATTAAAGTAATTAAATATATTATACAATTACAAATAATCTTGCACTGATATTAATTGTATAATATAATTATAAATTATTTTTAATAAATAGGCTTTGAATATGACATCTCATTTACCGAGTAAAACTGATTTTTATGTGCCACTGCTTTAGGTAACATATAAAATATATATAAATAATCGTCATCAAACTAATACATTTATATATAACATAAATAAATAAGACAATGTTAAGATCAGAATTTCCCTTAAATAACTACACTGAAATAAATTAAGCAAAGCTATGAAACATTTCTAAAGTTTGTGTTTACACTGACTTCGTGATTTGTATAGGGTTAACTTCATTGTACTTAAAGTGGAATGACTGTTAGTAAAATAGTAAGTTTGACGGTCATGATGTAGTGGTTGGAGCATCTGGCTGCTGCTTTGCTGGACTTGAGTTCGATTCCAAGCCGAGGTACAATATTTGTACACCACGAATTGTTGCACTTCGGGTCTGATTATTGTATATTTTTAATGTACTCGTAGAATAAAATATTCTGTGCAGATGTTATCTTTAGAGGACGTCATGACCAAAATGGTATATTTTATAGTCGTCAGGTTTGCCATTGTATTGTGCAATATATTGTCTTACCACAGGGCTACAGTAATCACTTATTGTCAGGTGAACTGTGTGCTTGTTTGAAGCCCCTCCCCCCTCCTCCTCCTCTTATAAGCTGTGAAAAAATATATACATCACTTTGCTGAGCATAGGGCTCTAACGAGAGCTTTAGAGCATAGTCCACCATGTGGCTCTCATACGGGTTGACGAACTTCACATGTTTTCGAAGTTTTCTCTTATTATTATTTCTCAGACATGCAGATGTCCTCACGATGTTTTCCTTCAATACCGAGAGCACGTGGTAAATAATAAAAAATATAGTTGAAATATAAATAACAGTCATGTCCATATATTTCCAAACGCTAACGAAGTAGTTGTGGGGGGAAGTTAAACGAATCAATTCACAGTGATTGCTCCACGCTCGTGTATAAATCGCTTTATCACTAAATTTATTTGCTTGAACTTTTATTGACTTTAGGAGCGAGAGGGAAAGCTGTAATACGCTAAATCAAAAAGCTTTTAGATTGTTTTTTTGTAGTGGAGCCTATTTGTAGTGCAGTTAGTTACTAGATGCCACACGGCCTTCATTTTACTTTGTAATTCACGTCCGACGTGCGATCCGTGTATAATTGCGCCAATTATATACAGACCTTTTTAACCTTATTAAGATCTATTAATCCTTGTCCTAATTCAGTTTCTACTATTTGGGACTTTAATATAGGACTTGTATGAAAACTACAAATTTTTCGTTAACTTTTTTCTACCAAACCCTTTTCCATGTCACAATTAATACCTAAAGTTATATATTTTATAAAAAAAATATTGCATATGTTATATATTTCTTTATACAATATTAGGTGTGATAAACGAACGCATTTCATCATCTTCATCACAGCTTACCAACAGTCGACTGCTGAAGATAGACCTGCCCCACAGATTACCACAAAGCACGGAGTCCTGAGCCACCCGCATCCATCTACTTCCACCAAAATGACATATTGGTCGTCGCAATAAAATGTGTCTAAATAAAATTAAGAAAATAGAAGGGATAGTATTCTTCCACTTGTTCTTTACTAAGGAGACGGTGCTATGGTTACTAGTTTGATGTGTCAATGGCCTAATGGTTTAGGGTACGGTCTGCGAAGCTCAACTAAATAAGTAAATAAGTCCGAATCCACCATTTGATTATTTTCTTAGCACAAATTCAAAATTTAATTCTAATCATCTACATTTTGAGCTTTACGCGAAAATTTCTGATATGCATAATTACTCTTTGAAACCAGCTGTCACTAGCGGTATTTTCGAATTGTTACGACTTAGGGAGCTTGAAGAAAAGCATTTTTAAGAGGCAGCAGCTCATCTGCGACTCTGCTGGTGTCGCGGATGTCCATAGGCGGCGGAGATCATTTACCATCAGGTGGGCTTCTTGCTCGTATACCATAAAAAAAACTTAACACATTGAAGAATAAAGGAATGAGAGTAAAATTCCAAAACATATAAATAGTAAAATTCAATTTTTCTAAAAGTAATGACGTGTTGAACACATATTAATTGAGGAAAGCTAACCTCTGACCTAATACATATATTATGTTCTTTCACACAGCTGTGTTTATGTTAAACACGAACCGCGTTGACAGGTTATAATCCACACGCACACAGCAAGTGTGTCAAATTTTAAACCAGTCTTAAAAAGATTTTGTTTAAAAAACGAGAGTGATAGGTTTGAGTACAAGGCTAAAAACTAATTTTAGTTTAGTCCTTTCTGGATTCAGCTGGGAATCCAGAAAGGACTAGCTAAGACTACCATTTACATCTTACGTGGTAGAGTCATGATGCAGCTAAAATCTATTTCCAACTTGAATAGATCAGGTCGATCAGGGAAGGAATACGCTTTCAAAGCATATTTCCGTGAAATAGTCATTTAATTATCTATGTAAGGTGAGTAAAAGAATCTGATTTTTTTATGAAACTAATGGTGACAAACGAGCACACAGTTCAACGGTGAGTGATCGCTGCCCATGATCGATTACATATATTCTCAATGAAGATGCAAGATGCAGATGCTGAATACCAAAGACAAGGTAATGCTACGTCACCTGTAATTGGTTCTACGGATCTCTAAACACACCGTACGAAACAGCAGCGTTATACTGCTATTTCAAGCGGATATTATTCGAGGGCGTGGACCTCCTTCAGCCGAACTGGCAAGCCGTTACAAATAACAGCCACAGTTTGATTCTACTATTGTTAAAAATATATTATAATTGGTAACGAGGCATTCCATCTCAGTTTAAAGGGTGAATGAAAAAAGGTTAAATCAGTATTAAGATGGGCAGCGTATCTGCGACTCCTATGATGTTGCGGATACCTATCGGCGTCGGTAATCACATACCATCATATAGATTACAACTACTCTGTAATCAGCTGTCGTCAGCGGTGTTTCCGAACCGATACGACTTAGGGACCTTCAAGAAAACAGCCTACACCTTCCTTAAAAGCCGGCAATTCATTTGCGGATGTTCAAGCGAGGTGGTGATCAGTCACCATGGGGTGGACTGCTTGCTCGTTTACCACTTATTCTAACACCCCTGAGCGAGTACTAAAATGGAATGCCACGTCACCATGTGGTGACTTATATGTATAAGATCTCCGGTTTCTTTCTTTCATCAGATGACAAACAGTTAAGCTAAATAACTAGCTTACACAGGTATTCCAGAATACGAGGCCCTTATCCCAGTAGCGTACTATAGTATAGTAGCTACTTTGTAAGTCGGGCGTGGTTCTACCATTTATCTATATTGTTTTTTATTTTATTTATTCATTTAATCTTCAATTTAAAACATTTTATTTTCATATAAAAGGGTGCAATTGGCGGACTTAATGCCTTTTGTCATTGTCTACAAGTCAACCCTTGATATGGAGAAACATTACTGTGTCAATAACAAAATAATCATGTTGTGTGGATAGTTAAAGTGCAGTTGACCTGATGGTGTGTGACTACGGAGGTTCATCTGCTACCATCCTCGGCGAAGATTCAATAATCACTTATTACCACACGTGAGAACCTATATGGAATACTGTGAAACACAGTAACATATTGCTGGTATTTCGCCGTGATTGAGCCGACCCACTCTGCTGCATCCAGGAACCAGCTGCAACGTGACTCTAACACTGTTTTTTTTTGGTTGTGAGTATTGCTGTCGGTCCAGTGACCTCTACAGCTTTATCTAATTAGACTCGCGAGCGGAAGGTCCGCTGAGTAGGGAGACAACAACGACGCTGCGAAGCTGGCGCGAAACTGCCGCTGCACCACCGCTGCGCTCCGACACCTGTGGACGAAGAATGCCGACGACAACAGAGGGTAAATCCTTTCAAAATATATAGTTTAACTTTAAAGTACCATTTCGTCCCTGGACGGGTGACTGATTAAACGATGTTGTTTACGTAAACGGTTCTCGTTTAGAAGGTCAGAGGCTTTTATGGGCAGTGTTTCTCTTTTTAGACAAATATTAACCATTTTTTCTCAACAACTTTTTTATCTCTTTGTCCATTTCTATATTATATTTTATTAACAGTATACCAAAACATCAGTAGTATCACAAAGAATAATATTATAGATAAAATTCATACAATAATTTTTGATATTGGGGCAAGCAAGTACGCCACGTTTCGCCGTTCGGTCTCAGGGGTGTGTTATGTGGGCTGCAGGTATCGGAGACCATTAGGTGAGTTGTGTGCTCGTTTGTGCCCTAAGATACAAAAATAAACCCATAAGTTCTGTTAAAAAAAGGTTACAAATTACATACATCTTCTATATATTTCGAAAATTTAATCCGAACAGGCGACTAACTCGCAGCCCTGGGACCACAACGCAGACATTTGCTCAACAACACGACGGATATCAAGTGAACCGGGTTTTACATCATGGCCGCTTTATATACCCGACGCTAAAATGTGGCTCGGTGTTGCCAGTAATAAACTATTTATTTCCAGATTGCTAACATTTATTTCCAGATTACTAATTACTATGGTTTTATAATTTGATTGGTTTATATATTATGTATCTGCATATGCTCTATATATTTAATATCATTGTGGTTAAAAATTCACGCATTCTCGCAACGAGTTATATCATTCTCGGTTTCGTATATCTATGTTATTCAAACGTTTATGGAATATTTAATTGATTATTGAGCTATATTTTAAAACGATATAAGTTCTATCTTTCATTCTTTGTATCTTGTGTATGTTTATCTCACACAAACTCGGATTCCTAATACGTCGCAGACCGGGAACAGGGAGAGCAACTCGCACCATCCCATCCGCTGAGCTAGCGTAAAGTAAACACACGTGAAAGTATGAAGACAGAACGGTATTCCTTCCCCATGAGTAACGATCCTCGCGAACGCTAAGTGCTCCCCCACTTACTTTAAAAGGGTGATAATTAATGAGTCGACGAGATTCGGGGCTTCGGTAGAAATTCTCAAGCGTAAACCAATATACCTTGTTAATATAGCACTGCTAATTTTATGAGATAACTAACGATGAGATGGTTTATACATTAAATATATTTAAAAAAAATAGCATTTATATATACATATATACTACATACAGAGCTTAGTGTAAAGCGCTTTTAATTTACGGTAGACAAGGAAACAGAATTCGATCCCCGATACCGGCGCTAATGAAATTGTTTAATTATCATTCTAAGTGCGACGTTCTTGGCGGGGAAAGAAGCTATTGTGGGGAAACCTGCATGTCTAAGAAATAATAATGATTAAAAAATATTGCAAAGACATGTGAAGTCCGCCAAACCCGCAGTGGAGCAGCGCGGTGGACTATGCTGTGACACCCTCTCTAGAGAAGAGGCCTGCTCCCAGCAGTGGGATTTGTATATATATACTTACTAGCTGTGCCCGCGCTGTTCAAGGGAACAATTTCGTTATAGATAATTTTTGCGTAACCGTTTAAGCTGCACACGCAACGGAAGCTCTCAAAAGGATAATATTTTTTTTGAAACATTTTTAATATAATAAAATAAAATATATATAAATATAAATAAAATAAAAATAATTTTGTATTTATTATGTTTCCTACTCGAGGATGTGTGTGTCATGGGCTGCAATTAGTTACTTTTCTGTGTGCTTGTTTGTTACATATTTATACTAAATTACAGATAGCACGAGGTATTCCATCTTAGTCCGCAAGGGTGACAAGGCTCCTAGAATATTTGAGGATACATGTAGATGCCATGGATTGGTCGGCACTAGCCATCATCAAGTGAAGTTCGTCATATTTTTATAATTCATAACATATTGGCAGTTGATCAATATGTTCCTCCGCCCAGCGTCTAGTGCTTGCCTAATCGATTGCGCTAATTGCTTCGTGCATTGCTCCAATAACTCGAACAACGAAACTGTTTACCCAGTTAGTGGGTTAGTAGATCGGAAACTCTTAATGAATGCGATAAGTTACTATTTGTGTGTGTTATTGTACTAATGGTGCCAAATGAGCACACAATTCACATGATGCTAAATGACACCCACATTCATAACACATAGGCCATCATAGAAGCAGATGTGTTGCAAATCCCAAGGACTCGGAATGCCTCTATACTAGTAATAAGGATCTCTGAAGAACCTCTACACACGAGTGCGTGCGGTTAGAGTACCAGACATCCACATCGCTGGTCCTAACTTCGGATCCCAGTTGTAGATCAAAATTTTTGTGTTTCAATATGCTGGTTTTTGGGTCAGATGCGTTGTCACCATTGAGGACTGGACTGTGATAAAATGCCTCGCGAGACGAGACAGCAGCCTTACGCTGCTATTTCTTCACGCTGATATTCTGTGAGGGCGTGGTTCTTCTCCGGTCGAGCTGACCCATTAATTCTGCAGCTAGGAACAAACTGCAGCGTAGCTCCACCACTGGCAAAGCTGTTCCGGTAAACATTCCCCATCGTTGATTCATGTGAACACTTTGATCAATTCACACAAGTCACACAAAAAAAAAAAAAACTGAACTTCCTATCCTAACCATTATTTTCGCACATTTCTTATATATTTGCGCACATAAAAAAGTACAGGTATTCATTGTACGTCCTTCGACCGCCATAACTGCTACGTCCTAATTAATAAAAACAAACTTGTATAACCTAAATAAAACAATGAAATAATTAGGGGCAAATGATAATTAACACCGCCGCACCGGAAACTACGTAGTCCGACAATGTCATTAAAGTAGCCGTAGCATGTGAGATTACACGCTAAACAAAATTGCACCTTATTTGATTGGGATAGGACACTCTTTCTTATAAAAAACTTTAGTAGTATAAACGACATTATATAACGAAATTCTATAAGAAACATGTGAGAGTATACATTTAGCAAATTTGCACCTTAAGTCATAAGAAATAAAACACCTTTTATTACACATTATGTATTTAGTGGTACAGAGTCATTATACAACAAAGTTGTAATAACAAGGAGTATGAAATAGTTTATAATAAAAATTATATATATATATATTACACCATCAGGTGAGCTGTGTACCCGTTTGTTTCTCACAATATAATAAAAGAAATACAAAAAAATCTTATAAAATTGCCAATATGTAAATATATTATTCATAAAAGTCGTTAGAAAAACATTGTATGGTCGGTCAAAGGTTGTACAGTTATCATATTTAGTAATTTTTGGATTGAATATTTATTGCACAATTGTTTGTTGAGTCAAATAAAATAAAAAAGAGGGGAGGATCCCCCTACGTCGAGTTGACATCAAAGCCTATCTGCAAATAAATGGACCGTGGAAAGCGAATGCCCTCTGATTTTCTTTCATTGGTAGCACGGCACCGTTTCCCACACAGATCCGAGCTGAAATATTAAGTATAGGCAATTGCTTCACGAATCCGATACGGGATTTGAATGACAAAAGGCAATGCTTTGATAGGCGAATGGTCGACTAACATTTCTTTATAAATTCCGAGATGCTTTCGTGATATCCATAATGATTTGCATACTGAGAATCAATTTAGTATATCTAAACGTGCTCCCTCAAGAGATTTATATATAAAAAAACATTGGCAGAATCAAGCTCCAGTTAATACTGCAACGTGAATGGGTCGACTTGATTGAGATAAGACTCATCAGTACATCGGTGTTTCATATGACGAGGCAAAGGTTTCGGACACCCTATTACTGGTAACGAAGTATTCCATCTCAATTTTCAAAAACAAATCTTTGTCATATATGTTCCATATCAATGCATTCTGAATGAACAATGAATTACTGAGGACAGATTCAGATATAAGGTGATAAGGTCCTCAACTCATGTACCACCACTAAAATTTAAAACTAAAAAATCAAAAATGTATTATCCTATCGGGGTGGACAGACAGCGCGTGGATAGCAAGCCCTATCAATATTTCACCCCGATCTTATTAAGTTAAATGTGACAGGGGTAAGCGTTTACCGCACGAATACAAATTACATCGAATAACTATTTCATGCTAAGGAATTTCGAAGAGAAGAGACAACAAACGATCAGGTTCGGTAAACAAACTCTCGGCGACGAGGAAACCGTGACTATCTAGAAGAGACATCGAAAAGAGAAGGTCGTAAACTAAAAAGTCTGGTCCAGTGAGAGAGAGAGTTCTGTACCAGTTTCAGTGACCATCTGCATAACATGATGTTTCGTAGAGTGCGTGATGACGGCCACGTGGTTTAGTGTAGAGTACTAGATTGTAGCTTCGCAGATCCGGGGCTCGAGTTCTAGACAAGGAAAAATATATACATTGCGCAGTTGATATCATCTGGCAATAACCAGAATATCTCGCCGTGATCGAAATATATAAGGAGGACATCGTTCATTCAAAAAGAGAGGGTGGAAATGGATTCCAGATTACAATTGAGATAAACCATTTAAATACTCCAATTGTTAGTTCCTCAAGGACCCGGCTTGACAACCGCATTTGAAACTATGATATAGGAACATAAACTGTGTGTTACTGTATCCTGGACATTGCATTGAACTTGGGGGAGAGACGACGACGTTGCTTTTAAGACATTATAATATAGCCTGCTCATTTATCATATGACCACAAAGATATTGCCATGTCGGAAATCTTAACAGTGGTAGAGCTACGCTGCAGTTTGTTTCTAGCTGCACAATAAACGGGTCAGCTCCACCGGGGTAGCACCACGTCCTCACAGAATACCAGCGAAGCATAATGCTCTTGTGTTTCGTCTGGTTAGTGAAATATAAGTATATATAAAGGCATTTACATTGTTGCTAGATACTAGCCACTACGTACCTCCACTACTTCCTTCTTCTTATATTAAAGGATTATATGAAAACTTTCGTAAATTTAGTTAAAAATATTAATGTTACGTTTTAAAATATTTTTGAGTAATTAATATCATAGATGTGCATCCGACAAATGGTGCAAATACGTTTTATAATAATGAAAAAAAGTTTTCAGTTCTAATAATTTTGACGAGGCATTCCATCTCAGTCCGCAAGTGTGACAAAGCATCTGCATTATGATTCCTTGTCAAGGATGAATGTAGATGTCGTGAGCCGCAGGAATCACTTGCCATCAGGTGAACTGTGTGCTCGTTTAGTTCACAATGCTGTTTTATATCGGAACTCACCATTAAGTTATCACCATTACTTTAACAAAAATAACAAGCATTTTGAACACGTCTAACAACGTACATATAACAGTCGGAGACCCTTTTTCAGATAATTCTTTCGCGGATCACAAATTGGGATCCCTAGTCGTACATAAAACATGAGCCAGCCGTCAACAGGACAATATCCTCGAACGGTCCACGGTCCGTTTCCGTGATCCGTAAATTGCCAGCTTCCTGCCGGATGAAACAACGAGAGAAGGGCGTGCTCTCGGTCACTAACTGGCAATTATTTATAGTTTTTTTTTATATATTCACTATTAACAACCAAGTACATCTAAAAAGTAAAGGATATTCGTAAATCAGTGAATACCTAAATGATAAAAACGTATGCTAGCAAGGTAATAAAATATTTTCTTTTTCTAACTGATCTCTCTATTGGGCTCTTGTTTTTCGGAGCATGTCAAGACCATATGAAAATAAACATTGCTATTCATATATATATTCAACATGTCGTAAGCAATCGTATAGTACAGCAATAGTTCATACCTAGTCCGATATAAAGGTCGTCCAGTAAAATCTCAGAAAAGTTAATAAAGCGTGTGAAAATATTTGTAAAACACAAATATCGTTCCTCGACTGAGGAATGAAGGCCCACGAAGCAACAATCAGTCACTCTAACCTCTACGCCACACAAGACGAAGTAACAAAATTCATTCAATTACAGGTTGATTGACATTGGTCCCTGTCGGCACCTATGTGAGGTGCATGCTTGTTTGCAATCCTTAATATTACGAAAAAAACACGAAACGTCATAAACAATCCCGTCTACGCCTCTATGGCACGTTGTAAATGTTTTTTTTTAAACATCCGTGTTTGCGTTAAGCACACTCAACAGGATGAATGATTCCGGCACATACAGCGGCGTTAATGAATAAAGGTTGTTTGTAAACGTACAGATTTAGGGTTGCCAATTATCGCAATCCTGGTTTTTGTAAAGCATCTTACAAAAACCAGGGTAACCATGAATATTCGTATACATATATATATATATATATATATATATATATATATATGTATATATATACATATGGGTTCTTTCGTTATTCTTTCACAGTACAGGCTATACTCCTTTGGAACACCCTTCCGGATGATGTCAAGATTGCACCCAGTAAACTTTCTTTTAAATCTCTTCTTCAACAACATTATTTGAAGGCAAATAACATCTGATATATATATTTTGTCATGATATTAGTGTATTTATGTGTGTGTGTGTGTGTGTATGTATATATATATATATATATATATATATATATATATATATATATATCATCTTTATTCTCTCGAACTCCCTGGGTTGACTGGTAGAGAATGGCACTGGGTATTAAGTGCGCCCTCGTAAACTTGTTATTTGGCTTCACCGTTGTCAAACATATATTTTAATAATAATATATATTTTCTATACCATCCTAATCAAAACCAACAAGCGGACAGACCCGAAGCCACCTCCTCATACTTATCAAACGCTACCAATATAATCGTAGTCATCTCTGTCTACCCCGAAATGGGATGTGAGACGTGTGAACTCTTGTAAGATTTTTATATTTAATTTTACGATGACAAATGGCGGACAGTGAGGGATATATAAGGGTGACATACGGGCACATAAATCCCTCGATAGAAAGTTATGACCGCAATCCATTAACACTTCCGTCAATCCTTAACAAAGATTCAAGATAGAATACCTCGATACCAGTAATTTAGTCTTCACTCACCAGAACCAGACATCTGCTATTTCATGTTACCCTGACCATATAAATACAAGATCGCGAGGTAAATTGACTAGTAAATTATGTACAAATAATGAATGAATAGTTTACTTTTCTACTCTTAAACTATTTTTTTTTCTGGGTGTCATACTAAGTTACGTGTAATTTTAATTGTAATTATGTGTATAGTAACGGCATGTTTTTTTTATAATAATTATGTGTAATAATTGTATTACATTACATTACATTACTCTTGAATGCTTGCATCGAAATATAGTAAGCGTCAATAAAAATAAAGTAGATGTCTAACACATTTAAACGTTTTTAAACGAATTCAAATAATCATGGACTTTATAATAAGGACGTTAGAATTCAAATTGTATGTATATTACAATGTGATGCTTATTATTGAGGAAAAATGTTGAATGAACTGACGTCACCGTGTCGTTCATATTACACATTATGTATTAGTTATGTTATTTTTAATTTCAAGGTTTTAACAAAGATTTAGCATTACTAGATGGGCGTTATTATTTTAATGGCACTCGGCGTTTAGTTTCTTACTCCTGACTCCGAAATTATGTTCTAAGTACGACCACGATTTCAAGTTGCACCTGTTTCAACTTGGATCATGAAGTGTGTTTGTCGGTTACGTGAAGTTTTGGAACCGTCGCATATAAATCGTGACACTAAAACATATCCATCACTCGGTCCTGGAACACTTTCTTCGATTTATTGCCGTTACGTGATATACGTAGGGAAAGTTAGAGTCAAAAATATCTATTCAGAAAAGATTTAAAGTTAGTTCAAGTTTTTATATGAAGTTGACAAACGGGCAAATACCTGATGGTTAATGATTCCTGCGGCGCAAGACATTTTATCTCGATAAGGAATCAGCGCAGATGCGTTGTCCTCTTGACGACTACGATTTAATGCTTCGTATCTTGTTATAAGGTATTTACGTAACTTGTTATAAGATTGAGTCAGGCTAAACACATAAGTATGAAACTTCTATTTCCATTAGTATTACGTCCTACTCGAGACGACATATTTGTGATAATGTTAATTAACTAGGACGGTAATTATCTAGAAATATTTCAAAGAGAATGCTTTTAAGAAGAAATTGGAGACAAGAATTCCTCAGGATGAAGGGTGACTTGATGAATGCTTCTACAACGTATATATTATTGCGTGTCCGGACAGTAATTCCTTGTGGCTGAATAAGACTCGATGTGGTGGATAGTTAAAAAAGTCAATGGTAGGTAGGCTAGACCGAAGATGTGCCACATTATCATAGAATTCTGACACAAAATAGCAGTAGAGTGGTTGTCCTATATTAGAAAGAGACAACTGAAGACAGAAATCTGGAAATAAGGCATGTTAGTCCTATCTACTACACAGGTTATATTATAGTAATTTTTAAGACAACAGTGGCAGAGCTACACTGCAGTTTTTTTCTAGCTGCAGAATAAAGTACTCAGCTCGACCGGGGTGGGACCACGCCCTCAGAGAATACCAGTGTAAAATAGCAGCATAATGCTGCTGTGTTTCGTCTGTTGAGTGTAGGGATCCGGAGAGCTTTATCCATCTCAGTCCTCAAGGGTGACAACGCATTTGCATTATGATTCCTTGTCAAGAATCAATGTAGATGTCATGGGCCGTAGGTATCACTTGCCACCAGGTCAACTGTGTGCTCGTTTGTTACTCTCAATGATATAAAAAAAATCAAAAAAAGAAACAAACACAGGGAACTCACTCGTCGTCCCGTTTCCTAATTCGATATGAGACACCAGACAAACCCTGCCGGCCAAAAGTTTACGACCGCACATAACTAACAATTTTCGATCAATTGTAATAAAATCCCACAGGAGAAATAAAAGAAATGCACATCTGCATATTCTATTGTTAGTATCGAATATTTAAAGAAGTTATTCTTTTGTTTACTTTCAAGTTGTTGGACAATAAACATCTATTGTTTTCAAACACCGACAAACGCTGCGCTAGAGCCAGGTGGGAGAGTCGTAATAATATTTTTTATAATGTCCTTATTGCTAATTACTTTACTTTTGTTTCATATTGGTCATTAATTACTATTATTTAGCTCCTGAAAACACGTGTTTCTGACTTATTATTACCCGAGTTTACTTGGGTTTGTTCACAAACAATCTCATTTAGTCTTAACTTGTGGTTTCTACAGAGAAGACGTCATAAAATGGGAAAAGCTCGAGAAATTATTAGTGAAGTGTGTTCTGCCATCGTTGTTATACATAATGAAGGCAAATCCGAACGTGAGATTGCTTCACAACTAAAGGTATCGAAGACTTGTGTTCATGGCACAATAACTCGATACAGGGACACAGGCAGTTTTAAAAATCGTCCACGCTCGGGAAGGCAGAGAGCAACCACGTCTAGTGAAGATAATTTCATTGTTGGTACCAGCAAGCGGAATAGACGCTTAACAGCACCAGGATTGCAAAATGCGGATTGCACTGAAGTAATAAAACCCGAGTTGAACCATAATCATTGACTACAGTAATACGGCGGCTGAGAGATGCGAAGTTGTATGGTCGCGTTGCCGTTCGAAAAGCTAGAGCTCTGCTAGAGTCACAAAACAAGAAAAAACATATGCAGTGGGCTCTTGCCCACCCCGAAATTGGACTGAAGAAGATTTTAAAAAAGTGCTTTGGACCGATGAATCCAAGTTTCAACTATTCGGGTCAAAACGTAGTATTTACGTTCGACGCAGTGCCCAAGAAAATATGATGTCAGATTGTGTAGTCCCAACAATCAAGCATGGTGGTGGCTCAATTATTTTTAGGTTTGGGGTTGCTTCTCAAGACAAAGAACTGGCGATTTGATTAAAATTGAAGGAATTTTGAAAATGAAATGCATGGACTGTTAATATTTCTTTACGCTTTTAAAGTATATTGTTTGTCAATCAATGTTCTATTAGATGATTAAACAGGTTAATTAAACATTTAATATTTTATTGGAATTTTACTTTAATTTCCTACTATAAATCCACATTTTATGTCGAGTTTTGGGAATATGGTAGAAATGTAGCTGCAAGGGGTCCATCGGAACCAGCTAAATTTTTAAAGTGGCCTATGAGAAAAAAAAACTCTGGGAACCTCTGGTTTAGAGTGTAATAACACCCCCCCTCCCCCTCTCGCCCCGCGCTGCATTCTAAAAGTATAGGGACGAACATGCAATATATAATTTCTACGTTATATTCGCTAAGTGCATCGCTGCCTTTAAAGCTTACGTGGTTATTATCTTGCACCAGATCCACACTAAGGTGAAATCAAACATTTGTAATGAAACGTTGCTTCAATGTTCAAATTAAATGAGCATCTGCTTTAATACCTATTTACGTTCAATCCCACATATTTCAATTGCACGCGTGCGTTGTATCAATCATCTGTCAAATCATTGCCACATCTAGTCTGATTCGTTCAATTTATTTTTATAACCTCGGTTCAATGCCTCTGTTTTCACGTTACTCTGCATCGGCGATGTTCTATTTCAACAGCGGATCTTATTGTTTATCACGAAGTTTTACGTCTCAATTTATTAAACGGTTTTGCTATTCTAAATATTATGGTTTAGTCACACGGTGTACAGAGTAATGAACGTTGTCATAGCTTAGTTAGCGCAGTAACATTTTTAGTACCAGATGCATTGGAGTAGTGGGCGGGGCTTTGAACCCGCGTTGTTTTTACTAGATTGCTCCAATATTGTCGAATTGATTTTTACCAGCTTGAAACAACATGATTGCATTTTTCGCTCAAGTAATGGTTTATACGTTACATATAAACCTTTAAATATAACTATTAAATAGTATTCAATGCATAGTATTAAGTATGAAACTTGGTCCACCCGTGTCGCCCCGGGCGTAGATAACTAAATATGTTTATGCTATTAAAGGTGACAGACTATCACACAGTTACCTTGAGACAAGTGATTCCTGTGGCCCATGACGTCTCCAATAATTCTGGATAAAGTTATAATTCAGATGATCACTTCTAACGATTATTTATTATTAAATTAGGTATTGTTTGATCTTATTTCAAAACAAAACTACAATTTTACGCCAGTATATCGGAAGGTCAATCATAGTATATACTGTTACTTTAAGATATAAAAAATAATCCGCGGGCGGATAGGTGATCTTCATCAGATGAAAATTTTGGTTTATTAGCAACACTATAAACGTTACTAAAATTCTGGTTAAGCAGTCAAACTAAGCTAATTAGGGTTGTCCTAGGAGATATTTCACGACAATAGCAGAATGGTGGATTCGTACCTACGAATTTAAGTTACGCAGACCGTATCCCTAAATCATTAAGCTAATGACGCTCCATTTATTTTATAGACATGCTGGTTTCATCACTGCCGACCACGTGATGGCAAGTCGGCACTAAAATTGCAATTTACAATTACAATGGTTCCGGTTCCCAGTATATATGTTATATATATTGTTCTTAACATATAAAAAAAATCAACATGTCCGTAAATTACCCAAACTCGTTGCGCTCACGATGTGTCATTTTATAAACGGCCGGGGACGCACATGACACAGGTCACATGTGTGACCTTGCACATGTCAATTGCACGTTCAATCATCGAACGCCCTTAATTGTACAGTGCCGTCATCGATCAGCTGATGGTGATGGGTGTCGTGGTATACCCCGGTCCGCGGGGATTGAAGGATCCGTTTGTGCATGTCCGTCGTACTGCAATCGAGTCCAGGACGTTCGATTCCCAGCCGAGGAACAATATTCGTGCACACAAGTTTTTGATCTTCTGGTCTGTGTGTTCTATGTATGACACTGTCAGAACCTTGCTTCAATATGGAGGAAGGGGACGCCGAGTGTGCGCCGATGTTTGCGCAAATGCTTACAGCACTATAAAATATTCCACGCAGTTGATGACATCTGACTATAACCAGAAGATGTCGCCCTGCTCGAAATCGACCTGGAGGACATCTTCATCATCAGATACAGAGAGAGAGATTTACATTTCTCACATGACCAATATCTTTTTAAGTTTTTTTTTATTATTTTATTACATTAAGAGTAAAAAACGAGCACACAGTTCACCTTATAATGAGTGATTCCTGCGGCCAATGACATCTACATTCATCATTGATAAGGAATCATAATGAAGATGCTTTGCCACTCTTGAAGACTGAGATGAAATGCCTGGTCACCAGTAATAAAGGTCTCCCTTCACGCCTGTTATTCCGTAAGGGCGTGGTCCTACCCCGGTCGAGCAGACCCATTATTTGCAGCAAGAAACCAACTACAGTGTAGCTCTACCAGTGTTCTAACTTCTATTTGAGTGTGAATGAAGTATGAATCATGAGTCTGGATGAACATCACACCAATACAACGGACTGATTATTCACGATTCAAATACACAACAACCAGCAAGGGATCTAATCTTTATTAGTAGTAATAAACACGACACTCGTACAGTCCAAATTCCAATAAATTTTTTTGATTATTTTCTGAATTAATGATAATTATTCATATCTTTCTAATCCGTCAGCTTTTTATTTGACACACAATTTAAAACGACATCCGTGTTTATCTTATGGGAAAAACTGTTTCCCAAAAGAAGAAGAGCCATCGTTTTTAATCATTCCTACGTAAGTAAATATTTTTGTTACATTGGTCCCCTTGTCTATGACAAAATTAATAAAATTATGGAAATTTTTTCACTAAATAAAAAAAAACTGTAAAATTAAGTTATTTGAATATCTACACAAACTAAACTAAGAAGAAACTGAATCTAATTAATACATACATACCCTCTATGCGCATGTGCAACACATTCATTTAACACAATACACACAGAGAGGTACAGTTTTTAATACACACTCTTAATACTTAATAACGAATACTTTAGTCTATATATTATATATTTGTAAACGTACCACATATAACTGTTAAATCCTCTTTTTGTTACAATTTATTTACCTTGTTACTTATACTAAGGAAGAGCACTGAGGTCTGAAATACAGATATACCTTTTATCTAGTTCAGACCCGGATGTCTCGACATACTTAAGGTATAAAGGTTTGTGTTAGGTTTGTATATGTAAAAGATGTGACGTCAATTATTATTTTTATCGTTAGTTATATTCTAGAGTTTATACAAAAGTCCCATAGAAAACATTCCTTCTCGATAACGAAACTGACGCTGAGAAGCTCCATAAGAGGGACCCGAGGATCGCTACTCTGACGTCATTTCTTTCTCCACAGGTATCAGAGGATCATGCGGGACAGCCGACTTCGAGCCGGCATCGTGATCTCACGGACCCTCAGCTCTCGAGCGCGCTTTCTTCGAAGCTATAGAGGCCATTAGAGTCAACAGCAACACACTCAAAAAAAATATTCTTCCCGAATTGCTAATGATAATTTTCCAATTTCTTGATTTAAACCTAATTCGGAATATAACTTGAAAAAAATAATATAAGAGGGACGGTAATAACCTAACGGAATAGAAGCGAGAAATAGTGCTGGCTTGGATATTGAATTGAGGGACTCGCGACCTAATTACTGGCAACGAGACATTCCGTGTCAGACCAGATGAAGTGTGTGTGGTGGAGAGACATTGTGGGAGGTGTAAAAGGAAAAGATATCTTAAAACTTAAAATTTTATATATATATATATATATATATTAATTATTATAATTTTTTTACATGGTTTATAATCCAAGTATATTTTCTGCTCTATACCCTCGGATTGATATCGAACACAGGACCCGGTTACTCCAACAAGTACACCATGCAGACGTCGATTCTATAACCAAAATAACCTTCGCACGAAACTTGATCAATACTAAATTTTGCACCCTGAGGGATGACAATATGCGGTATATTGACATCACGCCATTTTCATTACCACGTCGTAAAGGCTATATTAATACTCATAAAAGTTTACGGTTCGTGTCCCAGATGGCTGGCTAATACCGTTCGATCATATTCATCCGTATTCGCATATTAAACTAATGCGTTTTATTTTTACTGCGAGTTAGAAGCGATGTTTTTTTATGAAATTATGATAAAAGTGCTTATATATATACATATATATATGTATATTATTTCAGCCTGGAGGTAAGTGATGACTGCGGCTGCAATGTGGCTCCTAGCAATGTGAAAAAACTAATGCGTTATGATGGAGCTACTTTATTTGTAGTTTAGGGTCTTTAGGTTTAGGTTTAGGGTTTAGGGGGTAGATCACCTTATGGTAACAGTTGGTAACCGATGATTGTGGCCGTTGATTTTTTTGTGTATTTATGATATTGGACTAGTTGACCTCTACAGCTTTACGGAAACAGACTCGCGAGCGGAGGGCCCGCTGATTAAGGCAGGAAACGCCAGTTTTTTTAGACGTATGTGTGTTGTTGATGGGTCAATGACCTTTACAGTAGTATCGATAACCACTCTTGAGCTGGAGACTGGCTGAGTGACCCACAACGATGATGCTGACTCGAAGAGTGCTGCACCAGCGCCGCGCTCTGATTCCCACGTGGACGAAGAACGTCGACGACAACAGAGGGGTGGGGGACGATATGCTATCTGAGGGTACCTCTGACGGTTCGAACCTCGTCATGCGTTCCAACCCATATGGACTAAGAACGTCGACGATAACAGAGGAGGAGCGATATGCTATCCTAAGGGTCCTCTAGGGAGCATAAATCTCGGCTCGGACCTCTATCGATTTATATGGACACGTCAATTTTAAAAGCAGCCAGAGTGAATCTCGTGTAGACTGCTAGAAGATATCACCGCGCTCGCCGGCGAGTGTGTGTGAGCGAGTCTGTTGATGCTGTGCTTGTGTTGAGCGGCTGTTGGTACTACATACGTTCTCAACTAATATTAGCAAGATACACAAACGTTGTCGTGCAAAGAAACTAGCTACAACGTGATTCCACTATGGTACAAAACCAAATCCCTTTTTCTTTTACCACTGGCTATGAGAGGAACTACTTTTCTCATAGAATTTAGGGAGAACAACGAGTAAACACTGTCCCTGCGTAATAAAATTACAATATACAAAGCGTGCATTCGACCCATAATTACGTACGCAAGCCCCGTCTTTGTGCATGCCTCCCCGCGTCATATTCACCGCCTTCAGGTAATACAAAATCGTTTCATGCGCAAGGCCACCAGTGCGCCATGGTTCTTGCGTAATGAAAATCTACATATAGATCTTGAGCTGCCGACCATAGCTCAGTACCTGAAGCAGGCTTCCCGCCGATATTTCGACTCTGCCGTCACACACTCTAACCCCTTGTAAGTGCCGCCACTTACAATCCCATCGCGAATCATAGATTCACCCGCGTCCGAAGGAGACCGAGGCACCCCCTCGACGACCCCGACTACGCGACCATCAGGGCCCAAGCCCTTTATAAAACACTACACACGTTCATTGCACCCACATACCGCCCACGCCGACGGCGAGGGCGGCGCAAGCAAGGATATTCGCGATACCGACATGTCACAGGCCGGTTCTCTCCAGTCAATACAGATAGAAGCGTCGCTGGAGTTTCTTGCACCACTACTTCTCCGGCGCCTACGCATTCCGAAGTGGTGGTACAGATAGCCAATAGTAATAATAGAAATATTAATGTAGATAATTCTTAGTCAGAAGCAATTGACCGAGCCGAGGTTCGGCTCTCTCGAGCGCCTTCGTATCAGACGCTCTCGCGGAATAAGGTAACGGTCCAAGACGAGGCTCCCTCTTGGGAGCCCTTGTGCTGATTACCCACTAATAGAAGTCTCGACCCGTTGAAACTGTAAAAGCCCTCGGGCTAACAGCGGCCATCAGCTCGGGAAGAAAAAACGAATTATGTAACGAAGTAAATTGTGTATTTACTTGATGGCAAGCGATGACTCCTACCCCTAATATCTATATCATATATTGTTCAGTCGAAAACAAGTAAAACTAACTGTTTCCACTACTGATTTCTTTAATGGACAATGAATTTCAAATAAAAATAAATTGTTAGGAACTGCGGTCGTCGCTTAGCATCATTTGAACTGTGTGCTTACTTGTCACCATCAAAACAATAAAAAAACATGTCGTGAATATATGTGATACACGAGAACTGGCCGACTTTCTAAAGATCATCAGCAGACGCCACGCGATGTCCATTAGCCGCTTTGTAATCCAGGCGTGAAGACAGATGTGTTCAATTATCTCCGGCTAACAATTCGCTTTCTATAACAATTGATTCGTGTAGTGTAATAAAACTTACAACTTTCACCACCCTCCTCTGCCGTACGTACGGACGCGTTGGGTCACCAAAACTAAACGCATACTTGTTATAATTAAATTATAAATGAAATATTCTACAAATGTATAACATGTTGTGTTGTTTGTGATTCATATTTAAATAAATAAATAAATAAAATTTCAATTGTTTATTTGCCACATGCTCGGCATCCGCATCAGAGACGGCCGGCTATACTCTAACATTAGCAAAGAGAGGAGCCTTCTGCCCAGCAGTGGGATCTGTATTATATACATAAATATGTACAGTTCGACGATCGTTAGTGGAAACGCGTGGCCTATATTAGTCCGGTGAGACTAACTCTACTCTGCTATCTGAATGTTTACCCAAACCGCTTACCCGTGTCAACAACTGGGCGTTAGTATACATAACGTAATATAATCAGCCACTACAGAAGTTTTTTTTATTTAATGAAGTACATGAATGAATGCTTTTTTTTATTTAATGAAGTACATGCATGAATTCAGTTTATGTTTTATAGAATAGCAAACGAGGAAGCTTTCCACCTGATGGTAAGTGATCACCGCCGCCCATGAACATCCGCAATACCAGAGGAGTCGCAGATGAGCTGTTGGCCTTTAAGAAAGATTAAGGCTCTAGATTCCACAGACTACTTATGAGTAACAGGAAGCGCACGTGTTTCGAAATATATAAATAGGACCGTATTTGGAACGTTTCGTTTCATAGGGCATTTCTCTCGTCCTCTCCCCCCCCCCATTTTCCTGTTGTTATTGTCCATTTTTTATAGTTTTAAGAAAGAAAAACAACACGCATAGTCAAAATTTAAATTTATTCGAAATCCGGAAGGGGTGAAAAGCGAATTAAAAAGCTTACATTCGTGCAAGTCAACTATATGCATGTATACATGAATATATTTATGTAAAAGCCAATAAAGGCGTTTCATAACAAAATATAAAATGGAATATTGAAATTACTCTGTTTACATATAATCTAAACCCGTATGTACGTTATCTAAATCTACGGACATTTACAATTTTGAACCTTATTACAAGTGAATAAGGTTTACAAATAAACGATATTGATATTACGAATGTGGTGGAGGTCATGATTATTTAATTAGATGTTATTTGCTATTTACTTGAACTGAACGACGTGACCGTGTGTAAAACCATAAGTCCGGAATAATCGTTACTTTCATTTTGTTGAGGTCTACATAAACGTCAGATTTACACATATGGACAGCGGTGGAGCCACGACGCAGTTTGTTTGTAGCTACATCATGGGTCGACTCGACCAGGGAAACACACCGCCCGTATAGAATACAACTAAAGTAACAACAACGCTGCTGTGTTTCATATAGGGACCCGGAGATCCAATTACAGGTATCCCATCCTTAAAGATGACAAGGATGGATGAGGACGTCATGAGCCATAGTTGGCATTATCATCGGGTGAACTGTGTGATAGTTTGCCAACCATAATATTGTTAAAAAAATCTGCAGTAATCATGTTTATTTAATTAACTATTAACAGTACCAAGTGACTTGTATAAAAACGTAACAACAAACAAATCGATTACGTCAAAATAATAATAATTTATTCATATAGTCAACTGGAATTTCCCCACTTGATCTATCTTGCTTACGTGATAGAGCCACGTTCCAGCGCAACTAGGGACCAAGCTTCCACGAAAAACTTACTTCTCACGGACGCGCCAATAAATAACCTGATATCTGGTACCATATAAGAATCGTCATACGAATCACGATTCAACCGATCCATATCGTAATTATAAACAAACTACAGCGTGGCTCTACTATGGACCAACAGTGTGCTGGTTTGACACCATTTAAAATTATAACAAAAAAAACAGAAAAGATAGAAGAAGAGGAATATTTCCAATATCACTTCTTAAGCATTGGCTAAACAGGTTCAAGAACAAAGATGTATTTACGATAACATCCATCTGATAACTGAGATTATTTCTCTACTCTTCCCAAAGTAAGAAATGAAGTAACGGCCTGTATACACAAATCCCAATGCTGGGCTTAAGCATCCTCTACAGAGTTCCTGGAGTCTCTAGAGTGTTTTCGAGCATAGCGCAAGGGCTTCACTGCGGATTGTTGGACTTCACGTCTTCAAAATATTTTTTATGTCTATCTTAATTATGCATGTTTTCTATCACCGACTAGAGACATTACCGCCTAGTGATCACTTTAAATTGCAATAAACAATGTTCATTGGTGACGGACCTTAACCGCTTTGACAATACCTCTTCCATTTTATTTTTAAATAAAAATTATATCTTTTTTTATATGAATGGAATTGATTCCCATATCATCTATATTCATCCTTGACAAGGAATCATAATGCAGATGCGTTGTCACCCTTCGCGACTGCGATGGATTGCCTCGTCACCAGTAATAAAGGTCTACGAATACCTGCACTCACCAGACAAAACACAGTTACATTAAGCAGTTATTTTACGCTAGTATTCTGTGAGGGCGTGGTCCTGCCCCAGTCGAGCTAACCCATTCATTCTGCAGCTAGAAACAAACTGCAGCGTAGCTCTACCACTATGAAAACCTAAACCTATATTATGTAGGTTTCTTTTTATTTTATGTTTTTCTAAATAAACTATATAATACATTTGTTAATCTGACACATTTCTTTGCTATCTGGAAATTAAATTATAATCCGCATTAATTCCTTCTAATCTACCTTAGTTTTTAAGACGTCCATAATCTTACAATAGAGTATTAAAATAAATAACCTTGAATACGCAAGCTATAACGATTCCAATAAAAAAAAACCAGTTCACCCTACACACGCTACGTTGTTATAATTTTAATAACAATACCTCCTACGCGCATCCTACGTGTATTTTAACGCCTTAGGGGGCGCCGTGAAGCCCATCTACCTACCCCATCTCGGATCGTGGGTGTCGTTATAAAGAAAGAATGAATATAAGTAAATCATCATATCTTATTCATTAATTTATTTATGGTGACAATCAAGCACCCACGTTGATAAGTTGTCAACGCGGTGAACTAAAATGCGTTTGTATCAGCAATTGGATCAGATGACTTATCGCACGAAACACAACAGGCGATTCTTGAGTCTGATGTGTTTCGTGTGATAAGTCAACCAGATTCAGTATTAGTTTATGTTAGGATACTGTGATGGGGTGGCTTATCACCGGATTAGGGAACACACTCCTGCTTCAATCAATTAAGCTACATATTGGCGCTAGCAAATTACAATATGTCGTAAGTGACCCCAATCACTGACCCTACATTACCCTAAACTTACCATGTTATGATAAATGCATTGCGACGAGGTAATAGTGCATTGAGTGAGCTTTATATGCGCGATTCTTTTATGTAACTAAGGGTGACAAACGAGCACACTGCAGATCCGATGGTAAGTAATAACTGTGGTCCATAAATACCTTCATTTATCGTTAACAGTGATTAAAAGATCACACTCATTATCACGTTGACTTCTTTTTTTTATAGTAAAGGTGGAAAACGAGCCTGATCATAACTAACTGCGCTAACTGTAAAAAGCAGCAATGTTAAGATGCAATTTCAGTCCGATATTATTTGAGAGTGTCTTAAATACTCGCTAACTCGTTCACATCGCAGCCAAAAAGTAGATGCACCGTGGCTTTTGGTGCGTGTGTAGGGGACCCAGTAATAGGTAATGAGGCGTTCTATCTCAGTCTAGAAGGGCGACAACAACAACAACGTCTAGAATCTTATCTGAGGGTATACCTATGTATATTTCATGAAGCGTAATAATCAGTGATAATTTACCTTCAGGTGAATTATGTTCTCGTTTGTACCTAATATTATAAAAACGTCTCCAAACCACCCGTCACAGTCAGCCCATAAAATACGTGAGAGCTAGATATTGTTTGGCAACTGGTTAGCCTGTTCGCTTGGCATGGCGGGCGACGATAGCGGGCACAAAGCGGGCATTATCGGCGTAGAGGCGCACCGCAATCGCCTCGACCCCGGGAGCATAGGCCGTAAGACTAACTCCGGTTAACGAGATACGGCCGTTATTTACGTAGATACTAATTAATTAACAAACAAATGTAAAGTATATTTTTATATATACATTTACAATAAATATATATATATATATATAACTAAAGAGGGTCTTACAGCATAATCCACCAAGACCACTGCAAATTGACGGAATATCGAAATACTTTTTGTTTTATTTTATTTATTAAATATAGAGGTGTCGACGTAGTGTTTAAAGGCCGTATCGCTTACCATCAGGTACATTATATGGTCGTTTGTTATCTATAATATCACATAGACTAAAAATATACAAAAATTAAAAATAAATAAAATGCATCATAAACTCGAAAATATACAAGAATCATAATACATTATAAACAACAGTGTCACTTAAATTTATCCGGCCGGGTTTCGCCGCTGACGATATCCTAAGGGGATGTGGGTTAGACACTGTTATAAAAGACATTACGATATAGTCGGTACAAAGCATGTGATGTTAGAAAAAATTATATATTTTTATGAGCACACAGTTCTCCTGATGGCAAGTGTTTCCTGCAATCCATGACATCTACATTCATTCTCACAAGGAATCATAATGCAGATGCGTTGTCACTCTTGAGGACTGAGATGGAATGCCTCGTCACCAGTAATAAAGGTCTACGGGTCCCTACCAGCAATCATCAGAGGAAACACAGCAGCATTATACTGCTATTTTACGCTGGTATTCTTATGGCGTGGTCCGTGCCACGGTCTAGTTGACCCGCTATTTCTGCAGCTAGAAACAAATTGCAACGTAAAAGTTACTTGTATTAAGGCCCTCGGAACTCAACATACAGCGGTCATGAACGTGAAATTAGCGTGGACCTCATACGAATCGTGTGAGACAAAGATAACAAGAGTAAGCTTCCACTATTTCCTGAAGCTAAGCCTATCGCTTATATGTATACATGTTGGGAAGTGTTCTTAAAGTTAAATGTGGTGGAGGCCGCAGTTTGCATGGGTCGGTTAGACTGGGGAAGGGGCAAGCCCTCACAGACCAACGTAAATTAGCAGTAGCTGCCGTGTTTCGTTTGGTGAGTATAGGGATACGGAGACCCTTCTTGCTGTTGACGAAGCTATTGATCTAACTCCTCAGAGGTGACCACGTACCTGCACTATGATTCCTTATCGAGGATTAATCTGAGTGTCACGATGCACAGGAATCATTTATCGTCAGGTCAGCTGTGCGATCGTGTTTACCCTTAATACAATAAAAAGTGAAATCTGTTAGGCGCAATTAAAATAAAATTTCAAAGTCGAATTTGAGTGTAACGGTATGAAACGTCTCGAATTCAAAAGGACACGAAAATATGGACTCGGCTAGAGAGAGAAAAGGAGATACTATAATATATTGTTGATTTGTTTTTTTTTGTCCTTTTCTGTCGTTACTCAAAATTTGTATAAAGTAAAAAAAAATCAAAACAAATCAAGGTCTAGATCGCCAAAGAAGTGTCACATTTACTAAGTTTTTACAAAGCAATAATTAACAAAACGCTACCTCATTGGGCGTGAATCCCACAACCACGAAGGCCAATACGTCTTACATCCTACAGTATTACCGCATCAAATTTTTAGAAATATGAATTTTTCATACTCTATGTCCTAATCTTTAGATAGATAGGACAGTCACGCCATAGACAAAAGTGCGTAGATAAAACGTTACCTTGGAAGACTGAATGGCTATTGTGTCCATGAATGAACGTATAATTCTAGGACATTCGTTCATTATCATTCTTGAATACAATGTCTTCTCTCATTCCCATTCCAAGAATTGTCACTCAGTAAACACTCTTGTTTTGTTATTTCTTATTAAAGAAGTGCGATGAGATAGTAATCCAATGTAATAAAAAAGTCCTTGTTCTCTGGTCTTCTGTGAGGGCATGTTCCTTACCTGATCGAGTCGACCCTTCCACTGCGGACGTCATTTCTTTTTCCAGGAAAGCTGTTCATATATATCACAGAGGGCAAGTTAGGAGGGAGAACGCATCTTCTAATTGTACCAATATCATTACTCAATAAGCTAGATTTTGCCTAGGGAAATAACATTTAAAAGTTTCTTACGCAAAAAAGACACAAAATAGGCCAACGCCAGAGAGCGAACAAGACAAAATTATATTATTACACAAAGCTCGTTTTTCTCGTCTCTCTCCTCTTCCTCTCTCTGTTTCTCTCCATCATTTTATTCTTACTTTTTTTTTAATATATACTTATAAATCGAAGAGTCGATCTGTTACACTCCTAGATTGTTACTATTAGGGCTGCATCAGCTGTCTAGTCAGCACTAGCATTCTTACACGATGAGATAGGACTAGCGTCGGTTCAGTTCCGAGTCCACCTTCCTTGACGAAAGGACATTTACCGCCAGGAGACAACCAACTACTTCTTCAACGTCAACTGCTGGTCCACTATACTGTAAGCGGTACCAGGCTTTTGTGCTGTTCGCACATCCCACGGGATCCTGAGGTACTAGTATCGACACGAAGCCCACGACGTCTTCCACTCCTAGCTGTTAAAGACTATAGTGAATGGCACGCGCTCGTTATTTTTTTATAAATGATCTTATTATCCGATATTAGAACCGAACGAAGCTATATCAATATTCTGACATAAGATAGTCAAATAAAAAACATTTCACTAAGGCTTAGGTTATACGAGGCACTAAACCGATGTAAAGGGTATTCTTCACGGGCACGTTTCCTTTGATATCAGACGGAATGGTCCAATCTACATAGTCGTATTGGCGAGGTCTGTCGTAACCCTAAACATTCACGTTTATTGATAACAGAGATTGAACGGCGTAAAATCTTAATGCTCTCCTTCGATTTTTATAGCGTTATCTACCTACCGGAATTTCATTGTGATAACGCCTGCATCGTGTACTACAAAAAAAATTCTATAATAAAAATATCGATGGAGTCGGAATCGATTGCGTGGTTCAATGGACTGAATACCAGTTTCCAGGTCTTGAGTTAAATTTTCACAAATCTCCAGTTTTATTGAGGTCATAAAAATAATATAGAAGAATAAATGAATGAAAAGTGACAAGTGGTTTTCTTTAACAGTAGTTGAGTCTCACGTTGCTGTATGATATTTTAGAGTATTAATGGGTCGGCTAGAACGAGGAAGGACCGCGCCCTCTCAAAATAAAAACAAGTACAGTAACAGCGGATATATATAAAACCCCCTGTTACTACCAACTATTAACCCCCTCCGGTGTGGAGCTTATTCCGCCACGTGGCTTCATTGCGGAGTAGCGCATTCCACTTCACATATCTTGGAAATCTATCACCGTCAGGTCAACTGTGCGATCGTGTTTACCCTAAATACAATATAAAAGTTAAATCTGTTAGGGCGCAATTAAAATAAAATTTCCAAGTCAAATTTGAGTGCAACACTATGAAACGTGTCGAATTCAAAAGGACCACGAAAATAGGTACTCGGCTAGAGAGAGAAAAGGACACTAAAATAAATTTTTAAACCTTTTTTGTTTTTGTCCTTTTGTGTCGTTACTCCAAATTTGTATAAAGTAAAAATAATCAAAACAAATCGAGGTACAGATCGCCAAAGACATATTGTTTATTTATTTCTTAGACATGCAGGTTTCTTCACGATGATTTCCTTCGACGATCGAGCATGTGATAACTCATCACTTAAAATTGCAATCAACAACGTCCATTGGTGGCGGCACCGGGAATCGAACTCGGATTGCTCGCGTACCTTGAATTTAAATGCGAGCGTACAGACACTTAACTACAACGGCTTTCACAACCCTCACGGAATAACAGCATTAAATACATAGTTCGCGAGTATCTTTTAAATATAATTATAGGTAAGTCAAAATGTAATCACGGATCCGTTATCGCCCTTAGAGACTAAGATCGGCTTCTTCATTAACAGTAATTGGGTATCTCTATATTCAATGAGCAATATCTTAATTTAATTAACTGATACTATCACTTTAATATATTCAGGGGATTGTATTTATTAAGTGTTGAATGGTAATTAGCTGTTTCTTACGATATAATGTTTGTTTATTCAGATTTTAAATGATTTTTTTTTATAATATAAGCAGTGACAAGACAGTTCACTGATGATAAGTGACAACTTCGACCCACGACAACGTCCTCAACAAAGATAAAAAATGTACATGCTTGTCACCCATGGAGAATGAGCTGGTATGCCTCGTTACCTGTAATAGTGTCTTCGGATCCTGCTTTGCACAGGCTTTCACTCGGCCCACGAATTGAACTCGGTTTCCTGGAATACCGTGATTTGAAATGAGCTGTTATATAAATTATTTGTAAAGAATAGGGCTGATGCACCCTGTTTCTTTGTAAAGGGGCCTTATCAGCATTCGTAATATATCCAATAGAATTAAGCTCTGTCAATTCGACATTCAGTCCAAGTAACACATTCTAAATCTTTGTTCTATTTCATGGTAATTTTTCTTCTATATTTGTTTGTATTAAAGCCTTAAAGCTATTCTCCCATTAAAATTCCCATCCAGCTTATTTAACCCTCAACTACCCCTCCCCGCAGTATGAATGGCCGATCTATTCTTGTTACAAGGGTTGGTTTTGCTTCGGCGTAGCTTGACTGATTGCACAGGATTACGCTCTCCGGCGGTTACGTCGAACGTTGTTGTAATTTTAATATCGTTTACTTCTACTGTTTTTATAGGTAATTGCAATATTTGTTAAAGCCCTGATATGAACAGACGTAGAGCCACATTTATTTCCAGCTATACCTTCGAGGTAGGAAGGACTACAATCTCACAGAATAACATCTTGAAATAGCAGCATTACTCTGCTGTAGTTTTAGTGTTTGCTCTGTTTCGTCTGAGTGTAGGAATTCCATCCCCCTCAGGATTCATAACCCATCTGCACGAACATGTATCATCAGGTTCAACTGTGTGCTAGTTTATCAGCTAAAATAAATATAAAAGTCTTTATTGAAAGATTATGTGATGACGTTAATGTTTTTTTTAATTTTAACTATAAGATATGTACCTAAATAGCAAGTGCTGTACAGTACAAAACTGTCATTGGTGTATATATCAAAATTTTTAATTATATAGAGATCCAGCCTCCGAAATGTGTAGTTTTGAAGTGTTTATTTTTATATTTACTCTCAGTCGCCATGTTCGCGAGCCTGTTTTGACACATACAAAAGGAAAAATTAAATTAATAGATGACAATATTTGTCCAGATTATGAATTGTTTAGGAGTGTGTTAAAAGCAGTGAACAGGCAGTGAAGGTGAAACCAAATGTTAAGTGTCCTTAGACCTTATTACGTACACATGGTGTTAATATGTTTCTCACCCCTGAGTACCATGTTATCAGAAAAAGAATCTCCGGTTTAACTCAATCATCATATAAAACGAAGCAATACAATTTTTCAACTTAGGTCTGTGATACAGTCGAGCATATTCATGACATGATGAAAGAATTCTTAGCTGCAGTAGAACACTACAACATTATTTAGTTATAGTATAGCATTGAGGGTGACAAAAGAGCACAGTTGAAATACCTGATGGTACGCGAAGATTTCGGTCCATGACATCTATCTACATTTAAGACGCATACCCCTTCAGGACTGAGATGGATTGCGCCGACGCATACCCCTCAGGACTGAGATGGAATGCTCCGATAGCTGTAATCCAATCTTTGGATTGACCGAAACGAAACAGCGGAGTTACGCTGCTACTTTACACTATTATTCTATCAGGGCGTGTTCCTACCCCGGTCCGGAGGCGACCCATTAATATTTCTATACATATATAGAACCTCACTTTGTTAAACATTTGTACGTTGCTATTTACTTGGTCCAATAGGTAAGCGAAAATAAAAAAATCTCCCCAAATAACCATTTTTATCCCGAATCTACGCTCGCAAAATCACTGACAAAAGCCACTACAAATAACAAATGTCCCTAATAACTTAGTAGTTCTGTCACGAAGACATGTTTCATTGTGGCACAAAAGATCTCGTTGGACTCGAGAAAAATTGGATTTACCGTTATAATTGGGTTAGGACAAATTTAGTTTTGGATGGCTTTGTCAGCGGGAGCCCTTTGGGGAATTTTAAGTCTCGATAGGTATGAAGTGGTCTTTTAAAAAAATGTATAAACACCACTTTATACCGATCCATACTTATTTACATTAAGTTACAATTTTTATGTACTCTCTACACGGTACGCGTAAATGTAGTACAATCCCCAGTGTCGGAGTCATTGATATTGTTAATTGCAAATTTTTTTTACCTTGTTCTCGGCGGTGAAAGACAATATCGTGAGGACACTTGCATGTCTTAGGAATAAAAAAAAAAATTCAAAGCACATGTGCATTTTATTTAAAACGGAGTCCCGGGGCGAAGTATCAATTGGGTGGGAACACGTCCTAACAGAATAGAGACTAGAAATAGCAGCATAACGCTGACGTGAAAAACTCACAGATAGGCATGCCATATTAGCCCTCAGGCACCTATCGTGATTTAATTACAACGCTACCGAAAAATTCGCCGATTCATTCCTGGCCCAAATACCAACCCTTTTTGAGCCCCGGGGCGAAAGTTATTTATAAAAAAATAACTTTTCCCGAATTGCCTTTGAAGCGTGAAAAAGTTTTTATAGGCTCTCGCCTCTTCGCAAAAATAGCCTCTGGAATTGAACTCTTTCCTTCCAACCATTAACCGCATTAATTTTATTGCCGCTTTATACAATGGTACTAAGTCTTGTATCAAAGAGCTCTAGCGGGAGTTCAAATTTAATTGTTGGAGGCGTTTTATTACTTCCTATTAAGTCTGGACTCATGGACAGAGCCGTCGTAGCTCAGTGTCTAAACGCTACCTATTAATTCACGGTACGCGAGTAAACCAAGTTCAACCCCCGGTGGCGGCTATCAATAAAATTGTTAGTGCCAATTTTAAGTGCTGATTTTACCACGTGCTCTGCATTGAAGGAAAACATCGCCGAGGTAATCGGCATGACTTTTTTCGAGTCCTGCAATCCGCAGCGGAGCCTCATTATGGACTATGCCTTAAAACCTCACCCAGATAGGAGTCCTATACCCAATAGTGGGATTTATATATGTAGGCTGTCACTTTACTTACTTTGGAGTGGAGACTAAAAGTCCTATCTAGCATTTCGTTTATAAAATTTATGTACTGACATGGCGTTAATAAATAATCTTTTTATTTTATTGGTGATAAATGAGCACACATATCACACTTGTTAATTAATGATTGCTGCGGTCCATGTCACCCACATTCATCCTCGCTCCTCGATAAGGAATCACAAAGCAAATACGTTATCACGCCGAGTTGGAGTGCTTCGTCACGGTTACAGTGACTAACGAGCAAACAGTTCACCTGATGGTAAGTGATTCCTGCCATGACACCTACATTCATCTACAATAAGGAATGATGTTTTTTTTACAACATTTACGATATGTTTCTAGCTGCAGATTGAATGGGTCAGCTCGACCGGGGTAGGACCACGCCCTCACAGAATACCTACGTCAAAGAGCAGCATGACGCTGTTGTGTATCGTCTGGTGTAGGATCCGGAGACATTTATTACTGGTGTCGAAGCATTCCATCTCATTCCTCAAGGGTGATTATGATTCCTTGTCAAGGATAAATGTAGATGTCATGGGCCGCAGGAATCACTCACCATCAGGTGAACTGTGTGCTCGTTTGTCACCCTCCGTACAATAAATTAGGCGTTATTTGATATTTTTACCAAACATAAAGGGTTAATATTACTTAGCAATAACATAAAAACGTTCTGGCATCGGATGTTATTTATGGGGTCGACGCTTTGGTTCCTTCAGTCCAAGCACGATTATTGGGGTATATGTCATAAGGGTAGTTTGGTTGAAGATTTGGCGAAGCGCCACGCCAGAATAGACGCAATGAATACGTAAAACAAAATATACGAGCACACACTTTAAAATTTCTCATTTATTGTTTATTTTATAATTTATTTATTTATTTTATTTATTTAACATTTAAAATGAGTTTCTTAATAGATACGGAAGCTACTTATTGTTCCCACATAATTGTAGCAAGTTAAAGTAAAAGCAAGTGAGTTGTTATCAATAACACAAAACACTACTATACAATACAATACAACATATAAAGAAATACACATAAATAAAACAAATTACCACACAAACCAGTGTTTAAAAAAATTTACATATTTTTCATGTCTTTGCTCCTGCAAAGGTCCACCACATGGTTACCGCAATGTCTATTGAGTAAAGTGCTGGCTCGGAGTAGATACGTATTTTGTCTGTATCTTGTCCATGATAGTGGATAGTGATAGTGAACGGACAGAATCGTTTTATGGCGACAATACCTAATGTATTAAGCTTCAGCTAGGATTAATACTTTAACAGTCGCGTGATGTATATTGGTTAGAGTACCTAGAGAGGCTTACGCGGTCGCGGGTCCCGGTCTCGTTTGTTGTATGTATGCCCCGGGTACCTGACACTGAACCCACCTCCGATCGTATTGCATATGCATTACATCGATATAAAGAATGAACCACAAGTGAGTGCTTCTGCGTTTGCTAGAATCAGTTTTGTGAAATAATCAGAAGACATCGCCGTGGTCGAAATCGATCATCGATCAATGCTTTATAAATACTTTCGATTCATCTCTACTTCCCTACAATTGACGTGTAAAAATACCTAAGGTATTAAGTCCGCCTTTATACATACATCGTTGTACATAAAGCTTTAAGAAACAAATAATAAATGCTAATTCTAAGAAGTAATATATGATGGATACGTTAAAACTATTTTTTATAAATATAATATCTTCAACATAATCGTCAAAGCCTACCCGTAGTCACCCGTAGTCGTAGCAGACTCGCATATGTCACTCGATCTCGTGCGTCTCGGCCCGTACTGCAATAGGCAATAAGATAACAGTTAATGACGCACATTCATCATCTTTTCACCTCATCACTAGTCCACTGCTGCAAAGGCCTCCATCACAGACTGCCACCTGCATCGATTGATTTCCCGAAGATTTGCATAGTTCGTCACTCCATCTATAGAGGTCCTACGCTGTGATAGCCAATACGAGCTCGCCGCTTTCTTCCCCATCGTGTATCTGTTCTATGAGCTACATGGCCGGCCCAATGCCAGTTCAGCTAATTGATCCTTTGAGCTATGTCGGTTACCTTAGTTCTTCTACGGTTCAAACGTTTAGTCTACGATCGCGCAGACAAACACCGGGACACCATAATGGAAGAGGTAACAAAAAAATATGTCATTATGTTCGTTTGACTTACCTCAAAATTACAATGCAGTCCTTTTTTTGTACAGTCGTATTATCTGAAAATAATAAAGACGAGTTTAAAATCCAAAATTGTATTAAGTCAATTTTATTTGTGAGTTACATCAACATTCATCAGCGTTTACCAGTCCATAGCTGAACCTTGGACCTCTCGAATTGCACGCCATTACGATCGTCGACAATCTTCATTCAAGGCTACGTGGAAAGCTAGTTACGGTGAGACCACATTGTTTTGTTTTGTTATTCGTATCGAGACTGGGAGTTTTCTAATTACTTTTCTAGTGAATAGAATATATAATAGAGGTCCATGGCTCAATTCATAATGCTGGCTACCTCACTCTATCTACAGCCGGCAGTAATAAAACGAAAACCAATTTTAAATACCCATTTAAGGAAACAAATAAATCAAATGAAAGGATAGGAAGCGGTAGAGTATGCATACTCGAGCATAGTCTTTTATTTTTATTTTCTTTACAAAATAAGTGTTTATGCAAGACAAAAACTTGACAACACTTAAGTCGGCGCACATGCAACGTTAACATTAAAAAAACGTGTCCCTGCGTCGACGTCGTAATAGTGTTGTTTTTATTTAAACGATTATATCTGCCATTTGTAACAGTACATATTTTATGTAGTTTATAGGTCAAATTACGAATACATTAAACAGTGGTATAGCTACATTGAAGCTGGTTTATGAGTGCAGCATCGATCCAGTCCATACATTGACCGGAGAAAGACCACCCCCTCACAGAATACCAGTTTAAAATAACAGAATATAACTAAAGTATAAATATAACTGCTGTGTTTTGTACAGTGAGTGTAGAGAACCGACGACGTATTTAACAAGTAACGAGGTATTCCATCTCAGTCGTCACGAGTGATAACGCTGACATCTACTTTATGTCATGGAACGCATCAGCGACTTGGTTGGTTACTTGTAAATGGTTCCCAGGATCCACCCACTACACCATACGAAAACCAGCGTTATACGCCTATTTATATATATGTATGTGTAGAGGGTTTCAATGAGAACACCTTTTCTTCGTTACTAACTTCTTTATTAATATCTTCTACCCCGTTACAATTATTATTCGTATCGTCGTTCTCCCTACTACTCCGTCCGATAGAGTGTGCCTCACCTGTAGAACGAATGACAAAGATCACACTTCGGTCAGAAACTATTTAATCCTACATATATATATATATGGCAGTCGTATTATAACATATATACTTACATGCAAAAAGTACTACAAGTTTCCTGCCACCACTATTTCGTAGAACCAACCTAGACCAGCGGTATTTTCGAACCTATACCACTTTCTGACCTATAAGGAAAGAGTTTTACTTAAAGTTCGACAACGTAACAAAGGTTTACATATAAAAACAGACATTTTAAACAATATAACACGTAAACGCGAATTGCAGCAATAATGGTTTACGTGCCAGGGTACGGTCTGCGAAACTTAAGGTCGTAGGTAGCCCACAATTCGACTATTGCCGTAAACCTTCTAGCAGCGCACGCATTTTCATTAAAAGTGGTTAATCGGAATGTAAGAAATGCTTATAGCACAGCTAGAAAACTTTTAAAAAAATAAAAAAGGTTAACTTAGAAACCACCTTTCTTCTCACTTCACTTGTCTTAGATTTTTTTTATTTATTTGTAATCATGCAGATTCACACGATGTTTTGCTTTCTCTCACAGACGAAACAAAGCGTAAATTTGCTAATTTCATTGGTGATGTCACCGGAATCGAATACAGGTTGCTTGCGTGTTTGTGATATTAATAACGACCAAGGCTTAATACCGCGATAATTGTAACGCGGGCCCTTTTAAATTACGTTACAACACACGTGTAGTAATAGCATACGGTTATTAACAAAGAAATCATCTCTGACGCAACGAATTCGAATGTGGGACACGAACGAAAGGAAAAGTCTATTGGTGTAATTATGTGGAACGTTTTGAAGTTGAAGCGAAGCGGTCACAGTCACTGCATATAAGTAGTGTCTGTCTGTACGATACAATCTTCGGAATTACTTAACCATTACCCATGAGGGTTAAGATGACATGTCACTTTGTCAATAGCTTGGTCTCCACATTCTTAAGAACTTGCACTCTTAAACCGGGATCTATATCCAATGTAGTAAGGAAAGAGAACTCTTATTGTCCTCAGACCTGGACAGAATGTAATCATAAGGGTGAATAAAAGTAGGAACAACAATTTCCCTGGTCCTTCTTTTATACTTTTGTCTTCAAACGAAGCAGACTTTCCTCCATTGCAAAGCTGGAAATGATAATATAAGTCTTAAGGAATTTACCCAGGCTGGTGAAAAAATTACGAGGATCCATGTGATTAATGCTCACATCATTGCACGGAAATTTGCATTTGGTCAATCTCGAGTTGTGCCGATCAAAATTGGAACGTGTTTTAATATTAAGCCCTATCATGGATAAGATGGTAAGAACCAGAAGACATCGCCGTGCTATAAATCAACCAGGACCCCATCAATGTATAGATTGATGATACTTGCAGATTTGTATGTACAAACTATTACTCACCTATAAATCCGGGCATGGCCAAGCGAGATTCTTAATCTGGCCTTCAGCCATTAATCGAGCTCATCGTGAATTTTTCGTAAACACTTTACTGGCAAAACTAACTCTTTCTCTTTCTTACAAGTTTATAATGTTCGGCTATGTTGTTAGCTCTCGGGCTCGACACTGCTTGCTCGAAGTCGGTCAAGTGGAATTAATTTCCATAATCGATTTGCATACCGACCGAATCGTCGGAGGTCGATGTTCGCAATATTTATAATTAACTTTGGTTTTGTGGTCTAAGGCAAAACTAGCTTGGAAGGTGGAAGTCCTTGCAAAGGTATAGTGGAACTTTACCGTCACGAACGTGTGCTTTTGAAAGGGTCAAGAATCCTTCACAAAGCACATGTTTGATCGTGTGTGGGGTACTGCTGTCACATTTGGGCAGGCGCTGCAACCCATGAGAACAGCGATTGAATGCCGGCTTCTATATGCCTTTTGGTATCAAAACACAGCCGTGTCATTGCTATATTACATGCCGGTACTCCGTGAGAGCTGGAAGTACGAGCTGTACCTCCAGCTCGTACCAAGTTGCAATGTATCTCCAAAACTGACAATTGTGTTATGAATAAAATATTATATCCTAGATCAGAAACGTGAGGTGATCGCAGACGCACGTGCTCCCAACTAACACCGTTGCAGGGGGCGAAGTTTCAAAGTTTGCGGTATTACGGTCAAACCGTACTTACGTAACTCGGCACCAGACGCCGACGAGATTACTCTGTCAGTGGGATAAATTGAAGAAGCTGCGCTTTATGGGATAATAAACCCGATTTCGTGATTTATCCCGTAAGCCGGTACGCTTCTGTCTCAAATTTGCCAAGGATTAATTAGCTTTAATTGGATTGGAATTCATTGTCCTTTATAGGAATCGTGTCGATTATTTGATTTTAACGTTAATTCCGAAACGCTAAATATATCCTTCTGGATTTAAATTTTGTGTTTCCATTAACACCTTACGTTTCACTTTGTTAAGGATTAATTGGTATTAGTTTAGCGTAAACGTAATTTAATAATATTTTTTATCAAACATATATATATATATATGTTAAATATATATAAAAATATTTAGTAACACGTTGAGTGCCACGCAATTTTTAAGGGAATCCCCCGAGGAAACACGTGCTGCTCCGTGTTCCGGTGTTGCGATGTTCATGGGCGGCGGTGATAACTTACCATCGGGTGGGCATAAGTATAGAATAGGTGGCTCGTTTGCCACCTATTCTATACATATAATAAAAAAAGAAAAAAACTACCGACCGATTGAAATTAACTCGATACAGATGTGTAATTATATAATAATAAAGTTCGAAACATAGCAGTATTATGCTGCCACTTCACGCCTGCACGCTGTTGGGGAGCCGACCCATTTATTCTGCAGCTAGATACAAAGTGCAGCTTAGCTCTACTACTGTGTTAATGTATGTAAAAGGGCTTACAGATACTTAATACGGTTTAACTAGATCTTATTAATAGCAATAGATGGATATAGTTTGAGTAATTAAACAAAAATACTCGTACCACCGGTAAGGAAGAAACCTCGGACTACCAATCGCAGTGTATGACGACTCCCAATTAGAAGAAACAGCGACCTTGAAGTTTTTGGGTAGTTGATTTATACAGGTGGATTAGGATTGTACCTCGTAGCGATCTATGTGGTCAGTTCTAAGCTCAGCAGAGTACTGATGAAGAAATAATGATTTAAATAAACCAGTCTTCTCTCATTAGCTTCTATTTAATTGTCCGATATCGATCTTTTAAAAACTGGAACAGTATCGCTACAAATTAGTGATTTTAATTATTTACTAGGGATAACTTTGACAAATAAACATTATATTAATACAATAACATATATGGTAACTCTGGAAGTCCTGGCCATGGCGATATTTTCTGGTTCTAACTAAACCTTTATTACTGGAGACGAGCCATTACATCTCAGTCCTCAAGGGAATAAACGCATCTGCATAACGATTCCTTGTCAAGGATGAGTGTAGATGCTGGAATCGCTTAGCGCCAGGTGAACTGTGTGCTCGTTTGTTTCTCTCAAAGTAATAAAAATAAATAGATGACATCAACTGCCGAAGAATTTTAGTGCCGACAGAGGCATTCACACGTCCCTTCCTTCTTGGTCCCAAGCCTTCCCCGGTCCGACGTAATGCGGGTTCAGAAGAAAGTTCATTAGTGTCAAGAACGCGGGACATAAATACCCGAGTAGAAAACCTGTTGAAATTTTGGCATTACATATTAAGTCTGTGGGTCCTATATTCTAACAAAGTGTTTAGTATTCGGAGCAGTATAGTATTTACTTAAAAACTCTGGTAACAACAAACAAGCACGTAATTCGGACGTTTTTGTGCAATTAGTGCGATAAACGTATACCGAGGTAACATGATTTTTATGTGAGTGTTACTTCCAGTCCACAATTATTACGAATAAATAAATACTAAAGCGTTCTCATCCCCGATGATGAACATCGAATGCCACCATATTGACTTTGTATCTAATTGTCTAACTGTTCGCCATATGATGCATGGAAACACAATGTTTTCACCTCATAATTGGGATTCTATCACTAATCGTGGGAAACACACCCCATTAGAAGAAGTATGATTGTTTACAAATATATTCCAAATAATGGGATGTATCCCTTCACTACTCAGCGGGCCCCCGCTCGCGGGTCTGTTTTGCTAATGCTGTAGAGGTCAAAAGACCAACAGCATCACAAGAAAAAGGGGATGTATCCCTTTTACTACAAGAAAATGTAAGCTATTTTTGGAACAATTTCACTGTCCCGTAAAAATCTCGCATTATCTTGTCGCCGTTGTTTCTGATGGAACGAAAATGAATGTTAATTGATAAATTTACACTGCCGCTATGTAACTGTATTCGTGTGTTGACATTATCTTTTTAAATTCATATATGTACATATATAAATATATAACACTGATTTGTTACGTAAGGTGAATGTAGGGAAGACTTTTATTGACAACGAGGTATTTTATCTCAGTGACCAGTAGTGACGACACATGTCCTGATTCCTTATTGGATGGATGTAGGTGTTCACAAGTTGCAGTTATCAGCCTTGAGCCCTATCAGGAGAACTGTGTTTTAAACGACAAACGAGAACCATCTTTACTTGTAATATTTCAGAAATAATATCCAATTCAAACCAATTGACTCAATAAGCATCCAAGTGCATCTCCATTACATATTCTCTATGACTTCCGGTAACAGACACGAGTCAGACGTACCTGTACAGAGACGCAGAGCAGACAGTTTACATCTAAACATAGTGCGGTATATGAAATCAAACAGGGCGTTGGCTTCATCGAGTCATTGACTCGGTCACTTGTACAACGAAGTCTATCTACGCTGATGCATTACATATTGTTATAGAAATTAAATTAAAAAAGAAGAAATTTATACACGTCTAGATTATGAGGATTTTAAATTATTATACTACTAGTATAGAAGATGAAGCGTCGACCTATGCAAGTTTGCGGGAAGTCGCTGGATGCAGGCAATCTGTGGGGGAGGCTTAGTTAAGCAGTTGACTGATGCCAGGCTGTGATGATGTGTCGATGATGACGTAGATATTATACTTATATAAAATACCCTCTATTATCTGTTATTGCAAACCATACGTACAAACTTATTTTAAAAGTATCTTGACAGTGATATAGCTACGCTGCAGTTTATTTTCGCTGCAGATTGAACGGATCAGCTCGACCGTGGTAAGACCACGTCCTCACAGAATACCAGCGTATGCTAGTATTCTGTGTTCAAATACCAGTATTATGCTGCTGTGAATGATGGGATCCGGAGACCATTGTTTATTGGTAACGAGGCATTCCATCTCATCCCTCGAAGGTGACAACGCATCTGCATTGTGATTCCTTGTCAAGGATGAATGTAGATGTCATGGGCCGCAGGAATCACATAACATCAGGTGAAATGTGTGTGAGTTTGTTACTCTAAATATAATAAGAGTAATAAAAAAGTTTAAATAATATACGTTTACGAAAATACACACGAGATCCCACAGTTACCCTCGAGGGGAGGGAAGACAGGGTAATGTAATATTTGTACTCAGTAAAAGCCTTTCGGTGGTTTCATTCTCAGTGCATTGGGAAGGGCTGGCAGGATATCCGACGAAACGCACCTTCTACTAAACTATCACCAAATAACTTTAAGGAGAAAGGGAATACTGCAAAACCAGTGCTGAATGAATGGGTCGTATCTTCACGTCTTTTTTCTACTTTATTTTTATGTGTAATTATTTTCAGATTTTAATTTTTTGTTTTACGTGAATTTTTATTATAGTGACGAACGATTTGATTATTTTTTTTTTGTTTCTGTATATACCGTATCCATTTGTAACATTTAACACAGCAAAAGTTTTGAGGAGCTTAATCAGTAATTGTGTTGAACTCAAATTTATATGAAATTTAAGTAAGCCTCCGATGTGAAGAATAAATGATAAATTTATATATGAGCTTCTAATTTATTTATTTAATTTTTCAGGACAAGCAACAGAAGTAACAATGTGGCTTAGACTTATACATTTGTAAAATTAAATTAATAGTTCTTCTAACTATAGATTACCACAACATGCCTGTTCATTTAGTCAGATTAGTTGGATAAACAGGATCATCTTCTTTCACTAGTTCTAGGCACTAATTCAGTACTTTCACACGCAAGGTATTAGTGTATGTGACAAGTACTAAGCATTACTTACTAAGCTAGTGTAAACCAGGCATTATAAGATATTAAACGCGAGCAATCCAACATTAAACGATGTCCTCTTGGTCGATTACGACCACGGCCTTTCTGTTCTGGTTATTACCAGATTACGTCAAATGCACAGGATATTATAGTGCTTTAACATGTGTCCAACATACAACCCGAAAACGAACAATTTGTGACGTAGAAATATTTATTTATTTAACTTTAATGTACACAAAACATTTATATAAGGGCAGTAATATAGGAAAGGTATATACAAAGGTGCAGCTTATTTTACAATTAAAATCTCTTCCGGCAGGCCTGCTGTTGGACATATTATCGGGGGGAAAAAATAAATAAAGAAAAATAGAGAAAAATAATAATATAATAATAAGAAAATAAAAATAAATACAGAACTATATTTATTTACAATCATGCATAAATTTATCAATTAATACATAAATAAAAATGCATATAATATATAATGTAACCATAAATAATATACATATATATACCAAACAATAAAGGTTACATAATATGTCATATATTATCATTATTGGCTTGGAATACGTCTTCCCAAAATTATATACACAGACAGTGTCCGATATTTCGAGAGGACATATGCACATTTTAAAAGAATTCTTTTTTCATCGTAGTAAATTGCTTCTATTCTCAGTTTTTCCTTTCCCCTCCTTACCTGGCCGATGTTCTCCCCTGTTTAACTTATCTACTTTATTGCTCCACCGTCCCCTAAATCGTTTATATCTCACCAAGGGAAGTGTTACCTTTTGGGACTTCTGCAAGACACTTTCAATATAGTGTTATTTTATTAACTATTAAGAAAAGTGGATAATAAACCTTTAAATATTTTAAACAGATCATAAAATTTTACGTGTAAAGTATCAAGGTGGAAAAATGAAAATTATGTCCGAGGGAGAAAGTGTATGCGTGAAAGAGAAAGAAAATAGAAAAAGAGAAAGAGTGTAATCCTATTTTCTCACTCACTGAGACATTACACTTTCTCTCGAACTTTTAGTTATACTTGTTTGCTTCGACTTCCACTTTCACACTTTTAAATTATAGTATATGAAAAATTACAGTTTTAAACACGAAATCTTTAGTGGTCATTTAAAATGATATAGACTAATTTTATATTACTATCCAGCAATAGGTCTCGAGTCGAAAACGAACAATAGACTAAAACATGTCATATTAGTCTTGAGGGACGGCATAAATAATGAGATAGGCTATTAATGACATAAAAATTACCCTTGCTACAGCCAGAAACACATAAATTTCAGTATTTTATATGTCTCAATTGTAATATATAATGAGCGTAATACTTTCGTATTACTCACAATACATATTATTCAATTTGAACACAAAATAAAAGAAATCAAATGTATGTGTTACATTATTCATTTTTTAGGGAAAAAACTTTTTTTATTAATTATAAACAAACAATAATTGTTACGGTAAGGATATTCAAAAGGGTTCTGTACTAAATTCTCGATTAACTAAGTTAAAAACTTAGTTACACACAGATTTTAACATTTGCTGTTCACAAAAAAAAATCAATTGGCTTTAATTACAATCTAAACCATCGTTACTCCTCCTGGGGGTGGTCTCTTTTGGTATTAAAAGGGGGTCGCAATATGATCAATAAATACGACCTGTATATTCCCATGTAATAACAACATAAAAAAGTAAACTTATAGGTTGATTAGTTTAAAATGATTAATCATTAACAATCATTAATTGAGAATTTTTAAAATGTTATTTTAATTTTACAGTAAAGGAGGATCGCAAGGCCGATTACTTAACTTTTTGGCATTTTAGTGGGTCGCGACATAAAATTGTTAAGAAACAATAAGCTAAACGAAATGATTTTAGATTATTCAAAATTATTAAATTATTACTATTTATAATAGTACACTTACTAACTATATAAATTTCGTATAAAATGTGGATGTAGCCGAAATCGCACGTTTGTGATTGATTCTAGAGTACAACCTCACCGTCCGAGGTGTGCATTAATGTCACAACATTCTCTCATGTTTGTTATCAACTCTTTGCTTAACACTCGTCTTGTTTTTTTACTTAGTACAGCGGTTCTCAAACTGTTAAACTTTTTAACCGACTACACGACAGTGGTAACGGTAGTACAATTTTAAGGGTAACGAGAAATTTCATCATCATTGAAGAGGATTGATGTAGTACTTACCATCAGTTACTGTATAAACGAGCACATCGTGTGTCACTTGTAATAAAAAAATTCCGGATGCTTTCTCGACAAAATTATAAATAAGTTTATATGCAAAATCATACACCCATACACAGACTTCATAATTAAATTCGAACAACACGAAATGTGTTCCAAATATCGCTACTAAACCAATAATTAATTCGCACATGGTAATAAGCTCTAATTCGGCATGACGCCGTAATGAAGGAGCGAGGGGGTCTGTAATGCAAAGAACTTGGGACTTGTTAGTTTGGACAACATGCGGGTTTGAGGCTACAGTTAGATATTAAGAGACCTGTCCTTGAACTGGGGTATGTTTGTATGTATTAAATGTGCGTCTCAAGCTTAATGTGGTACGCCAGTTATATTTTATTTTGGGATGTTTTTTTTATAATAGCAGCGTAAAATCGCTACGTCACTGTTTCGTATGTTGAGCCAAATCTCTCAGTCCTCATGGTTGATGAATCTGCATCTTGAATCTTAGTTAAGCTGTATATCAGTGGCAAATTTCACTCACCAAGTTAACTGTGCGCTCCTGTATCACCCTTAACTCATAAAAAACACGTCAAATAACACGCGCACACTGCAATAAAGAAGTTTGAAGTTTAGGTCTTCTGTTTTTTCTTGTTAGTAAAGAGGTGACAAACGAGCACAGTTCTACTGAAGGTAAGTAGTAATTGCGGGACAGCACATCTCACCCATCCTTCACATATTCAAAATGCACTTGCGTTGTCCTCATTATGGTGCAAGGGTCTGGTCCATCCCCGGTAATCGGGTAAATTATGATAGAGCTAGACATCTGCAGCGTGGCTCTATCATTATATATATAGACAAAAGAAGGATTACAATTCCCTATCATATGAACACAACTATCATAGCTTAAGGAGGCAGCATCATAAGCATCATTTCAGAGTAGGACTACGCCCACAGAATGCCAGCGTAAAATAGCAGCATAATGCTAATGTGTTTCGTCTGTTAAATGGATCCAGAGACCTTTGTTACTGGTGACGAGGCATCCCATCTCAGGCCTCAAGGGTGACAACGCATCTGCATTATGATTCCTTGTCAAGTATGAATGTAGATGTCATGGGCCGCAGGAATCACTTGCCATCAGGTGAACTGTGTGCTAGTTTGTTATTTTCAATGCAATAAATAAAAAAGCACCGGTTTACTGCATTCACAGAACGAAAAGTAGGAACACTGAGCTTTTTTACATTAGTATTATGCGGTATATTTCTTTCACGATCGAACCGATTCAGTCTCGCTACGACTACATCGAGGCTACACTTTAAATTGGAAAATTGGAACATGAAAGTTATTTCATTAGGAAAATAATACATAATGCAAATTAAAATCACGAATTTCTATTACAATATTCTCTCTTAATATTACAAACACATTTAACAATATAAATCAAGTCGGCTTTCAAAGTGTAGTCGATACAAATTTAACCGATAAACCGTATAAATCACTTCTCAGTTCCAATATTAATCAGAGTTATTAATCGAAGTGGCCGCTTGTATACAGTTCGGGCGGTATTATTGGAGCCCGGTATCGGCGAGGGCTAAAGCTTGCACGTGTTACTTAAAATTCTAAGTTGAGCGGTTCTCAAACTGTTATTAAAAATTTTAATCTAATACATTGTGGTATTGGTCACCGCTGCATAGGACTACCCCAAATAGCTGGTGTGACGGCCTATGCAAGTATGCGGGAAGTCGTGCCCCCCCAGGATCGAACTGCACGACGAACGGCAAGGAACTCTGTGGCAGTCTGTGGGGAAGGCTGAATATATCAGTAGTGGTGACATGATTTTTTTTTCTTTTTTATTACCTTAAGAGTAACAAAGGAGCACACAGTTCAAAATAATTCCTGCGGCCCATGACATCTGAATTCATCCTTGACAAGGAATCATAATGCAGGCATTCCATCTCAGCCCTTTGAGGGCTGAGATGGAATACCTCGACACCAGTAATAAAGGTCTCCGGATCCCTGCACTCACCAGACGAAACACAGCAACATTATGCTGCTAATTTACGCTGGTTATTCTTTGAGGGCGTGGTCCTACCCCGGTCGAGTTGACCTATTCATTCTGCAGCTAGAAACAAACTGCAGTGTAGCTCTACCACTGTTACTGTTACGATAGATTCCCATATAATTTAAGAGCCACTCTGCAGGTTTTTTGGTGCAGAATTAATGGGTCGCTTCGACAGAGGAAGGGCCTTGCCTTCACATAACACCAATGTAAAACAACCTGAGTGATCAGGGGACACAACGACAGGTATCAAGGCATTCCATCACTGTCCTCACCTGGATGTAGATATCATGTCATGTCCCAGTCATCCAATGTCATAAGGTGAATCGTGTGCTCGTTTGTCACCCATAATGTTATAAAAAAACAATACAAAGAGTATATTGTGCATAATTTTTTATAATTTATATGTTATATAACTCATATATTTTAAAACTCTTTTCGTTACGGATGTATTTGAATGACATCATTAATTATAGTAGGTTCGATGATATATATATATAAAAACAAAAATAATGCTTTTAAAATATCTAGGCTAAGTATAAGTTAAAATCAATACAAGGCAACAAATTAATACAAATAAACGTAAATACTATCTATCTATATATATATATATATATATATATATATATATATATATATATATATATATATCAATATATCGTATGTATAATTCGAATTTAATAAGATGCTGCTAGCTCTCTTTCAATAAACCGTTAAGTTTTGATCTGAATTATCGTCTGAAGTCAATTTATCAAACATCATGGAGTTCTTACCGACTGGACAGCAAAGTTTGAGAATCAGTGTCCCGTGCATTAGTCACGGACTTACGGACGAAACTGCACTAATTGCGTTCGGCTCCGTTATCACGGAGGCGATAACGTGAATTGATATTTGTTTAGCCAACGTTCCTTAACCGAAACACACACGATTATAGATAAGAAGTTATTACTTTCGGGATATGTTTACATTTGACTGATGCATATATCGACGGTCAATACACCTTTTAGAGGTGGGAGACCTACGGTGCAGCTCATTTCCAGTTGTGTGGATGGGTCGGCACTATCGGGGATGGCCTTGGACTAAATGCCAACGTGAAATAACAGTATAATACTACGGTTTCTTTTGCCGAGTGTTGGAAGACTCCCTCTACCCCCTACCGAACGGCTTTTTAGAGCGGTGGTGGAGTCGCGGGAGAAGAGGGTGTTGGTATTACAATGAACCAATTTTACTACCCTCTGCGAACATAACCAGGGCCGCAATGCTGAATCACCTAGAGCTGAGGATTGTCAGCTTCGTTCTCCCTAATCTTCACGGCCGAACTTTATATGGCCGGCCGGGACGACTGATGTTTCGTAATGCTCACTTTCCTGGTCCCCACAGCCTCCGGGTTGCGGACTTGGGGGAGTCAGTTATAACGTTGTGATTGGGACCGTGTGAAAAACCGCACCCCGTGTTCCGTTGCGCCGAACTGGAGAGGTGCAGGGGAGAGTTCCTTGAACCGAGAAGAGGCTGCCAATAAACCGCCGGCGCCGGTGGGGTGAGCCAGCTCAGAACTTAACTTATAACCTTAATAATGAATCATGGTGTAAACAATATAATTAATACCATTATATTATTTAATAATGTAATACTTCTTTGATACTAAACATTTTTATTTATTGTTAACTTAGCCCTTAAAATTGTTTTTGTTTTAAATTTATATACACAATTATTGTTTTTACAAACGACTATATAATTAAAAACAATTACAAAAACAATCATTCTTCCCATTTTTTTTTCTTTTTATGTCCGTTAACTTTAAGATACGTACCTAAATAGCGCACGCTATATAAAGATTCAAACCCTGAAATGTAAAATATGTACACTGTTGATGTCTTCACAAATAAATTAATACATAAATACAAACATATTAAAGCTTTAAAGAAATAGTTAATAAGATTAAAATACAAACAAATCAATACCGTAACATAATTAAATATAAATAGGTTAATTAAATTGCCGTTTTGTATGAAATATTTTTTTTTTTCAAACTATTTTATTTATTTATTTATTCAACACACATCTATCTATACAGATTTGCCTTTTTGTTTTCTGTTATTCAATGTAATCACCCATGTAATCGATGCATCTTTGCCAACGCAGTGGTAACTACCACTACGTTGGCAATGATGCATCGATTGATGCCCTTCTTGTAAAAATCAGCTGGACGGGAGGCAACAAACTCTTCAAAGGCATTTTGTACTTTTCATCGCACGTAACAATTCCGTTAAAAATTCTTTCATTTCTGTGCCTGTTGAGCAGAGCGAGGCAGGTCTCATCACGAACGTTGTGCTGGCGATTGTTAAGTAGATGGGTATCTATCAAGCTTTTTTACCTTGCCAATTTGTCAAATATTGTTTTGATGTTAACATCAAAAGTTACCGCTAGCTCGGCTGTAGATTGAGTATCATCAGTTTCCACAATCGCCTTTAATTCATCATTGTTGACCAAAGTGTCTGGACGATCACGAGGTTCATTTTTCAAATCAAAACTTCCAGAACGGAACCGGGCAAAGCAATAACGGGTTGTGCGTTCGTTTTGTAAAGTTCTCTCCGTAAACTTTGTTGATGTTACGTGCCGTTTGTGGCGCGTTGATTTGAATTTTTAAAGTACCCATTATGATTATGACGAAAAATGTTCATACGTAATGAAAATACAAAACTAATCAATAAACAAAAGACTGACTTTGTAAAAAGAAAGTCATGTTTTTAAAAACAAAATAATTTGAATTTAGAATTCACAGCCAATCAAAACTTTTTTGGTTTGAAATGGCCAATACTGAAGAACGCCAATTGCATAGGTAAAGAACTAATAAAGGTAAAGAATTAAGGCTCCCGTTCAACAAACGTTAAATTGTATCGACGTCAAAAAATAACTCAAAACATTGGTTTAGTAGTAAAAACGTATCTTCAAGGTTATACCCATGCGGTACGAACGGTTCGTTCGTCGCTTTACAAAAAAAAAGGTATTGGAGCAAGTAATCAGGGGACCGGTTGTGTTCGGAAACACAAGGGCGTGCCATTGAATTGAGACTTTCTTCGCTGCATCGTGGAGGGATTGTTAGCGGCCGCCTGTTACACCGAACGAGTTTTTTGTTTTATCATTATTATCGTGTAAGCTCGAATGTGTTTGTTAAATTATTACTGGTGACACATTCCATGTTCGTCGTCAGGTATAACGGCGTATCTAATATGACATAATGTGTCCTTATAGAGGGTGAATGTGGGTGCTATTGGGCGGAGGAATCACTCGGCATCAAATGTTATTTCATAAATGAAACGGGTTTTTTTTTATTTGTATGTAATTTTATAAACGTACACATTCCGTCCGACGTATATTAAAAAATAAATTTATATTTAAAAAAAAATACTTAAGAAATATCTAATAGATACGTTACCTTAACCTACATTGTATACTAAGTGCACTCTATTTTCAATATCCATAGTTTAATTTATTTGTTTTATCCTTACGAGATCCTACAGTCAAACAGTTTGCATACAGTTTTGTGGGACACTATGTTATGCTAAGATTATCATGTGCCTTTTATAATTCTAATAAATAAATATATATTTATACATATAATTAGAGCATAATTAGCTACGCGTTTCCACCGTTGATTGGCGGATTTCACACGTATTCGATATTTTTTTTATTACTTTCTTAGACATGCCGATTTCCTCACGGTTTCTTCCTTCACCACCGAGCACATCAGCCGGCATCGGTGATCGCATTTCAGTTTCCTCGTACCGTGAATTAAAAGAGTGTGTTTATAATTCACCACCACGACTCGATTTATGTTAATCAGTTATTAATATTACCATGGTTTTGTAAAAAACAGTTAAAATGATGACTAGCTAAATAAATGAAACGTAAAAAATACAACAATTACGCAAACAATATTTTTCGTATGTCAGCTTCGTCTATTACGGTGTGACGGGCGTCCTGTGTGATGCAGGGGTCCGACGAGGGGATGGTGCGCTAAAATAGAGGGGATTAAGGGGGAATTAAGTTACCATGGCAACGGCGTGCCTTATAGTGACAGAGCGTGGCGCTTATATACAAATAATGTAATACGAATGCAAAAGGCGGGGAAGGAATGTTTAATAGAAGACGGTGCGATACTCCGAGTTACGTTTTGGGTGCGGGCACTGTTTATTTAAATTTATTACATTTTTGTAGATAAATATTTGTATGATAAACACGGAGTAATGTGGAAATTATTTGTGCTCACAACACCAAAATGCCCAACTTTTCAATTACTAACCTTTATATTTAATTTTTTTTGTGTAATTTCTTTTTGTGTAAAATTGCTTTTGGATTTGGTGCACTTTTTAGTCGCTATCAGAAGATATTTTATTATAGTGCCAAAAGTACTTACTTGTACTAACAACCAGTAACATAGTGCCGATGTAGGCACTTGCACAAACGTTACACAAAAGTTATATCTTGTGTTACCCTTCACTAATCAAAGTATGTTCTATCCCATATGCTAATACAATTGAAAAGAAGGTCTGGATAGCCGCAACTCTGTTAGGTACTAGATAAACATATTGAAGGCTTCAAGGGAAACAGTCGGAAAGGACTAACGCTAGGGACCTTCAAGAAAAGAGCTTTGAAAAGAACCTTTCTTACGTCCAACAGCGCATTTGCGACTCCTGTGGTGTTGCGGATGTCCATGGGCGACGGTGATCACTTACCATGGGTGATGGGTGAGCGGCTTCTCGTTTTCCACCTGTTCTATAAAAAAAAGTATGTAGGCATCACGTGTATAGAAAGAGACAAGAAATCTAAAAATGCTGTGCACGAGTATATTCCGTTAAATACATAGTAAGTAGTAACTTAATATATATAGGTAGAGACATTTTTATCACGTAGCAGCATGGTTCTAGCTTCGGCATAAACGCTCTCATATATTATTACTGATGACTTGGCACTCGATCACAGCCCTCAGGGGTGACAACGCATCTGCTGCATGACTCCTTAACCGAATCGGGGCGCCGTGGGCTGCAAGAATCACTAACCGTAAGATATGTTCGTTGCCCTTAATATAATCAAAGAAAGGACAGAGAATGTGACCGGGGAAGAACAATGCTTTAAATTATACGAATGTCAAAAGCACTTAAATGCTGCTGTGTTCTTAGCAAGAAATTGCATCTTGATATCTAGGATGGATGTGGAAGTATTAGTGGGATGAGAAAAGGTGAGTGACCTGAACGCTCATTTGTTTTCATAAAAAATCTTAAGCAAACAGGCTGACGCGTAGGCCATTAAGACAGTAAATTTGACGCCATACATTTTACAATTGTAACACTTTTTATTATATAAATGGTGCCTAACGAGCACATTATTACTGACACACACATCCGTACTTGACAAGTTATAATGCAGATGCGTTTTCATCCCTTCACTCTAGACTCCAGAACACTGTACACCAGCATTATGCTGCTATTTTGCACTGATTTCTATTACGGTCCTTCCCCGCCGAAGTTGTGCCGCATTTAAAAACAAATTGTGTGGCTATACGTTTAAAATTGCTCAGGGGCAACAGCGTGCTCTATAAAGACACCGTGAACTCCTTATGTGTAGAACATACTAAAAATAAATAATTAAAAAAAACTGACAGTATTTCCAGTTAACGATGACACTGACACGTCAAACACATCAATCCTCCCCGTGACTCAGCACTCGTCGGGATAAAAAAGTTAAAAATAAACGCGATAAAATCCCTATAAATATTTTTTATTCAATGTGCAGTATTCTCGTATATAAGAAATCTTTATGCTGACGACGCCTGTGTAACCTGATACTTTGCTGAAGATGTAGAGAACAATGGTAGAGCTACGCATGCAGTTTTCTTTTAGCTGCAGAATGAATGGGTCAGCTCGACCGAGGTAGGACCACGCCGAAGAGATTTTTGTTGTAAAATAAGCTTATAACCTTTCTTATATGACTTCCCTATACACCGCTCTTCCATGATTTAAAGAACAGGAATTATAGACATTATATTAGATCATACGAGATGGTAGCTGACCTGATACCAAGTGATCCCACATTCACTATCGCAGATGACTTAATTATCTCGTTACCAATTATAGGATTATAGATAATCGTATGAAAGTGTCGCGACAGCGACTAACCGGCGACAAAACGGCCCTTTGTCAGCGGGAGGGGGGCTGGGGGGGGAGGGAGGTTGCAGCCGGGTACCGTGATTATCCTATTAGCGAACCCCATTGTCTGGTGGACAGGAGGTGATATTGCAGTGTACATACGACCCGTATGGACGCCTGAGGAATTTTACTTTCATTTATATTTTGTCTCGTTCACACGAAAAGCGTTACGTGATAATGTATTAATACTAATAAAGAGTTATATTCACATATACTGATGCTGGAATGTGCATAAGAATATATTATTCGCTTTTAACCACGCACGACTAGGTAGTGGAATCAGCTGTCGCCAGCGGAATTCTTTCCAACCTTCAGAAGAGTCTCTGGTGGTGCGGCGGTGATCTTAATAATAAAAACTCTACTATATAAAGTCACGACTAATGTAATATTAATTAGGGTTGGCAATCGACCCCGCGACTCGCCTGATGTTAAGTGCTGCCTTAAGCCCTTGATAGCTACCTCAGTCTTAAAAAATATATAAGGATGTATGATTTCACCCCTGAAGGCTGAGTGGGAAAGCTTCGTTACCTGTAATTGTGTCCCCGTATACTCTACATTTCACGAAACACGGCAGCGTTATGCTGATATTCTGTGAGGGCGCGACCTATTAACGATGCATGACTCTCCTGCTGTTAATGCATTAATAATAAAACATTAATAGTTTCGGCTCCCAATGTTTGCTCATTTTATTACCTGTGAGCAGTCGTTGCTCCGACTGAAACTTTAATAGTGTGATTCAGGCACCGGTCAAATATAAAGTGCCAGTGCTGTGATAATTTTATTGAAGTAAGGAATTGTGATAATTAAGTGAACGTGATAATTTCGTTAGGTTATGGACAATCATTGGCAATGATCTTGTGCAACCGTATACTGTTAAATAGTTCAATCTATATATGGTCATCGGACTTCGCCCTTACTTACAAAAAAAAATCTAAAACGTATTCATAAGGACCATTATGCAGCTGTACTAAATTAGTGAAATGGTAAATATTTTAAGCCACAATAAATCTTAAATTATAATAGCATAAAGAAATAAGCAATATATTGTACTTAACTCAACCTCGGGGTTCTGCAATGCGTTTAGCCCTAAACGGATAGGATTTTAAAATGCTTCAGGTAAAAACTATGTGACACCTAAATAACATATATAGAATTATAGCATACAGGTATATTAGAGTTTAATTTGCCATAATACTCATTATGGTATAGTTATGTAGGTATAACTATTACGACCTTGATCTAGAACCTTGAATTATAGTCGAATTAGGTCCTCTTTGTACCCTAATATTCATCGAAGAGGGATGGCGGGGGAACGAAGGATACGAGAAAGGGACGTATCCCTAGCCAGGTTGAAATTACAACGTATAGGTTTATACGGCCATTAAATTCGCAACGGAGGGACGGATGTCGATGGGGAAGCTTGTCTTCGGGGAACGATGCCTTCATCCAATGCCTTCAGCTTTTAGAGAATACGATTAACGAGGATATTGTTAACTTCAGTATATACAATACTAACACTAGTAACAATTGTAAAGTCACGCTGTAATTTGTTGTAGCAGCAACATGAATGGGACATACAAACTTAGAACAACATAACGCAGTGATGCCGGGGATGGGAAAACACAGTTACTAGCAAGGCTATCCATTGATACCTCAGCCGAATGGATGCATATTTTTACGGGTTGCTGTCATCGATAATCATTAGGTGATCTGTGTACTTGTTCAATAATAATTTATACTTACCTAACAAGTTACAATGATTTTATTTCTAATGTTTTTCGCCACGTTTCAAATATATGCGTGTGCCGGGAAACATCGACCTTCCATGACTAAAGGAACGGGAATTATAAAAATTACTCTTAATTAATTAACGTGTTGTTGAGAAAAGAAAAGAAAAATTAAACATAATTTAAAACATTTTGTTTGTTTTACTCACTTATATCACATTCGTGAGTTTATGTTAATTGTGTTCACGTTAGGTAATCTTATATTATGAATATATTTTCTGTATCCTCATATGTAATGACACTTTGCACATGTTTGTAAAATGAGTTCTCGGTACAAAAATTAGTGATATATAATTATAAGTAATTTATATCTAATGTACGCTGATAGACTAAACCTTGTTGCATTTGAGACTTAAATAAAATCTACAAACGAAAGAATCGAAGAAAATTCTTTCACTGCCTGACCGGAATTACAATAAAAATCTTGAGACCATATGATAAAAATATAGGTCGGAAACCATTTTCTTTTTCGTTGGACAACTGATTCCGTTTTAGACACGATATAATATATACTTTCATTTCGTGATTAATTGTTTTTTATACTCTTTATTGTTTGTTATATTTTTTATTAAAGTTTTTGTTTCATATATCTATTTCCTTGTTTATTTTAATTAAGATTAGAAGAACGCTTATTGTATTACGCTGTAATATCGCATATTTTCTTCTTTGATTTCTTATGTTTAAATGAAAATGTAGGATTTTGTTTGTCATTCATAAATTCAAAAATTGAAATAAAAATTATAGGTCATAAGGGTCACAAATATATAAAAAAATATATTTATTACCCGACCGTTAATTGTTTATGCAGTCGGATTTTCATTTAAGAACGTTATTCAATAGTTAAATGAAAGCGTCATTAGTATTAATGGTTTAGGGTACGGTCTGCGAGTTTAAAGGTCTTAGAGTGGATCCAAACCACCATTCAATTATTGCAGAGAAAATCTTCTAGCACAAGCCAACTCCAACTAAGCTTATATAGTTGGAGTGCTTAACGGTGGTGCTAGTAATGTTACTGTGGTAGTGCGCGAAAGCGTTACCGTATTCCGACCAAGGGCGACGAGAGGAACACCGTGGGGTTTTTGTAGTCCGACATAACCCTCCCGACGACCCGCGGCGGAGGGGCATCTTATGAGAATTTCCCCACATAAAAAAAATGGCTTTAGTAATGTAAAAACCATTGCTTTAAATATTTCATATATTATATATTAACCAAACAATTTATTCGGATTTAAGTAATACTTTAATTTTTATACACACGATACAGTATGAACAAGAAAAATAATAAATTCAAACTACACAGACAAAGAGTATTCGTAAGTTTTAAGCACAACCAGTTCGTTTGCGGGGACCTTACTCCACGAGGCCCTGTGGAAACTTGAAAGTTGCCACCGCATTTCGTGTTGTTAAAAAGTTTAACGATACAAAGAATAACAAACTCAAAGCTCTACACAAAGCCTCTACAAATTCCAGTTATTCCGAATATATTTATTTTATTTCTCAATGTGAAAGCTGTTAGTTTCTAGTCGTATGTATGGATGGGTCGGCTCAACGGAAGGAATACGCCCTCACAGAAGACCACAATAACAATGTCTTGATTTGGTGAGTGTGGGTACATCTCGTCCGCGTTCTCGACGTAGCACATATATGCAACTTGCATGTTTTTTGTTGTCTTTGCCTTCATTATTGATTGACTCTAAAGTACAAAGACAAAGAGGTAAGGCCACACTGCAGCATAAGTGCGTCTCCTCAACTGCGGCAAGACCACGGCCCAACTGTTTTTGAGTGTTTGTGAGTTTGGAATTCTGAGGATCGAATGACAGGTAAGTAGGCGTTCCGTCGGTCCTCAGGACAGCTCCTCTGTTCTACTGGTGGTAAGTGATTGATCTGTAGACTCCAGGACCGCTATGGTGATTCCAACCTGATGCCTTGGTAGCTCATTGTTCGTGTTTATTTTTAATGTCACGGTACGCGAGCGAACTGATTTATTGCGAACAATTGATTATTGAAATATTAAGTCTTGACTTATCACCTGGCCCGTGATTCCACAAAAGAGATGTACCCTGGTCACAGTGATAAGTTCACAATTTATTGTTATCCAAACGTATCAATCATTTGAATGTATTTACCTGAGAATCTGGTTGGAATAACTCGGCGACGCTAAGGAAAATATCCTGCGACCCACATCATCCTCCATAAATAACAACAATGCAGATGATTTCCCATCACTGAGGACTAAGATGGAAGGCCTTCTCACCAGTAACAAGGTCTTCGGTTTCATTCTACTACCGACTGCAACAGTACCGCTTAATTACTATACCACACCGGCAAAAAATCGTACTTGTGTGCGTCGATTCCCAGTCGAGGAACAATATATGTATATCACAAATTGTTCTTTTTTCTGGTCTGGATGGCATCCCTGAGACTCCATCTGAACCTTCCTCCGATGTTATTACATATTGCATCAGAATACGGAACGGTGGAACTTATCACGGAAGAACGTCATTTGGCAATAACCAGAAGATATCGCCGTGGTCGCAAATCGACCAGAAGGAATATCATCATTCGTGCTACAGCTCGTTTATAACTGCGGCGCTACTCTACCATGTAAAACACTTAAAAGTTAATTATTAAGTGTATATTTTGATCAACTTAATCACCAATTGTTTGTTCAAAGCGTAACTTCCGCGCCCTGACATAAAGAGTTACGTAAGAAGCAAGAACGAGGCGGCACTCTGCGTAATGGCTGTGCGACACGGCGACGGTGGCAAATGGCATTTTAACAGCCAATCAATAGCAAGGCCGGGAGCATTGTCGCCAGACGCTCTAGGGCCGTGCCAATACGTCCTTATTATGAAAAATATTCATTTTCCCAATATAAAATCAATATTTCGTATACATGATACACATTATTTTCTATAGTATTTAAGGTGACAAACGAGCACACAAATACCTAAACTCAACAGGAACATTTTGCTAGTATTGCTAGGGTAAAACCTTTAAAGATGTAACTCAATAATGTCACAGACATTGCCTTAAACATGTTGAGTATTTATAAACATGCTGTATCTCAATGACACATATCTCTGATCGCGAAAGTTTGGACTAAATGTAAATTACTATCAGCCGGCTTTTGTTGTGGATATCATTTTCGGACAAGCCATCCAAACTATTGTAATAATTTACTAACCTGGATCTCTTAAATGTTTTCAAAAATTATTGTTGTATTTATTTACGAAATTGAGTACTTTTTTATTTTTCGTTGTATTTACTTATTATTGTAATTACTTAGTGCATATAAAGATATATCTTTTAGTAATTTGTATTTAAAATGTCATATATATTTTTAATTAAAATAAAAAAACACATCCATCCGTAGTAAGGAATGGATTGTGTGAAGAATGTTGTGGAAGTAGTGGATGTCAAACGGAAAAGAGAGAGATCGAAGATATGGCGTTGGGGCTGACTAGGGAATCCAATCCCGCATTAACACATCAATCCCTAGCAGGCGAGATTGATACCATCAATCTGATCCGCAGGATTCGCGGGATTATAAAAAAATCACAGTACCTTTTATTCTACGATCAATGTATTTCCGGCGAACTGAATGCAATGAAAATTTAAAAGTACCATTCATATCTCGCTTACTACCATCAAACACATTTTTATTGTTTCCGAGTAAATAAAAGTTAATATTTAATATTCACTACTAACAAGCAATGCATGGCTATGCTCAGTGATTCTCTGCATGATAGAATATCAACGTAGAACGCAGTAGAACGGGGGTGACCGATACACTCGTAGCCCAAAAGGTCAGCAAGCTGAAGTGGTAATATCCCTCAGCTCACGGACCCCTCAGTTCCGTGAGCCCTGTGTCCGTTGAAGCTGTAAAAGCCGCATAGGCTGACAGCATCAACATCAACAGAATCTAAATGGCAATTGCCTGGCAGTCGAAGTGTAGGGTGGTCCGAGCAACGACCTATGCAAGTTTGCTGGAAGTCGATGGATGCAGGTGGCTAAGTTCAGCAATCGACTATGGATAGGCTGTAATGATGTAATTAAATCAGCAAAAAAAAACGACAAAAAAACTAACGAATCAGCATGACTTACGCACGTATAGGAAAATACTTCATTTGGCGTATTTCTAATAAGCCACGAGGGAAATCACCTGTCATCTCAAAGGGAATACTCTACCATAAATATACAATGGATCGTATTCGGATAAACGCACTTACATATATATATACATATTTATTATTAGTCCCGCAAAACTTGGAGTTATCGACACCCCAAATTATATGCATTCGAAGATGAGCCGCGTGATGGCCGTATGTTCTAACACCCTATCTTTAAGGAGGCCAGCAGTGGGATTCATTTATATATATATATACATACATATATATATCGTACGTACGTATTTGATGACATTATATCGCCATAGTAGTTTGGCGAGAATTACACTCAATATATAAATTTCAACCTGTTTGATGCTAATCATATCTAGTCTATTACTTTACTTAAGAAGGGCACATCACTAGTATTATTACTTTAAACGCAATGCGAAAGTACATACTACAATATAGTCGTAATTTATGTTTAAATTTCTAACTTTTAATTTTAATGGTGAAGTAAATAGTGAATTAGACATTTCCAAGGTATCGAACTGCCAGCACTATAAGTTGGAGAGTGACATTAACAATGACAGAGCCACGATACAATTAGTGTCTAGCTGCATTATGCAGCGGGATAGGTCTGCTCGACCGGGGAATGATCATGTCCTATAACAATACCTGTTTCGTATGTGTAGGAACCCATTACGGGTAAGTTAATATCTCAGTAGTCACGGCTGAATCGTTGAGGATGGATGAAGGAATATGTGAGTTATGTGCTCGTTTGTCATTATTTATTTATTTAAAAATATAAAAAAGGCAATACAGAGCTTTTAGTCTTTGTGTGCTTTGATATAGATAATATAACTGACTACAACTTTAATATAAACTTGTTACAATCATACAATTGAATCTCTGAAGTCTTGATTTCTATGATATTATAATTTTTTTTTTTAGTTTTTTTATTTTTTTATTATAAAGCTTACAATTAAGCAAATAGAGAGCTAACTTTATGGGAGTATACAAGGTGCTTTGAACAAAAGAAATTGCGTACACAGTATCGGCACCTAGACATCATCTAGACAGCTAAATTTCAACAGCATCGCTTTACCAGATCCAAACCTGCGGAAGCAGTTAGAGAAACCGTGCAATAAGCGAACGTAATTAAGCGTCCCGTTTGGTAACGCGAAAGAAAACATAGAAGGCGATATCGCTGAAGCCTAATGAATTTAACCCTTGATAAAGCAGGAAATTAGTGGAACGCCTTAGTATTAAATTGGATTTCTTCGAACAGTTTTTGATGCACCAATAATTCAGTTATAAGTCTTCCATCATGTTTTGATATTGTTGAAAGTTAACTCATATGATAAGGGAGTGAAGTATATTTTTGAATGGACTTATGTATAAAATTAGGGTTTTACAAACCCATCACACGCTCTCCTGTTAGTATGACTGAGGGCGATAGATCTATCCCCAACAAATATTTAGGATGCACATGCGTTGTCTCTTGCCATTTGACTAAATCATAAATCATTAATCACGAGATAAATTGATTGTTTGCGTTTTTGTATCACGCGTGTTTAACAATAATAACTAATGTTTACTTCTTAAATACCTAGTTTCTAGTCTGTCCTATCTTTAGTCTTATATAAATATGTTCGTGTTGTGTACATGTAGTTTTATTTATTTCTCTTAATCCTGACTCACAAGGCGGCTATCAGAGTTTCTCACGACGCTTATTTCGAACTCTAAAAAGTCAAACGAGCCAAACTCTTGACATTGTTTTCCGGAACTACGTAGTAATACGTACCGTAGCTGTGTTCCGTTCTATAACTGTTATATATTTAGACCGTGAATTCGGACACATAACGATCATGGCTCAACTGTTTTACATAAAATATTTTTTACTTTTAATAAATTTACTACTTAATGCTTCATATGTATTAAGTCGTACTTGGACATGATATAAGCATCGGTGAGCAAACATACGTGTGGACATTATTTCATTAGTAATATTTGCTTCGTGTCATTCGACTAACGTTCTCGAACACAACACAAGCAAAAGCATACGTAGGTTAGTGATGGAATGATACGAAAACACTTCATATACTAAACAAAGCGGACAGAGAAGCCTTTATGGACAAACGAGTCCCGTTTCGACAATATTTCATAACAGATCTGAATGCAAAGAAAACAATAGCATTGTGTTCCAAATGACCGGGTTACCGCGTATATAGAGGAACATCTACGTGACGGCACGCTGCCAGCGATGTACGGGCGGAAAAAAAATAAAAAACTCTCTCCCACCACTCCTTCCTATCTAGCTTCTTATTTTCAATACCATGACTCTTACCAAGATAAAAACCTTCGCCCAACCAGCAACCTTCCGCTTATGTGTCCCTCTCATAACTCTGACTTAATCCACTCCTCCTTGCTTGTTAAATCCGTTCTTCTCTGGAATGCTCTCTTTCCAGAAGTCAGGGCGGCTACGAATCGTTACGCGTTTAAGGTTAAAACTTCGGGGACTACTTCTTAACAGATTGGCAGAATCATTAGATAATTATGTATTTGTATATATACCATATATATGTCCTGTTATATATGTATTTTATATTAACTCATACGTTGTTTATTTAAATAATAAAATATTTTAATCGGGACAAACTTTTAAGCATACACATACTTCATCTCCACATCGCCCTAAGGTTGACTGCTAGAGAGTGTCTAAGGCATTAAGACCGACTTTACACATAACTGTATATAAAGTTTAAATAAATAAATAAAATGTACATACATATGCTTATGTAATAGAGACATGCTGCAGCATGCATGTGGCTCACCTTTAACCTGACGGTAAGTTATATCCGCGGCGTACCTATGTATATCTTCGACACAGATCACACTTGATTACTAAGATGTAATGCCTCTCACCAGTAATTGAATCTTCGTTTTCCTATATATATAAGATGTTGATGATATGACAATGACTCATCAGGGTTTTAACAGTAGTAGAGCTACACAGCAGTTGTTTCTAGCTGCAGAATGAATGGGTCAACTCGCCCGGGTAGGACCTCGCCCTCACAGAATACCAGCGTCAAATAGCAGCACAATGCTGCTGTATTTCTTCTGGTGACTGTAGGGGTCTGAAGACTTCTGGAGACTGGTGACGAGGCATTTCATGTCAGGCCTCAAGAGTGACAACGCATCTGCATTATGATTCCTTGTCAAGGATGAATGTAGATGTCGTGGACCGCAGGACTCACTTATAATCAGGTGAACTATGTGTTACTCTGACATGATGTGACCATGAGTGTTGTAAATCACCCAAAACGTCGACAGCGAGATATATTTTTTATAATTATATTTCTATTATATTTCTTTATATATATTACATCCTTTTTGACTAAGTCTGGAATGTATCGTCGTCAATAATGAGGGTCTCCATATCCTTACCCTAATAAATCTATTATTTACGCTGTTATTCTACGACGGTGTTCCTACTTCCGCCGTACATACATTTCTACAAAAAAAAATGCAATGTCGTTCTACCATTGTTAAAATAAACCAAAAGTAAAAAAAATAAACAGGTTAAAAACTATATAATTAGTTTTATTCAATGCGTTATTACATTCAATGCGTAATTAGAGTAAATATATGAAACCATAAAGCTAATCTAATAGTTTGAGAAAGAGAAACAAAAGTATCTATTCATCTCGGAAAATTTAGCTCAGACAAACAATTAATTGCACAGCTAAAGTTTCAACATGGCCGCCCAATCAACGACAATATCGAGACATAAAGGTACAAGATGTAATTAATTAGTTCTATCTCAAGCGACCCACGAACAAGACAGTTGAAACCCTGACCGTGTACCTAGATTGTTACTAACTATATGCTAGTTTTCCTGACTGTGCTTGGATGGTATCGACTAACAAAACTTCAGTTCAAGATAACGATAGGAGACATTTTATTGTTGAAATATTGTTATATTTTTAAAATAATAAAAAATATATATTTATCAGCCGTAGAGCCCACTTAGACACTGTAGTTTTTTTCTAACTCAGGCATGAATGGGTCGGTTCGATCAGGGTAGGATCACACCCTCACAGAATACCAGCGCAATGCTGCTGTGTTTCGTATGGTGAGCGTAGGAATGCGGACGAGCCATTCCATCTCAGTTCTTAAGGGTGACAACGCATCTGTATTATGATTCCTTATCAAGGATGAATGAAGATGTCATGGGACGCAGGAATCACTTACCATCAGGTGAACTGTGTGCTTTGTTACTCTCATTGTTATAAAAAAAAGATAAAATAAATATTATTTTCACAAATAAGATAATGTACATTTTCAAGAGAATTTCGTAGCGTAAGTCGCCTGGAATATTTTGTTCCAAATAATAACAGACACATTTTCAAGTGACAACACCCATAATTCCTTGTTATTTTTGCGTTGTTATTTCCAAATGTTTTTTTTATTACTTTAACATTCCTAATCTGGAATTATGGTCGTTCATTACATTCAAAATTTACCCTTAACATTTGGAAGTCCTACTTCAGTATATATTGAATACATTGTCTGGTATACAATGTATAAATTACAATATGCCGGATCGAACCCCAAGCAGATGTTACATCACGCACCTGGTGTGTTATTTTTACGTGTATAACTTACACCGCTCTATTTTATTGTACTTTTTAAAACTAAGCTTTTTTTAAAAAAAATCTATCAGTGTTGCTAACACTATATTATAAAATATGCACAATTAAAACAAATAGCACTAAATAAACTGGGTATTTTAAAATATAATGACAATACAATTATATTTTAATTTTTTGTAATCATGTACAAATGTATAACTAGTTACTTATATTGTTTAAGAGTGCTGTATTTGCCAGCAGTTTGGCGTAAAAATATATTTTTCGATTATTAAAGAAATATTACTAACATTCCGATTAACTTTAACGAAGCTGGAAAATGCTAGTCCTATGGGATGTTTCACGATAATTGTCGAATAGAGGATTCGAAACTACGACTTTAAGTTATGCAGACAAAATACCATTAAATCAAATATTGAAAGGAAGAGTGACTCTCATATATTAATGTTAAGAGTAACTGTTCAAATTATAAATCATTATAATACAGTATTATTTTTTCTTATTTCAAACCTATAAAAGCTCATTAAAGATAAGTTTATCTCTCGCCTGCCCTACCTGAGATCTGCGAGATCTTCTCCTGGGAAATTACCATTCAATTAAACTTACTCCAAGGACTTACGTATTTAACTGGTACGTTTCAATACTCCGTCATAACACAGTCCCGAGTTCTTACCTGTAAAGGAGAATAAAATTTAATCATGGAATGTCTTAAGGGTGTTCGGAGGCCGCAGTATGCTGGGTAAAGCTTCGTCTTAGAGGTGTTGGAGCATAGTGCGTATTCACAGCGGATTGGCGGACTTTACACGTCTTTGAAATACTTTATTTTTGTTTCTTAGACATGCAGGTTCTTTTATTTTTCTTCATCAGCGACCATATAACAGTGGTAGAGCTACACTGCAGTTTATTTCTAGCTGCCGAATGAATGAGTCAGGCCAACACAGAATACCATTGTAAAATAGCAGCCTAATGCTGCTGTCTTTCCTCTGGTGAGTGAAGGAGACCGGAGACCTTTATAACTGGTGACGAGACATACCACCTAAGTCCTCAATAGTGACAACGCGTCTGCATTATGATTCATATTCAAGGATGAACGTAGATATCATGGGCCGTAGTTATCACTTGAAGTGACCACCACCAGGTGAACTGTGTGCGAGTTTGTTACTCTTATAAAAACTTTGTAATTCACAATTCCATTAACGCCGGCGCCGGAAATCGACGCCTGTGATGATGACCTCTTGCTTAATAGACAACGTCGACGATATCTTCTGGTTATTACCAGACGTTATCATCTGAGCGGATATAATATAGTGCCCTCACTAATAGCTCAAACACAGAAGCACTCATTCATCGTCGCCAGTATAAGATCTGAGGTTAAGATGTCATGTTCAACCGGAAACCAACGATACACAATTTTTTTTCTTCGGCTGAGCATCGCACCCAAACCCGCGACGCAGTAAGCAAGTATTCCAACCACTACACCACGCAGTCGACAGCTGCCTGTACGTATAATATAGGTTTATCTGAAAGGCCCCAGCGATCGACCACTTAATATGGTAATGCGTTTAATCATAGCTGCATTGTAAACGAGAAGGAAATAAGGCTTTGGACAAAGGAGTCTTCCTAGAGATAATATGTTTTCTAAGCAAGTTCAGACATGGTTTGTATAGTGACTAAATAATGGTCATCTTTATTTAAGCATATGAGGGTATTGGCGATTATATTCTTAAACAATAGCTTAGCGACTAATTTCTTTCGGTTTTTGTAATTCTTTATATGTTTATTTATTTGTAAAATTAATAATTTTTATTCGATATTTTTCTCACAACGTTCAACAAAATTTACATTATCTCTTTAGTAGAAATCACTTAAACCCTTTTTTCATTTCATTTCCTAACAACGTTTACTGTTACGCATTGAGTCAAGTCAAATATATTTTAAAAAATCTAGCTAAATAAGCACTCCTAGCAGAAATAAAATCTACCAAATAAATCCTTACTTCGGCTAATGTATTCTACGTAAGTCTGTTAGACCGGTTGGGTCCAAGTGAGCTGAAATTGGACCTAAGCGGACTAGGCTCCATTAACGGCTTAACTGTCTACTGCATATGGTGAGGCAGCCAGTTTAAATTCAGACCTAGATTCAGTTAGGCGCCCTACCCATATAAATCTACGCCGTGGAAACGTTTGGTGAATATGATATTAGACGAGATAATGTTGAAATTATTCATCAGGTTTAATTCGTAGTACCTAGGTCTTGGATTCCATCAAGATTGATATTCGTGGTGAAGATACGGGATCGCAAGCAAAAAAAACATTTAAATGCTAATTTAATACGTGCTCGAAGCCTAAGGAAAACATCGCGGGGAAACCTCAATGTCTAAACAATAATTAAAAAAATATATTTTGAAGACGTGATAAGATGGTGAACTAACTCTACCTCAGTAGATCATAGCCTATGCCCATCAGTGGGATTTACATATGTTACTTTACTTTTTCTTACTTTTATTTGGGCGAGAGGGCGTCGGAACATATTTTCCGCTATCCGACTCTACTGCGGATTTCTACTATGTGTATGTGTTAATATTTACGATAAAATTTTCAAGTATATTTCGGTTGTGGGTAACAATATATTTACTACGAAAGTAATGTTAGTTGAAAATTACGTTAATATTGTAGACGTCCCAGTTATAAGACTGTGCTCTCGTTTAAGCAGCGACTGTTTAGTTTATTTTTTAATGGCTAGTGGCCACTGTTGCTCCGAGGGCTTTTACGGCTTCACCAGGTAGAAAGGTGGGCAATGCGCTTAGGGCACTCAGTTGGAACCCTTATTAATGGATAACCAGCACAAGGGTGTCCGAGAGGGAGCGTCGTCTTGGACCATAACCCTACGCGCGAAAGCGAATGACTCGACGGTGCACGCGAGGGCCGAATCTAAACACTGAGCTACCACGGCTCTATTTATATAAAGGCATTTAAAATGGCGGAATACCTATATTATTTTTTAACTTCTAAGATACTTCAAACAATTACTGGCATTAAAATGAAACGACCTTTGCCTTCTTTGAAACCTCTAGGAAAACATAACCTAACATTTTTAAAGTCACTTCCAATTCTATATGTATGACTTAAAATCTCATAGACAATTAGTCTAGTCATTTCGCTGACGACGGTGTTAACGACAAACGTTGCCCATACAACACGTTACAGAACCGCTCCAGTTTTCATCATAACGTCTATAATATATAAATAATTATCGACATCGCTTCTATTTTCAAATATACAACACTAATTTTATCGACATAAATAGGGTACCTGCAAAAGTGCTAATATCGTTTATGTTTTCTCCCTACAAGCACATTACACAAGACGAGTGTACTAAGCGGGGACCGAAGTATCCAATAAATGTTAATGGCTCCCTTGAACCGCGTCCAAGAAAGCCCCGCTTGGAGACTAGCAAGATAAATTTTGCGGTCGAGTTCTGTGTGCCTGTTATTACTTACAGTAAGGCACTTCCGGCCAATATTGATGTTAGTGATTTATTAAAGTTTAAACATATTATTACGCTACAATACTTAAGCAATACTGTAGAAGTGCCTAGCCTATCAATAGTAGGATGATGCATAGAACATGGGTAGATGCGATCTGAGAAGGGCACTCCCTTATGGAATGCTCGAGTGAAAGCTGAATAAATTTACTGTTTCGTATGATCCTGGAGGCCTTGACGAGCCATTCCATCTCAGCTCTCGTAGGGAAAAATCGATTTGCTTATATTTTTGTTGAAGATCGATGTATCGATGTTCATGAGCTGCAGTCATGATATAACATCAGGTGTACGTTGGTATTCTGTGAGGGCGTGCTCTTTTCATTGTCAGGCCGACCCATTCATATTGTAGAAACTACCTACGTCGGTCTAGTCATCCAATGCTTTATTAATCTTTATTGGAATGGAAATTTCTTTGTCTATATGCGGGTGGCGAGAGTAAGATAAAAAATAACGTTTGACAAATAATGATTTTGACATAATTGCGCGAATATTAGATATTGAATATAATTAAATTTACTAAATGTTTATTTTAACTTTTATTTTTGTTCTCTTGTAAAATGTTCCTAAGACCATAAATAGGTAGCCAATTAGCGTAGGCTGGCTCAAAAAAAAAAAGCTGACGGTAATCCGGGTTAAATATAACGTCAGTACGTCAGTACAATCCATCCGTGTCCATTCCATCAGTGACCATGAGTGTTGTTAAACGAACAAAAGGTAAACAATGGATAAACACAATTAAATCCATAAAATTAGTGGTCATTCAAAGCTTGACACAAGTTTAAATTAAAAACATCTTAAAAATAAACCAGATAGACTAAACAATTCACTGTATCGACAAAAGATCACCTTCGAGACGTGAACGAGGTCGCCCCATAAAAAAATGGTTCACAAAAAATTTTTCTGTCCGTCGCAAGTTCAACAAACTATTGTGACTCGAAGGCCAATATCGTATTACGGCCAACTCGTGCATTTTTGTCCGATTGCCTGCCCGCGCACCGGTCGAATATCGTTCGGCTTTACAACTTACTGATATATATTTATTTGTAATAAATTAAAGTAAAGTATCAGTCTTTATGTATAAATCAATGAGAAAATATTCATTCAGAATTTAAAACTTAAAAAAACCATTACCGTCGAGCATGTGGTAAACTCGTTGATATTGCAAGTAACAATTTCAATCCGGATCGAACTTTGTTAACTCTAGTATCGTGAAGTCGTGTGCTCAAAGACTTAGATACTGAACTGGTAGGTATATAATTCGGCCGAGGTGATATATTATTCATGTAATTCACTCTATTTTCAATGACTTCCCATTTGTAGAAATAAAGTCAAAATATTTCAAAATCTACGCGGCGAGGGGTCCTCACCCCTGTCTTTGATTGACGCTTAAGGGGACTTAACGAGAGGGATGCAATACAAGACTGAGGGTAGTTCGCGATTATACTTACTTATACGCTACTTGTGTAAGTTTGCCGCTGGAGGTGGATGTGGGGGGATGTGAATGGCGAAGTTTTGTACAGTTTTAGGTGAAATACGAGAAAAAGGAAAATTTTATAAATTGAAAATAGTTAGGGTAACAATAGTATTGTATTCAAAACTTCGGATATTATTTTTTTTTAAAGGTGTGATGACAAACGGGCACACAATCCACTTGATTTTTTGTAATTGTATTGCAATGTTGCAGTTCATTTTTAGATACAGGATGAATATGTTGAATCGATCGGTGAGGACCACGCATAAAGTTGTTATGCCCCGTCAGGTGAATGTAGGAATCCGGACCTTCCATCTCAATCTTCAAGGGTGACAACGCATGCACATCTTCAATCATTTTTGAGGATACATTTAGATGTCATGGGCCTCAGTCATTAGAAGGATAAACCTGTCCATTGTCGTTATTTGTTTTAAGGAAATCTTTATATTAAGCTTCATCATTTACGTATTTGTTTATTGCGCAATCGGCCCCGGACAGATGGATCGGGCGGCGCGTTTTTTCATTAATTCATTCATTTCAGTCATTTTTATGTCATAAAAAACTATGACAAACACCTATGTATAGTCGACAAATTATTGCATTGTCATCGGTTCGTAACAAATCTGCAAATTTCAAAGTATTAGTATAGTGTAGTATGTAGGTACAATTGATTAATTAATATTATTATTATTATTATTGATGATAAATTATACAGGATGATATACCTACTTTACATACATATATATAAACATCCAATATACGTACATACGTACATATGTCCATACAAGCGTTTCGAAACCCTAATTAATTTAAGGTCAAATTAAAACGATCTATTATTTTATAATTACCCAACCTCGTCGGCGATATTATTCAGGATGATATACCCACTTACATACATATATATAAATATATACACACATACGTACATACAAACATACATACAAGCGTTTCGAAAACCTAATTAGTTAAACGTCAAATTAAACCGATCTATTATTTTATAACTATCCAACCACGTCGGCGACATTATTCATAAGCGATTACTTCAGACATTGTAGCAGCACGATCACGGCGCAAGCGCATGTTGAATACGAAATAAATTATTTATTTACTTAACATTTTAATACGACGCACGTACTGACAACAAGCAAGCGAGCAAGCCGTGTTCACCGGCTTCCGTTGTGTGAATGGTGTATACAGACGCCAATACCGCCTTTCAAGTGTTCGCGATTGGATGGTATTGGCTGATAGTATGACGTTAGCGTTCACTAACTGATACTGCGGTCATACCTTGTGAGGTAAGTCCTCCGTCGACCAGCTCAAGCTTTCGTCGCCGCTGTCTTGTGGGTTTGGGAATTTCATTTAATTTAGGGCGCCAATAGCCACAGTTCTCCTGACTTCACACGACCCTTACATCCAACCTCGAAAAAAATGTCACATCCAGAGACGGATATCATCAGACGAAACATAGTAGTGTTAATCTGCTATTTCACTTTGGTTTTCTGTGCGGTCCTGGTCCTTCCCATATCGAGCGATTCATAGCGCAACCAGATACTTCGGATAAGGAGGAATGACTGGAAAAACCACAAGTGGATTTACAGATTATTGTTATAATAATTACTTTTACTATTTAATCATGTTCAGAAAGTAATAAGTTATATCTTGTAAAACACGACCGGCCCTTCGATATTCGTAAGATATATTATAGTGCCTTAAACATTTGCGCAAACATATTGGCACTCACTCGTCTTCCCCTTCCCTTGTCCAGTGTAATTCATGTGCAATTTGTGCATGAGGAAGTAGCAGATGCTTAAACCACACGGGACATACGTTCATCCGAAACCACGAGAACCAACAATGTGATTCAATTATTATTCTTCCCGTGGAAGTTATACCCAATACTTGTTGAACAATAGCCAGATTAAAGAGAAAAAAGGTAATAATCTTCAAATTAAAAGAGAGCAAAAAAGAGTACGCACCGTGAATCTGTAGTGGGTATTTATAAAAAAAACAGTAGCCCGGTACTCTGATGGTATTGCTAAACTGGCGACTGTACCTATAAACTAGCTAGAATAGGGCGGTTTCACAAGAGCTACAATGAAGTTTGTTTGTAGCTGCAGAATGAAATGGGTCAGCACAAGAGCACACTCAGAATACCAGCGTACAATAGCAACATAATGCCGCTGTGTTTCGTCTGGTGAGTATAGGTAGGGATCCGGAGCCCTTTATTACTGGTGACGAGGCATTCCATCTCAGGCTTCAAGTGTAACAACGCAAGTGCATTATGATTCCTTGTCAAGGATGAATGTAGATGTCATGGGTAATAAAATAATAAAAAATAATACTACCGTCTTAAAAAAAGTAAAGCTATCTTTTTTCTGGTGTTTGAGCGAAAAGAAAACAGACGCCTTGTTATTTATTGTTGATGAGATATTTTATCTTACTTCTACCGAGGATCAATGTAGATACCATGGAGCTGCAATCGCTAACCATCCCACAAGTGGACAAAACACAATTGGTGCTAAAACAACAATTCTTTTCACCACAACTACACAATACATAATCTATTAACATGAGAATTATACAGATCGATAACTTTTATTGTAATACCTATGGATATCATCTTCGAGGGTGAGATATAGGGGTAGTTTTTGATTCTCCCTATTACAAAAGATCCCAGCGGAACCAAGTTTGCTATCAATGCTTAGTGATTCCGTTCAATGATTGTCACGAAGACCCCAAGACAAATAAATTTAAATGCAATCGGAGCAAACGGCATATATATATATATACTATATCTATATATTATAAACACTAACAGTCGAGTAAATATGCGTAAACCAAAAACTAAGTCAGTACTATTTCTTCTTTTCGTTTCTCGTTCTTGGTCGTAAAATATTAATACCAAAAAGCGCGACCCTGAGATGCGACCTTTCGACTCCCCTTAACCGTACATAAGTCGTTACTCCCTGTAATAGGAAACCGTCGGAAACTGCGTATTGTAAAAGGTTTCAGATTAATTTTCTAAACTAAGTGTGACAAGCGATGATTCAACAGAAATTTCAGATGCAATTTCCTTATCACACTGAGGATTGAGATGAATTACCACGTACCTGTAGTTGGGTCTCTGATTCCCTACACTGTACTATTTCACCCTGGTATTCTGTGAGGGCGTGGCCCTTTACCGATCAAGACGTCACATGATGCAGTATCTATGAATGAGTGCTATCAAAATTTTAATTTCTATTTAGTATGTGTGCTACACTGCAGTTTTTTCTAGCTGCAGAATGAAAGAGTCAGCTCAACCGGGTTAGGACCACGCCCTTACAGAATACAGCATGCTGCAATGCTGTTGTGTTTCGTCTGGTGAGTGTATGGATCCGGAGACCTTTATTACTGGTGACGAGGCATTCCATCTCAGTCCTCAGGGGTAGCAACGCATCTGCATTATGAATACTTGAGGGATGAATGCAGCAAGTCAGCATGAGTCACTTGCCATCAGGTGAACTGTGCGCTCGTTTGTTACTCTCAACGTAAAAAAAAGTAGATATCTAATATGAAAATATGGTCGTCATCATCATATCTCATCACTAGTATACTCCTGAACATAAGTAACCAACAGACTACAATAGAGTACAATCCTTAGCGACATTCATCCATCGTCCCGCAGATTTGCATAGGTCGTCAATACATCTAGTGGGGGATCATGCTACACCGCAATGGGCATTACAAGGTTGCCAATCGAAAATCCTCCATCGGTTCTACCAGCTATACGGTTTGCCAAATGCCACTTCAGCTGATCCTTTGAGCTTTTTTAGAGTTCACCTAATGGCAAATGATTTCAGCGGCCCATGACATCTACATTCTTCTCATCCTTGACAAAGAATCATCAATGCAGACGCGCGAATGGTGACACCACTGCGCAGTTCGTGAATCTCTGATCATATCAGCGATTTGGATTTATTTAGCCACGCTCGGTACCGTTACGTCTGACGACCCCGCTTTGAACGGCTTCATTTCTCTGTTGCAAATGTCATTTGTTCGGTACGTTTACGGTGAATGTAACGTTTTATAAACAAAGTCAGTTCAGATTTATACTAATAATAAAAAGACTATAATTTATTTACTTTTTTCCAATTTTCTTTTTGTATATATATTGTTATAAATTGTGCAAATATAAATTATTGTATATCTCCACGCCACGGATTGAATTGAATTGGCATTAAATCCACCCTTTGTATCCCTTTTTGTAAGGTGTCACCAATAAAGTTTAAATTAATAATTAAATAAAAAATAATCAAGCATGTATCAAGCAGGTATGTCAGCACTTAAAAATTGCAATCAACAAATCGAATCGAACTCGGTTTGCTCGCGTACCGTGAATTAAAAGCGAGCGCTTACTTCTTAGTTACTGAACCACCCGCGGCACTCTCATGAATGTATTATGTCTGTTTTCTTTCTAATTATGATACGAGCTACCATTTAGATAATTAATAACATCAATGTTGAACCGTATGCATTGTTGTTTATGTACATAGGATGCATAAACAATGGATATACTATATAAATAAAGCTAACCGGGACAAAGCACGACTTCCTAAGTCACGTTGCTCGGATCTTTATAAACGTGGGACGTGCGATAGATATGAAAATAAATGTAATAAATAAAAACATTGCCTTTTGGCCCAACGGTCGGAATGTGTGCTCAGCTATAACTGAGGATTGGATACAGAAATTTTCAATTTTATCACCTAATTCGTGAAGCGTAATGGTATAAGGTACGATTTGTGAAACTTAAGTTGTAAGTTCGAATACGCCTTCTTCTTACTTCCAATATAAGCAACTTTGGCTTAGGCGATGTTAACCGTGGTTAACCGGAATTTTGGTAACGATGATGTTCTCCTGATTGATTTAAATGGATTAAATGACGGCGATATCTTCTGGTTTATTTCCACATGACTTCGACAGCACAGAATCTTTTATAGTGCAACTCACTCTACGTCCCCTTCCCTATCGTGACGTAATGGATGTGCAATGAGATCGGATGAAGGTTCTGATGCAGTGTCAAAGACACGGGACAGACATGCAACACACCCAGACACGAAGACCTACAATTTGTGATACGCAAATATAGTTTCTTGGCTGGGGATCGAATCTAAGACCCGCTACGCAGTAGCCAGCTTAAGGGGCACTTAAAATAAGAAAATATTTTAAACTTAAGTCTAAATTTATTCGTTCACTCGATATTCGATCTATTTATCTAAAATTTTATATTATAGCCCAATTATATCTTCTATTTTAAGTTCATTTCGTTTTCTTATTTAACCAAGCAGCATACTCCAATTTTTTCTTTCGTTGAGATTCTGTTCATCCAAAAGTCAGAAAGGGGCTGTCCATGGGGAGGAATATGTTTAGCAGTGAACTATGGATAGGCTGTGAATATACTATTGTTTGTCTCTATATTATTTATGTTTGTAAATACATACATACATATTTTATTTTATTGTTGAACAAAATCCACAGCCCTTAATATAAATATACATATTTTACATGAGCTTAACTTAAGGCCAAGAACGAACGAACATTATTCAGACAATTAGAAATAAAAATATAACAAAGAACAGTTTAAGAGCAAACAAAAACAAATTAAAATAAGAAGTACTACCTCCACAACATAGATAAAATAACGTTAAAAGCGTTATATAAAAAAAGTTAGAGTAAAGAGTAATCACATAGTTTAGCGAAAATGCATATATACATATGTATGCATGTGCGTGTTTGTGTGTGTACATGTGTGAGAGAGAGAGTATATGTGAGAGAGAGAGTATATGTGAGAGAGAGAGAGTATATGTGTGAGAGAGAGAGAGTATATGTGTGAGAGAGAGAGAGTATATGTGTGAGAGAGAGAGTATGTGTGTGTGTATGATTTTTTTTACTCAACCTCCACTAACATTTTCAATATATCTATTTTAAATGTTCTTATATTAGCATGAAAAATTTCCAATGAGTGAAATTTATTATTATAGGTTTGCTATAGAGTACTGAGTATATCTTGTTGGCGTGTTTTGCAGTTGAAAATAAAGGAGTGTGTCTGGTTCTGTATTTTGGAGTGCAAAAGCTGAGAAGCCTCTCAGCTAATGGTCCACAATCGATGCTACCGTAACATGTGCCATGCAAGAAGGTCATATCTAATAACGTGCGTCGATCTTTAAGGCTTATTAAGTAGTAATATGCACATGAATCTTTGTAGTTTTGGGTGTGCCTGTGATTTCTAAAATTCAAATGTTTAACATTTTTTTTTGTATTTTTCTAAATCATTAATGTGGGTTCCATATAACACTACAATATTCTGAAATGCTTCCAACATACGAGAAGTAAAGTAGTTTAATACACTTAAAATCCGAAAAAATCAGACCAAAACGTAATATAAATCCTAAAGTCTTATATGCTGAATTTATAACTTTTTGTAAGAGTTCCGAGAAGCTCAATTTGCTGTCCGAATGTATTCGCAAATCGGAAATAGTTTCTTTTTTTGTTATAAATACTTTATTTATTTTATAGTTAACACATATCGGTGACCCTTTTCTGGTAAAAGAAATATACTGTGATTTATTAGCGTTAAAATTTAAGACAATCATCTATATATTTAATTTCAATAAGTATTTTAGTATCATCAGCATACATCAGCAGAATTTATATAAATGGTATCCGATACCGAATGGATTAAAATGCCTGTGATCTGTTTAATAGACTAAATATCCGGGAGCTATTTCTAAACAGATTGGCAGAATCCTCTCAATATTAGATAATTATTTATTTATATGTATGTTATAATTGCGCATATATAAGAGTATTTCAATCGCGACAAAGTTTTTAAGCATGCACCTACCTCTATTTCATCTCAGCGTCATGTAACTCCGCCTTTATACATCAGTGTATATAAAGCTTAAATAAATAAATACTTCGCTAAAACCTTACACACAACTTGAGCACAGCTGTCCTTGAATGAATATTCTTAATAAAAAAAAATAGAAGTGGACCGGACTGGATTTAACAAGTGGTATACTTCGGTCAGTAAGTGTTGTAGATAACTACAGCTCATAAAGGTTTAATTATCATCAATTAAAAACATCTGTCGTTATCGTTGCTACATATATGATTCGTCTGAATAGACATTATTGAATTAAACAGCCATGAGATAGTTTGTAAGTTTACTTAACTTTTTAAAACAACAAATTAAAATTCACTATATTTTCGTGATGTGTGTCCTCGTATATGTTTCACAAGTTATAATTGTCCAAATCACATTAGGTTATTTTTGGTTTACACATTTTAAATGTCAAAACATACAACTATTAAGTGTTGCCATTTACAAAAAAATATTAATTACAAATAATTTAATTATTACTACTAATTATAAAATACTAAAGATTTTTAACATACACATTACATATATAAAGCGATTAATTAATTAAAAAATGTTCTTGGAGGTGCTCCCCCAAGGCAATAAAAATTCCATTAAATCAACTAGGATCGCAGCTTACCCTTAAACGAATTTATTGTTCCTATTTTCATAATTGCCGGCTTATTATAAATCTTTACATCTATAGCATAGCAGTTGTTATGGTACAATGACAATCTAGGAGTATCATACCAGGTGGTCAGGGTTTCTGGTATTTCCAGGATACACTTGTCTTTCTAAACATTTACTTATTTTGATGTACTAAGGTTGAAACCTCTAATTATTTTTTTATAGAATAGATGGAAAACAGGCAAGCAGCTCACCTGACGGTAGCTGATAACCGCCGCCCATGAACATACTTCCCCCTTTAAGAAGCTTATTAACAATGGTAGACCCTAGAACCCTTTAACAGTGGTAGAGCTACGCTGTAGTTTGTTTCTACCTGCAAAATGAATGGATCACTGGTAGAACCACGCCCTCATATAATACCAGCGTAAAATAGCAGCATGCAGTGAATGCTGCTGTGTTTTGTCTCGTGAGTGTAGGGATCCGGAGACCTTTATTACTGGAACAAGGCATTCCATCTCAGTCCTCAAGAGTGACATCGCATGTGTATTATGATTCCTTGTCAAGGATGAATGTGGATGTCATGGGCCGCACGAATCACTTGCCATCGGGTGAACTATGCGCTCCTTTGTTACTCCCTATGTAATAATAATACCCTTTAAGAAAGGTGTAGGCTCTTTGAAGGTCCCTAAATTGTATCGGTTATTACTAATATGTATAAACCGGGTTACACGTATGATTATAAAAACCATGGTATTTACATTTCGGTTAATATATCGGAAAAATTTTCGAATATTCAAACGTAGAGGTGAAAAAGCGGGATAGGAGAAAAATTACTCAAAAAATACGTAACATACAAAAAGCTGTAACGTAAACACACTTTTCTGGGTTAATGACTGTAAATTTGTATTTCCTTTTCCTGTCTAAAAGATTATTAGAGTATACTTTACTATATATAATGGTTTTAAAAAGTATCTTTAACTACACATCTGCATCTTACTAAGCAAGGATGAGATGGTACTAAGATGATTCCTTATCATGGGTCGCAGGCCATAGGCCTCGGGAGGCACAATCAGGCATACTCATTTATCACCCCTAATAAAAAAACATGCCTATACTGAGTATGGTGAATGTCTGATTCGAAGACCAAATGACGACCAAATGACTGGCATTTGTAAGCCACGGATGTGACAAGTAATCGATTCTTTATCGGCATTGGGCGCAGGTGTCAACGAGCCCTTATGTTCGATTACCGTCAGATGTACTGTGGTCTCGTTTCTTACCATAATTACATTAAATATATATATATATATATATATATATATATATAGTTGATATAGTGCCGTAACAGCTCACTGGTCCGCATTTTTGCATCCGCATGGCCTCACAAGTATTGCGTGAATATTACGTTACATTTTATACGCATTTCCTGTTTCCAATGGCGATCCGTCATAAAGGAATTATTCAATATTTAAAAAAAAAAGATTAATGAAAATTACTCTTGTATTAGTTAAGATATAAAATTATAAAGATTTACACGATTATTTACGAAACTCGGTAAAACGTGTGTCGCGGATGGAGATTGGGTCTGAACCATTTGTCTTGCGTGGGACTTAAGACCTTACTCAGCGGACCCCCGCTGGCAAGTCCGTTCCGTTAAAGCTGTATAGGTCAAACAGCATCAGAAAATACACTTATGGATGAGTAGGGAAAAAGTCAGCAATTTGGCATTCAGGATCTGGGTATAGCAGATTGTCACGCTGAACGGTCAGGGCAACTGCGTCGCGAAATTGAGCTTCTAGCAACTGTTGACATTTGATAGAGACATGAATCATGGGTTAGGTTAATGAACCTTTAGTGAAAGTTTAGCCTTCTGTTTTCTTATTTGCTGAATTTTTAAAAGAGATTTTCTTTTTTTAAAAATTTTTATATATATTATTATACATTTAGTTTGGCCGTACATATATTTATTATATATAGTTATATTTTGACAGTGGTAAAGTTAATCTGCAGTTGGTTTCTAGGTGCAGAATGAATGGGTCAGCTCGACCGGGGTACGACCACGCCCTCACAGAACGCAAACGTAAAAAGCAGCATAATGTTGCTGTGTTTTGTCTGGTGAGGGTAGGGATCCGGAGACCTTTATTAAAGGTTACCAGGCATTCGATCTCAGTCCTCAGGGATAACAAAGCATCTGCATTATGATTCCTTGTCAAGGATAGTTGTAGATGTCATGGACCGCAGGAATCACTTGCCATCAGGTGAACAGGTTGTACGATACTTACTCTCAATATTATAATAAAAATATTTTATTAATGACTGCGGCCATATCCCCTACGATGGACGTAGGGGATAGGGGATATATACTCGACAAGGATTCAATGTATATACGTTGTACACCCTGAGGACTGAGATGGAATGCCTCGTTACCTATCGGGCATCACCGAGCCGATCCATGTTACAACTAGAAACTAGCCGAGGCATTGCGCGCATTGCTAAGATAAAGTTACAATGAAAATATATATTTTTACAATAAAGATACATATTTTTTGTTAATTTATACAATCGATTATCAACGCCAATCCAATACAATAAACTATCGATTACTTTAAATTATTACTAATTAATATAATAATTAATAAAATTCGATTAACTTGAAATGATGTTTGAAGCAATATTACAGTATATTAAAAAAACAGTAGACGAAGAAGTCCGGAATATTTTTTTATCAAATAACTAAACATATCCAAAGATGTTCAATTTTCCAGCGTCGATTATACCGCGAAATCAGAAGTCGCTTCAAGCCACAAACTAAGCGAGAACAAGTTATAACTTATAAACCCAATAGCGCACTAATCGACGGTACGGCGCCTCTTGCTCTCCCGGCAGATGTTTCCACACCTGGTGTATTGTCGATGTCCCGGTCACTTCCGCCGAGGTATATATTCGAATACGTATAATTAAATTATAACCTGTTTTACTGACACAGAATAGGATATCTGCCAATATTTATGAATGACAATGTGAAGAAAGGTTCTTGAGTGGCAATCTCCGAGTGGCAGTGGCGGTGTAGCTCAGTAGAGCGAGACCTTATTTCGTGTCGGTCCACCGCTTCCAACTTTACAAGGTGCAATTTAGGCCTCAAATAGAATACTGTTCTCACTTCTGCCCGGCCCAGAAAGTCCAAAAGAGCTGACTCCTTCCATATATTCTCGCAAATTAAAAGTAACACCAGAGTTCATTGTTGAAAGATCCGTTTTATTGTAAGCGGTCAGTTCTAGAAACTTAAACTATATATATATATGTGATACCTACCATTCCACGACATCTATATTCATCCTTGACAAGGAATCATAATGCAGATCCGTTGTCACCCTTGAGATCTGAGATGGAATGCCTCGTTACCTATCGGGCATCACCGAGCCGATCCATGTTACAACTAGAAACTAGCCGAGGCATTGCGCGCATTGCTAAGATAAAGTTACAATAAAAACATATATTTTTACAATAAAGATACATATTTTTTGTTAATTTAATACAATCGATTATCAACGCCAATCCAATACAATAAAATATCGATTACTTTAAATTATTACTAATTAATTAAATAATTAATAAAATTCGATTAACTTGAAATGACGTTTGAAGCAATATTACAGTATATTAAAAAAAACGGTAGACGGGGAAGTCCGGAATATTTTTTTATCAAATAACTAAACATATACAAAGATGTTCAATTTTCCAGCGTCGATTATACCGCGAATCAGAAGTCGCTTCAAGCCACAAACTAAGCGAGAACAAGTTATAACTTATAAACCCAATAGCGCACTAATCGACGGTACGGCGCCTCTTGCTCTCCCGGCAGATGTTTCCACACCTGGTGTATTGTCGATGTCCCGGTCACTTCCGCCGAGGTATATATTCGAATACGTATAATTAAATTATAACCTGTTTTACTGACACAGAATAGGATATCTGCCAATATTTATGAATGACAATGTGAAGAAAGGTTCTTGAGTGGCAATCTCCGAGTGGCAGTGGCGGTGTAGCACGACCCCCCCCCCTCCCCCCCACACTAGATGGAGCGACGAGCTATACAAGTCTGCGGGAGGATGATGGATGCAGGTGGTTCAGGATCAATCTGTGGGGGATGCCTATTTTCAACTCCTCTGATTTCGCGGATGTTCGTGGGCGGCGGTGATCACTTACTCACCAGCTGAGCCCCCAGCTGGCCTGCATAGGTTGCACGGTTTCGTTGCTAGTATTGCATTCCTTGGCGTTGTCATATCGACCCATGTTCAGCTCCAGTTCAGCTCGGTGTGCTCAGTAGAGCGAGACCTTATTTCGTGTCGGTCCACCGCTTCCAACTTTACAAGGTGCAATTTAGGCCTCAAATAGAATACTGTTCTCACTTCTGCCCGGCCCAGAAAGTCCAAAAAGAGCTGACTCCTTCCATATATTCTCGCAAATTAAAAAGTAACACCAGAGTTCATTGTTGAAAGATTCGTTTTTATTGTAAGCGGTCAGTTCTAGAAACGTTTAGTACGCCCCATATATCACATCACCCATATACCATATATCAATGTAATATATATATATATATATATATATGTGATACCTACCATTCCACGACATCTATATTCATCCTTGACAAGGAATTATAATGCAGATCCGTTGTCACCCTTGAGATCTGAGATGGAATGTCTCGTCACCAGGAAATAAAGGTATATGATTTCTTTCATTCACTATATTAGTAACCTATATTTTATGCTGGAATTCTTAACAATGGCGTTAGAGAAGATTTAGTATAGATTTAAGTTTCTTTAGAATACAATTGTTCTCATAATCTTTTTTAAAACGTTAACAATATAAGTTAAAATATTACGCGATGGTTGATTTAGTTCAAGCAAAGATTAAAATAGAAAAGGATTAACTGAAAGGCTTCGCGGTGCAGCTTATCTGTTAGTTTAGCACAGTTTAAGTCGGAGTTAGACGTTAAATTCATTCTATGCGTATAAGATTTAACTACTGTTATATTTATTACTCAGATTAGATATCCGCAGAAGAACTATGGTTACCGTTATTAAGTATATATAATAGTTAAAAGGATCAATAAGCTGAAGTGGCAGTTCGCCGGCCATATAAGTTACGACTGTGTGACCGATGTGGAAGAAAGGTTCTCGAAGTAAAGTCCATGCAGCGTAATGTTGGTCACGGCCCATGCGGGTAGTCGATGAATGCAGGTGGCTTAATCCTGTGGCAGTCTATGGGGAGAACAATGTTCAGCAGTGGACCGACTAGTGATGGGCTGAAATAATGACGATGATATTTATTAAGGTCTTTATAACGGACCCCATTCTGCGCATATATATTTTTCTCCGATTTTTTCCAGTTATCATCCTTTAGGCGAATTGAGAATGAATATTCATTAGGAAAACGATGAATATTAATCCACGATTCGCTTAAATTATAACACATTTTTTTATTTATTATATAAAACAAACGGGCGCGTCATCCTGTCCAATATTGCTGACAAGGGCAGATATAGCGGTCAGGGACTTCTTGGAATACGTTTGCCCATAGGATGTAAAAATCTCCCGCCAGGATGACTGGTAAAATGTTGTTTTTGTTTGTGTATGTGTGATGCTGTTGGTCCAGAGACGTTTAAATCTTTATCTAAACAGACTCGCAAACGGAAGTCCCGAGTAGGGAGACGACGACGATAGTGGCAATGCGCGCACGAGGACTGCTACTTCACCACCGCTGCGCTCCAACCCTGTGGATGAATAACGTCGACGACAACAGAGGGCTCGATATGCAATCAGAGGGCCCCTAATAAGGAGTTTCGAACCTCGGGTCGGACGGCTATCTAGTAGGAATTAAATGTTAGATTCTGTTGATGTTGACGCTGTTAGCCAATGCTCTAACAGCATCATCGGACACAGGGCTCACGGAACTGAGGGGTCCATGAGCTGGTTAGAGTTCATGAGAGATCATACACTAAGCGTGTTGTTCTGCTCTATATATCCTTAGACATTGTATGCAGTTGCACACATAGTAAACAATGTCTTGAGGGTATTAAGTATTAAGTTTATTTTAAGTTGTTTTTTTTTATTTTTACTTTTTGTTACCTATTTATGTTACTAATCGTAGAATGTAAGTAAAATTGTTACTAACAAAATGGACACAAGCCTAAAAATAAATATTATTATTATTTTCGTTGATTCTTTATATCCCTCGCTGGTTTTTACTACAGAACCAAGTAAATGTAGTATGTGTGTTGTGATTGGGATAGAAGACAATCAAATAGGACCTATTTGATTATGCTCTACTTGCATGAACTTTCTAACAATTCTACATGTATTCAGAATAACGGCTTTTTGTAGCGCTACATAGAGACTTTCATTTAGATTTATTAGTTTCAGGCTATGGAGTAGATGATGTGGGATAATACCTGTTGTGGAGAGCACTATAGGGACTACGTAAATTTGTGGTTGTTTCCAGATTCTAGTTATTTCATCTTTTAATTCTAAATTATTATTATTATAATCATTGAATGTTATGTCGGCGCTTCCTGTATATATAAAACGCTGTTCGAAAACTTCGTAAGAGTATCTTCCTTTTATTTCTATTTATGGTTTATGGTATTATATATCCTTTACACGTATGGTTCACCAATATCGGTGTCATCAGGGTGGATAGTGGTCATAACTATCCAAATAGCATCTCAGCTATATTTCTTCTTTTTTTTTGCATGAAGGTGCACCTTCAGATTCAAATAATACTAACACGTCAACTATACGAGTCAAAAGCCAGGCTTAGGGGACTGTCTGCGAAACCTAAGGAGGTCGTATGTTGCAATCCACCATATGCTACGCTAACTCGGATATTCACGGAACATGGAGGCTTCGCGGGCTATTTATTCAAGTACAAATGCAAACAGAACCCTCCGTGTGTACGTGTTACCTGATAAGGAAGAAACTATGACGCATAGACTGCCCAAGGTATAGTGTATACAGAGTAGATCTAGAATTAGGTTACAAATTAGAAACTAAGTTCTTCACTCAGAGAATAAGGATTAGCAAAGATAGAGATATGTTTTCAAAATTCGCTCAATGAATTACTGAGAGTGTTATAAAAAGAACATGTGACAAGTAAAAAAAAATAATTTACAAATGTATCACTTAAACATAAAAATGCTAGTTATAATAAATAGCCTATAAAAGTCTCCCACCCATCTCCGGAGGATAGCTTTAAAAAAAACCACCATACGCCTTTGTTTAACGGGAGTGTTAGTTATGTTTTAATACCGCTATCATTATTTAAGAAAAAGTAACTTTGAAGCTGCCGACTCGTCACCGTCGTAGAAGCGTACCGTTTAGAGGCTCGCCTGGATTACGGTTCTTTTATAACACCTTTAAATTCTTATTTTTACTCATAATGCAATTTAAACCATTTTTATTTTTCATTTAAAAACAGCAGATGTTCACAACACGTGGGCGGGGAGGAGATCATGAAGCGTGGGCGAAAACGTCATGTCAGACTAAGTCAAAGGTCAGTAAAAGGTCGTTGAAGTAGATTCTCCCGCAAAAAATGTATTCATTTTATGTATAGCTCTATCTTTTTTGGTTTTCATCTTGGAATCTTCTGTGCTTTGGATCTACGGTACGCCCCCATGCAAGGAGGCTAAGCACGACGTCCTAGTGGAAGGGTCACCTCCCCTAGTAACCTAGTGGCTACCGCCCAGCTCCACTACACTCCGTTGCCGTGATGCCCGGATTCACACTCCTGGACGAACCGAGCTGCCACACTGATCGCACGCGAACCCGAAATCTCCTTTGGCAGACAGGGCGTACCTTAACACAATTCAATAAGCCAGAGACAGAGGTTGATATATATTTTTATCTAGTTACAAATTAAATTACAGCCGTGATTCGTAAGGTATCTGGATTATAAAATACGTATATATTTATCTGGATTATTTATACGTAATAAATTTTTACGGACAGTTGTTTTTCCTTTCTTCATAATACTCCTTCGACAATTGACTTCCATCTGTTTGGTCTTTATTAATTTTATAATTTTATAGTATTTTTATTTATTTTTCAGACGAGTAATAACAATATTACAGTGGTAGAGCTACACTGCAGTTTGTTTCTAGCTGCAGAATGAATGGGTCAGCTCGACCGGGGTAGGACCACGCCCTCACAGAATACCAGCTTAACGCTGCTGTGTTTTGTCTGGTGAGCGCAGGGATCCGGAGACCTTTATTACTGGAGACGAGGCATTCCATCTCAGTCCTCAAGGGTGACAACGCATCTGCATTATGATTTCTTGTCAAGTATGAATGTAGATGTCATGGGCCGCAGGAATCACTTGCCATCACGTGAACTGTGTACTCGTTTGTTACTCTTAATGCTATGAAAAAAAAAAAAAAATGAATAACCCACATATTAGCCCACAGCTCCAGATTAATGATCTGATTTTTACGTCTTCTTAAACTAGTTGAATTGTATCGTAACGGGCATTGGTTAACAATATCACGGGCGATATTTTGCACGTAACCAGGACCGGTTAGAGTCTGAGAGCACTGCAGTTCAGGTCATGAACCTTTCGAGAAAGGTACCATTCAAGATGAGGAGGTACAGTTAGGGGCCAGCTAAAGGTTATTTGTAACCGGCAATGCTGTGAAATTCAGTTTAAGATATTTAGGTTGTTACTACTGCTCTCTAATATCTGACAAGACTCAGTGAAAAAATATATAGAAAATGAACAGATAGTTTATATGTGAAAACTAAATTTTATCAATATAATATTCATATAAAAGGATTTTTATAAAAATAAATTATTGATAATTTATTATAAAAGAAGTAGTTTTTTACGGAGTTTATCGTGTTTATTTTTAACTAATTTATCCCGGCGTTTTGGTCATGGACCATCATAATAAACGCCATAAAACTGATACAAAATAGATTTAATTCATTTAAAAAAATCATTAATTTAAGAAAAGTTTATCAGCAACTCATGTAAAGAATTCCTTAAAACTTCAGTGTTATTCCGTACCGTACCTAAATGTTGTCAGCTCAAATGTGTACTCTGGTCGCAACTAATGTTATAAAAAAAAAATACATTTACCTAAAATAAAGTAATTAGCACATCTATATATATAGCTTAAAATGGGCAAAGTTTTCTCACCACAACTCGGACTTTCTCGATGTTATCGTAAGACGGGATGGTTATAGGTGTTTACGGAGCGAAGTTTTAGTTAAAGGTTATTATAATATTAGTGATTATTCAAACGATAACACACCTTGGAAATGAGATTACCCCCACACACACACAGTCTCTTAAATCAACTACAAATATATAATAAACTTATAGTAAAAAACATAACTTTAACTTTATGTAAAAACATTATACAAAAACAGTACCGCTGAGTATTTTCACTCAGGTCTGTGACTTTATTTCTAACCGGTATACATTCGTTAGATTTTTGGGAAATGATTTTTTTTCTAAAATATTAGTGACAAATGAGTACACAGTTCATCTCATGTTAAGTGATAACTGCGACCCATGACATCAATCTTCAACAATAATTCAAGATGCGTTTATAACAACTACGTAACAAGATATGTGCTTGGTGCATACCGTAAAGCGATATAGGTTTGTAGGTACATTCTAGGCTATTATTGCTAAACTCTAAGTAAGGGGGCGAAACTTAACTTTTTTTTTAAGAATATTAGTACTTATATTCCGGTTTACCACTCCAACTAAGCTTAAAGTGTGATAGGATAACAGTCGAATGGCGGATTCGAACCTACGACCATAAGTTTCGCAGACCGTACCTTAAAACATTAGGCTATTCACGCTTCATATATAAATATATACAAAATTCTAATTCTACTATTTTCGTCATTTCCTAGCACAAGTATTTTAATTCTTGTGCATTCTTAAAAAAAACTAACCCAATAGAATGCTAAGTTAAAATCAATTTTAATGACACTTATATGCAAATTAGATATTCTATTTTCTTTAGAAACTAGAATATCTATAATATTATATTTTTTAGAGATATATATATAATATATTATATATCTCTAAAAAATAGATAGATTATATTCTAAGATTAATTAGTTATTAATATAAATAAATTGAATAATAAAAGTGAATGCACAGGTCACCTGATAAGAAAGGACCCATGCGACCCATCACAAACATCATCGCCGATAAGGAATCAAGATCCAGATGTCTTGTCAACATACTAAGATGGAACGCTCGCTTCATAATCGGTTATGAATGTATAATGCATATGTAACATTAACGAAGTATTTTACATTGGCAACGTTATACTTGCCCCGTGGAACAGACGCATTATTTTTACAACTTCTTTCACGCTGAAGAGTAGTTCCACTGCAGTCTTATAATTCATATATTTTAAACGTCAACAGCTTGCAGCATACTTTAGGCGGATCCTAAAATCTGCGAAATATACATTCCTAGGTTCGAATCCGCGATTTGACTTGTGAACTATCTCCCAGTAAAAGCGTTTAAGCTTAATTGGGCTGGTTAGTGGGAATGTTTGTAATATTTGAATAGAATAGTGCATACTTTATCGCACAACATAAATAACATATAAAAAAAGCAAAGTGACATTAAACATTTTCTTAAAAGTAAAATGGACCGTCACATCGCTAAAAGCGATACCTTTGGAAGATCTCAACATAACAAGATTTTGTGTTGCACTTTCATACACAAATCTCACCACACCTTGGGTTGACTGGTAGAGAATGTCTTTGGCATTAAGTCCACCCTTTGTGAACCTTGAACTTTGTTAAGGTTAATGAAATAAAGAGTAAATAAATATAAAATATGTACCGATTATATATTCGTACCAACCCAATGAAATAGAAATCACATCGTTTAATTTGCTAGGAACGTCCACAGTAACGAATAACCAACATGCCAGGTGTAATCAACAGATCACAATCAGTCCATAAACTTTATTTTAAAAACAAAGCGGTCAGTCGAGTTCGAAATTCAAAATTCTATTTAAATTCCGAAAACGCAAGCAATAAACCGTATCATACCGCAAGCGGGCTGCATAATGTCCGCGCTCGAAATAGGTGTACACGAGTTCCTGTGAATATAGCCTAGGGCCGCAATCACTCGCAGTACACCACTGTACTTACAACACAAGCTAAATATAACCCTATTCGGTTAAGGTTAAAACATAAAGTCCTTTGACGTTTATTTATTTAATTTATTCTGGAAAAACCGCCCCTAAAGTAAGGGACTAAAGTCGATTTTATCCTACTATGGATGTGTGTTATCATGTTTCTAAGCTGAGGCGGCAAAACCGGTGCGACTGGTGTCTGGCCAGACTACAGCAGTTGCTTCGAATGGCTAAAAAAAATTATACACTTGGAAACTATCGTAGGAGTGAGTTTCGACTTAAAGATTTAACTTCTCATTGTGGGACTCGAATGGTTCGACTTAGATTATATAGTCTGTTCAAATATTTCGAAACTTAGGCAACCGTATTGACCTAAGATTATATAAGGTGTTCAAATATCTTACAATTTTATTCGTACGATTTATTGTTTTAGATTACGATTTTTATCTCAGTAGTGGCTCGCAATGCCGTGACGGCCATGTGGCGTGGTGGTTAGCGTACCTGATACTTGCCTCGTGGCTCCTTGTTTCTATTCCTAGCCGAGGAATAATATTTACTAAACACAAATTTTTGGTTTTCGGGTATGGTTGTATTTGTGGTATATCCCTAACATAACATGTAAAATTTTTACAATGATATTCAAGTTGAATCTTTTGAACCGGAAGTAAGTTTGCCGTGTTTTTTTGCACTTGATGTGTGCATGAATGTTGGGTGCGAAACCCGAACTGCTCATTGATTGGTAGTCCTTCGGGACGGCATGAAGTCCTTGAGGCGGGCGAGGATGAGCCTTACCCAAGACTTTGAGTATGCTTATGGGTCGATAGGCTGATGGATCGGTTGGATGTTTCGAGGGCTTGAGAATCCCTATGACTACGGCTTCCTTCAAGGTGTTCGGGAAGGTGCCTTTGGATATGGCCGCGTTGTAGATTATCACCAGTAGGTGGAAAATGGACATGGGTAGTTTCGCCGCGTTTATTGTGTTACGGGTTCTGGGTTCGATTGCCAGTCGCGTAACATATTGTTGGCTGTCGGTTTTGGGTGTGTTGTATCTGAGGGAATGGAACGACGAGTGAGCCTCTAGGTGGGCACTATAATATTTTCAGCGCAGTTGGTGTCATTAGACTGATATTATATTTAAGATGATGGTACACTGAAGTTTATATCTAGCTGTAGTATGAATTAGTCAGCTCGAGCGGGGTACGATCACGTCCTCACAGAATACCAGCGAGAAATACTAGTATAATGCAGCTGTGTTTCGTTTAGTGAGTGTAGGGACGCAGAGATCTTTATTACTGGTGAAGATGCTTTGCATCTAAGTCCTCAAACGTGATAATGCATCTGCATTCTTATCAGAATTCTTCAAGTCAAGGATAAATGAAGATGTCATGGGCCACGGGGATCACTTGCCATCAGGTGAACTGTGTGTGAGTTTGTTACTCTTAAGAAAGGTAATAAAAAAAAAAAAAGATAATAAGCAAGAGATATCGCCATTGTCAACATCGACCAAGAAGATATCAATAATCATCGGTTTTGGAAACTCGCTGTAACATCTGACGACCCCCTATTAGCGGTGATGACTAACTCATGACTACTAAAATGTAACGCCATCGTACTCCTCACAAGCAACGTATCTGCATTTAGGTTACTTATCGTGGTCGGATGTACGAAGCAGGACTTTTTTTATACTATCTATAATCAATAAACAGAATTAGTAATTCCATCTGTGAATTTTCTTTCCAGCGAAGGAGATAGGGAAGAGTGGAATCTCAATCCACGAAGTGAAAGACATTTGTTTAATAGTGGGGTAATACATACTAAGATATAATAACATATTTTTTAAATGACATATATACTTTTTTACTTGGAGAGTAACAAACTCGCATACAGTTCTCCTGACGGTGAGTTATGTCTGCGATTACATTCATCCTTGACTAGGAATCATGATGCTGATGCGCTGTCACCCTCGAGGACTGAGATGGAACGTCCCCAATTATAAAGGTCTCCGGATCCCTACACTCATCAGACGGAACACAGAAGCATTATGCTGCTTTTTCACGCTAGTATTCTGTGAGGGCGTGATCCGACCCCGGTCGAGCTAACTCATTCATTGTGCAGCTCGATACAAACTGCGGTGTAGCTCTGCCACTGTAAAATCACTGGTAAATCAACACTTAAAATTGCGATCAACAATTTTCTTGGTGCAGGCACTGAGAATCGAACTCAGTATTGCTCGTGTCTCGTGAATTAAAAGCTCTTAGACACTGGTCTACCACGGCTTAACCGGACATGATAAATAAAAATTGATTCTATAAAACAAAGTGGGATTAGTGTCTCCTGTATCTTTTATTCATTGTCTGTCTGTTCGCGCGTCGATTTCAATGATGTCGGGGTTATGTAAACAATTATTTAATCATTTTTAATGTCACGTATTGACACTAATAATGATAAAACAATTGACTAAGTATGGGTGAAGAGGTCAGTTAGTCGGGTGGTCATTATTGAATAGATTTTAATACAATTTTGATATATTTATTGAGAATTACTAACTAAAAATATAATTTTGCATTGTACCCCAAGAGCTTAATAAAGTCGTACTGATTTGCCTTTAAAGGTGTGTACAAAATTAGTATCATAATTTTTTTTATAGACTAAGTGGCAAACGCGCAAGCAGTTTCGCTGATGGCGAGGGATCACCGCTAATAAGAAGAGCGGTTTTAAGAAAGGTGTCGGCTCTTTACTTGAAGGTCCCAAGTAGTATCGCTTCGGAAATAGCGCTGGCGGCAACTGATTCCACAGTGTAGTTGTGCGTGGCAGGAAATTTCTTTTAAATCTTACTTATCTATGCAACAGTATATTCCTTCATCGAATCATTTAATATATATATATATATATATATATATATATATATATATATAACATAATAAATATAAATATATGAATAACTACTAGACGGAAGGTCTTGAACAAGAGTCACGGCGGTTGAGGGTTAGGGAGAAATAGGCCAAAACCGGCGGAAAGCACGGACGGTATCGAGGCATCTGAGTCCTGGTTTCGAGAGGCTGTTTGGGATTAACCCGGTTGCATACACGACTATAGGAATAATTTAAAATTATTTTTTTATTAATTTTAATAATTTTAATTTTATTTAAATTAAGGGTGGCAAACGAGCACACAGTTCACCTGATGGTGAGGTGATGAATGCGGCCATTCACCGCAAAGCACCTACATTTGTCCTCAAAAACTTTTCGGGATTCACATGCAGGAAAAGGGACTCAGAATACCTTAATTGAAGATAAAACGGAATGTGCGTTATATTTTCCATTGGTTCGGACGTAATAGCCATCTCATATATTATATCTCCTCACAGGCAGCAAATATGTTTTTTTATAATATTAGGGGCATCAAACACAGTACACCTGATGGTAATGAATGGAGCAATCTTTAAGTATCTTTATCCGTTCTAAAATAAAAAAAATATTCTAGTCTGAGATACGACGTCACCCCTACGGAATGAGATAGGTATTTACAGATAACTGGAGCTCCGTATCACTAAAAAGAAAATTACATTGCCTGCAAACATTGTCGATTGGTTCGAGCGGAAATAGGCAAGAATAAAAACCTCAGTGTAAAGAGAGCCCGAAGATTTAATACCCCTGATATAGTTATAGTCTTTAATAGCGGAGTCGATATCGCGCGGTGTCTTCGAACCGTTTAAGGAGACGAAAGTATTATGGGTGAAATTTATTCATAAGCATGCATTGGGTTGTGCGGTAGGTAGTTCTTGGTTGTATGCTTTGATAGTGTGAATAAACGGGGATTTGTTTAGTTAGCGACATATTAATTTAGTAATTTAATACTGAAATTACTAAATTAATATGTTTATGAAATTATATAATGAACGGGCTCGCAGCTAAATTGGAATTTTCTAGCACTGTTTCACCCGACCGATGTGAGAATTTTTTATATATATTATTAGGGTTGACCAAAGAGCGCACAGTTCACCTAAAGGTACATATGTGATAACCGACTCTCGTGACATCCCCATTCCCATCCCTGGCGTTTGCTTATTTTGGGTCTTTTTTACGTAAGAAACATTACATTGAAATGTTACGATTGGAGGACGTTGCATTCAAATTGTTTTTTTTTACATGTATCATTTTGTTCTGGGGATACAGGTAAAATTCGCGCATTCACTCTTTGCATCCACTACCGAATTGCTGATATTTTTTTTTCAATTAGCGCGTTCGCACAGTCACTCGTTCACATATTTATTTAATAATACTACTTATACTAGGTCATTGGTATAAAAAAAAAAAAATCACCACTTCTGTTGACAACCAAAACTTAAATCGTGTGTTGTGTTGAATTTTTTTTAATAGTCAATTAATAAATTTCAACACGATACATGATTTTTATTTTTGGTTGTAAACAGAAATGGTGTTTTTTTTTTTAGGTGCTTACTTCGCCAAGGCAAAATCTAGTTTATTGAGTAATTATATTGGTACAATTAGCAGCATGATACCGCCGCTGCGTTATCCGTCCAAACTTGCCCAACGTGATATGTATGAACGGCTTTCCTGATAAAACGATGACTTCCGTGGTGGAAGGGTTGGATCGACCATGTTAGGACCTCGTCCTCACAGAAGACCAGAGAAACAAGTGTTGTTTTTTTACTACATTGAAAGTAACATACGAGCACATAGATTACCTGATGGTAAGTGATTCCTGCGGCCCATAACATGTACATTAATCCTGAACAAGGAATCATAATGCAGATGCGTTGTCACCCTTGAGGACTGAGATGGAATGTCTCGTCACCAGTATAAACGTATCCGAAACTCTACACTTACCAAATGACATACGTCAGTCAGGTCAGCATTATGCTATTTTCAGCTGGTATTAGGTGAGAGTGCGGTCCTTTCCCGGTCGAGTCGACCCATTCTTGATACCAGCCATACCATGTCGGCATTATAGTACGGTCCCCCCTTCTCCTCAATCCCCTCATCCCGCGATGACCTGAAGAATGATCGTGCTTCGACAATCTATAGGAGATGATCCAGTCCAACGATGAACTAGATAAAATATTCGATTTATTGCGCCACTAGATGTGCCCCGCGGTACACCCGCGTGGAATTCTATTCTTAATTCATAACGCATTTGTGGTTATGTTCTTCACTCACATTAGTACAAAGTTAATTACTGTGGTGTTTATTTAAACTATATAGGTATATTGACAGAGGTAGAGCTACACTGCAGTTTGTTTCTAGTTGCAGAACGAATGGGCCAGCTCGATCGGGGTAGGACCACGCCCTCACAGAATACCAGCGTAAAATAGCAGCTTAATGTTGCTGTGTTTCGTCTGGTGAGTGCGGGAATCCGGAGACCTTTATTACTGGTGACGAGGCATTCCATCTCAGTCCTCAAGGGTGACAACGTATCCGCATTATGATTCCTTGTCAAGGATGAATGTAGATGTCACGGACCGCAGAAGTAACTTACCATCAGGTGATCTGTGTGCTCGTTTGTTACTCACAATGTAATAAAAAAACACTTCTAAACTGGCCGACTTTTAAGGCGTCCTGTTCATATTTCAACAATACAATGTTTGTGATCGTTTTGTGAATTGGAATAGAATGATAATATTTCACGTTCGAGTCGCAAGTCGGAAGTCGAATCTTCAGTTCAATCCCATCGAGAAATAACTTTCAGTTTTTCCGAATATGACAATTTTTCGGGTAACTTTTCCAATTTTTCCAATCTTGCCTAAGCCGAACTTCTACGAACGCGGATTTACTATGTGTGTTTAGATGTTAATTAAATTAATGCAATAAATATAAAAAAAAAAATTATTTCGATGACATGTTCAGTCCGTCAATGCAAAATACAAACTAGTTATTTAATAACATAACAATTTCCATCTATGTCATTCAATCACTGGGGTTTTGTTTATTTATTAACTCTTTATTGCATTAACCTTAACAAAGTTAAAGGTTCGCAAGGCGGACTTAATGCCAAAGGCATTCTCTACCAGTCAACCCAAGGTCTGGTGAGATATTGTGATAGGTGTAGCAATAAACTAATTAATAAAAAGAAAAAACCAAAAAAATAACTAATACAAGTAAATAACAAGACATTATTTTTTTTATTTATACATATATATATATATAAATAAATAAATAGTAGAAATGCAATAGCGGTAGCAACCAATATATTTATAATTTATGTGTGCCGTTAGAGTAAAAGGAGAACTCATTGGCTAAGTTGGCGCAGTTGGCAAGCGGGAACAATGCACAACGCCAAGAAAGTCAGTCATGTAAGCAATTATCTTGTTAAGTTCTTGGCAAGCCTCGGACAAGGATTGAAATCAGGCACCGCAGCTAAAGTTAGACCTGTTTTGGAAAGTACTTTTATTTTCTTTTATTGACGGTGGGCAAACCAACACACTGTTCACCTGATGGTGAGTGATTACTTCGGCTGATGACAATGACCTTCATTCTTGATAAGGAATCAGAATAAAGAAGGGTCTTCCCTCCAGAAGACTAAGATGGAACATCGTCACCAGTAATAACGTTTTTTTAATTACATTGTGGGTAACAAACTCACACACAGTTCACCTGATGGCAAGTGATTCCTGCGGCCCATGACATCTACATTCACCCTTGACAAGGAATCATAATGCAAATTCGTTGTCACCCTTGGGGACTTAGATGGAATGCCTCATCACTAGTAATAAAGGTCTCCGGATCCCTGCACTCACCAGACGAAACGCAGCAGCTTTATGCTGCTATTTTACGCTGATATTTTGTGAGGGCGTGGGTCTAGCCCGTGCGGGCTGACCCGTTCTTTCTGCAGCTAGAAACAAACTGCAGTATAGCTCCACCACTGTTGTTCTCTACATGCACAAATGGAAAGAGCATTATACTGTAATTTCACGCTTGTATTCTTTAACGCCATCGACCGCGTTGATGTTGCACGCACAAGATACTAACTGCATAGTGGCTACATCTTGAATTGAATAGGATGGATGTATGCGTCCCACAAGACGCAGAGATAAGATATTACAAACGATGTTTGCTTTCACCTTCGAACACATGGTAACTCGGATACCTAAACTTGTTGCACAATTATTTAATAATTCATACTGCATTCACCCCCGTCACCGGGGTCCGAATGCCGTCTGCCTGCGTGCCGTGTATTAGAAGCAAGCCCTTAGACACTGTGCCAAAACGACTGAAACACGGTTAACGGCTTCCGAAGATTCCGAACATACCATATCTAGTTTGTATTTCAAAACAAATTTACGCCCGGAATTTCCATCACGACATTTTTCGAGCGAAGAATTTCTCTAACACCACATACACGGAACGGGAAGTAATTACAAGTCTCAATAAAAATTCTTAAAATAAACAAAGACAGATTTAGAACTTGTTTTACCTACTGCTTACAAGAGTTTTGTTTTTGGCGTGCGCGTACGAGTAGTGATTTATTCTAGCGTACCACAAGTAACTTGAGGAACGCAACAATACAAATACCATTCTATTCGTTATAACATTGGGTCAATAACTAACGGTGACGTCGTTCGAGCTGTTTGTGTGAAAACAATAAAAGATCTATACACTATTGTCAGGTCAGCGTCAATGCTGTCAAACTTCAAATAATATATAATTATTTAATATATATTTATGCTAACGCTTAACTTCATTTTATGTCGGTTTGTGTACATCATTTATATGCCGAGCCATTGTATACGCTACGATATGTGTGAGTAAGTCCGTCGTGTAGATATGACGTAGCAAGACACTAGCTGCAGAGCAGCCATTCATTTTAGCCTCGTAATATCAAATGTCATGCAGATCGGGATAAATACCTATATTTGAAGTTTTCTTGTCGTCTGTAATAAACTATAGTAATAATGCCACAGTTAATATTAAATTTATGATAAAATAATTTATTTATAGAGTACTATTCTATACATATATACACATATATATTTAACGACATTGACTCGATATTTAACTCTGTGAAGGCGTGAAGGTCCCCCGGTCTAGCCTTTTCATACTGCAGTGAAACTCGCTACCTGGACTGTCTATACAAATTTTAATCAGTTAGTCTCGTAATATCAGATGTCATTTATCAGATGCAGGGCGGAATATAATTTGATTTCTTAGTTTATATATTTATTTATTGACTCACGATAGGTAAACAATATGCCACGATTAAAATAAATGACAAAACCGTTTATTTACCAGGTCATTGTACGCGACACTCAACGGACATCGAGTATTCTATACGCAAAAATATTCACTCAATAACTGATGTTGATGCTCTGTGAGGGCGTGGTCCTCCTACCCCGATCGAGTCGACGTATTCATGATGCGGCAAAAAATTAGATGCAGAGTAGCTATATCACTTTTAATCTGTTAGTCTCGTAATATGTCATACAGAACGGCATAAATTATTTTATTTTGGAGTTTATTTTTTTTAACATGTATCGTGTTTTTGTGCTGGGTTACAGGTAAAATTCCAGGGTTCGCTCTCTTCACCCACATCCGAATTGCTGACGAAATTATCAATTATCAATTGGCGCGTTCGGACATTTATTTACAACGGTACTTATGTTAGGTGACTGAAGAAAAAAAATCATGTATTGTGTCGAATGTTGTTTTTAATAATGAATTAATGAATTTCAACATGATACATGATTTTGATTTATGGTTGTGAACAGAAATGATGATTTGATATCTGTAATTTGTGAGTTCAATAATTCTCCTTTTTTTTAAAAAATAAATTTGTGCCAAACGAGCGAGCAACACACTTGATGGTAAGTGAACTTCTGCGCAACATTAGATGTTCCTCGCTGCGATGCCAGCCTTTGAGAAGGGTGTAGGTTCTTGAAGGTCCCCAAGACGTATAGGATCGGAAATATCGCAGGGGACAGCTGATTCCACAGAGTAGTTGTGCTTGGCAGAAAATTTCATGTAAAGCGCACGCACAGTGGTGGATTGCTAACCAACGAGGAGAATCTAATAATTATGAAATCTGTCGTGTTGTACGATGTTTAAACTCAACGGCTGTAATTAATTGAAGAAAATGTTCGGATCTTTTCATTTTTATTGTTTAAGAGTATTGCTGTTGGTTATTGTCTGTGGTAAACTATATGCCACGGTTAAAATAAATTTTATGACAAACCAATTTATTTACCATTGTATTGTATTGTATTTAGTCATTGTATGCGACACTCTACGAACATGGAGTACCAGTCTATACGCAAAACAAATTCACTCAATAACTAACGACGCCCGAACTCTGTTTGTATGAAAAAACAATAAAGGAACCGACAATATATTATGTCACGACTTGCCGATTGATTTATTTTACAAGATTTATGTTTATTTAGTGTTGTTGCTGTATCGATGAATTGAAATTATTATATTTGTGTGACCCGAATTTATTATTGGTTATTTTGTTTACGTATTTCAAAGTGTTATAAAATAATAAAAATATAAAATAATGTATTTAGCATTCGACAGTGTTTATCTATCAATTAAATTCATCGTTCTCATGTTGCAAAATTCCTAATAATTATTCATAGATGGCGTTCTACTATTAACATGCATTTTCATAATCACGCTATTAAAATCCTCGTTGAATAACATTAACATAAATTCTTTAAATAAACATTTAAGGTAATTTATTTAAATTGTTAAATACAAATTGAAATCGTCAATAGCTTATTAAGTTTTCGAATACGGCCTGCGAAACTTCGCAGGTTCGATTGCGCCTTCGACTATTGTACAATCCCATTGCGAGTCACAGATTCACCCGCGTGCAAAGGAGACCGAGGCACGTCCTCGAAGACCCGGACCACACGACCACCAGGGCCCAAGCCCTTCGTAAAACACCACACACACACACCATTACATCGCAACGACATACCATAACAGAATTATACTCGATACCGCCATGTCACAGGCTGGTTCTCACCAGACTATAATGATAGAAGCGCCGCTGGAGTTTCTTGCGCCTCTTATTCTCCAGCGCCCACGCAAGCGAGCGAGCTATGTCGGTTACCTTAGTTCCTCTGCGGATATCCACGTTCTTTTTTTTATAGTATAGGCGGCAAACGAGCATGCAGCCCACACGATGGTAAGTGGTCACCGCCGTCCATGAACATCCGCAACACCAGAGGAGTCACAAATGCGTTGCCGTCGTTTCAGGAAGGTGTAGGCTCTTTTCTTGAAGGTCCCCAAGTCGTATTGGTAAGCATCTTTTTTATCAATCATTATATATAAATGATGAAAATGTAATGGCATTTTTGCCATTTGCTGGGCGGCTTGCTGAGAAAACACTTGATTTGTGCTGTGTCCGACATACTGGGAATGGGTCGGGTAGACAAGGAAACCGAAAGAGAAAGCTTTCGTGGAATACCAGAGTAAAACAGATGCTTATCGTTTGAGTATTGTCTTAGTCGTCTGGAGCGACAACGCATCAACATCTTGATTCCTTATCATAGATGGACGTTTAAGTCCTGGGCTGTTGACATCACACATCAACAGGTGAGTAGGATAGTCTAGTATCACTATGATTTCTGAAATTACACGTTTAAAACTCAATGGGCTATAAATATACTAAACTGATTTATATATAAAAATATTTTTTTTATCAAAAGGTAATACAGTATTGTGGATTGATTTCCGCAAAGCCCGACTCTATTTAACCGACCAATCAATTTGACAGAAAGCTATGAGATTACGGAACGTTAGAAAAAAAATAAGGATAGATATTTCCTTCGGGCAAACATTTCCGGCGTAAATAGCACGAGTTGAGATTGAATAAAGTTTTATATTGTCGCTACGGACCAAGGGATGGGGTGAGTCTACGAAGTTTAATCAAAAGACTCCTAGTGGAGGTAAATCTAAAACATTTCAACTTGTTAACCTTTACGAGAAAAGTTAGATATAGTATCGAGTGAAGTGGGGTTTTTTTTTCTAATATGATAGTATTAGGGCAAGAGACCTTTTTACTGCAAAAGTCACTACCTGGCCAACACGTATATGATTTAGCGAAAAATTTCATCAATGCTAAATTTCTAATCTTCTTAGGCCTCGACAAGGGTAGGACCACGCCCTCACAGAATACCAGAGTAAAATAGCAGCATAATGCTGCTGTGTTTTATGTGGTGAGTGAAGGGATACGGGGATTTTTAGTACTAATGACGAGGCATTCCATCTCAGTCCTCAAGGGTGACAACGCATCTGCATTATGATTCCTTGACAAGGATGAATGTAGATGTCATGGGCCGCAGGATCACCATCAGGTGAAGGTGGTGCGAGATTTTTTTATTACATTGTAAATAACAAACGGACACACAGCCTACTGTCTTAATTTACGTTTGTAACTAAATCTAAGCTTTAAGTAAAACGAAATTGACAACGTGTATACCCAACACGTGTGTATTATACTCAAGCTCCAGCAAGTCTCAACAGATTAAAAACAACACGAGGGAGGCAGACAGCACGTGTCAAACTAAATGATAGATCACACGGCGTCACAACTAAATCACAACTACGCACTATAATTAAATTAGAAGCGAAGTGTATAAATAAAGGATGTCTCTCGTTTATCTTTAGTGAAATAAATTATAACACTGCGTGATTAGTAACTCTGGACACCAGTGCGGGCTTCGCGAGGCAAATATTTTAATGTCAATATTATTAAACAGAAATTATTGGTATTCGAGTACATTGAGCGTCGTCACCTTCACAGCCTATTCATTGTCCAATGCTGAACAAAGACTTCCTAGAAGGTTTCTAGGAAGAAGCAAGATCCCGAGCCACCTGCATGCCATCCATCCACTTCCAGCAAAGCTTGCATGGGTGATCATACATTCTACACTGCGACTGCCAGTCCAAGGTGGCCACTATACCTTACCGTACCGTACTATTTCTATATGTAACTATAAACCGACTATAATACATAAAATACGAATATATTATCGACTTAGCCGCCCTCAGTATATTGCCAGAAAAAAGCAGCATAACTCTGCTGTTTCGTCTGATAAGTGTAGGACTCTTATTACTTAGAATAAGGCATTCTATTTTCGTTCTCAGGGGGTGACACTGCATCTGCATTGCAATACATCTAGGATTAATATGTCATGGGCCCCAGGAATCATTTACCATGAGCTGTCTGCTCATTTATATGCAATAATAAAGTATATAAAATTAATATGTCATGGGCCCCAGGAATCATTTACCATGAGCTGTCTGCTCATTTATATGCAATAATAAAGTATATAAAATAAATAATAAGTAAATTAATAAAAAATAAATAAATCTGTCAAGTAACGGTACGGCGCGGATCTCTTTTACTTAGTACGTCCTCTCAAAGTGGCATCCAAATGATATTCGAGATTCGAGCATTAACGTTATTTACGTTCGACAGTTTTATATCGGCCATAACTGAGAGGTTAGACGTCAGCGAATTCCGAGTTCATTAGATTTTTGGGTCAACCGAAAAGCTAATATACGCCATGCTCTTATTTATTTAATGCTAAAACTTCGATTTTTTGTTGTTTTTTTGAGCAAGGATATTAAAATCACAAGTAACTAACATTTCCGTTAACAACTCCATCTAAGCTTAAATGCTTAAAATTAAAATTAAGCGATATGGTTCACGACTATAGTCGAATGACAGATTGGTACGTACCTAATTTGCAGACGGTACCGTACCGTAAACTATCAGGATATCTAAAAGATTAACTATCTATTGACGCTGAAAAATATATCATCATCACCAGTCCACTACCGAACATAGGCCTCCCCAACAGAATGGCATAGAGCAGGGGTAAGCAACCCGCGGCCCGCTTAATAATTCTAGGCGGTCCGCCAAGTGTTTTTTTATATTACAGATATTCTCCCGCTCATGTATTAAGTTGTACCAAATGAACGAGACTTGTCTAAGATGCGTTCGTGTAGCTGGTTCAACGATACCGACTAACATTGATCAAATTGTGGGCAAGAAACACTGACAAATTTCGCATTAAAATCATCAAGCAATATTTTTTTATTCAATTTTTTTGTGTTTTTGTAATCTAATGTTTATAATATGAATACAATTTTAAATACTATTAAGAAGTGTGATTTTGGCCCGGCATAACATTTCAAAATTTGGATAGGCCCGTTCCTAAAAAATGTTTCTCACCCCTGGCATAGAGTATTACCACCTGTATTCCTAGACTTGCCGCAGACTTGCAAAGGTTGTCACTTCTTCCAGTAGGGTGTCATCGTACGCTGGTATGGCCAATACGGGATTGCCACTTAAGAACCTTTCTTCTCCATGCAAAAAATATATTAAATAACTATTCCAATCGTAATAATATTGTGTAATAGAGTTGGAAGACGCTATATCATTAAGATGAGATTGCGACCACACTTCCTTGCGATATTAATTTATCTAGATGTAACTAAAGGTATATTAGTTTCATAACTCTACATAGATAAATCTATAATGCGTTTACTATCTTGCATAAGTGTGAGCGTAGTGCAGGATAATGCGCGCTCACTCGCACCTCAGGTCTTATAGCATATACTGATGTCCAACGCTCGTATCGTAATGTTATCGACAAATCATTATATACAAAATTTAAATAAAATACTAAATTTATTTTATACACGTACAAGTTACGAATAATAAAGAAAATACTATTTTTAAACTAATAAATAATAAAATGGTAACTTTTATAATAGCATACTAATTAGCAAATAAACTAATTGTTTACATCAAATATTTAGTATCTTAGTGCTTAAGCCAACAAGCGGGCTACACTCACCTCGGGACTTTTATCGATAACGCGAACTTGACGTGCACATCACTACGCAAAACTTGATTTACATCCCGGCCTGCAGCGGAATAGTAAGCGCACTATAGCAATCAAGCTAACCTAGTAATACTTCCAGGGAGTGATTGGAGTTGAGAAACTTTACACGAAGTTGGACTTCTGATGAGATAACGCTTGGCTAAATGGCTAAACCAGAACCGCCAGAATGAATACTAAAGAAATTCGGTTGTGATATAAATAATAAAATAACACTATAATTCCTTATTTTCTTTCCAATTGAAATAACTTTTAAATTTCATACTTGTTACTTTTTAGTGTGAATACAGCGATTGATTAAATTTTTTATTTTAAATAATACGATTCAAATTATAACAAAAACAAATACGATATATATTTATTCGAACCATGAATTTCGTACAACGTACGTAACGTGGAAGATGGTGTTTTCAATAAAACAAATAAAAAATGTCGTCATTAAGATACCAATATTCATGCCTATAGTAAGAAATACTCGTAGCATTTGATCGCAACGTCCATCGAACCTAATCCGAGCTCGATAACGATAGCACATAGATAAAAACCCATGCGATAAATTCCCTCCTCAATAACTGTGCCCTCCCTAATATTATTACACCACATTCACGCTAATTGCAGCTTTAACGCAACTTACTACGGTGCACTGTTGCACACGCGTCTATATTGTATATTATTTGCCTTCGTGTGTAAATGTCGATAAAGCTGATAGGAAATCTGTAGGGTGTGGTAATATGAAATTTTTAAAAAAGTCCAGTAAACAACTCCACGTATAACTAAGTGCGTTTGTTTTACTTTTAATGTAAAAGGTTAATATGAAAAAAAAACATTTTAAAATATTGCAAAGTGCACACATATATACCTATATACAGTGTAAACTCTTTATAACGATAAACTCGATCGATATATATATATATTGATGTGTATATAATCAGCTGTCGCGTAACGTGGGAGAAGTAAAACAAACTTTATATAAAATAAAAATTAGAATAATAATACAAAAATTATTTCTATATCTCAAGATAAGAATAATCAAATCACGTGCAATAATTTACGCCACTATAATATATATATATATAAATATATTGGAATGGTGAATCATTTATCATCAGGTCAACTGAGTAGTTTGTCACCTTAGTGGTTAGAGTACACCGAGCTATTGCGTCATGTGTCCTGGGTTCGACAACCGAGGAACAATATTCGTGTATCATAAATTGGTTCTCGGGTCTGTTTGTTCTGAACACTGTATCTGAACCTTCCTACGATCTTACTGAACATACATCGTATTGGGGAAGGGGACGCCGAGTGTGTGCCGATGTTCGCGCAAATGCTCACGGCACTATTAAATATTCTGCGCAGTTGATGTCTTCTGGCAATAACCAGGAGACATCGGCATCAGATATCGGTCGTAATCGATTAGAAGCTCGGTATTGCATTATAAATTATTTCCAGACTTTCTTATTATTATGCTTATAGGTTCATCGTTAATGGTACCACAGAAATAAAAAGTATTTGCATGTATTTTTAATTTACCTTTTTTTTTCAGGGGTTGTGGTTTTTTAAAAAAATATATAGGTTATGATTTTTTGTTAATTATGTATCTTATTAGCGTTTTAGTTATATTAAATCTATAATAATAATCGCTAGCTAGTGGGGGGTCGTGAATCCTAGGTTGCCACTAAAGAAACGTTCTTCCCCATCAGTTATCGGTTCTACGAGCTATATTGCCGCCCACTGTCACTTCAACTTGCTGATCTTTTGAAGAATGTTATATATAATTATTTGTTCTTTTTGAGTATTTATTTATTTACTTAAGCTTTATGTACAGTATGTATAAAAACGGACTTAATGCCTTAGGCATTCTCTACCAGTGAACCTTAGGGTAATGTAGAGATGAAATAAGATAGGTGTATGCCTAAAGACTTTGTCGTAAAATACTATTATATTAATAAACAATATATGAGTAATTATAAAATACATATATAACAAATACAAATACTTAATATTAATATATATATATATATATATATATATATATATATATATATATATATATATATATATATATTTAATATTGGGATGATTCTACCAATCTGTACCTAACCTTAAACGCGTAACATTCCAGAGACGAACAGATTGAACAAAGAAGTTGGAGTGGATAAAGTCGGAGTTGTGAGAAGGACACAGAAGTAGAAGGTTGTTGGTCGAGCGAAGGTTTTTAGTATCCTTCTTACCTTAATGTTATCTTACTATTCGTACATACAGTCGACGAAGAGAGTTCGGGCCTAGTAAGCAAAACTTACCAACTTTTTTCATAGTACGTGATAAAGAAAAGAAATGAAGTCGTATAAACCTGAAAATAACTTTAAGTGAAACCTTATCGAAACTGGAAATATGACCAGAGTCAAGTCTGCGGAACCAACTTTATGTTAATTAAATCCCCACAAAGAGCGGAATAAGATTTTTTTCTATAGAAAGGTACGCAGTAGTTTTTGAGGTCAAAGAAAGCAATTAAAAAGCGGACGTGGTTCGCGAAGTTTGCTTTGAGAAAAAAATTCAATATTAATTCATAATAAAAAGAGACTCGGGTATAATGTATATTGAGTTAATTTTATATATATACCACTGCTGACCTCAGCCCACGTTGCAGCTCTAGCTGCACCATAAACGTGTCTGCACGTCAGAGAAAGGATCACGAACTTACAGAATGAAAGAGCACGATAAAGCTGTGTTTCGTATGGTGAGTGTGGAGAACCAATTATAGGTACATCGAATTTCTGAAGACTATGATGGAATGCCATCACAGTCCACGGAAATTAAATGCACATCTTTAATGTTTGTAGAGGACCGTCGTCGTTCACATTCAGGTCGGTGAGTTCAGAACAGTGTGTAAAAACGTAAAAAACGAGGACATGTCAAGTCTGCCAACCCACACTAGAGCCTGATGGATGATGGAATATGCTCTAACACCCTCTCTAGATAGACGGCCTATGCCCAACAGTGGGTTTACTATATCCATAGGCTGTTACTCTTCTTTTTATTTAATAGACAAACAGGTTAGTTTTCTTTCAACGCCGCGGACGTGGCACTTAAAATTACAATGAACCATTTCATCTAGTCCGACCACCGGGGATCGAACTCTGTTTGCTAGCATAACGTGAATTAATAGGGATATAGACATTGGGCTTACGGCTTGTTAATTATATGTTTTTATTTGTATTAATTACGTAACAATTACATTTATAATGCATCCGCGGACACCAGCAGTGTAAGGGTTAGTTGATATTACAAAACATTATTGCCACCCTAGTAGTACGCAAAATTATATTCATAGCAAAAGGTCACTGACCATAGTAATCATCGTGCCTATTTATTGCTTTTTTTCACGGACGAGAGGGAGACGAAATATTTTTTATTTTTTACAAATACACAACCATTGGTGGCAAGCGATATATGAAACACGTTCTTTTTTTTTATATAAACGATGACAAACGAGCTATCAACTGTAAGTGATGCCTCATGACGTCTACATCCATCACTAACTTAGAAGATGACGATGCTCTGTCGCCCCTGAGGCCTGAGATGGAATACTTCTTTACCTGTAGTCGAGTCTCCTCATGCCTAAACTCGCTATATGAAACACAGTACCGTAACGTTGATATTCTAGCTGCATTGCAGTTCTGGGAATTGAAATATTATTACCCTTCCGCAAACCTTTGATGTTATTTTTTCAAAAAAAAATAAAAAATCTATTGTTCTAACAAAACCAATAAACATACGCCGCCTAACACTTCTTTAATGCAAATTGTAAACCCGGTCACTAATGTATATTCATTATTATTGTTAATTGTTAATTATAATAATTATTGTATATACATACATAGGTTTTGTATTATTTTTCAATTTGACATAATAAATTCACGCTCCTTCTGATGTGGCGCGCCACTAAGAATGGGTTAGACTGGAGACCAGCGCTGTGTCCTTCATACAATATACGCTGAGTCGACTTAATTTCTTGAATCTCCTTGTGTGAATTGTTTTTATTTTATTGTAATAAACCTGTATTATCATTATTACTATTATTGAAACATCATAGTACGGAGGGACTGTTGAATGTAGAAAGCGTTCACATTTTAATATATGTATTGAGATCACATTCACGTCCCTTTACTTTCGCACACTTTGGCAAGAATACGTTTTTAATAAATTTTAAGTGTAATATCAAATCAATATTGAATGGTCGGTGACCGCATTGCGTTGTGGTCAGAGTACAGCATCGTCACCGGTCCTGGGTTCGATTTCGGGCTGAAGAATGAAATCTATGCGTATGTGTGTTGTATGCGCAGCCAATGATGATGAGAATATTAAAAACAAGTTTTCTTCTTTACTTCCTAAATGTTCTCCTGGCCCATAACACCCCACGTTCATCCTCGATAAGGAATCATAATGCAATTTGAAGCCTCAATAGTCGAATGGTTTACAATAAGGGTACGGTTTGCGAAACTTAAGAACGTGGGTTCGAATCCGCCATTAGACTATTGTTGTGCACCTTCTCCTAGCACAAGCGTTGTCAGCTCAGTTGTAGTGTTAGTAATGTTAATAGCATTGCTAATATTGCTTTTAAAAATGGAAAAGTATGTTACAGGATTAGATAGAGCCACGCGTCCAATCCATTGACTGACTTCACATGTCTTCGAGAATTTTTTCATGCACGTTTCTTCACGATTTTTTGTTCACATCGAACTCGTGGTAAATCAGCACTCAAAACAAACTTTATATAAAATAAATATTTAAATTATAATACAAAAATTATTTCTATATCTCAAGATAAGAATAATCAAATCACGTGCAATAATTTACGCCACTATAAAAATGATAAATGTATATATATATCTATATATATATATCGCACACAGTTCACCTAATGGTAAGGGATTGCGGCCCATCTACATTCATCTTTAATATTGAAGATGCACAAGTGTTGACCCGTGAGGACTGATTTAGATTGCCACATGACCCGATTAGATCTTTCCGGATCCTGACACTCACCATACGAAACACAGCGGCGTTATAATTGTGGTATTCTTTTAAGGTATAGTGCATCACATTAATGTTGCAGCTAGATTCAAGCTGTTATAGCTGTTGCATTATTAACTAGTTTATTACAAGTTCCATTCCAGTAAGACCGAAATGAGTTCGTTCGCAACGTGCTAACCAACTCCGAAAAAGGATTTTATATTTCAATTTCCAGAAGAACATTAAGCGGATCCTTCTATGCTGTACTGTAATTACATTGACTTCTGTATCTTGTGTCACAAGGTTACATTTTACTGCATATGAGACTAGTAAGTATATATATATATATATATATATATATATTCGGCGCATTCGGCGGTTTTTCGGTGACGAAAAACATGAGCAAGAACTGCATGCATGTGTGCATAAGAAAATAGGGTCAAAAAGTCTTTCCGAAGACATGCGAAGTCCGCAACCGCAGTGAAGCCGAGTGGCGGACGGACCTGTTGCGAGTAGAGACTCATGCCCTAAGAGTGATTAATATATACAGACTGTAACTTTATCTTAATATATTCATCACAGAATATGAGCGTGAAATAGCAGCATATTTGATGTTTCGTATGGCGGAGTCTACGGAATCTAATTACATGAAACGAAATGTTCCATTTCAGCCCTCAGGGTAACGCAGTTAGATCTAAAACAATACGCACAAGCACCACTATGAGGGATAAAAAAAATTATTTCTGTGGATTTGAATGTTGACAGTGTCATCAACAGTGGAAGAGCTACGCTGCAGTTTGTTTCTAGCTGCAGAATGAATAGGTCAGCTCGACCGGGGTAGGACCACGCCCTCACAGAAAACCATTGTCATATAGCAGCATAATGCTACTCTGTTTCGTCTGGTGAGTGTAGAGATCCGAAGACTTTTTTTACTGGTGACGAGGCACTCCATCTCAGTCCTCAAGAGTGACAACGCATGTATCATCTATCATCATCATGATTCCTTGTCAAGGATGAATATAGATGTTCAAAGGCCGGAAGAATCACTTGCTATCAGGTGAACTATGTGCTCGTTTCTTACTCTCAATGTAATAAAAAATAAAGATTTAATTCATCTAAGTGTCACGTCGACATCGTTCAGAAATCATATAAAATCAAATGTAACACTTCCCTTAGCCTCTTACAACATTCAAGTGACAAGATCGGATGGCAGATTCGTCGCGAGTTTCATTATTATCTTTAACAAAAAAAAAGTATTCCGTCCGCGCCCCCATTACGTTATCTACGGAATATTGTAATTTCTTACTATTCAAAACGAAGTCAAGCATCGGGCGGGAGATCAAGTGGCTTGCGGCATCTCGTAATGAGGACGGCGGAGACATGATATCGGCACTCGAGCACGTCGCAGTAAGTGGTCCTCGTTTGTGAGGAGAGCCCCTAGATGGAAGGACTAGACACGGAGGCACCCACTATTTGGAACTGACGTTTTTTTTACAACAATTTCAGTTTACACCTTCATGTTAATATATTTAAAAAAAAAATTAATCAAATTTAAAAGGTTATTAAATTTCACGTTTCCATGTAGCAAACAAACATACATTTTAGATTAGATTATACTTATACATAAGTCTGGCCTACTAATTAAAAATTCATATTTTTTTCTTTTTTCCGAATAAAAATTTGGAATGTTTTGATTGGAAGAAAGTTCGATCGATTTGCTGCCGTTTATCGTTTTATGGCTATTTACTGACATGTAGACATAAGGTTTTTTTATTTTTTATTTTTGTGTAAGAGTATTGCTGTTATTCTACAGCTTCATCTAATGAGACTCGCGAGGCCCGCTGAGTATAAGTTTTTTCATTATTACAGTGTTTATTTAAATGTATACATTTTAAATACAATACTTATGGTATTATATACTGAGGATATGTTAGTTTAAGCATGTTTAAGAAACGTCTAACCTGATTTCTACTATTCGTTTTATATACTACCTTTCGACCTACGGAGCATGTACCAACTGCATCAAAATCTATTGAATCGTTGTTGCCTATTAACAATAATATATACACATTATAATAATTATTGGATTTAAGCTGTCGAGCTTTTATTACTGGACTAATGAACATTTGTGAATACACCGTATATTTCTTAAATAATAATTATTATTTCATTAAAAGTAAATAGACGATTCAGTTTGTTTCTAACCGTCACATGAATAGTTCGGCTCGACCGGGGACAAATGAGGCCCTCACAGTATACCAGCGCAAAATAGAAGCGTTGTGCTTCTGTGTTTCGTTCGGTGAATGGTGGTATAATCCGGAAACCCTCCTTACTGGGGACAAGGCATTCGATCTTTCGGGGTTTTTCTGGGGACGATTCGTCTTCAGGGGTGACAACGCATCTGCATTATGATTCCCTATGAAGGATGAATGTGACGGGGGTTCAAAAAATTACTTACCATCAGGTAAACTGGGTGCTAGTTTGTCACCCTTAATACAATTTAAAAAAAACACAAATATTGTTCCGCGGCCCCAGTACCTGAACCCAACATTCAGTTACTCTTAAAATTAAACAACGCGGCCGTTGAAGTATATTTAATTATTATTAATGTAACATTGAAAGAATGAAGTCAACTTTTCCACAAATGATTTGACCTCGTGAACTAGATTTGACCTCTACAGAATTTAAAGAGATATTTAGTCTACAGGTAACTGATGCAAAATTGAGTTTACTTTCAAAGAAAGTTCTTAGAGAAGCGAGGTTTTGCCCGAGACTGTCCGTCTATTCAAAAAATTACAATTTACATAATCTCCTTTTTAAATATAATATAATAGAATAGTACCGTACCTTCCCTGGTCGATCCACACTATTAATGCCCACGCAATTATATCATCCTCGTTAAGGAAACATAATGCAGAGGAACTGTCACCCCTGAGGACTTAGGTGGAATGACTTAACGGTTAAAAGGGTCTCTGGAATTCCTTACATTACCAGACGAAACACAGCTGTGTTATGCTGCTATTTAATGAGAGGGTAGACCTTCCACAGTCGAGCAGACCGTTTCAGGTTGTAGACAGAGACAAATTGTAGCGTGGCTACTTAATTTTGTATCATTAATTGTTGGTTTTGAGTTTAAAATACCTGATATAACAATATCTGATATAAATAATTAAAGAGCTGTCAGTAATTCGGGTTCACTACGACATCGGGACCTCAATCACCTCGGCCCTACCCGTGACGCGATTAAATCCATATTTTTTTTTTCAAAGGTTCTATTCATTCATACTACCGACATTTCTTGACAATGTCCAAAGCAAATCCATTCGATAAATATAACAGCTAACTGTAATACCCTGTCTCCATTGTTTCAATAATTAAATAGATTTTTTTTCTTTTTCTAACAATAATGTAAAAAAAAAACAAGAGAAGAGTGAATAGGTATTTGCTGAACTACTATGCTCTACCGTTGACGTCTAATTACCAAATTATCGGTAGGATTGTAGACAAGCACTGGTTTCTATTAATTAAAAAAAAAAACTTAGTTGATGAGTTGTACTTATCTCGTATTAAGTTACAATATCCTTGCAATATTTTATAGTGAACAAATAAATATGAAAATGTTCTCCTGGGTTATTTGAACCAAAGCCACAACCAGTAACAAGATATCAACATTTTTTTTTATTACATTGCGAGTTACAAACGAGCACACAGTTCACCCGATGTTAAGTGATTCCTGCGGCCCATGACATCTACATTCATACTTGACAAGGAATCAGGCATCATAATGCAGATGCGTTATCACCCTTGAGGACTGAGATGGAATGCCTCGTCACCATTAATAGAGGTCTCCGGATCCCTTCACTCACCAGACCAAACATAGCAGCGTTATGCCACTATTTCACGCCGGTATTGTGAGGGCGTGGCCCTACCCCGGTCGAGCTGAACCATTAATTATGCTGTTAGAAACAAACTGCAGTGTAGCTCTATCACTGAAGGTAAGGATGAAAAACTAGCACATACCTCACCTGATAATGAGTGCCGACTGCAGCCCATAAATGCATTCAGTATCAACAAAGATCGTTGACAACCTAGAGCTGCGACGCCTCGTTGTCTGTGATTGGTTCCCATCGGCCAAACTCACTATACGAAACACAGCAGTGATAGGCTGCTATCAGTGCCTTACGTAGGAGATACCGGAACCCCTCCTCGAGGGGTTTTAGCGGATACAAATCCTACATAGCCCTGCTCTATCCCAAGGAGACGGGGTATCTTTGAAAGATTTTCCCCACGACACCAATATCAGCCTATTATTTCACACTGGTAATATGAGGGCGTGGTCCTTTCCCGTTCGACCCGTTATGATTTTTTTAAAAAAAAAAAGAGATTGATGACATTACTAACATTCCAGTTAACCACTCCAACTAAGCTTAAAATGCTTGTGCTAGGAGATCGTTCGCGACGATAGTCGAATGGCGGATTCGAACCTACGGCCTCCCTTTAGAGAGCGATCCGAGTTGAGGTTTCGCACCACACGAGGGTCGGAGTGTAACGGTGGTGCGGTCTCCGCGCCAGCTTCGCAGCATCGTCGTTGTCACCCAACTCAGCCCGCCCGCGAGTCTAATTTAAGTTAAAGCTGTAAAGGTCTCTGGACCAACAGCAATACTCACACCCAAAAAAAAGGAACCTACGACCTTAAGTTTCCCCGACCGTACCCTAAAACATTAGGGTATTGACGCTTTATCACTGTTAAAATTTGAATTGACCTCTGCTATAGTACGCACGACCCACTGCTTAGAGTCCAGGCCTATTGGACGTCGTATAAAATTGATGTATTTCCAACGGATACAATTTATACAACAACGGAAGTAACAATTCAACGATTATACCATTGACGTCTGGATACGTAATTAGCATAGTTAATAATTATTAAGGTTAACGTATTAGGACGTAATAAAACTTTAATAGGAATTTAATTTATTTTTTAATAAATAAGATAGGAAGGAAAGCTTCTAAAGTTTACATTATATTATTTACGTGGATAATATAGAGACGTGATTACAAAACTAGGACTTAAGAACTTAATTATATAGTTATCGCATGGTGGTCAGTGCATCGCACCCGGCTTCTGGGTCGCGGATCTTTTTTTTATAACCTAAGTGGTGACAAACTCGCACACCGTTCACGTAAGTAATCACTGCGGTCTACATCTAGAGTCACCCTTGTGATGTTTCGAGATGTAAAAGAGAAGATGTGCAGAACAAATACACATGTACAGCAAGACGTGTACTGTAACGAAATAATCAAGAGCAGTATTACCAGATACTGTTTGCATCATTAGACTCTTGTTGCAATATGTAATATTGATTTTAGCTCATTAAGCCAACATACAATACAATTGGTATATGCCAGGTAAGTAGTAGTACTTACTAGAGATGAGTGGTAGTTCTCTAAGGGCTCTTTTATAATACTCGGTTTGCGGTACTTAATGCGTAACTTGAACCGAGATCGATCCCGGACGCAAGGAACAATAACGAGGACAACGTGGCGAGGAAACCTAAGTGGCATACGAAGTCAATTCGTAGTGAAGTTGTACGGTGGACTTTGTTCTAGGACCTTCTCTGCGGTGAAGGCTTATGCCCAATAGTGGAATATATATATATATGTATAGGATATAAGTATATATGTCTATATGTAGGATTGTAATTGACAGCCGATTAGTTGTCTATTGAATGAAAGGTTAATGCTAATGAACGGGAACGATGAAAAACGATTTTATAACTTTGAAATTGGCCAAACTATAGCGTGGTTAAAAAAGTCAACTGTAGAAAGGTAAAGGATCACAAACGTGCAGCCAACTTTGTGTTATTACCAGGATGAAGGTTTTAAATATAAAAGATAAAAATCAAACATAACATTTTCGTTGATATTTTAATTCAGTACAGAATTAAAACATATGTGGACATGACATAAAATATACGTTGATGTGTTTTTAGTGCAGCTATATAATTACGGTACACTAACTTTTTAATCTGGACCTGTCAAGTGTTTTTGAACGGCCGTTTCACTGAAATTATAGCACTCAAATTGAAATACCACGTCATCACAGCATGCAAGCGTGAAATAGCGTCATAACGCTGTCTTCGTGTGGTGTGGACACCGAAGCATTTCCTCTCAGTCCTCAGGGGTAACAACGCGTCTCGAGTCTTTGACAGAAATTAGAAACATGGGCAGTCATGATCACTTACAATCAAGTGAACTGTGTGCTCGTTTATCACCCTTCATAATAAAACGTCAATAAGGTTGGTTTGACCATTCCACTATTGAAGTGGTGGAGTGGTTAACCGAAATAATAATAGCATTTACAGTATTCTTTTAAAAAAATATGATAGTTGTAAAAAAAAACTATTTAAAAAAATACCTACAGTTCGTGGACAGCGTCGACACGTGCACGAAGTGTCAAATTATTATTATTTTTTTACTTGTCAACGGCAACAGTCGCCAGTGTCAGATTGAAAAAGAATATGTGTGTGTTTTTGAACGATTCCATTGAAACGAATTTATCAAGCGAGATTTAAAAAAAAGCATTTATTTAAGTTATTTCTTTTGAAACTCAAACAGTAATTCTTAACAGCATATTATTAAGGGCATACAGTTTATGCAATGATAAATTATCCCTGAGGACCCAATGACACATCCTTGATAAGGAATCAAAATATATGCGTCATGAGACATGAGGACTAAAATTCTGGAGTTCTTCTGTCTGTTTCACTTTCTATATGAAACACATGTAGTACTAAAATATACTACGTTACGCTAATATTCTATAGTAATATACAAAAGCTAAAATATCATATATTTTCTAAAAGGGCAAGTAAAAAAACTTTCCTTATAAAAATAATATCTCGAATGATGTACGAGTTTATAAAGGAAATGTAGCAGTCCCTTGTGGAATTCAATGCTGCCAGTTTGCAGCCCAGACTGATTTAGATTGGCTTTTAGTGGATATAATAAAGATATATGAAATACACAATAACTTCAGTTACGTTTTTCTAAAACAAATATATATATATATGTGCTCATGCGATGTAAACCTTTAGGACTAAGATGTTTTTTTGTTTATCCCTTATGGCCACTGTTAGCCCAAGGGTTTTTACAGCTTCACCGGGTTTTACAGTCACAGCCGAGACCTTTATTAATGGGTCGCCGGCAGCAGGGTTCCCGAGGGAGCCTCGGCTTGGACCGTTACCCTGCGTGTGAAAGCAACTGACTCGAGGGTGCCCGAGAGGGCTGAAACTCAGCTCGGTCTGACGGATTAAATTTGAGATTTTGCTTAATAAATTTTAACAGAAAATACAGGTCACAGTTTATAAGTTCTGGTGCGATCATCGTTCACCGTCATTCTTGGTAGCTAAACTGATTAAAAAAATAACGAATACTTCGTGAACTCAATTTTATATACCAGTAACTTGTGTGATGTTTATTTAGGAGGCTTAATAATTAATACTATGTTTTTGGGTGTTAGTAAGTAAGACTAAATATACTATTGATATAAGAAAATAATATCTTAGATATATTAAAAAAAAATACAAATTGCCAGATCAATAACATTCTATCGACAGAGGTGGAACGAGATAGACTATCCAATTTTCACCTGAAGCTTCTTATGTCCCAAACGTGACGGCTTAGGGTACGGTATGCGAAACTTAAGGACGTGGGTAAAAATTCGCTATTCGACTACTGTATTTTTTTTTATTACATTGACAGTAACAGACGAGCATACAATTCACCTGATGGCAAGTGACTCCTGCGGCCCATGACATCCACATTCATCCTTGACAAGGAATCATAATGCAGATGCGTTGTCACCCTTGACAACTGCGAAGAACGCCTCGTCACCAGTCTACTGATCCCAACACTCACGAGACGAAACACAGCGGCACTATGGTACTATTTTACACTGGTATTCTGTTAGGGCGTGGTCCTACCCCGGTCGAGGTGACCCATTCATTCTGCAGCTAGAAACAACTGCAGTATGTCTCTACCACTGTAATACCACGTAACCGGAACATTAGTAATGTTATTAACACAAATAGCATTTTTTAAAGTGACCTAAGACCTAATTGTTTGTACAAGTAGGATGATCTTATTTTACTGGTGACAAACAAGCAGATGGTTCACTCAATGGTGACTTCTGGAGCTCGTGACACGACTGACCAAGGCATTCCATCCTAATCGCCAGTAGGAACGTATTTTTATAATATTAGACCTGTTAGTTAGTTAGTAGTTAGTAGTTCACCTGATGGCACGCGATGTCTGTCGCCAATAACATCTATATCCATCAGTCACAAACATTTCAAGATGCGATGCAAATGCATTGTCACCCCTAAGCACTGAGATGGAATGCCGCATCAACTGTAACCGGGTGACCGGATCCCTACAATCAATATACGAAACACAGCAGCGTTATGCTGCTACTTCTACCGATAGGACTTAGAGCCAACACATTTCTTTGATCGGCAGCGCATCTGACACTCATCTGGTATATCGAATATTGATGGGCAACTGTGATCACTTGCCATCAGGTGAACTGCTTACTCGTTTGCCACATATTCCATTTAAGATATCTGAGTAGAAACTAGCTGCAACGTGGCTCTACGTATAAGTCTCCGGTTTCTTAACTTATCGTATAAAGACTCATTCTTTATATTACATTCAACTATATTTAATTAATAAACTAATAACAATCTTATCAAATTTCGTCTATGAACTGAAAGGTATATAATATATATTTTCACGACCTGGCAACACTAATCTATATCGATTTTAATACATTTTGCTTCTCGATATTCGTAAATTTGTATTGAATTCAAAATAATACGCGATTTCCATAATATAATTCACATAAAACCATCAAGGTGAATAATTTTGTTCAATATAATACAAATAGTGTATAGATTGATAGTGATGTGAAATTTAATTAAATCTTATATATTTGTGTTCTGAAATAACTTCTTAATTATAATAACATGATAAACATAAACCAAAATACATTAAGGTATGAATGAAAGTTAATTGCACATAGAAATAGCTTGTCCTTAATATGTTGACAAAGGCGACGGCAATGGCAAAACCCTCGCACTCGTTTTACTACCTTCAAAAGTCAGGATGTGTTCTCCGGTAATTCATTGCGTGAGTGGTAGTTTCGCTACAGTTTGTTTCTAGCTACAGCATCCGAAGATCTTTATTACTGGTGACGGGGTATTCGATCTAAGTCCCCAACGCATCTGCATTATGATTCCAAGTATGTAGATGTGAGATGAACTGTGTGCTCATTTTTTACTCTCAATTTAATAAAAAGGAAAGTGATAGAATACACAACGTAGACATACGCAAAAGATCAGTAAGCCGAAGTGACAATAGGCTGGCCATATTGCTTAGACAGCTTTTAGTACCAATAACCGATGGGGAAGAGAGGTTCTTGAGTGGCCAACTCGGACAGGCATGTCTGTAGCTGCCATGTAGACTAGCGACGTCTTATTCAAATTTGCGGAAAGTCGATGGATGCAAGTTCATGCATTATGGCAATCTACGGGGTAGGTGCAGTGAAAGGCCACGTCGTGGTTCCGTACATCTTCAGAAGCACGCAGTCTACCCGAGGTATGGTTTATAATTGCCCTACTGACTACAGTTATAAAGCAGTTAACGCTGCGTCGTGTGCTCACAAGAAATCGGTGCCAACTGGTAAAGAAAGATTTTATCTTACGATGTTTCTTACAAAGATATTCCATATTAAGTATGTTGGTCTTGGGGATCACTCATATTATTAGGCGATAAATCCTAATGTGGCACAATTTTTTTTAAAAAAAACGGGATATTTAAGTTCTTAACTTACTGGCCAGTATTAACAACTTCTAAGGCATTGAACACACCAGCTTAAACTCAATTTACATCGAGTGTGAATGCGAATAGAAAGTGAAAGGAAGGCCTTATTGAAGCTTCAAAGCAGTTATTTATAGAAAAATTCCCTGGTAATAGACAGAACAAAAAATCTGAGCAATTTCTTTTTGCAAAGAAGATTATTGCCGCCAGCTCATTGGCAAGAGTAACAAAGGACGCCATTACATCGAAACAGAAACAATAACGTAAAAATAAGGAAAATTAAAGGCAAATAAGTAGAAGACGTTTTTAAAAATGTTGTATGTAATTTAATGTCTTTTCATGGCTATTTATTAATTACAAAAATAATTATAACTCTATTTATTATATATATATATTCTTATAGAAAACCGTGTAAGAGACTTAAAGTTAGCTTCCTGGAATGTGAGCTTACGACGGGATAAAGAGAATCATAAAAAATCGTTGCAGTTCTAAAAGTAATGAGTATAAGAATATAGGAAAAAATATACTTCTATTGCTTCTAAATTGTCTACATATAGATGTAGTCAATTATTGATACCTACCTAACTAATTTGAAAACCCATATGAAAAAATAATTATACGTAACATACCTACCTAAGGTAGTTATTAACTGCTTTGTGTACGTTACCATATAATAAAAAATTAAATTGCTATCGGCGTAGTTTTATTTATATTGTATATTCTGTTTAAGCTATATAGCTAAATAATAAGCTATAAGTATATATAGTTAATATATATACTTATAGCTTATATACTGTTAAGTAAAGGAAAGTAACTTTTTCTAATTCACAGTTTTATGTTATACTTCTCGTGTAAATATTATTTCTCTGTATGTTTTTTGTTTATCTTTAATTAAATATTACTCAGATTTATCAACAAATATTTCATAATAATCACAATTTGTACATTCACAAGAAATCGCATGAATCTCGGGTGATAGAACTTCAGAAAAGAGATAAGGAAAAAACAAAGAAATCGGTAAAACCGGTACTGGGTAAGTCGTGAGCGCGCAAACTATAAAGATAACCAACCACATTTGTAAAGATCTGCATTGTCAGTTTATACTTCGAAAGCTATTGATTATAGGGAGTAGGGAAAACCAATACATTTACCGTTTTAGCATACAGGTATAAAAACCCCGGTCGCAGGTTAAACAACTGTGTAACACGAATATACATATATCGTCATGTACAATAACTTAATATTACTTACCATATTATTTCCTAACGGTAAAATTATCGTCTTGTTATGAAATTCCAGAAAATCACATAATTCCTATTGTGCACATGATATTATAACCGGCACATGCACTACGAGCAAGACACAACGGATTTCTTGTTCACGAGATGAATCACCAAAGAATGCACAGCGTTACACTTTGATTTTTACACTCAAACTTGCACATAACACTTTTTAAACAAATATTTTTTATGTGATTAAAACTTGTTGCAAACGAAATGCAACATTTTTTATTAATCACGAAGCAAGATAAAAGTTTTTCAATGCAAAACAGCGACACGGCATCCTACGTAACATCCAGCGTATGACTGGTCGACTGGTACAGAGAAATATAACCTAACAAAATCAAAATAACCCACGCGAGCAACGGCGCCTCAATATTCGGGTACTCTTTCCAATTCTGCCAGTTAACCACAGGCGTATTATAAACAATAGTCTGGAAAACTTCAAGTTAAGTTACACGCGCGTATAGGCTTACTATTTAAATAACTTTGTTTTCCTTCGAGTTGATAAATAATCCTTTCGTGCGTGTTTTCGAGCGTCAATAAAACTTTAAATCGCGAATTGTTTTCGTTCGGGACACGAACGCGGTGCACACGCTTGAACACAGCCGCGGTCGGTATTGCACTGAGTACGTAGCTAACTTCACTGTAGATAAGATAGCGCCAGGCACAAAATGAGTGCAGTACCTACCTGCTTGTCTTTTTTTTAAAAGCAAACTGCGCTCCATTTTAAATAATGAACACGACACGACAGCTGCCAAAGATTAATTGACTTTTAAACTTAGAAAGTTGTTACAAACTAGGTATTATTATATAACAGAATAGCTATCACTATAGTTAATAAAACAAACTACAAGATACTTTAAAATATATTAAATGTAGTTCTTATGTTACACAACCCTTTCTATGTCTCGTCTCACGAAAAAGTCAAAAAGGTAAAACAACGTTTTTCAACCCCTTCATTACAAAATTTTAATAATTATTAATTAATAACTTTTATAATCATTTAAATGAAAGCAAGCTAGAAGTTTATTTTTTCATAATGTTATTAATATATAATTATATAAAACTATATTAAAAATGATTCCTTTGATAAAAGAATCTATCGGTTGAAAAACAATTTTATAGGATTGTACAAAAATTCTTAGTTATAAAAGAAACGAAAACACGCTTAGTTATAAAATATTGTATTTTCATCGATTCTTAATACGTCTAAAAAATTTCATTAATGAAACAACTGAAGGTGGGTAAAAATTCGATTGAGCGATGACATTACATTTAAAGATAAAAGAAAAAACGTTGAAAAATGTGAATTTGTTATTATTGCATGCCATATCCGTACCTACACTTTGTCCATTCAAGTTATGATGTATAATCTTAGAGCCGAGGTAGTTCGGTGTTTATCCGTACGTTATTAATTCACGGTACGAGTTCGATCTCCGACACCTTAGACATTGTTTATTGTAATTTTAAGTGTTGACATGGTAAAGTCCTTGACGGCGATGGAAAACATCGTGAGACATGATATAAAAAAATTACCTATGATATAAAAAAAAATATTTCGACACCATGTAAAGTCGACCAATGCCCAGTAGGGCCGCGTGATGGACTATGCTCTAGGTCGCAAGATTTTGTCCAACAGTGGGATTTAGCTTGTTACTATTTTTTCGATATTAGGTCCGTTGTCGTCGTGAAGTTTTATTGGTTAGCCTGTGAAGTACAGTTCCATATTTTGGTTTAATATTAACGTAATATTACGTGTTTAGCCGTGATTACAAATAAGTATTGGAATGTTAAAGATCTATATCTCGCGGTTTATACGTTGCACGCAAACAAAACACAGGTATAACGTACTATGAATTTAAAACTGATAATTAACTTAAAACATGCATGCGTAAAATGAAAACAAAAAAAGCCCCCTATGTAAATTTAATAGACACGTAAATTCAGTACGTTTTTTTCCAAAAGTGGCTTTAAATTTTGTTTTTTTTAATCTTTGAGCGACGGATTTGTTTTATAATAAATAATTTAATTTAATTAATTAAAATAATTAAATAAATTAAATTAATTTTAAATAATTTTAAATATTTAAAGAGGTCCGATATGTTGATTTTCTCGAGTTTAATTGTCTGTTAATTGTCTAATCTGCGACGTAGTGACCCAAATTTACTATAGATAGGAGCGTCGCTGGAGTTTCTTGCGCCACTTCTTCTCCAGCGTCAACGCAGTCCGAAGTGGTGGTTAATGTCGTTAATAATAATAATGTTATTAATTTAGTTAATCTTTCAGAAGTGACTGATCCAGTCGAGGTTCGGCCCTCCCGCGCACCCTCGAGGTAGTTGCTTTCGCACACAGGGTAACAGTCCAAACCGAGGCTCCCTCTCGGGATCCCTTATGCCGGTTACCCAGTAATAAAGGTCTCGGCTCAGTGCCCTAAGCTCTGGGCCACCTTTCAACCCAGTGAAGCTGTAAAAGCCCTCGAGCTAACAGCCATAAAAAAAACCAAGATAGCAGAAATTGTGGTCTTCACAGTAGTGTCATTTTAAAAAAGCAAAAAGTGGGACACTACCTCGTTCATATTCTCTTCTAAGGGCTTAGTGTTCTGAGGTTCTGCAGTGTTGGAAATTGAATAAAAAAATTCGAAACAACTAGTCCTGTTTACTTTTACAAATTTTATAAAAGAAACGTATAGTATATGTATATAGATCCCATCCCTTAGTTATACATTATTCATATCCACACTTTCTTTCATTAATGCTGCAGCCAGGGACCACGCTTTCACAGAATATCAGTCGGAATTAACAGCATGACACTACTGTTTCTGATGATGAGTGACTGTTATGATCTGGAGACCCAATTACAGGTAACACTAGAGCTATACTGCAGTTTTTTTTAGCTGCAGAATGAATGGGTCGGGGAATAATGCTGCTCTTTTTCGTCTGGTGAGTATAGGGATCCGCAAACCTTTATTACTGATGACGAGGCATTCCTTGTCAGTCCTCGAGGGTGACAATGCGTCTGCATTATGATTCTTCGTCAAGGATGAATGTAGATGGCATGGGCCGCAGGAATCACTTACCATCAGGTGAACTGTGTGCTTCATTATTTACCATCAGCTGAACTGAGGGCTTCTCATTAATGTTTACAAAAAATAGACCAGAAATTATTTCTTTACGAGTCGAAGATGAGATTATGGATGTCAGGTCAGTACAAATTTGAGTGCATAGGTATATGGTGCCGCTTTCTTGTCGTCGATACTCCTGTCCAAGTTCGCCTTGAAGGGGCCGTTTTCCGGCAGAGGGTGTCAGGCCCGTTGCGATGGATGGCGGCAGCAAAAGGGATTCCGACGACTCCTAAGAGTTGGGTTACTTGAAAGCGTTGCCCTAAATGGGTGGTAAAGTCCATCCAAGACTAAACATTACCGCGAGACCGATAGCGAACAAAAAGGATGCATAAAGATCGGGTTATTAAAGGCGACTGCTTCTGTATTTGCACAAATACTCAAGGCAGTAGAGAAACATTGCTGCAAGCTTCTAGCTACAATATAAATTGAATATAGATGTCATGGGCCGTATTTACTTTTACCATCAGGTGAACTGTGTGCCCGTTTGGTAGCCATAATATTAAAAAAAAAACAAGTTTTCTTTTAAGTTATTTTTACATCGCCGAGCGGAAACAACAATTTAATTGATATTCGTCTACCGTGACATTAAATCTTTATTTAGTTTTATACATAGTATTAAATATGGACCTGCGAGGTTTACAATGGAGTGAACGAAAAAAAATAATGTGAAATTAATAATAATAATTATTATTTATTTCTCACCACACACAAAATCACAAATGTTTGTGAGAGCTGGGGCTTGTACTAGGTTTTCTGAATTCATTGTGTATTAAAAAAAAAATCAATTCGGATGTGGGTGAAGAGAGCGAACCCGGGAATTTTACCTGTACCCCCAGTATGATACAAAAACATGATACATGTTAATAACTGATAACCGATGGGGGAGAAAGGCTCTCGAGTGGGAACCTCGTATTGGCCGTCACAGCTTAGACGAATCTCCACTGGATGGAGTCACGACCTATGCTGGATCCCCTCCAATCAGGACCGTATTCTATGACAGTCTGTTGGGAAGGCTTTTCCTCAGACTAGTGATGATGAGCAAAGACACTTTTTTTATAAGGAATTTTAGTAATTCTGTTAGTATTACTAACATTACCTTTTTTTAATATATTTCTTATTGTTGGTCCTAAAGGCCTATACAGCAGCGTCACCGAAACACACTCGTGAGTAGAGGTGGCCAATAGTGGGTGTACGATGACGACGCTGGCTCAAAAACGAATGCAACACACCTTCACACTGACCCCTGTAGACGAAACGACGGCGACAATCGTGGGGGGCGTGAATTCGACGGCCCCTATTAAGGAAGCTCGAGGTTCGGCTCGTTTCGCTATTGAATAGCTAAAAGTCACATTAAACTCTTGTGCTGTGTCTGTGGGCTCTTGTCTTGTGTTGACGATAATATATAACCAGTAAAGTTTCTTTTATATATCTTCTTCGACAACATTATTTGAAGGCAAATAACATCTGATATGTATATTTATATATATATATATATATATATATATTAATGGTTATATTGTTATGTATGTATTATTATTTATATTTATTACGTATTGTTTTGTATCTATGTATAATTTGATATTTTTATCTAATCAACCTTTTTTATTTTTATGCCTATCAACATATTCTCTTGAACTCCCAGGGTTGACTGGTAGAGAATGCCACTGGGCATTAAGTCCGCCCTTGTGAATCTGTTGTTTGAGGTACATAAAGAATAAATAAATAAATGCTCCTTTAGATTATTTTATATGATATGCTTAGAACAAAATGATTAATAAACAATTTATTACCTCCATAAAAAGATAGGCATTATCAAAAAAAATTGTTTTAATATAGAACATTTCTATACCATACTAGCCTTACTTTTAGTTTTTAATGCAATACAGATTGTAATAAATTACGATTACAGTTACCATACAATAAAATAACTAACTATTGTTAATTAATATTTAATATAGCCATTCGACGGTGCAAATATAAATCATAGTTTTTTAATGGTGTAGCGATACTGATCTATTGCACGTATATCTAATGATAAGAAAATCATTTATAGTAAAAAAAATAAAAAAATTATAATTTTTCGATAATTCTTCAATAATTAGAAGAATCTGTTAACTTGAAAAAAATATTTATTTATACGATATGGTTGATTTGTTATAACATGATATTATATCATTTAAATTTATGTTACCGGCCATATAAAACTATGGTTCTTTTATGTATAATATATACTATCTCTTATGGGTATATTTAGACTATATGATACTAAAAGATCTAGGACTTGATTAATCAAGCTTAACAATCCCATTGGAGTGGACCTCGTGAAATAGCTAGGTCCTACCTGCTATGGCTTTACCTAAAAACTTACTACGTACAAGTTGTACAGATTTCAATGCAGAATCGGGCAGAATAAACAGGTGCGGCAATAAAAGAGGCGATCGCAATACAAAAAGGACTTCGACAACTTCCTACTCTGCTGCGGTATGGTCCCAGCAAACACAAACGGTTTAAAAAAACTATTTTTATTCATGAAAGCCTCTACCTGCTCGATTTCCGTGTAAAAGCTAAAACATCTTCATTTTACGAGCGCCCTCTTTAGGTTAATAATATGTTTTACAACTTTCCATATTTATGACCGTAAGCATATTAGTTTCGTATTAAAACGGTTCCGCTTAGGTCGTGGTGAATTTTAATAGTGAAATATATAGCAAAAACGTCTAATGAAAAAACTATGATTCTTTCAACATTTTTTAATTGTAGTTTTTTTTAGAATACATTGTTCCAAATTTAAGATATATTAGGAATTACATAAACGAATCGAAAAAAAAAATTACATAATCGAATTAAAATTTCTGGATGGTTGTTATAATGCGCAAACAAGAACAAAAATATTACGTCTTTTTTGCTCATACCGTGTTACTCATAAGTGTATTTCTCTCACTCTCTCTAATGTTACCTTGACAAGTCAAAAATAACATAATGTATACATTAAAGACAAGAGAATTTCTGGATATTTTAATTCGATTATGTCATTTTATATAAATTAGTGTTGTTCCATTATAATTCATAGACGATTTTTAATTTGAATGCGTAACAAGCAATTTACAACCTTACGCAACGTGACGTAATATATTTTGTCCTGTTGTGCAGGTCAGATCTAATGACACTCGCTACGTTATTATTTCAATACTTTGTGATGTCAATAAAAGTGCCAGATGTCATTTCAGAATTAAAGTATATTATTAGTAATTACTCTTGTCAATGTTTGTTATATGTTTAATTATGATGAATTATGCTATTTACATGTAAAGATATTTGTATAGTGTAGAAGAGAATGCCTTAAGCCTGCCTCCCTTTGTACCAATAAAGATTAAATAAATAAATAACGGGTAAGATAATGATTGTTAACTGGGTGTAATTAAACAATAACGAATTACAAGATATTCTAGACATATACAACTTTAATAAACCGAACATGAGGTGGCGTAAACGGACTCTTGCTGGAACTGTCTGTTAGAATTACGGTTGAAGAAATAGGTAATATTGGGTGACAATAGGCAATCGATCAATAACGTACAATTTCCGTACAGTATACTAATTTACTGAGCACAATACACGTTATGAACCATGTCATTGCTATTAAATTAATTATTCATTCTGTCCACTGCAATGTAAGCCGACCGTTCTCGCTAACCAATTACATAAGACATAAATTTATTGATATTGATTTAATGATGTGAAATATCACATGTTCTGAAATATTATTAATATTAATTGAAAAAATCAACATAAATATTTATGTGAATATTTAAAACTATGTATATATTTATATACTATATTTGAAGCGTCACTAGCCTAACGGTGCCAATCCCCCATTCGATTATTGTCGTTATTATATTTGGTATAATAGATGGTCTAATAGCACAAGCGTTTTAAGCTTAGTTGGATCGGTGAAATGGAATTACAGTAATGTTAATCAACAGCATTGCTAATATTCTTTTTTTTATTAAAAAAAAATGTATATGACGTAAGGCCGAAATATCGTAATATCAAAATATGTAAGTGTTTAATCGATATCCCTATATATAATATCGAAACGGACATTCTTAATTATCGCATATAATAAAAAACAGTAATTATTTAATAATTATCAATAATTCATAATTGTAATTCGTTTCCTAATATTATTAAGATTTTGATGTTAGCTGTAAGTTATACTTAAACAACAGATAATGTGATTGAATTAAAAAACAATTTTCTTATTAATAGGTTTATTTATTAAAAAAGTAAATAAGCTACCGCACAATGTACCAACGCATTCACAGATTATAGACACAAACTCTAATGACTGTTTGTATATCCTGCCAATTATTTATCTGTGGCATAATGGCGGCGCGCATTACCCACCATTTGGAACAACACGCAAATCCGACCGCAAGGCGGAATGCTGAATGCAGTTCTTAATTATACTGTATATTCTTAAATGTTAGTATGACCTTCCCACGGGTCTTTAGTAAATTCTCTTTTGTTCGTTATGCAAATATTTCATAATGATTGTTATAAATTATAATCAAATTAAACCTTTGAGTATGCACTCTTTTTTTATCGCTGATGTCCACTGTTAGCCGAGGGCCCGAGGGTCTTTACAGCTTCACCAGGTTGAAAGGTGACCGAGCGCCCAGTCAAAAATTTTATTTAAGGGTAACCAGCACAAGGGTTCCTGAGAGGGAGCCTTTGCTTGGACTCGAGGGTCAATTGCTTATATCTAACGGATTTAGTTTGAACTCACGTATCGTGAAATTTGGACAATTTTATCACTTGTAGAGCTACATTGTAGGTAGTTTCTAGGTGCAATATGAATCCTCTCAGCCTGGAAAGGGCCACGCCCTCGCAATAAAATCGCTAGAAATAGCGTAGCTTAGCGCTTTGTTTTATCTTTAAAAGCAAAGTGAATGACAAAAAAATTATGAAATAGCATAATTTTTTTTTCAATATAAGATAGAAGTAAGTAAGATAGTAATTACTTCTATCTTCTATTATTATCATCTAACATCTGAAATAGATCTGTAAATATAATATAAATAATTAATTTATTTTTTATGTCATTTTGTCGCGATGTTTGTTTCACATCTGGTGGAAAGGTCTTTAAGATTATGTTACATAACCGTGTGGATCTTCACCGGTACACGTTTGTAGCATCCATGTGGCTCTAGGATCTATATATTTTTTTAAATAAATGTTAGTTATAGTAGTGACGATGTTTAGATAAATAAATAATACTTAACTATCAGCTTCAGTAATATCGATGTAACTTTTGGAAAATTTCGACGACATTCGTCTGTCCAGGACTACTGCGACCAAAATATTACCTATTGTACTACCAAGCATGATAGTTATATAAGTCAAACCATGACAATATATTATGTAAATTTTGTATGGAACAGATAACTCCACTCCGTGCAAACTTTACTATTTCTAAACGCCTGCCGTAAGATCTCCGCAAGCATACTCAACTAGACTTTACAATCTAGCTTTCAGGTAAGGCGCTTCTGAACTCTTTCAACAAAATTCTCTCGAATGCGGCTAAGTTAAAAAGCAAACGACTTTCAAAGTTGAATAGATTTATTCTTAACTTTAGTAGATTTTCTTTATATTTTCTACATTGTTGGTGAAACTTAATTTATAAGACGTTTTTTAGACATTTGACAAGAATTCAATAATCCTTTTAATTTATAGTTTGTATAAATTAATGATTTAATGAATAATGAATAATAAAAATGAATAATACTTTTTCAACATAACCTCACGTATTTTAACCAAGTCGGGATACACAGGGACAACAAGAGTATTTCACCAGTAGATTTTAGGTTTTTAGGTTTTTTTTAATAACATTGTGAGTAACAAACGAGCATACAGTTCACCTGATGGTAAGTGATTCCTGCAGCCCATGATATCTACATTCATCTTTGACTTGGAATCAAAATGAAGATGCGTTGTAACCCTTGAGGACTGAAATGGACCGGCCCCTACACTCAGCAGACGAATCACAGCAGCATTTTACTGTTATTTTACGCTGGTATTCTGTGGGGGCGTGATCCTACCTCTGTAGAGCTGACCCATTTATTCTGTAGGTACAAACAGCAGTGTAGCTCCACCACTGTTAAAAAGGTTTTAGTTTATCGCCGCAGGAGCACTATTAATGACTATTTGTATTTGCTACCTGTCGACTTAGACTCGATGAAGATTATGTGTCTTGAAGTCGCACGACTTGTTAGTAGGGTCAGCCTTATTCTTAGGTATCGAACGGGGGTTGGTCTTCAAAAGATACCCTGTCTCCTCGCGATAAGGACTACAGGATCTCCGGGGACGTCCAAAGGCATCGATTTCTCAGCACCCTCGCTGGGTAGGCCTATATTTTTCTTATTATTGTCGAGTCCTATAGATTTTCTATAGGAGTCGACAATAATATTACACGTTTCAAATATAAACCCAAACACAAGTTCATCTTAATAGAAAACTAGAAATTCTGTAACAATAAGTAAGTAATTAACTATTTTTTTATATTCTTTAATATAATTGATCCTCTTTAAATTAGATCCAGGCTTTCAATAGGTACCCAATTATATAAATAATAATTTATTTATTTATATACACTCATAACTTCTACAAAAAGAAGCAACACATACACACTCACACAGTCATATACATTTTCAAACACATTACTCGTTCACTCACTCACGTAAACATAAAACTACCAAAATTGCTAGGTAAATAAAATACTGCTAATAAACCGCTTCTAAACAATTTTGTAATCCTGAACTTGGCCTATTTATTATAACCAGTTGTTTTATTATTGTATATTTTTATTAAGGAAGTCGCTGTAGGATTACTTAATAAAAAAGGTTGAGATTTCTTTAATTTATTTCTATTTATTTATTACTTTCTTCTGTATTCTTTAAATACGCCACTCTGCAGGTAGTTTCTAGTTATGACTTGAATAGGTCGGCTCGACCGGGGAAATACCACGCTCTCCCAAAATATCAGTGCGAAACAGCAGCATAATACTCCTGTGTTTTTGGGGTAAGTGTAGGAATGCCACAAGTAGAGCACAGAATAAGACATGACTCGCCTCAATGCCTTAACATGTAAAAAGTAAACATATAGCTTGTTTTGTATAAATAAGCTATGAATAAAATTGTTATCATAAATTTGTAGTAAAGGCTTTTTACTTACTTTTTGGCTTTTCGTGGACCGTATAAAAATGGTTAAGAACGATTGTTTAATGCTTGGTTGAAACTTAAGTATTATAATTCAAATATGTACTTTTAATAATCTTGGATTGAGTTTCTATGGATAGAAGAGGTGGAGGGGGTATTTAGTTTCTAATTTGTAGCTCTTGAGTTGGATTCCTAGCGGAGGTTTTGCGCAACCCAAATATTGTCCGTTTCCGAGTGTGTATTGGATATACCTGCATATTCCGTGTACCTGACACTACATTCCAAGTTTCCCTCCGATTACGGAAGCGGATGACGAGGACCTATATATTTGCGTGATTGCTTATGCTATAGTACCTTCACATACTCGCATATCCTACGCGTTTGAATTTGTTTGGTAAATAGACCAGTGCGCGACTATGGAGATTGTATGATCTGAATAGTAAATTTTGATGAAACAATCTACAAACATCTTGTGGAGTTTGTAGGCATGCTTTTGTGCAGCGGCTAAAATTCCTAATAGTCGTTATTAATATTATTATTTATATTATATTTATTAGTGCCGCTAAGGATTGAACCCGTGTTGATAGTGTACTGAAGCTGCGACTACAAACCATCGTGAATTGTGTGTATTAAAAACTTAGAAACGCTGTGAGTTCAACACCCATATATACAAACAGACACGTCTCTTTATTTGTCTTTATCGTAGTGTCACTTCACTAGTGCAGTTCATCTATTTGGACGTGTATATATTCATTTACATAGTGCATACGCTTCTAGGATTAGGATAGGATTCAAGTTTCGTTACACATAAACTCACTAACCACACGTATACGCTCATATACCTTCTATTTTGGAAACTGTTCTTCTTTTATTTATGGAGTTAAAGAGATTTAACTTTTACATTTTTTACAGTTATTACATACATACTTTTACAGTTATACATTCACACAAAGTACACATATAGCGGGCCTCCCGCTGACTAGGGTTGCGTGATACAAATGTGCTAATTAGATATTGGTCTCTGGACCAATGGCAATACTCACACACAAAAAAAAAGCGCAAGCGCATTCAAGATAAATGTCATTAACACATTTTTTGTTTTTTTTACTTGGCTACATTAATATCTACTTTGTCATAAATTATTACCCATTACTTAGAGCGAGGTGCCTGGTGACCCTCAGGCCTTATACCTTTTGCAGTTGGTCTGCATGTATAATAAGATAATTGTTAAGTCAAACATTGTAAATGATATATTGTTTGTGTCTCTTAAAATAAATCAATTATTATTGTTATTTATACATATTTACATCACAATTAAAAATCTAGTCAAGTTCGGGAGTGCTATAAGGGCGTTTTAATAAGACAAAACTTAATATACTTAACGATGATTTACGATTTTGAATTACGATGATGAAGGGATGATGATAGTGTTATTTAGTAATAAGAATACCTAGTTTAAGTGTAAGTATAGCGGATACATGGTAAACTATTTTAGAATTACCTGCTAAACTTTTTTCTACTACTTTCTTATATAAGAAATAAATAAGACCTTTTAGATTTAACTGCTAAAGTATTTACAACTACTTACCAAGGTAAGAAGTAAGTGAGACGTTTTAAAATTACCTGCTCAACTATTTTCTACTACTTTCATATATAATAAATAAATAAGACCTTTTAGATTTAACTGCTAAAGTATTTACAACTACTTACCAAGGTAAGAAGTAAGTGAGACGTTTTAGAATTACCTGCTCAACTAATTTCTACTACTTTCATATATAATAAATAAATAAGACCTTTTAGATTTAACTACTAAAGTATTTACAACTACTTACCAAGGTAAGAAGTAAGTGAGACGTTTTAGAATTACCTGCTAAACTATTTTCTGCTACTTCCTTAGATAAGTAATAAATAAGAATTTTTTGATTTTCCTCCTAAACTATTTTATACAGATTTTTTATGTAAGAAAGTAGTTCAGCAGGTAAATCTTAATTCTCTATCTAAATTATCTGAGGATAGTAATTTTTATTCTCGAGATAATGTCCTCCCTTTATATAGCGATCCGATTCGAGGTTTCGTACCTCCTTCCCTCGGGGCCCTCGGATCGTATTATTGCCCCCCTCTGTTGTCGTCGACGTTCTTCGTCCACAAGGGTCGGAGTGCAGTGGCGGTGCAGCAGCAATCTCCGCGCCAGTTTCGTAGCATCGTCGATCGTCACCCTCAGCGGGTCTCCCGCTCGCAAGTCTAATAAGATAAAGCCGTAGAGGTCTCTGGACCAACAGCAATACTCACACACAAAAAAAAGAGATAATGTCATTCATTGAAACGATGATTGTTGGATGTTGTAGTCAAATTGTGGCTTGTAAATAGTAAAAGAACTTTGATTTAAAATCCTATAGCAGACTTTACGCTATTCTTATTTTTATTGTATAGTATTAACGGTGACAAAAAAACAAATCACCTAACGGTAAGTAATTCCTGCGGCTGATGACACTGATGTTCATCTATTATTCATTCTACTTTGCAATCTAGGTTTCCTGGTAAGCTGATTCATCGAAATTCTGCAAAAATATCTTAAACTCAGCCAAGTTGCAGGCGACGAAATTTAAATATATTTAAAAAGTATAAAATGGTCTCATCCCTAATCCTATGGCATAAGTGATCTTTTGTGAAATTTTGGATACGATATTACATATTTTATTTTATTTTACTTTGAACATGGTAAAGGTAAGTTGCAGTAAGGTAAGAAAGTGAATAGTATAAATGGGTCGGCTGGACCGCGTACACATAGAATGATAAGAGAATGAATATGATGATGGTGTATTTTAAGTTCATACGTAACAAATACTTAACGATTCTAGGACAATATTCCTTAATTATGAAAAGTTATGTATATTTTATTGTGTTATAACTAGTTTTCTGAACAAAGAGAAGAAAAAGGCTTATCAGTTTGATATTCCACCCATTGTTTCATCTTTAACAAAAGCAAAGCGAAAAATATTTAATTAGTGAAATCTGAGCTAGATATTTAGATCAAGTTTTCTAAATCCCAAAAGAATTGATATAAGTTATTAAGAATTAAGAAGATAAATATAATGTTTTTATGAATTTCTTGCGGAACAGATGCTCTACTCTGTGTAAACTTTTCGATCTACAAACGCCTGTCCTAAAACCTCCGCAAGCAGACTCAACTAGCATCTTTACAATCCGGCTTTCAAGTAAGGCGCTGCTGAGGTATTTCCACTAGATTCCTTCCACACGCCTAAGGTAGCAAGCAACTTTTAAAGTTATATAGATTTATACTTAAATTTCAGTAGATTTTCATTTAATTCACTTGAATTTGATAATATACTGGTTTATTAATGCTCATATTTATACTCGATAAGTAATTATAATACAGATGAGCAACTACTTCTAAGGACTGAGATGCAATGTCTTATCACCAATAATAAGTTATCCTATTAAATACAGAAGCGTCAAACAACTAGAAATATAAAAAATCAAACAAACGTTCAACGGTTCATTTAGACATGTTCTTTACGATTTACGATTCTCCTTTCACCGAGCACACAGTAAATAAGTATTTAAAATTGAATTAACAGTTTCACTGCAGATATGTTGATCAGGTACTTGGCGTTTAGTTAGGACAACTTTGAGCAACGTGAGCTGTAATTAAACAACTGAGAAACGTTGGAAAACTCGTCGTGTATACAAACAAAGACTTCTCTTTATTTGTCTTAATCGTAGTGTCGCAACGCTAGTGCAGTACATTTATTTAGAGGAGCACTCGCTTACTTTGCGCAATATGTTTATTGGCACGGACCAGAGATGTTTTACATCTATTAAATGTAAATTTATTGACAGAAGCGTGAAGTCGACGGTACCGGCTCAACCTCGACCACGCCCTCACACAATGCCAGCATGCCACTTTATATTCCTAAATTCTAAAAAAAAGTAAAGTTTATATTGGTGATGACGTGTTGTCATTTCATCGTCCCGCACTAGTTAAATCAGTTAAATAGAATTGCAATGTACGATTAAAAATACCTAATTTAGTTATAATATGTTTCATCTAAACTTTCTCTAAAAAGACTTTATTCTTCTTTTAAATCTAAGTTTGAAGATAAACTGATTCAAGGCAATTCTACAAAAATCGTTTTAACTCAACTAAATTGGAAACGACGATGTTTATATAAGTAATAAAAAGTTTGAAATGCTATTATATGGTAATTTTTCTTTTCATATTCATAGTTATATCTTTTATTGCATCATGCGGTAGTTAATTGATATTAAATTTACGAAGGTTGCTGACCCATACTGCAGCTTGTTTCTTAATGAAGCATTATTGGGTCGCCTCGAAGGACTACGTCGTCACAGTTAGCGTGAGATAGCAACGTCATGACGCTGCTGATTCGTTTGGTAAGTGTAGCTATGGCACCGAGGCGTTTCATCTCAGCCCCCAGGGTTAGGAACGTATCTTAAATCTTTGTCAAGGATGACGTGACAGTAGCTACAGCATAAATAGGTTTGTTTCTACCTGCAAAAGACACGCTCTTAAGAAATGATAGTACAATAGTATAATGCTGCTTGAAAATCACGTAGTGAGTAAAAAAAATACAAGTTTTTTGAATGTATTTAAGCTTTCTAATTGCAAATACCTTACGTTATCTACTAATATTCCGTTTAATCACTCCAACTAAGCTCACGGTTCACGGCAATAGTCGAATGGCGGATATGAAACAACGACCTTAATAATCGCAGATTATACTCTCTAAACTCTAAGTATGACGCTTCAAACTTAGAATAATGTTATTTATAAACATTTATTTATATTTCATTGAACAACAAAGAGATTAGGCAAGAGGATTATTGAACTGCCTTTTGTTTTATCCTCGAAAGTAAAGGGAAAATATTAACGCTATTAACTATTATTTTATTTTTAATATATAATATATTATAGCTATTAACGCTAATATTAACGATACCGCACATGAGAAATTAAAAGATTCCATAGCTAAATGGTTTTATGCATTTACAGGTTTCCTCGCGATGTTTTATTTTAGCGTTGAACGTATTTGTTGCGCATCAGTCTCCCTACTCAGCAGGCCTCCCTCTCGCGAGTCTAAATAGGTAAAGCTCACTCTATATAGATAGACAATCATCGTTAGGCTGTCACTTTGTGCGGTGATGCGTTGGGTTCATAACACAACGTATTATGCAGTAGTAAATGTTATCTAGCATTTAAAATGCTTGCATACCGTTAAATAAAGGCAAGAGTTTAGACACTAAGTCTGCCTGTCTAAGGGAGGTTATGCTTATACAGTCATATATATATACATTATATATTGATTTGAGCACCCCATACTACTGTAATAAGTTGTTAATAAAGTCCTTTTTTTTAAGTTTTTTCAAAATAGGCGCTTCGTCGCCGATCTATCAGTTTGTACTGTCCCTAAAACTAACAATTTAGTATATATATACTATCCGTCGCTGGTCCTTCCCAGGATTAGCACGGATATAGCAACCAGATACATATAGGCACCGCGAGGTTGTATATAGTAATATATATCATGTACTTATTTCCGATTACACGTTGGTTTCAAAAGGGATCGCCATAAGTAACAAGCATCCCACGCAATTTTAATTCCAATAGCCCACGGCCCCGAGAGCATCACTCACCGGAACTTAATTCAGTTATTGAAATTGTTTACCAACGTGGATGTAATAATAATGAAATAAGGGGTTGTTTTGCTAAATTATAATAACAAATATATCCGGAGCTGGCTCACGAGGTGGCCGGCGTGTGGTGAGTGAAGCCGACCGAAATGCTCCCTATAGTCTTATCAACGAATGGGTAAATTCCAATCTGCCTCTCGAATCATCTGAGGTGATTGATCTTGACCACTCCGGGTTTGAAGCTTAGGCGGAAGCGGATGCTTCTCGATACTGTCCATATCTTTCCCTTTCGCCCCCGACCTCGGCCCGTTCCCCTGTTAAGGGGCCCCCGTTTGGTTGGTTTTATATATTTATTTTTATTATATTTCATTATATAGAAATTCATATTTTTATTTATTCTTAATATTCTTTCTTATCTTTTATATTATACATAATTTTATTATTTGATTCGCTATAATTGTAATACTTTATTGATAATTTATCAGATACATCAAAACTTTGGCTCGTATTATGTATAATATTAGTTTATTTTTATTTATCCAACTATTAAGTATTAAGTTGACAATAAACTCGTGTAATATTTTTTAATTAACAAAAATGATTGGGGTAAATATTAAAAACATACATATGTTTCTGCGTGTGTTAAAAGACAATTGATACCTTTGGTTCTTTTACTGGCTTGAAGGCAAAGAATGAAGAGAAAATAAAACTTAAATGAATTGTAAATATGATAAATATGATGACTATAACATTTTCTGGTGATTATCGAACGATAGGAACTGCGCTTAATATACAAAAGTTCACCACACACACAGTACATTTAAGATTCCAACAATTTGTGATGCACAACTATTGGTACCTCAGCTGGGACTCAAATCAAAAACCCGTGACGCAGTCAGCAGCCAGTTACTTTAACAACCACACCATGCGGCTATTAAATATTACGCAAAGTAACAAGCAATACGTAACAACAGGAAGGACTACATTTACCGGAAACGCGAGTCGAGGTTATTAGATTTGGAAAAATAATACTACGGATTGAATATGAAAATAAAACAAACGATTAGAAATCTTAAAGTGCGATATAATTTTAAATTAAAATTAAAGATGTATCAAATGGAATTACAAAGGGTTAAACAAGATACGTACTTTATTCGGAACATGTGCTCGTACAACTACCACAGCAAACTCAAATGAGTTAATCATGCGGGCGCCCTATATGAAATTTTCTTTTTCTATTATTTCTTTTATTTAATTTTTTTTTTGTAGGCTGTTAAATACACAATAACTTTATCGTGTGAACTTTCATATATATTTTTTTTCTGTTTGGTTTTTTTATTATTTATTGTTTTGTTTATTTTTATTACTTTGTTTTATTACTTTATTATTTAAAATAGTTTTAGTTTACAAATGAGGAGCGCCACTTCTCTTGTGTAGACTTCACGGGAGATCGAGGCTGTGACCCTGAGTCGCAACAGTACCTGAGTGGAGATCCTTTTCTTTACTTGGTGGACAGTACGTTTCATTTGTCATCCATTTATTTATCATTTTTTGTTTTTCTTTTTTGATTAGGTAATAGTATTTTTCTTGTCTGTTTCTAATATATTAAATTAAGCGTCAATACCTTAATGGTTTAGGATACGATGTTCGAAACTTAAGGTCGAAGGTTCGAATCCACCATTGGATTATTGTCGTGTCGTTAACCGGAATATTAGTAATGTTAATATCATTCCTAATATTCTTTTATTAAATTGTTTTTACTGATTCTGCTATTAACATGTGTGTGTCAAAAAGGAATCAATTAATATTATTATTATTTAGGGGATATTTTTTTTCCATCTCCGCCTGGATGGTCAATAGAATAAAGAAATAAAAAACTAAAACCGTATAAAGAAACAAATATATACTATATAATATAATACATATATAAAGACCAACGGACCTCCCTCTCCCTCGACGGGGGACACCAAACGGTCGAGGGTTAGGGCGAAAGGGAAAGAAACCTGCGGACTACTCGAGTGGTGTCAAGGAGCACCACCATCTGCATTTCTGAAATTCTGAAGCCGCTTGTCCCGGAGTCCCAACCGCCTCAGGTGATTCGAGAGGCTGGTTGGGATTAACCCGTTTGCAGATACGACTATTGGAATAATTTCGGTTGGCATACCACCCACATGTCGGTCACCTTGTGTGCCAGGTCCAGATATTTTGTCTTTTCATCTGTTTAGGCTTTCACGAGGTTCACGTCATATAAGAACGTGATGTCGACCACAAAAATCTTTGACTGTGCCCGGTCCATTAACACGATATCAGATATATTCGCAAGAAGACGGCAAGCTCGACACATGCCCTTCTTTAGGATGTATCTCCGATAGTTGTTGCTCTTAATAACCTGATCTTGTATCGCACAGAAGATACCCTCAGTTTCTCCATAAAGGTCACCTAAGCGTAGCCTGTGAAGGGAGGCCACTGTGTCTACAAACGGCTCGTGAAGAGCTTTGGGGTACCTCCCATGGAGCTCCTTCTCTTACCATACGGCCGGAGACATTACTGGTCGGAGACGCTTTGAACATCCGGTTTCTGACATTGCTCGTTGGCTAAGGATAGAGGGTAAGTCCTTTCACATGCTATAATGTCCGATTGGAAAGCACCACCCGATCTCGTCACAAAGTTTTTACGGAGGCTGCACACTTCGTGGTTGTGCATGGTTACGGCGCTTAAAAGGCCACGGCCTCCATGCCTTCACGATAAGTACAGCCTCATTACCGACGATCTCGGGTGATGCATCTCGTGGGACGTCATAGTTGTGCGGACTTTTCTTTCCAGGGCTTCTAATTTAGTTTGAATCCACTTGAGTCTACCAAAGGTATATAGGAGGGCGGGCATGACTCAACCGTTATACTCACGCGCCTTATTCACGCCCGATAAAAGTGTATTAAGCACCTTTTCCCAGGCGCGCACAAAACACGTCGTGAACCGATTGTTTCATGCTCGCCTTATCGATACCTATATTTTGTGGCATACCCAAGTATTGGTATATATCAGCCTCGGACAGGGCCCATAAGTTAATGGGCATAGACGAATCCATGCCCCCAATTTATCCGTTCCGAACCCCATTCTGATAGCATTACTAAAATCACTGGTGATTTTTAGTAACTCTATCAGATTATCCATGTAGAAAAGGTGGAAAACCTTAGTTCCTCCTCTCCGAAGCTGAAATCCTCTCCCGGAACCATCCAGCAGCGTGTTGAGAGGGTTCAGAGAGAGACAAAACCAGGTAAATGGAAAATACCCCTCTGTATCTTTATTCACCCGATTGGAATTCAGATGCTTGGCGATTTTGTCGCTCAGAATGGATGTTATTGTCTTATAAATAGTGGGTAGACACGTAATGGGGAGGTACTTACTCGCTTCTGGTCGTCTATGCGCTCTGTCAGCTTTTGCGTAATATCGTGCTGAGACAAACTAACTCCTGTCCCAGCAAACGCCTGCCTGACGGTGCGCACAATTCTTGGCGTATTATTGCCCAACCTGAAGCTTATTAGTCTACCGATGAGGACTCTGGCTTTCGCGATACGGTCCTCGATCCTTCTGCACCACTCTGGGATAGCACCACATCGCCTGGTAGTACGTCCAGTCGTGGGGAGTTTGCTACCGACAAAACGGCATACTGCCAGTGCGGCGCCAAATAGAATCGAGTCCGTATCGCACAGGTCCCGGCTGGCTTCAAGGTAGCCAGCACTGGGTTCAGAGCCCTCACAACATCTCAATTTCGCTTGATTAGGGGTATGCAGGGACTACTCTTCTAGTACCCTCCTCATTTGATCCATTTCCTGGGCGTCTATTCCTGTCTCGTCTTCTCCTACCACAGCCGGTCTTTCTGTCGCGTCCGCAACTACAGGTTGTGGAGCTATATCCCCAGCTGCCGTTCAAGTTCGGTATCATCAAACATTTTTCTGCGGAGGATGTACCGAACTCGGTCTGCCATGTTTATTAGCCCGATACGCAAATCCTGCAGTCAGTAGTACGCCCGCAATGCGTTTTTATTGTTTTCACATGTCCAACGCGAGCGGCGCGTTCCACCAACGGCAGGTGCCGAATAGTAGGAATGGTGGATTCGTGGGGTTGTCAGGTGGTCGAGAAACCTCTCGCGTTCGGCTAGCGGTTCGCATGCTGTCGCGTCCAGCGCCAGCTCCAGATGAGCCCCAGCGCCCCCAGGCTGCGGCACTATGCGCATTCCAAAATTATCCGTCATTCATATTCTTTGGGCGTCCTAGGACGAGGGACGCCCGAACCCGGTGCCGGTTGATAAGTTGACCATTTACACAAACGGGTCTTGCACCCCAAAGGGAAAATTACCAAAGCACGGCACTAACACCTCTTGGCGAGGTGCTGACTGACTGCAATGGTGATACAGTTTTGTCACTTAAACTGTCCCTCCGAGTGGGCGATGAGGTCGTCACATCTCTACGCCTTATTATTGTTGTTATTTGTTATTATTATTACAAATAACAATATAATGTAATTTAAATCACACTGTTTGGACATACCTCCTCTGAGCTCTGATACTAAATCCGCACTTAAAATTACAATTAACTATTTCATTTGTGCCGGCATTTACACACTAAGCTCCAATGGTTCTATCGTTGATGATTTAATCTTAATACAACAGTTTTTGAGACGAAACGGATACAAATAAACAAATAATATATAACTACTTCCGGTTTATGTACATATACTCGTATGTATATATTTACCTATTTACCATATCTAGTGAAATTACGTAACGAAGTAAAAGAAACATCGGAAGACTTTTGATCTTTTTTAAAATATGTATCTCAAACATACTATAACGAAATAACAGATTTATTTAACACCACACGTTGCCGTTGTAAGATATTTTTATGGCTTTATGTAATTTTAGACAATTGTATAAGAGTGTAAACGTCACGTTTGATAGACATTTAAATTTCTTATATAAATATGATTTTTATTTAATTTTATTTCGAATGTTTTTCTCTTGAAAGGAACTTGTACAAGTATTTTCAATCGGATCTCATCTATTTTTTTTAAATGGATGGCCAGTGCCGTCTCTAACTAATACAATATCAATAATGTTTATTGCACTAGTAGTGTTCTTTTTCAAAAAAGAAAACAAACTATACATAATATGTAAAAGGTATATGTTTGTGTATTAACACAATATGTGTACAAACTTTGCTAGAATAGACATTTTGTGAATAATTTTTTGTAAATAAAAAAATATTATAGTTTTTCTCTATAATGTGCGTAGATAAAAGTTTTGATATTTATACGATAATTTAACATAATTTTGTATTTGTTAATTTCACAATAACTCCGTACACATGTAATTCCGCGACGCGGTCGTGTTACACCGCAATTGATCTCTTTTGGCAGACTCTGACGAGGGTATACCCTCATTCGTATGTGTGGACAAATTTAAAGTCTTTACACTATTAGGCTTATAATAATAATCGAATATATGTAAAGTGATTTCTTGTTGTATTTAGGGTGACAAACAACTACAAATTTCTGATGATAAGTATTTCCAGCGGATGACAACATGGTACATATGTTTTTATAATAAACGTGATAAGGCATATTAATGCAGATGCGATACCATCCCTGTGTAACTAATTTGGGATGTCTGTCGAATGTCCAAGAATCTCTTCATCAGTAATAAGGATCTTCTGATTCTTCCTATACTCACCAGATGAAACACAGCAGCGTTATGCAGCTAGATTACGCTGCAAGCTATTTTGCCACGATCAAACAAACTCATTGATGCTCCAGGTAGAAAAAAATGCCGGAAAAAATAGTTGGACGGATATTTATAATCTCTAATAAGACTATGAACTCCTCTAACATCTGAACAAATAAAAGTTTCTAAAATTACGAAAATATTATATAAACTTCACGTGGATGAGCTTCGTGCACGTTGATTTTAATGCTTCATTGAACCGTACCAAATAAAGCGATTACCGTTTGTTTTAACCGACTGCCTTAGAAGGCGGATAATGTTTTTCGCGTGTATGTATGTATGGCTTAGGTATCCTCCTTTGTGTTTTTGGTGTCGAGGAATAAATTATTAAAAGATATCCTTCCTCCTGGGATGAAGACAGAGTTATTTGGGATTTGTACACACTAACACCCCTTCGGTGATCATCCTCAGTGCGTTAGGAGGGTCTCCGTGATCCTGCCACCTTGCCTACGAATCCAAAAAGTTGAGGTAATACCCTGCCCTATGAGGTTGTTGTATGTTGGTTAAAGGGAACCCGAGGAAGACAATAGTACGAAGCAATCCCGTGTTGCCTTAGTATAGCGACGGTGCTAGATCCTTACCTGCCTTAGGCTTAGTACAGAAGAGAACGCACCGCTGTATTCCGGAGATCTCCCCTCCAATGCACTGTGGTTAACCACAGTAGAACTTACAGTGTGAAGACATCCCACATTACCCTGCAATTTCCCAGGAGTCTCTTTTGAAGATTTCCCCTTCAAGACTAAAAAAAGGTGTTTATAATCCATGAGGTGAACTGTGTGCTCGTTTATCACCATTAATTTCATAAAAAATCAGTTGTAACATGAATGATTCTTTTGACTGTGGAAGCATCACCCTACCAAGAAATACTAACTTCAATGTAGCAGTATAATGCTGATGTATTTACCCGACTGATCCAGATGGAGGGTAATGTTTTTGAAGTATACGTACACAGGTATGTATGTCTATTTCTTTAGCATGTTCTATGGCCTAAACGGGTTGATGGATTTTAACATATGTTATTCGTTAGTCATCCTAATTCTGTGAGCCTATGTCAGGTATTATATTTAACTATGGCGTTTGCGGCTTAAAAAGAGAGCCGGTAATCTAACTCTAACTTTTAAATATAACTTGTGTCATCAAGGAAAATATAACATTTATAGAGTATTTAATCTCCATTTTTTAAATTTTAATTTTATTATATCTCGTAGTTGACCATTGTTTAGATTTTAATCTCATTGTAATTTGTTTAATCTCTATTTTGTATAATGTATTCGACATTTCATTTACTCCCCACTTAATTTGAATTTGATCATGACTTAATTTAATTTAATTATAAAATCTTGTGTTGATTTTATTATAATTTCATTACGATATTATCTCATTGATTTTATTTTGATAATTTTATTCCATTTTTTGTTTATATTTTGATTCAGTAATTGTTCAGTTTTCTCCATTTTTTTTATGTAACACTATAACCTTTAATTATAATAGTTGATGTGTTCATGTTTAATTGGTGCATGCATCAGATTTGACTTTATGTATTTATGAATTAAGATTGTTTTCATGTATGCGCTATAGATGATCCAAATTAAATAAATAATAAATAAAAGAGTTTTTGAATGTAATAATATCCTCTGAGTTTTAGTTATAACTCAGCACTTTGTTGGTGTACAGAGACGGTGGTTTGAGGTCTTGGTTCTCATGGGCCCGGTGGAGTTGAAAAGAGATATGATCACCACCGACAGTCACTTGTGCTACAGTTAGGTAGTTCATTAATATAACCCAGAAAAAGCAATGGTCTTAGTACACTGCCTTTAGACAGTATTTGGATATAGGAAACGTTCTCTAATTTGTACCAAGAACTTCATTAATACGATTTTATTTTGTGAACTGTATGTATGAGTTAATAATTACTCCACGTAATGATTACTCCCTTCCAGACGCTAAATAATTTGAAAGTTTGCAGTGTTTTTTTTTATTACATTGAGAAACAAACGGGCACACAGTTCACTGATAGTAAGTGATGCGGCCCATGGCAACTACATTCATCATTGACAAGGAATCATAATGCAGATGCATTGTCCCTTGCGGACTGAGATATAATGCCTCGTCACCAGTATAATATAATAAAGGTCTCCGGGTCCCTACACTCAACAGACGAAATACAGCAGCATTATACTGCTATTTTACGCTAGTATTCTGTGAGGGCGTGGTCCTACCACAGCCGAGCCAACCCATTCATTCTGCAGCTAGAAACTAACCGCAGTGGGGCTCTACCACTGTAAAACTGATAACATTACAATAAACTCATGATAATATACATATATGTTTTAGTTTTTAAAACTCTAAAAACTTACGTCATTTGGAGTTTTTATACGCAAGAATTACAAAAACCGAAAATTTATTGGCACAGACTAATGGCATTCAAATTCTACTAAACGGATTACGTGTGAGTACGTTAGTTTAGTTGTATGCATGTAGCATGTGCATTCAATTTTCACCAAATTCCTACGTCTCGATAATCTGAAATTTTGCAGACGTATTAAGAAATATGGCAATACAATGATTTCATGACAGTATGAGCGTTGTTTCAGTTTTTTAAAACTCTGCGAATTGTTAAGTTTAAACTTGACCTTTGTAATACATAGGTATTTTAAAAGTGGACATTTTTTGACAGACCGATGGCGTTCGAACGATTTTAAAGTAAACATATGGGTTCGTTAGTTTATCTAATGGACTCAAGATTTTAATTTAGATTAAACCCTGTAGACAATGTTCAAAAGAACGCCAATGTTTCTTGAGTGTGACTCGGAAAATAAACAACTCTTTATTACCAGACAAACAATCGGCCACAACGCAGCAACTTCGTCTCTGAATCTTCGGGATAGATGGATACATTTAGCATAATTGGATTACGTTTGACAAATGTAGATAGAGTTTATTGACATCTTCGTCATTCGTATGTTGTACATAATTATTTCATAAATTAAATTGTTGCAAAACGAACAATATTACATTTTACAGAATCGATGAAGTATCTGCACTGTGTGCTCATTTCTTTCCCTTGTGGAAAACATTTTTTGTAAATTACTGTGACAAGTAACATCATACTTCACCTGATTGTTTTTTTTTGTTTTTTTATTTAGTATAGGCGGCAAACGAGCACGCAGTAAGTGATCACCGTCCATGAACATCCACAACACCAGAGGAGTCGAAAATGTATTGCCGGCCTTTCAGGAAGGTGTAGGCTCTTTTCTTTAAGTCCCTAAGTCTGTATTGGTTCGGAAACACCGCTAGCGATAGTTGTGCGTGGCAGGAAATTCGCGTGAAGTGCACAGTGGTGGATTGCCAACCATCGAGATGATGAGGATGAAATTTTGAATTCTGTCGTGATGTTGAACTAAGCGGCTGAAATTAATCCGAACAAATCCTCAGAACCCGAATTTACAATGGGGAGTCCATTGTAAATTCGGCAAAAAATGCAAAGGGATGCCACATCTCTTCGCAACGCCAGTGAATCAAGCCTCTCAAGTCATCAACTCTCTCGCTCTCCGTTTAATGCGGTCAGGTGTATGATCCTCCACGTCTGGAACCCGCGTGGTAGTGGTCGGCGTTAAGGTTGGATTGAAGTATCCAGAAGAAATCCATCAGAAATCCACAGTGAGCGTGGCAGGGTCTGCGGTAGCCTTTTTGCTCCATTTGCCCCTGGCAGGATGGCTGTAGTGCGGAATTTGGCCCCCACTAAAATGCACGGGGCAGCCTTAGCGTACAAACTCAGGTTGCATAGGGTAGCCTGAGCGTGGACGCCCAGTGAGGGATTCTCCAACACTGAAAGTCCTGGTACACTCCTGGAGTAAATTTTCCGAAATTACCGCTACCATATTGTTTTAGGGAGGGGTAGGGGGGTGGGCCTCCGGCTACCTCAATCACCCTACAAAAGTTAAGCCGGACCATTCGTGCAACAACAGAAGCTGATGCTTGGCTCTACCACCTTAATGTTGTTGTTTTTTGTGTACATCCCTTAACATCTCTCTATCATTCAACTGCATCATGGAATAAAGGTGTTTCACTATTGGTAAGGATTAAAATTATTCAAATGTTTATTTCCAACACTTATTCCTTTTCCTTTTATTTAAGTATTTTATTTTATTGTAAAAGGTTGAAAGAGCTATTTGCGATTAATCAGAACTAAGAAAAGAACTAGAAAGAGAAATAAGAAGAGCTTTATATAAATATCAGTCTTGAGACTTCTTTAATACGGTACGATATAATCTTAGTTTTAAGACTTAATTTTCTGAAGTCGAAAAACCTCTCATCAAAAGTATTCCAGTATTTTTAAAATAACAAACAAACTGAATAACAATAATCTTAAAACTAGTGTGGTCAGCGACCTCTAATTGGTCGGTTCTAGTTGTTTTTGTATACCGAACGACATTACGATTGTATTTTTTCGTTGTTAGTACTAAGTAATTTTGCGCAATACTAACATGTGTAGTTATTTTTTTTTTATTTAAACCATTGTTTACTTGGTATTACCCACTAGTTAGTTTCTAGGAGCAACACGAATTGGTCGGCTTGATCGAGAAATGACCACTTATTACGAAAACACCGGCGTCAATTAGTATTATAACCAGGCCTTCCCTCTCTGGATTCCTGAATAGTAACCACGCTTATGAATCTTGATTCTTTGTTGAGGCTCTAGGTTTCATAGGCAGAATTTATCGCTTACAATAATAATAAATAAACCTTGCATTATATATAACTATTTTGTATCTTATGTATTAGTATTTTAGATAGATTTATGGGTGCAGTTTTGCCAATAAACTGTTTTGGCAGTTTGGCGAAACTATTATTTAGTAATAAAAATTTAATGTATTTAATAAATAAATAACAAAAAAGCACTAGATAATTTGGACTATATTAAAAATTTCTTCTAACGGAAATAACTAATTGTATATTAAAAAAGGAAGAGATGAGTTTTACTACAATTGTTATTGTTCCAAATCTCAACAATCTGGAGCAGAAGTTGTAATGTGAAATTAAAAACAATTCTGCAGTTGTTGGGCATCAAGAACATCTTGGAAAAGAAAATTTTTCTTCGCCACATATTAGTTAAACTCTATCGGAATTGCGTTTGGGTTGGTTTTTTTTTCTTTATGTAGTTAGATATTCTTTGAAAAATTTTAATATTTTAGAAGAATAATGGTAGAGCTACACGTCAGTTTGTTTCTAGCTGCAGAATGAATGGGTCAGCTCGACCGGAGTAGAAACGGGCGTAGTTCTTCACAGAATATCAGAGTAAAATAGTAGTATAATATTGCTGTGTTTCGACTGGGGAGGATCCGGAAACCTTTATTACTGGTGACGAGGCATTCCATCTCAGTCCTCAAGGGTGACGACGCATCTGCGTTATGATTTCTTGTCACGGATGATAGATTTCATGGGCCGCAGGAATCACTTGCCATCAGGTGAACTGTGCGCTCGTTTGTTCCTCTCAATATAATAATAAAAAAAAATATAAGAGATTATCCTATAATCGTTTTATATTTTTCTATTATTAAGGGTTTACGTGTTAGATTACTGTCGGCGTGATGAGTTCTGCATGTTGTGGTGATTAGAGTATCTGGCTGTTGCGTGGCTAGTTCTGTATTCGTATTCCAGATATTTGAGTATTACAAATTGTTGGTTTACGTGTATGGACAGGGTTGTATACCATAGATACTGCATCTTAAAATTTCCTCCAATCTATTGCTTATTACATAATTACATTGGACCAAGGAAGCAAATCTTGTGGTTTTTGTTGGGATGTCCTCAGACCAAAGCGATATCTTCTGGTTATTACCAGATGACATCAACTGCGCAGAATATATTTTAGTGCCGTAAGCAAGTTGTAAGCATTTCTTCAATCACAGATATACTCACTCGTCCTCTCCTTCTATATTCCGATTCCGATGTAATGTATTCAATGTAGAAATCAGATGCAGTGTTACAACACTACCAGACCAGAAAACAACAATTCGTTATACACAAATATTCCTCGTCTGGGAATCGAACCCAGTACCTGCGATGCACCAGCTAGATACTCCAACTACAACACAGGGCGTTCGTCAACGTTAGTTTTACTAGAGTCACGACGTGACGTGACAATTTTCTGCGCTACATTCCATTGTCAGCGCCGGAATATTTATATAGTTTATACTACATTGCAACATTTTAGTTTGAAATGTTCTTTACTTTGAGAACGTAAAAGTTTTATTATGATATCTTTTCAAGGAATTTCCCACCGACTTCTATATAAAGTTACGTCTAAACTAGTTTCCAAAACAATTCTTTAAGTCCACGTTTTAAATCCAATTGTGGTAGGTGTAATATTAAAAAAAAGAAAATATAAAAAATATATAATAAACGTAAGTGTATTTCGGTATATAAATATATATAAGTATATACATATGTATACACTAATATATAAATATCAATACATAATTAAACATACAACAAGAGTAATTTACCACATTAATTAGCACCTTTAGACGTCTTTATGCAATACTTTAAAAGAGATCTTATTCGTTATTATCGTGGTCAAGGAGAAGCTTGCGGAGGGTTGTGTTGTATCTCTAGCAGATCACAGCGGTGAAGCTAGTTTTTAAATGCAACACGAATGGGCCGCCACAATCGGGGAATTTGCTCGCCCTCACAAAATAACAAACTGAAATAGCAATATAAGGACGTTGTGCTTCATATAGTGAGCCCTGGTGCCTAATTACGGGTAATGAGGCAGTTCATCCTAGTCGTCCTGGGTGACAGCGCATGTTCATCCTGAATCCTTGTTAAATGAATGAATATTATTATTATTTTTCGGATATTTTTTTTCTATTCCCTTTTTTCTCTTCTCTTGTTCTCTTTTTTTATGGTTGGTCAATAAAATAAATAAATAAAATACTATTAACAAATAATAAAACGAATGTATACAATACAATATTACAAATATATGAAGACCAACCAAATGGGAATCCCTCGACAGAGGAGTCCAAACGGTCGAGGGTTAGGGTGAAACGGAGAGAAACCTGCGGACTATACGAGCGGTGACGGGGAGCACCGCCTTCTGCATTAGAGCCCGGAGCAGCCCGTTCCGGAGTCCTAACCACCTCAGGTGATTCGAGAGGCTGGTTGGGATTAACCCGCTTGCAGATACGACTGTAGGAATAATTTCGGCCGATATACCACCCCTACGTCGGTCATGTGCCTGGTCCAGATATTTTGTCTTTTTGTCTGATTCGGCTTTAGCGAGATTCTCGTCATATGCGATCGTGATGTGGACCAAAAATACCCTCGACTGTGCCCAGTCCGATATCAGGCTTATTCGCAAGAATAGTCCCGTCCGTGATGATTTGCTGATCCCAGTAGAGCCTTGCGCGGTTATTTTTCAGCACGGTTTCCGGTGTTTACTTATAAGAAGGCAATCTCCGATCCGCAAGACCATATTTCACAGCTAACACCAGGTGGAAAATCCTGGCTGCTAAGTTGTGCCTGTGCAGATACTCAGAGTTAGAAAGCGCCAAACAACTGGAGATAACATTCCTGAGGGCCTCAAAAGGGCGATGGCAAGCTCGACGCATGTCGACGGTGCCGTCCTTCAGGCATCTCCGAGATTTTGCACAGAAAAAACCTTCGGTTTCTCCAAAAATGCCACCGAAGCGTAGCTAGTGAAGGGAGGCAACTGTGTCCACAAACGGCTCTTGTGTTATTATTAGTTAATAGGCCCATATTAAGAAAAGGTAGGCGTTAAACGTCAAAGCTGGTCTAGCCCACTGATGCTTCATAACAACGCTAGACCCCATACTTCACGACAGACGGTCGCTAAATTAGAGGAGCTGCTATTGGACCTCTCCAACACCCTTACTCCCCGGACCTTGGTCCAACAGATTACCACTTTTTTCTGAATTTGGACAATTCCTTACATGGATAAAAATTCAATTGCAAAAATGAGGCAGTGCAAATCCGCTTTTAAAGGTTTTATTGATTTTCGCACCCAATTTTTTTTCAGCAATGGAATCAATGAACTAACTATAAAATGGCGCAAGTGCATAGATAATAATAGTACATACTTCGATTGATCAAATCTTTCAAAAAAAAAGTCGTGCATTTGTTCATTGTCGTTTGGCTATGGCTACGCGGCTACGTCGTAGAAACAGGGTGAAACTGGGCTAGAAACAACTCTGACAACAAAAGCCGTGTACTCCGTCTTACGTCGCTTCGCGGTGAGACGCGAGGGCAAAGTAGTTCTACTCCTACTTGTCATTGTCATTTCGACGTCGACTTTTGCGGTGATTTTTTACGTTATTTGTACCGGTCAATCCAGTCCATACGTTACATGAGATAAAATATCCATAGATTTGCTTCGCTTTTTTTCATTATTTTAAAGTATAATTATATTGACATTATTTAATGAAATAAAGTTTATTGGATTTGTCTTACTTTTTACGACGTTTTGTTTGCACTGTAAAGCGACCGAAAAGCTAATATCACGAGGGCCCCAGGGCCTGTATCTTCCTGTGTCCTGATTTCACAGATATGACGGGCTACCGTCAACTTATAGATAATAGTTTTTGGTCTAATCTAAGCAAAACACCTCTAAGGGTGATGCAGTGGTAGGATATGAAATTTTATTTAATTAATAACAGGATTCCCAGCCATCTGTTATATTAAAAATAGGATTATTATTTATGTAGGCTCGCGAAAGATCATTGGTATGAATCGGTGATCTTTTACATGGATTTAAAGTTTACCAAACCTTATGTAATGTCGATCTAAAGTCTAATTGAACTGTTAATACTGATTATTTATTAATACTGTTGTTAATACAATAAATAAATAGTTAGGTTTGTAATCACATCGTTTTAGCAGCAAACTAAAAATAAAGGTATATAAGATTAAATAAGTATACGTGTATATTTTAAATTTGTTAATGCGATAATAATATGGTTTTTAAATATTAATCTAACTAAACATTGAAAATTGAATTAAAAAGCTGATCATAAAAGTTAGCTTACTTCCCAAAAATCAACAGGCAACAATGCTTTGAGACGAGATATACGAGCATAACAACCGTAGTTACGAGACTGCCCAATCGATCCAAGCCCGAGGACAAGTTTAATAATTTTATTATCATTCAAGGTATTATTACAAAATTATTTTAATAGTAATAATTTGATTATATTCTAACCAATTTTTTTACGACACCTCATAAATAACTTGACAAGAAACTACTAAATTACTTGACAAGAATTAAAATTTCAGGATATAAAAAAGCTGCCTTATAATCCGTTAGAATTCACTGATCGAGTCGATATTCAGCCCTTCTGGGCGCCCTGGAAGCAGCTTTTAGCACCTTTAAATGTCAATAGCGTAATGATTGAGGTACGGTCTGCGAAATTTAAGGCTCGAACCCATTCGACTTGTCGTAAACCACGTCTTAGAACAAGCATCAAACCAAAGGCCAACTAAGCTTAAATGCTTGTACTAGTGTAGGCACTCCGACGGCAATATTAGTAATTGCTGTTATCGCGTAAGATATAAACGTGTAATATCAATATATTGCCTCAAATAGTCTAATTCTATACTCTTACTAATTTTATACGAAGTATTTGCTGCGGTTTGTTTTTGAATGAGTTGATTTGTATGTGGAAGGGCCACGCTCTCTCAGATTACCAACGTAAAACAGCAGCATAAAGCTGTTGTGTTTTGTCTGGTCAGTATAGAGTTCTAGACTCTTATTACTAGTGACGAGGCATCTGCGTTCTTAATGTAACAACGCATTTGCCTTATAATATATCGAGGATATATATGGGTTGGATGGACCGCAGGAGTCACTTACCATCAGGTGAATTTTTGTTTTAGTTTGCTCGTTTGTCAAATTCAATACACTGCAAAAAAAAAAACCGAAGATATGTAAAGTCCGCAAATCCGCAATGTAGCCAGTTGCAATGTAGTTGGACTACACTCTCTCTCTTTAGATAGGATGCTTTATAGGCTGTATAGCTTTTTTTTCCAAAATTCAATTCCGGCATTTGTATTCAAGAGATAAACCATAAATTCCTGTATAAAAGGCACTAGAGCGTCAGCTAATAACTAGCGGAATAGGAAAGAGTTTGAACTAATGGAATTAGCACTCGACTTTAGAGATGAAAATTGTGAAAACGCCGAGAGCGCTCGGTTCCCTAAACCCATTTCCGGGCTATCGTTTAGGAATACAGTCTCAATACAATTGGGGCAAGCTTTTAATGCGGGCTCATCCGACTTAATAGAAACGAAAGAACTGTGGAGCACTTCCAGTCTTATCCCGTATGTTTATACATTCATTAATGTCAAAATTTCGTGTATCGTATTAATCAAGTTACATCGAGTTTGATCGCATTATTATTTAACGTATAAAAAGTACATGTCTTTTTTATTTGGTACGGGGGGAGGGGGGATATTCTACTTAAAGGGGTCTTTCAGGTTCGATGGCGATCAATGATGGCCCTTATCATCCACTAAAATGAACCTGGGGAGGATGGCACAGTACAGCACCATATTGCTGTCTTAATATCAACGAGGTTACTGTGGGAGGTGTGTGCTCACTGAGCGTGGCCACCTAGGGAATATTAAGTGGGAAGGAAACCTACATATCTACTTCTCTCAATTGAAGTGTTATACTTGTTCAATTATTCCGTATATATTATATTATATTATATTACATTTTAGCCGTGTTTTAAAAAAAAATAACGTGTTGACAACACCTTATTTTTTTTAAAACACTGCTAAAATAGGCAGACTTTAAGCCTTTTGACATTCTCTACGAACCCTTGAGATGGAGAAACATAAACTAGTTGGTACAATAGATATCATAAATTATATTATATAATAAATACTAATGTATTCATTATCAACATATAATATAGACATTGAATATATGATAATGTTCAGAAATATATTTTGTGAAACAAATTTCAACTAGTGAAGTCAAACAACCCCGGATCCTCAGCAAGCTCCACGACTGTTTACAATTGGAGGCTTGTTACTTGTTTTTGTCTTTGTGTTTGTGTCACTGTGAACTGCATTTAACTTCATTTATTTAAAGACTTAGTCTGAAGCATGTGTATTTTTTCCTTATGTACTTTCTCTGGAAGACATTTAACAAATTCTGGCGGGGATGTGTGAGAAAGTAAAGGTATTTATGTGAAATTTATAAAAGTATTTCTTGTGTTTTTATTAAATACTAAAGTTTAATGTGACGATTCAATCATAACTTCTGACCATTTTATTGTAACTAAGTCGTAAGCATGCGGGTAAAAACAGATGCACTCACTCGTTGTCGCTTTGTCTAGTTCAATGTAAAGCAAATGCAACAAGATCGTAGGAAAGTTCTGGTGTATTCTCAGGGAGACTCTTCAGTGCAGCTTCCTGCACATCAGATTAGAATGACATGTACATCATCAATAAAGATTAATGTATATGAGGCTGCTGTGTTTCGTATGATGTATGAAAGGATCCGGGGAACTCTATCTCTGTCATCTATCATATTTATCTATTTGTCTCGCTCGCATTTACAGGTCTTATGGAGAGGTGTAGTGATGTGCGTAATAATTGTAGAGGTGCATATCGATATGCTAAATTATGTTAAGTATTAATAGGAATAATTTTTTGCTATCTGAAAATAAAAGTTTTTAATTTGTAAGATAAAATGTTTGTTTCGACGTAGCCATAGAAACTGTATAGATCGTAATGTGGCCCTGAAAAGGGCCGTTTTTATCTTTTATAGGGATATTTCTTAGTTCTTCATAAATGCTCATCCGTATCTTCCCCATCTGTGTCATTTTCTGTAGGTTAATTTTCAGAGGTGGTGCTTGATCTCTTAAAATAGTTTTCCTTAAGTCCTTATCCTGGAGCTCCTCGGCATGTCTCACACATTTGGTCTCGGGGTCAGTTTTCAATTCTTTTAAAAACAGGAACATGTTGTGAATTACAGCCCTTGAGCGTTGAAGTCACCATTTAATTTCTTCAAAACCACGTTAGAAAATAAATTCTCTATTGTGCGTATTGCGTAACGAAGCGTAAGTAATGTATTGAGTGTCATAACAAAAAACCTTATATTTATAAAAAAAACAACAACCCTTACTCGTAAGTCTACTCGAGTCAGAGTGCTAATGAAGGTCACGATGACCGATCGACCCCGCGTGCGCAGGTAGCTGAGTATCGATAACGGGTTGCATTGCGTGCACATTCCTACTATCAATGACATTTATTGCCCGACGACTCAGTTAAAAATGCGTCGACTATAGCATAGGTCATCACTCCTACTAGTCACTTACATCACCTAAATTGATGAACAATAAACTTATGGTTTAGGGTTTTATTTTACTTTTTCTGGACCAACAGCAATACTCACAGTATTGCTGTTGGTCCAGAGACCTCTAAAGCTTTATCTAATTAGACTCGCGAGCGGGAGGCCCGCCGAGTAGGGAAACAACGACGATGCTTTCGTGGAGACTACACGACGATGCTTTCGTGGAGACTACACGACGATGCTTTCGTGGAGACTACACGACGATGCTTTCGTGGAGACTACACGACGATGCTGCGAAGCTGGCGCTTAGACTGCTGCTGCACCACTGCTGCAATCCGACCCTTGTGGACGAAGAACGTCGACGGCAACAGAGGCAGGCGATAATACGATCCGAGGGCCCCTCATGAGTAGGTACGAAACCTCGACTCGGATCGCTATCTACAGGGAGTTTAGGGTGTAATGTCGTAGATTCGAATTTACCATTCGACTATTATACATAGCACAAACATTTAAGATTAGTTGGAGCGGTGAACCGGAATGTTCTAAACGTTAACAGCCTTGCAAGCGTACTTTAAAAAAAACAATAATTGCTTCTTAACACCCTGATTTCCAGTTATATCATTCCCATATCTTTAATATAATTAATTGAAGTATAACTTTGTTATCGTGCAGAGGTTTCGAAAAGGTATGGCCATAAGTAACGGGCTTCCCACGCTATTTTAAGCTTAGTAGCTCGGGGGAAGGTAAAACTTAACGGCTAAACTTACTACAGTTGGATTTGTTTGTGCTTATGTTATTAATACCACACGTATCTGAAATTTGAATCGATTGACTTAATATATATTAATTTTAAAATACAGCTCTATAGCAATAGGCATAGATGGTACTGGATCTGAAGCCCTAAGATAATTAGCTATCAGGTGGGCTGTGTGCTTATTTATCACCATACAATAAAAAAAAACTTAATGTTAGCTCCAAGTTCATATATACTATTGCTGTATCGCGTCACAAATTGGTTCAGCCATTGTGGATATTTAGTAGTGCTTGTGCTCAGACAAACGGACAAAATATACGTTAATGAACTTATTATATGTATACATTAACATTTATCAAATCGTATTCCGAGGCTAATATTCATTTAAAATAGTGGTAAGTAAATGGTGAATTTAATTTTAAACTCATTTATCATTTATATAGGTGAAAATTCAGAGATTCGTGTAGGTTAGTTGGGGTGACCTCTATTCCTTTCACGGACTCTAATATAATCTAATAATATATTTGCCTGCTTATAAATTAACGTTCATGGTTCACACATGAAGGTTTCGGCAACAACAATAAGCACTACGATGTGTTTACAAACCACGCTACAGGCTGAGCTAATCTGTCTCGGCTTATTTATCACCTAGTCGTAGAGCCGCAAAATCTAGTATCTAGCAACAACATTCTTGTTCAACTAGAAGTAAAATGATGATTCAGGTTCAGGTGGGCTTGAACGGGGTCCACCGGCTTTCATCAAAAAAAATATTATTACCAATCGCATAAAAAAGGCATTAAAAACGAAAAAGATAATGGAAGCGGTTGGTTAGACCTAGAAAGGACCACAACCCTCAAAGAATATAATATTTTTTATATAATTAATAAAATAAGACCATCAACGAAAATTCAAAAGAGAAGAAAAAAAAGAAAAGGTTTTTTTTAAGATTCACGACGCACATGTAATGTCACCCCTAAGAGCCGGGATCAATTGCCTAGTTACCTGAAATTGGGACACTCACACTCGCCATATGAAAGACATTAGATATTGTTTGCTTCTTAACAATTTTTATAAGAATCACTATGTATAACATACGGACGTTGGATTCAGTCGGAGACTCAATGTACGTTTGTTGAACGTGCAATTGTTTATGCTAAATGTATTAAGCTGTTTTGTAAATACGGCGATCAAGTTGTCAGTGTAAGGAAAATATATCGTTGCGAGTTTCAATTGTTATTAAGTTAGTTGCTTTGCCACCATCCCTTCAGTCTGCCCTGAAACTTATAATTACCTATCGAGTCTAAATGCAGACGCTCGGGCCACAACAAGAATCACCTACCATCTGTTTGCCTTCCTTTAACAGTTAAACTTTAAAAATTTGAAATTTAAGTAAAAATATAAATAATATGATTGTTAAAAAATAGCTCAAAAGATCTGCATGCTGAATGGCAATGGGAAGGCCCTATAGGTTGTCGAACCGATTATCGATGGGGAAGAGAGTTGCTCGACTACCTCCTACTGGCACTCTTTTATATTTTACGTCTGGAGTTTTATTTAGTATAGATGTTGACGCTATTATCCATAACTAACTATGATCAGTGCGTGGCGTAATGGAGCTAGTGTGCCTGGCCGCTCCGTCACAAGGCCAGGGTACAATTCCCAGCCGTGTCTTTTCAAATAAATAAATAAACTCGAACTCAATCAATGCTCCTACTTTCATCCGTTAGACTAAACTGTACTACATTGACGATCAAATATAAAACTGTTTCTTAACTCTTAAAAGACTACTTTTAATCTTTCTGTACACCAAAGACGTCCGATCTAAAAATTCATCTAAGCAAACAACTCCATTCTATTTCGCAATCTGGGTTTCCGGGTAAGCCGTTTCAGTACAATTCTAGAAAATCTTTCTAACTCCACCAAGTTGGAAACGACTAAACTCAAAATAATAGGTTTAAAAAGTTTAAAATGGTCTTTTAATGGAATTATTTCCTTTTTATTTTAATATTTTACACATAAAGTGAAAGAAACTTTACTAACGAGAATAAAGATATAGTGTCTTTATTTGACAAAAAGCAACTGACGTCGTGTATGTCTATAACAAATAAGATAAAAAGAATATATCTACAGACCATTGTTTCTCAACCCTTTTCATGTCGCGATCCACGAAAAATCCAAAAAGGCAAGTTAAAAGCTTTGCGGCCTCTTCACTTTGCACCTACTGGTGATAATCTACAACGCGGCCATGTGCAAAGGCAACCTTCCGAACGCTTGGAAGGAAGCCGACGTCGTAGGGAATCTAAAGCCTTTGAAGCATCCAACTGACTAATCAGCCTATCAGCCTGTAATCCTACTTGACTTGGATAAGGTATATGAAAAGTTCATCCTCACCCGCCTCAAGCACTTAATGATGTTCCGAAGCCTACCCATCAATGAGCAGTTCGGTTTTCGTACGTAACACCCATGCACCCATCAAGTGCACCGCATCACCGAGCATATCCATAGTAAAGTCATTTTCTAGTAAAATTATTTCATTACAGGTTCTCCGCAATCGAACCTTTAGATACCACGTCGAGGGAACACGTTCCGAAGTCACCCCATTCGAGGCGGAGTACCACAAGGCTCAGTCCTATGTCCCAGTCTCTACACACTCTCCACCAACGACATACCGCACACTCACGGTGTAGAGCTGACCCTTTTCGCCGATGATACGGGCTCTAAGTGTTTGGGTTCGAATCAGACGCTGATCTGTAAATGCCTCCAATCTGCAGCTGACACCTTAGGGAAATGGTTTCGGAATTATTATATATAATAAATGAAGGATTAAGTTTAACCGCACCAAAAGTGCAGATGTACTTCTCTCGACGCAACATATCGCCGCATCTCCGAACCATACAGCTATTTGATTGTCTAATACCCTGGGAAAAGACTTCAAATACTAAGGCGTCACATTAGTTAAAAGACTCACATAGGTCTACATACCGCGTACGGAATCTACATATAGATAGATCTTGAGCTCCCGACATAGCTTAGTGCTTCATGCTCCCGTCGATATTTCGACTCTGCGTCATACACCCAAATCCGATGATTGTGAGTATCTTTACTTACAATCTCATCTCGGTTTTTATCAATTATCACAGATAGGAGCGTCGCTCGAGTTTCTTGCACCACTTCTTCTCCAACGCCTTTTGAAGTGGCGGTACAGATAGTTTATAATAATATTGATATTAATTTAGATAATCTGTCAGAAGCAACTGACTCTCGCGCATCAGGTTAACGGTCCAAGCCGAGGATTTCCCTCTCGGGAGCCCTTGTGCTGGTTACCCACTAATAAAGGTCTCGGCTGAGCGCCCTAAGCGCTCGGTCACCTTTCAACCCGGTGAAGCTGCTAAAAGCCCTCGAGCTAACAGTGGCCAACAGCCCGAAAAAAAACTAAAACCCCTTTCTTTTTAAAGATATAATAACATTTTAAATCATAGTTTATTTTACGTTTATACTTTGATTTATTTATTTGTTGATTACCAAGCTGAGACCAATATGATCCTCGTATAGAAGTAATACTATGTGAAAAACAGTCTTTCACATAGTATCATTAGTTGTATTGATATGATTAATCATTTTAAAACAAAGCAAGCTGTAAATATATATTTTTAAGTGGTTTTTAAATGGTAAAATTAAATTTTATAAAACCACATTAATATTCATTACTTTAATAAGCGAATCTTTTGTATACAGGTCTTATTTATTGTACATATTGCGACCCCCTTTGATAACAAACGCGATACCCTGTTTGAGAAACGATCCTTTGCAAATTCAACTTGGATGGGTATCGTTTGTCAAAATGCGGTATATCTTCTCGTCAAATATACCTCAATGCTTAAAGAAGAAAATTCTTTTGTCGGTGCGCGTTGTCAGCCACGACCTATGGAACGTGGTCCTCCATTGCTGGTCGTATGAAAAGGCTATGATCGGTGTTTCTCAGCGTCAATGAATAGTAAACGTGGATGTCAGCTGTACAATTAAGGTAACCAACATAGCTCAAAGCAAAGGCAATAATATTGGCTTTCTGGAACTCTTTATGTAATTTTTTGTAAGGTTGACAGTTATAGATAACGATTTATTCCATCACAGTCCTCAGTGTCCACCTCGAACCCTTGCTGGGGATGGATGTTATGGGCCCCAATCATCTCTTACCGTCACTTAAAATAACAATTTACAATTTCATTGGTGCCCGATACAGGAGATAGGTTTAAAAAATAATATATAATAAAAAAAATCATAAATCAAGTGTGTACTAAACATTTGCCACCAGCGGGTATATACTTTTGTTCATTATATAATTACTTCGAATACATGGCCCACTTACCAATCGATTAGAATAGGCAATTTTCTAAATTACTTTAGTATTCTAAAAACTTATCTCCGTGAAAATTGATTGTTTGTTATTAAACTCACAAAACGAATCATTTACGGTCTGTTTCTAATTAAGTTTAGTGTTGGTATTAAACAAGTTTAAACTAACGAAAGCAGTTATCTATAGAACTAATAATATAATGTTTATAATATAATAAATAAAACAAGATTGGTATTTTATTCAAAAACAATCTGGACGATGTAATAAGTCTTGGGAGCCGACGTGCATTACTAGATATGGCTTTTCTACATGGTCTTTGTAATGGAGTGTGGAGATTTAACTAACAGAATCCTTTGCTTCCGTGCTCCAAAAACTCGAACAAGACGTACAAGTTTGCCGTTTCTAAGACATCTACAGGTTAAACGCAGAATTCTGTGGTTAATCGATTACATGGAGTTAATAATGATAAGTTTCACTCAATTGATATTTTTCACACTAATAGGAATACATTTAAAAATTATATCTTAAAACTGATGATGCACGACGACACGCACGGATACCATACAAATAAATATATCTAATCAATCACACGCACAAATTCAAAATAAAATAAAATTTCATCCTTACTTTATATCTACTGATTTAGTATCTCAAATTTCTTTTTATTTTAAATTTTAACGGTTGGTTGCTTTTATTGTGCTGTCTGTTTAAATAATATAAGCTAAATAATGTAAATACGTTTGTTGGCTGTAAGATTTACTCATAAGAATGAATTGTAATTTATGTGGATTTTGTAAAATAATAAAATAAGATATTATTGGTGACAAATGAGCACATAGTTTACCTGTAGGTAAGTGATGACTGGAGTCCATGACATTTACGTCGATACCAAACAAATCGTAATATTTTACCCCCGTGGATTGAATTAGAATGCGTCCGTACCTATATGTATATACTATTATTTCACGGTGGCATTCTATGAAGGTGTGGTAATTTCCCGGTCAAGCCGATCCATTTATGCTATAGCTAGAAAATAGCAGCGGTGTGGCTCCATCATCGTTTTATTACTCTAATTTATTGTATGAATATTTTATATGTATGTATAGATATATGTTAACACATAAGAGTATGTTATTCACCTTAGTCAGATTATCTACCGAAAGAGATTAGAAGTTTACGATGGATGTAGATATCAAGGGTTGCCGTTCATCACTGACCACCAGATGAACAGTGCGCTCGTTCCAGGTCGACTCTAGGCAAAATATCCGGCTAAGGGTTATTATTGAATATGTAATTCAAAAACGAAGTCCTAGTGTCCGTTAGAATGAATGAAGGTATAATGCAGCGGTCCTCAACCACCGTGTCTACGGTAATTGCGCTTATTGGAGATTATTTAAAAACTAATATAAAATATTCGTTTAATAGACTCAAGATGTATAATTTAATAAACATACCTATATTTACTTCAACTATCGTCCTCGTGTAGATAAACTTTGCAAAAGTCACCAAGGTCAAATTGCATACTAATTATAAGTTCCTATTTTTACCTTATGTGTTTCTAGATAAATTATGTATAGATTAATAAATATACCTATACCTACCTTGACTTCAACTATCATATAAAAAAATTGCATGTAAGTATTGGTGCGTCGGTCAGTAAAGAAAGATGAAATCCGCTGTTCTAATGAATCACCCCACATGTTCAGTTCAGTGGTTTGAAAACATCTTTTTTCTTTAATGTCATTGTTATCTGTTGACAACCGCGTGGTGTAGTGACTATATTAAGCTACGTCGCGGGCATAGGGTTCGATTACTAGCTGAGGAAACGATATTTCTTAATCATAAATTGTTTGTTGTCAGGTCTGGGGAAGTACTGAGTATGTTCCGTGTCTTTGACACTGCATCTTCACCTTTCTCCGAACTTACATTCTTATAGTGCATGCTAAATTGGAATAGCGGACGTGGCAACGAGTGACTGCCTCTGTGTTTGCGAATACTTACGGAACTATAAAATATACTGCGTAGTTGATGTCAACATCATCGAATGTTGTTTAAGAAATGATCAAAACGGAATGCATACGGAAGGAATACAAAACACAAAAATACTTAACACTAAAAACTTGGAATCGAACCCGTGAAGCGGATGTCAGTTGCTCTTTTCTAGGTAACTAAAACACACTCTCGTCATCAAGACATAACAAGTTTAGAGTCATATAGTATTTTAAATGCGACGATGGAAAACATCTTATATACCAATTTAAATTGTATATCTAAGTAACTAAGGTTGAGTTTTCATTGTTTTCAAGTCAGTCGCTTCGTCAATATCCCCTCGGTCTGCACTAAACCTTATATTTTTTTTCTTTTAACTCATTACGAAAGTTCATGCCACAAGAATCACCTACCATCAGGTAAACTGTTTGTCTTCCCCTAACATCATAAAAGAAGTAATGATCATCCAACATAAATATTATCCATGACAGCAAGTTGAACTAACAATGAGCTCATAGAACCGACAACCGATGAGGAAGATACGTTCTCGAGGCAGCCTCGGACTGGCTGTGGCAGTGTTGGTCGACCCCCATTAGATGGGGTGACCAACCTATGCAAGTTATTGGGAGGTCGATAGATGCAAGGGTCTCGTATGCTCTGGGGCAACTTTGTGGCTGGATTATATTCAACAGTGGAAGTGTAGATCATGATGATGAAAATAAAAGATATAGGTAAATAAAAAATTACAACGATATTTCCGTCCGTCTAAACTCCCTAATATTCTTTGCGAGAAACATTCAAAACGTTAATTTTTAATGATGCTAATTTCCCTCCTTTTGTTTCTTCTACATTTTCTTAGGGAATTTATGTATTCATCAGGAAAATTAATTAGCATAACGGCTACGTAAATACAAATGATTTAAAAAAAAAACCGACGCCTTGCGGAATAAATTAGCAATGAAGTTTTCAGTTAGAATTAGAAGATATATTCGTATTTAATATCTATAGGCAGACTGTATGTATGTCTATGTATGTCTTGGTGTTAAAAAATCCTTATATTACTGGAAACCATGTGTATTATAGTATCGTCTTAACTTTACTACGTTTAATACCTAAATCCAATAATATAGGAAAATACAAAGAAAAAAAATATCTACATTCATACATTTTTTACGTGGCAGAGATACGCTGCAGTTTGTTTGTAGCTGCAGAATGAATGGGTCACCCTCACAGAATACCAGCGGAAAATGTATTCATGGATGTATCATACGGTTGTCTCTTATTCACCTAGCACATACCCTGGTGATGGCAACAACGATTACGATGTCTTTCAACTTATGTTTATTACTATCAACTGTTTTTACAGTGGTAGAGCTACACTGCAGAATGTATGAGCCAGCACGACCGGGGTAGGACCACGCCCTCACAGAGTACTATAGTTGACGCATTTTACACTGAGTCGTCAGGCAATAAATGTCACTTACAGTAGGAATGTGCACACAATGCAACCCGTTATCGATACTTAGCTACCTGCGCACGCGGGGTCGATGCGTAATCGTGACCTTCATTAGTACTCTGACTCCTGATCGGTCGTTACGAGTAAGGGTTGTTGTTCTTCAATAAAAATAATAAAAACGGCCCTTTTCAGGGCCGCATTACGATCTATACAGTTTTTCTATGATTAAGTCGAAACAAACATTTTATCTTACAAATTAACAAATTTTATTGTCAGATAGTGAAAAATTATTTCTATTATTAGCATATCGATCTTACCTATCCCGTTATCGATATACACCTCTACAATTCTTACGCACATCACTACACATCTCCATAAGACCTGTAAGTGCGAGCTAGACGGACAGATAAATATGATTTATGACCCGAAGCCTCAGTTTATAATGCGTCGAGTATAGCGTAAAATAGCATCATAATGCTGCTGTGTTTCGTTTGGTGAGTGTAGGGATACGGAGACTTTTATTACTGGTGAAGAGGCATTCCATCTGATTCCTCAAGGGTGACAACGCATCCGCAAAATGATTCCTTGCCAAGGATGAATGTAGATGCCATGGGAATCACTATCAGGTGAACTGTGTGCGAGTTTTTTTGGAACTTTTTACGCGTAACGCAAATATCCGTAATAAGTAAAAATAAATAATTAAAAGCTGGTAGCGTTAATTATAACATCAGGGCGTCAATCACCTAGGGACTCCCGGTAAGTGCTTTAAAGCACTCGAGATACAAAGTTTAAAATAAACCCAATGAAATCCATAAAAAATAGATTCTTTCTACGAGTATCCGCGTAAATGTAAGAAACCATTAATAAATTACTTTAATTAATTTATTTATTCTTTATGTTCCTTAAATAAGGTTTACTAAGGCCGAATTATTGTCCAGTGGCATTCTTTGCCAGTCAACCTTGGCTGTGTGAGAAAATTATGGCAGGTGCAAAAATAAGAAACTTAATTATTACAAAAACAAAACATCAATTAACAAATACACATGTAAATAATAAAATAAAAAAAATATTTTCCAATCATTTAAATTGTATATCCACATTTGTTTCATTGTATATGTTGTTATGGTTCATATACATACATGAATACATGTATATATACCATGCACATTTGTATTTTTATTTATATAACAGGTGGCAAACTAGCAAGCAGCTCACGCGATGGCAAGTAATTCCAGTGTATTTCGAAAACAGTACCTCCGTGTATTAAGTAGACAATATATCATATATAAAAGAAGAGTATTTTTTCCTCATATTTTTCGATTTCCTGCCAGTCACGTAGCACAAGCTACACTCATAAATAGTCCACTCAGACACCCACAGTTATACATACGAAGGAAAACACGCTACAGACTAAGTCTTTGAATAAATGAAGTGCACTTACATATACCAAACAAACAGAAATACAAGCAAAACAACCTTCCATTCGTGAACAGAGAGCTACACACCTGTTTAACCGCGACGCTAGTTACATTGTGTTTCATGTGTTTACTTAGATTTATATTTTATATACGAATATTACATATGTGAATATATGTTTAAATTATGTATATAAAATCTGTTTGAATATCTTGCAGATATGTTTAATGCGTACCTAAGCCTTAGACCTTAAGTTTAGTTGGAATACGAATTTCCGCCGGCTCCCTTTGTGGTCATTTTTTTCAGTTTCTTTGAAATAAGTTTTTAGTTGTTAGGCATTGTTGGAGATCTAAGTAAATAGTTATGTTTTTAAAATAATCTGCAAGCCAAATTTTATAAAGTTTCATTTGTTTTTAAGGCATTTTAGTGTAAAAAAATTTCAAAAAAACACTGAAATAATATCGTTTTTCATCTCGCATTTATAAATTTGGAGCGATAATTGTTGTTTTAATATTGATAAATAACCAGTATTTAATCGTTTTTATAAATCAGAAGAAAAAATGAGATTTAAATTTACACTTTTTTTTAATAAATTTTTGATGTTGCATTTTTGACTTATTTTGAAAAAAACTAAAAACCATGATGACTCAACAAAAATGGTTCACTTTTGCATACTGTATGTGGGGGCTAAAATTATCACAAATAGTTACCCCTATCACCTAATAACGGGAATACGTCGAATTACGAATAACCCTGTATACGTAACTGACGTAAGTTCATTCGTTTGACGGTCATGTGACGTAGTGATTAGAGTAGCTGGTCCTAGTGGATGGTTTAAAGCCGAGGAGCGATATTTGTGTATTATAGTTTTCCGGATTGGATTAGGGAAGGGGATAAAGAGTGAGTGCTTCTGTGTTTACACGAATGCGAATGCACTGTAATACATATATCCGGCAAAGTTGATATCATCTATTAGACCCCCATACAAGGATATCGTCTTGTCGATATTGCCCAGAAGGACATTACGTCAAGTACATTTACGACTCATCTAAAGTAGTGCACAACTTATTTCAGTTAGCTTGATTATAAATAATACATATTGTTTGATTTGATAAGTTTGATGAATTTTCCGTAATATATTGTCCACCAAAGCCTGGAGATGACGTTGACATTTAAAAAAGTCCCTAATTTGACAGGGGTTAACAGTATTATCGTACATTGTATACAGATGTCACTCAGTGATATTTTATATATAACAAAATGTGGAAACTTAGCTACCAGTAGGATTCGGACTAGATCTACGATTTCGGACTTCAACACAACTCCATTGTCTATTATTTTTAAAAATACATTTTTATTGTGAACAGATGACAGTAAAATTCAATTTGAATGTAACGGTTGACATGTAACATTTAATGGAACATTTCTACAACATATGCTAAATGTATATAGTCTTTTTTTTTCGATTCCCTCTGCCGTTTAATTATTATATTTTTTTATTTCTTTTAAGTGCGAACTTCTTTAGGAGCCGTCACTATTAAAAACATTTCACAAATATAAAAACAACATCCCTATTGAATTTTCTAGTTTAAGCATAAATATTATTTTAATAAATTTTAATTTTATGACAGTGGTAGAGCTACACTGCAGTTTGTTTCTAGCTGCAGAATGAATGGGTCAGCTCGAGCGGGGTAGGACCACGCCCTCACAGAATACCAGCGTAAAATAGCAGCTTAACGCTGCTGTGTTTCGTCTGGTGAGTGCAGGGATCCGGAGACCTTGATTACTGGAGACGAGGCATTCCATCTCAGTCCTCAAGGGTGACAACGCATCTGCATTATGATTTCTTGTCAAGTATGAATGTAGATGTCATGGGCCGCAGGAATCACTTACCATCAGGTGAACTGTGTGCTCGTTTGTTACTCTTAATGCTATATAAAAAAAAAAAAAAAAATAACAATTTCGACATTCATGTTTGCAGAGTTACACAACATGATTCTTCCATCACCTTTTCTTAATTGTTGACGCACGAACGATTTCCATCCTTTGGTTGTGGATATTCCTAGCATTCGGATATAGCGATATGTATCAACAGTGAAGGATATTGGAATAATTTGCCTGGGGCAGTCTTTCCGTCCGTGTATAATGTGGGTGTCGTCAAAAGGCATTTGCTAAACTAGTGCGCTCTATCAACGTCTACATTACTTAACACCAGGTGAGGTTGCATAACAATGAGGACCAGCATATTAAAAGAAACATAGCAGGAAATAAATTCTAAATATGTCCAAGGACAGCGCAGTTGCTTTCTAATGTAACTTGACGAGGGTGCAGACTATGGCGTTGTCAAATGTGAACACACAGGCCGGCCCTCGGCAACATCGGGCTCGCACTGGCGTATGATTTATTTTAGGATAGAAGGCTCAGCTTATACACGTGTTATTAAAGCTTAGATATATCCGGGTCGTATTTTATGGATCGAACGAACGTCGAGCACACGATTGAATAACTATGTATTTATGTATAAATATGACGACATATTTTAAAACACGACGATATCTTCTGGTTATTGGCTGGCAGCTGCGCAGAACATTTTACAGTGCTGCAAGCATTTGCTCAAATACAAAGGCACTCACTCGTTGTCCACTTATCTATTCCGTTGTAATACATGTGCAATGAGATCGGAGAAACGTTGGATACAGTGTCAGGGTCACATGACATATACAAAATATGCTCAGACCTGAAAACCACCAATTTAATACACACATATTGTTCGTCGGCTAGGAATCGAACCCAGCACTCGACTCGAGATGTAGCATCAAGGTATTCTAAACACTACACCACGCGGCCGTGTGTATACATGTATATTTGTGTCGGAGCTGTTATTAATATGTATATTATTTCTATTAACATATTGTTTATTACAAGTAAGAATCTTTTCTAGTACTCGTAATATATTTTATGTTCAATCCAAAGGAGTCTCCTTTTGGTAGAGAATACCTTAGGTAGCTTATAATATTATAGGTATGAACATCGTATCTTATCCGTTTGTCAGGAATAGTTAAATAAAAAACTAATCAGTGCTATAAAATACCTCCATCCTTGACAAGTGAAGATGAAGTTACAGTGCTAGAGCTACGCTGCAGTTTGTTGTTTAGCCACAGATTGAATACGCTTGACCCCCCCATAGTACCAGCGTAAAATAACCGCTATAGTTTATTTGGAATTAGAATTACATTCCAAAGTACAAATTTATATGCTAGGTGTAGGTTCATGACAATTATCGAATGATCGATTCGGGCCTACGATATTTACTTTCACAGACCGTATTCTAAATCCGACTATTGACGTTTTTGTAGATAAATAATTTTGAGTGATTATTTGTTAAGTCGAAAGGATCAGTAAGCTCGGCCATATAGCTCGTAGAACCGTCAACCGTTAACCATGGCCAGAAAAGGTTCTCTCACTAGCCATCGAAGAGTAGGATTACCCCACACTAGATGGAGTAACGACATATGCAAGTCTGCCTGAAGTCGATTGATGCAGGTGGCGTACTCTGTGGCAGTCTGTGACTTGTTCAGCAGTGGACTAGTGATGGGCTGATGTGATAATGACGATATTTAATATAGTATTTAATAAATAATCGCCTACTCTTTGCAATCGTCGCTAGTAAAGCAGTTACGTATACGTAAACAAAATTTGCGAATGAAATGTTCCCTTTACATCCAAAGCTGTGCTTTCCAAAGTATGTAAATAGCGTGGCGGTGTCGACGGATCGCGGCGCTGGAAGTTGCCGCCAGCAAAGTTTATTCGCGGCAAGCCGTAACTCTAGTAACACTTTGGCATATAGTTATATGAAAATTTTAACTTTACGTACACCTGTGGTGCACACAAATGTACGATGGTAAAGCGCTGTAGATAGTTTCTATTTATAAAATGAATGGTTCGGGTCGATTGGGAATGACAGGCCTATACACAAAATACCACCGTCTTTACAATAATCTCGGTACAGCGTATCACACACCGATTATTAAACGCTAATAACGACTACAGTACTAAAATACGCAAACACACTACATTACTTCTCTCTCTCTCTCTCCCTCTCTTCATCACTCTCTCCAGCGTATAATTTCAGTGTGAGTGCAGGGATCTGGAGACACTGGAAATTTCGGCTGCAGGGTCAGAGATTCGAACACTTTCCACCAACAATCACGATTATGTGTTTTATAACTATTTCTATTGCAGGGATTGACTGTATTTTTGACTATACAGGGAAATACTTTATGCATAGGCGTTCTTGTAAGAGCAAAGATGAATGTCGGACTCGAACTGACTAATCTAAAGATGTTTCATCTTCACCGCATACAGCCTACACAGGACCTGCATCTTAGAAATCGTGAACTCCAAATAACATGTCATACGGCAGTCAACATAAATAATCAATAAAAGTAAATACAAGACAAAACGAATTACCCCTGATATTAATGATAACGATTCGTTCGCTGCGGAAATTAATTTCAATTTGGTTTCCTAATGTCATAGTAAGCAAGCCGCGTTCACGGAACTGTCGATTAAATTCGTAACTAATCGCGTTTGTAACGATTTAATTAAGCTTCAAGAGCCTAATGCTTTAGATAATCGTTTGTCCATCTGGAGGTCGTGACCCCTGGGGGGTTGTGTTTTTTATTTAAAGGGGGTCGCCAATCGATAAATAAGACCTGTACATAACAGATTCTTTTATTAGAAGAAATAAATTTTAACGCAGTTTTAAAAATTAAATATTACTATCTAATATAAGAAAAGACTGTTGGGCTCCGGTGATGAAAGTGTAAACACGTACAAGAGTGAGCTCTGTAGACATTATTAGATTTCTAGTGCACTAAGTGAAAAATCAAATATAAAATACACTTTAGTTCCCTGCATATCGAACTAAAACAGTGCTCAAGAAAAATTGAAAGTTAAACAACAATAATAAAGGTCTCCGGTTCCCCGCATTCTCCAGACGAAACACACCAACATTATGCTGCTACTTTACGCTAGTATTTTTTGACGGCGTGGCCTTGCCCCGGTGGAGCTGACCCATTCATTCTGCAGCTAGAAACATACTTCAGTGTAGCTCTATATATACCACTATGAAATGTTAAGGCTACGGTCTGTGGAACTTGAAGTCATAGGTTCGAATCCGCCATGTAGTTATATCGTTTACTTCGTAGTATCGGGCGGGTGCACGGAATTGCCGACAAGAATAATAATAATAATTGATGTCACATCTTTTACATTTACAAACCTAATACCTTAAGTATGTCGAGACATCCAGGTCTGAACTAGATAAAAGGTATATCTGTATTTCAGACATCAGTGTTCTTCCTTAGTATAAATAACAAGATAAATAAATTGTAACAAAAAGTGGATTTAACTTTTTTAGAACGGAAATGAAACCAAAAGTCCATCCGAGTAGAAACGCTGGTAAAACTATCGTAGCTTATTTTTAGGTAGGTTAGAATATACACCGCGATTTCGTTTGACAACTGAAGAGCTAACTGAAGAGTAACTTTAAACGCCTACAGCGTATATGATATTGCCAAAAAATATTTACTTTACTTATGTATACTAACAACAATTATTATGTATACTAAAATTAATTTAATCACTGGCAACAACGCCTTTTCTCTTTTTAGGTTATGTTCATAGGGTATTTATTTATTTATTAGGTAATCCAACAGCGCCTTACAAAATATCTTTCCTTATGGACCTGCGACGCAGTGATTGCTATGTAACTGTTTTTTCCTCTATAGAATAAGTAATCTTAACAAAGACAGAAATTAAATAAAATATAACTTTTTCTAAATTAAAATTTTTCATTGTATATAATAAATAGGTCTTTACCTATGAAAAAGAAAGTTAAGTTGGTGGGTGCAAGGTCTGGTGAGTACTGATGAGGGAGAGCTTCCAACCCCAACTTTTGCAGCTTGGAGACTGTCTGTTGTGCAGTATGGGGTCGCGCGTTGACGTGTAAGAGCAGCGGGGACGACCGATTGAACAAAGCTGGTTTCAGATGTGCGAGCTTGTCCATCATTGTCTTCAGTTCTTCACAGTACACATCTGCAGTAATGCTCATGCCGTTTGGTAAAAAACTGTGATGATCACACCGGCACTAGACCACCAAACAGTGACCATCAACTTTCTAGAGGTCATTTTTCGTTTAGGGCATTGCTGTGGTGCTGAACCAGGATCTAACCAACTCACTTTCGATTGTCGAACCGAATTCACTTTCAATTTCACAATCGCCTTTACTTCATCATTGTTGACCAAAGTGTCCGGACAACCACGAGGTTCATTTTTCAAATCAAAATTTCCAGAACGGAACCGGCCAATTCAATAACGGGTTGCGCGTTCGTTTGTAAAGTTCTCTCTGTAAACGTTGTTGGTGTTACGTGCCGTTTGTGACGCGTTGATGCCACGAAGGAACTTTTTCCATCATAACACGAATTTTTATAGTAAACAGCCAATCAAAACTTTTTTTTGGCTGTTCCTCTTTTTCCGTATTGTCATTCTTCAGTATTGGCAATTTCATAGCTAAAGACATAATATTCTAAAACAACTGATGGCAATAGAATGATGTTTTAATACGAACATGGCTTTATTTATTGTAACCAGTTGTATAAAAGTACTTTACATTTTAACAATATAATATATACTTTTTTTTCGGGCTGATGGCCGCTGTTCGTCTGAGGACTTTTTTTTTTTCAGAAAAAAGGGAGCAAACGAGCGGCGAGAACATAGAGTTGCTCGTCGATGCCCATGGACAACCGCAACACCAGAGGAACTGCAGATGTGTTGCTGGCCTTTAAGAAAAGGATAGGCTCGCTTCTTGAAGGACCCTAAGTCGTACTGGTTTGGAAAAACCGCCGAGAACAGACCGTTCCACAAGGCAGCTGTGCGGGGCAGAAAATTCCGCAAGAAGTGAAGGAATGCCAGCCATCCACGCGGTGAGGTTGGAATCAGGTGGTCTGGCATGTCAGTGTCCGATGACGGACTCAGCGGCAGGAATCGTTCCAAATAGCTCTTCGGAGCACTCCCCGTGGTATATACGATAAAAAATATAGAGGAAAGTGACGTCCCTCCGCAGGGCCAGAGAATCCAGCTGATCGGTGAGAGCTCGGTCGTCGACGATTCGAGTCGCTCCCCGTTGTATGCGTTCAAATGGAAGAAGCTGGTATTTGGGTGCCAGAGGTGCGAGCAGTATTCCATGTGGGGCGGCACTTGCGCCTTATACAGTTGTAGGCGTGGCCCGGCTGAAAATACTGCTACGAGCACGCTACTGAGCACGCCCAGCTTTTTTGAGGCCTACATAGCCTTGTCTTCCAAGTGACCACGAAGACGTTTGTCTTTTTGGAATTGAAATCGACAAGCTTTTGTCAACCCCAATCCGTGACTTCACCCAAAAGGGTCTCCAGTTCAGACACAATTTTGGTACGGTTCTTATCGGCAGTAGGCCAAAAAACATTAGCGCGGGCCATAAACAATGCATCACCGGTGCTATCGTCTGCATAACAATTTATGTTGCTTATTTGCAGCATATCATTGATATGCAGAAGAAACTGGGTGAGCGACAGTACACAGCCAGGGACGCCAGCATGGTTTCGGATCAGAGCATGCACCGTCGACAACGACCTTGATTTTTAAAATGATTGTTTAAAAGCAGTGGACTGTGAACAGGCTGTAATGATAACGATGATGAAGCAATACCACGCAAAATGGAAGCAAGAAGAGGAATTTTTCATAATTATCAATGAAATTGTACTAATTTCTACAATGGTAGAGCTACGTTGCTGCTGTTGTATGTTGTGTGTGTAAGTGTTCTAGCTGCAGAATTAATGGCTCAGCTCGCCCGAGAAACTACTCTGTCACAGAATATCAGCGTGAAACAGCAGCAATAATGCTACTGTTTTATAACTAGTGAGTGTAGGGCGCCGGAGAACTTTATCACTGGTGACGAGGCATACCATCTCAGTCCTCAAGGGTGACAACGTATCCACATTATGATTCATTGTCAAAGGTGGATGTAGATGTTATGGGCCGCAGGAATCACTTACCATCAAGTGAACTGTGTGCTCGTTTGTTACTCTCATTTTAATAAAAAAAAAAAATAATATAACTTGAGAGCTTTGAGATGGACTTTTATAAAATAACTTTATATAGATGTGGGTCTTAGAAAATGTCTAAAACGTTCAAAACTTCGCTTGGATGAGCCTCGTTAAACTCGATTAATCTTTATTGTTGTTCATTGAACACATAAAAATAAAATGATCATGGCTAAGGCTTTATTCTTATTAAGAATACGCTTAATATTTTAAATTTAGTTTAAGCAAAGAAAGCAAATAACAGATGTTTTCACTTTGATAAAGAAGTTTTGAAAATGAGATACGTCTGTTTAGGTAAATAGAAATTAAAATCATTATAGTAGGTATTTCTAAGAGCTCTGTTACTGATGCACCCTGCTTGTGTGGAAAGGGGCTATGCCGGAATTCTTATTGTATCCAGTTTCATTAGAATTCAGCTCAGTTCAACTAAACACACTCTAAGTCTTTGTTCTATTCCATGTAATTAATTTAAATAAACATATTCCAGTACCATAAAGATCTTTTTTTTAAAAGCGGCACGCCTAGAGGCCCGTAAAGGCTCGCTTTTAACTCACGATACACGAGCCTGATATCGATCCCTGGTGGCAATAAAATAGTTTATTGCGATTTTACGTGCTGATTTACCACGTGCATGGCGGTAAAGAAAATATCGTGAGAAAACTTGCACGTGTAAGGAATATAAATATAAATATGTCGCAGGCGTGTGGGTGGATTCGGTCAATCCACAGAGGGAATTATATCCAGAGAGGTGGCTTATGTCCAACATGGGGTTTATATACATATATAGGTTATTTATTTCCGTAAAATAAAAAATTCAATTATCAAGTATACATATATTTAAGATTATCTTTATGTACACACTTAATACTGCTGTGTTTCGACTGGTGAGTGCAGGGATCCGGAAACTTTTATTACTGGTGACGAGGCATTCCATCTCAGTTCCGAAGGGTGACAACGCATCTGCATTATGATTTCTTGTCAAGGATGAATGTAGATTTCACCGCAGGAATCACTTACCATCAGGTGAACTGTGTGCGAGTATGATACTTGTAATATAATAAAAAAAACTAAGAGTTTGAAATTATTTAACTTTTTTAAATGAAATTTGTAATACACACGTGTATCAAGGATTTTTTTCAAATCAAAGCCCGCACCAATTTTCTTAAGTGCCTAGCATTGCTTCAATGAGATGCCGATAACAGCATCAACGTGCTGGATATAAAGGGAGGTGCATATGTAGTGGATACTTTGCGGCGCCCAGACATGTCCTATCCCAGATAGCTGTGACCCACTTCTGCGGGGATCTTGTGCATAATCTGAAGAGGAATTAAGCTTTACTAGCGAAAAATATCGTCTTTGTATAAAAATATCTTTGTTCTCATAGAAGCTTGACTTAGTGGACTAGGATTCACGCTCTAGTAGATTAAGGTCGAACGTCACTGCTATAAACATTTTTAAAAGTTAAGAGTGGTAGAGTTGCATTGCAGTTTGTTTCTAGCTGCAGAATGAATGGGTCAGCTCGACTGGGGTAGGGCCACGCCCTCACAGATCTAATCTATATATATATATATATGTTTATCTGGATCTAGATAATTTGACGCCCACGTATCGTAATATTTGTAAATAAAAAAAAATATTTACGAGACTGGTTATTTATATCCTGCGTTTTTGGCATTGCAAGTGAACTATCCTCCGATCTGTTTCCGGACCATTTTATTAAGGGAATAATTACAGTTTAATAATAAGAATACTTACGATTTTACATATACATATGTACATACCTATATATATATATACATACTATATAAATTATCAAAAATTGGCGACACTCAAAAGTGCCGCGGCACAATGGTGAAATTCACTGGATCTAAAATCTTTATTCCCCATCGATTCTACGAGATATAGCTCGTGCCACTTCAGATTGCTGGATTTGTATTGTGTCTATAGATCTCGTTCTACTGCGGAAATCTAAGGACTATGTCTATTAGGATGTCGGCGTATTCTGTCATGTAAAGAGACACCGAGCATAGTCGTTTGGATAGCTCGTTGAGTGACTTGGACCTTACTCGGTGTCAAAGATTCCTCTTAATTGTCACTCTTCATTGTTTTGCATTCACCAAGACATAAATATAATTATTGTATATTTTGTATTGTAATTGTGCCCAAAGTAATTTGAAACGTTGAGTTATAATCCTGTTAATATTTAAATTTCAAAGTTCCTCTTCTTATCGTGGAAATAGGTAGCTCGTTGTGTTACATTTCCAACGGAAAGTTTTTGCTACAATTGTTATTGTTCCAAATACCAAGAATCTAGAGCGGAATTTTTAGAGTAAAATTAAAAACAATTCCACACAGTTTTTGTACATCAAGAAAATTTTCAATGTAGGAGGAGAAAACATTTTCTTTAGCGAACAACAGTTAAGCTTTGGCCGAGTATACATCATGTGCCATGCTTTATGTTTATGTTGTTTTATAATAAAACTGTTTGATTTAAACTAACAATACGTATTATATACGAATTTATTGTTTCATCTGTTTTTAATACGTTCCCAAAATTTCAGATTATTCATATGTTTACATGTGGATAATTAGGTTGAATAAAATTTTATTGCATTAATTCATACAAGTGTTAAAGATGTAATAGTGAAATAGTGAAAATCGCAATGACAATAAAATATTGTCAAAATTTGTTTCCTCCGTTTTGTAATACGTCCACAATTTATTTTAATTTTACATATAACAAATTGTGGAGAAACCGCAATAACAATTAAATATTGTCAAAATTTGTTTCCGCCAATTTGTTATTCGTCATGTCGGAAAATTTTTTTGGAAACCTATCGTTTTGTAACCTAACTTTAATGCATGTTTAGAACCTTTAATTCTACACTGAACCGTTTCTTTTTTGCTACTTAGAAAAATTTATGCACTCCTTGACTGTTATCTATTCTACTATATATCTACTCCTTGAATGCTACAAAAATAATGCAAGTCCAAGCACACAATAGCACACGTGATTCTCTAAAAATATCATATCATAACACTTTAATAGAAGAAATATACTCCACTAAGTTTCTAGGTTATAGACCAACAATGTACTTGGAAAGGGCACGTGCATAGTTAATGTTTAAAAATGGAAAAAATTTGTATATGCAAATATAGCAAAAACGGTGTCTATATATTGAAGAGTAGTGATGTGTAAATAAATAAATATAAAATAATCATATACATGCTGAGCGTTGCCTTACTATGTTGGTAAATATATCGTGACATAATTATCCATACCCTCGTCAGGATCTGCGTAAAGGAAACTCGGTTTCCCGCACCCGCGGGATAACAGCAGTGGTTTGTTGTGATATAAATGGGTACATGATATGGAAATTATAAATAAAGATATACTGATTTTTTTTATTATTACATAGAGGAAGGGTAATGTTGAGAAAAGATTAGTGATGATGACGATATCCTTTTCATCACCCAGCCCATTAGTCCACTGTTGGACGTAAGCCTACCCCCACTACCAGACCACCACGAACCACCACCTTGAGCCACCTGTAAAGGTCGTCGTTCCATCTAGTGCTTATATACTTTATATATTTTACAAATATTTATTTAAATTAATCACACCTCACAAGCTAAAGGCAAATATAATTTTAATGGTAACGAATCCACGAATATTTTAATCGTGGTTTATTTCAAAATACTTAAAATAAATGTCGGAATGAGTTAAATTTTAAGTGCTTTAAAAAAAAAACAAAAAATAGAAGTCTTTGCGGCACTTAGCGTTACGGGCGCGCTGAAAGTTTCAGGAACTGGCCGCTAACGTTAAATATATTAAAAAAGTATTTTTGAAAATGGAATTCTCGCACTTTAGAGAACACATTTTATTTTCCGTAACGTCATTTGTTTTTTTATTAAAGACGTTACAGTCTTTTGTCTCCAAGCATTTGAAGCTTAGTTGGAGTTAATAATAATAATAACACTGTTGGTATTCTTTTTTATCTGCAAATGTAGGCAGCAGATTGGCGGATTAATTAAGGTTATAAATCATCCAAAATGATGCATTTATCATGTGTTGCAATTACACGCACATGAAGAGATCATACGTCGAACGCTTTGCGTAACACGACGAATTGATTTTAATAGTGCTAGAGCTATGATGCAACCAGTAAGTAGTAAGTCGTAATAATAAATTAATATGTATTTATATATGGCATCCCTGGAATGGAATCCCTATAACTCTAATTTCACGGGAAATGCAAAGAAAACGAGAGAATGAGTTTTTGACTTAACAATATACAAAGTATTTAACTGCTCAAATTTTGACTTAGAAATCCTTTTGGATTTTATTGCTATGATTTCGGGGAATTCCAAGTAAGACGTAATTATATTTTACTAACTACGACTTACAGAGTCTTCTTTTTTAAAAATTCGAGTTAAGAGTATAAATATGTCTTATCAATACCTCGCAGAAAAATAATATTTTTTTCGGTTAATAAAGCCTAACTAATTCGTGATACCGCGTATTTAGGGGTTCAGCGGAAGGGTATGTCATTTTTTTTTCGACTTACTGAGGATTACGACTTAACGAGGTTCGAGTTATAGAGATTCCACTGTATTATGTATTGCTATTTATAAGTAAATAAATTTATATAGTAGTGTATATATTTACCTTTATATATATGATATTTTAATTAGTAGAATTATTTCTTATTATTAATATAATATATATATTGTTTTAGTTTAAGATTTGTTTTCTTTATTTTTACAATGTATACATTACACCTACCACAATTTCTCTCCACGCCACGGGTTAACAGTAGAGAACGCCTTAAGGCATTAAGTCCGCCCTTTTTAATCCTTTTTGTAAGATGTGACTAATAGAGGTTAAATAAATAAAAAAACTACTCACTTTTAAACTGAATTTCGATATCCTAACCTAAAAGTACAGAGCCTTGGGGTAAGCCTGCTACTATACTTTGATAGTTTTGCTTTGCTAATTACTAACATTCCGGTTAACCACAACAACTAAAATTAAATGCTTGTGCTGGGAGATGGTTCATGACAACAGTCTAATGGCGGATTCTAACCTACGATTTTATGTTTGGCAGACCATACCATAAACCATTAGGCTAGACACTTCAAATTAGTGTCAGTCAGACAGTGTCAGAACTGCTGCAACATGAATGGGTCGTAGAACACAGCAACGTAAGGATCCACGAAACCCCAATTACAAGTAACAAGGCATTACACCCATCTCAGTACTCAGGCTGTCGACGCATACGCAACTCAATTTAGGCTGAAATATAAAAAGTGCGCTTAGACCTTACTTTGACTTAGTTTACGAGATAAGTAGGAAATTAAATTTATAGTCATATCCTCAGCTTATGCTTAGCATAGCCAAACTCACCAAAACCCTTGACTTACCCAATACTTACATGCTCCTAGTAATATCTTAAAATGCTATAGCAAAGATAAAAGCAAAACCTGAGCAAAGTTCAAGTACTCTTAATAAATCTCAGCCTCAGTCTATATCGAGGTAGTATTTAAATGTCATCGTTCGAGTTAATCACTTAACCTTCAGAAAAAAAAATTACAACGGTTCGTTGCCGATGGCAAAAATAAATCGATATCAATTAAAATACAATTTGTATCTCAATGTTTTTACAATTGATATCGATACACTTGTGTTTACCTCTTAATTGATACCTTACCTCCTGGGGGGAGTATAATGCGTGGTGATACGGGGCGAATCGCTCCGATGCCTCCTCCTGTTGGAATTCGCATTTTATACATTTTTTCATTTATTTCTTTTAAATGTAAGTGTCCCCGCGATGTGTTCCTTCACCGTCGAGCACGTAGTTGATCAGTAAAATTGCAATCAATAAAGTTTCATCGGTGCTGAAGCTGATTGTCATACTTGGTTTGCTCGCGTACATTGAATTAAAAGCGAGCGCTTAGATAGAGAGCTGTCTCTATAAACTTGCTTGTATAATAACTTTTGATTTACATAGAAAATAATACAGTTATACATTTATTTATACAAGTTATACATTCTTACAGCGTTCATTTATTCGTAATTTACATACATAATGAATTAAATCAATACAATGCATATTAGTCAGAGTTAAATTGACAAATCGGTCACAGAGGTTTGCTTGCGGAACTAATTTCAATTCATATTATGGTTGTTTATTCGTGTTCTGTTTTAATTTGGTTATTTAGTTATCTTGATTAATAATACGGAGGTCTCGTCGCGTTGTAGTGGTGGGTAAATTGCAATGGGTAATTTTATAATTGGTAAATTGGAATTATATCGAAACCGAAAATATAATGTCATCGGTTATTTGATATGAATCCTGGTGGCATACAAGTACACACGGATGCCAACATACACACACACACACACACAATTTTTGCGTTTTTCTTCTTGTCGTCAACGTTTTTCAACTGTGGTTGCCATAAATTTATTATTACATTAAGATTAGAGTTTAGTACAATATAGGTAACGGTTTAAATTAATATAAAATCTTCCCTTATTTATTATTAATTAGTGGTACTTTTAAATTATATATATATATATACATATATATATATATATATATATATATATATATATATATATATATATATATACATATATATATATATATATATATATATATATATATATACATATATATACATATATATACATATATATACATATATATACATATATATATATATATATATATATATGCATCTATTACTTATAATAACAAGGTCATTTGGTTCGATTTTTCTATAGGTATATATAATAAGTGCCAAATGAGCAAGCTGCCCACCTAATGGCAAGTGATCACCGCCGCCCGTGAACATCCGCAACACCACAGGAGTCACAGTTAGCGCAACTGCCAGCCTTTAAGAAAGGTGTGGGCTCTTTTCTTGAAGGTCCCTAAGTCATGATACACAAATATGATTGCTTGGCTAGGAATCCGACGTAGGACCAGGACCGTAGCAGCCACGCCGCTTCTCAGTGTTTGGCTCGACGCAATACAATTATTGAGTGGCCAGACAGTATTTTCATAAACACTTTTGTTATTAGGTGTAATGTGTTAGTAGCCTTAACACTACGACAAATACACACATTAAACGGTACATCTTTTTCATATTATACCGAATCAACCGAATCAAGAATTGGGTTTTTATTTTTACTTATTGAATTTTTGATCACAAACTTTTAAAGTTTTTTTATTTATTGAGAAAGATACACCATCAACAATATCATTTTGTATTTTTCACTAACAGTTTTTTCTTTACTAAATCCTAATGATTAGGCATTACAGGTGTACACAAGATTAGTATCTTAAAATCTATGTATCGTAAGCAACATTATATGTATTAAATTAATTTTTTAATTAAAATTGTAAATCAAAGATTAAAATAAAAAACATTCATAACACCAGCTCACGGACCTAACCAGCTCGCGGACCCTTAGTTCCCGGAGCCCTGTGTCCGATGAAGCTGTAAGAGCCCCATAGGCTAACAGCATCAACATCAACAGAATCTTAATTAAACAAGACATTACATGATGCGTTTTATTGTCAATTGATGGTAAGTGACACGAAACATAATATCGACGTTCATCCTCCATATGGAATCATAACGTGTTGTTACCCCCAACGAATAATATGGAACGTCTTCTCACCGAATAACTAATCCCCGATTTTTCTCCGTTCTTCGTACCGAGCGTCTTTCGTCATCTTTTCACTTCAGACATTATTCAAATCAAATTTCCGCAGACATGCTCAGATACACAAGACAATTATAATAAAGCCAGTGCTGAAAGCCCATCATTTGTTTGTTAAAACGAGACAGATAATATATATTAGGTCTTTACCTAAGAAATTGCCGTTTTGTATGAAATAAGTTAAAGTTTTTTATTTCTGTTATTCAAAGTAATCACCCATGTAATCGATGCATCTTTGCTGACGCAGTGGTAGTTTATTGATGCCCTTCTTGTAAAAATCAGCGGGACGGGAGGCAACAAACTCTTCAAAAGCATTTTGTACTGCCTCTTGGGAATTGAATTTTTTTCTACCTATAATATATATAGTCTTCGTGATGTGGTATAGTATAATTACCTTACGTGAAGCGTGAGATTCAGTTAAAAGATCTTTATTATCATTATTGTTAGTAAAGCGAACGACCGTGTGAATACCTAGCTGCTATGTCGAGGCTCTTAACTTTAATTCCCAGCAAAGGAACTATATTAGTGCATCCTTAATTGTTGGTTTTTCTGTTGATCTGGCAATAATTAGAAGATATAGCCGCGATCGAATTCGACCAGGAGGATATCATCAATAAAAAAAAATATATCTCGATCGAGTATGCAAGCAAAAAACAACATTAAATAATATTACAGTAAAAACAATGGAAATATAAAATAACTAACAGACAGTCAGACTGGAATGGTGCAATTGTAAACCTTTAGGTGTTACAGAAATATGGCTCAAGCACCGGAAGTTACCACAGTCGGTCCAACTACAGAAAGGTAATAACTAACTTTATACGGGAATTAGAGGACCTGATCTAACATGCAATCGCTTCTATACGTTGTTAATTTTTTCCCAGCAAGGAACAATATTTGTGCATCATAAATTGTTGGTTTTTTAGGTCTAGGTGTGTATGTCTCGTGTCCCCGACACTGCACCGGAACCTTCCCCCGATCTTATTGCACAACTCAGACTGGGGAAGGACACGACGTGTGAGTGCCTCTGTTTGTGCGCAATTGCTTACGATACTACCTCCTGTACTTTCGATGTCACCTTAGCACTAGAAGATATCGTCGTGGTCGAAATCTACCAGAAGGACTTATGAGTATATCATAAGTCCTTCTATAAAACATATTGACGTTTAATTAATTTCCCATTTCAAATTATATGTTTATACTATATGTTTATATAACTTATTATCAGTTCTCTATGTGACTTAAGTCGAAATATTAAAACGAACTCCAGTACACGACATGGAGTGATAATGTAGAGATATTTTATGTTTAACTTCAGAATACGTGAAAGAGTATTAAAAGTTTTAAAGGTGGTAGAGCCACACTGCAGTTTGTTTCCGACTGCAGCATTTGTCTACGCGACCAGGGAAGGACCACGTAACGAATAGCAGCGTAACGCTGCTGTGTTTCGTTTTGGGTGTGAATGGTTTCGGATATCCTTATTACTGCTGTCGTGACATTAGATCGTAATGTTCATTTGATTGACATTTAATTCCTGATCGAGAATGTACGTGTATATCACGGGCAGCAGGAATCACTAATCATCAGGTGAAGTGTGTGCTCATATGTCACCGTTGAAACAATATATACGAGCTCAGAGTTCACTTTAGAAAAGTTATGACTACATTCTGATTGATATACGTGAACGGATAATCGTCCGTACCATTCATGAATTATTACACGAAAATTAGACTTATTTATATGTAAATGGACACTATATATATTTTCATATATATATACCTAATTTAGAGTAATGAAGAATTCGTTTTGTGCCTTCAAGAGACTGGAGAAGGAGCTGTATCCCGATACGTCGTTGTAGATGATGGGATTCTCTGAGAAGCAATATAGAGAAGTAATTATAACTAGAAATAGAATATAACTGATATGGACCACAGCTTACAAAGGTCATCGACCTGAAATTGTTTAACATATCGTTAAGTATAATTGTAAAACTTTGAAGCTGTTAGATCTCACCCGAAGCTAAGTTTCCATATCTTTTATTATCCTTAAAAGTGTTGTTATAGAAACCCACCTAACTTAAGAACTTGAGAGTTTTAAGTGTTGTAACTGAAATGAAAAAAAAAAAGCTTTACAAATACAAAGCTTTGTATACGACCTTTATAGAACTTTTATTTGTCTAGTTTTTTTTTAATATAAGTTGATCGCCAAACTTTATTCTAAAATTATAATCTGTATGCTTTTATAGATTATACATTTTATAGAATATAGTTTTTTTTCCTCTTTTCTGTTAATTAGTTGGGTTCTTATTTTTTTTAATTACTATTGTAACAGTACTTTTTGATTTTTTAATATAATTATGCTCCAAGAACTATTCTCTATAATATTATATTTATTATTCAAATTGGAATAATAAATATAATATTCACATCAATTGAACTGTGTTGCTCGTTTACAAAGATTGACAACCCTGATAATATAAAAAGAAACTATTTCAGAAGATTTTTATTGTAGAAATATTGAAATAAATTTTTATTTGCAAATCACGACTACATATTAAAACCCATCAAGCCCTTTAAGCACAGAGTCTCAAAAGAAATAAATATACAATATACATTTGAAAAACATTATCTGAGACGGTCGCGTAGAACCCGATTTTTACTTCAGTATTCCTAATTCTCTAATAAGCTGTTCGGAAAAGTCTGTCTGAACTAGATGTTTTCTCATTGTCGATACCAAGAGACTCATGCCTGATCATGAATGCAATTTAACAGTGGTAGAGCTACACTGCAGTTTGTTACTAGTTGTAGAATGAATGGGTCAGCTCGACCGGGGTAGGACCACGACCTCACACAATACCTGCTCAAAATAATTGCTGTATTTCGTGTGGTGAGTACGAGGCATTCCATCTCAGTCCAATGGGGTGACAACATACCTATATTACGACTTCTTTATGATGAATGCGGGTATCAGAGGCTATACATTTCATCAGCTGAGCTGTGTGCACATTTGTCACCATCAATACTACATAAAAAATTAACAACTTATTGAAGCGATTGCATGTTAGATCAGGTCATCTGTTTCCCGTATTTTTTATTTTAATTTAATTTAACAATTTTACATAGAAGTATGTCGCCAAACTACAATGTAATTTGATGACGACAAAAAACACTCATTCGCTTTTTGAAACCCACACAATACTACACAAAAACATACACTATTTAATACAATTTCTACCCACTCTTAAATTAGTGTTCAAAGAAATACTTTTTAAATTTATTTTTAATTACTTTTTTTGAATCTACCCTATGATCAGTTCTTAGCCATTTAAAATCGTTACATAGTTTTGGTACTAAATATTTAGTGCATGTCTCCTCGTAGCAATTAGTTGCCGATGCCGTTACGTATGAATAAGTTATTACCTGAAGTTATTAATGCCCTAAACACACGGCCAATAGCGTCAAATGTTTCCTTAGCTAACAGCGTATATCCGTTTTAGACTGGCCAGCAAATAGCCCGAAATTAAACCCGATAGAAAATCTCTGGTATATTGTTAAAATGAAAGTCTCAAACAAACGTAACACCAGTCAAAACGAACTATATAAAGCATTTGTTGAAGCATGGAATTCAATCCCTCTAAAAAAATGTATGAAATTGTTTGAATCAATGCCACTTTGTTGCAGTGCTGTTATTGAAAATAAGGGATACGCCACTAAATATTAATTATAACTATTGGTAGGCTGTGGATAGTAACTATTTCATAAATAATAATACTAATTACTACTAATACTTAAAAAAATATTGTTTTTTTATACTTTTTTGATGTTGTTTCTAATTAGTTGACAATAACTGTTCATAACTCAAAACTGATTTAAATGTTTGTCTGTAATGTAATATTAAAACTGCACTTTTGTAATGGGATTTATATTATTTTTCTAATAAATGATAAATCGTTGAACATATTGTTGTCCTATTTATTGTTTAATTTCAAAATAAGAACGATTGTGGAGAAATATCTTACATAATGTCAAGGACCGTTGGTAGTGTTTCTAATTATACGACTTCCACTGTATATAAGCATACATACAAGAGTACATACCTATATACATACTAGAACGGTAGCTATGTGTAGAATGAGATTTTTTGCAAAACATACGAGCTAGGTACATCTATTCTAAATAAACATGAACATAATGAGACAATAATGTTATGCTGCTGTTTCAAGTTAGTATTATGTACCGAAATTATGTTCCTGCTAGCTGCAGCGAAGCTTTATTAAGGTTAAAATTAATGAAGCACTCAGCTACCATCCTCAATCTAATTTAGTCTATTATACTAAGTAAACTTCTAGACACCACTGTTGGTTTAATTAATGGCTATAAGACAGTTTGCATAAGACCACTGCGGACGTAAGTCGAGTTAATGCTAGGGTAGTCAAATATGCTTTACACGTAACGTTATAAAAATATTTACTAGCATGTAATATTTCGCTTTTAATTTTAAAATATGTTATAACTCGTAATTTAATATAACTCTTAATGTGTTGCTAAAACATTAATTATTATTTGATATATTACTAGTTCTTACTGTTCCTTATTAGTAGTTAATATTTTTGAAAAAAAAAATCAACATATGCTAAATAGTTCCTCAAATATGTTCATAAATTGCATACATTACTGCTAAAGCGCTATATGATAAAGTACAAAAGTTATCAGAAAGTTTTTAAATTGCCGTTATCTGTAATGTAATTGTGGTAAGCTTTTTATGTGGCCTCATCCGGTTTAATAGAACGTAAATAATTGTTAAGCTCTTCCAATGTTAAAAAGTCCAATTTTCGTGTAAACCTATTCATGAATGGCGACGAACGATAATCCGTAAACGTATATCAATCAGGATTTCACTCGTATTCGTAATATTCATGATTTAATAATTTTTATGGCGGTAATCAGCATGGGAGTCCTTGTCTGTTCACATTGAACTTATTTTATAGTGGAAACGACGCTTTATTTTATAGTGGAAACGACGCCTTATTTTATAGTGGAAACGACGCCTTATTTTATAGTGGAAACGACGCCTTATTTTATAGTGGAAACGATGCTTTATTTTATAGTGGAAAAGACGCCTTATTTTGTAGTGGAAACGACGCCTTATTTCCTTAACTATACCTAACATATTGTTTGATGATGATGATGATAGTGAGTGACTCCAGCGCCCACACATTTCGAAGTATAAGTCGAAGATAGTCAATAATAATAATAGTGATATTAATTGAGATAATTCTTAGTCAGAAGGAACTGACTCTTTCGGGCACCCTCGAGTCAGACGCTCTCGAGGAACAGAGTAACGGTCCAAGCCGAGGCTCCCCCTTGGGAGCCCTTGTGCTGGTTACCCACTAATAGAGGTCTCGACTAAGCGCCACAAGCGCTCGGTCATTTCTCAACCCAGTAAAACTGTAAAAGCCGTCGGGCTAACAGCGGCCATCAGGGCGAAAAAAAGAAAAAAAAAGATGTGAGTGATGACTAATTTGTAACAATAATTATCTGTTATATAAAAAATTGGTAAATATTATGATCAAAATATGAATTTTGACAAACATTTATAATAATCAATGTTTTTCATATCTTGAGCTGTCTGAACAAATAAATGGACGAAAGCCTTGTTATATAAGAATATTTAACGTTAATTCCAAATAAATTTGTAGAATTTTTGGACATGAAAGCGAAATTAATTAATGCCTTGTTCAAAGAATTCATACGTCACGTTCATTCATAGAATATTGCGGCTTAGACACGAGGCGTTTGTAGTACAGAACATTTATTAATTATCCCTAAAAAGGCAAAATTACTCCAATATTCGCTTTAATCAAGCCGTGATAGCTAAGTACGCTTTTGATTTAATGGGACGCGAGCAAACTGAGTTCAATCCCCGGAAAAGGAGTCCATCGAGCTAGCTGTTCACCGGATGGTAAGTGATCATAGCCGCTCATGAAGATCTGCAACACCAGAGGAAACGAACACGCCGAAAACCAGCTACGTCCGTTTCTAATAGTAATCGCACCGCAATATACTCGCCGAGAGTTATATTTGCCACCATTTATCCTGGGCGAGTAAATGGCATTTCTCACCTCACTTTACCCATCCCAGGCGTCAATAGTCTAATGGCTTAGGGTACGAAACTTGGGGTTTCAATCTGCTATTCGATCATTGTCGGAAACCATCTCCTAGCACAAGCATTTATGCTTCATATAAATAATATTTTGGGTTTAAATTAACTGGAATGTTAATAATGTTAGCACTGCTGGTATTCTTTTAAAAAAGAAGACATATCTACCAATCAAACTCAATAACTTCCAGTAAGTGATGACGTGAGTTTAGTTTATTCTGCGAATACCAGAGCATCTACATAATACGCACCAAAGGTATCCCGGGAGGGATGCTATCTCCTGAGCCAACGTTGGGGTAATGGAGAACCTCCCGAGGCCCGCAGAACGAAGGATTCCTAAGCCTGAGCACCATATCCTTTATTTAATTACCAGAGGAGTTGCATGTGTGTTGACAGCCATAGAGAAAGTTGTAGGCCCTTTCCTTAGGCCACTAAGTTGTATCGGAAATATCGCTAACGATAAATATAGAGTACATCGTGTAGTAGGTGAAGTAATAAAACAAACATCATTGTACTAATAAAAACACGATAAGCTAACCGCGCTAAGACTGGCACTATACATGGAATAATTGACCGTGGAGCTTTCGTTTCAATTTGTTTAAGATTTTACATTGTATTTTCTGTGGTAGAACAGTGTCTAAGCGCTTACCATGTGATTGGGAGTTAAGGAAATATCGTGGGGAATCGTGCATATACAAGAAATAAATGGAAAAATATATTTTGAATACATTTGTGTAGTCCAACAATCCGTAGTAGAGCCGTGTGGTGGAGCTACGATCTAACATCCAGTCCGACCATAAGTTCTGTTACAAATGAAAATGCATTTTTTTAATGAAGTAATGTAATATTATTAAAATGTATACCTACATATTTATTAGCCTCAGCAAAACAAAAAAAAAATCTATTCGAAATGGCCACCTTTGGCTTCAAGAAGTTTTTAAAATAATATACGTTCCAAATTCAAAATAATTAAAAGGTTGAAAAAAAAGAAAAGTTTTTATGTAACAGTATTTATGGCCAGACTAGTTGTATGCTGTTATTAAACATTGTGTGCTCTTGTCTTGCTTTTAAAATAAAATCGTAATTACACTTAAGTATTTCTGTCTGTGCGTTTGTGTATGTAAAACTTCACTTTGTGTTTACAAACTTGGATGTGGTTTTCAGCGATATATTGAAATAAGTTTAAGCTAATATTTAGTGTTTGATTCATTGAAATTTGTTGGAAAATTAAAAAATTATATCAATTTTATTGTGCGCCACGCGTTATTTAATGAGATAACTTTATATATATTAATATATAATAAGTAATATAATAATAATAAAATAGTTCTATACTATCTTTGGAGGAAAATTATTGGCATTTTTAATTTATGTAAATCTACTTCAGTTCTTCACTTAATCATTGTACAACTTACTACAGGCCCGGTTTTAATGAAACTTTTCTTTATTATCAACAAGCTATTGTTTTGACAAATTCCAAAAACACTATATAATGTAGAACACCTTATGATAATTCCTAGAGACAAAAGTTAGGGTGAGAAAATATACAAGTAGTGACATCTAGTTACGACTTAAATAACATAAACTAAATTAACTTGACAGCCATAGAATTATTATTTTTATAAAATAAATAAAAAGAGCGAAATTACGAACATTGGCACCAAGGTCCCGATGGATAAACGCGAGACATGATTTACTTATTTATGCTCGTGACTTACGCGAAGTTACTTTCAGGCAATTTATGACTAGTGTTTTAAACACATACTTATTACTTGTATATTATAGAGAGCATGATAAATGAACAAATAATTCAATAAGAATGAAATAAAAGAAACGTTGTTGAACAAATAAAACATTAATCGTCACCAGATTCATTCATTGTTGTTCCCCGTCGTAGAGAAACTAGTATTCTGTTGGTGCTATCGGTTAGAGAAACGATAAATATATGGATATATAATTCAATCCCTTAATGATATAATTTGAAAGTTTTAATTCATCGTGCACTAATAGTTAAAATATACCAATATAATATAATATATTATAATATATTTAGTATATATATTTTACCCGAAGAAAGCGCTTTGCGTTGGTGCTTGCTTTAATTATTCGTACAGCAAATGACTATTCCAGTTTGTCCGCGTCTGTCTTTCCCTCCGATCAGAATGTGGGTGTTTTCAAGAGTAGAGTGAATAGGCATTTACTGAGCTAGTGCGCCTTACCATCCAGGCCTGCATTTCCACATAACATCAGGTGGGATCGTGGTCAAGCACTGGTTTAGAAAGTTTAAATATATATATATATGTATGTATATAACATATATACTTCTTACTTCATAAATGATGACAGAAAACAAATGTAGTAACTTTCGGTTTACCCACTCAAGGGTAAAAATCATAAAAATTAAAAGATTTTTAATTTTTATGATTTTTACACATAAAATTATAAACATTTAAATCTTAAATGGAATTAAGTGTATTTAGCAACCTAAGGCTATTGTAATGATAAATCAATTTACACGTAATCGTTACTGTCGGTGGTACTGGAAAAATAAAAAAAAAACGAATTAGAACTCCCGTACAAATTTCGTGTTTCTATCTTCAGTACTTTAGGGTGTGCGACGATGAATCAACCAGTCCGTCCGTCAATCAGAACTTTTGTTGTTATATATTAAATAATACAAGTAAATTCAAATGTGAAAATAATTTCACCGCTGACTATTAAGTTGATACACATTACAGATAGCCATTTGCTATTTTATCGCATGCTACTAATGTGTTTTGTTACTTCGTGCTTCAGCTACTTATTAGTTGTAGCATGGCTGTTTAAAGTTATCAGAAGACCATTCTATTTAGTGCGTACTTCGTTATTCGTCACCACGTGTAACGTGTTTATATTTCAGTTCAGTTATGAATAATTATTGTTATGATTAAAAGTGTTACAACACTTAAACATTTTCTATGGGTTTATTTTAACAATGTACTATTTTCTTTTTAAGGGGTCTTACATATCTAAAACGATATGTTTTAATACTTGTTTACGGACTTGAAGGGTGGCAAATAAAATGTTTACTTTCTCTTTGCTTATATCATATTTTTTTTTTGTTAATACTAATATACACCGCCCGCAAACATCCGTAACACCTGAGGAGTCGCAAATGCGTTGCCGGCCATTAACAATGATACATCCTTTTCTTGTTTATGGGAAGGCGATGGATGCAGTTTGTTCAGGATCTTGCCTTTGGATCTGGGCGGAAGGCCTGCGTTCAGCAGTACACTATTGACAGGCTGATAATTGAAGAAGACGAGTTAAAACATACGTTTCATGTATAGACAGATTAAACAATAAACGGTCTGTTTTACCGATCACCAATTTGTACGTAAATTTCGTCTCGAATACGACGTCACTCAAAGGGGTGCGTTCAACGAACGTGTGTCCAGTGTACCCTGGTGTATGTAATTGGGACGTGTGATTGATGCCTCACAATGGAAGCGTATCGCATCAATTACTCGTTCAATCGGCGAGAGATAATACAGTTGTTCAACTCGGAAGTAAGCATTTAAAAGTTAATTAAAATATTAATGGCATCAATTTTTGCTTTTGTGTTCGGTTTATTGGTAGATGTTTTTTTTATTGTATCGAGGAGGATAAAGGAGCACACGGTCACCTCATAACCAAGTCGTTCATTCACTTACGAATCAATCATTTATCCTCGGTAAGGAATGATAATGCAGTTGGCGTTGTCTCCCCTCCGGATCCCTACACTCAACAGACGTATAAACTTTAGAGGAATATTTTTTTTTAATTCACTGTATGTCTATTTCATTGATTTTTTATTGCCAAAACCGAACTTTATATCAACATTCGGTGAAAAGAATGTTTCCGGGTCAATAAGAGGGTACTTGTAAGTTATGAGTGTTACATGTATCGGTAAGCGATTGATAGTTATTTTCGTAACAGCTGCGTGTGATATAAAAGGTTTACTAAAGTTTCACTAAGCAAAGTATTGCTATAACTTCGCCTTCTGTTTCATACTTATCCACGTGTTGTGCGTTCAAAAGCGTCAAAAGCCTGTGTAGGGTGCGGTTTGGGCAACTTAAAGGTCGAGCATTGACCATTCGAATCTACCATTCCACCACTGTCATCAACAATTTCGTAGCATATGATCTTTGCAGGTCTAGATCCAGAGCAGTTCCAACGGTTACACTGAATTTATTTATAAAATCACTTTACATAATGCAGACAATTATTAAAATCTTCATATACCCCCAATATATCTACAATACATAGCCACAATATTTATGATAGGTTAAACACCCTTACATGCTTCAGTTAAATATTAATAAATTACAGAAAAACAAATCGAAAAAAAATACAAAGGATTTATCCTGCTCTCTTGTTAAATAATATTCAGTTTGAAGCACAAAAATCGTAAATTCTCTAAAAGTCTGCATCGGCCAGGTAAATTATGTCTCGAATTTATTTATTGTCGTTTGGGCTCAGTTTCGAATTTCATTCTGTTTATATATTTTTTAAAAGATATTTATTTATAAAAGGTTCTGCAACAGTATTTATAAAGATTGTGAAACAAAAAAAAATATAAAGCTCAAAACTAAGAACGTGTGGAATGGTTTCGCTCCTATCTAACCGGTAGGATCCAAAATTTTATAATTGGCGGACAGTTAAGCGACGTTAAAAATTGCGGCTATGGTCCCCAGGGGAGTGGCGTAGGACCAACGTTGTTTCTGGTATATATTGAACAGCCGGGTGCACTAAACAGCAAAAACACAGACTCTATAATGTTCACCGACGACACTGTACTGCTATTTCATGGACCATCCTGGAATGTGTGCTAACCGACCGTTACCCAACCTCCACAGCGTAACTGCACGAATATTACCTGACTACTGTGCTATTTTCTAATAAGATTACTATTATAACCATCAATTTAAAAATACTATATCCTCAAAACGTTTGATTACGAATCTATTGAAGAGAGGAACGAGTTGAGTAGAGACTTTCTTACACACATACACATTGTAGTTTCCAATTTGGTTTTCATTATAATTATTATTATCTCTTTCTTCTCTTTTTTATTTAGTTTAAGTTTTAAAACCTATATACTTTGTCATAGCTAGCATTAATTGTGAAGATCCTGAAGCTTGTAACACAGATTACTCTAGCTCAAGCTTCAGAGTTACTACAAACTTTTAAATATGTCATGTAACAAGAAAAGATTAAAAGAACGAAATTTAAAGAAAGAATTTCTAGTCTTTTTGAGTTTAAACATGTGTACGTACATGACGACAGAATTCAAAATTTCATCCTCATCATCTCTATGGTTGGCAATCCATATATGTTCGGTCAGCACACACAATTTACGCGAAATTTTCTGTTATTACGAATATATATATAAAAATAAATAAATTATATATATATATATTTATAATTATATATATACATATATATATAAATGACATAATTTCGTTTCCTAATTAATATTCATCACAAGGAAAGCAATATTCCTGTATCAAAGATAACACGAGTATAAAGTACAAGACTCCTGCAGAACTGGGTCACAGCGACGTCGGGTAGAACACGTCCAGGCGTCGTAAAGTACCCTCTTAATATGCACTGCCCTTTATGATCAGCACGCTGAGGCCCTTATCAAAATCTCACTTAACTACACTACGAACTCGAGGAAATTACGCTCAATTTAACAATGACATACCTACATTGTAGCTAATTTCTAGCAACTTCAACGTGTCGACTAGAAGGACCACGCCCTCATGGAAAATCATCTTGAAATAGTAACATAATTCTGCTGTCTTTCTTATGATGATTGAAGATGCTGTCTCTGTCTTAAGGGGTAGGAATATTTCTGCATCAGTTGAATGTCCAAGAAGCCTCAGGTCTAATGGCTTAAGGTTACGATCTGAGAAACTAAATATCGAAGCTTGGAATCCGACATTCGGCTATTGTCGTGAACATCACCTAGCACAAGCTTAATCGCTTAGTTGGAGTGCTTACCGAAATGTAAGTCATATTAAAAGCACTGATAACATTCTTTAAAAATAAAACTCATTTGTCATCCTTATGTTTAAAATAAACAAAATCATTAGTAACATTATAGTCGTAATAGTTTTATGAATTCTGTACTTTTTTTATAAATTGCACGTGCATTTAAATCGACGTCGATTTATTTTTGCCATCAGCAATCAGTCCCAGTGACCAATTCATTGGACATGCGATCTCTTCAAGCAAATATCCGCTGGAGGACGCAATTGTGACACGGTATGAATGCTTCACTATGTCACCTTTAAAACCTTAATTCATTGATCATGATTGGTGAAATGCAGTTCCAATACCTGGAATTGTATTATTAATGTAAGTTTATATTTTTTTTATATAAGAGAGAGGCAAATGAGAAAGAATGTTTAAGAAAAACTTTTAAGCCATTTTATTGAAGATTTTTAATTATGAAATTATATTAATCCATTAACAAATATACATTGTAAGAGTTCAGGTAATAAAAGGCGCTTCTCCGAAAAATGATATATATATTTTACATAATAATTTCATATACGCTGATACTGCGCTCGATGTGAATTATATATATTTTTTTTATAGTAGTATAGTCGGCAACCGAGCAAGCAGCCCACCGGATGGTAAGTGATCACCGCCGCCCATGAACATCCGCAACACCAGAGCAGTCGCAAATGCTTTGCCGGGTAATAAATAGATTCTAATCGCTTTTATTTTAATACAATAATTTGTTTCGAGTACATTAACAGTATTTGTAAGAAATCAGAGTATGTTGAGGTCTTGCAGTTGTGTGTCTGGTTTGGTATTTAATTTTATTAATCACAATCACAGGATCTCAAGCCAATGGCAGCAACTATCTTCTCTATTGAAATTAGGATGTTTTTCAATTTCAACAGCCTCGCGGAACATCCTTGGTATTTGGAATTGGGTATTCGTTTGCTAGGGCTTGTGGTTTATTCAAGTTACAAACAGTTTCTGTATACAATATACTATTACACTACCGATGAACTAAAAATTATCACTATTTCTCTTAGAACAATATTCTCTTCAATACATTTTTATGTGTTCCGGCCGGTCTTAGAAAAATATGCAACGTGGAGAAATAAAAAATAAGCGAAAACATATAGTAATAATTGATAATAATTATTGATTTCTATTTATCACTGAATTTAATAGTTAATTTATAAATAATATTAATCACATTGGAACGTTAATTGTTTTCGATTTAATTAACAGATCTAATCAGAAGTAGACTTACTTGTAAAGAATAAAGTTGATATAGGTATAGCAACAAGTTTTTAAATTAGTTTTATTTCCTTTATATAATTACAAATACCTATCAATAAAAAAATAATTATTAGTTTTCTTGGTATGTTGTAAATTACCTTGAACCGTAGCTACCGGTACTGTGGTAAAGGTACGCTGCAGTTTGTTTCTAGTTGCAGAATGAATGGGTCAGCTCGACCGGGGAAGGACCACGCCCTCACAGAATACCAGCGTGAAATAGCAACATAATGCTGATGTTTCGTCTAGTGTGTGTAGGGATCCGGGGACCTTTATTACTGGTGACGAGGCATTCCATCTCAGTTCTCAAGGGTTACAACGCTGAATGTAGAAGTCGTGGGCCGCAGGAATCACTTGCTATCAGGTGAACTGTGTGCTCGTTTGTTTCTCTCAATATAATTAAAAAAAAATTGTATGTATTTGCGTACTATTTTGTTAGTATATAAAAATATATTGCTTTAGCTCATTTAGGTATTATCACATTATTATATACACGTACTACCCACCGTCATTTACCTCAATCATTCTGAAGTCTAAAGGTTGTCTGGAAGAGATCGCTCTTTAGCGATAAGACCGCCTTGTTGTAAGTAGGTAACTCAGTAATACATATTTTTTTTAATTTGTTGTTAGTTTGTTACTCTCAATGTCATAATTATCTGATTGTATTAGTTCTATATAATGCTAGCATTCATCATCATCATTGCAGCCCATTAGTCCACCGTTGGACATAAGACATCCTGAACCACCTGCACCCGTCGATTTCCCACTTACTTGTTAAGGTCGTCACTCCATCTAGTGGTAAACTGCGATGGCTTGTACGAGGTAGCCCTCGAGAACCATTCTTCCCTATTAGATATCGGTTCCACGAGCTTTATGACAGCCCCATTGCCACTTCAGCCTGTTCATCCTCAATTATTATTATTTGGAGATATTTTATTTTCCTATCACCGCCTGGATGGTCAATCAATATAATAAATAAATAAAATACAAACAATAAACATATAATAAAACAAATATAATATAATACATATATAAATACCAACCAGATGGGAATCCCTTGACAGGAGAGTCCAAACGATCGAGGTTTAGGGCGAAAGGAAGAGAAGCCTGCCGACTATACGAGCGCTGTCCCGGAACTGTGATAGTAATTGATAAACATGCGTTAAGAACTTACAATCTTAAGAACTGTGATTGGAGACCTCTTCACTTGCAATTGGTTCAACATATTCCCACAAACAACACACGAAATACACTTATGTTACTAATCCATGATGGTATTCCGTTGAGGCGTAGTTCTTCCGTGATTGACCCTTTCATGCTGTTGCTAAAATCAAGCTGTACTGATGGCGGCATTAATTTAAAGGAATTAAGGAAGTGAACGACTAAAATATCTGATGACGAGGCACTTCATGTTAGACCCCGGGTGGCTGTGGATGTGGATGCCATTAACTTACCTTCAGATGAATGGTGTGTTCGTTTGTCACCGAGTCAAATAATATAGAGGCGTGTGACATTGATGGAGTATGAAGCGACACCTTACAACAATAAGTAAGGAGACAGCTATTTGTTTACTGAGACGTTCACAAACATACTGGACATACATTACGTACAAAGGAATGGCTCATTGTTAAGTGAAACTTGTGCCGGTAGGGAAATTAAAAAAGTACTTTGACACCGGATTTTTTAAAGCAGTCATTAAAGCAACTAGTATTATAAATACTATTATAACTGACATGAAAGACAAAGTTAAGTAGAGATGTGGTTACATTCGTGAGTAAATTTTTTTTTTTTTATATTTACCTCCTAATCTATATAATATATTAAATTCCTTTTTTGTGTAAAAGGTTGTTTATTTTTAAAACTAATGGTATTAATATTACTAACATACCAGTTAAACACACTAAGGTTAAAATATTTGTGTTAGGAAATGGTTTAACAGTCCAATTTACGCTTCTGAAAATTTTCGAATTCTATTAAATTTTGGCCCCTCACCCTAGCTGACTTAGTCACGTTACAGCTTGCTTGTTCTTGCTTTTCGTTTAAGCTAAGATGCACCTATACTGCGTATGCTAATTCTAGTATAATTTTTTTTAAAATAATATGTTCGCCGAATAAACGTACATTTTATGCTTGTTCAAAGATGAAAAACTATTGGGTAAAACTACAATAATTAAAGATTCACATTGTCTTTAAAATTGTATATTAGTCGTCTATACCTTAGTATAAGTTCGCTAATACATACATCATACTAATATTATAAATATGAAAGTTTGTATGTGTGAATGTTTGTTACTCAATCACGTAAAAACGGTTTAACGGTTTTGATTTTTTTTTCGGGCTGATGGCTGCTGCTAGCCCCAGGGCTTTTTACAGTTTCACTAGGTTGAGAGGTGACCGAGCGCTTATGGCACTCAGTCGAGACCTCTATATATGGGTAACCAGCAAAAAGGGTGCCCGAGAGGGCCGAACCTCAGCTCGGTCTGTTGCTTCTGACAGAGGATTACCTAAATTAATATCACTATTATTATTAACTACCTGTACCACCACTTTAGTGCGTGCGTGGGCGCTGGAGAAGAAGTGGCGCAAGAATATTGTCTACAGAAGTATATTAACAATATTGTCTATAGAAGTATACTAACAATATTGTCTAAAGAAGTATATTAACAATATTTTCTATAGAAGTATACTAACAGTATTGTCTATAGAAGTATATTAACAATATTGTCTATAGAAGTATAAAAACAATATTGTCTATAAAAGTATACTAACAATATTGTCTATAGAAGCATACTCAACAATATTGTCTATAGAAGTATGCTAACAATGTGTCTATGAAGTATAGTAACAATATTGTCTATAGAAGTATACTAACAATATTTTCTATAGAAGTATAGTAACAATATTGTCTATAGAAGTATACTAACAATATTGTCTATAGAAGTATACTAACAATATTGTCTATAGAAGTATACTAACAATATTGTCTATAGAAGTTTACTAACAATAGTGTCTATAGAACTATACTAACAATATTGTCTATAGAAGTATATTAACAATATTGTCTATAAAAGTATAAAAACAATATTGTCTATAAAAGTATACTAACAATATTGTCTATAAAAGTATACTAACAATATTGTCTATAGAAGTATACTAACAATATTGTCTATAGAAGTATACTAACAATATTGTCTATAGAAATTATATTAACAATGTGTCTATAAAAGTATACTAACAATATTGTCTATAGAAGTATAGTAACAATATTGTCTATAGAAGCATATTAACAATATTGTCTATAGAAATTATATTAACAATATTGTCTATAGAGAGTATATTAACAATATTGTCTATAAAAGTATACTAACAATATTGTCTATAGAAATTATACTAACAATATTGTCTATAGAGAGTATATTAACAATGTGTCTATAGAAGTATGCTAACAATATTGTCTATGAAATTATACTAACAATATTGTCTATAGAGTATATTAACAATATTGTCTATAGAAATTATGCTAACAATGTTGTCTATAGAAGTATATTAACAATATTATTGTCTATAGATGTATATTAACAATGTGTCTATGGGGGTATACTAACAATATTGTCTATGAAGTATGCTAACAACATTGTCTATAAAATTATACTAACAATATTGTCTATAGAGAGTATATTAACAATATTGTCTATAGAGTATACTAACAATGTGTCTATGAAGTATACTAACAATATTGTCTATAGAGTATATTAACAATGTGTCTATGAAATTATATTAACAATATTGTCTATAGAGAGTATATTAACAATGTGTCTATAGAGTATGCTAACAATGTGTCTATAGAAATTATACTAATAATATTGTCTATAGATTTATACTGACAATATTGTCTATAAAAGTATACTAACAATATTGTCTATAGAAGTATACTAACAACATTGTCTATAGAAGTATACTAACAATATTGTCTATAGAAGTATACTAATAATATTGTCTATAGAAGTATACTAACAATATTGTCTATAGAAGTATATTAACAATATTGTGTATAGAAGTATATTAACAATATTGTCTATAGAAGTATACTTAACAATATTGTCTATAGAAGTATATTAACAATATTGTCTATAGATGTATATTAACAATATTTTTGAAAATAATGCTAGCAGCACTGTCATACATTTCTAAGATTACGGTTAACCACTCCAGCTAAGCTTAAAATTTTTGTGATAAGAGATGGTTGATGACAGTCGAGTTCTAGTGGTTCCGAAACTATGACCCTAATTTAATCGCAGACCATTAAAACATTTCTCAAAGCTGTGTGCATCAAATAAAAGACAATATAAAGCGATATGATGGATGAAATTTTTTATTCCATTAGTTTTTATTGCTCAGATTTTTTATATTTTGATTTATATGTATATATATATATATATATATATATATATATATATATATATATATATATATATATATTTTACTGAGAAGGTACAACAAGGCGGCCTTATCATTAAAGCGCGATCTCTTCCAGACAACCTTTAGACTTCAGAATAATTGAGGTAAACGACGGTGGGTGGTATGTGTATATAATGATGTAATAATACCTAAATAAACTAAAGCAATATATTGTTAAATACAAACAAAATAGTACGCAAATACATATAATTTTTTTTTATTATATTGAGACTAACAAACAAGCACACAGTTCACCTGATGGCCTGCGGTCCACGACATCTATATTCATCCTTGACAAGAAATCATAATGTATATGCATTGACACCTTTGAGGGCTGAGATTGAATGCTTCGTCGCCAGTAATACAGGTCTCCGGTATCCCTACACTCACCAGACAAAACACAGCAGCATTATGCTGCTATTTTACGCTGGTATTCTGTGAGGATATAGTCCCACCTCGGTCGAGCTGTCCCGTTCGTTCGGCAGCTAGAAACAAACTGAAGCGTAGCTCTACCACTATTAATGGACATAGATAAACTAAATACATATAAATTACATAAATCGTGGTAATAAGTGATTACAAAGTGACAAGTAATGTTTTTTGATGACGTCGTTGATATCGAGCACATGCATTACATCGTAATAGGAAACGGAACGATGAATTAGTGCGTCTGTGTTTGCGAATACGTAGGATATTAAAAAATATACTTGAGGTCATCTGGTAATCATCAGAAAATATCGCCGAGGCACGAAATCGTCCAGGTGGAAGAGGGACGGAGGATCGTCATTACGGAATATTCAAAAATGTTTATTATACAAAATTATTAAAAAATTGGACGTGAAAGCTAAATTAATTAATGATTCTTTCAAAGAAAACGGACAACGTCACGTTCTTTCATAGAATTTCGCTGTTTAGAAACAAGGCGATAATGGAATACGGCTTTTATTAGAAAAGGCGAAAACAAATTTTCCTGAAGGATAACGAGCGTAATGACATTTTCCGGCTTTCGGTCTTGCTGAATGGACGTGGTCGTATATATTGTTATAAAAATAATTAAGGTATGTACACCCACATGTGATATTTGAATGTTATTTTTATTTTTTATATACTACTGGTTGTGGAACACAGTTCACGTGACGGTATATTACGACGCATAACATCTACGTCCATTCTCAACAAAGATTCAAGAGGACTGAGGTGGAATGTTATAGAACAGTGGTAGAGCCTGTTTCTGGCTGCAGAATGAAAGGGTAGGACCACGCCCTCACAAAATACCAGTGTAAAATAGCAGTATAATATTGCTGTGTTTGGTATGGTGTGTGCGGGGATTCGGAGACCTTTATTACTGCTATTTCATGCTGGTTTCCTATAAGCATACTACATCCCTGACCAACCCATTCACAATAAATCTGGACAGTAGCTCCGGCGTATAACTCTGCACGTTTACTTAGTTTTATTGCATTAATGAAGTGAAGTTTCATTGGCTGCGAATTAGTAAAATAGAGAATATCGCTCTGAACAGTCAACCTGGAGGATATCACCACGTCTCAGTTTGTTGCTGGCTGCAGTTGCAATGGGTTCGATCAGGGCTCGCTATACGAAACACAGCCCCGTGATGACGCTGTGCCAGATGCAGTGTGACTATACTTTCTATGAGTATTTATTATTTTCACTATTATGATAATATGTTTTTCTTATTTGCTTAACAACAACATTTTTTATTTATTTACTTTCGGATGATGTCAAGAATGCACCCAGTCTTTTAAATGTCTTCTTCGACAATCTGATATATGTACATATGTATATATATATATATATGTATATCTAGGTATATTCTCATGGCATTTGTGTGTATGTGTATTTATATACAGTAGCATTATGCTGATATTTTACGCTGGTATTCTGTGAAAGAGAAAGGTTCAAATGCAGTGTCAGGAATACGGGACATGCAACAAAACAGATACAAAATTAATAAAAAAGTATTACAGCGTTATGCTGCTATTGTTTGAGGGCATGGTCCTTAACCCAGCAAGCCAACATATTCGTGACTCCATTAATGTAAATTAATGAAAAGATTCAAGATGTACACGCGTTATCACACTCGAGGACTGAGGATCATACTAGAGTACACGTATCGTACGTCAATTATTCTGTGAGGGCAAGCCGACCCGTTCATGTTATAGGTAGGTATAACTCTACCACTGTGAGGCAAACTCATTTAAGCATTTAATACAGCAGAGAACTGTTAGACTGTTCTTCTTCTATAGCAGTTATTTAACCAACTAATTATTTCCTCTCGTCAGTAAAAATAGGTTAAATGTATAAACACAAACGGTAAAAAACATATAATTTATTGTTTTATATTTGCATTTTGCAAGAAATACCATGACCGTGTTTTTCGTTAAAATTGCAAAATGTGTAATAATTTAGAACATTGTAATTTGTCACACACATGCACTGCATTTTACCAATTTTCATGTCGTTGCTTAAATTTATTTATATATATATATATATATATATATATATATATCATGTTAAACTAAATATAAATATCACAGACCTACTCCTTATTAGATATATATTTATACACAAGTTGTCTAACTATTGTTGTCTTATATGTGTCTTTGTGTTTCAACTTTGTTGCGCTAGAGTAAAAGATATATCTCTGACTATTAGTCGTGCAATTGTTACAAATTCAATCTTGAGTCTTTTGATTACATTTTTTTTATTGTATCGAGGGTGAAAAATGAGCACAGTTCACGTGATGGCAAGCAACAAGGTACATAACACCCATATTCATCTTAGATAAGGAATCATAATGAAGATGCATTGCAACTCTGAGTTTTTTTTTTAATTTTGTGTGACGCTGTTGGTCTTTTGACCTCTACAGTCTTAACGAAACAGACTCGCGATCGGGGGGCCAACTGAATAGGGAGACAACGGCGATACTGGCGCGAAGGGCGGCTACACCACTGCTGATCTCCGACCCCTGTAAACGAAGAACCCCCTCAGAAGGAGGTTCGAACCTCGGCATGGATCGGTATCGCCACCCTGAGAACTAAGATGGATAGATATCGGTATAGATCGTAAGCGCATGTTATATTATAATAGGTTGTTCGGAAAGTAATAAAGTTCGTTTTTTCCCGACAGATGATTAAATTGTATTTTTTCGCACTCAACACTTAAGCCGCAAGGCTTGTGTGTGAAAAAGTCCAATTAATTCTGTTTGATTATTATTTATTCCGGTCACTGCCAAATATTTTAGACGGTGAAACCTTTACTTCAAATAGGGAAATCAAAAATCAAGTGGGTCAGTTTTTTGCCAGCAAATATTTTATGAAAGTGGAGACACGCTAGTGCCAGAAAGACCAATATATAATTTAATATAATATTCATGAATTATACGAAAATTGTCTTTCATTTTCACAAAAAAAAAATGAAATAACTTTTTCCGAACAACTCAATATGATTGAGGAAAGAGGTTTCGGAAGCCAACCGAAGAAGAATGGTGAACCGAGAAAAAAGAAAAAGGAATCGGGGGAAGTCTCGAGTGTTAACCTCGTATTCACCATCGCAGTGTAAGGCGACCTCCACTAGATGGGAATGACGAACTATGCAAATCCATATATGCAGGCTCTGACCGTGCTTAGGGTTGGTCTGTGGTGGAAGCCTATGTTCAGCACTGGTGGGCTGAGATGAGGATGATGGCGATGATGATATATACAAACACGAAACAATAAGAACGAAAAACTAGTGTTTAAAGTAATTGCCAATGCGGCGCCATATATAACCAAACAGAAACAAGGAAATCACAATACAACCGTAACTTTATCTCTACATTTTTATTCACTGCGACGACCGGTCAATCGTCATTTGTGACAGTAATAATGGCAGCGTTATCACTGACACTTGTGGTCCTGTGTTAATGTTCAAAAACCCAAGATACACGTTTTATAACTTAAAAGGTACACTAAACAAGAGAAAAGAACGCACAAATAGTAATTGTGCGCTCTTTAATTAATAATAATGATAAAATAACTTTTCTTGATTTCATAAATACCATAATCATAGAACCTCTTAGAACAGTGCATTTATAATTAATTGTTTGTCAATTAGAATATCTTTATCAATAATTTTCCTGCGCTACTTGTTTTTTCAGGTTTGTGGACACTTCTGGACGGTAAACTTGCTTGGAGAGTGTATCTAGGAATTTTGTATATTAACAGTACTATGGTACTAAGATGATTTAGATAAAGCTTTCTATAGTTCAGTCTTGATGCTGCAGATATTGTAGAACTCTTTCTCGGGCAGTAGGAACTGTTTCGTGAAGTCCGAGAACCTGGTGAAGCTGCAATAGCTGTTGTTTTCGCAGCCAGTGAAGTGGAGGTAATGGGCGACTGACTCACCGGCTTTCGGCAGATATACCGGCTGGAATAAAAAAAATTGCTATCAACTTTCTGTTGACAATTAAAGGGTTATGATATTCGTCTTCTAAGATCTCTAAGCATGTTTTTTAATAATATAAAGTATGACAAATAAGCACATTGTTGGTAAGTGATAACTGATTCGAGATGCACATATATTGTAAATGACTAAATGACTAGGATGGAATGAGTTGTGAGATCCATACGAAACGCAGAAGAATTATGTACTAACTGTGTTACACCCGTCGAGTTGAAGCATTCATGTAGAAACAATCTGTAATGTGACTCTACGACTGTTAAAATCTGGCTTTGATATTTTATAAAAAAGTCCGTTCACTTAAGTGTTAATATGTGTGCACTATATCTAACTAAATTGAATGTTGAAATGTAGCACATTGGCTGAGAATCTTCTAGATTCTACGATGTATCACTAAGTAATGAAGGTGTCAACGTACTCTAGAGAAAACCTACTCAGTTTTAAATCAATCAATCAATGCATCTATTAGTAGATTTTTTTTAAAAATATAAGTTCCAACAAGTACGTAGTTAGTCATGGTAACCGATGACTGCCGCCCACGAAAGCTAAGTCCATCCTCAAGAATGATTCATGATACACATGCGTTCCACCCCTGTGTACTAGGAAGGTATGTTTCGTTATATGTTATGGATCCCCGGACTCCTACACTGACCATATGAAATGGAACAGCTATTTCACGCTGATAATCTGTGTCGTGGATTAAATCGATCCATCCATATTGCAGCTAGGAACTAGCTCTAGTGTGGCTCTACCACTGTTAAAAGACCTAAGATCGCGTTTGTTGACAATAGCAATTACAACTTTGTGAGTTGCAGTGATAAATGCATCTCAGTTATAAAGGGTGAGCATGGTACTTCACGTTTTAGAAACTTACCAAAACAGTGAATTCTCCATTACTCTTGGATCTGTACAATTCGAGACCAAACAAGGAGCCATACTCAGGGACGGTTTGCTCGCTTCTAGAAATCCTCGTGACCTCCATTAACGCGCCGATATTGAAGTCATGAGCCGAGTACATTCGGAACCTCTTCTTTGTGATCTTCCCGGCTACGATGTCGTTGGCCGTCGAGATGAAATCGTTAAGGATAACTCCTAGGAATTATAAAAATATTGTAATGTATATATATATATATATATATATATATATATATATAAATATTTATATAATAATAATAATAAAATAGTCGAGCTAATTGGTGACACCGATTTGGTTATAGCCAACCTGCTTAGCCTTGAGTACAGGCGCCAGCTTTTCGGTGTTTTTCAGGATACATTTTGGAGAGTCTGCAGTTGCTCAATTTAATGCGACTTTTATAATATAAGACTTTAGAGATAGAAGAATAGAGAGACCTTTATTACTAGTGACGAGGCGTTCCATCTCAGTCCTCAAAGGAGACAACGTTTCTGCATTATAATTCCTTGTCAAGCATGAATGGAGACGTCATGGGCCGCAGGAATCACTTGTCATCAGGTGAACTGTGTGCTCGTTTGTTCCAAATGATATCTGCATGTATCTTCAAAAAAGATTCAAGCTGCACATTCGTTGTCATGCTTGAGCATTGACATGAAATGTTTACTTGTGATCAGGTCCACGAATCGTCCACTCGCCAAACGGTTATGATGCTATTTTATGCTGGTATTTTATGAGGGCGTTGTTCTTCACCAGTGACGCATGCACGCCGCGGCTAGAAACAAACTGCAGCGTAAGTCTACCGTAGTAGTAGTACTGTTCAAAACATTTCTGTAATATTTCTGCCGCCTGAATACTTAAAATCATTACTACCCCATAAACCGTTAAAATAAATATATAATAATAAACTTACCACCACCTATCTTCTTCATCTCGTCAGTCTTAAAATATAATCTATAGGACAGTCTTGACGCTTCACCCAATCTGGCTAGGATAGGTTTAGCCCACTCCGGTATATCCAAGCCAAGTGTGACCTGAAAGGAAAATGATATTGAAGCGTCAATAGTCTAATCTAGGGCTTAGGATTAGGTTTGCGAAATATAAAGTCCGTAGCTTAGGTTCCGTCATTCGACTAATTTTGAGAAACATCTAACACAAGTGTTTAAGCTTAGTTGGAGTGCTTCATTTTTTTTATATTACACAGTTAGTTATGTAACACAGCTCTGCTTTTCAAAAAAAAAAAAATAAGTTTCGGTCTCCAAAACTTAGAGTAACCAACTGTTGTCGTGAACCCACCTAGTACAAGCATTTGAGCTTAGTCTTAGTGCTTATCTTGAAATTATAGTTAAGTTAGCAGCACTGCTATCATTTTGATAAAATAATATTATTCAGAAATAATATTTCTTATATTATTTCTGAATATAACAGTGGTAGACTGCAGTTAGTTTCTAACTGCTAAAAACTAAAAACTATTATTTCAATTTCTTTTGTTTTATCATATTTTTTATGGCTGACGGCCATTGTTAGCCTGAGCTTTTACAGCTTCACCGAACGCTTAGGGCACACAGCCGAGACCTATATTTATAGGTAACACGAAAGTTTCCTAGAGGGAGCCTCGGCTTTGAAGCGAAAGCGATTGAATCGAGGACGGCCGAGAGGCCTGAACGTCGACTTATTTTAAGAATCCTTGGATTGCTATTAGCATAGCCAACATTTCGGTTAAGCACTCCAACTAAGCGTAAACTGTGCTAGGACAATAGTCGAATGGCGTATTCGAACCTACGATCTTAAGTTTCGCAGACTCTATCTTAAAACATTGAGCTAATGCCGCTTCACAAGTTGCTTCTATCGGAGTAATATTTTATCTACACTAGGTCAAGTTACATATGTGTATACAAACAAACTGTCTGTATGTATAGGTAGAACCCTTCTACTAGTTAGAAATCATTTTGTTACAATTTGTAAATATCCTATTTCTACTATTATATGTATCACTTTAACGCTCCGTAAGCTGAGATACTGAGTGCGAGCGAGATAGATTGTTAAAAAAGATTTATGACTGGGTTTATGAGGAAGTGTAATCACCTTCACGGATTTATTTATTTATCTAACATGTTTTTATCAGTACCTTGTTCGGTGATGCGGAGTTTTGTTTTCAAAATCATTATAATGATTTCCTGATGATCGGTCTATATATTTTAAGGAAGTAAGGGTGACAATTCGGCACACGTTTCACTTAATTCCCTCATCCCTGCGACCTATAAACACATGTCATACCGTATATAGTATATCTTCATAACGTTTTTATTGATTTAGATAACGCTATAAAATGTGCTTTTGTAGTTTTTTTTTTATTTTTTATATAGAACCCTTCTATCAATGCTAGTATATTATAAAAAATCCGGTTAAACATTTCAATTAAGCCGAAATACTTGTGTTAGAAGTTCATTCATGACAATAGTCGAATGGCGGATTCGAACCTCAGACCCTAAGTTTTGCAGACCGCAACCTAAACCATTAGACTGTTGACGCTTCATTGTTGTAGTGAGTTCATTATCTTGTTCAGTAATCACATGTCGTATCCGTTAATGACGATGTGATCCTGGTCGATATCTTCAGGTATATTGTCAGTAGACATCAACTGCACAGAATATTATATAGTATCGTAATCATTTGCGTAAACACAGAGGAACTCAATCCTCGTCCTCTTGCCGAATATGTTTCCATTTTGCAATAAGAACGGAGGAAGGTATATATGCAGTGTCAGGTACACGGGCCGTAGACACAAAACACCCAGAACGGAACTCGAGATGAGTGAGAGACCTTCGCAGATTGTTTTGTTTATTTAATTTGTTTTTGTTATCAGTATCTTGTCAGTAATGGAGTTTTGTTATCAGAATCAATACAATAGTTTACTGTGACGATAGATGCTTTGAAGAAGCAACGGTGACAATTCACCACACGTTCCACTACGTGGTAAAAGATCCCTGTGACCTATAAAAGCGTGTCGTGTCCGTTAATAACGTATATCTTCGTATCGTTTTTATTGCTTTAGATAACGCTGTAAAATGTGCTATAGTATTAAATTGATAAAATATATTATAGTTGTATAACAAGTAATATAATTGTATGTTATATTCCATATTAATTATATTATATATTAAAGTTCGAATCGTTAACATAGAAATGAAACAAGAGTGAACATTATTTCAACGTAAGCGGAAATGTTAAAGTATAACTAAAATAAAGAGAAACCGGACTTAACATATTTTTAATATACATAATGCAAAGATAATACTTCAAAAACATTTGAAATGTGAAAGCCGAAGGGTCTAATTGCCTAACAAAACAAAAGTTAATTCTTTGTTCTTCGGTTTGATATATAAATTTAACTTAAAAGATAAAAAAGGTAAGTAAAGTTACAGCCTATATATATATTAATCTCACTGGGCATATAGGCCCATAGGCCTTCTCACCAGAGAAGGTATTAGAGAGTAAACCATCGGATTGGCGGACTTCAAACATATTCGAAAAAAAAAAATTACACAAGCAGGTTTCCTTACGTTTTCCTTCACAATAGAACACATGGTAAATCACCACATAAAGTTATAATCAACAATGTTTCCAACAAACCGGGGATCGAACTCGTTTCGCTGGCGTACCGTGAATTAATGTTATAAGAGTTTAGTTATAAAATGCTCTTTCAAATAGCAAGATGATCGTGTTTTTGAAAGTTGAAACGCGTGAATTTATTAAAACAAAAGGCATTATAATATTTTAAAGACAATAAAAAGTTCGTCTTTTAGATCAGCACAGTATTGATCTGATACAGCTATATAATCATATCAGATTTAGACAGACGGTCGCATGGTTTTTTTTTAATTAGATTGAGAGTAACAAACATCGTCTACATTCATCCTTGACTAGAAACCATAATGCAGATGCATTATCACCCTTGAGAACTGAGATGGAATGCCTCGTCCCCAATAATAAATTTCTCCGGATCCATAGTCATCAGACGGAACATAGCAGCGTTATGCTGCTTTTTGCGCTGATATTCTGTGAGGGCGTGGTCCTATCCCAGTCATTCTGCAGCTAGAAACAAACTGCAGTGTAGCTCTGCCACTGTAGTGATTAGAGTACATGGCTGCTGCGTTGTGAGTCCTGGATTCGATTCCCATTTGACGGACAATATTTGTGTATATATAACACATTTGTTTGCGGTGTTGTGTGTAGGTCCTGTATCCTGAGACTTCATCTGAACCTTCCACCGATCGTATTGCACATGCATTACTTCGTAATAGGGAACGCGTAAAATATTCTGCGTAGTTGACGTCATCTGGCATTAACCAACAGATGTCGCCGTGGTAGAAATCGACCCGGAGGTCATCACCAGAACATGACCATCTGTGATTTTAAGTTGCAATTCTAATCTAAAATATATATTAAAATCTAAAATGTCGGTACGAGTAATAAATAAATTCGTAAATTTCAAGGTCAATGACCTTTAAATTATAACCTCTGTCGTGTACTCAGAAATAGGTATTAACGTTTAACTTGAAACTTACTTAGCTCCTCACGTGTCAGGAGTCAGTCTTAGTGCTTTATATAAATAACAAATGGTAACGAATTATTTCTGTATTTAAATATGGGAAAAAAAATCTACATATACGAAGAAAGTTATCAGTTTGTGCTATATGCCAAGTTAGCTACTTTCATGTCACTGGTCACTCTTCAAATCGATACATTTATATGATGAAAATATCGATCACGTACCTGACTTCTAAAGAGATCGAAGAGTGTCTGGAACAGCAGTGGGTTCTCGGTGAAATTACGTCCAGTCTGAGCTTTCAGCGTGGGAAGCAGATCGTTGAACGCTGCAAACTCTTGATGAATCGACTCCGCCTTCGCCTTCTCCATCAACACCTTGAACCTTTGGCAGTTGGAGTAATAGCGCAGCTGTAATTAAAATTGACAACTGATTACTTGATGTCCTTTTGTATGGAATCCATTGAATAAATTTTAGCTTTTGAAGATTTACAAGTATATTACAAAACATATTATGAAATGGAAAATATTACTGTCGCTCAAGGGAAAGGATTGGGAGAACACGTACACTGCACCTGTCCTTACGTATGATACTCAAACTTAGACCGTAACTAAACATCGGAGATCTGTCTGAGAAGATCTTTCTACGAGTCATGAAGCACGGTATTCTTGGAGCAAACTTAACAGACAGAATATAGAACACAATACTGCGCTCCCGATCTCAAATCACTGACGTTTTCCAGAAAGATTAATAAACAACAACAATACATGTATAGTCATGAAATTATTTTATTTTCATCATGTTTTTTAATACGCCTGAAAGTGGATGAAATATATATAAACATACATACATACACACACCAAACAAATAAAAGCGTTTTAAAATATTATCTACTACTAATTCTCTTCATCTTTTAAAAATATCACGCGAGTAAATCGTGATTAACTACTGACATTCCTTCGGATCGAGATTATATGTTACGTAACGCTTTAACTTGAACTCTACTATCGTTCTGATAACTCATACATATAATATATTTCATATAAGATTGGCTTATATCTTATTATTTACGAGGACACCAACTTAGGGAACTGTTTAGACTTCTGTGAAAGTATGGTCCTTTCCCGACCAATATTTAATTATATGCCACTACAATCAGTTTAAATAAATGTAATAACAACATATGATAAATATTATAATTATTTTAATGATATCGATAAAAGGCCTCTTAACATTATTACATGTGATAAGTAAGTACAGATAAGTACAGTTCACGTGATAAGTAAGTACCCACTGTCGAGTACCACATCCGTCTTTAACAAAAATTCAAGTTATATACATGCGTTCTCACCTCTAAGGACTAGGATGAAATGCTTCGGTACCTTTAACTTTAATTGGGTCATTGGATCGGTATCCTCACCAAACTGTCATGTATTCAATTTCCAGCTGACAACATTTGGTAAGACAGGAGGAAATCTACAGTGCTATAGTTTTTGTAGTTGACATCGGAATGAGGCTATGATTGAAATGGACCTGACCTAGAGTTTTTTTTCAATACATTTGTTAGTATACTTACATAGTCTTCACTCAAAGGCACAGCGGTGTAGGGAACCGGTTGCCAGATTTTACCCAAACCCTCATCCCACTGCTGCTCTACTTCGGGAGGGTACGCCGCCGCCATCGCGACCTGCGCCGTCATTTTTGTCCTCTCCTTATCTGTACTCCTCACAGATATCTCATCTTGCAAGTAAAGTCTTGACAGCAACTTCGAACCTTGAGAGCCATATCGTTGTCTGATAAACTTTCCGATTTGGAAGGCTCTACGTTTACCCGCCTAAAAAGTACAAGGATTTTAATCAGCTTAAATGAGGATAAGTTATTTTTTGTATTTTTTCTTGATTACTTTAGCTACTTGGCTTGTCTAGTAAAGAAAGCCTTTGGCATTAGTCCGCCCTTTGTGAGTATAAAAAATGTATTTACGTTAATACAATAAAGAGTAAATAAATGAATAAATAAGTTGGGTACAGATAGCTTGGTATGGAGAGAGTTAGAGGTAGCTGTCGTTCAAATGGGAATATGAAAGTATGCTAATGATTATTATGAGTATTATCATCAGCACAGTCTATCCATAGTCCACTGCTAATCATAAGTCGAAGGCATGATCCTGAACTACCTGCATTCATCGACTTCCATCAAATTTGCATAGTTTATTGTTTTCGGGCTGATGGCTGCTTTTAGCCCGAGGGCTTTTACAGCCGGGTCGAGAGGTGGTTATGGCGCTCAGTCGAGACTTCGTTTAGTGGGTAACCAGCACAAAGGCTCCCAAGAGGGAGCCTCGGCTTGGACCGTTACCCTGTTCCGAGAGAGCGTCTGACTCTAGGGTGCCCGAGAGCCGAACCTCGGCTCGGTCAGTTGCTTGTGACTAAGAATTATCTCAATTAATATGTCTATTATTATCATTGGCTATCTGTACCACCACTTCGGAATGCGTAGGCGCTGGACAAGAAGTGGCGCAAGAAATTCCAGCGACGCTTCTATCTCTATTGACTGGAGAGAAGTGGCCTGTGACATGGCGTATTTGCATGGGTCGTCGCTCCATTTAGTGGAGATTTGTCCCAAACGGGACTGTCAGTCCGAGGTAACCTCTCTATTCTTCTTATACATCCGTTATCACTTCTTTGAGCCTATATGGCCAGCCAGCCTATTACAGATTGCTAATCTATTCAGCTATGTCATTATTCTACGTTGCGATTTTATCACGTAGAGAAACGCAGAGCTTAGCTCGCTCCATAGCTCGCCCGCATTATCAGTATATTCAAAATTAATACACTATGATGGCATTATTATTATTATTATGGATTACAGAAAAAAAACGTTTCGCTAATTGAGGAAAAAGGATACAAACACTGAAACACGTAGGTTATGCATATACGAAAGTTCAATGCTACTAAATATTAGGTCTTTATTTTATTTTGTTTTAAAAACATGACATTATTTTTACAAAGTCAGTCTTTTGTTTATTGATTAGCTTTGTATTTGTTACGTTTGAACATTTTTCGTCATAATGGATACTTTGAAAAATCGTGTAATTATGGAATATGAGTTCCGTCGTGGCGTTTGCCCGTGTGATTCATCACAATTTTTTACCAAATAGCATGAACTGAAGATAATGATGGAGAAGCTCGCACATTTGCAACCAGCTTTGTGTTAAGTCAGTCGGTCGTCCCCGCTGCTACTACACGACAACGCGCGACCCCATACTGCACAACAAACAGTCTCCAAGTTGCAAGAGTTGGGGTTGTAAGCTCTCCCTCATCCAGCGTACTCAACAGACCTTGCACCCACCGACTATTACTTTTTCCAAAATCTGGACAACTTTTTAGCGGGAAAAAAATTCAATTTACGAGAGGCAGTACAAAATGCCTTTGAAGAGTTTGTTGCCTCCCGTCCAGCTGATTTTTACAAAAAGGGCATCAATCAATTACATGGGTGATTACTTTGAATAACAGAAATAAAAAAGTTTGAAAAAAAATACTTTAACTTATTTCATACAAAACGGTTATATAGGTAAAGACCTATTATATACAATGAAAATTTATACTTTAGAAAAAAATATATTTTATTTAATTTCTGTCTATGTTAACATAACTTATTATATCGGGGAAAAAACAGCTACATAGCATACGCTGTGTCGCGGGTCTAAGGTTCGATTCCCATTCGAGGAATAATATTTTCGTATCACATATTGTTGATTTTCGTGTCTCAGTGTGTCATATGTATGTTCCGTGTTTTTATCACTGCATCTTTAAACTACTTTTAATTCGTCGACATTCTAATAAATAACCTCGAGATAAAAAATGGCCTCCAGCGTCCATCGTTACGCTGTACGATTAAACCATTAAATGTTGGCGATCACGGTCACGGTTGATCTTTGTTATGTAAAGAAAAAGTAGCACTTATTTTCCTTGTAGCTTGTATATCAGACTCCTGGACTCCTAGTTGATGTGCGATTGAGTTTTCCTATTCAGGTGATGGTATGTGCTAACTGCCACTCCATGTATCTACATCCGTTCTCAAGAAAGAATCAAGATACACATGCGTGGTCACCTTTGAGGACTTAGATGGAATCTCCGGAACCGTATACTCACCAAACTAGCGCTGTACGGGTTAATTGGGTTGGTTCCCTTCTGTCTGGGTTGACATTCAGTTTGACGGAATTTATACTTGAGAATATTTCCAATGATCTTCTAGTCAATATGGACGACGGTGATATCTTTTTAGTTATTATCTGATGACGTCAATATTATAGTGACTCTAGTAATGCAGATAGACAAAGTCTTGGGCAATGTGCAACAAGACTTAAATATTTAGTATAAATATTTATAAATATATATCTTACATTAGTTAATCCTTCGAGGCCTTCGATGTACGTGAGGTTCTTAAGCTTCGCTTTTTCGTTAGACAGTGAAAGTTCGTCGCTGTCCGGTGCCCGCTCGCCGTGCCTGTTCACCTTTGAGATTGACATTTATACATGTTATTAAGGTTTTGTTCTTTTAAAACACTATTTCTTAATACCGTATTTATTACATTATTATTTATTTTTATTATTTTCGAGGTGAAATGAACGGGTATATAAATATAACGATTATAAAAATCACACAAAAAAACTTAGCCAATAAAGTTTCGACATAAAAGTTTTGTTATATAGTATATATTGTTTCTAAATTGTATTTAAATATGTTATAATATTTCATAAGGTATGTAATGTATTGGTAAGTATTGGTACTTTCTTCCCAAAACTTACACACATTTTTCTTACAATTTTTTATTTATATTTCGCTTTTCTCAGGTCTGCCGGAACGAATATTTGTTTATATATATATAACTGTTGTGTTGCTGTGTGATGTTTCTTATTCTGTGTGGACATGAGTAAATAAAATTAAAAAAAAGTTTAAATCATATACATAACTGGAAGACCAGACAATAAACAAGTTCAAAGAAAAAAAATAACATATCACGTAACTTCTAAGTGTTACTCAAGTTTTTGGGAACAGCGTATTTTTGCGTAAAGTTAAGTGGAAAATGTGTAAATTACAAAACATTTTCTCGTGACTTTGACAAGCACGATAATAAATAACAAACGAGATAATAAATTGATATTACTTAAGTATAAAGCCACTTAAAGTTTCTGTACATTTAATAATAGTTCACAAGTTGTGAGTACCTCACATTCATACAGTGGTAGAGCTACGATGCAGTTTGTTTCTAGGTGCAGAATGAATGGGTCAGCTCGACCGGTGTCAAATAGCATCGTAATGCTACTGTGTTTCGTCTGGTGAGTGCAAGGATCCGGAGAGCTTTATTCCATCTCAGTCCCCAAGGGTGTCAACGCTTCTGCATTATGATTCCTTGTCACGGATGAATGTAGATCACATGGGCCGCAGAAATCACTTACTATCAAGTGAACTATGTGCGAGTTTGTTACTCTCAATGTAATAAAAAAAAATGGAGTGGTAAAATACGCTCAACATCCTCTCTAGAGAAGAGGCCTATACCCAGTAAGAGGATTTATATTTAAAGGCTGTTACTCACGACAAATGCCATCAACATTTCCCTGTCACTAAGAACTTCGTTGGTGATCGCATTGCCCTGGCTGCTGAGGAATTGAGTCGAGACACAGACAAGGATGAAGTAGCAAAACATCTTCTGTAACGAAAAAATATTAATTCCTCTAGAGACACATAGCAGTTAATGATTGATTTTTTGTTATTATTTTTAATTGATGTTTAAAACAATGTTATTTAGTCATTGTGCCAAAGTTGTCGATAATGATTGTCACAAATTTATTACTTTTACAAATATATATTTATGTAAGTTTATGTATATAAGTAACATATAAGTATATACCGCAGGGAAATTATGAAATCGGAGATTTGACCTAATCTCTAAGGTATATGATCAATTTACGAAAGATGCTGAAATAATTTTAGGTTAGTTTCAGGTCACTAAAACTAAACCTAATTTCACTAAAACAGTTAAGCTATTTATTTGATCAAATCAAATCACTTACTTTATTTAGGTAGATCTCATCACAGAGTTGTTATTTTAACGTCTTCCGCGAATGATCATCTTCTTTTGGGATTTGATTAAATCTAATCTAATATATAAGTATATAAATATGGATTTATATATTACGCTACTTATTTTACATTTTTTAATATAATTCCCTAGTTAATTTTGTATTATGTATTTATGGCTGTCATATAAGCACTTGCTTAATCCGGGGTTGACTGTTAGAGAATGCACAAAGGATTAAATGAATAAAGAAATAAATAGCAGGTCGATTGCGACCACGGTGACATCATCTTTCATCATGTCATCTTGGTAGGCACCAAACAGCATCAACTACGCGGGATATATTGTAGTGCCATTTGCGCAACACTGAGGCACTCATTCGTTCTCATCCCTACTAAGATGTAATGCATGCGTTGACATCATATACCCGGTTATTGGTAATTCGACGTATTCCAGTTAGGAGGTGATAGGAGGTCTATTTACGATTATTTTAACCCCCATATGCATTATGCAAAAGTTAAGCATTTTTGAGTTATCATGTTTTTAGCTTCTTACAAAATAAGTCAAAAATGCAAAATCAAAAATTCATAAAAAAAAAAGCATCAATTTAAATCACATTTTTCCTTCGGACGTATTTCCGTCTGCTTCTTTTTTTCAGTTTCTTTGAAATAAGTTCTTAGTTGTAATGCATTGTTGGAGAGCTAGGAAAACGGTTGTTATTAAAATAATCTGCAAGCCAAGTTTCATAACCTTTTTTTTTGTTTATAGGGTATTAGTGAAAAAAAATCCCAGTAAAATATTGCATTAATATTGTTTTTAAATTTGGACCTATAATGTTTGTTTTAATATTGATAAATAACTAGTGTTTATTCGTTATATAAATCAGAAGAAAAAATTAGATTTATCTTATTTATAATATGATTTATGATATTTATGAATGATCGAAGGAAGTTTAATTTAACCTTCCTTCTATCATTCTTCGATCTTCCTTCGGCATTTGACGTATCAGGGACACGTGAATTATATACACGACCTATGCATACGTAAAGCTACAGTACATGCTACAAAAAGCAAAAATTTGTGATGCACAAATATCAATCCTCGAATAGGAATCGAACCCAGGACACGCAACGCAGCAGCCCTCTAACCATTAAACCTCGCGGTCATCGTTTATTATTTATGTAATCGCAATTGTACACACATAAATTGAAAGAAAATGAAATAGAATTTGCATTACTACCGTGATTTAATATTATATTTCACAGCGGTACGATACAAAATTTAGTTCTAAGCTTGATTGAAAATTACCATCTGTAATGAACTTATATTAAATCACTGGTAGTATTTTCATATATTTATATATATTATGTTATAATGATGATCTGCACTGCAGCACGAATGGGTCGGCTTGACCACCAGTGAAGTTGCAGAATAACGTTGCTGTGCTTGGTTTTGGTGTGTGTCAGGACTCGGAGAAACAGTTATGGGTGGCGAGATATTCCATCTAAGTCCTCAGGGGTGATAACACACATTGAAAGTTTGTTAAGGATAGATGTAAAGGTTCCTGTTAACCACTCCAACTAAGCTTAAATTAACACAACCTACGTTCGTTAAATTAACGCTACTACGTAATTTTAACTACGTAAATTTCGCAGACCGTATCCTAGGCTATTGACGCTTTTATTGTTATATATATAATCTTCTTCTCGAAGATAAACATTGATTCAATATCTATAACAAATATTCTTTATATTTGTTATATTAATAACTCTTAATTTAGAATTGGAACTTTTACACAAGGCTCTCTTCATCGCCGCAGACTTGCATAGTTCATTCCATATAAAAGCAGCATCCTACACTACGTTGGCTACAACGAAGTTGTCATTTGAGAACCTTCCTGCCTCATCGGTTATCGGTTCTATATATGGCCTTAAAAAGATATAACCTAATTTACATTATTCAGGACGTCCTCGTGTCTGGCGCCAAGTAAGCTAATCTCTTCAATGACCTTTTGAGACCTAGATGAACGTATGAACTTTACTTCCATGTTATCACTAGTTTTTGCCGATGCTAAAATATTAGCCATTTATTTAGCATCACTATTTAGTCATTCAATAAAATTATATTAGAAAAATAGATGTGCAGCAATTACTGAATTTAAAAAGAAAGCTATAGATGTGATTGTTCAAAGCGATGTCAAGGGAGCTTTCCACGTTCACAGTAATATTTTACACGTCACAACGGTTTCGTATCGAGCATTCAATCTAATGATGGCTTTAAATTATAATGATAATGATGTATATATAAAAGTCTTCATTACAAATCTAATAATCTCAATCAAGAGCCTTTTCAGAGTCAACGAGTAAAATCAACAATATAGTTGTGATTCTTCGAAGCGATGCCAAAGGGATCTTTCCACGTACACAGTAATATTTTACACGTCACAACGGTTTCGTATCGAGCATTCAATCTAGTGATGGCTTTAAATTATAATGATAATGATGTATATATAAAAGTCTTCATTACAAAGCCAATAATCTCAATCAGGAGCCTTTACAGAGTCAAAGAGTAAAATCAACAATATAGTTGTGATTCTTCGAAGCGATGCCAAAGGGATCTTTCCACGTACACAGTAATATCTTACACGTCTCAACAGTTTCGTATCGAGCATTCAATCTAGTGATGGCTTTAAATTATAGTGATAATGATGTATATATAAAAGTCTTCATTACAAATCCAATTATCTCGATCAAGAGCCTTTACGGAGTCAAAGAGTAAAATCAACAATATAGTTGTGATTCTTCGAAGCAATGCCAAAGGGAGCTTTCCACGTACACAGCGATATTATTATACATTTTACAAAAGGGCGGACTTACTGCCAGAAGGCATTCTCTATCAGGCTGGTAGAGAATGCGTTTAGGTGGAGCAGACGATATAAAACTTAATTTAATATCTTACATGTCACATTGGCGTGTGGCGTTAGATTTCAGATCAATCGTTTTGTCTAGTGATGGCTTTAATTGATGATTGATGATGATGATAATAATGTATATATATAAGAGTAGCTCCACATATCCAAGTCTCGTTCGAGAGCCTTTATAATATCAAATAGTAAAGTCCGCAATATAGTCGCGAATGTTCAAAGCGATGCCAAAGGGAGCTTTCCACGTACACAGTAATATCTTACACGTCTCAACAGTTTCGTATCGAGCATTCAATCTAATGATGGCTTTAAATTATAATGATAATGATGTATGTATAAAAGTCTTCATTACAAATCTAATAATCTCAATCAAGAGCCTTTTCAGAGTCAAAGAGTAAAATCAACAATATAGTTGTGATTCTTCGAAGCGATGCCAAAGGGATCTTTCCACGTACACAGTAATATTTTACACGTCACAACGGTTTCGTATCGAGCATTCAATCTAGTGATGGCTTTAAATTATAATGATAATGATGTATATATAAAAGTCTTCATTACAAAGCCAATAATCTCAATCAGGAGCCTTTACAGAGTCAAAGAGTAAAATCAACAATATAGTTGTGATTCTTCGAAGCGATGCCAAAGGGAGCTTTCCACGTACACAGCGATATTATTATACATTTTACAAAAGGGCGGACTTACTGCCAGAAGGCATTCTCTATCAGGCTGGTAGAGAATGCGTTTAGGTGGAGCAGACGATATAAAACTTAATTTAATATCTTACATGTCACACCGGCGTGTGGCGTTAGATTTCAAATCAATCGTTTTGTCTAGTGATGGCTTTAATTGATGATTGATGATGATGATAATAATGTATATATATAAGAGTAGCTCCACATATCCAAGTCTCGTTCGAGAGCCTTTATAATATCAAATAGTAAAGTCCGCAATATAGTCGCGAATGTTCAAAGCGATGCCAAAGGGAGCTTTCCACGTACACGGTAATATCTTATATGTCACAAGCCGGCGAGTGGCATTAGGTTTCATATCAGGCATTTAGTCCATGAAATCCGATGCACCGAAACTTGACACTTGTATACCGTTCTCATATTTTAGTAGGGCATTTGGAATTCGGAGTATTGTTTTATATTTGTGTTAATTGAAATTGCTTCGTTTCATTTTTTTTTAAATATTTTTACATATCTTCGTTCATTTTTACAGGTCGATTCAGTGATTCGGTCATGCAGTCCTCAAAGGATTCAACGCATGAGGTATCTTTGTCAAGGATGAACAAAAAAAATGATACCACTAGAAGGACACGTAAAAAATAAATATTAACTTTTGAACTTTACCATATTTTTAGAACAGTTTAGTGCGTTATATACTGTTAAAAATATTTAATAATTTATCAGATTATACATAATTTAAGTGAAATGTAATCGATTTTTTTTTGAGACAGAATTATATTTTAATGAAATTTTTTTTTTTATAATACTGAGAGTTAGAAACGAGCACATAGTTTACCTGATGTTAACTGATTTCTGCGGCCCATAACATCTACATTCATCCTTGGTAAGGAATCATTATGCAGATGGACTGCATATTATGCAGATACCCTTGAAGACTGAGATGGAATGCCTCGTATACAATAATAAAGGGCTCCGGATCCCTACACTCAACACATTTCGAATGTTTATGTATATTCTTTCTTGCTCATTTCATCCACGTTTCTACGCCGTACAGTAAGATTGGAAAGACTCTAGGCTCTACTAGCCAAGATTTGGTCTTAAGTCCTATTCCGCCGTATTTCCAGATGTTTTGGAGTCGTATCATAGCATTTTAGGCCCTTCAAATTCGACGTTTAATTTCTTGGTCACAGCTACCATTGTTACAAATTTTCGAGCCAAGATAAACGAAACTGTCCAACGCCCTGGATAGTCTCAGCATCTGTGACTTGCAAACACGATCTACTACTGAGTTTGTTTTTTTGACAGATTATCTTTAAACTTAATTTTTCAGTTTCCACGTTAAATTTATTTAAAATAATTCCCATGTCTTTCCTGGTTGTAGAGATAGAACAGTGTCATCCACGTGGCGCAAGTTCGACCGGCGTTTTCCACCAATTGTGAATCCCTTATCCCAAATGATGTATTCTGCGTATATATTAAAAAGAAATGGAGACAAAATACAGCTCTGCACAACGCATGTTATACTTAAGCCACGTAATGCGACGAGGAGTAGAAAACGTGGAAATGCTAGTCATATTGAGTAACATGGAAGGTAAAAGAGCCAAAGGTTGTTTACCAATTAGATGATCTAATCAAGTTAAGGAAACGCCACCTCCACCTGAAAGCTGTACCTGGTTGTGGGAGCCACAGTGCACAGGAACTGCTGGCACCATATCATTCGTTGTAGAATGCCATGTGACCACGGTCCACAGTGATTAGGGACCGACAAGAGAGAGGGAATGGGAATAGCAATAGCATAGTAATTCTTTCGATAATATATCATCCGATGCTAATCGGAGTACGTCACCGTAGTTGACGTCGATCAGGATGATATCATAATCATAGTTATTATCATTAACCTTCCTGTAGACGATGCTGTGTAAAAATAGTTAGTTTCAAATAACTGGCAACACTTTTTTACAAAATACGTGTGTGTTGTTTGTGCATATGACGAATTGCAGGTGACAATAGCACCTTGTTGTTGTACGTGACAAAAACGTCAATAAAACGCTGCAGCGACCTTCTGCCTTTCACTCACTCACTGACTAATATTTGTAAGTATCGAACGTAAAATTGATAAACGTTCTCCCAATATGATTCGACTAGGGGGACATAGTCGACGGTATGTTCTGGTTATTGTCAGATTAATAATAATAATTAATAAAAAAATACTATTATGTAGGGGATATTTTTTTTTCATCTCCTCCTGGTTGTAAATAGAATAAACAAATAAAAATTTGTAAACATATAAAGAAACAAATATATACAATAAATATAATACATATATAAAGACCAACCAGACGGGAATCCCTACCAGAGGAGACCAAACGTTAAAGGTTAGGGTGAAAGGGAAAGAAACCTGCGGATTATACGAGCGGTGTCAAGGAGCACCGCTTTCTGCATTTGAGCCCGGAGCTGCCCGTCACGGAGTCCCAATCGCCTCAGGTGATTCGAGAGGCTGGTTGGGGTTAACACGTTTCCAGATACGACTATAAGAATAATTTCGGTCGGCATACCACCCCACGTGTCGGTCACCTCGTGTGCCAGGCACAGATATTTTGTCTTTTTATCTGTTTCGGCTTTCACGAGGTTTTATTTTTATTATTAATATATATACTTTATTGTACACCACAAAAATAAAATAAAAACAAATAGAAAATTAAAAAATGTTACTGTGAAGATACAACAAGGCGGGGTCTTATCGCTAAAGAGCGATCTCTTCCAGACAACCTTTAGAATAGAATAATCGAGTTAAATATGTTATTATTATTAGGTCTTTACCTATGAAATTGCCGTTCTTCAGTATTGGCCATTTCAAACCAAAAAAAGTTTTGATTGGCTGTGAATTCTAAATTCAAATTAATTTTGTTTTAAAATCATGACATTCTTTTTACAAAGTCAGTCTTTTTTTTATTGCTTAGCTTTGTATTTTCATTACGTTTGAACATTTTTCGTCATAATGGATACTTTAAAAATTCGTGTAATTATGGAATATGAGTTCCGTCGTGGCATCAACGCGGCACAAACGGCACGAAACATCAACAACGTTTACGGAGAGAACTTTACAAACGAACGCACAACCCGTTTTTGGTCGTTACCGGTCGTTATTGGTTTGCCCGGTCCGGTTCTGTAAATTTTGATTCGAATAATGAATCTCGTGGCCGTCCGAACACTTAGGTCAACAATGATGAATTAAAGGCGATTGTGGAAGCTGATACTCAATCTACTGTCGAGCAGCTTTTGATGTCAACATCAAAACAATATTGGTCCATTTACGACAAATTGGCAAGGTAAAAAAGCTTGATGGGTGCCCCAAGAACATAACGATCGCCAGCGCAACGTACGCGTTGAGACCTGCCTCGCGCTGCCCAACAGGCACAGAAATGAAAAAATTTTGAACCGAATAGTTACGTGCTACGAAAAGTGGATTTAGTTCGACAATCCAAAGCGCTCAGCAAGTAGGTAGATCCTAGTTCAGCACCAAAGCAATGCCCTAAACGAAAATTGACCTATAGACTGATGGTCATTGTTTGGTGGTCTAGCGCGGGTGTGATTCATCACAGTTTTTTACCAAACGGCATGAGCATTACTGCAGATGTGTACTGTGAAGAACTGAAGACAATGATGGAGAAGCTCGCACATCTAGAACCAGCTTTGGTCAATCGGCTCTCCCTTATCCACCGTACTCACCAGATCTTGATCGACTATTACTTTTTCCAAAATTAGACAACTTTTTAGCGGGAAAAAAATTCAATTCCCGAGAGGCAGTACAAAATGCCTTTGAAGAGTTTGTTGCCTCCCGTCCAGCTGATTTTTACAAGAAGGGCATCAATAAACTACCACTGCGTTGGCAAAGATGCATCGATTACATGGGTGATTACTTTGAATAACAGAAATAAAAAAAAAATTAAAAAAAATACTTTAACTTATTTCATAAAAACCGGCAATTTCATAGGTAAAGACCTATTATATGCAGATACCCATTTTGTATTTGTATACAATAATAAAATAACACCTAAATGAGCTAAACCGATATATTATTGTTAATTGAATGATTTTGTAGGATTTTCGGGTTGACGTCGGTCACTAGGGCAGTGATAATCTATCACATGTAACGTGTTTAGCGGATAATAAACGCCGTTAGCACAGATCGATAATAAAAAAATTAAGTGTTTCTAATTATGTTCAAAACACTAGTCTCTCTGACGTGGTCGTAATTAACCGTCGCCACGACCGCCTAGCGTGATTACACGATAATGAGTTAACGACCCTGTTATACAAGACAATAAGTGCCATTTTAAAAATTAAGGATAATTATGATGTTCTATTGTTGTTCAAAAACGGTGCCGTGTTGTGACGGTATCAGAATATAGATCGTACAGATTGACTAATTATTCTTAACGGTTTTTTACGTTCTGTCTAGTTTCTATTTGGATGGGTAACCGTTAGTTGTATTTACACTGAGAAGCGTCGTCAGTAGGAGATCAACTATTTATATCAGCTGTTGATTTCAATTGTGAGGCGAATAGTGATTCTGTACTATAAATTGGACCGTTTGGATCAATCAATGGTCCAGTGTAGCGATCCAGGGAGATCTTTTTAGGATGACAAACGCGCACACAGGAATGCCTCGTTATCTGTAACCGTGTCGGATCCCTACAATCACCAAACGAAAGCAGCAGCGATATGATGCTATTTAATTCTGTGAGAGCATCATCCTGCCTCATTCATGTTGAAACTTGAAACTAACTTCAACCTGGCTCTATCACATAATAATCTTCTGATTGACAGATGACACCAAGTTTGCAGAATGTATAAATGTGGCCTAAGCATTCAAACAAACATAGGTACTCACTTAACACTACCTACCTCAGTTCGATGTCATAGGTGTGCGTACATCAACTACGGATGCAGGATCAAAAGACACGGATGGAATCAAGGACACGGTTTATACTTATCAGACCGAAAATTACCTGTATAGAACATATATTATTCTACGAATCACACTCAAGGCCCACGTTGTAAAAGTCAGCTTAAGTACTTTCACCGACGATGTCTTTAAAATGTAAAAGAACGAAACATAACTGTGCGAATATGAACTGGAACAGGCATCGGAGCCGTCCTATAGCAAACATGTGTTTACAAAGAGTGCTCAGTTTATACACGAGTGTTCCAAGGACAATATCGAAGTGAGATTTAAAAAAAACACTGTCCATTTCCGAGGTTATCATTGTCACCACAAGCTAAACACTGCCACTTGTCTCCTCAATACATTTTAATATCGCTAACCAGGTAAACAGGTTTTGAAGGATATTTTTTTTTGTGAAATTTGCCGATTTACCGTTATCTCTTGTATAGAATCATGTGTATGTTTGTTTATATTACGGTCATGAGAAAACATTTCTTCTTAAGCCATTACACCGCAGTTTTTAATAAATGTTAAAATTAATACATTATAATCGTCATAAAAGCATCGATAGTCCATTTTTTAACATAGCCCTTCCCCATAGATTGCCACACTACACAATCTTGAGCCAACTGCATACATCGACTTCCCGCAAACTTGCATAGGTCGTTCAACTAGTGGGGGATAGTGCAAGGTTGCCGCTCAAGAACCTTTCTTCCCTATTGGTAATCGGTTCTACGAGCTATATGTCCTTCCCATTGCCACTACAGCTTGCTGATCTATTACGGTCACCCTCGTTCTACTGCATACTCCATCCATAATGAATTATCTATTATCTATGCTAATAATTATCTATGGTCTTTATTATTATTTATACGTTTTTCGACGATAGAATTTCACCAGAGCTAATTATTAGCTGAATATATACGAATGGGTCGGCTTGGGGAAGGATCACGCCACTGATGGGCAAATGGTCCCGAGAGATGGTTGTGGAGCATATACCGCCACGCAGCCCCACGGCGTTTTAGCTTCATATGGCTTCGAAATATTTTTATTTATTTAATTATTAGACAAGAAGTATTACTTAAGATTTAGTTCGCCGTCGACCATGTGGTAAATTGCAATTAATAATTTTATCGATGCCGTTGAAGGGTATCGAACTCAAACTGTTTGCGTACCGTGAATTAAAAGCAAGCGCTTTGTTTCTGAGCATAGATACCACGATTTCAATAATATATTTCAATTTGTGGTAGAAATCAGTTGTCATAACTATTAATGTGAATAAACCTGTTATTAATTGTCATGATTTATCGATATATACATATTAAATTAAATAGTAAATTAAAATTGCTTATTCAATTAATTCTCCTTGCGCTACATAACTTCAATATAATCTATGTAATTTAATAAAACGAAACTAACTTTTTTTATTATTATTTTATTTATTAAATATAATATTATTACTGCGCTTCTTATATACTTTTTCTGTCGTTGTGAAACTTACAGTTCACCAGATGGTAAACAACTGCGTCCTACCTACATAAATCCTCAACAGAGATTCGAAATTCAAATGCGTATTGATACTCTGATAGATAGTCCTCCTTTAGTATGCATATCGTTTCATGAAATGATACAAGGCATATGCGGTAAGGTCGGAGGTAGCATCAATCTCGTTTAGGGATGCTATACGAAAATGAAAGCTTTGTGTGCTTATATAACTAAATAAATATTAATTGATTATCTAACTCATATCAACGCCTAATCAAGACTAACTTTCTTTATTGAAAGTTTTTGATTTCAATTATAATTTTACCCCTAGTAGAATCCATTTGCAGCAATATATAATAAATCGGTAAACTTTTCGGTAGTATTTTAGTTTTATTAATTTTATATATACTTGAACCTAACCTGAAGAGGTGTAAAGTACAAAATATGTTTGGAATTATGATAATAAACATGAAAATATTAAAAAATATTTGAAAATTTTGCGTCATTCAAACTTCAGGAAACAAGTAGAAACTAGATTGAAAAATCTCATTAATTTCATATATACATACATAGGAGTGTATGAGAAATACGATAATATTTACATCAATAAAACAACCGACATCCTAGTACCTAATATTTTGAGGCAATTGGAACAAAATTCAGAACATAATTGTAGCTTTAGCATCAAACAGGGAAAATTTAATTTCCTGACAAATCAGTCAAGATGGTTTTTTTTTATTTCATTCAGAGTAACAAACGAGCACACAGTTCACCTGATGGTTTCTACATTCATACACAAGGAATCATATTGCAGATACGTTGTCACCCTTGAGGACTGAGATGAAATGCCTCGTCACCAGTAATAAAGGTCTCCGGATCCCTACACTCACCAGACGAAACGCTACTATTTTACGCTGGTATTCTGTGAGGCGTGGTCCTACCCCGGTTGAGCTGACCCATTCATTCTGCCGCTAGATATAAACTGCAGTGTATTTGCCACTGTTTTTATTTTAATTTTTAGACAACAAAATTTATATATTTTTTTATTAATATTAGAGGTGGTATGCGAGTACACAGTTCACCTGATGTTGTGTGTTGATTGTGGTCCATCCCATTAACATTGATCCCCAACAAAGATTCAAGGTATCCCCACATGCGTACTGTCGTCGTAGATAGACATCCCTAACGATTCTGATAGAATACCTCTTCACCCGTTATTGGGTCCCCGGAATCCTACACTAACCGTACGGAAAAGCAGGTGTTATGTGAGAGCACGGTCTTTCCCGGTCGTATCGACCCATTCATGATGCTAGTAACTAGCTATAGCGTGGGTTTACTTAGTGTTTGATTATTATGTTGTATATCTTTACATAACATAATTATAAAACTACACTGAATATCACAATTATGACAACTATATAGTACAGATAAACTCGAGTCATTTCCGTGTTGTAATAATTACTTAGGCAATATGTATTTATCGATTTAACAAAAAAAAATGTTTTACACAAATTTTTACTTTGGCCAGGAATCGAATCAAGGACTCGCGACTCAATTAGATCCTCAATCCACTAAGCCTCACAGTCATAATAGTAGTGTAACAAGCCGATTTCCAAACATTCGAAAGCAATTCAATGACATAATAAATAAAAAATAACATATTAACTAAAAAAAAAGTAAAGGTATTACATATTATAGAGGTACAATTCAAATTGCTTACCGTTATCCGTATGCGTCGTTGTATTCACTATATGTATATACTAAGAAATTACATATGTATATATAAACTATATATACAATAAAACGGATTGTGTTGCCTTTGCGCGATCCGCGCTATTACTGAATGCGCGTGCGCAAGCTTCGCGACCTTTGCGGTTCACGCTGAGATCGTGTTTTATGTACAAGCCTCATTATTTGGCCGCGCTTGAAAACATTTCAATTTTATTACGTTACCACACTATTCTTTATTTCAATAAGCCGAGAAGCGATACACAATGCAGCTCGTTTCTGGCTACTCGATGAATGAGTCGAATCGACCGAGGAAGAACCACACCCTCACAGAATACCGGCGTGGAATTGCAACGTAACGTTGCTGCGTGTCGTTTAGTGTCGCAATTACGGGTAATGATGCATGCCACTCCAGTCCATCACAGTCCCTGAGAAATGAAATGGAATGGAAACCCCTGAAGGTGACAACGGACGAGCATCTTGAAACCTGAGAATGAATGTAGATGTCACGGGCACTCATCATTTACCATCATATTATCGTTAGTTACCAGATCTATAAATATTGCACGAAAAATAATAATAATAATATAATAATAATAATATATATTTATTTTTATGCTTGTGCCCTTCTTGTTAGTAACAATTTTTTTACATACTACTGTTAGTAACACAAAAAGAAAACAAAAGAAAAATAAAAAGATAAATCAACTCAAAATTAAACTTAATACCCAGACCCTCAAGACATTATTTACTATGTGTCCAACTGCAACCAATGCATCCAGGGATGCAAGGATCCGTTAGCACATTCAGGATGCTGTTGGATCTGGTTCCCGAATAGATCCGGACCGAAGGACCAATATTTTATAGAATACCTGAGTAAAATAGGTCCTCAAGGCAGCTTACACCTAGTCAATGACGTGGATTTCTAAATTCTCAGGGGTGACAATCCATCTTCGTTGCTATTCCTTATCTACTCTAACGTTGTGGCGTGCATTGAACCTTTACCGTCAACTGTTTGCACGAATTTCACCTTTATCATCATTGAAACCAATATAAGCACAGAAGCGTTATCTCTAATTAATTGGGAGTATTTAAAATTAACATGTGCTGGCACATTTTACCTTGTCTTATTAAGTCACAATCGTGACAGTAGTGAGTTTACACGACGAGACACATTAGTTATGGATTTATATCTGAGTAAGATATGAACATCGACCTGATTTAAACAAATAGTAACTAAAAATAGAACCACATTTAAATGTAACGTAGAAGTTAGTGCAATTTATTGCTGACTTACTTTATAATATGTAAATGAAGAATGAGAAAGAAATATTTTTACGCAACAGGCTGTATCCATATACAGATCTTAGTCTTCGGGGGGTGATAACGCATCTGCATTATGAATCCTCATCGATGGTGAACGTGGGTGTCATGGCCACAGGAATGCCTTCCCGCTGCCTCACCTTAGTAAAAAAATAAGAGCGTCTATCGCGGGGTAAATATATTGTTAACCAATTAGTTTTTGTGTTTCGGATGACGAGTGATCCAATGAATTGTATTAAAGCACTCACCTGAGACTAGAGACGGATGTGGTTGCAAGAATCATTTTTTTTATTACATTGATAGTTACAAACGAGCACAGTTCACCTGATGGTAAGGGATTCCTGCGGCCCATGACATCTACATTCGTCCTTGACAAGGAATCATAATGCAGATGCCTTATCGCCGTTCAGAACTGAGATGGAATGCCTCGTCACCAGTAATAAAGATGTACGGATTCATACACTCACCAGGCGAAACACAGAATCATATATTATGCTGCTATTTCACGCTGGTATTCTGTGACGGCGTTGTCCTACCTCGGTCGAGCTGACCAATTCACTCTGCAGCTAGAAACAAACTGCAGTGTAGCTCTACTGTTGTATGTACTCTACACGTGTATTGTACTGTACATAACATAAATATATCCTTCATTTCATAAAGTCACCAATCATCTCTACTTACTAAGTGTAAAGATATATATTCTTACACATAAAATACAAGGTAAAAGGGAAAAGAGAGCCGTGGTATCTTAGTGTTCCGATGCTCGCTTTTAAAATTAAAATGAAATTAAAATGTTAATTACAATTATAAGTGCTGATTGACCACGTGCTTGATGCCGTAGGAACAGTGACTAAATCCATATGTCCAAAAAATAGACGAGAAGAAATAAGTTTCTATTTTACACATGGTTAGATTTTAAGAACCGTGAGAAAGCTATTGTATTACTTTCTTAGAGTACACAACCACCTACGAATAGACATCTTCAGTGGAACGATTGTGGGTACAATACAATCTATACAAACTTGTTAATATTTTGACCTGTTAGGTGCCATAGGTCAAAATATCAGTAAGTTGAATTGGAAATGAGCTGATCATATAGTACGTAATCGATAACCTATGGCGAAGCAGGGTCCTTGATTAGCATTATTAAGACTTACAGTTTTGGGAATTCGACGGGTGCAGATGGCTCAGGTTAGTGATTTTTGGCTACGTATGGTTGCCATGCGACTCATGTCCAACGGTGGACTTTGACTGGCTGCGATGATAATTATGATGATTATTTAATTAATTACAACAACATCAACTAATCGAGCATTAAATTCTTACACCACGACACGGAAATGGTATTACGCAGCGGCCTTTGAATTAACTTTAGATAAGTATCACGTGCGCTCACTAAACTGGAGTTTCAGTCCGGCGGAATTAATGTTATGTCTAATTGGTTCTATTAAATGAATAATATTAATTTTAGTTGTTTTATTTAATATATTTAAAGGTATTAAAATATGTATTTTTTAATCTTAAAGCTAGTCATTGTTTCACAAATCACCCAAAGAAATTTTTTGAATGTTAATCAATTTAATTGAATCGATTTGCCCCATTATCCCCTGGCTGATGTGATCTGGTAATAATCAGAATATATCACCGTGGTCGACATATCAACATGTTGAAAAGGATGAAATCAATCAATAACAGGCTGCGACAAATGATTACGAGTTCTACGAATATTAAAATATTCTTATTAAGTTATTTTTCTTGCGATATAGAGACTTAAACAAGCACATGGTTCATCTGCAGGTCAGTGAAGGCAGCCGCTCATAGACACTCACGTGCATCATGAATCATCACAGTATAAGCTGTGATGATAGAATGGGTGGGGCAAATTCGATTCAATTAAATTGATTAACATTCAAAAAATTTCTGTCGGTGATTTGTGAAACAAAGAGTAGCTTTAAGATTAAAAAATACATATTTTAATACCTTTAAATATATTAAATAAAACAACTAAAATTAATATTATTCAGTTAACACATTAAAGGTCCAAAATTACCAGTTATTGTTTTACCGATTCCCTTCACTCACCATACGAAACAGAGAGGAGCCTGAATTTATTTTCCATTTCATGTTGGCATTATGTTAAAGTGAGGTTTTTTTCCGGACGAATCGAGCAAATCATATGTAAAAAGTGTCACCACTACTCACACACTTACTCTTTCTATAAACGCATCAGTTTTAGAATTAAGAATTTAACAAGAAGCGAGGAAAAAATCTAGTTGTTCTGTCTCATAACTTCTGTCTTTATCTAATAGACGAATCATTTCCGATATGCGGTTATTATATAATGTATTAAATGGCCACGTAGACTGTCCTACCTTGATAGAAAAATTGCGTCTTCGTATCCCAACACGCCGCCTACGAAGTACAAATTAATTTTATGTCCCTCTTACAAAAACGAAATATGTCCAGAGCTCAGTCTTATATAGGTGTATGCAAATCTATAATGATATGTTTGGAAAAATTTACATATTCCATCTTAAACGAAATCAGTTTCTAAATAGTGTTTCTGAAGCACTTCTGAATTCGCCTTAATAAGATACATGCGCTAAAACACAGGCATGCATACGCATACACGCCCGCACATACACACACAGACATACTACACTACAGATTAAAATGTATGTTACTCCTGTTGCACATACATTTAAAAAAAAAATGTATATAGTTGTTACTTCTTTGATGGCTAAATATCCTTGTTAATTGTATTTATGTTTAATGTTTCTTGTATGCTGTGACGTTTCCTAATAAACTAAATAAATAAATAAGATAGAGAAATAGATTGTTTATAAAAAGATATAGTTTGTGTTTTGTATTGTGAAATTTTAATACAATTGTTATTCTGTAAGGAAATTGTCCAATGCCGTAACCTCTGGAACGAGAACAAAGATCACGTCTTCTAAATTGAAGCGTAAGTCAAGTGGAACTAATGCTGCCTCTAATTGGTATTGCGTTAGGAATAATGAGAGGATACGAAGAAGGATAAGTTCTCTTAGCGAGTATTTATAATTTGTTAGGCTCGAAGGTATATTTCTATTCGAAATTTTCATTTACACGGGAACAATACTGAAATTGTAACGAAATGTGTATACAGAGGTTAGTTTTTCTGATATAAAAATTAATAGAATAAGATGTTACTCCGCGGAAATTCATAAGCAAAAACTTGTCATTCTTTACTTGACTTAGACCAAGATATTTAATAATTCATATCAAATCATAGATACTTCGATGGCGCTCTATATCGTTTATTGGGACGAATAACTGACCTTGAGGTGACATTGTGATCGCGTGAAGTAGTTATTTTTGAAAAAATTCTTCCAAAAAATTTATTTAACGCGATCGGTGGTAGTCTATGTCACTTGAAAATACCCAGTTTTGATGAAACACCTGTGTCTTCAGGGTGTAGGGTTAAAAATGGTGTTAATGATCTATCCATAGCCCACTGCTGATCATAGGTCTCCGCCATAGATTGCACGCTCCTGGGCTTGATCCATCCACTGACTTCCATCAATCTTATAAATAGTTCTCCAGCATAGGTCCATCTAGTGGGGAGCCATTCTACACTGGGAATGCAGAGTCCGCGATTGCCTCTCAGGAATATTTTGTAGTCTTTAAACACCGTGCTCTGGTTTGTAAATTATATTTGCCCATAATTGTTACGCTGGGCATGCGGTTTGGCGATCGATGATTGATAAGGAAGTTAGGAGACGGATAATGTTGGGCTGGGCAGCATTTGGAACTTCGTCGAGTCTTTTCTTCACCTATACCTCAAAGCCTAAAACGAAGGTTTTCAATCAGTGCATCCTACCTGGATATACGGTACTCAGACTCAGACGGCCACTCACAGTGCGACTTATCCAGCAGTTCAAGATCGCTCAGCGAGCAATGGAAAGAGCAGTGCTCGTAGTGTCACTTCAGGATCGAATCCGGAACGAAGTCCTGCGGCAGAGAACTAAAGTAACTGACATAGCTCAACGAATTAGACCGCTGGGGCAGAAAGATTCTTGAGTGGAGACCGCGAATCGGCAAACGTAGTTTAGGGCGCCCTGCGATTAGATGGAGCGATGATATTCGTAGGGCAGCGGGCAGAGACTGGAGGAGAAGAGCTGAAGACCGAGCTCAGTGGCGTCCCATGGAAGAGGCCTATGTCGCGCAGTGGACTGATACAGTATGATAATGTGTTATGGTTTGTAGGTTTGTCAGCGATTATATATATATAATCGTATATTGACCAGACCCATTATGCAACCCCATCCAATTTTGAGTCGTGGTTCTATTTTTTCGTTGCAGATTTTGACCTCAACCCGTTTGGCAGTACGCCATTTTGATAAGATGTACATAAAAGATACGCTTATTTTCATATAGGCAAATGTAACTGGATATTATTAAGTGCAAAACATTAAAAAGACAAAGCCTATTTCTCTAGTGTAAGCAATTTGATAGTGGTCGCCAGACAGAATTAGGGCGTGAAATAGATCCCATTACAGGTATAAGATATAGTACCTAAACTGCGCCTTCTATAAACACCTGTCATTAGTGTAATTATTAAAATATAATTAAATAAAGATTAAACCTGTGAAATATATATATATGTTATTATATATGTAATGTATATGCTGTATATTAAATAAACTAAATAAACAAAAAACAGGTTACAAAATGGAAGGTGTGTCTGATTCGTGTGGCGAGTATAGGGATCCTGAGACCTTTATTACTGGTGACGTGGCATTCCATCGCAGTCTTCAAGGGTAACATCGCCTCTGCATTATGATTCCTTGTCAAGGATGAATGTAGATGATATGGGCCGCAAGAATCACTTGCCATCAGGTGAACTGTGTGCTCGTTTATTCTCTCAATGGAATTAAAAAAAAAACATGAATGTATGCAACACATATATATGTATGTACGCTGAGTATTCGAGTTCTAAAAATCTAAACATTCTAAATGATTTATTTTATTTCGTTCTCTAAACAAAATTACGTTACATCACAATGTTGGACGTTACATTCATTGACGGCGGAAAACATTTGGAAATAAACGGTTTGTACGACGACCTTTTTAAAAATATCTTCCGTACTCCGTTGGAGATACGCCGGGCTTAAAGGGTCGTGTTTAAGCAGAGGAGCTAAGGCGATTTTTCGACAACAAAAAAATTTTAAGCAGCTGATTGCTTATCGCAATAATAGCGAAAATTTTCTCTTAAAACACCGACAATATACTGAGATGGACAGATTGTTTTCTTTTTATCCTTCAATGTTCGCATTAAAAACAACAAATTATATCACTTCGTCCAAATGCGAGAAATATCCACAACGATAAGGATGAAAACCCGCCAACGTCTTGTTGTCCGATGATGGAAAGGGGAAGGATTTCTGTAACTCCTCTGCACACACTCCAAAATGTATCCTGTAAAGCAACGTGGGGTGGGCACCCTTGGACTGTGCACAAGCCTAAATAGGTTGATTTTCACCAAGTCTGGTTCACAAATAGCCTTTGGGTACGCCTTTCCACTGAGTTTCAACTTACAAGCTGGTATTTTGCAGTGCCTGTCCAAAAGTAATAGCAGTACTGAGCTATTGCGGTATGATGTACCGCCGCAACTTTGCAAGGAGCTTCAGTCATTCCCTTACACTAAATAAACTGCCTAAAGTTAAGGTACGACGAAATATCAACTCCTAGTATCTGAATCGGTCAACGTTTTCAAGATACATTTCTGAAAATAGAAGCCACGACGACCGAACTCCTTTTAGCAGTGAATAGACACGCCTGTGTTTTGGTTGCATTAAAACGCACATGATTAGTATTGTACTCATTTGAAATTTTGCCTGTTATGTGATAAGAGTAATACGCTGTACCAAAGCATAGGGGAGTATGCTGTCTTCTGCATAACTAGAAATACACTGGTTTCAACAGGTCGTAGATACGCAGCATGAAAAGGATTGCGGAGTGGCCCATCCCGTGAGGAACACCAGTATTTATTGCCATAGTCTAAGACGCACATTAGTTTAAAATCACTCGTAGACACCATTGCTCCAGGAAGTCTGATAATCAGGTGATGAGACCATGATATATGCCGTACAGTGGAAGCTTACTGATAAGGCTGGCAGGTCTTCGAGACATCTAGTGAAACAGCAAGTGCTTCACCGTTATTCTCGATGGCTTCTCCTATTAAGTGTGCCTCTCTGATTAAGTGTGTGGCATGTAGTGGCATTGACTTCCATGACATCCGTACTGTCACCAGAGGGGACATTGCGTTCTAAGTACGTCATGAGCGGAGACTTCTATATACGCACCACAATCTTGCAGATTATAGAGATAAATGAGATGAGTTGATAATTTCCAGGATTAGCACGCCTGTCTATTTTAGGCACGTGCTGCACATTAGCAAGGTTCCAAGATTTTGGCTCTATTCCAGTAATTATATATTGTATGGAGATTATTCTCCTCTTTTTTGTTTAAAGGGTGAAAAATGAGCACTCAGTTCTGATGCGAAGCGAATGATGTCCCCATTTATTATGGATAGGAATCATAATGCTCATACATTATCGTCCTTGAGGGTCAAGATAGCCTAGTCACCAGTAATAAGGGTCTCCCACACTAACCAGTAGTTATGCTAATATGCTGCTCTTTAAAGCTGGTATTTTGTAAAGGTGTGGTCCTTCTTCGAGGTGATCCATTCTTGCTGAACCTAGAAAAAAACTGAAGCTACCACTTACAACTATTAAAACCGTTTCAACTTTAATCGCATTAAATTTGTATCGCCATTAGATAGATTGAAGATACTCATGCATTATCATCCATGTGGACTAAATGGAACGCCTCTACTCAGTCTTCGGATCTCTACACTCACCATACGGAACACAGCAGCATTATGTCGTTATTTAACGTTGGTATTCTGTGAGGACGTTTTCGTTCCCCAGTTGAGCCCAATCATTAAAATTTCCTGCCTGACACAGGCTCAAGAGTAGTACTATCTAAGTTTCACGTAATTTATAATTATATAATACTCATAATTTATATAGTAGAAAATCTATATTCTATTCTTCTTCGTCGAATATCGAGGCCATATTAGCATAAGATGAATTGTGAGTTCTACCGAAGTCTCCATGTCCACCATAAAAATACTACATCTAAAATCATATCGCAGCATGACTCTAAGACGAAAGCAAATATTCAATTAAAAAAATTAAAAATTATATCGACAAATATGTTGAGAATCAGTGTAAGAACTTTTTTATTACATTGAGACTAACAAACTCGCACACAGTTCACCTGACGGCAAGTAATTCCTGCGGCCTATGACATCTACATACATCTTTGACAAGGAATCATAATGCAGATGCGCTGTCACCCTTGAGGATTGAGATGGAATGCCTCGTCACCAGTAATAAAGGTCTCCGGATCCCTACACTGACTAGTACTAGACGAAACACAGCTGCAGCATAATGCTGCTGTGTTTCGTCTGGTGAGAGAGTTACTTTACGCTGGTGGTATTCTGCGAGGGCGTGGTTCTACCTCTCTGCAGCCAGAAACAAACTGATCTCTACCACTGTCAAAGTTAATCGAAATGTGTTTATTAGTGCGGAAATAGTTTTATTTATTTGTTTACATTATATATAGTGTTGTGATGTATTTTCATGAAGTCATTTAAAAAAAGCTCAAAAAGTTAGTTCTTACAAAGGCCCCGGCGAGATTCGAACTCACGATCTCCTGTTTACTAGACAGGCGCTTTAACCAACTAAGCCACGGCGCCGTATACTGGCGCCCTTAAAAATAACATATAGTAATTAAATGACACATTTTACGTTTTAATTTTACAATATTATTTCTTAATGCGTTTGATGGATATCGAATGACGCAGGGGGATCTGGATCGTGCTTTGTGGCAATCTATGGAGGACGCCTGTGTTCGGTAGCGGACTGCGGACATGCTGTAATGATGCTATGGTGATTAAGAAACTTATAACCATCATGTTGGCAACACTAATATGATTTTGAATATCGAACTGAGTGGTTTAGTGATCATTATTCATTATTATCCACAAGACCATCATCTCGGTTTCCAGTAGTGTAGTCCACTGCTGGGCGTGAGACACATCAATAAATCACTACACGTTTAAGGTGAAGGTTCGAGAGCTATTTCGCATTTATATGTATATATAAGTATGGATATATGTATTTTTATATAGTATAAATTTAATAATAATGCATATATTATTTATTTATATAATATAATTAATATAAGTGTTTTACGGCAAGATTTTTAAGCATACACCTACATCATTTCATCTCTTTATTACCCTAAGGTTGACTGATAGAGAATGCATAAGCCATTAAAACCGCCTTTATATATCTTTTCTTCTTACGGTGCCTCTTCAATGTTGAAGGTTGGCCGCTAACTTTGTAAATTTGTCCCGGTACAAAGCGAGACGAAACAATTCTTCGGCTGACTTAATCCCCGTCCATTCTCTGATGTTTCGTAGCCATGACTTTTATGGCATATATTTTATGTATATTAAGCTTTAATAAATAAATAAATAAATCTACTGACTTTCATAAAGGACACTTCAGCGCCATCTGCATACAACGTACTTCCCGCATATGGTTCACTGCATATGGTTGGGTCGCCCACTTCGATTATCAAGTGTGGTCCTTACCCTGTCCAGCAAATCTATTAATCAGACCCGACGCTTATTATGCTCACTTACCAACGTTCTTCACTGCCGAAACAAAATGAATATAGTGAAATGCTATCCTTACAGTATGAAATAACAGGAAGCAAAATATACTGGCAGATTTGTGCACATAAATATTCGGAAGTAGCATCACAAATCTTCTAACACGTACCTAATGTCGCAAACGTAATGGGAAACCAGAACGACCCAATGTGTTTTACATCCTAATATCTTTATAACACTTTCATGGCATTTTTTGTATGTATATAATGCCGCTTTAGGTAACATATATGTATATTTCCGTGTGTATATGAGACCGAATTATTGTTTAATCATTATTATATAATTATAATAATTCTATCTTGAAGTGGCATACAACTTGACCTATATGTGGATGTATGCAGACCGAAATTATCCTTAAAGTCGTGTCTGCGAACGGGCTAATCACAGCCAGCCTCTCAAATCTTCTGAGGCAGTTGGGACTCCGTGATGGAATGCAGAAGGCACCTCGACACCGTATCGTCCACCGGTTTCTCTTTCCGTTCTCAGTGGGCCCTCTGCTCGCGAGTTGTATATCTTCATTACATATTTATTATAATTGATTAATAAATGCTTATTGTATTAATAGTTTTAAAAATAGATTAATAATATAATTACTATCAAAATATGGTCCATTTCTGAAATAAATATAAATAAATATAATAAATCTAATAAATAAATCATAAATATTGTATATTACAACAAAATTAAAAATAATGAATGGATCAAAAATAAAATATAAATCAGATAACGACTCATTGGTCTATTGAAACCACGATGGCATATGTATTTTATTATTATGTATATTTTGGGTATTTTTTTAAAATTATATTTCATTTATTTACTTATGTTTATTTGGTTATTTATTTATATATTTATTAATTAATTTATTTATTTATTTATATTTCTATTTATTTATTTATTAAACTAGTCCTAGTTTAATTTTGAATTAACTGTGTCTCCGGATCCCTATTCACCAACCAGGAATACAGTAGGTGTGTGCTGTATATCGCAGGTGTACTGGGTGCTGGTGTGGTGGACCCGCGACGCAATAATCACTACATAACGTGGCCGTCATTTATAACGTAGTCTACTGTTCAAAATTTATGATATTATATTTTGAATATTAATGGTAATTTAGTAGGCAAGATTTGTTTGTTCAGAGCCGGCTAGTGTGTCCCTGTCAAACGTAGGCCGAGCACCCTGTAGATAGTGCAAACAAACGGGAGGCTGTGTATGTACAGAGTATAATATATTCCGCTTTTCGCTGAAAATGTAGGCAGTTAATTTTTTTTTTCGGAGCAGTGTTAGCTCGGTTCTAATTCACAGTAAGCGAGCAAATCGAGTTGGATACCCCAGTGTAGGAAGTAATGAAATTACTGGTTGCGATTCTTTTACTGATTTACATGAAATTTACATGAAACCTGCATAGCTAAGAAATAAAAATTAAAAAAACACATGTGTCCACCAATCCACAGTGGAGTAGCGTGGTGCACTATACTCTAACATAAAGAATAACACATAATTATAAGATAATTTTTCTTCGAATCTATAAATTTAGAGTAATAGCACATCTTAAAACGTAACCGAGTAATTAATTATATTGGATTTTGTTCTGATAGGCAAACAAACAAACACTCTTTCAAAACCATAATAAGCTGGAAAACGCCACTACTAAGTTAAGGCGAAGTTAAGTACGAAAAAAAAACATTTTAGAAAAATAATATATAACAATAATAATAAATAAACAAAGATTCCCAAAAATACATGAATAATTGCTGTAAAATTAATAAATTAACTTCCTTGTTCATTAGCAATTCAACAAGTTAAAGTAAAAACGACCAGACTGATTAACTGAATCCTTTTAAAAACCACACTTTTAAAAAGTTTCTAGGTTGTGTTCTACAACCTAGAAACGGGTGGCCCGATTTACCGACATTAGTTTACCGCGCACGTATGCAGTTATTGTTTCTTTGATGACACCGCTTTAGGTACGTAATTAAGTAAGGTAAGTTAAGTAGTTAAAGAATTATACAGACAATTGTTTTAAATGTGGAATGTTGAGTTAATAATAATATTTAAATTTTGGCTTAAAGTGTGAGTTCTGTCTTCTGATGCAAGCCAAGATTTAGTTTTTGCCACTATTGATGTCAGACTTTGTCGTATTTCTTATGCTACTATCTGAATTCGTTCACATAGCTCTTGATCGTTATTGAGAGGGTTAGCAAATTCATATGGCCCGGGGGACTTTGCTAACCAAGGAATTGATCCGCCACGCTCACACCAACCAAGTAGATTATTTCATTCGTTCACTGGCGTACACCGAGCCGATAGTGGTTTGGATAACTATCGTGTACATCAAGAAGATGTCATCTGGTGGATAGCGGGACATCTTCTAATAAGATATTCAAGTGATTACTTAATAAAAGTTTGTATATTTCACCAAAAACATTTAGTGGGAAGAAGATATCCATAAGGGAAACCCATCAATACATTTACATATCAATATATGAATACTTTCTTACCCGGACATATTCAACTACTGCAGATTGTACCTATGCATCACCACGCTTAAAATAGCAGCATAACACTGCTGTGTTTCGTTGGGAGAGCGTGGGGATTCGAAGACTCGCTACTTGTGATAAGATATTCGATTAGTCCTCAGGAGTGACAATGCGTCTGCAATATTACCCTTTATCAAGCATCGTCGAGATCGTCTACGGGTAAGGGTTTTAGGAGGATGTCACCGTTCCCCGGGTATCTCAAGGATGAATGTGAGTACCATGAGCCCGAACAGGATCAGGTGATACGTCTGTTGAAAAAAACGGAAGAGACTCCACAACCTGACCACATGAATACGGAAGGATTGGGAGTAGACTACGGTTTTACGTGATGGGATATTAATGAGAGGTGTCTTCAGGGCTTAACAGATGATAAATCTCAAAGAAATATTAAATAAAATAATAGCTCAGTAGACTAAACGCTCGGTTTTAAATCACGATACGCGGACAAATTGACTTCGTACAACGGTGCTGGCACCAATGAACATGGTAGATGGTAAGTGAATGTAAAAGCGTTGTCATTGTTGAATGCTGAGATGGAATACCTAGTTCCTTGATCTCTGCATCTCCACATCATGAAACACAGCAGATTTATTATGCTATTTCATGCTGGTGTTCTATGACGTAATCCATTCATAATGCAGTTAAAATAAGCTGTAATGTTGCCCTAACGATGCTAAATTCCAATTTATTCGCATAAAGTTGCTGACAATAGATAGATAATATATTTTTTTTATCTCATATTCAGCAAAAGCAATAACAGCTTACGTGGATAATAAAGCTGAGGAATATTTTACTTATATACTCCGCAAATATCTCGCGGGGCCGGTCTATTTTGAAATAATCTCAATTCTATTAGATTATTGAAATAGTTTTCCGATATCAAATTTATTTCGCATGCGAGATTTACGAGTATTTCTCTTTTGGAATTGTTATATGTAACTGATATAGCAATTACTTTTAGCCCTCAAGTAAAGCTATCAATGCGTATTGCACTTAGATTACTTTTCAAGTGTTCAAATAGTGTATATTACATATTAAAATATAAATATTGCTCAGAATATGTTTACTGAATATAGTCTGAGAAATTCTACTGCGCAGTATTTCCACTATCTAAGCTTGAACAGGCTATTGGAGACCAACCTACCACAAGGTAATGTACTAGATATGTACCCCGTACAAAAGTGGATGCCTATTAGTAAAAGATAAGTTCGAATAATAAGAAGAGTTAACAGTGAAAGAAAAGCGATCAGTCAATCAATCATTATCCAATAGTCCACTTTGGATTGCCACAAAATACGATCCTAAGCCACCTGCACTCATCCACTTCCAGCAAACTTACTTACTTCTTCACTTCATCTAGCGGTGGGTCATCTTACACTGTGACTGTACCAGCCCGAGTTTGCCACTCCAGAACCTTTCTTCCTCATCGGTTATAGGTTCTACGTGCTGCTATATGGTCAGCCCATTGCCACTTGTCTATGGAAATCTGTGTATAGAATTAACAAGACCAATTGGCAATGAGTTATAATTTACTATCTTTCCGTCTTCCCATCAATACGGATGCAGTCGATTAAAGAAGTTCCTTAGATTCATAGCAGAGGTATTACCAAAAAGGGACGACAAAGGCGAGTAATTTACGGATAAATACGGCACTAATATCTGTCTATTACTATGTCTCGGTCACCCTCGTACACCTGCGGCAGTCGAATGTGCATTTTATAGTGGAAGAGTTACGCTACAATTTCTAGCTGCAGAATGAATGGGTCAGCTCAACCGAGGTAGGGCCACGCTTTAATTGTAGACCAGCCTGAAATAGCAGCATAATGCTGTTTTGTTTCGTCTGGTAAGTGTAGGAATCCGGAGACCTTTATTACTGGTGACGAGGCATTCCATGTTAGTCCTCAAGGGTGACAACGCATCTGTTTAATGATTCCTTGTCACGGAGGAATGTGATGTTATGGGCCGCGAGAATCACTTACCATCATGAACTGTGTGTGAGTTTTTTACTCTCAATGTAATAAAAAAATATAGTAATTTCAGATACGGCGACCGGGAAGGATATTCATATTAAAATATCATATCTATGTAATTCCTAAACTCTGCAGGTATGTATATTCTACTCTAAGCACCCTCGTTCTACTGTTTGTCTACGTTATATATTCTATCACGCTGACAAACAAATAATTGTTTATATTTCATTGAGTTTGCACTTGACATACTTTTTTTATAGTTTCATGAACTGGGTGTTTGTCTTGAAGTCAATACCATTCTTATCTTTTTAAGATTCTCTATTAACATCGCCTGGTGGACGGGTGTAGTGTTCGTAAATTGAGGGTATTGTTTGTAATATGATGATGGGCCACGTGGCGTAATGTTTATAGTACCTGGCTATTGTATCGTTGGTCCTGGGTACGATTGCCAGCTGAGGAATAATATTTGCTATACATATTGTCTGTGTGTGTTGTATTGTGTTTGTCCCGTGTCCTTTACAATGCATCTAAACCTTCCCCCGATGTTATTGCACATGCATTACATGGGACTCCTGAAGGGAAAGACGAGTGAATACTTTTATGTATGCGCAAAATTGCGTTACGTCATTGTATATCCGAAGATGAGGTCATCTGGTAATAACTAAAAGATATCGCCGTCTTCGAAGTCGACTAGAGGAACATCGTCGTCATAATCATCAAGGCGATGTTATATTATGTTATGATAATCAATAACTAATCCATTATCTGATTTTTGAACCGTGTAGTAAAATATAAACACTTCACTAAACTCTTCATAGAGGTCCTAAACAATTAAGAGCAATATTCAAAAAAGCACCAATATAAAATTAATTACAAGAATAAGTAACATCTTATATATATAAATCCCACTGCTGGGCATTGGTCTCTAGAGAGGTCTAGAGAGGGTATAAGAGGTGTAGTCTACAACGCGGCTGTACGTCTTCCAAATGAAATATTATTATATTAATACCACTGCCGAGCATAAGTTTCCTTCATAGAGAAGGTATTCGTATCCATTGCGGGTTGGAGGATTTATATGCCTTTGAGATATTTTTAATTTGCCTCATAAGTCAATACTGTCATACTTCATTGTCTCATAAGGTACCGCGTCTCTACATTACATGACATACCAACTTTTCATGATTATTATGACATTAATTTAGGAACCCACTGTATTTACGATGTATATTACACTCTTGGGAACCACGCAGAACTTAATAATTAAGAAGTATAAAAGGAGAAATAGGAAATGCTAATTTCAAACTTCCCATTGCAAAGTGGTAGACAAATAAATTATAATGACAAAAGTCGTGGGAAGTTGTACAGCCAGGAGATGTCTGTTTGCCAAACACCAGGGGAATTATTTACGGGAACCCATACTGATATGACTGTAATGCATATTACGAAATATACGTAAGGAACTTTGCCCTCGTCGCCATCAGTTTTGGATAATTTAATACACCCGATGTCACTTGCAAGGAATTTAGATAATAGTGATGTTCCAGTAAATATCGATTTAAAACAACTACAAATATATCTGTAGGATCACGCTATAGATATCGCCGTATAGACCAAACTATAAATAAGGGACCATTACAATATTATATTTACATTCTTACATAGTTGCCGTATCCGGTGTTTTAAACCAAACATTATGTTTCAAACCGTACTAGCGTTAATTTGAACACGTTTCGTATCTGTGTCTACAATTTTCTACTTTATTGACAAATAAAGTAATACAGTACGGTTTTCAATAAATATCAATAACACTTTCGTTAATTCTTTTTATATCTTAAGAATCACGACATATAACAATCACTCCATCATTGGTAATATATTCGTACATATCGTACGACATCGGCACCGGGGATCGTTCTCGGCTCGCTCAAGTACCGTGAATTTAAAGCGAGCGTTTAGACACTGAGCTACCACGCCCACTTATATATTAAATTAAATTTTATATTAACAGTAATAGAGCTACACTGCAGTTTGTTTCTAGCTGAAGAATGAATGGGTCAGCTAGACCGGGTTAGTACCAGGCGCACACAGAACACCAGTGTAAAATAGCAGTGTATACTGCTGCTGTGTTCCGTCTGGTGAGTGTAGGGATCCGGAGACCTTTATTACTGGCAACAAGGCCATTTCATCCTTCCGGATAACAGTCCTTAAGGATAACAAAGTAACTGCATTATGATTCCTTATCAAGGATGAATGTAGATGTCATGGGACGCAGGAATCATTTGCCATCGGGTGAACTGTGCGGTCGGTACGGTGTGCTCGTTTGTTACTCTTAATGTAATAAAATAATTAAAATAATAATAACTTATATCTGCATTATGATAGTGTACACAATCAGTCCATATTCCACCGTATGGATTACTTAAACTGTTATTATCATAGAAGCAAAAGATAGAGTTGATAAAAGTTTCGGTCGTAGTACAAACTGTATGGCAAACATCGGCGCCTTCTCACAACGAATAGGTCCTACTAAAGTGCATACAAAGTGTTGCCATACGATATTAAAATAAATTGTTGTACAAAATAGAAAATAAATAATAAACATATCTATCTATATAAATGAAAGAATATTATATAGCTTTTAATCTAATTTACATCTAACAAAAATATTAGAAAAATCGATAAACTAAATTCAACTTTTACGTTAAATACAGCAATCTTTATTGAGTCTCAATATTCGTATGCCAGAGCACAACACTGGTTTCTTTAATGCTTCTTTAACTGTTCAAGCCCTGCCCGATGTCATTAAGATAGTTCCTAATAGAAATCATTTAAAAGACCGATTCCATTGATAGAGGTCTCGATTGAGTGCCATAAGCGCTCGGTCACCTCTCAACCCGGTGAAACTGTAAGAGCCCTCGGGCTAATGGCGGCCAGCAGCGCGAAAAAAACCTCAGTTTCTTGACAGTTCCTCTCACTGGTGATAATTTATTACTGCTGGATTATAAAGTTACTACTGCATACGGATGCTTAGTAACGGAACTCCCTGCTATAGTAGCGGGGGCTATACCCCAATAAGCACGATAATGGAGAGTAATAAATTTACAGACAATTACGTCGCTAATTAAAAGAAAGCTTTTAGAAACAAACGTATATACAATATAGGCGTATATTCTTTTGCGGGGTAGGCAGAGCATTGGAATCTTAAATGACTATTTTTGCCATAGTTAACGCGATATCAAGGTCAAAATATGCTTATCAAGAGATGCTTGTACCTAAGCAACAAATCTCTCGACTATCTTAACTAACTATGAACGTAACATTAGGAAGAGTATTTTTTACCGAATCTCACTTTGTTTGATATTGGGGGTAAAAAACTAGTAAAACAGTTTATCATCAGGTGATGTTTACAGCCTATGACATCCACATTCTTCCTCCAGACTTCGGCCCGAAGGACTAAGATGGAATGGTGGACCAGTAATAGTCTCTAGTTTGACTCACTAAACGAAAATAGCGTTCAACTACTGTTAGGCGTAGATTCTTTAAAAGCATGGTCCTTCTCCGGCCTTTATCCTCCTATAACTCCTTTAGATATATTATATATGTAAAGAAACTATATTTCTTTAATGTATAAATTATTTAGATACTCTATTTTTATGGCGCTGTGAGTTATGGTTGAAAAAAAAAAAACAAATTGTCAGATTATTATAAAAAGGAATTGTGAAATAGAAACTTTAAATGTCGTTACTTTGTTTTCAGGTAGGATATTATTATAGGCTTATTACTTAGATATTCTAATTAGTGCGAAGTGTAATTATTATGTTACTTGTGCTATTAAAATAAATAAAACTTTGTTCTCAGAGCAACGCAATTGTTTGACTCACAATTTCTATATTATGTGGAAACATAGTCTCATATATATACAGCTCTGCTAAAAATAAAATATATATAAAATATACTATAAAAGCACGTAGATCTTCTAATGTGTAATTTATAATTAGCTCACGTTATTACCTTGTGTCTTCTTATATGAAATAAATACAATTCTATAAAATTTTGACCGTGAGATATATAGGTTTGTTATCACTCTTCTGCCGTAGTAAAGAAAATGTTACTATAATAGGCGATGATAACGTTGTATGGAATACATTAAAGCATTAAGTTTATTTATTTACAGATTACGACCATTGTTAAAAAAAACACGTCAAGTTTTTTCAATTCTAATGCGAAGTTAAATAGTTGCGAACTATTCTTAGACAGTCGTCGGTTTAGTTGTTTTATTTTTTCTTATTTAATATGTATAAAATGTTATCTATACTTATTCTTATTTTAAGTTTTGTGTTGGATCACTCGTGTTGTGTAGTAGAAGATGCGAATCAAATATCAAAGACTGAACTAGTGTTTTCGTTTATGGTGAGTTTTTAAAATAAATTTATCTCAATAGCATATAGATAATATATATCAATTAGTGTAAATAAGAAAACATCGACAAATTAAGTTAGAAAAGTAATAAATAAAATAAAGTATTACTTTTTTCCATATATATATATATATATATATATGTATATATCTCAAGTAACCTGGCGTTTGGTTAGGAATTCCAAGTTCAAATGTATTTCAAATTTGGGCTTGTGTATTTGTGTTTTGAATTTACTTAATCATTTGTTTTTTTGACGCCATTGACATCCTTTTGCTAACAAAACGGAAAACTTGAAATATCGAGTTCTTTACTAATATGAGTTCCACCGTGGCACCAGCGCTGCAGAAAATTAATAATTATATTTATGGAGAAGCTACTGTAAAAGAGAGCACGGTAAGTTCTTGGTTCCAACGTTTACATTTTGGAGATTTGACCTCCAAAATAAACCCTGTGGACGGGCGGAGACCCAAGTTGACAATGAAGAATTAAAGGAGATCGTGGAAGCGGACCCATCGCAAACCATGTCAGAGTTAGCGGCAGACTTCCGTGTGAGTGACACCAACATTATTTCAGCAATGTACCAATGAACTACGTATAAAATGGCGAAAGAGCATAAATAATAATGGTACATACTTCGATTCATAATTTCATAAAAAATCGAATTTTGCTTTATCAATATAACACTCTAATTGCATATTTCTTACATATGTATGTTATAAATTGCAATGCATTCAAAAAAAAATATTTTTTCGTACAATTTCTTTAAGCCATTCAAGGTTAAAACAATATTACAGTTACATTAATTTCCAGTCTTGATGACTTCAGTTTAACGCAGATTTTTAAATGTCGATTATGTTAGGAATTAAGATCTTTTATAATGAGACCATAAATGTTTTTAAGTGTATATAAGTAACTACGTAGTAGATACGGTCTGAGAAATTTAAGGTCGTAGGTTCGAATATGTGTGTGTTCTAGTACAAACATTTTAAGCTACGTTGGAGTGGTTTATATATTCCTTAATTGAAAAGTGGATACACTTTTCTTCTTAAAATAATAAAAAATAAAGGTTCACAATTTAATTCATCCATCTGACGATTTATGCTTTAGGGGGGAACGTAATAACAATCCTTATTTTTGAGCCATCATTTGTATACAAAAGACTTGCTTCAAACAACACAATAGACGCAAGATTACATCGAAGATAATCTTTCATAACAGTCGAGGGTTCAAATTATTTTGGCTGATGCTTGTATCGGGTTCTTCCGGTTAAAAATAACTCATGATAATGTTTAAATCAGGCACATTTACGTGAGAAATTCTCATAGTACTGTATTAATGGGGTCATACAAGTAGGATTATACAAGTTTATAGGAAAACGCATGTGACGAAGGTAACTTTTGAGAAGGAGTATATTCAAGAGTACATTCGGTATATTTAATGCTGATTGAGCCACGCAGCAGTTTGTTTCTTGCTATGGCCCTACCGGGGAAGGACCTTGCCCTCGCAGAATACTACCGTGAAACAGCTGGATAACGCTGCCGAGTAAAGGGATCCGGAGACCCTTGTTACTGGTGACGAGGTACTCTATCTAATTCCTCAAGAGTGGCAACGCATCTGAATTATGACTCCTTATCGAGGATGAATGCAGTTGTTATGGGCCGTAGGAATCACTAATCATTGGGTGAACTGTGTGCTCATTTATAAACCTTGAATACTATAAATAAAATATACGACTAGATTGTTTGCTAATTATAGCTAGCTTTCGCAAAATACCTACGTACAATATCATCTCAATCCTGCTTTCCAAAAACGGAAATAATCCGGAGACTCTTTAACAGAATTTTTTTTTTCAAATATTTGTTAAGTTTATAAAAATAAATCGATAGATGCAGGCGGCTTAGGATGGTGTTTTAAGGCAGTCTATTGTGAACATCTATGTTCTATTGATATGCCGTGATGATGATAATAAATATTTTCTTAATTAATATAACATAATTTAGTCAAACATTAATTTCTTACACTACAACACGGACATTGTGTAACGCAACGTTCTTTGAACTTACTTTAGATAAGGATCACGTGCGCTCATTAAACTAGAGTTTCAGTCCGACGGAATTAATGCTACGTCTAATTGGTTTCGTTAACTGAATAATGAGACGGTGATGATATGAATTTTCGTTGTTTTTCATGAATATATTTATTTAAAAGGATTCGCCAACAGCGTACATATTACACATTACATAGGTTGAATCTCTATGTAATTATATTCTGATATTTACACCAATGACTGATTTGTACAGCACACGCTATTAAGGAACTATATATTTCAGTTAACAGAAATTAAAGCAGGAGAATGAATGGAATACGACAATCAGTTATCTAAATTAGAACCTTCAAATTCAAATCAATAGAAATAGTTCTGACAGATAATATACAGATACGGATAGGTCGGAGAAAAAGTTTTTTCGTATTTTATATTTATTACAAATTCAAGACATATTTATCATAGTATATATAAACTTGCGACAAGTAGTTTTGGCAGTCCTCTCTAGATGTTAACCTAAGAATACCTAAAGCATTCTGGAGAGACACGTAACCAAGCACGTAAAAATCTTAGTGTACAAGATAAAGACTATACGGTGGGTGAACCACTTTTCATCACTTTTGAAAACGGTTCGGTTTCATTACTTTTTAGTAGAGAATCGCAAATGAGTACACAATTCATTAGTTTTCTTTCAGTGAGTTCGTGTGGCACCCAAATATCGAGCATTTTTGTAGATTTTTTCAAATGGGTCAAAAAAACTATTTTGTGGTACTAGTAGTACTACGTCTTTACTACCAAAATGTCGACCAAGCTCAACTATTTCAAAAATGCCATCAACTTAGGTAACAGGTCGAGCAGAGCGAGCTTCATATTTGCCAACAAAATTCCCGGACTGGAATCGCTTGAACCAATTTTGTGATATTCTTATCGACACTGCGTTAAGTCCATAAACGTCTTTCGTGGCTTGTGTCGCATTTTTTCTTTTATGTAATAAAACTTCAAAATATATCGAATTTCTTCGTTAGATTCACTCATTTTGGAGGACAGAAAAACAATAGAAAAAATGGCGGGAAACCGTTTTTACTTTAAATTTTCTGATTTTAAAATGTCATCTGTATAAGTGTATCAAAGCTGCATACAAACAGTACAACCAAAGAGAATTACTGCAACTTTTTACTTAGAAAATGCGAAAAATCTTTTTCCCCTACCCATTACAATGTATAATTTGGGACTGGTTGAGAATGCCTTTAGTCATTACGTCGGCCTTTTTGTACAATGTTAGTTATACTTGTGCAAACAAATAAGTAAATAAATATTTATAGTGTAAAAGAAAACCTTTACCTACTCTACCTTTTAAATTAAAAAAAAAACAGTTAACCGCTAAGTTAACGAAAATATCTAATATCAATAAAATATTACAAATTATTTGCTTGATTTATCAGTATTGAAGGCATTATTTCAGTACTATATCTAATTATAAAATAGAAAAAAAGCAATTTAAGGTAAATTGCTGAGTGCAATCATATATGTATATGTCATATAGTATCAAATTTAATTTCAAATACCGCACTCCTTTCTATTCACAAAATTTTTAGCATACTTCATAAATCTTGATAAAATTCACTCAAAATTCCCCTACCGTAACTTCGGTTACATATTTTCTAAACAAAAAAATCCATTAGTAACATTATAACTTTGGAACGGAGCCAAAATGAGAAAATGCAATAGAAGAACGCAAAGCAGAGCCACTAAAAAGTTAAAGCCGTTTCTTTTAATAATATTTAGTTTAAACTTACGTTCATAAGCTCACAAGTTTATACTCATAAAGAAAAAATTTCACATAAAGCATTACATGAAATAAAGATAAATGAATAAAGAATTAACATGTTTTGACAGTGGTAGAGCTACGCTGCAGTTTATTCCTAGCTGCAGAATATCAGCGTAAAATAGCAGCATAATGCTGTTGTGTTTCGTCTGGTGAGTGTAAAGATCCGGAGACCTTTATTAGTGGTGACGAGACATTCCATCGCAGACCTCAATGATGACAACGCATTTACATTATGATTTCTTGTTGAGGATGTATGTGTGTAGATATCCTGGGCCACAGAAATCACTTATCATCAGGTGAACTGTGTGCTCGTTTGTTACTCTTAATGTAATAAAAACAAAAGAATAGCAGAGTAAAAAAGCATCATAACGCTGATGTGTTTCGTATGGGCATGGTGAGTATAGGGAAGACCTTTATTACTGGTGACGAGAATGCTAACTTCAAGTATTAGCTAATCGGAAGCTTAAAAGCAATCGATACGATAGGTGAGGAGGCATTCCATCCCAATCCTCAAGGGTGACAACGCATGTGCCTTTTGTATCTTGGTTGAGGACAGATTTAGATGTCATGGACAGCTTTCATCAATTATATGTTTGACAAGGTATACCATTTTATTCCTCTAGGGCAGGAGTATCCTCAATCGCGATCGACAGGTCGATCTACCGGTGTATCTACCTATACCTCGCTGGAAAACACCTTATTCTGAAACACAGTGTATAAACATAGTATGCATTTCACACCCCTTCTTCCCCCATAGACTATGCCTATGACAACAAGTCGATCTACCGGTCTATCTATTGATACCTCGCTGGAATGCACCTTATACTGAAACGCAGTGTATTAACAGTATGCATTTCACCTTCTTCCCCATAGACTATGCCTATGACAACAAGTCGATCTACCGGTGTATCTACCCATACCTCGCTGGAAAACACCTTATTCTGAAACACAGTGTATAAACATAGTATGCATTTCACACCCCTTCTTCCCCCATAGACTACGCCTATGACAACAAGTCGATCTACCGGTCTATCTACTGATACCTCGCTGGAATGCACCTTATACTGAAACGCAGTGTATAAACAGTATGCATTTCACACCCCTTCTTCCCCCATAGACTAAGCCTATAACAACAAGGCGATCTACCGGTCTATCTACCCATACCTCGCTGGAATGCACCTTATACTGAAACGCAGTGTGTAAACAGTATGCATTTCACTCCCCTTCTTCCCCCTTAGACCGCAACAAGTCGATCTACCGGTCTATCAATCGCAACATACTTTTAAGATAAAAATAGATCTTAAATTCAGAACAATTGGCGATCCCTGCTCTAGGGTGACAATGTATTTGCATTATAATTCCTTATCGAGGTTGAATCTAAATGTTATTTGCCAGGAATCACTTACCATCATCTGGTCAACTTAGCGGAGCTAGTTTATTACTCTCAATACAATAAAAAAGGAGAAGTTACAAAGTTTACTCAGATTACCTGATGGCATATGCGTTATCACCCTTGCGGACAGTCGTGTTTCCTGTTATTGAATCTCTTGATCCCTAAACTCACCAGATGAAACATTGCAGCATTATGTTGCTATTTGACGATAGTATTCTGCGATAATGTGATCTTCGGACTCTTTCATGCCATACCTAGAAATTAGCTGCACTGTGTTCACTACTGTAAAACATCGCGGCTCTACAATTTTAAAAGAATAATAATTATTTTTAAATGTTTTGAGAGGCCCATATGCTACTTGATGATGACGACAACACATTATGGGATCGACAATATTCTAAAAATATATTTGTAGAAATGTTTGACTTTATTCGTTAACGTGATCGGGATTGTTCAAAGGATCAGAACTTGAATGGCAATTGGCCAGCTACGTAACTGATAACTCTTCAGCAAATTGTGCAGAATGCGGAAAAATTGAAGACGCGTATCACATCATCGTGGAATGGGTGCGGAGCGAGTGCGAGAGATATTAATTTATACGAAGTTGGTTATGTTCTAACATTCTTCTCTTCCCGCAGTCGGATAGGGCAAGAATTTTATGTTATATTGTTAAGGTTGGACTGTTGCCTAGATGTCTTTATATCGTAAATTAAAAAAAAAATACCAGTGAAGGTGCCATTATAATTTATTTACCAAACCCACTATCATTTACATAAAGAAAATATATAATAACGATGCGGGCGATAGCCCTCGATACCACCTCTTGTCGGTCTTTATATATGTATTGTATTTTATTATTTATATCTATTTTATTATATTTTTAATCTACTATATTTATTTTATTGATAAATAATTAACAAATAATATAAAAAATATCTATATAGTTTATGCTTGCTGTACGGATTCCTTCATATAACAACACACAGTCTAACTTTGAATGCAACACAATTCACGTTCTACATTTTTAAATAAGCATATATTTTTTGACATTATAAAACTCTTAATTAATGCGATACCACTACGTTTTATCGATCCTCAGTAGTAGTTAGCAACAGGCCGTGACGTCATCTATGGTCCAAATGGAGGTCGAGAAGCGGCGCGTGGGCATTCAATCCATCAAATCAGTTGCGCGCTGATCGTCACTGCGTCAACATCTCTGTTACACTTTGCGCTCTCAAGAGTTAATGCTAGTTATTCCTTAAAAGTTATATTATTTCTATTTGTGCTTTTACATTTTGTGTGCATTTCTGCCTGCATCTTTCTTGTATTAGTACCAACACTATATAACTGTGAACTCAAAGTTGAGATTTATTTATTTCTTCTTTGTCTATCCATTTTAGTGTTCCACATCTACGGATTTCAACAAAATATTTCTTCCCGCTTTTACTTTAACCAACCAACACTGAGCTTGACAGGTCACGTCATCAAGTATTTTTGGTTTTGACTGGACGAGCGCCAGTTTTCAGATATTTTTCAGTCCTTAAAATAAAAGAAATACCCGAGATGCATATATTAGTAACTCCAAATTCTTAACTCATTTAATCTATATGGAAATTGTGTTATACCGTAACCTTTGGATTTAGAACAAAGCTCACATGCACACCTGAACTGAAACGTAAATCAAATGGAAGTAATGTTGGCTCTAATTGATTTCGCGTTGAGAATAATGAGAAGATTGGCATGCAGTTAGAATTTCTAAGCGAATGTTCAAAAAATTGTTAAATTCCATATCAATTAAATTGCAGACTGCAATTTTAAATGCTCATTTACTTCGTGTAAGATCATTAAAAATCATCTCAAGAAGATTGTAGCAAAATTTACACGTATGAAAAATAATGTTTTTGGCTGTAGCTTTTATGTCTTTGGAAAAGCTCAAGTCTTCGTTGCACTAACGAGATCGGATACGAGATCGGAGAGAATATTACTAATCCTCTCACCTGACAATTAGATATTACAATTAGCTAGAATATTACAAAAAATAAGTTAAAATATGTGAAACCACCAGCGGCAAATCATTTTCTTTTGCGACCACTGGCTGCCCTTACATACCATCAGAAATTCAAACTTCATTGTAGGATCAATACGGTTATTAGAATTTTGAATGTGATTTTGCGCAAATATAAATTAACAGCTAATTAACTGACTACATCGATTTTAATAACACAATCGATGAATGATTTATTGATAAGAATGCTCGTTCAGTGCAGAACAAAGCGAAATGTGCTAGCTACTAAAGCAAATCAACTGTTTATAAACATACGACCACACAAATCAAAACAAAAAGCAGAAATAAACATGTATTTGATAAAGACAATGATTTAGATGTTGAGAGACCTCATAAAGCAGTCATTAAAATTGAACACAGCTCTAAAACCAAAATAGCATTAGTTGGTCTTCAAGTATGGAGAGGAGCATTTCTTCTTGGTGATTTACTGATACATCTAGGATCAAATCGAGAATTAGAAGGGAAAAGTGTGTTGGAACTTGGTGCTGGCACAGGTTTTACAAGTTTTGTAGCTGCTCTGTATGCAAAAAAAGTAGTCTGTACAGACATTGATATAGGCGGAATATTGGAGTTAATAAAATTGAACGCCAAATATAACGGCCAGTTGATTAAGTCGCAATACGAAGTGTTGCCATTGGACTTCACGGAAACGGATTGGAGTGTACAACTGTCGCAAGAAATCCATAATGTCGATGTTGTTGTGGCAGCAGATGTCATCTACGACGATGACGTCACCGCGGCCTTTGTTTCCACGGTACAAAAGATAATGAACACAAACCCTCCTAAGGTGCTATACATTGTGATGGAGAAACGATACGTCTTCACCATCGAGCACATGGACTCGGTGGCGCCTTGCTATGAAACATTCCTCGCGTTGTTAGACAAAGTGAAGAAAGAAAATATTCATTCCACATGGATTGTTGAGCAACTGCCTCTAGATTTCCCCAAGTATTTTACGTACGACCGCGTTAAAGAACTAGTATTGTGGAAGATCTCGTCAAAGGTAGTCAAATAATCTGTGATAATAAAGTATATTAATATAATATTAGTATATTTGAATGTTATTATATTTAAATCGTAAAAAATTTACAAAAGTGGCCCATAAGTTTCCTAAACAGACTTCTGTCCGAGTCTACTTTTTGGAACCTGGTGGTTAAATGTATTCAATAATTGTAAGTGTTTAGGTCTATAGTAAGATATTCGAAAATAGACAAATAATAAAAAAGCGATGTTAATAAATTCCGTGATGTCTGTAATCGATCGTAATAGTAAATATTACTTTCAGATCTATATATGGTTCATTTATTACGGGCTCACGGTCGCTGTTACCCCGAGTGCTTTTACAGTTTCACCGGAAAGGTGTCCAAGCGCTTATGGCGCTCAGTCGAGACCTTTATTAGTGAGTAAACCTGTTCCACGAGAGCGACGGACCCGAGGGTGCCCAAAAGGGCCTAACCTCGACTCGGTCGGTTGCTTCTGACAGATTACCTAAAATAATATTAGTATTATTATTAACTATCGGTCCCACCACTTCAGAAGGCGTAGGCACTGGAAAAGAAGTGGTGCAAGAAACTTAAACGGCGCAGCAAAATTGTTTGAAAAATAACATATTTATGCTATTTACCACAATTATGTATGAATATTTGTATGTGCCAAACATTGTTATGATCATCCTTTTGTCCACAGATAAAATTATGACATATACAGTTGAACTATGGCTCGTGTAAGCATAGTTTTTGAACATCCCTCAAATCCGAACGAAGCGCTTTGCTTCGTCTTTTATTTTTCGTACAGCAAAGGACTGGAATTGTTTGCCCGCGTCTGTCTTTCCCTCCGATTACAAAGCTAGTGCGCCTTACCATCCAGGACTGCATTTCCGTTTAACCTCAGGTGGGATCGTGGTGCACATGCTTTGAAAGTTTAAAAAAAAAGTTTATTAAATCTAACTAAAAGACTAGCTATTAACGAAATTGATGAACATGAAACTGTAAAAAGTAATATAGATGTTAATTTAAAACTATGAAAGCAAAATACATTTTGCATAAGTAAATAAATGCTGAAATGCACAGACAATTCGCAATGAAATATTTGCATCGGTGTATGTTTAATCTAATTAAATTATTATAATGAGATATAAATTTTATTAAACAGATAGATCAACATAGAAACACTTAATTTATATTTTATTTATTTTTTTATAGAATAGGTATAGTTCATCAAGGAGCAGTTCTTCAGATGGTAAATGATCACTGCCATTCAGGATCATGCGGAACACCAAAGGAATCTCAGGTGCATTGTCGGTCTTTAAGAAGGGTGTCAGCTTTTTTCTTGAAGGTACCTAAATCGTATCGGTTCGGATATTCCGCTGGTGAGAGCCGATTACACTGAGTAGTTGGCCACTGTGTAAAGCCTGGACTTCATTGGGTCTCAAAAAGAATAAGTATAATATTGCATTTATGCATACCCACCTTTGCTATAACCGCATTGCCGATGTGCCGAAAATCTTGGATGTTCCATTTAGCCTGTCTACGATAGGGCCACTGAAACGTCCCTCTCTAATGCCAGCCGCTTATCAGGATCAGAATGAATCCCTCACCTCCTTTACTTTACGCAAGGTGACCTGGATCAATAACACAACTTTGTACACGGCCCCTCATCTCTAAATAGGCAACGAATCCCCACCACTCTCTGAGATCGCCACCCAAAGGTCGTGGAGACCAGACAAGCGAGCACTACACTGGCTATCCCAGCCTTCTATAGTTGATTTAGGCCATTATTCTACCGTCGACCACAATAAATAAATACGTATACAAACGTACGACAAAATCAACGGCGTAGGACAGGGATAGGGAGTGCCTATATATGACACGACGAAGACCCGTCCGGGGGGACTGACTCGGCCCTCACGCAGCTGCATCGGCAAGTTCGGTTCTGAGCTAGACCGGCCGTATATGGGTTTCTCTATGCTTCAACGTAGGTTAACAAGCCGCGGCTACTAAGCAAACCCGGCCACAATTAACCACAATCCACATTATTCTTTCCAGTAGACATCTTTTGAAGAATTCCTCCCAATACCAAATAAGCAGAACTTATTGCCGTGTACTAATGTGTTGGGTAGTAATTATTGTAGGTATTCGATAATAGTTTTCTGGATCTTACTGAGTTATTTTTCGTTCCTGCTAGGGTTGTATTGAGGATGTGGGACTCCTTTGTCCTAACCACTAGAGTATGAACGCTATTAATTGTAATTTAAATAAACGTAATGGAAACTGCTTGTTCCATATATATGTATTTATACAGAATAAGCCAGTTAATAAACACGAAAAATAAAAAATACAGTTTGTCACCACGACTGATAATAAACCGGGTCACAATTTTACATAAATTTTCCTCTTTCTGTGACCCTCGTTATATTTTGCTTCAAGGTGGAGTTCATTTACTAGCTATTTAAATATTCGCAAAGGCGAATTTCGGCAATTTATTAGCGAGCCTTATTCTCTAAAAATGATAGTATGGAGTTTTATGTGTAATAAAACTAATAAGTATTCAGAGCATGAATATTTTAGTCTTTTGTATTCATTTAGTCCGAGTCAGAATTAAATGGCTGTCTAATATTTCAAAAGATACCACGGAACCCAATTACAGGAATCGAAGCATTCCGTCTTAGTTCAAAGTATCAACACAGATGCTACTTGAATCTCTATTGAAGATGGAAATACATCCAGGACGGAGGATCCTCGGCGGATCTCGACCACCCATACGGATGGATATAGGTTGGACGCTAGGGAACTTGTGGACAACCATGTCATATTCTTTGTATATTATATTCATATATGTATTTATTCTTTTTATATATATACCTTAATAGACAGAGATAAGGGCTTGCCTCATTTACCCTCTGGCACAAGCTGCGAGAACTTAATGACTTATTTCTTTTAAAATTTATATACTTGAATTAGCAAAATACCGCAACGAATTGTTTTGTAATCAAAGAAAAAAATCATCGGAAACTCGCCAGATACGTGTATAAATTTATTTTTCTTTGAAATTTAAATAAACACTACCATTATTTTGTACGTTTATTAACGGATGTTGAATACGACGATTATATGTACGTATCTGCAGTGAAATAACTTGATCACTGAACAATAGAATAACACAACTCCCTGGTCGTAGGTTCTAATCTCAGGTTTATGTATATTCGATCTATTAGTGGTGTAAACAGTTTGAAATGTGTTCCCAACACACCAAGGCTCAGCCCCTTAGTGCCGCGTTTTAGAATCGGAGAAAATGAGTATGAGGTACCGCTTGCCTATGGTATAAAGGGATAAAGAGTTCGCGAGAGATGACGTTGGGGGCTCTGATTGTCTAAGATAACGAAACTGAGACCACTCCATCCTAGACAGCACCTAGTGGTCCCGGGTTGCCGTAGTACAGTGAGGGTGCTAGGGGAGGCAAGGCCTCCCGTAGTCCTCCATAGTCTTGCTTAGGCTTAGTGCAAACGGCACTGGTGCACCGATGGCTTAGGTGTACGGAGAAGGTTTTAGAGGGTACAATATTTGTACTAATCATTTGTACCCTCGAAAGGGTAAAATCCTGCATAACGCTAGTGCCCCAAAAATATGGATTGTTGGGTTACGTGCATCTAATACATATTTCGACATTTAGTACAACAGAAATGTTTTCATTTGATTTGAAAAGAAAACCAAAATATCTTGTGGACTGCATGAGATTTAAAAATGTTCACAATACGAAATCACTTCCTTTCTCAACTCTAACAAGATCTTGCATAATATTACATTGTTACGATTACATTCAGTAGATCTTTACATACATTGGTGGCGGAAAACATTTGGAAATAAGCTTTTGTAAATCTGTAAGACGACCTTTTAAAAATATCTTCGGTTTGCCGTTGGCGGTGTGCCAGGCTCATAAGAAGCCCTATCTAAGTAGTTGGGAGGCTGTTAACGTTATTAACAGCGACGTTTCACCACAAAAATTCCACACACAACGAGGGATTTGTAAAGGGTTTATTTTGTTATGTTAGCATAGTTTGTTTATGTACATCGAATAATTTCAAAATGTCGTACACTTTGAATTTATAATTTAAATATTTAAAAGTATTAAAAGAGAAGTAGCTGTAAATTTAAGTGCTGACTTACGACGTGCTCGACGGTGAACAAAAACATCGTGAGGAAACCTACAGGTCTAAGAAAAGAAAATCGAAAACGTTTTAAGTCCGCCCATCCGCAGTGGAATATGCTTTAACATCCTCTCTAGAGTGGGGCATATGACCTATAGTAGGATTAATATATATTTTCACAATTATTGTAAAGTAGATAAAGCAATGACGTACATAGAATTTTCATCTTCTATTATACATATTTTTTAAAATCTAATGAAAAGTTTTCATTCGGCCATTACAAGCTGCATATAGAACATATATTTGCAAGCAATAAAACAAAACAATATAAGATTGAGGAAAACGTAAACAAAAATTAAACGAATTTGAGCTGTTAGACAACATAATACTATTTGTCAAAATCAAGCATTATTATACGATAATCAAAGAATTTGTGTTCTGTGAGGGCGTCATCCTTTCCAGGTCGAGCTGACACATTCATCCTGCAAGTAGAAACAAGTTTCAGCGTGAATCTGATGCTATTAAAACACCTAGACGCGGTGCATTCTTCTGGCTAATTGAACAGACTTTGGGGATTGATTGAAACTTCGTAAAATCGTCAAATTTCACTTATATGAGAGGATGTTTCCTTTTTTTCCTTTCCTTAGAATCAGAATCAGATCAGATCACTTTTAGGAATAATATCAACGGAGTAAAAAAAAGAAAATCTTGGTTTAAACCTAGATATGGTTTAAGTGCTATATCCTCTCTTATACAATGTTTGCATAGGCGATATGTTTGTATAACCTGATTTAATGTTTGATTTTGCTGAACACAAAATTTGTTTGTTCAATAAAACTGAACAAAAATAGCTTTGAATATTGATTAAATATAATTAAACATTAGCATATTATAGATATTAATAATAGGTCCGATAACCTTTTAGTTAGAACCTGGCATCTATAATCTAGTGGAGTACAGTAGTTTCAATTCCAGGCTGTTTTGATGATTATCCATTTTTCTGTTATTGTTACTTTTTTATTACATTGAGAGTAACAATTCTAAAAAAGTTGAAAAAAAAAAACAATTCGATTATCTGTTTGCACTTAACTTACCTACCTGTTATTGTTAGCTTAAATTTATCACACGAGTACGTCCTAGACCTAACTAACATATAAGATTTACACATAATTTTAATAAATATATTCATTCTATTTTCTTTATTGAGTTATTTAAAAGAAGTCACGTCATAAAATTGCTCAAGTACTTACCCAAGTAGGTAAAACCTAAGTAGGTTTTTGCAATTATTTATGTATAATTTGTTTTATTCATTCATTAACTTTGTTTTGGAAGAGCGAGATATTCTGACACAAGCATATTCTTACTTACAAGTAGATCTCAACCTAATTTTGTTATTACATAATATGGAATGAAGTAAACATTTTTATTTTATTTTATTTCATTCTGTGTAGCCGTGGTCCTATAAAATATATTATATCTTTTTTTTTATACAATCTTTGTTGCCTTCTGAGCTAGGTTCTAAACCTGTATTACAGAGGTCAATGTCGTCTCCCATTAAAGATTAAACATGATTTATGTAAATAACATACAATAAATAAAACCAGAACTTGTGTGTTAGTGTGTGTGTAAGGTTATGTATTTGCGTGTGGGTGAGTGTATGTATGTGTGTGAGTGTGGGTGTGTGTGTGTGTGTGTGTATAATTTCAGAATTATAGAATACAGACCGTTCCTCTAATAGCCTTTCGGTATGTTCAGTCTAACTGTAATGACCACGTTTTAATATTTTTTTACTACCCCGAGAAGATAAGGGATGTATTTTTATTATTTCATTGTATAAGTCATTAGCCCTGAATGCTTGTTACCGCTTGTTCCTTGGTTGAACTAACCCATTCATGCTGGAGCTAGAAAATAAATTTAGCGTATCTCTACCACTGTTTACATTTGTGTAAAATTACGATATAGCTCCAATAGATTATCAAGCTGAAATGGCAGTGGGCTGGCTCTTAGCGACGTTAAATATGGGGAAGAAAGGTTCTTGAATGGCAACCTCGCACTGCCAGTCGTAGAGTAGGACCCTCCGCTGGATGGAACGACGACCTAAGCAGGTGGCTTAGGATCGTGGTAAGTGGTAATTTATGAAAGAGGCCTAAGTTCATGTGAACGCGGTGATGTTGAATTAAGGAGCAAGTTTAATTGACGATGTATCGAACGCACATATCACGAGCGCACCTATCACAAATGCAAGTTTCATAAGTAAAAGAGAGAAATATATTATCAAGACTCCGAAGTAAAGTCGGATGAGAAATCCAGATTTCCTCAATTTTCTTGTATTTTCCGATACACGAAAATGAATAAGATTTTCTCTTCAATAACATTGAAGTATGTTTCCAGGTGGGCTCTTTGAAAAGCCGTAATATCACCAGACTGAAACGTGCTCAAAGTTATTTCGCAAATTACTTCAGCAATTTTTCAAAATTTTACTTCGTATCGTACCTAATATAAACTTGTGGAAAATTAAATAAGTTATATTACATTTTATACAAAATACGTGTAACCTAAGTTCAATCATCGTTGGCAGCATCAATATAATTATTAATTACAATTTAAGTGCTAATGCTACGTGCTTGGCGATGAATATTTTTCATAATTTCTAACATCTAGGTTATATTTAGGAAATAATTAATAAGAAAAGACCGCATGCAAGTGTGTATACGTGAGAGAAGTAACTCTTCTTAAGCCTTAAGCCTCGGTTTTTAATTTCAGACGAGGACAACGCGTAACATATGCTGGAAGTGTGACCGGAATTATGATGATAAATACATTCTAATATACTACACTTATGTTTTGTGATCATCGACTTAATTATAACTATAATTTTACCACCACTTCATTGAGTTGAAACATTCATTGAAATCTCTTCATTGGCATCGTTAAAGAAATTAAGGTAAATATATACTCCTACATACCATTATATATACATGGATACAGAGCGAAGGAACGGTTATAAAGATATGAAAGTATCAGAGGAGGTATAAAAAGAGGGGTGAATGGAATACGGAAGCATACACCACCCAAAGTAATGAAAAAGTTTAAGAAAACGTTGATAATAAGTATTAAAGATCAAAATCCAAGAAGGGAGTCCAATAACCCTTCTTCCGAGTATCCGGTAGTAAAACATATAGTATTATATATTTGGAGTAAAAGAAAGTAATGACGATTATGTTATTTCGTACTTAGAAAAGTCACAGAACTTGAACAAATCTTATTGTCCTATAAGAGCGTAAGTGTCATTAAGAAAACATTTAAATCAAAATTTTTTACGACTTTAGAGGAGGTTCTCGATACAATGCGTTTTTTTCGTACACTTATTTTTCCATATTTTCAAAGTGAATTTGAGTGATTCTTCTGTTGTACAGTACGGAAAACTTTCCGATTATTTCCAAAGTTTTAATAGCTTCAATAGAGTTATGTTTTAACTAGCTTCAATTTCACTATTCAACTAATGTGTGAACCCTGCGTCCCATAACACACATATTCACCCTTGATAAGGAATCATACTACATGTACGTTGTCATCCCTGAGGGTTAACGTAGACAGCATATCTCGTCAGAACTAAGGTTTAGCCTTGGCTTCGAACAATTTGGCACTATAATGCGTTAGTTGGACCGGGGATGGACAAACCCTTATGGAGTTAAATAAATGCACTTCTGTGTTTAGTCTGGTGTGAGTAGGGATTGGAAGACCTTCATTATTATCTTAGAGCTACGGGTGACAAGGCATCTGCATAACGATTCCTCATCAAGGATGAATCAGGTTTCAGATCAGGATCAGAATCAACTGTGTGCTCACTTGTCACCCTCAATATAATCAAAAATGCTCCGCTACTACATCTGGTACTGTACTGTTTTGTATCCAAGAAAGTCTGCAATCCAAATACTGACTAGGAAACATTGAGACCCTCACAAAACCGACAGACGAAATACTCAACTATTGATTGATTGATTCAGTCAATAGTCTATATACTGTATAGATTATTAATCTGCCAAAAAGTAAATTCTGTTGAAAACTTATAGAAAACGGGACAAAATAATGTGACATTTGGGAAAGCTTACAAATTACTGACAACGGTGTGAAGGAAATCGTTACTAAGCAGAACTTTTACTTATAAATTAAGGTAAGGTAGGTAGAAGCTATTAATTAAATAGCTTTCAAGGCTTCCAAGATGCTTTTGTAACAAAGTACAATATAATATTGTAAAGCATAAGCCGTACACCGCAGCATCTTTTAGGAATTTTCCTAAAAGTAAACGTATTTAAACAAAATATGTAGAAGACATTATCTAAGGAGTCAACATATACCATATCTAAGTAGAACAGTGTCTAAGCTTGACAGTGGTAGAGCAACACTGCAATTTGTTTCTAGAATGCAAAATGAATGGGTCAGCTCGATGATGCAGTACCTCGCCCTCACAGAATGTCAGCGTAAAATAGCAGCATAATGCTGCTGTGTTTCCTCTGGTGAGTATAGGGATCCAGAGACCTTCATTACTAGCGAGGAGGCATTCTATTTCAGTTCCCAATGGTAACAACGCATTATGATTGCTTGTCAAGGATGAATGTAGATGTCATGGGCCACAGGAATTACTTGCCATCGGGTGAACTGTGTGCTCGTTTGTTACTCACAATGTAATAAAAAAATAAATCATGTTCTCGGTCGTAAAAGCAAATATAGTGAAGGAATTTGCATGTCTAAGCAATAATTGAAAAAAAATGGCTGCGTGGTGGATTATGCTCTGAAATCTCTCTAGAGAGGAGGTCGTTGACCAATAGTGGAATTTGTATATATAGGCTGATATTTTACTTTTTCATCTAAATTAAGAATTGTATTGTATTATTTAACATTTTGTAATAAATAGTTAAAATAAAATCATCATTAATTCGTATCGTTTGCTGTTTATATGACGTTGAACATTACAACTATACGACTACTAATTAGACCTCTTTAGACATAGTCCACTAGCGGCTCTACACTGGTTTAGTGGACTTGACATGTCTTGAATTTTATCTCTAAGGCACGCAGATTTCCTAACAATATTTTCCTTCACTGCCGAGTTGTTGGTAATTCAGAAAATTGCAATTAATAATTGCATTGGCGCCGGCGACGGGGATCGAAGTCGGTTTGTTAATGTACAGTGAAATTGAAAGTGTGCGTTTAGATACTTTTTTTTATTACATGAGAGTTACAAACGAGCACACAGTTCACCTGATGGCAATAATTCTTGCAGCCCATGACATCTACATTAATGATTGGCAAGGAATCATAATGCGTTGTCACCCTTGAGGACTGAGATGGAATGCCTCGTCACCAGTAATAAAGGTCTCCGTATCCCTTTACTCACCAGTCGAAACACAGCAGCGTTATGGTGCTATATCACGCCGGTATACTGTTAGGGCGTGGGCCTACCCCGGTCAAGCTGACCCATTCATTCTGCAGTTAGAAACAAACTGCACTGTTAATAAGAGTTGTCAAACTGAGATATCACAGCGCACCATATAGAACAATAAAGTCTAATCGGTCCCTTAAAAGCTTGTCTTAAATCATCATCTTCACAGCCTGTCCATAGTCCGCTGCCGAACGTCCCCCATAGATTGCCACAAAGCACGATCCTGAGCCTAGAGCAGAAATAATATCGTAAAATTTAAAATATCAAAAATGTTTTTTTTTCGGTCTGATAGCCACTGTTAGCCCGAGGGCTTTTACAGTTTCACCGGGTTGAGTAGTGGGTAACCAGCACAAGGGCTCTCGAGAGGGAGCCACACCTTGGATCGTTACCCTGTTTCGCGAGAGCGTCTGTCTCGAGGGTGCCCGAGAGCGCACGGTCAGTTGCTTCTGACAGAGGATTATTGTGTAAAATGTGTCATTCAATTACTATATGTCATTTTTAACAGCGTAATTATACGGCGCCGTGGCTTAGTTGGTTAAAGCGCCTGTCTAGTAAACAGGAGATCGCGAGTTCGAATCTCGCCGGGGCCTCTATAAAAATTAACTTTTTGAATTTTTTTTAAATGACTTCATGAAAAAAAGTAACGTACACTACAAAATACAAAAATCTATTCCCGAAATAGTAAACACAAAGAAAACAAGACTTAATGTTTATATATATATACAAGAGCTATTAATATAATTAAGAAAAACATGTTACAAATACTTAAAATTTTAATGTTGGCGATTATATCGACAGATATCTAGTATTAAAGAAATCAATATGCCCTTCTGACTAATTTTTATATGCAATTAGACTAAAGGATTCACGTGATTTTAAATTATTTCAGTGGTCCATTGAAGAATGCAGAAGCTCTGAGAACTCCACCTCTCTCGAGAGGTTTCCGATTATAATCCACCAAGCAGTAAATTTTTTAATTATTTCGTAGACATGCAAATTCCCTCACGATGATTGCTTTTTCCACCGAGAATATGATTTTTTTTTATTACATTGTGAGTAACAAACGAGCACACAGTTCACCTGATGGCAAGTGATACCAGCGGTCCACGACATCTACATTTATCCTTGACAAGGAATCATAATGCAGATGCGTTGTCAACCTTGAGGAGTGAGATGGAATGCCTCGTCTCCAGTAATTAAGGTTTCCGGATCCCTACATTCACCAGACGAGACACAGCTACATTATGCTGCTATTTTGCACTGGCATTCTGTGAGGGCGTGGTCCAACATCGGTCGATCTGAGCCATTCATTCTACATTCTAGAAACAAACTGCAGTGTAGTTCTACCACTATCAAGGTTAGACACTGTTCTACTTAGATATGGTATATGCTGACTATAATAATGTCTTCTACATTTTATGTATAAATACGTTTACATTTTCTTAAAAGATACTACGAAACTTGGCTTATGCTTTACCATATTATATTGTACTTTGTTACAAAAGGATCTTGGAAGCGTTGAAAGCTATTTAATTAATAGCTTCTCCTGCCTTACCTTATTTTATAAGTAAAAGTTCTGCTTAGTAACGATTTCCTTCACACCGTTTTCACTAGTTTGTAAGCTTTCACAAAATGTTGTTTTCGAACTCTTATAACGGAATTGTTCAATGTATTTTAAGAGAAAAGATTAAAATTGAAAAATACCCTTTTATTGGTTAAGATATAAAATTATAATGATTTATTTATTTATTTACTCTTTATTGTATTAACCTTAACAAAGTTAAATGTTCACAAAGGGTGGACTTAATGCCAAAGGTAATGACAATACACGATTATTTAGGAAACTCGGTAGACGTGTGTCATGGATGGAGATTGGGATTGAACCGTTTGTCTCATGTGGGACTTAAGTTTATCTTTGCGTATAGGAATTGGATCGTTTTCAGTGAAAACTAATCTAGACAGAAATTTGACACAATCGTGACAAAATTGGTGACAATCGGGCACACAGTTCATGTAACGGTAAGTGACGAGTACTGCCCATGATAGCCACGTCTATCCTCGACCAATATTTAAGATGCTGGCATGAATAGCCACTCCTGATAAATGAGACGTAATTTCTCGTTTCCTGTAAACAGGTCTCCAGATCACCTACACTCACCATCCGAAACACAGCAGTACGTTCAACAAAGGCCTGAGTCCAGGAATATGGTAATATAATGGTAGAGGCGACTGTCTTACTGCGACAGCAGGACTGATACATACTCAAACGATGAACATATACAATCCCAAAAATTTGTAAGGATTTGTCCTGTTGTCGTTTAAATTTTTCGACGCCTACGTTATAGGAAAAACAGACAGAAAGAAAGCTGCATTTCAGAGAAACTGTAAAATTTTTGTTTAGTAATAAGAATCATATAGAGCTTGCTTGATATTAATGAGTCGTGTAATCATTGAGATGCATCTATGACGCAGTTCTAATGGTTGCTAAAACGCATCTTTGAAGGGTTATTACTTTTTTTATTTTATCGAGGGTGAGAAGAGAGCAAGCACGCAGTTTACCTAATGTAAGTAATTCCAGCGGCTCGTGACACTCACAATTATCCTCGATATTCGTGATGCGTTGTCACCCCTGAGTGCTTCATCACTAGTAACAAGCGTCTCCGGCACCCTACATTCACCAGACAAAACACAGCAGCATAGGCAACAGCTGATCCATTAATTGCAACTAGAAACTCGAAATCGAAATTGAAATGATTCGCAAGACTAACGAATAAATATTTTTTTTAGAGATATTCATAGTTCAATATTAAACCAAGTAATAAATAATCGTTTTCATTAAAAACAAAAGCTCTAATATATTTTTTTATTTTTATTAGGCCGTTAAATTGGAATGTTATGGATGGTTGTAAGTGGAAGAAACCGATTATAAATTTTACGACGCGGCGTCTAGACATTTGTCAGCTCACTATCGAACGGGGGCTTTATTAAAATAACATAAAAGCTCAACCCTAATACATTTTTATTCATTGTAATGGAATACTATAATTCATTTAGACATATGATGATATATTAGAATTTAATAGCGATGCCGATAAAATTCTCTTATTTATCATCTTGAGTATTTTAAGTCTATATTTATTTAAACTTTACTGGTCACACCTTAAACAATGGGATACAAAGGGCGAACTTAATGCCGTAAGGCATTCCCTACCAGTCAACCTGTGGCTTGGAGAGACATTGTGCTAGGTGTAGTATTTACCATATATATGTATATATATATATATATATATATATATACACGATATCTTAACTGAAGATATCTTTATCAACATTACGGTCAGGATGATCAACTTAGCGACATAACCTGAGCAGTAGACGCTGCCTTAAAACTTACATACATGCATAACAAAGATTAAAAATGCACATCTATTGTCAACTCTGAGGAGTGAAATGGATTAATTCCAATCGTAATGGAGTCCTCTGACAACAACGTTATGCTGCTATTTTGCCACTGATAATAAATGGTCCTTCCTAGCCGGATAAAATAGAAGACGACACGAGAGAAGAAAGAAATAAATAAAAAGTAATGGACACCTAATGGACCGCAGTCATAGCTTATAAGGTGAACTATGTGCTGTGTATAATATTATATAAAAAGAAAGATCCATACAAAATCTTAACTCTGTAGTGTATTTGTTGTGTAGTTAACATTAAAAAGGATAGTCACTTAGTGTTTAAAAATTTGAAATGTAATTTTGAGCCATAATTTTAAAACATTTAATTTAAATAATTTTTAACAGTAGTAGAGCTACACTTCAGTTTGTTTCTAACTGCAGAATTAATAGGTTACCTCGACCGGGGTAGGACCACGCTCTCACATAATACCGGCATGAAATAGCAGCATAACGCTGCTGTGTTTCGTCTGGTAAGTGAAGCGATCCGGAGACCTTTAATACTGGTGACGAGGCATTCCATCTCAGTCCTCAAGGGTGACAACGTATATGCGTTATGATTCCTTGTGGAGGATAAATGTAGATGTCATGGGCCGCAAGAATCACTTAACATCAGGTGAACTGTATGCTCGTATGCAACTCTCAATGTAATAAAAAAAAATAGCACACCTATATGTTTAGGTACAAATCAACCTGACCTTTAACTATTGGGTAGACGAAGTATAACAGAAAAAACAAAAGTACATACAACGAGTATACCTGCTTTTTACATGTCTATCATGATTGGATAAATTTGTTATTTTAATAATGAAACGTACAATTATCTTTATGAACTTAGCTTCTAAAATTATTGCAATAAATACAAAGTATGGACATTCAAGTCTGTGTTTTCTATGTTAGCCATGTCCCGTGTCCCTGACACTACATTCATACTTTCTTTCGAAATTTTTAAGCAATAGATTAAGTCTCTGAGGTCGATTATTAACGTAAAGTAACTAAAATTAACTATCCTCTCAAAGTATTTTTAAAAAGGAAAAACAAACACATCTTCATGGATCCCAAATATTTCCAAAATCTCTACAATCTTGACTGAAATCCACCCCACACCCACACATTTCAAACATTATATTTCATACAATACATTATATATATTAAAGTAATGGTCTTTATTAATTCCGTGTTTCCGTAGACTTATTAATATCAAAGAATAAAATATAAGTTTCGTAAATATTCTGTTTACAGAAATCTGTTGTTAACAATTGGAAATAATTGCTGCGAGCAGTTCACCTAAAAATTAAAAGTAAAATATGCTGTTCAACTGATGGTAAGTGATTGCTGTGTGAATGACACATACTTTCATCCTCGATAAGGTATTAAAATACAGATGCGTTATCATCTCTGAAGCTTTGCTCTAAATGAATCCGTAAATTTAAACTTAAAGCTATCCAACAACTTTTATGGAAAGTGCACAAATGACAGCTACTTACAATACAATTTTTTACAATTTTTATTTCGCAATACGATCAGCGGCGTACAATTGATTTATTTATTTATTCTTTATGTTCCTTATACAACAGGTTTACAAGGGCGGACTTAATGCCCAGTGGCATTCTTTACCAGGCAAGAGAATATGTTCGTTCATTCTTTCACTCAAACAACATGTTTCAAACAAGGAAATCACCGTAAACTAGGTCCACTTACTCATCTGAAATTCCACGCTCAATAAATTATGTGACTTAAGAAAAGATGACGTAATTTTACTATAGACGAAAACAAAGATAATTTAAGTTCTTGAGCATCCACTATATCTTCACTTATACTTTACTAAATTATTATTTAATTACACCTACTGAACATACGTTGAAACAAAATGAAAATGATAAATATTATATGTCTATTTCTTTGTAAGACTTTCTAGGATAATTGGCATTAAAGGACGGTGGAGCAAAAAGATGTTGGATTTACTGATTTCATAAAATAGTTTTCTTTTCAGTTATAAAATATATATATAAAAGTTATAAGATATATATATATAAAATATTAAAAATTATAAAACTTCCCCGAGGCATTTTCGGAATATATGTTACCTAAAAACTAAGATATTTGTAAAGTATAGACTCTACATTCGGTTGTCCGAAAATTGTTTCGAATGAGAACAGTTCCCGGGAGCACTTTTCAGTAATTTTCCAAATTGGCCCATTTCCCATTCACCTGGTAGGTCGGTTTAATTCTAGGGGAAATTTATTTTAGCTTTCTATTCTAGGTTTTTATGCGGTGCTCAAATAGTGTGTTTCTAGGTTCTTTGTTCACGTCCGCGTAGGCGAGGTAGAGGTCAGAACGTTTGACTAATGAATCACTCGTTCTAAGTTCTAATGTCAAATATCAAAAGATTAAATTTTGCATCTGTATGTATTATAATCGTGTCCGTATCGCTGACACTGCATCAAGGATTCCCGTGACATCATCGTTACTTTTTATGCGGTGACTTTAAGGTATCGTTTAATATTTTGTATAAAGCTACCCTATTATCAGTTTTCTTTAGCGCTATAAAGTTATGTAATCACTACAGTAATATTGTATAATATAAAATCGATAGTTCTTATATGATGTGTAATAGTGGTACAGCTACACTGCAGAACAAATGGATAAACTCGACCGGGGCCACGCCCTCACAGAACACCGGCGTGAAATACCAGCATAACTGCTGTGTTTCGTATGGTGAGTAAAGGGATTCGGAGACCTTTATTACTGGTGACGTGGTATTCCATCTCAATCCTCAATGGTGAAAACACATCTACATTATGATTCCTTGTCAAGGATGAATGTAGATGTCATGGGCCGCAGGAATCTGTGTGTTCGTTTGTTACTCTTAACACTAAAAAAATTAAAAATTCAACTAATCAAAATCTCTTAGTTTTTAACAATTGAGCTTTGGATACTGAACAACTGTTGGAAATTTTGTAACTTATTATTCAAAAAAAACAACTAGTTTCTTGGCGTATCTTTTCGCTAGAAGCTACCTTCCGAACCGGTGGTCCCATTAACTATCTTGACGATTCAAAATTATTTTGTTTAACCTGAATAAAGCTTCTTTTGATTTGATTTGAACCGATAACTGAAGGGGAACAAAGGTTGACAACCTCATATTGGCATATTGAATACAGTTATTTTAGTAAATATTAGATTTAAATAACATTGTCTATATTGAAAAAAAGAACACGTTATAATAATACGCGTTGTAAACAGATCAACCTGTTATTTGCCAAAATACAACTTTACGTGTACAAATGTCCATGTCAAAGTGTGCTGTTTATGGTAATTTTTAAATGTTCATTTTACTATATATAGATACTTTTTATATGTTGTTATGTGTACGGATCGTGGCCATAGCCCCGACGCTGGCACAAATGCTGATCTACCAAACGCTTCACGGTGTAGGAAAAAGTCGTGAAGAACCTGCACGTGTATGAAATAAAGAAATAATTCGAATACATGTGAAGTGTGCCAAACTGCAGTGTAGCCGCGCGGTAGACTGACAGCCTCACTACTACAGCAGGGCCCACCAGTGGCTCGTTTTTTTTAAATTACATTGAGCTTAACAAACTCAGACACAGATCACCCGATGGCTTTGATTCCTGCGGCCCATGACATCTAAATTCATCCACATAAGATGCGTCCCCTCGAGGACTGAGATGGAATGCCTATCATATAAAAATCATATCATACCATAAATCTGACCTTAAGCATGGTTACTTAAGTTACTTAAGTACAGTTCATAAACTGTTCTCGGCAAGTATTCGAAATGCGATGTCACCGCCGATGACGATGAAAGGTATCTTTATTAATAATTAGTATTTACTACCAGTTTGTTTTAACTGGTTTAACTTCTATAACTTCAATTGTATTAACTTTATTTTAAGAGTAAAAACATTTTCGCTGGTCTATCACGTCTCCACGACATTTATAAAATTTCTAAGTTATAATTTATCATCAACTCAAGTCTTCGGCTATTATGAATGGAAACTTACTCTGAAATATGTCTTTTAAGTTTTTATACAGTTCGAAAAGTTTGAAACAAGAGTTTATGGATGACTTCGAGTGTCGGAACATTATTATTCACTTTAAGTCCCTCGTCTAGACTTGTCAACGCCTTCGGAATGGCTATTATCGATGATATGTATGTATATATATATATATTTATATATATGTCACCAGCCAACCACTCCATAGTCCACTGCTTAGCCTGCCAAGGTTCACGTTCATGAACCTAGCATAAAGACATAGCCTAAGACTCCGACGTCCAACTATTACATCATCAACGTTATTGAAGTGATGAAAATCTATACATTTATATTATAAACAATATATATATATCATCATCACAGTGATTTAAACATGGTTATACAAGTGATATATGATACCACTGACCCTCTGTCTAATGTTGTAATTCCGGTACATCATTAGGATTTAAAACGATTCGCAAATTAATTTAAGTGGCGTATTAGAATCCGGCTATACAAGGCAAATAGATATGAAGTGGACAAACCAGTTAGGTCACGAAAACTCGAATAGAACTTTTTGTTATAAGTCATATTAGTTATCCAATAGAATATTGATGTAGTCTGATAACGGACACCCGAAGTGTTATACATAATATAAAAATAAATTCATTCGTTCCGTTAAAGCTAAACTTCGGTACTAAATATAATTTTCTGTCTGTTCCACAGTCGTGAAGTAAAACTAATCTGATATTATATTATTTAGGTGTTATCACTATCTTTTATTTGAGTCAAATAGTGTATTGAATTTGTGTGTGATTTATTTCTAATAAAAATAGCGACAAACAAATAAAAAACTTGAAATTATTGACTTATTTAACTTGTTTGTGACTTCTTTTAATTGAGTTAAATTAAGACTTTTTTATATTTGCTGTAAGATTCACTGGAACATTGTAAAACGAGGATTTTAATGCTGAAAATATCTTGTGTGTAAAATATGTTTATATAAGAATATTAAATGCACATAATTCTTTTGTGTCATATCTTCTTATATTCTAAGTTAGTTTATTGTGTACGATTACAACTTCAAACCAATAATGATGTATGTTCTTTCCGTGGTATTAATCGTTTGTGTTTCACAATTTGGTGATAGTTTTTGTGAACCTGATGGATTAAATGAAACGGACCTTGTGCTCACGTTTTTGGTAAGTGACATATATTTCCGCTATATATAAATTTGCAATTATAAATCTGATTAAGCCTAGATTCGGTGAGTGGGTCGAAATAAATTTTATAAAAAGTAGTTCTACGCTAAAATAACCTTGTATCTTATCTTTATCTTGAGAGATTTATTGTAATTTCTTTTTATATATTATTTTCGACAGTGGTAGAGTTTCATCTCGTGAGTGTAGGTATCCAGAGAACTTTATTACTGGTGACGAGGCATTCCATCTTAGTCCTCAAGGGTGACAACGCATCTGCATTATGATTCCTTGTCAAGGATGAATGTAGATGTCATGGGCCCCAGGAATCACTTGTCATCAGATAAACTGTGAGCTCGAAAAATAGAAGAGAAAAAAATTATGTATGAATGCGAAAAAAGCCAACTACTTAACTTTTTATGATGATGAAGTCCTCCCGGTCTATTTGGACCACGGCGATATCTTCTGGATATTGCCAGATGACATCAACTGCGCAGCATAGTTTATAGTGCCGTGAGCATTTGCGCAAATACAGAATCACTCACTCAACGTCCCCTTCCCTATTCTGATTTTATAAAAAATTCTTGCACAGGGCACGAAGATCAGGGGAAGGTTAAGATCATGTACACGGAACATATGGTACACACAACACACTCAGGATCGAACCCAGGACCCGTGAAGTAGCAGTCACCATTAAACCACCGTCAAGATTTATTCATATATTATTTATTAGTAAATGGGATTTAAGTTTTACCCGGTGTGATCACGTGATACAATGAGGTTCAGAAAGTTTTTCTATAACTTATTAAGTAATATGAAGTTGGACGTTCTAGTAAAGTAACAGCCTATACATATAAATCCCACTAGTGGACATAGGCCTCTTGAAAAAAAAATGTCATCATTCCAAAACGTTACAGATGAATATCTAATCAGATCAAAGTGAGGTTCTGATACGAATGACGCAGGCTATACAATTTAGCAAACAAATATTGCCCCCATTTGAAAACAAAATCCAGATTCCTTATCAAGGAAGCTTGTAGACATCCACGCCACATGGAGTCACTTTCCTTGGTCTAAAAGAATCGCCTAATATCAGGTAAAATGGAGTTTTATAATTGGCTACGTGTATCAAACAGAATACTAACTGTACGTCGATTTTGATCTCTGTGATATCATCCCGATGTTACCAAATGACATCAACTGCAAACACACAGGAATTCAACTGTCGCAGCCTAAACTATTGTCAAGCATGTGTAATATGAGGAAATATATGAGGAAAGTTCAAATGCAGTGTCAAACACGATGGATATATGTACACTACCAAACACGAAAACAACAATATCGAACCCAGGAACTGCGACGCACCATCTAGATACTCTAACCTTCCATCTTCTGTTATAGGTACACCGGCATGGTGACAGGACGCCTGTACCTCAGTATATGTATCTGAGCGACAAGCCCGAAGTATTGGAAAATATAACACGACCTCTGGGATATGGACAACTTACAATCGTAAGATATTAACATTTTGCCCTTGATATTATTATTATTATTTTTTTGTTTTATAATATAGGCGGCAAACGAGCATGCAGCCCACCTGATGGTAAGTGGTCACCGCCGCCCATGCGGTTCCAACTAATTCACAATCTAAACATCGATTAGTAAGGACTCTTTAACGAAGTAGTCAGATTTTAGTTCTTATGGGGTGAAATTATTGCACAGCTACCAAGCCCTTTATTATAAATAATTAAAAAAAAAGAAATACCCCTGAGAGAGATACTCAGAGATGAGAATACGTCTCCCTGGTTCTTCGTCGAAGATGAGTTGTCTTTATTCTTTGTTCTTTATTTTGTCTCCCTTTCTCATTAACAGAAGCATGAGGGTGACAAATAAGCACACATTTTACCTGGCGATAAGTTATAATTACGACTCATGAACATTCACCTTCAACAATGATTCAAAATTCAAATGCGATGTAAACCTGTGGAGGGTTGCATGCCTGAAATTTTTATAATTTCGCGTTTATACTTTGCTAGGCGCTTCCTTGAATATACTAGATGGTAGAGCCACGATGCGAATTATATAAATAAAGCCAGAATATATTTCAAACCATCTATTATTTGGTCAATTTTCATTTAAAAATGACTGGCAAACAGACCCGATTTTGCCTATATTTTCAATTTACTTATTTTTATGACAAATGTACATATATAAATTATATACACATATCTGTCTTGAAAATCCGTCAATAAATCTATTCACTAATTTTTAAAGTAAGCGCATGCAGGCGGACAAACACGAGATAATTTTGATACACAAGCTTTAATAGCTCATTTCTTAAAACTTCTTGTCAGGGAAGAAAGGTTCTCGAGTGACCTGCACTTAAATATGCCTTGGAGAAGAGATTTTATTTTAGATAAGTCTAATTTCTGAGATAACGACGATGAATATAGACTATTTACCACTACTGGCCGTTGAATTTGTAACCGTAAATAATGTTGTTATAGATAAATAACTTTTCTATCTTTGCATCTACCAATATTTTCTCACGGTCACCCAGTGTTTACTAGCAGATAATACTACTGGGCATTAACTCCACCCTTGTAAGCCTTATTTAAGAGCAAACGAATAAATAAATAAATATTAGACATACAGTCCTTTATCGCACGACAACCTTATTAGTAAGGAAATGGAGCCATTCTCTTACCCCACTACATGACGATGGAATATAAATGGACATTATTTAGTGCTTATTCAAAGCAATGCGAACACATGATTTATCATTGGAAATTTTCAGATTAATGGCGTTATTTAAAACTAGAGCATTTCCTATTCGCCATAAATGACTGACTTGTAGATGCTATAAGTTATATGTTTTGCTACTGGCTGTTCGCTCTAGCCCGTAGTCTGGACTTCCGTTGCATATTCAGCGAGCCGTGGCAGTTTTGTCGGAAACTTTTTGAATCAAGTTGAATTTTAATGCACGCTGTTTGAGAACTGAAAAAGTTTAGGTTTGAATTGATAGCGCTTTGTTGTATAATTGCTAGCACAAATTATACACTATAATGCACTAGCGTTATTTTTTATTGTAAACCATAACTATGGAACTCAGACATTGTCCTTCACAGCTGGTCATGAGGAAGCCCAAAGTCACTCAACAAGCAATGGAGAAGGATATGTTCAGTATTTATCTTTGTGATCGAATTCGAAAGGATCAGTAAATTGAAGTTACATTAAGCCGGACATATAGCTGGTTAAACCGACGACTACTGGAGAAGAAATGTCCTCAAGTAGCCTTGTATTGGCACTACACTGTGCGCGAATTTAATAGTTCAGCATCGTACTTTGTAATCTGTAGATGAGACTTATGAATAGTAGTCGACAAGTGATGGGCTGAGATGATAATGATGCTGATTAGAAAGACAAGACCGTCTATGGAAACTGCAAAAGTTCTTAACTTAGTGTCTTTCAATTTTATTCACAAAAAATTGCGCAAACAAAGAGGCACTCGAGTGTCAACGACACGGGACGTACTCACTACCTAAAGTCATTAACACGTACGCTATTAACACAGTTACACAGATATATTTACTGATACTAAAATAACTGTCTACCTTGTTTAACGTATAAGAGTCGGCTTATCAAACATAATATTTTAGATACTATTAACGAACACACAGCTCACCTAATGGTAAAAGATAACTGTGTCCCGTGACATCTAAGGATGTAATCTTCCTGAACTATCCTAAAACTCAATGATCTTTGATTTTTTATAATAAACACAAACAAGTATACAGTTCACCTTTTAACAAAACAATAATTTGGAGTGGACCTGGACCTCATAGGCCTCATAGATGTCATCTACACCCACCATCAACAAAGATTCAAAATTCATGCGTTCTCAACCCTAAGGAATGAGTTGGAATGTCTCGTTACCATGCGAAACACAGCAGCGTTATGTTGCTAATTTTTTGATTTGATTTAAGATTTTTTGCTTCCTAATGGGGTCTTCTGGCTTTAACAGCCTTTGTTTTTCTTATAGTACGCTGCCGCCCCGATCTTTTCTGGTCTTCGAGAGTGGAAGTCTTGTTGTATCTGTTGATAGTACGATATACGAACATACGGCTGATACCAAGCTTTTGAAGTGTCTGGAATATGACCGACGGCTCCATACACACTTTAGGCAAGGCGATCACTGCAATCCTATTTCCTTTAACACCCCATTCCATATTGTAATTTGATAATGAACACGAAAAAATATGTGAAATGGCGCAAAATCTAAAGAAGTTATTAAAATAATATACGTGTTTCAAATTCTGAATAATTAAAAAGTTGAAAAATAGAAAAGTTTTTATGTAACAGAATTTATGGCCAGTAATATATAAATAAATATATATGTACCTCTTTTTTATAAAGTGTGACCAATAAAGTTTAATAAGTAATGAAGCAATTAATAAAATCATTTAATGTTATTACTTATTTTTAGGTTGGAAAGCGTAGGGCATTCGAACTGGGCAAATTTATCCGCAGTAGATATGGTGATTATCTTTCCGCTCAGTATAACACCTCGGAGATCTACATCCGATCCACCGACTCCACGCGTGCTAAGATGACGGTGCTGATGGCGATGGCTGCGGCATACCGACCTGAAGGGCACAGCTGGAGTCAAGATATCAAATGGGTGCCTGTGCCCTACACTACCATGCCATTGCAATATGACTTTGTAAGTTAATTTTTTTTATAGAATAGGTGACAAACACCTCACCTGATGATAAGTGATTACCGCTGCCCATGAACATTCTTAACAGGAGAGAACTCGCAGATGCGCTGCCTTTAAGAAAGGTGTCGGCTCTTTTCTTGAAGGTCTCTAAGTCGTACTGATTAAAATATACCGCTGGCAATAGCTGATTCCACGGAGTAGTTGTTAGTGACAGAAGAATTCGCGTAACTCACAGTGGTAGATTGCCTACCATCGAGATGATGATGACGAAATATTGAATTCTGTTGTGATCTACGATGCTTAAACTCAGCGGCTGGGATCAATCCGAACATCTACTTAGAAAATTTCTCATGGTAAGTTCGCCTTTTACAAAAAAAATATAAAACAAGAAAGTATTACCTTTGTTTTACAAATCCTCTTCTATCGTTTGTTACTCTAAGCATGAGATATAAATCTGATGTATATATATTTTTAGATAATGGGTATGAACTGTCCGAGGTTCTTGGAGCATTTCGCTAAAATTTCTAGCACCTACAGCCCCGAGATGGAGCGATACCACAGCGTCGCAGATCGACTCTCGTCTGAACTTGGGCGTGACCTGAAACGTACTCCAATAGAGCTTTACTTTGCTTACGACGTGTTCATGAGCCAGGTAATGTTTTTACATAATTTTTGTTTTTTTATTTACCTATTTCTACTACGATGTTATTGGTGTGTATGGGGAACGTTTGTTCAAATATTATATATATTAGTTTAGTAACTAATGTAATATGAAAAATGCTAGTGCATCTGCTCGCGATTTCTTCTGCGTGGATTCTGAAGTCCACGTGAATTCTGAAATTCGGTCCAGAGAGAAATGAAAATGTATGTGACGACATTGTATGAATATATTATTTTCCGCCAGCACGTATAAGTTTTCGGTACTCGTACTTCTCGTATCTCACAGGATTTAGCTTTATGTCGGTTGCTCAAGGGCATCCAGTGAAGTCGTGGGCTGTTGCTAATGAACATAAATTAATAATTCGTATCAATTCGTTACACATCTCATTTATTCGGGATAAAAAGTATTCTGTGTTAATTCAGATTATAAACTACCTGTGTGCCAAATTCATATCCTTTCGGCCCTTTTTGCGTGATTGAGTAATAAACGCACAAGCTTTGATATTCATAGTAGAATGTGTTTTATCATTACTCATGTATTTTTTTTTATTTAACTAATAGTACTTTTATTGATTGACTTCGTAAGATTTACAGTTGAGAATGTCTCAGGGTGCCTTTATAAATCACTGTATAAGAAGATTAAATAAATAAAAGTGTAAATAAACATTTATTACAAACATAACTATATATATATCTATGAGAATGAATGTGGATGTTATTTCAGATACACATGGGTCTACCTGTTAAGCCATCGATTCAAAAAATGATGCCGGAAATTAAACTCGCAGCGGATAAGGCATTTGATCTCTTGTTTGGGAATGACACCATGCTACCTATGCAAGCTGGTAAGTGTCAAGATTTATATATGTATATTTAAGTATATCTTTACGTATTTATGATAGTAATTAAATTTTTATATATGTTTTATTCATTATTATTATTATTATTACATTGAGTTTAACAAACGAGCACACAGTTCATCCGACGGCTGAAGTGATTCTTGCGGCCCATGACATCTACATTCATCCTTGACAAGGAATCATAATACAGATGCGTTGTCATCCTTGAGGACTGAGATGGAATGCCTCGTTACCAGTAATAAGGTCCCCGGATTCCTAAACTTACCTTACGAAACACAGCATGCTGCTATTTTACGCTGGTATTCTGTGAGGGCGTGGTCTTACGCTGGTCAAGCAGACCCATTAATTCTGAAGTTAAAAACACTTAATCAGTAGTCTGAATAAACTGAAATTTTGCCTACGTATTAAGAAGCACTGACAACTGCGATCTTATAGGACGAATCACTATAAGAACTAATACTGCGTTTATTACGTACTTTACTAGATGAAGTGACTATTTATCAAATTTAAAACCGATGAATGCAGGCGGTTCCAGGTTGCTGCAGCAAAGATGATGATATGAAAATTATAAAAAAAAAATCCAAAAGCCTCTAAAATTTTCTAAAAACAAATACAAAGAAGAAATGCCGCAGTTGTTTTCAATATGGTTTCAATATCAAAATCTCTTGAAATTGTCATAACTCAATAGATATAATTCAATTATGTTTATTAGTCTGAAGCGTATTGAAAAATATATATTCAGTTTGTATACTGATCATAAATAAACCAAGTGATTTATATTCAAGCAAGTTTGATATCTAATTTACTTAAAAGAATTGGATTGGAAAAACAATTTAGTATTATTTGTACTTGAATAAAACCAACTCTTCTTTAATTAAATTTTATGCCCTTTATGTACTCAAAAGGTTGAGAAGAAACACCATACGTCAAATTTCTCAATCTCTATCCTTCCATATGTTAAGAATCGGTGTTTAGAGCAAACTTGTGGTTTATTAAATTTTGAAAGGACGTGATAAAAAATAAAAAAAAACACGATAAAATCCGAAATATTACTTTTATTTAAAGTATTGGAGTAATTATATTTTTAAATGTACGAGTATATAACACATATACTCGCGCAATACGTATTAAGTAGTTAATACCTTTTTAAATGTGCAAACATCGAAAGGCTTCCTTCCAAAACAGATCTGAGTTACCCTAAAGAAGATCACTTCATCGCTATCTAATATATCATATCTAAGTGATTTAGAAAATTTTAATTTTTATATTATCTTATAAGAAAAAATCTACAGTGAATCAATATACATGTACTATTATCTTCAGGTCTTCTCCTGAAAGAGTTTTTCGACGTATCATCGGCAGCTATAGCAGGGAAACCGACGCAGAAAGTGAGGATTTATTCTGCACACGACACCAACGTTTACTCCTTCGAAGCGATCTCCAGAGCCACCCCCAGGCAGGGGGCACCGCCTTACACCGCTTCATTTGCGCTAGAGTTAAGAAGAGTTAGAAAGTCTGGAAAATATGTTGTTTTGGTTAGTAAATTCATAAATATTTATTAACTGATTCATAGATTTACGAGTACATATTGAATGATGATTTCCTGATACGATCTTATGTTTATTATCAAATTACATCACCGGATATATTATAGTGGCATAAGGATTCGCACAAACACTGCAGAGCTCGTCGTACCCTTCCCTAGTTCGATGTTTTTTTTTATGGCTGATGTTAGGCTGAAAGGTTAGGGCACTCTGCCGAGACCTTTATTAATAGGTAACCCGCACAAGAGCTCCCGAAAGGGGGCCTAGGCTTGTACCGCTACCCTGGGCGCGAAGGCAACTGACTCGAGTTCGATGTAATGCATGTGCTACGTAGGAAGGTTCAGACGCAGTATCAAAGATGCGGGCCATACATCCAATAGGTGCAAATGTTGTGATAAACAAATTTTATTCCTGAACTGGGAATGGAATTTAGTATCCACGATGCAACCATCCTATTTTATATGTATTTAATTATTGAATACAATTGGCTTAAGACTGTACCTTTTGGAAATATTTGGAAGAAGACAATTCATTTTATAATTTTAGGGATAACCAATCAGCACATATTTCACCTGATTGTTTCATCTGATGAATACGGCCAATAAATTTTTTATATCTTTGTCATAGGGAAAATCTCTAAGGAATGAGAAGGAATAACTTATTGACATACACAAGACAATACAATACGGATTATGAAAGTTTTTTGCTGGTATTACACGCTTTTATTTTGTGTGGTCGTCGTTGTTGTGAGCTTGACCATTCACCTAGGAATCAGTTGCAGCGTGGCTCTACAAATCTAAAAATCTATTGACTTTTAAAAATTACACTTTAATGTACCGTGCATTGTCAGTTGTTATTTTTACCGTCACACAACAAAACAACCGGAGAAATCGACGCAATCAATCCTTTAAATAAAAAACTCACGTCCTCGGCAGCTAAGTTTCCAAGAGCGGGAACCGGATTTACTTGTGTTCGAACAGTCCTCGGGGAACTAAATGCATTCTTGTTAACCAAAAAGAAAAATACTAGCCCACAAGTAATTTAAAATTGGCATTCACTGTAAGGAGATCACATGTATGTTGCTTAACGTGCACTACATTTATTAACTTTTTCTTTTTAAGAAAAAGAAAAGGTGCCGTATATACAATTAAAAAATAAAATAAAAAAGGATCTAACAATAAATGCATAATAAACATACATAAATAAGATACATAAATATAAATATAAACACATATATAATAAATATGTTTGTTTCCAGCCGGTGTACGTGAAATCTCCAGGAGACACGGTACAGTATTTGCAGATTGAAGGTTGTGGAAGACCACTATGCGATATGGAGCAGTTCCTTAAAATCACCTCCCCTTACCTTTTGGATGTTAAGGAATGGAAAAGGAGGTGTAAATACGATGAAAACGCACCGTTCGACACCAAAGGTTTTGAATAAGAAAAAAGAAGCTGATATAAATACGTAGAGTTTAATATTTTAAGTTAAAGATAAAGATACGAGAAAGAACCTGTCATATTTAAACTGTGGTAGAACCAAGCTATAATTTGTTACTGGCTACAACTTGAATGGGTCGGCGTGACTAGGGTAGAACCGCATAATACCACTGTAAAATAGCATCATAACGCTCCTGTGTTGATCCGCTGCTGACGTATTGATTACTTATCGAGGAGGAATGTAGACTTCATGGACAATAACGCTAGACGCACTTAAAATTGATATTTTTTTTTGGCAACTGATTTAAATGAAACAATGTTAGACCGAGCTTATCTCAATACATCATTGAAAACCACTTCTAAACTGGTTCAGCCATTGTGAAGGTTACATTGCTCAAACGGACATACATACAGACAAAAAAACCTCACGATTTTATTTATTTAGTGTGACTATGTAAACATAATATGTAAACATATAAACATAATATAATTAATTGTATTAATTATATCATTGATTTTAATTATATAAATAAACATAATTAATTATATTTTCGTTTTCAAAAGAAACTAAAGGATAAGGACTTATTCTGTCAATTATTGCATAATAAACAAATTTGTACTTTATTTATATTGAATTAATTGAATAAGTTTAAATTCAATAAATTTATATCAAAAATATGTTGTTTTATTACTACGTAATAATTATTTACTATAAAATTAAGTAATGGGGAAATTTAATAATAATTATAAAGCTTATAAAAGCTTTCCGATAAATGTTTGTAGTCGAAATTTTTTTGTTGTTGACGAGATAAGTAAACGACATTGTAAAGCATAATAAGATGATGAGATGAGATTTGTCTAAACTTAAATATAGAAATACAGAAAAGAATATAAGTTTTACAAAATTTGTTATAAAATTACAACCTCACTGATATTCTTACATGGGCCAATAGCTAATAAAAAAATAATCACATAATCTTTTCCAGTCTCTGCCCACTGGCCTACAAATAGCATCGCTCCACATGGCTACAGCGCGCCGTTCACTACTGAAGAAGAAGAACTGAAGACCGAGCTCAGTGGCGTGCCATGGCAGAGGCCAATGTCCAGCAGCGGACTGGCACAGGCTGATGATGATGATGATAGTAATGATGATTACATAATCATGTGCGTTTGATGTCTTTTATAATACATCGTTATCAGTTTTTTAATTAACATAAATCAATATTCAACAAATTAGTAGCTTGTTTTACATTGGTGACGTGTATTTATAGCTTGGTTTCTTGAGCTAGAGGATAGATCGAGCTATTATGGACTCCTATTTCACGTAAAATATGCCAATATTTGTCATTTTCCATATCCGGCGACAGGATATCTTGTAAGTCTTTATTTTGATCAATCACGATTGGAGAATTTTTAACCATTTTTCATCCCACAGAGTGTGACAAACAAACATATAGTCGACAGTGGTAGCCACACGGTAGTTTGTAGGTATAGGATGAATGGGTCGGCTCGACCGGAGACTATTCACACCCTCAGAAAATACCAGCGCGAAAAGCTTTGCTTTGATTTTGCTTATGCTGTCGTATAGCGGGTTATTATACCATCCTCGAAGATGACAACGTATGTGCATCATTGTTGAGGACAGATCTCATGTGTCAGCCGCAGTCAGCCACAGCAGTGAGTTCATCTTTCTCCTACACCTTTTCCCATTTACTGGTGATCGGCCATCCTTGTCCGCATTGTGCATGTAGAACAGTTGAATGGCTAAACGTAATAGTCTGATGAAAAATATTACTATACAAGTTATTTGCACAAGCCAGCTAGTTAAAGGGAAGCCACATCAATTGACATTCAGGTGTCGACAGCTCCGGTCGATTTCAGCATTCGCTCCAAACTCCGCAATACTGATCGCAATATTCACACATGAATAATTTATCCCTCCATTTTATATCTACGCGAAGGTGGAAAAATGTTAGTTTTGGATAAGCTCCATTTCGATGTATAGTTATTAGTATTCACTCACTTGACTTGAATTTATTTATTCTTTATTTGAACAAGTAAAGCAAACTGACAGAATGGAGGACTTAATGCCAAAAGGAATTCTTTACCTTTGGGTTGAGCAGAGAATATATTGTGGGAGCAAGATACTTTTTAATTTAATTAATATAAAAACGTTATAAATAATAATTAAAAGTAATAACTTAAACATATACATACATGTTTAAACACATATATTTATATACTTACATACATAGACTACAGAATCTGAATTGTTTAAAGCGGTAATATTTTTAATCAATTAAAAATCAAAATGAAGTCATTTGAAATGCCTTTGTTTATTGTCGTATAAAATAACAAAAACCTTATAGTTTGAGGTTCTCATTGCAAACAAAAAAAAAATCGCAAGCAAACTAAGTACAAGCCACAGAAGTAAAACTTATTTAGCTATCTACACTTTGACTTGTTTTTATTTGAGAAAAAGAAAAGAGTATAACAAAAACACAGCATAATTTTCATCACAAGGATATGGACAAGTACCTATTTTACGTATTGAGGATGACAAACAAAGACTCGGTTCACCTGATGGTGAGTAGTGCCTCCGCTTCGTGGAAATCACATTCTTCCTTGACAAGGAATCATAATACAGATGCGTGAATCACCTATGAGGACTGAAATACCTCGTCTCTAATATACATCCGTACGCTCACCAGACGAAATATAGCTGTGTTATGCTCCTATAACGTACTCCTCCGGTCGAGACGACCTTAATGCTGCACCTAAAAACAAATTTCAGTTTATTTCTACCGAACAAAACACTCGTTCAAAAAAAATATGGAAATGTAATTTTATTTCTAGTGACGTTGTTGTGTTAGAAATCTTAACGACGTGATGCTGCAGAGATGTAATCAGACAGAATTGATTCCAATTTGCTGCAGCAGCTTTTGGCTGAAATCCAATTACAAGTTGTATATTCCCTTAGTCGTGTACCTACTGTTGAAAATAAAAGGATTCTTTAATTTGCTACGAATTAAAGAGATATTCATTTTGTCTCCCATATCGTAATGATTAGTTTTTCATTACTATCAATTTGTTTTTATATCGAGCTGGACCTGGGGACAACAATATGTCCCCAGGTTCACTATCCTGAACTATCAGAACTCCTTTTTAATCCTTTAGGCTTATACGACAGACAGGTTAACCCTACCTTGACTCTATTCTATAAGCCCAGGAGTAAAGGGTTGCTATTTGCAACCCAAGTATGCTGTTGGAACTCAAGAGCAACATTTATTAAAAATAAATTTGTCAAAGGAATCTTCAGAACTTATTTCCAAATTATATTAAACACATAAAGAAGGTTTAAAGGAGAAAATAACACTAACAAAACGAACCAAAGGATTTATGGGTAATCCAATAAAAGCAATTGAAGAAAATCTTATTAGAATAATCCGATTAGCTGTACCTTAGAAAACGTATTACTTTCAACACATGAAAATTCAGAGAAATGTTTATTTTCTTAATACGCTCAAATTTGAATATATTTAGTTCTTTGAATTCCATACAAATAAAAGTAACAATGCAAACCTTTAAAATTTATATGATATTTAACAGTTTTATTTTTAGTTTCTTTGGTTATAAAAGTATCCTTAGCAATAAGACCATCCTATCGGTTTTACTAGTTGTATAGTTTTGTATTATTGATAACAACTCATTTGCATATTTTTTTTTAAAGTGCATGATAAATTACCATTGTTCAAATCCAAAATCGTCAGGGTATTGAATCCCAGTGCAGTCGCAGATGTCTAATATTTTGTTTTGTTTTGCCATATCACAAACAATTATGTAATCATATAATCATTTTTGTTGTCAATGTTGTCAAAATTGTCAATTTATGGTCCTTACACAAATAGTTTAATTTTAGAGATTAATTTTATTATAATTTTTTTCCATTCTCTAGTTTAAAATTGTATTGTAATTTGTTTTTATATAGTTAGTGTTTATGCATAGTTACTTAACGCAAGATGTGTTTATCTGTAAGTGTAGTTACATGTTGCCATTTTTTAACTTGATTTATAATGTTAAACCTTGAAACCAATTATGTAATTATGTTGATAAGCCATAATAAATAAATAAATAAATAAATAAATAAATAAATATGTGGGAACATTAAAAACGTAGTCTCCGTATTTACATATAAGAAAATTAATACAGATACCGAAGATTCAAGTTACACTAAAATTAATATATAAATAAATAAGGGTGGGACTACACTTTTCGGAATACCTGAGTACATTGAAGTTCATCACTATTGTGTTTCATCTGGTGAGAAATAAAAAGTAGAATCTTTCTTATTGTGTGACGAGGCATTTTATCTTAGTCCTGGATTGAAAACGTACTTACTTATAATAAATATAAATGTATGATGTATCATGGGTCTTAAGAATCCGGGCTCATAAACTGAGAGACAAAGGCTGCTTCTTTCCAACTATAATGTAGATCTAAACAGCATATGTTGTGTTAACACATATATTTCAAATCTGAACCATACATTTATTTTCATATATGCCGGGCTTCTGATTCCGATTAATTTGCAATTACATTACAATTTTACGTACGTGTACGTGCTTGAAAATTTTGATATAATTGCAAATTTCTCAGTAGAATAATTGAATAAATCCTGGATGAATTTGATTCAATTAGAGTTTAGTTCATTGCTTTGCATCTTAAATTCCGTAGAGATGTTCACGATAGCCACATAACTAGGAGTATGGATTTGAACGCTGCATAGTTCTCTCCGCTTTGTTTAAGTTAACAGGATTCACAATACTCATAGACAGCAATTCTGTATAATAACCACCTTAAATTTCCAATTAACTGCTCTTGCGTTTTGTGTTCCAGTTTATTGTTTTCTTTTTTTTTCTTATCAGTTTCTCTATATTAATTATTTTGTTGTTTTACAAAACTTACAGCTCTTTTCCATTGTCAGAATGTCAGTATCGCAAATATAGAGGCAGTCTCTAGTATAGTAATCTAATAAAACTCCAGGAAGTTTGGATGCAAAGGCAAAAATTGTGATAACGCCAGAATAGTTTGAAGAACCGACAACTCTTGGGAAAAAATGCGCTTCTTGTATGGTGATCCGCAAACTATTTGGTAAAATAAATTGACCGACATCCTATACAAAATTATAGAAAGTTAATAGATTAAAAATTGTAGCAAATCGATGATACGGGCTAGCAATGATCGTATTACTTAAGTTCAGAGATTATAAGACACGGAGCTAAGAGACGGTGGCAAACTTCAAGCCGTGGTCTCGTGAATTGTGTTACTCATAAATGTTTATGGAAGCATAGATGCTCCAGAACTGCGTGTCGATTTTTGGACCAATAACTGTCGCATTCACAAACATAAACTGTTCTTCGTTCCGCGTTCTAATAATATTACCTTATCGGACGGAGCATACTCCTCTCAATCTCGCCCCGTACGATAGCTTACATGACTCTATTCAAGGGAATAATTACATATATAATTTTACTATATTGCCATAGACCAAACATTAGATTTTGATCATAGACGTAGCAGCAAACAGTGATTCAAAAAACTGAAGCTAAAGAACTGACACAATGGAATGAAGAAGCCTGCTGGTATAAGTTAAGTGAGTTTGCGTTATTCAATATATTTAGCAGGTGAAATGAACACCAACTGCCAATCTGTCTGTGTCTCGGCAAGACTTCTTCAAAAGGTTTTCCCAAACACACATTTTAGTGATCTTATTCGGAGATACCTATCCGAGTGGACTTAAAACTGATGATGAAGAAGAATATTCTAGTGTCTGTGATTTATCCGTTCGCAGCTTCTTATAATTGAGAATGGGTCAGCTCGACCGGGGTAGGACCGCGCCCTCATAGAATACCAGCGTAAAATAGCAGCATAATGCTGCTGTGTTTCGTCTGGTCAGTGCAGGGATCCGGAGACCTTTGTTACTGGTAGACGAGGCATTCCATCTCAGTCCTCAAGGTTGAAAACGCATCTGCATTATGATTCCTTGTCAAGGATGAATGTAGGATGTCATGGGCCGCAGGAATCACTTGCCATCAGGTGAACTGTGTGCTCGTTTGTTACTCCCAATGAAATTAAAAAAAAATCTAAGAAAAGCATGACGAATTATCTCATTCCACACAACATCTTCATTATAAACTGCTAAAAGATATGCAGTCGCATGATATATGGACGCCATTTTTAGAAGTTTTAAGATGTAATTTGAAAACTAGATCATTTCCTATTCGTAATAAACGACCGAGCCGTGGTAGATCAGAGCCTTCGCGCTCGCTTTTAATTCACGTTATGGGAACAAACCAAGTTGGATCCCCGCTACCGGAGCCAATGGAATAGGTAATCGCAATATTAATTGGTCATTTACCATTTGCTTGGCGGTTAAGAAAATAATCGTGAGGAAACCACGTCTATAAAATAATGACAATAAATTCAAATAAATCGAATTCACCGTTAGGTCGCGTGGTGGAAAATGTTCTTTTTCTTTTGCAATTGGAAAGCAATTGCAATCTGTTCAATTATAGTATGGTTTGTTTAAATATACTATCCTCCCCACATATCCACACACAAACACACACACATACACACAACCCAACTAACATAAAATATTTGATTTATATTATTTATGTATTATAATTGTATAGCATATGATAGGGTTGAGGCCTGATGACCCGACAATACAAGCCCAGAGCTTAGTTCGGCGCATCAGTGTCCCGCAATACGTGTCAACATATGTAAATATTATTGGTTAATTTAATTAAAATGTATTGTGGAGATAAATAAAGAAATTATTATTATTATTATTATTACTATTCGTTAAAATGTTATTATAATTTTATATTGAAGGCGATCGCAAGACTTTTTACTTACCTTTTGACTTTCTCGTAGGTCGCGACATATAAGTAGTTGAGAAACAATCATGTAGACTGTTACTTTATAAATGTCTGATTCCTAGACGTTATGAGTTAAATAATTTATGATTGTATGTTTGTCTCCAGTATTCACCCAGAACTGCTTCTGCATATTCATCGGAACGTGAACGTTTTGAGGGACAAACTTTTTGAATGGAGTTTGAATTTTAGTACGTTGTGTGAGAATTGAAAAAGTTTGAGTTTGTAATGGCGCTATGTGAGGTAATTGTTTACTGCCTTTGTCAGTTTTGAAATGTATTTATAAAGTTGGCGGCAAATCAGATTTCACCTGATAATATTTTATAAGTCAACTGCTCAAATATACTGTTAATTTATATCTATCAAACGCGCAGGGTATAATGCCACCAATACGTTTCGAAATATAAAGACCTACTCGTCATTATCTTTCTTAACTAGACGTTCATGATATGCTATTGTTAGGTCAGAGGTTAGTTCTCACGCAGTTTAAATGTATTCGATTAATATCTATTACTGTTGTGCGAATATTCAATTTTTTTACACAGACAACTAGTTACTTTGACCGTGTTAGGTGAGAAAGGGACAACCGTCTGACCTAAATCACATGGTTGTCCCCTACTCACCTAAAACTTACGATGGTGACGACGTCAACGATTATGATGACGTTTAACTTTTGTTTATTACCAGATGACATCATTTTTTTTTACAATGGTAGAGCTACATTACAGTTTGTTTCTAGCTGCAGAATGAATGGGTCAGCACATAGTACCAGCGTAAAAGCAGCATGATGCTGCTGTGTTTCGTCTGGTGAGTGTAGGGATCCATCGAGAGGCATTCCATCGCAATCGTCAAGGGTAGCAAAGCATCTGCATTATGATTCCTTGTCAAGGATGAATGTAGATGTCATGGACCGCAGGAATCATTTGCCGTCAGCTGAACTCTGTGCTCGTTTGTTTCTGTCAATGTAATAATAATAAAAAAAAACAAATTTAAAATAAATATAATTTATATATATTGTAAATTTGAAAAATATCCCAAAGATGGGCATGAGCCTCCTCTCTAAAGCCAAAGCCACGTGGCGGCGGCTCTACTGCAGATCGTCAGACGTTTACGAGGTGTACAAGTATGAAATGCGTATTTCAGACAATAGATGGCGCACTAATGCAGTTTTTGCTATAAAGATTTGACACTGCTCCATTTTGTTGTGACGCCAACAAGTGTCATGCAGAACGGGCAAACAGAGAGCATAATTTTTTAAATTTATTTTGAAGAAAACTGCTGTTGAATAATACCGATTAGCGAGAAAGCTATAAACATGCTTTGTTTAGGATAATTTTTTTAGATAACATAGATATGTTTTAAAAAAAATAGGAATAAATATAATTATGTAAAAATAAATATAATTTTGATTACATCGCGAAGTTACATAGTATGTAACTTGACTGAACTTGGATGTAACAATGTAATAAAATTTGCAGTTGTCGTGTTAGAGTTTTGGAGCAAAACAAGAAGCTGAAAATATCTCATCAAACAGGATTTGATTCTGCTGGAGTTGTTGGGTGAGATACAATCGCAAATTGAATTTCTGTGCTCTCTCAATTTCTATTGTTAAAAACAACTCTCATAGTAATTACGAATAACGATTTAAATGTCTTTAGTCAACTCGGAATTAGTTATATGAGTAATTCACTCATTGTGTACTATCGACTTTACCGTTACAATTAACATAATATAAAAAAAAACCCTGTTCTTCCCTTCCTCCTAAAGAAATATTATGTTGTTTTTTCTGGGTATTAGAAAATATGTGATAGTATTTTTATCTTTACGATGATGTGCTCCGTTTGATTTCGACTATGTTAGATATATATTAGATAACAAACGAGCACACAGTTCTCCTGACGACAAGTGGAACAGTGGTAGAATCAACACTGCCGTTCGTTTCAAGCCGCAGAATGAATGGGTCTGTTCGACTAGTGTAGAACCTTGTCCTCTGAATACCAGTGTAAAATAGCAGCATAATGCTGCTGTGAGTGAGCAGGGATCCGGATACCTTTATTACTGATGACAACGCATTTCATATCAGTCTTTAAGAGTGACCACGCATCTTCGTCACGATTCCTAGCCAAGGATGAATGTAGAAGTCGTGGGCCACAAGAATCACTTGCCATCAGGTGAACTGTGCGCTCGTTTGTTACTCTCAATATAATAAAAAAGGGATAATAGCAGCCCATGATATCAACAAGCAAAGATTCAAACAGCACATACCATCCCTAAGGTCTGATATGGAACACCTACCAGTAACTGGGTTTCTGGATCCCTACACACTCCAAATGTAACACAGCTGTGTTCTAATTCCACGTTTGCCACCTATTCTATAGAATAAAAAAAATATCTATGCTATTTAACTTTGGTATTCTGTGGGACGTTAACTGACGAACCGATCCATTCTCGCTGCAACTAAAATGTGGCTTAGCTTTAGCACTGTTCAGAATTTTTTGCACTCGGATGTGTCGCCATTATAAAGTAAGCTAACACTCCGTTATCGCCGCTGGGGCGACATTGTTGACATTGAATAAAATTATTGTTTTTGTCTTGTATTGCATTATCAAAAGTATTTTTTAAAAATATCCTCAAATATGATGGTATAAATAAAGACCATTGACATTTTAATAAGCGTACAGCTATTGAATAATAAATGATATACAAAATAAATAATTTATTTTCCTTTATTATATTTGTTTGTAATATAATGAAATCACAATCAATTTCACGATGAAAATATTTTCACGCATAAATGGTAAAAGTGCTGGTTGACTTTACGATAAGTAATGTCATAATTATGTGTGAAATGCCTTTAGACCTGAGAATGAATTGTCAGGAATTTGGTCTCTAATTCTCGTTAGGTTACCAAACAAAATATTCTACTAAAGATATTATTTACCTATGCTTATGCATTATTTAATTTAACAATAATGTAATTTTTGGCGAAAGATTGAACAGAGATTAAAATGCATTAATGATATAATCCTGTAATAAATAAAAATGAATCAAATTTTCAATATTCAACAAAATTCCTAAAAACAATGTAATTTTAGTTTAATAACATATTTCATTGTCAGTCACGACTAACTGTCTTGCCATTAAACGTGTTAAGTTTTATTCAGCAGTAACGAGTTATTTGATATCGAAATACGGAAGTGTAATCATAAATCTCATTTTGTTTCTTAATCTTTAGGGATAATCGCATTTCGATTGACTTATTACTTGCTGGATAGTTTCGTAGTAAACAAAAGGTAAAAAAAATATATTGATATATGACATTTATACTAAACGAACACATGCGATGTCCCAATTTCAACAAATTTAAAGCGAAACGACAGTCGCTGTTGTATTCGATTTTGTCGTAGAAGAAAGCTTTTACAATGTGTATGATATTTTAAAAATATCCTCAAATATGATGGTATAAATAAAGACCATTGACATTTTAATAAGCGTACAGCTATTGAATAATAAATGATATACAAAATAAATAATTTATTTTCCTTTATTATATTTGTTTGTAATATAATGAAATCACAATCAATTTCACGATGAAAATATTTTCACGCATAAATGGTAAAAGTGCTGGTTGACTTTACGATAAGTAATGTCATAATTATGTGTGAAATGCCTTTAGACCTGAGAATGAATTGTCAGGAATTTGGTCTCTAATTCTCGTTAGGTTACCAAACAAAATATTCTACTAAAGATATTATTTACCTATGCTTATGCATTATTTAATTTAACAATAATGTAATTTTTGGCGAAAGATTGAACAGAGATTAAAATGCATTAATGATATAATCCTGTAATAAATAAAAAATATATTGATATATGACATTTATACTAAACGAACACATGCGATGTCCCAATTTCAACAAATTTAAAGCGAAACGACAGTCGCTGTTGTATTCGATTTTGTCGTAGAAGAAAGCTTTTACAATGTGTATGATATTTTAAAAATATCCTCAAATATGATGGTATAAATAAAGACCATTGACATTTTAATAAGCGTACAGCTATTGAATAATAAATGATATACAAAATAAATAATTTATTTTCCTTTATTATATTTGTTTGTAATATAATGAAATCACAATCAATTTCACGATGAAAATATTTTCACGCATAAATGGTAAAAGTGCTGGTTGACTTTACGATAAGTAATGTCATAATTATGTGTGAAATGCCTTTAGACCTGAGAATGAATTGTCAGGAATTTGGTCTCTAATTCTCGTTAGGTTACCAAACAAAATATTCTACTAAAGATATTATTTACCTATGCTTATGCATTATTTAATTTAACAATAATGTAATTTTTGGCGAAAGATTGAACAGAGATTAAAATGCATTAATGATATAATCCTGTAATAAATAAAAATGAATCAAATTTTCAATATTCAACAAAATTCCTAAAAACAATGTAATTTTAGTTTTATAACATATTTCATTGTCAGTCAAGACTAACTGTCTTGCCATTCAACGTGTTAAGTTTTATTCAGTAGTAACGAGTATTTGATATCGAAATACGGAAGTGTAATCATAAATCTCTTTTTGTTTCTTACTTAATCTTCGGGGATAATCGCATTTCGATTGACTTATTACTTAAAACTTAACGTAACGTAAACGTAAACAAAAGGTAAAAATAAATTTAAGCTTTGTAATTTTTTTTGCGTTTTAATGCGTCGATGTCATATTAACCATCGATTGAGCTTTGCGTTCGTTTGTGAGCTTATTTTTGTTAAGAATGCGTCGCAGTTTCTCTAACTATCAGTTGAGCTTTGTGCTTGTTTTTACTTAATTTATTTTTCGAGAAATGCGTCGCTGTCATATTAACCATCGGTTGAGCTTTGCGTTCGTTTGTGAGCTTATTTTTTTAAGAATTGCTAAAATTTCGGTTAACCGCTCCAACTAAGTTAATGATTGGGCTAGGAACCTACGACGGACGTAAGTTTCGTCGACCATACTCTAAGCATCAACATGCAATATATATCGTAAATCTATTAAGTCTAAATTGTCTATTACTACTATAAAGTCAGTAAAATATTTATATTGAAACTAAATACAAAACAATGACCGTATCAATTTCAATTCCGCTGTCTTAAAAGCATATCGACATATGCTGTTGTGTTTATTATTGTGTTGTCTATAAGTTATTGATGTCACACGTAAAGCTTTTAGTGTCCGTATAGGATTACAGTGCATTTGTCCTTTCGTTGCGGTGAAGATAAAAGGATGCTAGCGACATTTCCACGTTTCATATAAAACAATTTTTAAAAAATATATTTTATAAAAGCCGTCGGGAAATTACCTGCAATTTAAATACCACGTGCAACAATATACGACATTAAGACGACGGACCAAAAACTATATACCACTACATGCTACATTATGCCTATATCACTAGTGGAGTTTAGTTCTGACGACCTGAGCTTCAGTTAATCCCATCATCATCATACGTATGCTCGTCTGGCAATCTTATAAACATTTCTTATCATACCTTGGTAACAATAGAAGTGTGACAGTTCTAGGTACATAAATAAATTAGTGGACACATAGTCTGAAAGGTTTTATTTTATTTTATTTTATTTTATTTATATAGGTATACGCAACAGCTAACTTTATCACACAATTACATAGGAAAATAGAAAACAAGTAAACACAAAACCGATAAATTAGCCAACAGGTGCATAACAGCATTATCAGAAACAATTTATTAAAGTTAAGTTTACTAAGTTAGATAATTACTTAAATTATGAAGCGTCAAACAAGATTATGTTATTATACATTCCAGTATTTAAACTAAATTAGACTAAGTACATAGAGGATTTTATTTTATAACTTACTTTTTGATAGGTGAAAAATATCTACATCACTGAAGTGTTCATTGTGCAGGTGGGGTAATCTTGTTAGTATGAAATTTTTGCTATTATTAGTACGGTGTATTTAGTATTGGTTGATATATTTGCCGTTAATATGGGAATTACATGAAGTGAATTAAATAGTGTAGACGTTCGTCATTGATGGTGCCGAAAGTGCGAGTGGCCTCGTTGCTACCTGAATGACGCCGCTGCAGCCGAGGGCCGCCGAGCGATTCCGAAGACCGACCGCTGACCGAGCGGCTATGTCGCTTCGGTTCCGACAGAAGTTTTGGGAAATTCAAATTGAAAAGCCACGCTGGAAGTTCTACCTCCAGTATTAATAGGTTAGATCAACAACACCCTCACCAAACACCGCCTTAAATTAGCAGCATAACGTGACTATGTTTCATTTGTTAAGTGTAAGAGATCAGTATACCTTATTACTGGTGTGGGTATTCTATTTTAATACTCAGGGATGTCAACAAATCTTCACTATGATTCTGTATGGATATGGCCGCAAGGATCAGTCAAAATCAGTATTTTTTTAACTAACTTTTTTTTTTAATTTACTTTTCCCATTTTAACTGTATGCAACATTTATATGTATTAGCACTGAAAAATAGACCACGACGCAATAGTCGTACAGTATGTTCGTGTAACGCGAACACCGGCCACACAAAAGAGTCGAGATGAAATACCTTCCACAATGCAGCCGGAATGTAAGCGCGTGGACAATAGCAATTATGTGGTCGAATTCCTCATCGCCTTTTCATAACGCTAAAATCCCTCTCCCCGCTTTACCAGTCGAGGGTATTGCGAGTGTAGTATGATTACGTCTGTTTGAAAATTGTGGTTAGATAATTGAAGGATTTTTTAAATTTTTCATTAAGATTTTCAATAATAGATTTTTTTTATAATAGATGCCAAATAAGCACACAATTACCGTTCCACAAGTACGGCGGATGGCTAGTACAACCATCTTCGACAATGAGTAGAGATGCATTCGTTGTCACCCTTGAGGGGAGAATAGAATGCATCGCCGATGAGTCTCCGGATTAATAGATATACTGTAGCAGCAGCCTCACAGAGTACCAGCCTGATATTGCTATTGCTAGGGCAAGGTCCATCCTTGGTCCAGCCGATCCGTTCACGCAGTTAGAAACAACGCTACAATATCTATGTAGTATCTAATATATATGTATATGTGATAATTAAATGTACTGAAAACTCTTTAACAATTTTTTTTTTAATAAGGAGCGGGGTGGTGGAGTTAATAATAGTCGCTGTTACAAGAACTCACCTCACCCGATGGTAAGTGCTGATGCCCATACAACTACAATCGTCCTCAACAAAGATTCGATTCGATGACGTGTTCCTAGCAGTCTGAGCTAATACATAAGCATTCTTAATCCTCAGGATTCTTTTCTTTTCTTTTTTATTTTAATAGAAGCACCAACAGAATTACATGTAACTCGATTTGTCAATAAAATAGCTTTAAAACTATTTATACGATAACTTAAGATTAAATGAAAATAAAATATTTATACATTGTTAAATAAAAATTAATAATATAAATAAACTAATTATATAATAATATTATAACTATTAATTAATAATAATGACACATTTCCTCGTGTATTACTTCCTTAGACCGGTGTGTTTTGAGTTTTAATAGCTTTAGCTTTATAAGTTTCTAATTTGTCACTAAACAGGTAAATATTCTTACCACCTATTTATTCTTATCTCTTTCTTAAAGACCAGCAGCGCATTTGCGATTCCTCGTGAACGACGGTGATCACTTACCATCTGATGAGCTGCTTGCTCGTTTGCCACCAATACTATGAAAAAATCTGTTGTAATACAGTGCACATATAATCAATTATATGTGTATATTACAAGGATTTTTTCATAGTTTCACAAAGTTTTTCATTAGTTCCATAAAAAAATACCCTGACTATATCAAAATTAAAAAAAAAAGCTTCATAAATTTTATCAATGCGTGAAATTAAAAATACTCAAGAACAATGTTACAGCAGAAAAATGTTAAACAAGAGCGCAATAATCGAGTTTAGTAAAGATAAAAGAAACTAATCAAAGTTCGAAGAAGAAATCGAAAATATTACAGCAATAATATATTGTGGATGAAATTACTAGATGGATGGTAAAACTGTCCGTGTTAATTCTAACGGTTGCGTCCCTTTTGCCCCATGTGGCATATTCAGGTTTCACACTTAACAAGAGTTTTTATTTCCGCTAACCAGCCTTTGTTTGTGATACCTATCGCCGTTTTGCTGGTCCGGTTAGGTTCGAAAACTTTGCCCAATTTTAATACGTGGGCGTTAGAAAGATTAACGAAGGTAACAATAATTTTTCTCTGCATCTGCATAAATATCCAGCATATTCCAATATATTTTAGAAATTCTCAATGTAAAAAGAATCAGACGTGAAAAGAAGAGCCGTTAAAGCAAAAGTTAAGGTAGTTCTTACAGGCGGGTAAATAGTTTTAGACACTCAATTTTAATAAAATAACACAGAGGAGAAAGTGAAGAAGAAGTAAAAATATAAAAATATACTACTCATTATTTCATTGCATATACTTGTAGTAATGTATACGCAAGAAGTTTTGAAGGAAGAGAATAAAGAAGATCTCGAAGAAAAGAAGAAGTACTTAGCAACCCACATGTAGTTCAGATTTAGATCCGTGCGATTTCTTTCTCTTTCCAATCAACTAAGGGAAATGCTAAATGGAAAAATTACTACTTTTTATTCATATGAATGTTTTTAATCGACTACTTAAGACAATTTAGCATCTGGATGGTTCTTTATTTGACTGACGGTGGCCACAGATTATACAGTTCACCTGATAGTAGTACTAGAATTTATGACTGTATAATGTGGTCCACATTTACATCCATCACCAATGAAGATTCAAGATGCACATCGCGCTTACCTCTGAGATCGCTGAGATGGTACGCCTACGCATATGAACTTTTGATTACTTACAAGAAAATTACTGAATTGCAAAACAATACATACATATTGACATATTATTAACTTAATACAACGTGAAATATTTTTGGTACAACAATTTTTACAACATCACAAGTTGTTTTTGAAAATACTCGACAAGTTATACAATACGTACTCAAATTATAACATACAAGTCGACGGGCTTCAAGACCGACCACTGAAAGAAAAAAGATATTCTAGCAAAAGATCTGAAAAACCCAGATCGAACGGCTTACAAAGTATATGTAGACTAATGGATACTCATATGCAAAAAGTCTTTTTATATGAAGAATTTATTTAACCCAAACACTTTTTTTTCCTATAAATACTTCCAGGCCTATGCCTCGCAACAATGTACAAATAAATTGGTAGAAGATTATTTTCATTATTTTTCCTTATTACGTCCAAATTGGTATTTCACGTTAGATGAATGGTAATAGAAATTGGTGTTATTTTATGCAATCTGTATTCTACAAATCCAGAAAATCGAAATCTTTGTGGGCCCGTGGACAGAATACCTCGTATGCTTCAGGATTGATCCAGGGCACACCAATGAGGTCAGGTAAACATTTTAAGGAATACATTTTGTTCATTTTTGGTTTTGGTATTTGTGGTTCTACGGGACAAATCGTTGATACATACATCAAAAGTCTCCTTTGATTTTATCGTGATTACCTTATATGTAGTTAAGCTAGCTAATATCGAAATTCTTGGCGTAGACATATCAAGTGATGTAAAGTTTCGTGGTCACCTGGAAGAAAAAGTCAAATTAGCTTAGCGCAAATTCACACTACCAAGCACTACTTGTTGAAATCAGCTAACGTCAGCAGTATTTACGAACCGATACGGTCTATGTATTACCTTCCTGAGAAAAATACCTTTTTTTCAAAGCTTTTGCAGCTCCTCTGGTGTTGCGGATGTTCGCAGGCTTCTAATAAAGAATGGATTGAACAATTATAAGTTAAAATATATGGAGATTGAATTGTTTATTTTACCATATCCTTGAGATTCTAGTCAATTGGGATGTAAATAAAAATAAAAACGAATCGAAGTTGAGTTTATCCTAAGCTAAAATCTTTCCATATTCGCGCGGATATAAAATGGAGAGATAAATTATTCATGTGTGAATATTGCGATCAGTATTGCGGAGTTCGGAGCGAATGCTGAAATCGACCGGAGCTGTCGACACCTGAATGTCAATTGATGTAGGTTTTCCTTTATCTTTTTTATAATATTAAAGCTAACAAACGACACACACACAGATTATTGATGGTTCTCGTAAGTTATGACTATGGCCCATATTATCCACGACAAAGACTCTATATACTATTGTTTTTAATAGGCTGGAAGATTTAGAAACTGTTCTTTGAACAGTGACCACGCAGATTGACGTGTTGTTACGTCTGAGTAACTTATTTATTTATGTCCTTATTTAAACATATTTATTTTTAAGACAGATTAATTTCGTTCGATTTAGAATTCTAGTTATAAATCAGCTAATCAAAAAAAAATCTGATATATATGCTTGGATTTAAGCTTTGAGCAATGGCTTTTTTGTAAACACAATTTTAAAAAAGCAACCAGTCGTTTCTTGCCGTTTGCTCTCGCTAGCAGTTGCTCTGAAGTGGTGGTAGAGATCTCTCAGCGATATTGACGATACACAAGTGTTTCGTAGCCTACTTGAATAAAGCTTCTTCTGATTTTGATTCACTTGCATTAAAATCAAAGCTGCATTTTAATTATCATCAAGGTTCTTTTAAGGTAAGTGTGCCTTCTCGCTGAAAGTGTACTTGCTGTCTTTTGAAAGCTCTGGTAACGGAACTTCAAAACCTTTACATAACATAAGTGTTAAGTTAACCAACGACTAGCATTTATTGTGAAAGTTCATCGCTGTTGACATTTACAACTAAGCGTTTTAAATAAGATATAAGTTTTTTTTTATTTTAACAGAAGCCGAGCATTGCTGGTTCGCGTGGTTCAACTCGCCCTGGACAACCAGACAGAATAAAAGCGTCAATTAATATTATAAAAATTAAGTAAAGTAAAAGCTTAGCCTCCTCTCTAGAAAGATTGTTATATAGAGGCCTCCACGCGACTCGACTGCGGATTGGCGGTCTTCACATGTCTTGGAAACATTTTGTTGACCTGCATGTTTTAGAAATAATTTCTAAGACATGCAGGTTATCTCACGATGTTTTCCTTCACTGCGGAGCACAGTAAATCAGCAATTCAACGATCGAACTCGGTTTGCGCTCGTACCGTGAATTAAAAGCGAGCGCTGAGACATCGAGCTACCACGGCTCTTAATTAACCGATAATACTGCTGTATTTTTTACAGTGGGTTTAAGGATCCGGGGACCGAATTGCTAATAACGAGGCATTCAATCTTAGTCCTGCGTGAACACGCATTTGCAACTTGAATCTTTGTTGAAGATGGGTGTAGATATCATGGGCCGTTGTCGTCGTCTATCATCAGGAGACTTTGCTTGTATGTCACCCTTAATTAAAAAAAACAACTCAACATAACAAACAGCTTGTTATTGTTATTTGTACTTTCAACTATCGTTAATATAAAACCAGTACCAGAAGTGTTTAATGCCAACTTCACTTCGAACTAGTATTTTTCTTTTTAGTTAGCGAAAATGCATTTAGTTCTCCGAGGATTGTACGAACACAAGTAAATACGGTTTGCAGTTCAAGAAACTTGCAATGGGCGTGAGTAGCGTGATTTAACGGATTGATTGTTCCGATTTGTTAAACTGTTTTGTTACAAAATGGAAAAAAAACAAACGATACGATGACTTACACATTAAGGTCCACTTGGTGGAGTGATACGATTTCCAGGTATAATAATCCATAATATTTGTACATCACAAAACATTTGATTTCTGGTTAGGGTGTACTACTTATATTCAGTGTCTTTGACCTTGCATGTAAACCTTCCTCCGATCTTATTGTTCATCGAAATAGGGAAGGGAACGACTGTATTTGTGTTATTGCATACTGCACTATAAAATATTCTATATAGTTGATCCAACTATTGAGTCATCTAGTAATAGCTTTAAGAAATCGCCGTGATCTAAGTTGACTAGGAGGACATTATCATTATTATATTTTATATTTGAATTGTAAATAAACATCAATAAAACTCTAATGTCTCTCAGGGATATTTGAATAGTTGTCTTAATTTTTTTATTACATTGAGAATGACAAATGATCGTAAGTGATTCCTGCGGCTCAAGACATCTACATTCATCCTTGACAAGGAATCATAACGCAATAACGTTATCACCCTAGAGGATTGAGATGGAAGGCCTCGTAACCGGTAATAAATGTCTTCGGAAACCTGCACTTGCTAGACAAAACATATCAGCATTATGCTGCTATTTTACTGGTATTCTGTGAGGTTGAGCTGACCCATTAATTCTGCAGCTATAAACATACTGCAGCGTCACAAGTTAAAAGTTGCGAGCGCCAATGGCCTAATGGTTTAGGGTCCGTTCTATGAAACTTAAGATCGGTTCGTATTCGCCATTCGATTATTGCCGTGAACCATCTAGCACACGCATGGTTAACCGGGTTATACTCAATTCTCGACTCAGTAGAATCTTCCGATAGCTAGGGAACTTGCTAGGTGGCAATCAGATAGGAACGTGAACAGAGCAGATCAACACGCTCAGTGTATGAGCGCTTTGGTGTAAGTAAGAGTACCAAACTCTCTGACCAGCTCATGGACCCCTCAGTTCCGTGAGCCCTGTGTCCGATGAAGCTGTAAGAGCCGCATAGGCTAACAGCATCAACATCAACAAAATATAGAACCGGGTTATTGGTGGTGTTATTAGCACGGCCAAAATCCACTTTTGTCGCTCTTTAGTTTTATCGTCATTGTAAGTCACAAGTTGTGCCTGCCTTCACTTCAAGCAGCCTGATTGTTCCGTTCTTCACAGCATGATCTATTTCACCATCGTCCTTGCGTAACGATTTGTGATGTCCATGTGCTACTAATACAGCAGCATTAAACTGCCGTGCTTCATATAGTGAGTGTAAGAATCAGGGAACTCATTTACAGGTAACGAGCAATTCCATGTGATTGAGATTACTCTCAGGGGTACCACGCATCTGCAGTCTGCAGGAATAATTTATATGTGAACTTTTAACTAAAGATTAGTTTAAAAAAATATTAGTAATAGAACTCTTGTTAATATTGTAACTTTAGTAATTTTACTCTAATATTTAATAAGGGACCCTCGTAAATACGCCTTAAGTAATGTCGCCAATCGTTTATAATCCCCTCGAGTCAGATGCTCTCGCGGAACAAGGTAAAGGTCCGAAGCCGAGGCTCCCTCTTGGGAGCCCTTGTGCTGGTTACCCACTGATAGAGGTCATGACTGAGCGCCATAAGTGCTCGGTCACCTCTCAACCCGGCGAACCTGTAAAAACCCTCGGGCTAAAAGTGGCCATCAGCCCGAAAAAAATAAAAATCGTCAATAATAATATCTCTATCTATAAAGATTGGAATAAATACTTAACAAGTGTTTTTATTGTGTTAAAGTACTAAAAACAAATAATTGTTTTACAACAAATGTGACACGACCATGACACTAATGGCGTACAATATTTATTGTTATTACTCTGGAGTGTAGTGCAGATGTTCCATTAAATGAGTGTGTCTAGACACAGATCGTTTGGTCACAGAAAGTATAGAAAACGGATTCTTTAGAAAATAACATCATATACTTAAAGATAAATAAAATACTACACGTTTTTCGCCCTCATTTGGACAGAGAACGATGGCAAAATAAACCAATTTCCATCTAATGTTTGGGTTAAGTTGGGTTAAATGGTTGATTAAAGTTAATCTACATTCTAGATGAACTTTAATCTTCCTAGTTGCATATCTATAGGCAACACTATTGTTTTATAAAATTAAAAGTGGTAGCACAACTCGCCTGATGGTAAGTTCCAGCCTCCTCAACAAAGATTCAAGATGGAAATACGTTATCACCTTCAGAGATATTTCCATTCCAGTCCTCATAGACTGGGGTGCTAAGCATCGCTTCCGGTAACAAAATCGCCATATCACACGCACAAACGAAACACATGACCATTATGATGCTATTTTACTGGTATTCTGTGAGGTTGAGCTGACCCATTAATTCTGCATCTATAAACATACTGCAGCGTCACAAGTTAAAAGTTGCGAGCGCCAATGGCCTAATGGTTTAGGGTGCGTTCTATGAAACTTAAGATCGGTTCGTATTCGCCATTCAATTATTGTCGTGAACCATCTAGCAAACGCATGGTTAACCGGGTTATACTCAATTCTCCACTCTGTAGAATCTTCCGATAGCTAGGGAACTTGCTAGGTGGCAATCAGATAGGAACGTGAACAGAGCAGATCAACACGCTCAGTGTATGAGCGCTTTGGTATAAGTAAGAGAACCAAACTCTCTGACCAGCTCATGGACCCCTCAGTTCCGCGAGCCCTGTGTCCGATGAAGCTGTAACAGCCGCATAGGCTAACAGCATCAACATCAACAAAATCTAGAACCGGGTTATTGGTGGTGTTATTAGCACGGTCAAAATCCACTTTTGTCGCTCTTTAGTTTTATCGTCATTGTAAGTCACAAGTTGTGCCTGCCTTCACTTCAAGCAGCCTGATTGTTCCGTTCTTCACAGCATGATCAATATCACCATCGTCCTTGCGTAACGATTTGTGATGTCCATGTGCTACTAATACAGCAGCATTAAACTGCCGTGCTTCATATAGTGAGTGTAAGAATCAGGGAACTCATTTACAGGTAACGAGCAATTCCATGTGATTGAGATTACTCTCAGGGGTACCACGCATCTGCATTATGCATTACGATTCCTTATCGAGGATGTACCTACGTATGATGTACGAATAATTTATATGTGAACTTTTAACTAAAGATTAGTTTAAGAAAATATTAGTAATAGAACTCTTGTTAATATTGTAACTTTAGTAATTTTACTCTAATATTTAATAAGGGACCATCGTAAACACGCCTTAAGTAATGTCGCCAATCGTTTATAATCCCCTCGAGTCAGATGCTCTCGCGGAACAAGGTAACGGTCCAAAGCCGAGGCTCCCTCTTGGGAGCCCTTGTGCTGGTTACCCACTGATAGAGGTCATGACTGAGCGCCATAAGTGCTCGGTCACCTCTCAACCCGGCGAACCTGTAAAAACCCTCGGGCTAAAAGTGGCCATCAGCCCGAAAAAAATAAAAATCGTAAATAACAATATCTCTATCTATAAAGATTGGAATAAATACTTAACAAGTGTTTTTATTGTTTTAAAGTACTAAAAACAAATAATTGTTTTACAACAAATGTGACACGACCATGACACTAATGGCGTACAATATTTATTGTTATTACTCTGGAGTGTAGTGCAGATGTTCCATTAAATGAGTGTGTCTAGACACAGATCGTTTGATCACAGAAAGTATAGAAAACGGATTATTTAGAAAATAACATCATATACTTAAAGATAAATAAAATACTACACGTTTTTCGCCCTCATTTGGACAGAGAACGATGGCAAAATAAACCAATTTCCATCTAATGTTTGGGTTAAGTTGGGTTAAATGGTTGATTAAAGTTAATCTACATTCTAGATGAACTTTAATCTTCCTAGTTGCATAGTATATCTACAGGCAACACTATTGTTTTTTAAAATTAAAAGTGATCAATGAGCACACCTCGCCTGATGGTAGGTCTCCAGCCGTCAACAAAGATTCAAGATGGAAATACGTTATCACCTTCAGAGATATTTCCATTCCAGCCCTCACAGACTGGGGTGCAAAGCATCGCTTCCGGTAACTGATTCGCTGTATCCCACACACAAACGAAACACATGACCATTATGCTGCTATTTTTTTTTTAAGAATGCCAGCAGTCCTATCAACATTACTAACATCCAGATTAGAATTATATATACACGTTATATATATACGTAAATAGTATAAAGCACTAAGTAAAAAACCCAGTGAAGCGGAAGGAGAGGGAAGAAATTTATATACGTAAATGTGATTTTTTATAATTACAGCGTGTCACGAAACCAATTGTCAGATATGAATCAAAGTGTAAAACAAAGTATACGGAGACCCAGCTGAGAAGGCAGTTTTGTATATTGTGTTAACTGAAAAGCAATTGTAGAAGAAAACGTAATAATATATAATATTACACATAAACAGGCGTAGAATATTCAGTCTTATATAGGGAAAGAAAAAGAAAAAAGTAGGAAAGGGAAAAATTAAATAAATATAATTAATGGAATATAAGTTAGATTAAATACCCGTGAGAAACACGCGTAATATATAATCGTAATAATCCGCTAATAAAATAATAAAATAAATTAGAGATTGCTTTAACTCCTATAAATTATCTAATCAACAATGTTAATATAGAAAGTCTTCGACTGATGCCGAAGGAGTTAGTAAAGGAACATACAAAAAAAAAAACACTCAGGTTAACCGCCACAACTAAATTAATAATGTGCTAGGAGATGGGATGCCTAATGAATGCGGAAGAACTAAACGAATTCATCACACTTCTTATGTCCTGTTTGATATTGAACACAGATTATTAAGAAAGGATATCAATCAAGTAGGATATATTTTCAAGACGCAAGATATCACGTAAACACAAAGATCTTCACTCTTCGTCCCCCTTCTCAACTCCAATGTAATTCACTGCGTTTAGATCGAAAGGTTCGGATGCAGTATCAGAGATAGGATTTATATACAACATTACCAAACTTTAAAAATCAACAATTTATTCTGATCTAAACGCAGTGAATTAAAACAGAAAGCCAAGAGTGGCTTGAAACCGAATCCAGGGCCTGCTAAAGAACTGCCAGGCCACTGTGGCCGCTGTTCCATGCAGTCCAAGAACAAAAAAATAAATGAAATCCAAAATGTTAGTGATGTTATGTTATAGCTAGACGTCAGTGAGCGGAGGATATGATAGTGCCGGATATATAAAGATAAACAAATAGGCACTAACTCATTCATAATCCAATTCGAAACCCAACAGTTCGTGATACGTAAATACTGGACTTAACTCAACCTTTGCAATAACAACTTAGATTGGAAGCAATAAACTCAAAACTTAAGAGAATTCTAATACCAAACACCAGACTTTAGTTAAACTTGCAAACACGAAACTTGGCGCAGAGAAATATACAGTCTCTGACTTACATTGTTGATACTTCGCTCCAGTAGATCTACGGAATGTAAGACATGCAAAACACGATGTTAATAGTACATATTTATCATATTACAAAAACTGAATATAAAAAGACCGAGACGCTGTTTGCTGGTGACGAGGCAATCAATCTTTGTCGTTTTTAGTAGAAAGATGTCAAGGCTTAACGAAGATGATGCAGCTGTCATAAGCTATAGAAATCACTTACATGGATAGTATGCTCGTTTGTAGCCACCAATGAAATAAAATAAATATATGATGAAGTTAAAGATGACATGTCTTATGAATGACATGAACACGCACAGATATCGCGTAATCGATTTTGCGTCTGAACTGCAAAATGTAATTCAAAAGTTTGGTAACTCATGTACTCGTAAGGGTAACGATAAAAATAAAACGTTACATATTTCAACGGCAGATCAGAGGTTTAGAAGGACAAGCTATCATAAAAAAAATTCAGGTCGCACGTCACTCTTTTATCTTTACCGCATGGAAAGGACAGATCCAACGATATCAAATTCTTTGAAAACTCTAGCACAATAACGTCTACAGTGTCGCTTTTAAGATGATCAACTTAAAACTGACTCGGTATTGTATGTAACAAATACAACTTTATACCTGTACTTTATAGGGGTAACGATAAAAATATAACGACAGATTACACCGACAGTGATGAGAGGTTCAAAACGGCAATCTATCTTAGGAACTTTTCACAATGTCGCACGCCACTCTTTTATCTTCACCGCATAGAAAGGACCGATGCACTGAAATTGTATACGAATACTAAAAGCTTTCATGTATGATATCACATTCTTTGACAAATCTAGCACAACAGGGTCGCTTTCAATATCATGAAATTGAAATTGTCTCGGTATTGTAAGTCTTTTCGTAAATGCAATATTTTATGTTTTGAGGACGTATAATTTTATTTGTCATATCTTTTATACTTTAAAATCAGATAGGGTACATATAGGGTGATTGATCAATTTGTAGGATGAAGACAGCACATTCGTATTGATATCATAATTTTTTCTTCTTCCACGCAAGTGTCACTGTTTTATAACAACAGAAAAAGATAGAGAACGTTTCAAGATATTCTACGACGGTAAAAAAGTTAGGTCATTTTCGTTCTAAGGGCGCACACACAAAACATTATGCACCACATATGAAAGTTAATGAAGAAATAGAAGGTAATGGGTACTTTGAGAGCAATAACCAAACCAAATGGCTCATTATTTGACCCTTTATCCATTGTTATCAGCGGTGACACGACAATTTATAAGCCTTTGATGCTTATAAAAAACAATATAGGCATATATGTGACGTTTTTGTCGCTTGGCTTAAAGCTTTAATATACCTGAGTAAATTAAATGTAAAAAAAAATCTCGCTTGAAAATCGTAGAAAGATACTGGATATGGAACTAGATTGTCCCGAGCTATTATGTAAAGTTCAATTTAATGCCTCTATTACAACTCAAAGACCAAAAAATGTTTTTCCCTACCAACTTTTTCCCTAAATATCATACCAACCTAAGAGTAGACTATGAATTACCACGCATGTATTCTATGTTAGCAAAGAGAGTTTTAGAAAGGAGCTTTGTGCTTCACGTTGGTATTTTGTGAGACCATTGTAATTCGAGACAAACCATTCATGCTGTAGTTAAAATCTAACTTCATCGTTGCTCCTACCTATTAGAACCATAGCATACTTATGTCAAATTTTGAAACTTATGAACAATGTAATTACACAGATACGATAGTTTTCTATCATGAAACGATGATGTCCCCCTTGACAATTTTAATTATGACTGTAAAGTATATTGTAATTGATAAATTAAATAGGATAATGAAAAATGTATATATAATATTATGTATATATAAGTATAATTATGATGTATATATATTTAAATTTCAACATAAGTATATATACACCATGAATATATAATATAATAGGCATATGTATTTATATTTCAATATAAGTACAATTAACACATATAAAAAGAAATGTTTTTAGTCTGATAGACGTTACAAAATTTTTTGGTCGTAGCCAATCGTAAAAAATGGCATTGTTCATTCAATCCAAACAATGGTGGTAGAAACTTAATTTGATAAGGAATCTTCGATAATCAGTTCTCAGTAATTATAATCTATTATTAAAAATTAACATTGTAAAATTGACAAAAATAATATAAAACTCAAATACCCATTTGAGCGTGAAATTGCGTAGATTATTGCATCTGGAATTTTTGTCCAGGATGGATTTAGATATCACCCTAATATTATAAAAAAAACAAAACAGATTAACACTTTAAAAGACAGATTTGTTTTGTAATTATCATCTTTAAATGATTATAAATACTAATAACTATATACTTTTATATTTATAAGTACAAATTATCTCAATTAATTTTGAAATAAAGTTATTATTATTATTTACTTGTACCCCTCCCCTCTAGATGTAATGCACTTTAATCATTGTGAATCTTATTGCTATTAATGCATGATTTATTACATTTCTATACTCTGAAATAGAAATAAGTTTAGTCTCGCACCCACTATATTCTCAGCTCAATCCAGAGGGACGCTAGTAGAGAATGCCTTTTGACATTATGCTCACCTTTACAATAAATATACAAACATATATACAATACACAATACGATTACAAAAATTTATAGTACATTAAATTAAATTGTATTTTTCAGTATAATTAAATAATTATAGTAATATTACATTGAGAGTAACAAACTCGCACACACTTCACCCATTGGCAAGTGATTTCTGCCATGACATCTATATTTATCCTTAACAAGGAATCATGCGTTTTCACTCTTGAGGACTGAGATGGAATACCTCGTCACCAGTAACAATTGCCTGCGGATCCCCTCGGACACTCACCGGCTGAAACACGACATTATTCACCTATTTCATGCTGGTATTCTATGAGGTCGAGCTGACCCATTCGTTCTGCAGCTAGAAACAAAATGCAGTGTATCTCCACCAATATTTGTTTTACTTGTGCAAATAAAGAGTAATAAATATACGAAGTAAGGTACAGATGCAGTATCCCGATGCAGAGACATGGGACACTAACAACACCTCCAGATCCGAACAGACCAAAAACTGATAATGATCTAATATTGATTCTCGACAACCAAGTACTATAAACACTAATAGATAAGTGTAACATTTCAATTCACTTGGTTTCTTTACATACCAAAGCAATTTGACTTGTTCGAATGGGAAAAGTTATTGAAATATATACTGCGACAGCAATTTTCTTAAGCATATTGTTTCTCGCCTTGTTACGAGAAACTATCAGCAGTTGAAAAAGAATATATCTTCTCGGCTATTTTTTATTTCTTATCGGTTTGTTTATATACTTTTAAAGAAAGGTGGTCTATTTCAAAAGGAAATAATAATTTACTTTTTTATTGTATTGTGTGTTAGTATAAGCTTTTAGTTGTTTAGATTCTTTCTGTGTTTCTGTCCTTTTTGTGCTCTCTAATTTTTATATTATTATTATTTAGTGTTCATTATTAACTTTAGTGTTGTGTTTTACTGAATCAATAAAATGGTTTATTATTACATAAAAATCAAGCAGATGGGATAACCTCGACAGGGGAATTCAGACGGCTGAGCATTAGGGAGAATTGGAAATTTAGGAAATCTGGAATATACAAGTTTTTACAAGTAACACAGTCGCTGAGTTTCTTAAAATATTATCTGCCTACATCATTAATAGGTGAATTCAAGCCAAAATTTTAGTTCTTCACTATCGAAAGCAAATTTATTTTTTGTGAACCCGCATTTTTTTATCACGCCAACGTAGACATCTTCGAGTCTCCCGTGGACCTCTGGGGGTCCACCTGGACCACTTTGGGAACTAAGGACCATTAGTTATGTGATGTGAGGACCAAGGCTTATTTGCAAAAATAATTCTGTCATTGATTCTGGCAGTTCCAGTAGAACCGCGATTATTAACCAGTAAAGTTTCCGAAGCCTTCCATTCCATCATTCCTTATCGACGATGAATGTGGGTGACTTGGGTCGCAGGAATCACTTATCATCAGGTGAAGTGTGTGCTCGTTTCTCACCTTCAATACAAGGAAAAATAACATATAAAAATAAAGCATTCTTACCTATCTTTTTTACTAAAACCTTGTTTGTATAAACATATGTTACCTTCAAACACTGCGCAAGTAAATTGGTAGAAAATTATTTCTCTCCTTTTCCTCATACGTTGGAATTGGTATTTCACGCCAGTTGGGTTGAAATCGTGTCTGTAGACGAATGAATGAAATTTCTCTTTGTTTTGTTCATTCCGAATGCTACGAAGTCTCTATTGGTGAACATTTAGATAGACCCTTTGTATAAATTTAAGCTGCAATTTCTAATATATTCAATTAAAATTGGTATTTTATGTTATGTGGTATTTATGTTTGTGTTTAGTGATCGGCCAACGACGTTACAACCTATTTATGTCTAGAAACTTGTTGCAGAGTACTTTAACTTTACGACGTATTTAACTATATTAAAATATTATTACGGAAACTTTAATAGCGTGATTCAGGGCCTAAGCAAATGAGGCACTTTCTTAGATACGTTTTATTGTCCAAATTAGATCATTTAATTTGAGGTGACATACGAGCAAACAGCTCACCTGTTGATAAGTGATAACTGCGGCCCATGACATACATTCTCAAAAAAGAGTGAAAATAACATGAATCACTTCTGAAGACTGAGGTGGATACCACGGCACCTATTATCAGGTTCCAGGATCCCTTCACTTACCAAACACAGCGGTGGTATTATATCAAGCTGGTATTCTGTGAGAGAGTGGTTCTTCTCTTGTCGCGCCAACTTATTCATATTGCGACTTAAAACTACCTACAGTACTGCTCATCATTTTTATAAACTTACCTTATTCTATTTCAAATTTCTAAAGAACACATTCAATCCCGATTAGTCTTGATGCCTTCATTTACGTATAAAATAATCAAACGTCCTCTTTGTCAATTGTAATTTAGTAACCAGTAACCAGTTCTACCAATTAAAACTAATATAATTGTATGTAAATACTAGGTTTATATGGAATCCCATTTAAAGGCGCGCTCGGCTGGTCAACAGTCATGCAATGGGAATGTTTCGTCCTGATGGAAATCGATCCAAATTCCCGTCCCTAAGATAAAAGCTTATATCTTTTATACACCGCTTGCTGTGTTTGCGTCTGTGTTTTTTATCGCATCACTTACCATCCAAAGTCTTCGGATCACTACACTCATCAGACGAAAACAGCAGCATTATACTGCTTTTTTATGCTGGTATTCTGTGTAACTTGTTGTTATATATGAACTTATAAGTTTTACTATTATTTGAGTGACATTTAGACAAAATCAACAAATATAATTAAAAAAGAAAATAAAGAGAAATAATTTTAAAATTAATAAATCATATTATTTTAAGATTTTATACAGATTATTTAACTTTGTATTGTTTATTTAACTAAGTAACTTAGAGTTTGTTTGGTTAACCACGCTAAACTGGCTCAAATAGAAAAAATATTTTTGTGTTGGACTGTCCATTCATCAAGGAAGGCTATAAACTATAGAACATCACGCTACGATCAATAGGAGCGGAGCATCAATAAGAATGTTGCAAAAATGGGAAAAAATTATCCTTTTGAGAACTTCCGTTGCGAGTGCTGCGCTGCGTAAACGGTTAAAGTTATACAAAAATCATGTGTGATGGAATTGTTCCCCTTTAAAAGTTTAAAGAAACGGCAATTTGTTTATTATTAATTATGAAAACTCTAATGATCTTGCCGATTGCAGTACAATTCAGTTATTTTGAAACATGTATAAAGTGAAAGGGTTATGTATCCAAATTAAAACACTCCTGTCGCCAACGTCCATACCACGTTGAATACACCGGTTCTCGTCCGATCACCGAAGTTAAGCAACATCGGGCGCGGACAGCACTTGGATGGGTGACCGCCTGGGAACACCGCGTGACGTTGGCTTTTTTATCATTTTATCTTGAAATAGCAAAGCGAAACGTGTGTCTCACGCGCAGTGTACTATTTATTTATTTTATTAGAATTTTCCCGATGGTAATAGATATCAATAATATTGGTATAAGAATCAAAAGCTGAATTGATATTCAAACGAAATGCTTCTGCGTATTTTTTAAGTCGGTAAAGTAGCATCTGTTTACGTGAACTGAAACAAGTGATAGGATTTAAAAGATTTTTCAACTAACGTATAAAAATATGGTGGCCTATTTTCCTGGCCGCCTTTTTTATAACATTTTTTTCACCTACATAACTGATTGAGTATGAGTATTTATAAAACCATATCATACGTACCACTATGATTCTTCATTAGTGGTGAAGTCCCTAACTAACTGATTACTACTAAGTTCTGCTCATCATCAACCCATTGGCAATTATATTGTTGACCTTAGCAATTAACTTCTTCCAGTTATTATTCAATGAATTTGAATTACTACCTTAGTGCAGCTATTATGACGTGACCATCTGGATCTGCATTATATAATAAATTATTAAAACGTGCACTACATTAGCAAAACATTAATATCTGAGATATTCATTTTCGTTCTCGTCTAATACTATAAAATTAAATATAATATTATTAGGTCTTCCTGGACGGTTGTAGCTCGTTCTTCCTAATCCAGATCTCCTCGCGACACTACCTGTCTGACTGTAACGTTCAGAATGTGACTGAGGGTACAAGTGACTGAGAATTTGAGTAATAAACGTTTTTTGGAGTACTTCACATTTTTTGTCTACTCACCATTGAATTCCTGACTTGAAACATTGATAATGTTAGATAAACATGTCAACAATACTTCGAAATGTTTAACTTCATTATTTACTACCCAACAATTTTTTTTAGACGAAATTCGAGATTAACTTCGAGTGGGCCCTATTTTGTTTTGAGTAGTATATATCTTATCTATATATTATAAACTCTTAACTTTTATAGTTATCAAGTTATCGATCTAATAAAAAAAAACAATTCAGAGAAACTTGAATGGCAACCGATGTTTACTTATCATTTCTTTCTAATGATCCTTGTTAAAAAGTCAATTTAAAATTAGATTATTTTAATTTTGTGAATATCCAGGAATTAATAATTTTTTTTCGAAAGTATCTATTAACATATTTCTATTATAATTCGTCTCAAGAGTCTGAACGATACATTCATATTAAAATAAGAATCAACCTACAACGACGCTATTTATCGATGCAGATACCATAAGAGATCGAATCCTATGCAATCATCCTTTTCAATGGAATTCCGATAATAGATTGTTTTTTTCTTTGCACAGCTAGTAAAATTTAGCACAGCCTTGTTTAATTTATAGCAAATTATTGTACTATGTACATAATTACAATTCTTCATTTGTGTAACAAATTATTGATCTGTAATTTTTAATATATAATAAAAATTCAAAAAATATTTATTTTCAATATTTCTGCGCCATCTATAAAAAAATAAATAAATGAACATGTAACCTTACTATAATTTTAAAATAGTTCAGTTCTCTGATATGGAATTGTTGATATGATGTCTGTATTATTCACTAGGTGGCCCTGTTATATACTATACAATAAATATTGTTGCTTACGATGTTCATATAGATGGCGTTACTAGTTTTATGGTTTTAACAACAAGAAGTTGCAGAATCGTGCAATTACAGCGGTCTCTTCTGATTGAAATTAGATTATAATAACTGACCGGAATATATTACAGTGCCGCTAATAATATATATATAACTAGTACTAATATTATTCAAAAAAAGCTTGGAAGAGTTTCGGATGCAGTGTTAGGAACACGGGAAACACTACACATACTAGGGCGTAGTACTCAGGCGCTTCGATCAAAAAGTAATGCGGCCGTCAAACTTTATTAAAATGGTTATATAAATACATTGTTTTTTTTATTAAGAGTACTTTACTACGTCTGTTACACTACTTGATTTTCCTCCCTTTCGATATTGGTCCGAACCTCCTTAAGAGGGATCCTTAGACCGTTTCCTCTGTTGTCGTTGCTGTTTCTTCGTCCACAGAGTTAGAATCGTCATAGAAGCCTCTGAGCCAGCATCTTTTTCGTACTCCCTAATCGCGTGACAGTTTTCCCCACGAGTCTGTTTCAGTGAAGAGTTTATTAGAGCCAACGTTAATGCACATAGACAAAAAAAAACTTCTAGATATTAATTAGAAATGTTGAAAAAATATAGTACATTTATATAAATCCCACTCCTGGGAATTAGCCTCGTCTAGTCTAAATTAACAGATTTTGTTTTTATTACAAACGAGCTCACAGTTCACCTGACGGCAAGTGATTCTTGCGGCCCATCTACGTTCATCGATGGAAGCATAATGCAGATGTGTTGACCAGAATACTAACATGGAACCGGGCACCATAAATAAAATAATAACATGTTTTATTATTTATTTAATGCAATAACATATTGAATATTAAAATATATAAATAAATAACATGTGAATTTTTTATTTGATACAAAAAAATGTCTAATATTTTTTGTAGTAAAACTTCGGGCGTGATGATAGTAAAATTTTAAGGTACAATTAAAGAGCGACTTTTTAAAGTGATAAGTTTCTAAATGAAAAAAAAACTGAAAGGTCCTATTCAGAATTCTGTTGATATTTGATGCTGTTAGCCTATGCGGCTCTTACAGTTTCGTCGGATTCTGAGCTCGCAGATCCGGGACCCGCGATGTTGGAGCTTTTTATGTTGGAGTTTCTTACTTAGTATAAAGTGCTCGCTGAGTGTCTTGATTGCGTTATACTCTATTTACCACCGAAGTTAACTATCTGAAAATTCTCCAGAGTAGAAAATGGATGGTTATGTTTATTTGCCGTCCGAGGTTAGTTACGGATCAAGCCTTTGATGGTCGCCACCTGTTAAGAAAGTTCGTTGACTGTTCTCATTTTTGTTTTCTTTTTTCCCTTTTTCTCTCCTTCTCCCCTATCTGTTGTCTTACCCCCTTATGGGGAAGAAAGGTTCTTGAGTGGCAACCTCGGACTAGCATTCACTGTGTAGTACGACCCCCCAATATCTGGAGCGATGACCTGTGTAAGTTTGCTTGAATTCGATGAATGCAGATTATGCAATCTACGGAGTAGGTGGGGTAGGCAGCAGTGGACTATGGTTTTTCCTTGTTTTTGTGAATATTGCTGTTGGTCCAGAGACCTCTACAGCTTTATCTAATTAGACTCGCGAGCGGAAGGCCCGCTCGCTAAGTAGGGAAACAAGACGATGCTGCGAAGCTGACGCGGAGACTGGTGCTGCACCACCGCTGCCCTCCAACCACTGTGGACGGAGTACGTCGACGACAACAGAGGGGGTGATAATACGATCCGAGAGCCCCTAATGAGGAGGTACGAAACCTCGATTCGGATCGCTATCTATATGGAAGAGTGGACTATGGATTTACTCTACTTTTGTTACGTGTACTAAGTTTGTAATTTTTATACGAAAAATCTCATGTCGATTTTTTCGTTCGTTCGTGCATCGACTTGAGTCTTCTTTTTATTAAAACAAATCTCTTCATACGAAGCACTCCCCGTAGTGTTTTCCCTTAGCTTACTTGAGCGGATTAGTGTTGCGGACAAGTGCAATGAATTGAAAATAATTTCTTTCGGAATACATATCCCTTTCTTTACAATCGAAAGTGCAAAACAAACGAGAACGCCTTCTGAGAGTTATTGAATGGGGATAATACCATTAATCGTCCTAAACGCTCGTCTTCTACTCATAAAATGCTTCGTAATGTCGTGGCCATTAAGTTAGCGGATCGTCGATTTGTTATTTTTTAGTTTAAGCATTACGATAGGATACAACCGTAGTATAAAATGGGCGTAGATATAATAATGTGTTGACACGATCAAACTTACCAACTTGGCCAAATATTACAAAAAAACAAAGAGTTGTGAACGGCAACATCTATTAGCTCAAATCCGTGGCCTTAAATCTTAGTCTCGGGACATTAAGTTGCCCATTATCGGATTTTAAAATATTTTTCTTTGTATATTATTGATGTTTATGGCATGTATATTTATAATACTTATTCTTTAATTAATTTAGTATTTTGTTTTCTTTAGTCATCACACAAATACTGCTTGCTACTGGGGTTGACTGTTAAATAATGCTTCTTAGCATTAATTTCGCACTTACCATCCGGTGAGCTGCTTGCTCGTTTGCCACCTACTCTATAATTAAAATCTAGGTAACTGTGATAGGATTACGCTCAAGCCAAACAGTCGCTTTAATGGGCGGACTCAGAAATGATCCAATGAACAGTAGTTGAATTCAGATTTAGCTATTTTTAGTATTTCTGGACCGGGGAGTTTTGAGATCCGAAAAGCAAGTAACTGGTAACGAGGCAATCGATCTCAGCCCTCAGGGTGGCTATTTTTGTGTATCTTGACTTGTTTAGGATGGATTTAGATATTTATAGGTTCCAGTTTCCATTTATCGTCAGATGGATTTTGTAACCGTTTACCCCTCTTAGTTTCATAAAAAAGGGGACCACAGTTTTACAGAAGCGTAATGTATTCATGTCTTCAACGCTACCGTATTGTTACTGAATGAATAAGGAGATTTGGTTATTAGTTGAGTCAGGGCCATGGCTATAATGCATTAATCTTCACTCCTCATATAGGATCTAGGTGTCATGCTTCACACAGATAGTTTGCAATGTATGCAGAAAAGTAGACAACGCTTGCTAAATTTATATACCTAGAATAGTGGGCAGATTGATGCACGAATGCCTTGCATATATAAATATATATACATATATATATATATATATATATATATATATATATAATAATAATAAAATCTTATTGCGAGAAATGAAGATTACCGCTAGGACTCTGTCGCATATTTTAAAACAAGACCTGAAGCTCGGTGCTTATCGTCGATAGACAGGACATGCCCGAAATCAATCTTTACAATTAAAGAGATGGATCGATCAAAATGCTTTCTGTCGCGATACGCACATGCGTATAAGCGTAAAGGCACAAAAATATCCTGTTTACCGATGAAAAAATTTTCACGATTGAAGAACACTACAATAAGCAAAATAATAAAGTGTACGCTCATAGTTCTAAAGAAGCTGCTCAAGTGGTCGGAAAGGTGTAACGTGGTCATTATCCTGCGTCAGTGATGGTTTGGTGGGGCGTGTCTTATCAAGAAGTCACAAAACTACATTTTTGTGAAAAAGGAGTGAAAACTTCAGCCAAAGTGTATCAAGATACAGTCTTGGATTATGTTGTGAAACCTCTCAGCAATATTTTTTTTAAAAATATACCTTGGACTTTCCAGCAGGACTCTGCACCTGGTCACAAGGCACGAACTACCCAAGCTTTAAACCAACGTTCCGGACTTTATAAGAGCTGAAGACTGGCCCTCATCTAGCCCAAACCTCAACCCTTTAGACTTCAAATTATGGTCAGTTTTAGAGGACAGGGCCTGCTCTAAACGACACAGTGACATTGAGTCTCTTAAAAAATCTTTGGAGCAAGCAGTGGCGAAATTTCCCTTGGAAACAGTGCGTAAATCCGTGGCCAAACAGATTAAAGGCCTGTAATAAAAGCCAAAGGGGCCATTTCGAATAGAATATTTTTTTTTATTTTTAGCTGACTGACCAATAAATATGTAGGTATAAATTTTAATAATATTACATTACTTCATTAAAAAAAATGCATTTTCATTTGTAACAGAACTTATGGCTGGACGAAGTATATATATGTTACATACGTGAATTAGAGCTTTCGAAGCTAATTGGTTCAATTCAAATTCAAGAATACAAAATATTATGCATGATAATGTATGTTGAAAAATCATTTCGTGTTTATTCGGTACATATGCCTTTATATATATAACACTATGTAAACCATCAATAGCCTAATGGTATAGGATACGGTCTGCGAAACTTAAGGTCGTAGCTTCGAATCCACCACGACTCCACGACTATTCTCATGAACCATCTCCAAGCACAGGCATTTTTTGCTTAGTTGGAGTGGTAAATTAGTAATGTAAATAACACTGTTATAATCCTTTTTTTTCTTAAAAAAAAAACAAAGCATAAGTTAGTCACTTGTCGCAATACCTGCGAATATGTGTCGTAATGCTAATAATTCTTGTACATAATTACAAGCTGATGATCAATTTAAAAAAATCTACAGACATGCCAATTTACTCTCTACTATTACTAAGCATGTTGATTATACCAATCCTTTGAAATGCCATTAAGATTATATAATAAAATCACAATCGCCGTTTTCGAGGCTCCACAAAATCCAATTGCTAGCATTAAATCACGAGAATCTTAGCTATGATTATTTCGCAAACTTTTGAAATGGGCTTTTGAATTGCCGTTTCATCTTCAAATTGCCCCAAACAAATGGAATTTCAAAGTACAGCAAGTAGTACTGGTTATTAGCCTGGTAACAGGCTTTTTAAAGTCAAGGTCATTCACTTCATATCAAAGCTGTTACGACGCTTCCACTCTTTCTAGAGAGAAGGTCTGTTTCCAGTTGTGTAACTTATATATTTAGATTACTTTACCTTTAATCCTCCATGAATATCAAACAATCAAAAACATGTTCATTCACTTTAAGGTTTTCAAAGGTGGTAAGACACTTCCACTCTCTCTAGAGAAAAGGCCTATTTCCATCTGTGTAACTTATTTGATGAGCTTAGGGATTTGAAAATGCAGTTACTGGTACTGAGGCATTCCATCTCAGTCCTCAAGGGTTTATGTACATGTACAATCATTGTTATGAACGATGCAGTCACATCTCATAAACTCCTAAATCCGTTCATAAAAATGATGTTAACCCATAAAGTGACTATCAAGTAAACCGCGTGCGCGTATAACGCGAAATTAATGATGAGAACGTCATTAATTTCTTAATTAACAACAAGCTGTGATTATATTATTTCTCGGATAGAAGTCTAACCAAGGACCAGCTACACTGGCCGTCTTCTTTGACACAAGGCTTCACGATACAGTAGTCCAAGTTGGAGAATATATATTCGTGCTGAAGTTTGGCCACGGGACAACTACCACTAATATAAATTGCCAAGAGTAATATAAAACAATTGCATACGGATACTGTTCTCATCTCTGGGCCCGGACACGCCAGTACCATTTTTTTTCTTATTCTACCACACACAACAACACTGTGGAATCAGATGTCGCCAGCGGCATTTCCGAACCGATACGATTCGGGGATATTCAAGAAAAGAGCCTAAATCTTTTTTAAAGGTCGGTAGCGCATCTGCGACTCCTCTGTTATTACGGATGAGCATGGGCAGTGGAGATCACTTACCATCAGTGAGTTGCTTGCTGGTTTGCCACCAATTCTGTATATATAAAAAATTATATATATTTATTATGTTTTTTAATCGTTATACATTTTTCAAGTAATTGCTTTTTAAGTTGTTAAGTTTAAACGTATATACGTACACTAAGTGACATAAAATTGTTTTATTGCTATTTGTCAAGATTGGCTGCAAATATTTTCTTAATATCTACCTTTATAGCCGTATCTAATAAATCATTGTGTTTGCATTCTTTCATGAAATGTTTAGTTAATATTAAATATTTTTTTAATATTCAATTATGTTCTCGATAAAGTTTAGAAATCAAATACTTTTGAAAAGAAAATATAAATTTCATAGTAAAGACACAATTAAAAAATATTGTAAAATCATTTTTACAAATGGCTATTTTAGCCCATTGGCAAAAAAAATAATAATAATAGTTACTAATAATAGTTAATAGGGTATTATAGCAATAAATTTTCAACGTGACGGAACATAACGACTGATAGACACTAATATATAAATAAGATATAAATCTATTTTTAAGTAGGTTTATTTATATCCACAAAAAATCAATTAATATTTTTTGTATAATAATCTAAATAAAATAACTTTAAACAATATCACAATTATGAAATAGAATGTCCTCTGTATAATATTGAACTTTATTTACTATATATGTTAGTGTATAGTTGACAAATTTGAAGTAAATCGCATCTATTTTGAACCACTATATCATCATCCAAGGCATCCAAGGTCCTTCATCTTGAATTGATAAGAGCAATTAGATGGTTTTCTGTAAAATAACAAATTGTTAATTGCCTGCAGTTCACACAATAATATTCTAACAGGCATTATTCTGTGAACTGTAGGCAATATATGTCTAAGAATTCTTTCTAGATTTATTTATTTAACGATACGAAGAACAAACTCACAAATCACCTGATGGTAAGGTAGTCAAATAAATAAATAATAAAGTAATAAGAAGGAGATAAAAGGATAACAATTAAAACAAGACCTACTATAAAAAACAGTTAGGGACTCTAACTAGTACGCCGCGATATACATAATATAAATAAAGGTTTTACTTTCTTCGTTTAAATCAGGGAACCTTAAAATATATAAGTCGTTTTTTAAACTTTTAAACCATAAACATTATCAGGCACGTGTTCTAAAAAAATTCTTTTTAATAATTATATAAATGCGAAGTATATAAGGCAGCATTAATTCTAACATTGATTTAGTTAGCTTCGTATTTATGTAAAACTATAATATATATACAGATATTAAAAATATAGATAAAATGCTACGAACTTTGGTTGTCATTTTTAACGTTTTATATCTCATGGATTGTACGTATGTTATCTCGGTATATGGCGACGTACGCAAGGACACTGCGTTCTTCACGAAGACATACCCGTGGTTGGTGGACAATATTGGTGGTGAGGTGGTCGTCGATTATTACCTGCTAGGAAGTGGAACGTACACTGTTCCACAGATGTGCGTTTTAAATGAACTGAGATTGAACACCTTCCTGCAGGCGCAATTCCTGAGGTGCGAGGCTGAAGGTAAAAATTTTAAAAAAAGTTTTTTTTGTTTCATAATTAGTGGTGGAAAACGACCGTACAGTGCACCTGATGGTCACGACAGAATTTAAAATTTCACCCTCATCATCTCGATGGTTAACAATCCACCACTATGCGCTTTACGCGCCAAGCGCCTTTTATGCCACGCACAACTTCTCTGGGGAATCAGCTGTCACCAACGGTATTTACGAACCATTGCGCCGTAGACCTTCAAGGAAAGACCCCCACACCTTGGCTACCATAAGAGTGCCGCTTGCTCGATTGCTATTTTAATACTTTTTTTTAATAATAATTTATTGAGAGTAACATTATTGAGAGTGCACGTAGCACATAGTTCACCTGATTCCTGCAAGTGATTCCTGGGGACCATAACATCCACATTAATCCTTGAAAATGAATCATACCACAGATGCATTGTCACCCTTGGAATGCCTAAATAAATATAACGTTTCCAGTTTCTTTCATCACATGTAATCCAATAGTTTAAAGATATGTACCGAAGTTACTAAGGATGACATATAATCATCATCCAGAAACTACTCACCTGATGATAAGAGATGACTACAGTCATAGACCAAGTGGAGCTGCGTGGTGAATCTTTGCTTTAGCTCTCTCTCTTGTGAGGATACTTAACCCAACAGTTGGTTTTATATATAGAAACAGTTACATTACTTTATAAAAACCCTTTCAGGGATCTCAAGCTTATACTGTGTTTGCAATACGGGAATAGACCTCCAGAGATTTAGACGCTGTGTCCTCACGAAAGGAGCCCTCGCCAGCTTTGCAGCTTCGAAATACAGCCAAATGGGCATAGACGCAAGTCCCGTTATCGAGATAGGACCGAGGAATACAATATTCGAAGTGGAGGACAGCTGGTACTTGAAGAAGATCTGCACTATTTTCGGGGACAACCTCCCTAGGGGATGCGTCAAACCCTTCTCATGTAATTACACTAAGACTGAGTACGAAAATACACAATCTAATTATATTGACTGCAGTAAATGCCATCATACAGATTTGTATCCAGTGTCTACAAGTATTACCACAATTCCACATACTGAACCCTACCCAGAAGCTTAGCGTAATTTAAAATTATGAAAATAATAAGTTATTTTAATACTTAGTTTAGGTTTTAAATTAAGCCGTTTTCGGTACTATTCAAACATTTTTTTTTTTCACGAATTAATATATGTATAAATAGAGGTTTTATTTATTATACCTATCATTTAATACTATATTAAACTTTATTATAGTTAGGATACGGATGCGAAACCTATGATCGTAAGTTCCAATCCGCCATTTGACTAAGGTCGTAAACCATTTCCTGTAATTATATTGAAGCATAATATGCTTAGTCATAAAACTGTTATCATTCTTAAGGGAGCCCTTGTGCTGGTTACCCACTAATAGGGGTCTCGACTGAGCGCCATAAGCGCTCGGTCACCTCTCAACCCGGTGAAACTATAAAAGCCCTCGGGCTAACAGCGGCCATGAGCCAGAAAAAAATAATCATTCTTGAAAAAATTAACAATTAAAAAAAATATATTCATCATTTTTTTTAAAACAATTATTTTTATTCTGATAACGTTCTATTTAAAGCATACGAGTAGTTATAAAATATAGTATAAAGAAACTTTTTATTAGTGTAACGTTTCATATAAAAAAATTGTGATTATATTTTGAGCTTTTTTCTTACAGTGACTAAAATGAGCCGATATGTGTGACATTTATCTATGAGGTTTTGATTTATTCCATTTTCAAACAAAACATTTCAGTTATAACATATAGATGAATGCTATAACGGGTCGATTCGACCAGAGAAGGACCACGCCCGCACAAATAACAGAATACCACTTCTGCGTTTCGTATGTTGAGTGAAGGGAACACATGTTGAACATGTCTACATATGAAACAACATGTTTCATAGTGGTAGAGCTGCACTGCAGTTTCTTTCTAGCTGCAGAATGAATGGGTTAGCTCTACCAGGGCAGGTTGGCCCTCAGAGAATAAAATCGTAAACTAGCAGTATAATGTTGCTGTGTTTCGTCTAGTGATTGCAGGGATCTGGAGATCTTTATAAATTTTAACACCAGTTATAAAGGTGTCGAGGCATTCCATCTCAGTCGATAAGGGTGACAACGCATCTGCATTTTGATTCCTTGTCAAGGATGAATACCGATGTCTTGCACCGCAGGAATCACTTCATCAGGTGAACTGTGTTCGTAACTTTCAATGATATAAAAAAAGGGAATATCATATTAGGGAATTGGGTCCAACTACGGGGAATGAGGTATTCCATCACTCTTAATGCTTCCAATCCTAAGTTGTGACATTGCTTGTACATCTTGAATCTTTGTCAAGGATGGATGTGAATCGTCGGTCGTGTGCTCTGACTGGGTGCTTATTTGTCAGCCTTAATTATATGTAAAAGTAAGCTTAGTGTAATATATGACTCAAAACAATTAATAAACTATTACTTAACATAATGCAGAAGTAACGTCCCCAAGAAACTCGCCCCCAAACGGTTTGACCCAATTTGATAATAGCTCCCGCGAATACTGCCATTGTGTTGATACGAAAATTGGATCTGAACCTATTGTCCGTGAACAATGACCGCCGCTTTCAAATTATTGCCTTAATGTCTTTGTATAGTTTTCCGAGTATTAACTAACACCTCACAGAATGCCAGCGTCATATAGCAGAATGACATGGCTGTGTTTCGTGTGGTGAGATATACAGAGACCCTATTACAGGTAACTTGATATGCTCTCTCGGACCTTGGAGACAATAATGCGTGTACATCTTGAATGTTTGTTGAGCAGGAACGTTAATGTAATGGACCGCAATTATCACGTAAAATCAGGTGAAATGAGCTCGTTTGTCACCGATAAATAAATAATCAAATAAAAAAAATAGTCATGGATGCAATAACGCATTTTGTTTTACTCTAATCTATCACCTTTTTTTTCCTACTATGTGCTTGACAGTTATAACATATATATATATATATATATGTTATGTATATTAAGATTATAATGTATCTGTAAATATATATAAAAACATGTATTTAATATATATATTAATAAATAATAAATTATATAGTATCAATTTAAACTTATAGCATTTTCATTTGTTTAAAAATAGAACTACAAAAAAAATTCTTCTTAAAAATACATTTATTTAGAACAAAAATCTGCATTTCCTCTTTAGATAATTAAAGTCAATCAATAAGGATGGAAAGGGACAGCCCACTTGTCACCAGCGGCAACGACAAAAAGATCGTTTAAAAACTTACTCCCAGGCTAGGTATACCATATGTTTGTCTATGTTCGGATAAGCTTTGTATATTTTTTGCTATATATTTTTCTTTGTACGCAAGAAACTTGAATTGATAGAAAAAACAAGAGTTTGTTATACAAATATTAGTAATGATAAAATAAATGAAGTGTTTATTTATACAGAAAGTGTTTATAAATAAACACGTGCTGTTATTTAGTGATAAACGTCCTAAAAAATGTTATACGTTATCAATCAAGATTACATAATGTGACTTAATTAACAATAAATTTACGTGAAGAAGGATTAATTATGTAAGCAGCACCGTTATCCACAGTACTTAGTTATTAACCACGTAATCAATATGTAAGCGGTATGAATATTTTACACGAAATATGCTAGTATATTGTTACATATGACGGCCGTATGTATCATGTAGCAAAAATCAGAAGTTGAAGAAGAAGAAGTTGTGGTCGAAATCAAACAAGAGGACATCATCGTCATATATGAGAGGTGGTCAACAAGTCGAACAAGTCGACCGGTCTTCTACCCATACCTCGCTAGAATACACTTTATACTGAAAGGCAGTGTATAAACATAGTATGCATTTCACACCCCTTATTCCCCCTTAGACTACGCCTATGACAACAAGTCGATCTACCGTTGTATCTACCAATACCTCGCTCGAATGCACCTTATACTGAAACACAGTGTATTAACATAGTAAGCATTTCATACCCCTTATTCCCCCTTAGACTACGCCTATGATAACAAGTCGATCTACCGGTCTTCTACCCATACCTCGCTAGAATGCACTTTATACTGAAACGCAGTGTATAAACATCATATGCATTTCACATCCCTTCTTCCCCCTTAGGCTACGCCTATGACAACAAGTCGATCTACCGGTCTTTCTACCAATACCTCGCTCGAATGCACCTTATACCGAAACACAGTATATAAACATAGTAAGCATTTCACATCCCTTTTTCTCCCTTAGGCTACACCTAATACAACAAGGTGATCGCGACACACTTTTACGATAAAAAGTAGATCTTATATACAAAATAGTTGGCGTCCCCTGGTTATATGACAAATATCTTACACAAATTTTTTTTTAGAAATAATGGCAAAATGAAACACCACTTTCGAAGCTGATTTTTAACTCCGAGCACATGTTAATGGACTTACAAAATGGAGCCGTGTAGGTTCTTTAAACCGGGGAAGTATATATGGAATACTATATTGTCCTGTAGAAAATAATGATCTTACAATGAATTGTTTAACCATATCATATTATATCCATAAATTACGATGCATAATTTTTGTACAGAAAAGTAAATACCATTTGTGGCATATTTAATGCCGACTCTTTTTTATTATAAAAAAGGGAAAGTGACAGCATCAAGTTATATAATTTGAATCGTGTTACTTGAGTTTGTGAAAAGTACGCTTCTATTTTATTTATTAATTTAGGTCCGCCTTTTCACTTTTGCCCTGGCCATCCTATTCGAAAAGACCGTAGATTTATTAGCAATCGAATTTGAAAGTTATCCCTTATAAAGTTGAAATTTATTTTGATCAAGACTTAATAACAGTTAAGACGTATTAATTATACGTTATTGGAAAACGCCCTGCGGTTTTTTAGATTTGGTTAGTTTATTATTTTTTATCTATACTAAGGGTATGGTTGGGTATTTAGCTTAGTTTATGTTTATTTAATTGAACTGAGAATAATGTATGTTTGACTGAACTAGAGTCACGTTGCAGTTTGTTTCTAGCTACGGTATGAATCGATCGGCTCGACCGGTGAAGGACAACGCCTTCACAGAATACCAGCGTAAAATAACAGCAAAACGATCTGTTACACCCGAGGTCTGCAAGGATTAATGCCGACCCTGCATCCTTCTCAGCGCTGTAAGCAATATCCTTACTCTAACTCCAACATTCAATCTAATGTCAGTCAGTCCAGTTCCATCCTCCAAGCGGAGCGGTTGCCTAAAGATAATCCAAATCAAGTGTACTATTGTAAATGTACTATTGTAAAGTATCGTAATATACATGTCTCAAATAAATATCCTTTTTTAAAAACCCAATTCAATTATACGGATTAACAGATCGGTTGTAAGTCACGGAACGCGAGCAAACCGAGTACGATACTCGGTGCCGGCACCAAAAAAATGCTTGGCAGTGAAAGAAAATATCGTGAGGGAAGCTGCATGTCTAAAAAGTAATAATAAAAAAGATAATTTCAAAGACATGTCCGCCAATCCATACGGTGGAGTCGCATGGTGGTCGATGATCTAACCTACGAGTACCTTCTCTAGACATGAGACTTATCCCCAGTAATGGGATTTATTTATATAGGCTTTTTTTCTTTTCATCGAGAGGAACAAACGAGCACACAGTTCACCAGATGGTAAATGATGCCTGAGGCTCACAACATCTATATTCATCGTATACAAGGAATCATAATGCAGATGCGTTGTCACCCTTGAGGACAGGAATGTGTCGTCACCAGTTATAAAGGTCGGAAAATTTGAATCTCTGCACTCACCAGACCAACACACAAAAACTTTATGCTGCCATTTTACGCTGGTATTGGGTGTGGTCCTACCGCAATCGAGCTGATCCATTCATTCTGGGTGCAGCTAGAAACAAACTGTAGTATAGCTCTACCACTGTCAAGACTGTTCTCTATTTACGCTGCTTTTTTTTTTTTTTTTGACGTTGAATTATGTTTTATTTCAGTAAAACGTAGCAATATGAAACAAACTAATAAATCTACATTTTTTACAATTTACATTTTTACAATTTACATTTTATTTTCACCACAACTAAAATACATAGAATAAAAAAAATTTACATAATAGAAACATGTTCTCCTTAATAAAAAACATTAGTACATAGTCGTGGCTGACTGATGCCTGCAGTAGGTATTAAAAAACATGTAAATCACAGGACATCAGGTCACCATTCCGCAGAACTTACGTATACAAAGAGTTTAGTAAAGTTTTGTTCGTTTGGTAAGTAGGGATCCGGAGACCCTTAACTGGCGATGATGCATTACATCATAATCCTCAAAGGTGACAACGAATCTGTATTATAATTACTTATCAAGGATGAATTTGGATGTCATGGGCGCCAAGTGTCACTTATCACCAGGTGAACTGAGTGTTCGTTTGTCATCTTTAATACAAAACAGGTTAATAGACTCTAGTAAGTGGTTGAGGCATTTGCAGTATGACATTGGCGATTTGGTTCACACGAAAAGGACAACACCCAGGGTAACGGTCCAAGGCGAGGCTCCCTGTCGGGAGCCCTTGTGCTGGTTATCCACTAACAGAGGTATCGACTGAGTGCCATAAGCACTCGGTTACATCTCAACCCGGAGAAATTGTAAAAGTCCTGGGGTTAAAACGGCCATCAGACTGAAAAAAAGGACAGCTCAACCTGTATCTGTCTCATTTTTTTCTCTCTTATTTAAAGCTTAAATTATTTAAAATGTACAATGCCCGCTGTCCGTGTCAATATAAACGCTGTATTAAATTTAATTACGCCTGTCGGAACCAGATAGCTGTCAATCAGTAACGCTATCTATTAAAACGCCCCACCATTACGTTCCACAGATTTTTTGGCATAAAAGTCGCCAGGATGACGTCATTTCGTAAACAAATCATAACAGTTCGACATCCTGGCCATCCGGCTTTGGTGTACATGTTTTTCTAGTCGTTCACCGTATTTTCTTAAAAATTGGCAAAATGTCGTGGTTATGCTAAAACTTTGCTATAAATATGATTTTGGAGATAGCTGCACGGAACAAGGGTTTTTGTGCTCAGGTTAAACCATGTCCGGAGATTCTAAAGGCAAGAAGTACTTCTCCTTCTGAGTGGTGGTTCCCTGGATCTTTCCTTGATCCATAATTAGATGGAGCAGGTCGTATTTATCATTTTTACGCATTATATGACCAAAGTACTGTAGATTGCATTTTTAATTGTACTCCAGACCTCTACTTTCTTCTTCATAATCTGCAACACTCTTTCATTTGATATACTATCCGTCAACGATATTTTCAAAATTCTTCTGTATACCCACATCTTGAAGGCTTCTGAGCGGTTGCTCATATTCTGGGTTAAGTTTCATGACTCTACGCCATACAGAAGAACAGAAAATCTCCACCTGGTCGATTGCAAAGAAGATAACACAGCTATAGAAGAGCGTTTCGCGCTTGCTCAATCCGGCATTTGATCTCTACGCTATGATCACATTGGTCGTTTATGATGGAGCCAAGGTATTTAAGTGGACTCTTTGGACTACTTGAGTTCTCGCAACGAGATTTGATGCTGAAAAAATGTATATGTATTGTTACCCTTGAGGCATTTTATACTCACTGGTAGTCTACGAGGGTCTCACCCTTCCCTGTTCAAGCGTATTAATATTGCAGTGCAGCGAAGGCAGCTGCAACGTGGCTTTACCACTGTAAAAAGAATCGTTTCCTCAGGATGTCTTTAATCACCGTTGAGCACGTGGGAAATCAGGACTTATCAGCGTGATCGAACTCGGTTAGCTCGCATAAAAAAAATTAAGTACATATGAAGGTGTATTGGAGCCGTGTGTCCATACAGATAGAAGCGTCGATGGAGTTTCTTGCGCCACTTCTTCTCTAGCGCCCACGCAATCCGAAGTACTGGTACAGGTAGTTAATAATAATAGTGATGTTAAGTTCGGAGAAAGAGAGAGTAAGATGTTCGGCCTTCTCGGTCACCCTCGAGTCAGACGCTCTCGGGAAACAGAGTTACGGACAAAAAAAAAAACCACCGAGGTCTGTCCTCGGTTTCACAAGGCAGCTGTGCCGGGCAGAAAATTCGAAAATTGTTGTGAAAGGATGGTTTACTGTATAAGAGATAAATTATAAAATATAAAATTACAAGAAACGAGTCTAGTAGTGTAGTAATGTATGTGTGTGGTTTTACTGTATAAAATAAAATAATTGTTGTATAAAACTAATAGACTTGATGAAAATCGATTATAGAGCACACCCGCGGCGTCTAAGGTGTGGTTTCATTATGAGTTAGAATATGGGAATTTAAAAACTTTGTCTCCCACACAATTTTAGCATTTACTACTAGTTTAGCGTTGCCAATTATTAAACAATTATAATTAGTAACTGTCTAAAAGTTTATCTGTCTTAAAAGTATATAAAATTTAACTAGGCGGAGGCGTAAATAAGCGCTGTAATAACTAAATTATAAATAGTTTGGACACGGGCCCACGGGATATTACAGCAGAATTAGTCAACTTTAATGTCAAGCTAAATATGATTATAATTTCGAAACAAATTTATCTAGTTATTGCCTACTACTATACTACTAACTAAATAATAGATACAAATTAGTTTCCCAAATTTTAAGGTTGATTAAATATTGTTGACAATATATATATATATATATATATATATATATATATATATATATATATATATATATATATATATATATATATATATCCGATGTATGTTCAGATAATTTGTCAAAACCAGAGACTTACATAAAACACATTGAAATCGGAAAATAATTTTTACATACACTATATGTACTATTAAATTGCGTACACTATAAATTCTCTTAGTATTTGTCTTGGGTTCTCGTATCAGCCCCTAGAAAACAATAAAATTATCGAGTTTACAAAGAGATCGTCGTTGTGTGTGTGTGTTGGCAGGCGTAATTGTGTCGAAAAAATGTCCCGTTCAACGCTGAGCCGGAAGGATAAATTCCGTCAATTTGTAAAGATTGAAAAGGTCCTTTCTATTTTTCTTAGTAAAAGTCTTCTATTTTTTTTTGTGAAACTTGAAGTGATATATTTTATTATATTAAGGGTAACAAATGAGCACACAGTTCACCTGATTGTAAGTGGTTCCTGGGGCTATTTTTCGCTGGTATTCTATGAGGGTGTGGTAATTCTCCGATAGTGGCGAGCCATCCATGTTTCAGCTAAAGTCAAACCCTATTACTGACGAAATTATGTAGACGTATAATTCATCTTAAGAATATTATTGTTTTGTAATAAAATTATATGTCATACATGTGTACAGATGGTTTGACAGTAATAATGGTCCTGCTCGATTAGACACAATATTAAACTCACCAAACAATTTAATTACTTTAATTAGTGAAAATATTAGGTTTGCAAGTTGTTCTGTTTTTTTTTATTTTATATTCCGCATGTCTTTAAATTTTATATTCCGCATGTCTTTAAATTTTTTGGTATCTTGTTGAAGATTGTTTGAAAGGAGATTTTGTCATTCTAGCGTAAAGTTATGTTTTTTTTTTCGAATTCATTTTTGTGGATATCCACATCGTTTTCGTTCTCTTCCAAATGCTCTGCGCGGAATTTCGTTTATTATTATTAAAGCAGAACTGAGTTTGGTTGGATGAATTTTTCGAGTCGAAACCGGATGATTTTTATCAACGAAGTATTATAACAATTTAATAAACTTAAATAAGTGTAAACAATAAGTAAAAATAATAGTAAGTATATAATATATAAATATTAAATGAAGTAAGTAGTACTCTAAACGACATCCGGTAATTCTTTTTATTAAAAAAGAGTACAATAAAACCGTTTCCGCATCCGCGCTGCTGGCTATATCTCAATGCGACGATTTTATCGCATGATTTCATTCCATTGAATGGTTCCATTAGTAATCCATTTTTTGTGATGAACATATTCCATACAAAGACACTTTTGTAGTAAAAAGTGTTCTTTCCGTTTTAAACATACATTATTTTTTGTCGGACACGTGGTACAGTACTTAGAATACCGGGCTGTTACATCGTGAGTCCTGGGTTCGATTTCGAGAAACAATAATTGTGCATCATAAGTTTCTGATTTAGGTATATTTAAGTTTGTCCTGTATTCTTGACATTGCATTTGAACCGTCCTTCGATCTTCCTCGTACATAATATGGTATTTAAGAAAGGGACAACGATTATTTGCCTCTGTGCATATTTATTTGTAAATTTTTATTTTACAAAAAAAACTATGTTTATTAAATTTATAATTCGCATACAAATAAACTCCAAAGAATTAAGTGAAAAACATAAAGTAAAAGAAATTAACTTTTACTTTACGGATACACTTGGGTGTAATATAAATAAATAAATAATGTTATATATTATAAGATAGAAATTTAGAATCCGCATTTAACATTTCCTGATTATAACCTAAGCTCATTAGGTCCTAATCGTGCCAAGAGGATTCGAATCTACGACTAGATCGCGAGGCTTAGGCTATCTTATTTTTAGTTATCCTGCCTATATCCGATTAGTCCTGCAGAGTAAAAGCAATGGGATATATTGTCGAGTACACATTTGCAACGGTTGGAATAGATGCGATGCAAGTGGCAGACATTTCATCCGTTACGTATGTGAAACCGCGGCATTTAATCGTTAAGGAATTTTATAGAGCTGTTAATAATACCGAGAAAATACAGAAAGGCTGTTCAAATGTGGATATTCAAAAGGTGAATTTGGTTACGGTAAAAAAACGTTAACGAAACGTTTATAACACTGCTGGCGACAAAAGATTACCCTATGATACCCGTCTTAAAAACCTGCATGTTAAACGTACTCTTGGACAGGCATAAGTTATTTGACATGATATTCTTGCATAAACTCACTAACGGAAAACCCCGAAATCCTGAGCCGAGCTAGAATAGAATAGAATAGAATAGAATAGGATAGGATAGGATAGGATAGGATAGGATACGATAGGATAGGATAGGATGGGGTGCCACGTCAGAAAACCTCCTCGAGTGCCTGGTTGTTGAATTTCCTTTTGATACTATGGTATCCGGGGGAAAGGCAACGCCGGGTCGGTGCACCCTGAGCACTGGTGATGACACGGTGTCTCTAGTGGCTAATGTTCTGACAAAGGGGGATCGCTGCTGCGAGGATCGTAGCGAAGCGAACAGATAAATGATAGGTGGGCTTAATAAGAGCGTAATGGGACGTTACTCGCTTGTCTCTCTGATTAGCAGAGTGTTTAGCGGAGGAGCGACGACGGGCCCAGTGCTCCCTCACCCGGTCGCTGGGCTGGTAAGGGATGAATTATCTTCAACTTTTCCGCCGTCACTAATCTCGTAATCCCTCTGACATGGTGTCTTAGGGACCGAGGACTCTTGGCTTGATTGCCCGGGGTCACGAGGAAGTACAAAAAAAAAAAAACCTCTATAAAAAATCTATATCTATAAAAAAGAGGCTTTGGTGGAGGCTTCCATAGTCCAAGCGTGGATGGCTCCACGATCAGGGCCATTTGAGGTTGATATGGAGGTTGACTGGTTTCGGGACGCGATGGTGCAAATATGTAATTCTTGTATGCCCCAAACCAAGCCTTGACCTCCAAGGCGTCAGGTGTACTGGCGGTCTCAAGAGATCGCAGCTCTCCGAGCCAAGTGCGTTCAGGCAAGGCGCCAGTATAGCAGATATCGCAGAAGGCAGCTCCGAGACGAGGAAGTTTGTGGACAGCTGTATGCAGCATACCGACAACATGTTAAAGCCTTACAGCAGTCCATTCAAATAGCCAAGACCCGCTCAAGGGAGGAGCTTCTGGAGACTCTAAATCAAGATCCGTGGGGGCGGCCGTACATGATGGTTAGAGGCAAAATACGTCCTTGGGCGCCCCCACTTACAGAGAGTCTCCAACCTCGGTTCTTAGAGGACGTGGTATCGACTCTGTTCCCTGATCGAGCGTCAGTGCTACCACTGGTAATAGTTCCTGGACGCACAGAGGAATGGGGTGCCAATGCCGAGGTGCCGCCAGTATCGCAGGTAGAGCTCGACGCGGCCGTACTAAGGCTTCAGGGCAAGAATAAGGCTCCGGGGCCGGACTGCATTCCTGGCCGCGTCTGGGTCTTGGCTATCAATTCTTTGGGCGACCGGCTTCGCAGACTTTTTGACGCCTGTCTGAAGTCGGGTCGGTTCCCTATGCAGTGGAAGACGGGCAGATTAGTTCTCCTGAAGAAGGATGGGCGCCCTGCGGATTCTCCCTCAGCTTACCGCCCAATTGTGCTGCTCGACGAGGCTAGCAAGCTTTTCGAGCGTATCATTGTTGGTCGCCTCATTAAGCATATCAGAGAGGTCGGTCCCGAATTTTCAGATCAACAATTCGGGTTCCGAGTGGGCCGCTCTACAATTGAAGCTATAAAGCGCATAAAGGCTCATTCGGATGATGTAGTCTCTAGAGGCGGAGTGTTGATAGCGGTTTCTTTGGACATCGCCAACGCATTTAACACTCTGCCCTGGATTAGAATTAAGGAGGCACTTAAGTTCCATCGCGTGCCTCCCTACCTCAGCCGAATTGTGGGGGACTACCTCTCTGCGAGGCAAATTACGTATTTTGGGCGGGAAGGTCATCTTATTCGGAGGGAAATGTTGTGCGGTGTTCCACAAGGTTCCGTCTTAGGACCTCTTCTGTGGAACATCGGATATGATTGGGTTCTGCGGGGTGACTTCTACCCGGGCGTGAGTATAATCTGCTATGCAGATGACACTCTAGTTTCGGCCTGGGGGGACACCTATGGGGAGGCTGCCCGTCTTGCCACTTTGTCGGTGGCACAGGTTGTCGGTAAAATAAGAATGTTGGGACTCAAAGTGGCGCTAGACAAGTCCCAGGCTATCTGCTTTCACGGGCCTCGGAGGGCACCACCACTGGGGTCTCACATCATTGTAAGTGATGTCCGTATAGAAGTTGGGTCCAACATGAAGTACCTTGGACTCACCCTTGACAGCCGCTGGAACTTCCGTGAGCATTTTGTCCGCCTGGCCCCTCGCCTAATGGGAACGGCTGTCGCCTTAAGGCGACTAACACCCAATGTTGGGGGGCCTGATGTGAGTTGCCGTCTCTTATACATGGGGATAGTGCGGTCTATGGCCCTATATGGAGCACCCGTTTGGGTGGAAGCTCTGACAGAAAGGACCATCGCTCTCCTAAGAAGGCCTCAGAGGGCGATGGCCATCGGGGTTATCGCACCATCTCCTACGAGGCGGCGTGTGTACTGGCGGGATCTCTTCCTTGGGATCTGGAGGCGAGGCTCCTGGCCACCATTGATAACGGGCGCTTGGAGCTTCAACTCCAAGAAGAACGGCTCTCACCAAGGGAGTGGGAGTTACGGAAGTTCCACACTCGGAATTCATTGCTCGGTAGCTGGAAAGAGAGATTGGCCCAACCTAGGGCGGGCAGCAGGACTGTCGAGGCTGTACGACCGGTCCTTGAAGACTGGATCGACAGGCGGCACAGATCACTGACCTTCCGGCTGGTGCAGGTGCTATCGGGGCATGGGTGCTTTGGTAAGTACCTGTGCCGCATAGCCGGAAGAGAGCCGACAACCGTGTGTCACCATTGTGGTTGTGACGAGGACACGGCACAGCACACGGTGGAAGAGTGCCCAGCTTGGGATGAACTGCGCCGAGACCTCGTCGCAGTAGTGGGGGACGACCTCTCGCTACCAGCTTTTATTAAGGCTATGGTCGAAAGCGAGAGGTCGTGGAACGCCGGTGTTTCCTTCTGCGAACAAGTAATGTCGCAGAAGGAGGCTGCAGAAAGGGAGAGAGAGAGATCGTCTGATCTCCCAATCCGCAGCCAGAGAGCCGGGCGACGGAGGAGGGCATACCATGTCCTCCTTCAACCACCCTAACCGAGGCAGAGGCGGCAGACACGGGGATTGTCCGTCGCTATGAAAATGCCAAAGCCTCGAGATGGCGCGCATGGTGTTCACGCGCGTCTATACGAAGAAGGGGTGGGGAACTCCGGCTCCAGCACTCCATGAGCAAAGAGGGGCCTGCAACGGGTTAACGCTGTCGGGACTGCGGTAGTGTGCGAAACCGTTCCCATAGTCCCGACCTAGGGCGTCGAGAGGATTTTTTTTGAAAAAAAAAAAAAAGAGGATAGGATAGGATAGGATAGGATAGAATAGAATAGAATAGAATAGAATAGAGTAGAACATAGGACAGGATAGAATAGGATAGAATAGAATAGAATAGAATAGAATAGAATAGAATAGAATAGAATAGAATAGAGTAGAACAGAACAGAACAGTATAGAACAGTATAGAATAGAAGACATGCACAATTAAATAAAATAAAAATTCACAACTTCGCTATGTCAATAATATCTGAAATCATACTCGTTGAGCCTGCAATAACCTCTACGAATCCTTATGCTCACAACTCACAAAAACACATAAGCGTTGATATTCTATGAGGGCGTGCTCCTTCATCTATTCAAGCTGTAGCTAGAAACAATAGCTCACGCGCTAACTACGTGGTATAACGATTTGATACAAGTACTCAGATTTTTGTTTTTTCTATTTCGTTTGGTTATATGGTAATAAAGAATCTTTCTACTTAATATCGTCACTGTTCCCTTTATTAAAATCTAGGGATCGCGTAGTGTAATAAAATAAAAATATCACACTACAAGTGCGGAATTATATTTAAAAACATAAGCGTCGGGGGGCGTAGTGAAAATAAATGGTTTCATTAAAAACGTAATGGGGAACAAAGAACGACCGTTAGCACACATCTGTGAATTGAATTTCCCGCTTATATAATTCTAAATAGAGATAACAATCCAAACAAGAACATATCCTTGTTTGGGCGGTGAACTAAACAAAAAGAGAGCTATATAATCTTTTTTTATTGTATCCACAGGCAAGGACACATTTCAAAATTTGACAAAGGAGCACACATTTCACCTCAATAAGTTCCTGCGGCCCATGCCGCCTATATTTATCCACAAAAAGGTATCATAATGCAAATTCCGTTATCACCTCTGTGGACTAAGATATAAAGCCTCATCACTAGTAATAAGGATCTCCAGAACCCCACGCCCACCAGACGAAACACAGCAGCTTTGTGCTGCAATTTTACGCTGGTAATCTTTGTGGATCTGGTCTTTAACCAGTTGAGACAATCAATTCATAAATCAGTTAGAAACACACTGCAACTTGTTTTTATTGAGTAATGGCTTTAGCGAAGTATCAAAATCATCTAATATAGTATATATATTTTATTACATTGAACGAGCAAACCAGCACACAGTTCACCTGATGGCAAGTGATTCCTGCGACCCATGATATCTACATTCATCCTTGACAAGGAATCAATGCAGGTGCGTTATCACCCTTGAGGACTGAGATGGAATGCCTCGTCACCAGTAATAAAGGTCTCCGGATCCCTACACTCACACCAAACGAAACACAGCAGCATTATGCTGGTATTCCGTGAGGGCTCTTCGAGGGCCCGCTCGAGCTACCCCATTCCTCCTGAAACTGGAAACAAACTGCAGTATAGCTCTACCACTGTGATTGTCATTGTTACGGGAAATCCCCTGCAAAACTTTCTATTCCTATGTAACTAAGGAAAACCTATTCTTTTGCTTTTATACATATATTTTATATGCATTATAGCATTTACCAGTATTTACTTTATAGAAGAAACCATTATACTTCCGCTGTATTTTCATGCGATGATTGTGCTTAGACGAGATTAGATGAACTTGAGCTGAAGAACAGAAATAAATTTTAATAACAAGTTTTGGTTCTGAAACTAGTAGTTTTTTCTTTGATAGTTAGCCGTTTAATTTTTTTTTATGTAATAAGGGTAAAACATGTCTGCTGTAAATTCATGTATAACCTGTAAAAATTATACCCTTAAAGATTACCTTATAATTAAATATTATTAAGATCCTGGTCAGGATATGAGGTGAAGGTAATGAAATTATTATATTGATCTCTGTTCTTAAGATATGTTCAAAATCTCAAACTATTCAGACGAAGTGTATCGTCCACTTTAAAATTAAATCAATTACTTTGAAAGATTCCGTTACATAGATACATAACTATAGCATGTATATAGATAAGCTTAATACAATCCAAGCTAATGAAAGCGCGTTGAAAAAACACTAGGAGAATATTATATATGCCAACTATATTTTATTACATGGTAAGAATAACTCTAGAGATTTCCAAAAAGCATTCGCTAACTACCATTTCCCGATCAAGTTCCTCGAAACAGTTTCCAACTGATGCCGGAGACCGCAGTACTGTTGGGCTGAATGGTATATATCGTTTATACATTTAATTTTATAGCGCTTGGTAAAATTTCTATGCAAATAAGTATTGGATTATTTCATCACGTATAGTACTGAGCGCTGTAACTCAATGTCTAAGCGCTAGGCTTTTTAATTTCATGGTAATCGAAATAAAACAAATTTGACAGAGGTGCATCCACGCTGCAGATTGATTCTGGCTACGGAATGAATGGGTCGCCTCGACTGTTAAGAGGTAACGCTCTCACAGATTACCAACGAAAAAACACCGGCATAACACTACGGTTTCGTTGTGAGAGTAGACAACCAGAAACCCTTATTACTGCTGTTGTTAGGGCATTCCTTCTTAGTCTTCAGGGATACAAAACATCCGTATTTTGATTCGTTATTGAGGATGACTGTCCCGCAGAAATCACTTACCATCAGGTGGGCTGTGCGCCCACTGTGTTTGTCAACCTAAATATAATAAAACATAGCGAGCAAACCGTCTTCATTTCAATATTACAATGGTAACACATGGATTTATCTAACGTAGTCACGTAGTCCTAATTATGACATAATTATGTAGGTAAGTAAGATTTTATAAATTATTTATGTATAAGTCTATACTTAGTTTACAATAATTATTGTCTAAACCTTAACAGGGCATCCTGACTGATTTAGTAGTAAATAAGATTTAAGTCTGCCAATCGGCAATAGAGTTGCGTGACAGACTATGATCCCATATACTTTGTAGGAGCTTCTCCCCAGCAGTGGGATTCATCTTGGTACAGTGGGGTAACTAGCAGGATTCATCTACTGAGATTATTGGAATTTGCCTTAGAGCTAATACATAGAAATGTGCGGGTAAGTATTTATCAATTTACTTAATTACGGAAAACAAAAAAAACCATTGTGATGAATGCAAAGTAATGACTTCGTGCTCGTCAAAACTCCATAAAATTTAATCAGAGCGGAGCTGGTGAGAATTAAAAATATAACATTTCTAATCATGTTTAATTAGATTCAAGTCTCTCGGGGCGTGGCCTCGAAATTAACTTTTAAGGTATTTAATTATTTATAAGTTTATTAATCTAATTTAATAAAAAACTGTGATATCCTAATGACTGAATCCTGTCTCATGCTATAGAGAACGTGGGTCCGGCTTTTTTTAGATTGGCTTGCACGAATTAGATTTTGTTTGCAACAATTACATTAATGTATTTAATTTCACTCCAACTAAGCGGAAAATTATTGTGCTAGGAGATGGTTTACGACAATAGTCTAATGGGGGATTCGAGCCTACGACCTAAAGTTTCGCAGACCGTACCCTAAACCATTAGTCTATTGACGCTTTATAGATCCCACTTGGGCATAGGTATTGGTGCATAATTCGCGGCACAGCACAACTGTGGAATAGCTATGAAGACTGAATGATTGGATTGAGTTTCCTTACAATATTACCTTTGCGGTGAAGTAATTGCTAATTCACCACCTAATTTTTTTTTAGTATAGGCGGCAAACGAGCCTGATCTGATGGTAAGTAAAATTGCAAATTAACGATTTCATTGACGCCGAGAATCGAACTCGTTAAGACAGTACTGTGAAAATAAAACGACCGCATAGCCACTGAGCTGCTACGACTAATTTAGGATGCAGCTAGTTACAGGCTATACCGACGTCAGTCATTTTATTTAAGTCAATAGTGAAAGCTCTGTATAAAGGTAATTTGAAATCAGTTCAAAAATTAGATGTGTTATTAAAATTTTCTATCTAACCTACCGATGTTCAATAAAATACTATTAATTTGAAATCTTCGATTAGAAAAGTTTTCCAATTTTCTTCACTACCGCTCAGAAGAATGGATGAGATCAAGAAAATTTGAAAAATACCTTACGAATTTTATCATAACCTACTTCTTAAATACTATGACAAAGTCGAACTTTACTTGTTGATTTTTATAAACCGTACACAGAGACAAGGCTAATAATCATACCAAGAATGCACAAATAAAAATCTTCAAAACTCTATATATTGGTTGGAAGAAAACGACAATAGAAGAACCAGTTTTGTTGGCGATTTGTTGGTTATAGTTTATGTTATTAATAGATTATGTTTGTAACACTTAGACAGAAAGTAGTTCACCTTATGGTAAGTGAGTAATGTTCCCTATATGTATATTTTTTTTGTTTATAAATCCCATTATGTACTAAAACATAACACACATTGAGCCCGTTTTGATTAGATACAATACGTGAAAAATAAAATGCGGATCGACATCATCGATTTAAAATAAAAATATATACAAACAGTAATGCGAATTTAAAATAATTTAAAAAAAACATAAACAAAAGATTTTAAATTAAGCCCAACCACTCACGTTAAGCTAAAATCTTATGGAACAGATCGTTATATAGAGTCCTTGAGTCAGCTGTGTATATTTTGTTTAATGAATAACGAAAAAACAATCTTTAAAAGTAAAGGACTAGAAGATTTTTCCCATACCACGGTAAGTGGCTAAGAATGAAGCAGCGCGTGTACCTTAGCGCTGGTGGTCCTCTTCCCAATAAAGAGCTAGAGATATTTGCGTTTGCGATATTCTGATGGATGTTCCAGATGAGAGTTAATATAGATTTTAAGTGGAGATATTAAAATAAGCTTAATGTTTTCCTTAACACTATTAGCGACAATCAAAAGCGTCCAAGACTTTGTGTTCCATAAACACAATCATCGCCAGAAAAGATTCAAGAGTGTTGGCACCACGTTATGGTGCGTTATGTGATGACGTGATCCTTCCCCGCTTGAGACGACCCATTCATGCTGCAGCAAGGGCTTACGTTCATTGCAGAGGGGCAATAATGCGTTCCGTAGGATTACCAGGACTCCTTCCTTATGCACTGAGAATAGCTTACGAGGAAAGGTATCTTATGAAGATTTCCCCTCTACACCAAATAAAAGGTACACATCATCAACAACCAGAAGACTCAGAGGATGTATGAGAAATAGAAATGCTTACAACATCTCTACTGAGGATGAGATGATGATAGAATATACACGGTGTTCTCATTAGTTAGTCTTCCGGATTCCTTTATTCGCCATATAAAACACTGCGCCCTTAAGCCGATATTATATAAGTGATATATGGTAATATCTCTCTATTTACATGTTAGTGCATGCATACGATCGACTAACTCTACTTATTCAACAGTACCATTGTTTGCTGCTGCAGTATGAATAGGCTGGCTAGAGATAGACCATAGAGGGCCGACGTAAAATCGCAGTATGTCGTTGCTGTGTTTCGCTTATGAGTGTAAACTACTGACCCTTATTGCTGGAGATGAGGCATTCCACCTCAGTCCTCATGGATGACAATACACCTGCTTTCTTATTCCCTTAGTGCTGGTGACGAGGCATTCCACCTCATTCCTCATGGATGACATCACATCTACTTTTTTTATCCCTTATGTAGGATCAGGTGTGTGTTTGTGATTCCGAAAATAAAAAAGAATTTATTCAAAACAATTGCAAGGGCATTAGCGAACGATAAGAAGCGTCAACGTAGAAAACAATGATAATTGAAATTTCAATAGCCTAATGGTTTGGGGTACGGTCTGTGAAACTTAAGGTAGTAGATTCGAATCCACTATTCGACTATTGTTATGAACCTAGCAGAAGCATTTTAAGGTTAGTTGAAGTGGAAACGGAATGTCAGTAATTTAAATAGCCCTGTTGTCATTATTAATAAAAAATTACATCAAAGTTAGCCTACAATATTTAAATTGCTGAACGGCTTCGAACAAACAATGCACCCACACAAACAAACTTGACCGCTTTCGAGTGACTCCGCTGGTTTGAGGGCCTCTCATTAACGTTCTTTGGTATTGTTTAGATTGCCTCCCTTCAGTATGACCTAAGGTACAACCAGTTTATGAAAAAAAAATTTTCAATAAAAAATGAAAAGAAAATTTATTTTTCTCCTTTTTCAATAAAAAATAAGTAATTAAACAATAACATATTATCCCATTTGCTTATACCTTCTCCCTAACTTTCAACAAGATTTTCGTATATCTCGTTGCAAGAAATCACCCGGTTTCGAGTCGAAAACTCTCAACTATAGTTTGAACTCAAACATTTAAAAGTGAACGAACAAAATAACAAAACATAGATTCCGATAGAACAGAACTTCGTTTTAGAATATTTTTTTTATCATTTGAAGACATGTGGAATGTTTTTAATCCATTAGAAGCAACTGACTGAGCGGAAATTCGGCCCCTCTCAGACATCTACAAGTCATAAGTTGATTTTACGCGCGGGATAACGGTCGAAACCGAGGCTACCCTTCGGGAACCCTTGTGCTGGTTACCCATAAATAAAGATCTCGGCTGAGTGTCCTTAGCGCTCGGCCACCTTTCAACCCGGTGAATCTGTAAAAGAGCTCGGGCTAAAAGTGGCCATCAGCCAAAAATAAATTAATGTTACATTGAAAAATACAACGATAACGTAGTTGCCAATACAATATAACGCTTTCTAGTTAAGCTAAGCTATAATTATTTAAAATATCTATGGTGTCTTAACATGTATTTTAAAGTAGTACATGAAGTAGGAAGCCAGTTTCCACGTAGTGATGTCCTCTTGGTCGATATCGACCATAATGATTTTTTTTTATTATAACCTGTGCCTTCAACTGCCCAGAATATATAGTTATCTCACTTACCGTCCTTAATGTCCCATCAGAATAAGCTCGGAGAAAAAATCGGGAGCAATCAAAAATGCCGGCAATACATGACACGCACCCAGGTCCGAAAACGTTCCTCGGTTGGAAATCGATTCCAGGACCTTTTTTTTTTACTTTAACTTACTTTTAATTTTTTTTCGGGCTGATGGCCGCTGTTAGCCCGAGGGATTTTACAGTTTCACCGGGTTAAAAGGTGACCGAGCGCTTATGGCACTCAGTCAAGACCTTTATATATGGGTAACCAGCACAAGGGCTCCCTAGAGGGAGCCTCGGCTTGGACCGTCCCCCTGTTTCGCAACAGCGTCTGATCGAGGGTGCCCGAGAGGGCTGAACCTCGGCTCGGTCAGTTGCTTCTGGACAATTAATTATCTTTAATATATAATAATTAATATCGCTATTATTATTAGCTATCTATACCACTTCTTTGGAATGCGTGGGCGCTGGAGAAGAAGTAAGTATTAACTTTACTTTTTAATTCAAACCGATACCTCTAAGAAGATTTGCCATATAGGCAAGCAAGTAGATGATGTTATGTTCCGTAAACTGTAATTTCTAACACAAGTGGAGGTTGTAAGAATTCATAACACATATACGTTGTCACTCTTGAGGACTAGGTTGAAAAGCTTACCTTTAATTCATTACCTAATGTGCATAAGTGTAGCGATTGGGCCTATCTACAGATATCTGATTATCTGATTACCAGACGAAACACAGCATTGTTTAACGCCAGTATACAATTCCTTTAGCCCATATACATACATACATCCTCGATAATGAATCGTAATACGGATGCATTCCAAAATGCTTCGTCACCAGTAATAAACTGTCTGGGTTCTTCATTACATCACTCGGAACGCAGTCGTTGTTAGCAGTTAATTATTTTACGCTGGTATTCTATCATAAAAAAATTGCTCAATCTTAAAAACAGAATAAATACAGCGCAGCATATTCACACATCGTTACACTTTATTCTCAAGTGAGCCGTGGTGAAATTGTGAAACTTTGTCAATAAAATGACAATAATAACGCTTATGCTATGCAACACGTACGGGGGATTCCCCTTGAACTTCTAGAAGTAAATAATTCCAGGAGTGGTGCACCTGATATTTATTGCCCGCGGTAACTCGTTAAGTCGACCCCGTAAACTAGGGAATATCGTTAAAAGTGGCAACTTTCAAGAGACGAGAACAATGAAAGCGACTTATATTGCTTCGTCTAGTCCTAACTATTCGAAGTTTTGCAATAAATTTAAATGTGAATATGTCGTTTAAAGGAAGGAGGAAGCACGGAACGAGTTTGGAATAAAACGGGCCGCCTGTTACACCGTTAAATGGGTGTTTTTGACACGGTTATATCAAGGTTGTAATAAGTATAATGATTTTTGAGTGGGTATGCATGTATGCTCTTTTGGATTTTCCACACATATTCTATTTTAGTTATAATTTATTTTCTTTGGGATACTTACAGATATTATCATCGTCATCTATCAAAAGTCGAACATAGATCTCTACCAGATTGCCACAATGCTAAATCCTGAGTAACCTGTATCGATTGACTTCCCGTAAACTGGCATAGGTTGTTACCCCATCTAGCGGGTCAAGCTACACTGCGTCAGTCAGTCCGAGCTCTACCCATAGAAGAAACTTTTTTCCCCATCGATTATCGGTACTACGAGATATATGATCTCTTTTGTCCTGGAACTCCGACCGGTCCCCTGCATCAATAGATTTCACGCAAAATTACATAGGTCGGCGCTCCATTCTGTAGCGGGTCGGCATACGCTACGACTACCAGTAACAGTACTTACAGGTATACACATAAGTGAATATCGTAGAATATGAAAGTACAAAATTAGAGTTAATATATTGAAACATTTCCGTTCGGTGTAACATGTTCCCAGGTTAAGGTAAGGCGATGAAAATTGTTTTCATCAAAAATGAGCCCAGAAGTTATTGTTGAAGCTAATAATTTAATATGTTCCTAGTTATCAATTGTCCGTCGAGACGTGTTTTATTATTATATAAAGGATTTGATCATCATTACAGCCATTGGTCAATATAGACCTACCCCATAGATTGTCCCAAGCACGATCATGGGCTACCTGCATCCATTGACTTCCCGCAAACTTGAATGGGTCGTCGCTCCATCTAGTGGAGGCCTGCCCTACACCTAAATTTTATTTCATTATATTGTTATTAATTATAAGATACCCGCCTGTTTTAAGTTTTCAATATTATAGTGATAGATAAGCTTATTCCTTCTTTCTTGTTGTAATTTTTTTATTGTGGTACAAGTGTAAGGTTGTAAATGATTCCTTCGATCCATTCCACATTCATTCTCGATAAGGTATCTTCATATAGACTATAGGAATCAGCTGTCGCCAGCAGTGTTACCGAACCGATAGGACTTAGGGACCTTCAAGAAAAGAGCCTACACCTTACTTAAAAGGCCGGCAACGCATTTGCGACTCCTCTGGTGTTGCGGATGTACGTGGGTGGCGGTGATCACATACCATCAGGTGGACTACCATGCTCGTTTGCCGCTGAAGCTTGCCGAGAACTGACATGGAATTCCTCGTCACCGGTAATAAGAGTCTTCGGACACTTACCAGTAGAAACAATGCAATGTTATGCTACTATTCTACGCTGGTAATCTACGAGGACGTGATCCTTCCCCTGTCGAGCCGTCGCATTTACAAACTAACAGCATCGAGGACCACTATTGTCATATTTAATTGATGTCCTGTTGTAATTTAATGTAGATCAAAAGTACAGATTGCGTCGGTACACGCGATGACCTCGTTTCTATATTGCATTACAACTTGGTACACTAGTATAGTACGAAATAACTGTTCCGTTCTTTTTACTTTTATAGGCTGTATTTTAAATATAAATACTAACAAAACTTTTAGGCCTTATGTAAATAAATGTCCCGGTGGCCAAGTGTCCTTAAGTAGATGAACTATTTAGAGTTTATAAGCAAGAATTCTCTATGTGTAGAAGTGATTCTTTATTGAGAAAAATGTGGGATGAGTTGCGCCGTAGGGGCGATTTTATATACATACATAACTATATATATATATATATATATATATATGGTATATATATATTACAATTTATGCACTACACGTCTCTCTACGCCACGGGTTGATAGGTGGAGTGTGTCTTATGCCATTAATTCCGCCCTTTGTATCCCTTTTTTGTAAGGTGTGACCAATAAAGTTTAAATAAATAAATAAAAAAAAGTATTTAATAGAAGCATTTATCTGTACATGTAATAAAATTGTAAACAGATTTATTGTTTGTTTATATTACGTTTGTGCATCTTAATCTTCACAGTGGCTGAACCGTTTTCGATGTCGTTTTGAGTTTTGAGATAAGCTCGTTTATAACATTTTAATTTCAAACAGTTCAAAACAAATTTCAATAATGTAGGTAGGCTCTCGTGAGCAGAAATCTCAGACTATTAAATTATAATATAGATAATTTTTAAATCCTCCATTATGGTAACGCACAGTAGTGCCTATGTTAAGTGATATAATTATTTTCTACAACAATCCCGGAAAGTTTGTGGAGTTTTTAATTGCATTTCGTTCACACCCATTGTGATCAACAATGAAGACTGCGGGAATGAATGAATGGTACGACGAGTGTTAAGATCTGCTATTCCTTGCTTGGAATATTTTGGGCATAAATTAAAAAGAAAATAATGAGACACGGTTGTCCTTACTCCAATTATTCGAAGTCGAAAAATAAAATTTTTAACACTTATATTGTAACGAGATTGACAAACGAGCACACAGTTCACCCACCAACATTCCTCGATAATGAATCATAATTCAGATGCGTTGTCACCCTTTAGGACTGAGATGGAATAGTCTGTTACCAGTAACAAGGTCTCTGAAACTCTACAGTTTTGCTATTTTACGTTGGTATTCTATCAGGTCGTCGTCCTTTACGGTCGTGCAGAAACCAGCTACAACATGGCTCTACCATAAAAAAGAGCTAGTCTGTCCTCTCCTCTCTTTCACAGAGCGCTCAAGACCCATGATAATTGAACATGGTTATAAATATGTGTATGGTTTTGGTATTTGTGATTCCTATTAGTACGAGTATCTGGAATTAATGTGGTTAACATGGTAGACGCTGGCACCTTATTTCTAACTGCACTAAGAATATCCACGCCCTCACAGAGTACAAGCGTACAGGTTGATGCTGCTGTGTTTCGACTGGTCCCTGAACTGGACTCTGGTGACGAGGTCATATTAATCCTTACCGGTCACATAATGGAATCATCACGATCCCTTATCGATGTTAAATGTATCAGCAGGAATCACTTACATTGTTAACTTAATGTTACTGTATGAAACCTAAATCTAGCAGGATAAAAGATTGAGGTAAATTTTTCAACAATAGTGTTTAGAAGTTAGAAGGTTATCAAAAATAGGAATTCGTTATGTCTATTGCATAATTTGTCGATACCTAAACTTGCTATTTTAATGTTACTTTATAAATGTTACGTTATACAACACAAAATATAAGATGAATTAAATTAAAAAATTAAATTCATCTTATATTCTGTAATTTTTTTCTACAAGTTGATGATTTTCATCATATTATAATAATTTGTAATAAATATTTTATCAACATTGGAGATGACCGACATCGAATACACACTATACATTTTTTTTAATATTGGAAGTGGCAAGCGGCTGAATGATTTTAGCGATGAATGCGGTCCCATTATATTCATATCCATCCTCAATAAAGTTTCAAGATGTACACGTCAAAACAGAGACAGGATGCCGATTTTACAGACAGAATTTTAGCGGCCGGCAGCGGGTATGCTAGTCCTCTGGTGTTTTGGATGTTCATGGGCGGAGATCACTTACCACCAGGTAAGATGCTCGTTTGCCACGTATTCTATAAAAAAAAGCCTCGACACTAACCATACGAAACACAATTACGTTTACCATTGCTGGATGTGCCTGATACGCTGACTCTTCTAAGTTCAAGCCGAACGATTTATGTTACAACTGCAAATTACCTGCAACGTGGCTTTAACAAATAAATATACAAATTAAGTTGATATGAATCATAACTAAAAACAGTATACATTCTAAGTATATTTGATTGACACTAAATGAGTTGTATAAAATCCCGCAGCACTATTATTCAGCGAGGGGGGGGGGGGATACTAAAAGATACCCTCTCTCCTGGGGGAAGACAGGGTTATGTGAGATTCAAACACATTAAACCACCTCGGTGGTCGCCCTTAGCGCATTGGTAGGGGCTCTGGAATCTCGTACGAAACGCACTAGTACCCCTTTGCACAGAGCCTAAGCACGTCCCATGAGTGGCCTCGCTTTCCCTAGCAACCTCGTTGTTTTACGTCAACCCCTTTTTTGACACCCTCCCCGGGTTTGCCAACTCAAATTATCGGAGCCCCATCCTGATCGCCTTCGAACCTGTAATCCTTTTTCAGTCACCGTATATGACTGGCAATGCGGACCTAAGCCCTATTCTTAAAGCCCGGGACTAAAAGAATGGATCGTAAGTCACTCACACAACTGATGACAGAGAGTTCAAATTTCACTGGCTATGTTTGTTGACATGCTACTTAATCGATGGCAGGCAGCAAAGCTGGCACCAAAATACCTAAGTTTGAAAACTATAATGGTCATTACTGGAATTACCAACACTTTTTGCAAAGTTGTTAATAGTGACAAATATTTCAAGATATGCCAGCTTGCTGATAATTTATGGAAATATAATTCAGTGGACAGTAAAAAAACAAGGCATTTTAGGGAATACTCGAAGACGCAGATACGAACTACCACTACAATTCATACCATATCAATCATTAAAAATATTTTGTTGCTCAGCTATCTGGATTAATTATGTTTGATTTATCGAATATCAAGATAGATTAGATACGTATACAATCTATGGCTACGTTAATAACATTTCTATTTTACATTGGACTGTGTGGTTAAAATGAAACAAATTGAAATAGTCATTTTCTATTTTCTATTTAGTATATTTGGTTTAAATGTAAATGCTAAAAATGAGGCTTACGCTGGGTGAGTATTTTTTTTATAAATTTATATGATTTAGGAGTCTAAAGTTAGCTTAAACCATTTAAGTAGTTTAAAAACTTTTTTATTGTTACTCCGGACATAGAGGAAGATGGGATGGGCATGGGAAGGAGTAATAATAGAAAAAATAACGACGTCTGTCGGACCATTTTTCCTGTTCCAGTCAATTCACGGCCATAATTGAGCTATTCCTTACCCGTATCCCACTCTGATCAGTCATCATCTTGTCCTGGAAATTAAAAAGATAAGCATTCTTTTACATTTGGGATGATAAACGGGCAAACAATCAAACAGGTAAACGCAATCTATGACCCTTACCTCTATCGTCAACAAGATTCATAACTCACATGCGTTGGCAGTCTCTACATTCACTATAAGAACCAGCAGGTTTATCTGATATTGCCATTTATGCTGCAGCGAGATTTTTTTAGGTATATTATAAAAAATATAATGCAATGCGAAACCTAACGTATATGTACTTTATGTGTCTTTTAGAATATATACTACATCAAAAAGTAAAATTTTAAACTTTTGATTCAAATTGTTAGATGGACTTTGATCAGAATAAATTGTACAACAGAAATAACTCTTTTTTCGTGCAATTTTTTGTGCAAATGATAATGATCGACGCCTGTCATCCCGTAAATCTCCTTTTAAACAATTTACCATTCGTTGATATATTTCATCCATAAATAATTTCGTAAAACCTTCAAATTATATAATAGGATGACTGATTATTTTAAGATACATGATTCATATATTAATGATAATTCAACTGACTCTAACACTTCCTTTATAGTATTAATTTAACCTTATTTTGATATTCAATAACTACAAAATTGCATGGCATTAGATGAAGTCATAAGAAATAACAAACAATATTTCAAAGATAGTATGTTATCCGCGAATCCGCTGGAGCCAAGCGTCCAATATTTTTTTTAACTATTGCTACAACGAGCATAAGATTGATAAATATCTAATACAACGATAAGCGATTACTGTGGCGCATAGATAGACACTTATATAATCTATAAAAAATCAAGACACAAACACATTGTCCACAGAATGTACTAGGCGAAACAGCAAAAATCTGAACCACTCTATTTCCATAGTATTATCTAAATATATTCTTAAGAGAAATTTTCTTAGGTTTCTTTAACATCGGTAGTGACGGTTCTGATGATTAATGATCAGTCATTCCGGCTAACAATGATAACTACACACATATTAGGATCATAATGCTGATCCGTTGTATTACCTGACAGTCAAGATGGATTACTGCATCACCAGTAGTGACACTAACTGCTTACCTTACTTTTATGGGGTGGGGTTTGAAAGGTTAGAGTATCTGGCTACTTCGTCGGCGTTTTGGTTCCCTGCCGAAGAACAATATTTGTGTATTCCAAATTGTTGGTTGTTTGGTGTGGGTGTGTTGTGTGTTTGTTTCATGTCTCTGACTCTAAAACTGAATCCACCCCCGATTTTTTTGCATATGCATTACATTGGCTAGAGAAGTCTGTGTTTACGCTAATGCTTACGGCATTAAAAATATTATTAAAGATCTAAGAACTAACTAGAAGATGACGCCGTGGTCGAAATCTCCAAGAAAACCATAAAATTTTATAATGTTATAATCTAACTTCTTTTTAAGGTACAAAGTCTACAATGTTAAACTTGAAACTGCAGAGCAACAGGAAAAATTTTACATGCTCAAAACGGATGTCATTGATTATTGGCGGAGCCCGTCATATAAATACAATATTGTCGGCCAAGCAATGATACCGCCGTCGCATTTGAATTGGTTTGAAGACCGACTTGTCGAATTAGGTGTAGCTAAGGACGTTTTTATTGAAGATGTTTATGAGTAAGTTTTAATAAGATCAAAGTTTCATTTTTTTTAACAGCATTTAAGTCCTCTCCATTATACGCCATTCTAAAAAAGAGCCAGCAATTCTTACTTATTTATTTTCTTGTATGTCTTTGAAAATTTCTATTTACATGTTCCTGTCGTAAGTAATCAATTTCGCGTGATCGAGCTTTTCAAAAATTGCTCGGTTTCGTAAAATTTTAATAGAGTATCGTAAATGAAAATACAATATTTGAGTTTTACCAAAGGGCAACCAAATTATTACGATATATTATTATATAAGTTATAGACACCTAATATATTTCTTTTATTCGAACTTAAGTAACGAACTTTTTTACTTCGTTTGTAACAGGGAGACGAGAATGAGATGCCTCTTTTCAGTTCCAGACTAAAACTTGTGTTTGTATATGTATTATATTAATTATATATGTATTTTTTATATTCTATTTGTTTATATATGTATATAATATAGTTTATTTGTATATTTGATATTAGTTATTCTAAGTATTTTATTTTTATTAATTAGTTTATTGCTAAAACTATTACAATATCTCACCACACCTTGGATTGACTGGTAGTGAATGCATTTTTGGCATAAGTGTACCCTCTACGTGTTGCTCTAATTTTGTTAAGATTACTATAATGAAGAGTAAGAGTAAATAAATAAAATGCTTGAAACAAATTTACGTTATTCAAATTGATACTGCATTAGTCTTAAAAAGACTTTTTTGTAAATACAATCATAATATACTCAATTTAAAGACACTTTTACAGGTTGAAAACAATGGTAAAATAGTGTCAAAATGTTTTCTTTTTAAAATGACAACTATTTACTTATGGAGGCAAACTACAACTTCATGCATTCAGAATGTAAAAACATATCTTTATATATTTTTCCCCGACCTTTTACAATACATGTATGTATTTATTCATAAGGATAAATGATCTCTTTACCTCCTTATCATCTTAACCATATCTTATCTCATTCAACGCCTTAAGTCCATTACGCATTATCTTGTTGATAAATATATATATATATATATATATATATATATGTATATGTATATATATCATTATTTACTTGTATATAGAATAATAAATATGTACGATATGAATTAATTCCAATAAATGGACCTTCGCTATACACAAACTGTTGTCTAATCATTATTACTAACTTTAACGAAATGAAAAGAAATTTGAACGTTGAGTAATATTGGTTATAATCAGATAGTTATATAAGTAGACTATGTTATTAATGTATATAGCAGGGCTATACTCGGTGTTACTCTGCGTGAACAAATAAAAAACCGTGGATGAGTGAGAAGAACTAAGATCAACTGCACAGGTTAAAGGATCGAGGGTGAAGTGACAATAAGCTGGCCATATAGCTCATCACACTGATAATCGATGGGGATGAAAGGTTTTGGAGTGGCAACCTCACGTTGGTCATCAACTATGCAATACGGGAAGCCGATGGTTGTAGGTGGCTCGTACTTACGATCGTAATCTATTCAGCAGTGGACTTGTGATGCTGAAATGATGAAGGAAATTTCCGATTTGATTGAGTTTGAGAGCAGTGTAGTAGCAGCTCCTTCGAAATCGATCAACGACATCCAGTATTGATTTCCACTAGTAGGTATGTTACTTAATAAAAGAAATGTATTTTACAGGTATCTGTCTAGGAATGAAGAAACCTCCCAAGCTGTATTTCGCACTCAAGACAATTCAACATTTAGTTTAAATGACTATTATCGTTATCAGGAGGTGAGTTTTCTCAGGCCACTTAGAGCATAAGTAAAGTTCTATTATGATTTTTTTTTGTTAAATGTCGGTCTTTTTTTTAAAATTCGACGGTGTTCACCTGATGTTGAATGATCTCGTGGTCCATACTATAGTAGTTATACTATAGGTATTTCTTATCAAGGATAGTAGAGATACTTGATATGAAAAGTGAAGACTGCGGTACATCGTATCCACATCAATATTTTATCAGAATTGTTAAATAGAATGTCCTATTGATAGTAGTGGACATTTTCTTTCTAAAGTTTTGATTAAACTCAGTGAAGATTATAGCTGAATAAATGACTGAAGAACTTCGGTGTACGGGGTATGCAAAACTGTACCTTAATAGGCATTTTTACTAATGATCTTATATATTTTTTTAAGAATACTAGCAGAGGTATTAACATTACTTACATTCCGGTTAACCAATCCAACTGAGCTTAAAATGCTTGTACTAGGAAATGGTTCATGAGAATAGTCGAATGTCTGATTCGAGTCTACGACTTTAATTTTCGTAGACCTACCCTACCCTATACAATTAGACTATTCACGCTTCAATTATTTTTTCAGATTTTGAACTACCTGAAAACACTAGAAACATCTTACGTAAATTCAACAGATATAAATTTCAAAATCATAGACGCCGGTGTTACTGCAGAAGGGAGACCTTTAGTTTATATTAAAGTAACAAACCAACAATCAGCGGAAAAGCCGATGATAATTATAGAAGGTGGTATAAATCCAAGACAGTGGATTACTGTTCCATCGTCAATAAACATTGTTAATAAATTGCTTGACAATGCTCAAAGCAGGTTCTTGAATAACTTCGATTGGATAATTATTCCCGTATTGAATCCAGATGGATATGAATACACCCACACGAATGTAAGTCTTGTTTCTACTTATCTACTACATAGAACTAATAATAAATTTGTAATCAACAAGTTAGAATACAAAACAAAGCAGAAAACAAGTTAAATACTATTGACAGTTATCTATCTTCTTCGCTGAACTGGGAGCATAAGCAAAATATCAAATTTGTCAGTTTCTTTACCTGTGCAGAACATGAAAGTTAGTAAAAATCGAACGTTTTAGTATAAGGTGGTAAGATGTTAGGTGTTTTATGTTGTGTGTAAGATATATTGAATATATGTAGGTATATACACTGCAGGCCAAAAGTTTAAGACCACCTTAATTAAAGTAGGAAAATAAAGTAAAACTCCAATAAAATATTAAATGTCTAATTAACCAGTTTAATCATTTAATAGAACATTGATTAACAAACAATATACTTAAAAAGGGTAAAGAAATATTAACAGTCCATGCAAAAAAAGGGTATAATTAGCTAAACTGATTATTCATCAAAAAATCCTCCTTTATATTTTATGACTTTTTTCACAAGTCTCGGCATATGGGCAATCAATTTGTTAATGGTGTCTTGTGGCAAATTTTGCATAAAGCATTCTACATTTCTTCTCGCGAGGATGGGCCACAATTACGGACGTTCATATCAAGCTCTTCCCACAAAAGTTCAATGGGATTGAGGTCCGGGCTATGAGGAGGCCAAACCATGTTTTTAAACACCCCGTGTGCCTCTTTCTTTTCTAAATATCCTCTACCTTATTTTGAGCTATGCTTAGGATCATTATCTTGTTGGAAAATGAATCCATCTCCAATTCATCGCTACCCGGAAGAAACGACGTATATATATATATACATATATATATATAATATATATATATATATATATATATATATATATATATATATATAATTAAAATAATCATATATACATACAAGAAAAATAATAGCAAACACAATGTCGGTTTTTGCAGTGGTAGGGCTACATAGCAATTTGTTTCAAGCTGCACAATGAATGAGTTAGCTCGACCGGGGTAGGACCACGCCCGCACAGAATACCAGTGTAAAATAGCAGAATAAAGCTGCTGAGTTTCGTCCGGTGAGTGTAGGGATCCGGAGAACTTCCATTCCTTCCATTCTCAGTCCTCAAGAGTGTGTAAACACATCTGCATTATTGTTCCTTGTCAAGGATGAATATAGATGTCATGGGGCGGAGAATCACTTGCTGTAGGTGAGTTGTGTCCTCGTTTACTTTTTTATTACTCTGAATGTAATAAAAAAAAGTAAGCAAAGCAAGCTTAACTAACTAAGAAAAAAACAAAAAATGTATAACCAACAATATTGCTATATATGAAAAGCCGATCCATATCGAAGGAGTTGGTGGCATAGCATGCAAACATAAAGAAAATATGGCCCTCTCTAAGTTCTCTAATCATTGTTAGATGTTTCTTTAATTTCTGTACGATCCCTTGATTATTAAGATAACTCAATGTAATACTTTAAACATTTTAGGATATTGAAATATATGAGAGTTAAAAGCCGTCCATCTCCGCATTTAATAAAAGAAGATTATCTATATGTACATATATATTCAGATGCATCAACAAATAAGGCATAGAATTATGGGATAGATAAGGTGCATCTGCCAATAATGGTGATTTCAGTCCTTTATTCTAACATTTACGAGACATAAATCTAATGAAGTGTAGGTTAATAAGAAATTATTTTGTATTGATTGTAAAAAAACGCCTTACAGATGCGGCTATGGATGAAATCAAGAAGTACTCAGAGCAACTTAGGAGCTATTTGTCCCGGTGTCAACATTAACCGCAATTTTAACATCGACTGGCTTTCTTCAGGTTCTAGTTCAAGTCCTTGTAGCCACCTGTATGGAGGCACCGAAGCCTTTTCAGAAGTCGAAAGCCGTTTAGTTGAGTCTTTGCTAGAAGAGTATGGAAGCAGAATACGTCTTTATATTTCTCTGCACAATAATGGAGGTTTTATCTCGTATCCTTGGCAGTATGAAAATGCTGCCAGTGGACTATTTGTTCAACATCATCTTCTGGGTCTAGATATGGTTAGAGCAATGGAAGGTAGTTATAATTTAGATGTAGCTTCTATAGCATATGGAGGTAGAGCATCTGGTAGTAGTATAGACTATATGAGAAATGGCGGAGTTCTATATACGTTTAATATAGATATCATACCAAGTACTGAAGATGGCGTTATTGTACCACGGGAAGATATTCCAGCCATCATTGAAGATGTGTGGAGAGCCGTTTCGATTGCAGCTGAGAGATTAATATGAAACTATACTTTAGCCAGGGCCTAATAAATAGCGCTTTCTATCGTGTCTCGAAATCCTGAAATTCAGATATCACATCCAAATTAAACATCTATCAATTCAATTTGATCTTCAATTGTCGATATCTACTATTAGCTTCTGATTGTAAACGTAACAAATAAACAGACAGATATTTTTAAAACTGTGAAATAGTAGGAGTATAGGTATAATAAATTATATATAAAATCTTATTTTTCCTTCTTTTTTGTCACTCATTTCATACGGATGATTTTTTTACAATAATTCGTAAAAGGAGCGCCTCAATTTTAAAAAGAGTTCGTGAAAGCTACAACAGTATCTTGAACGTATTCGCGGCAGGTGGGACTCAAAGTGTTTGCTCCATTGGGTTCATGTAAAATAATGTGAAATATTTATAATTGTTCTACCTTTTACTAACAATTAGGTTAAGATCTCTATTTACTAACAATTTATGGACAAAAGTCTGAAATAAATGTGTTATTATTATTTAGGGGATATTTTTTTTCCATCTCCACCTGCTTGTTCAATAGAATAAAAGAAATAAATAAAAAAATATAAACATATAAAGAAACAAATATATACTATATAATATAATACATATATAATGACCAACCAGACGGGAATCCCTCGACAGGGGAGACCAAACGGTCGAGGGTTAGGGCGAAAGGGAAAGAAACATGTGGACTATACGAGCGGTATCGAGGAGCACCGCCTTCTGCTTTTGAGCCCGGAGTTGTCCGTCCCGGACTCCCAACCACCTCAGGTGATTCGAGAGGCTGGTTGGGATTAACCCGTTCGCAGATACGACTATAGGAATAATTTCAGTCGGCATACTACCCCCACATATCGGCTACCTCGTGTGCCAGGTGCAGATATTTTGTCTTTTTATCTGTTTCGGCTTTCACGGCGTTCTGGGATGGGATCGTGATGTCGACCAAAAATTCATCCTTGACTGTGTCCGGTCCATCCACACGATATCAGGTTTATTCGCAAGAATAGTCCTGTCCGTGATGATGGGCCGGTCCCAGTAGAGCCTGGCGCGGTTATTTTCGAGCACGGCTTCCGGCGTGTATTTATAATAAGGCGATATCTGATCCACAAGACCATATTTCAGAGCGAGCTCCAGATGGATAATCCTGTCTACAGGTTGTGCCTGTGCAGATACTCCGAGTTAGAAAGCGCCGAACAACCGGATTATTATTATTATTATTTCTATATATCATATTAATCATGACACACATTTGGAAATAAACTGGACTAGCAAATATCACATCCTCGCTCAATACTAACATTCATCGCATCTTGTGATATGATCGACAATGACCGTAAATGTAAATGGGATTCAATTTTTTAAAAAAAATTACAGTGAAGTTTACCCTTAAAATCGTAGTCATTTTATTAAAGTAAAGTATATACATGATTTCTTATAATTACACAGAATTAATTAAATTATAATGATTTTGTAGAATTGATTTTAACAGATATCTTTAATAACTAGTCCAGCCATAAATACTGTTACATAAAATTTTTTCTTTTTTTCAACTTTTTAAATATTTTGAATTTGGAACACGTATATTATTTTAAAAACATCTTTCGATTTTGCGCCATTTCACATATTTTTTCGTGTTCATTATCAAATTACAATATGGAATGGGGTGTTAAAGAATATAGGATTGCAGTGATCGCCTTGCACAAAGTGGGTATGGAGCCGTCGGTCATATTCCAGACACTTCAAAAGCTTGATATCAGCCATATGTTCGTATAGCGTACTATCAACAGATATAACAACACTTCCTCTGTCGAAGACCAGAAAAGATCGGAGCGGCCGCGTGCTGTTAGAACTACAAAGACTGTTAATGCTGTTAAAGCCAGAATTCGTCGAAAACCCATTAGGAAGCAAAAAATCTTATTGCAAGAAATGAAGATTCCCGCTAGGTCTCTGCCACGTACTTATAAAACAAGACCTGAAGCTCGGTGATATATAGGACATGCCCTAAATCAATCTTTACAATTAAAGGGAGTGGATCGATCAAAACGCCTTCTATCGCGATACGCAGGTGAAAGGCACAGAAATATCCTCTTTACCGATGAAAAAATTTTCACGATTGAAGAACACTACAATAAGCAAAATGATAAAGTATAAGCTAAAAATAAAATCTAATCTAAAGAAGCTGCTCAAGTGGTCGTAAAAGTACATAGTGGTCATCATTCCGCGTCAGTGATGGTTTGGTGGGGTGTGTCTTATCAAGGAGTCATAAACCTACATTTTTGTGAAAAAGTAGCGAAAACTTCAGCCAAAGTGTATCAAGATACAGTCTTGGATAATTTCTCTCAGCAATACACTTTTTAAAAATATACCATGGACTTTTCAGCAGGACTCTGCACCTGGTCATAAGGCACGAACTATCCAAGCCTGGCTTGAAACCAACGTTCCAGGCTTTATAAGAGCTGAAGACTAGCCCTCATCTAGCCCAGACTTCAAACCTTTAGACTTCAAATTATGGTCAGTTTTAGACATGGCCTGCTCTAAACGACACGTCGACATTAAGTCTCTTTAAAAATCTTTGGCGCAACCAGTGGTGAAATTTCCCTTGTAAACAGTGAGTAAATCCATAGTTTCGTAGCCAAATATATTAAAGGCCTGTATAAAAGCAAAAGGTGGCCATTTCGAATGGAATATTTTTTTATTTTTTGCTGACTGACTAATAAATATGTAGGTATAAATTTTAATAATATTACATTACTTCATTAAAAAGAAATGCATTTTCATTTGTAACAGAACGTATGGCCGGACTAGGTATAGGCTAGAGAGAGAGAGAACATAAACAATGGCGGTACATAACGTTTTTTAATAATTGTATTTACCATATCAGCATTTTTCTACAAACTTACTAAAAGTTCTAAACAAACTATACCTTTTTCGACAAGCGACGGCAAACGCTCTCAACGCTTAGACGACCTCCTAATTAAACTTCAGCTGTTTTGTGGTGCGCGTTAATTGAGGTATCCATTATTATGCCTTAATCTGAGTTCTCACCGAGTTTTAAATTAAAGTAGGAAAGCAAATTTTGCACACGGTTAAGGAACTTTTTTAATCGAATTTTTGTTTTTTATGAGAATAGGATGAGAAGCACACAGTTCCCCTGACGTTAAGTGGCTGAGTTCATGAACGCAGCCCTTCACGATCATAGTATAAGGACTACTCCTCCAGGGCCTTCATCACAGGTATTATTTTAGTATTCGACAAACGATCACAAATTTAACCTGATGTTAAGTGGCCAAGATCATGTACGCAGCCCTTCACGACCATGCTATAAGGGCTACTCCTCCAGGGCTCTTATCACAGGTACTATTTTAGTATTTGACAATCGATCATACAGTTAAACTGACATTAAGTGGCCAAGATCATATCCGGTACTCTTCTCGAGGATGGTGTATGGACTACTCCCGAAGGGCCTTCGTCATAGGTATTATTTTAGTATTAGACAAACGATCATACAGTTCGTATGATGGCAAGTAGACGAAATCATGTATGCATTCCTTCATGAGTGTGATGTAAGTACTATTCCTGAATGGCTTTCAACACACATGTTTAATGAAGAATTTGACAAACGAGCTCACAGTTCATCTGATAATAGGTAATAACTGCGACTTATGACATGACATGTAAGGTAAGTGATCTTGTCGATGAATCTTAGGTTAGTGATCTTGTTGATGAATCTAAGGTTAGTGATCTTGTTGATGAATCTAAGGTTATTGATCCTGTCGATGAATCTAAGGTTAGTGATCTTGTTGATGAATCTAAGGTTAATAATCTTGTTGATGAATCTAAGGTTAGTGATCTTTTGATGAATCTATGGTTAGTGATCTTGTTGATGAATCTACGGTTAGTGATCTTGTTGATGAATCTTTGTTGAGGATCGTCGATCCTCGTTTCACGATTCACTAGAGTTATCACCCCTATAGACTGAAATGAAATGCCTCGTCATCATGGAGTCCTCGCTTTTCACAGCATCGTTAGGCTGCTATTTTTTTTTATCACATTGAGAGTAACAAACTAGCACACAGTTTACCTGATGGCAAGATTCCTGCGGCCCATGACACCTACATTCATCCTTGACAAGGAATCATAATGTTGATGCGTTATCACCCTTGAGCACGGCATGACTTGGTCATTTAATGCTTGAGTTCATTCTTGTCACTGCCATATTTAGTTGCTTGTATGAAAGCATAATCCTTCAACTATTACGTATGTACTATGTCAGCTGCACTATTTAATTACTTCATATAAAATTTACCATTTCCCGTGACCCTCAATTGGTATCATGACAACCGTCAAATCATGTTACACCTAATCTGAATCAAAAGACGCAATTCATTTCATTGTAAGTATACAATGATTAGCCGTTGCTGTATTTTAAAAGATATAATACAATCAGTTTAAAGCTAAAACAAATAGGTATGAATTGGAAAAGCAATATTTCTACTATTTAAATTTCAAAGAAGTTAGCAATCATATTTTGGGGATTGAATGAAAAGAACGGATCGTGAGGCTTGAACACGAAAATAATCACCCAAATTGAAATCCCGTTCCGCGCTCTCGTGATCAAAAGGGGGGAAATCTTATTATGAAATTATAAAGGCACCAACTTGAGACAGCTCGCTGATTTGTAAAACTTAAGGCTGTTATTAAAAAATATAATTGTTCAAAATTTATAATACCTTCTTTTTTTAATAATTACAAACAAGTTATGTACTACAAATACAGCGATTTTTAAGTAGTGATTTATTGGAAATCAGGAATACAAAATCAAATTCTTAACTGTATAAGTAAGTCTTCCAACAGTATTTTAAACGCATTTACCCACGCCTCTACTGAGACTGGACTAAACGCATACTGCTCTAACACCATTACTAATCGTGCTATATTTCTCAATTTTGCAGGCAAATTTAAACTTAATCTTATGTGAACTAAATTTGATTAAAAAAGAACTATTGCAATCGACGACGTAAAAATTTCAAGTTGTACCCTAATTACCCTAATTTCGTCGTGTGTCATCACTATCGGTTAGATACACCGTTTATCTGATGGTAAGATTAGATATTGGTCCCCATTGAAGAGAAAAAATAATAATAACGATATTAATTTAATTATCAATAAAAGCACACAGTATATATAATATTAAATTATAACAAACATATTCAAATTGTAATTAGAACTAAAAAAACAATTATTAACATCAAAAATGTTTTTTAGATTGACCATTAAAACTGTGAACATTTTGTATTTTACAAAACTTCTAAATATACTCAAAAAATATTGCGTATATTTTTCGTCTACGTAAACGAGGCCTGTATCTTAAGATACTAACCTTTTTCAGGGGCAATCTATGAGGTCTTACTTAAAATATCTGTAATAATACCAATAACTGTGTATCTAAATTTCCAAAGTTCCAACTTATTAGTTAATATGCATTATATATTGTTAATATTTCATGTAATTATTTATTGTTAATATATTACTAAAAGATTATCATTAAAGGTCTCATTCACAGCAATTCAATCTTCAGTTCTGTCACTTAACATATATGAAATTAGTACGAATAAATATATATGACGGCCCTAATTCTACTGCCGCGATCTTGTTCTAGGCCTAAAAATCGACCTGTCCTTCCTTTAGATAGCGATCCAAATCGAGATTTCCTACCTCCTTATGAGGGGCCCTCGGAAACTTTTTTGGACCCCTCTGTTGTGGTCGACGTTCTACAGGGATCGGAGTCCAGCCTCCGCGCCAGCGTCGTTGGCTCCCTACTCAGCGGTCCTCCCGCTCGCGAGACTAATAACAACAAAATATGATGATAAAGCTGTAAAGATCTCTGAACCATCAACAATATTATACAATAACATACACAACAAAAAAAATTACTGCTGCACTCTGTTTAATGAAGAAAAGCTAGGCGTATTTACGGAAACACTGAATCATGAACATAAATTATAGGTATTTACGGCGTACAGTCATTACCTATAAAATTGTCTTACTTTTAATTTTTTTACAACCCTGTGTCATTTAATAAGGTACAAATTGTCAGAAATGTTACTCAGATGTAAAATGTAGTATATACATGTAGTACATACTTTATACCATGTCTAATAAATAAAAAAACGAGCCGTCGATATAATAAATAATAAATTTTTTTTTTACTAATTTGTGTTTAGCAAACGAGCACGCAGTGCAGCTGATAGTAAGTGATTCTTGCGGCCCGTTACATCTACATTCATTCTTGTCAAGGAATAATAATAAAAAAGTCACCCTTGAGGATTGAGATGGAATATGCCTCGTCACCAGTAATAAAGGTCTCCGGATCTCTACACTCACCAGACGAAACACAACAGCTTTATGCTGTTATTTTACTCTGGGTATGGTCCTTCCTCGTTCAAGTCGACCCATTCATTCTGCGGTCAGTAATAAACTGCAAAATAGCTCTACCACTGAATAAATTATACGTATTAACACACGATCCAATGAGCAAATCTAGTTCGATCTCGGTGTACCGGCACCAACGAATTAAATAAAGAAGAATGTTTGTAATGAAACCTAAAAATATTTCGAAGTTTACCTGGTTAAAGAACGCAACGTTATTACTTGTGACAAGGTATTATTCCTCGGATATTGAGGACGAATGTGTTTGTCATTGACTGGGGTGTCGTTTACTTGATATTGAGTCGTCCCAACTTTGTATCAGGTAAACTGTGTGCTCATTTATCACACCTAACATAAAAAAAAGACGTTGACGTTTCAGACGTCAATTTGTAACCAACTGTTGACAACTATGTCCGACTTGTTCCAAACCAATTACAGTAATCCAAAATTGTGGTTTTAATAAAGTTAATAAAGGCAGGGGAAAAATGTTTTTAGATTGACCATTAAAACTGTGAACATTTTGTATTTTACAAAACTTCTAAATATACTCAAAAAATATTGCGTATATTTTTCGTCTACGTAAACGAGGCCTGTATCTTAAGATACTAACCTTTTTCAGGGGCAATCTATGAGGTCTTACTTAAAATATCTGTAATAATACCAATAACTGTGTATCTAAATTTCCAAAGTTCCAACTTATTAGTTAATATGCATTATATATTGTTAATATTTCATGTAATTATTTATTGTTAATATATTACTAAAAGATTATCATTAAAGGTCTCATTCACAGCAATTCAATCTTCAGTTCTGTCACTTAACATATATGAAATTAGTACGAATAAATATATATGACGGCCCTAATTCTACTGCCGCGATCTTGTTCTAGGCCTAAAAATCGACCTGTCCTTCCTTTAGATAGCGATCCAAATCGAGATTTCCTACCTCCTTATGAGGGGCCCTCGGAAACTTTTTTGGACCCCTCTGTTGTGGTCGACGTTCTACAGGGATCGGAGTCCAGCCTCCGCGCCAGCGTCGTTGGCTCCCTACTCAGCGGTCCTCCCGCTCGCGAGACTAATAACAACAAAATATGATGATAAAGCTGTAAAGATCTCTGAACCATCAACAATATTATACAATAACATACACAACAAAAAAAATTACTGCTGCACTCTGTTTAATGAAGAAAAGCTAGGCGTATTTACGGAAACACTGAATCATGAACATAAATTATAGGTATTTACGGCGTACAGTCATTACCTATAAAATTGTCTTACTTTTAATTTTTTTACAACCCTGTGTCATTTAATAAGGTACAAATTGTCAGAAATGTTACTCAGATGTAAAATGTAGTATATACATGTAGTACATACTTTATACCATGTCTAATAAATAAAAAAACGAGCCGTCGATATAATAAATAATAAATTTTTTTTTTACTAATTTGTGTTTAGCAAACGAGCACGCAGTGCAGCTGATAGTAAGTGATTCTTGCGGCCCGTTACATCTACATTCATTCTTGTCAAGGAATAATAATAAAAAAGTCACCCTTGAGGATTGAGATGGAATATGCCTCGTCACCAGTAATAAAGGTCTCCGGATCTCTACACTCACCAGACGAAACACAACAGCTTTATGCTGTTATTTTACTCTGGGTATGGTCCTTCCTCGTTCAAGTCGACCCATTCATTCTGCGGTCAGTAATAAACTGCAAAATAGCTCTACCACTGAATAAATTATACGTATTAACACACGATCCAATGAGCAAATCTAGTTCGATCTCGGTGTACCGGCACCAACGAATTAAATAAAGAAGAATGTTTGTAATGAAACCTAAAAATATTTCGAAGTTTACCTGGTTAAAGAACGCAACGTTATTACTTGTGACAAGGTATTATTCCTCGGATATTGAGGACGAATGTGTTTGTCATTGACTGGGGTGTCGTTTACTTGATATTGAGTCGTCCCAACTTTGTATCAGGTAAACTGTGTGCTCATTTATCACACCTAACATAAAAAAAAGACGTTGACGTTTCAGACGTCAATTTGTAACCAACTGTTGACAACTATGTCCGACTTGTTCCAAACCAATTACAGTAATCCAAAATTGTGGTTTTAATAAAGTTAATAAAGGCAGGGGAAAAATGTTTTAATGCCGTTATTATATACAAACTTTATCTCTTTACGTGTTTACATATCTACCTATACTAAGCCTCCTACATTATATACGTTAGAGAATTTTTAATAAAAAGTATCTAAAAATCTTTACTTCCTTTCAGTGTAATGTATATAACCCTCCTTCTCTTTATTAAATTAGGGTTGATAAAAAAAATCTTACCGGTCGTAAAAAAGGGCGACTGTGTGAAAGAACTTTAAGTTACCTGTTTTATTAAAAAAAACCTTATTGCAGATGCCACGGATGGGATCAAATTTAAAATTAAGTTGTTATCTTCAGGAAGAATCTAAGTAAAGAATGTAAATACTGAATCATTTTTTAATACAGAATTCTAATAATTAATTTATTTTTATTTTTTAACGTAAACTCATTATTAAATGATGAATAATAAAAAAAAAATAATTAACAACCATCGCTATGATACACCGTTCATCTGATGATAAAATTAGACTTTTGTCCCCATTAAAGAGTAACAGTAATAATTATATTAATTTATATATCACACATTATACATGAACTTATAACAAACATGACTCATTATATGTCCCACTGCTGGGCAATAGTCCTTCCCTCCAAAGAGGATGTGAGAGCATAGACTACCACGTGGCCCCACTGCGAATTGGATTAAATTGAATTAGAGAACAACCACGGTTACTCTCAATTTATCTGAATGTGATTAAGTTGCATGAACTGCAAGAAAAGAGTCTCAACCTTTTTTAAAGGCTGGCAACGCAATTCCTCTGGTGTTGCGAGCGAATGTCTATGGGCGATGGTAATGACTTACCATCAGGTGAGATGCTTGCACGTTTGCCAACTATTCTGGATTAAAAAAATCCATTAGAATCACACAGATAGTTAATTCGCTAAGAATCACTATTGTAATTTCTATTCTTAAAGAAATGTGAAGAATATGGTATTACATTTGTGTTTTATGAAATCAAAAAAAAATAATGACATGAAAGAAGAGGACGACAACACGACATTACAAGATGAAATAGCAGATTACCGTTGCTTGTAACGATACGAAATAAATGTTAAAGAGGAATTTTATCTTAGTCTTCAAGGGTGACGAAGCAGCTGTATCACAATTGCTTATCAGCGATTGATTTGACCGTCAAAGGCCGTTATACTTACCTAGTGAAGGGAGTAGTATTCTTAAAAGGACATTATATAAATTGACAACATCTCAATTCTCAAGGTTGACCCGCATCATGATCTCTCTCTCTCAATCACTCACCCTCAGGTGAACTATGTGTTCGTTTGTTAACCTCAATAAAAGAAAAAACGTCGATAATCAGTAGGTTATTATGTTAAACTTTATTATTATTTATTAGATTATTAATATTATCATATATGTATATCACAAGAAGGTGCTTAAGTTTATTGCTAGTGAATGAATAATCTAATCATAAAGAATTGTGTCCTTGTGCAAGTTTTAATCTATGTAATCGTAAACTTTCCATCTTAGATAGACCATGTTATATTTGATATCCATAAGGTTCATTATCGGTCGCATTATTTAAAAAATTACGAAAATATGCCGTAATTTTAAGAAATATTGAGTATTGATTTCTTATATTTACTCGAATAATGAACATTGAATAAAACTGTTTATACGAATTTGATCGTGTTTATTTTATATTTTTTATCTTGATAGCCCCTGTGGCTATGGCTGCTATAAAACACTCAACAATCAAGAACTTAATCGCTCGGGACCATTAAAATCGATCATTTTTAGCCATGTTATGTGTGGACATTTCTAAAAAGACTTTATTTACTAACTCTTGCCGTCCTATTTTAAAATTCTCAGAAGTCTTACCTGTTTAATATTAATAAATACAAACCATTTAGATAACATCGTTCAGTGAGCTGTATCGATGATGATTTTTGATAATAGCCTAACAGCTTAGGTTGCGATTTGCAAAACTAAGGTCGTTCCGCCATTCTACTATTTTCGTGAAACATCTAGCAGAAATATTTTAAGTTTAGTTGAAATGGTTTAACGGTATGTTTGTATTGCTATTAGCACTGTTTTCGAAAATAAAAAGTGGAGACCACTCTATTTGACGCTAGTCCACAAGGACAAGTAATAAATACCTTAAATTATATAAATCCAAGACACCCACAAATATATAAACGGATGAAAATATATATATATATATATATATATATATATATATATATATTTAAATAACCTAATGATATTTATACTCTTCAAACTTAGTAAAAAAGTTAAAAATGACCGAAAAAAAACGTATTAAAAACGTGTAGTAGACGGTCCATTTTATTCAAAACTTGTTCCGCGCTTCCTATAAATTTCATCAATCAGTACATTCCTGAAATAGTCAGTTTTTGTTACAAGCACTGCTCTAGCGTGGTAGATATAAAATAAACGAAACAAATATTTTTTTTTTAGTATCAATCCAAACATAAATTACATTAAGCTATAGCGAAACTATTTCCACCGGAACATTTCTAACTTTACGCCGAATAAAAGCCTCCTTCTGCGCCCCTCCTATAAAATATTCATTCAGCGGACTTATTTATCTTGGTTAAAGGAAACGTCAATACTGAAAAACCCTGCTTTGTTTTTATACGTAACTTCGGAAAATACCTTCGATTCATTAAAGATTTACAGACGTATTTAATAATAATAATTAAAATCTGAGAGTCCCATCTGATTGGTCTTCATATAAGTATTTCTATAAGTATTTATATTCTTGATATTTATTTATTTGATGGACCATGTGGAGATTGAAATATCACGGTAGCTTGCGCATCGTGAATTTAAAGGGAGCGCTTAGAAGCTGAGCTCTCATGTGCTCGGCGGTGAAAGAAGGGTGTTACTTTACTTTACTTAACACTTGTACGTGTACCGTGCTCAAGGCTAGCTCAAGCGAGGGCAGGTATAGTGTAGGCACGGGGTTGGTGGGTCCCTTTCCATTGTTCCGTTTATTTCATTTTCAAATTTGTGTACAAAATTATTGTGAAAATGTGTATTCTTATTTCATCTTATCCAGACGATCTATTCAAACTTTAACTAGTTTTAGAGTACGGCTAGGTTCTTACAAATACTATTTTTTATCGTGTATATATACAGAGCGTATATGTATATATATGTACACACGTACTTACACAATACCAGTGTGTAATATCAATATAACTCCATAGAAGTGGTGATAAATCTCGCTTATAATAATAATGTTATTAATTTAGTTAATTCATCAGACGTTACTGATCGACCCGAGGTTTGGCCTTTGGGGGCACCCACCGGTCAGTTGCTATCGCACCCAGGGTAACGGTCCAATCGGAGGCTCCCTCTCGCCAACCCTTGTGCTGGTTATCCATTAATAAAGGTCTCGACTGAGTACCTTAAGCGCTCGGCCACCTTTCAACCCGATGAATCTAGAAAAGCGACGGTAACAGCTAACAAAAATTAGCCATAAAAATATATAAGATATAATAGTTGTATGGCTTCGGCGTATGGCAACATTCAACTATTGTCGAAATCACCACCGCCGCCCCCTGCTAAGCTTAGAGCGTCTGAGTGACACACCCATAAAGTTTAAGTTATAATTACACATAAGAAGTGATATCCAGGAGACGATCCAAAACGTCAGCGGGTATTGCAACGTGTCATATGACCGGTGTGTTTCATATATTTTTGCAGTTGGTGTTCACGATGTGTAAGTACAATATCCATAGTTTATCATATCCAAGGTTATACCAACAATGAGGATTGCAACTGCGTACACAACAACTTGTAGGTTTTTGTTAGGCTTGCATTTTGGTAGGTTATATAGAATCTGGTAGATTTTGGTAGGATTGGTTGTTTTTGGCAGGCTATCGTAGGTTTTGATAAGTTTTAGTAGGTTCATTCGTTTCTTTAATAAGTTGATATCATATTCAATTATAGTTTTTACATATTTTCTAATATTGTACGTAACAATCAATTTGAATCCATTGTAATGGACAAATTGTTAACACAATGGAAATTCAATTTCTTTCTACTTTGAAAAGCTTTGAACTTTCTTTGAGGTTTCCGCTGAAACCGTTAATTGCTAGCCCATTGTTAGCAAACATCAAATCAACGAAATTAAATAATTACCTAACCGACGAATTCAAATCGTAAAGATCATTTAATTACGCTACATTCGAAAATTTTACTGAAATTATCATCTAATAGAAGTATTATTTTATTATATATCATATGTAAGTACATAAAATAATAAATACATATTTATTTAAAAAAAATATAAAAGCATACAAGTATTAACAAAAATAAACGGTTAATAATAAAATAATAATGTTTTGTAAACGAGCAAATTGTCGTTTTCGCTGTTTACTTTGATAAAAAGATAACGTTTCCTGTTGTGACGTCAGCGTTATCTCTTCCGGTAGCAGGCGGGCGTCTTGCGATATTTCAGAAAAGGCCTATTATTTAATGAGCCTAGTAACAATTTTTTTTCCTCTTAATTATTTTTGCTACATTTAGTCGCTCGTCGCGAAACTTGACTTGACTGAGCCTAACATCATCTGCTAAGTTAATCAATGTCAGGTCTACCTTGAATTTAGATCCATCTATCCCTGGTGTTCAGCTTTTATTTACTGTGTGTGAAAGGTCTTGGTGATGATGAACAAGTTATGTACAGAAGGAGGCTTCGGATAGGAAGAAAGAAAAACTTACAGAACCTCGCTAGAGAGAGCTCCAAATCGATTTCAAGTGGGGCTATTCGTCAGAATATAATTAAAACCTTAAATACTCCGCATGTTCTCGAGAGTGCTGCGCAAGATTTTCACCCGTCCCTACATCACAAAGGGATGACGTGCTCCAGCTCAATTCCACCCCATCACCAAAGTGGGATGCGTAACACGGTCGTAACTGCAACAGTGTACGAAACAATTTTATAGTCCTGTCCGACGGCGTCGAAAGGAGCACCCTAGGATTTAGCCACTAGGAGTCTGTACAACTCTTGCTTAGACCCAGCAAGTAAGTAAGTTCCATGAGTATATAGATACACCCATGAAAAACATTAGCCCGTATTTGGATCTTTTTTACAATGTAATGTTTGATTTTTGATGTAATTGTTGTACACAGTTGACCTGATGGTAAGTGATTTTTGTGACCCATAACTTCTACATTCACCTTACAGGCAACGGGACATTCCACCTCAGTCTTCAGGGAAGAAAACGTATTATCATTTTGAGTCTTTGCTGAGGATGGATGTAGACGTAATAGGCCGATGTCACAACCATGTGAATTGTGTGCTAGTTTGTCATCCCCAATATTACTAAAGGAATTTATAACCACGATCTAAAGTAAATCGAAGGCCTTCCTAACCCAGCAATTATTGCCCAAACTATATTTAATTATTACAATCAAAATTTTAAGCGTTAATAGCCTAATCTTTAGAGTACGATTTGCGAAAACTAAGGTAGTAGGTTCGAATCCGCCATTCCATTATTGTCGTGAACCATTTCCTAACATATGTAAGCATTCGGACTTAGTTGGAGTGCTTAACCGGAATTTCAGTCAGGGCAATAGCACCGCTAGCTTTCTTTAAAAAAAATCAAACCATCATCATCAACATAATATTATGTATTGTTAAAAAGAAAGAATATGTTATGGATTTTGCGGCAAGCTCAAACAACAAACAAAAATATTAGAGTCTTAAGAAATAATTTTCAATATATACTCGTCACGCAAAGTTGGGAAATATCCTGACCACTACGGTCGAGCTTCCGTTGAAATTTCAACAGAGTTGTGGTTGACGTCTAATGTAATTTTAATTTAAACTTAAATTAGAAATGTTAAGCCCCATTCTTGTTTACATTTGATCAAAATAATTTGATAACAATTAAACTTGACGAAAAAGCTAATTACGCAAACATGAATTGGAGATAAGTGCTTTTATTTGTAATGTCCGTAATAATACACAGAAACGGATCCAGAGATAAGCTAAAGCGAAAGCTGAGTGATAATATTTTTTTAATTATCAAGGATGAGTGTAGATGTTGTGGGCCTCAGGAACCACTAACTATCATATGCCGCACGCATTATTCACCCTAAATATCATAATACAATAAAATATCATGTACGTAAAACAATTTGATACACGTAATCAAAATGTCAAGTAAGGCAATATTACTTTATTGCCGGATAAAGTTTTTTATGAACGTTTTCATTCCACACAAGGAACAATCATCGTAAAGCAATCTTGTGATTGTTTCTCCACGAGTCAAGTTTAAAACTTTACAAGCGCTTGCTAGGAATTTTCTAAATAAGAAACAGAAATATTTTCATCATAAGGGTTTTATAGGCTGCATTACTTTTAAAACAAACTATTACATATTATATTTTTCAGTGAAAATTATTTATGTAATGTGATATGTGATAAATTAAAAAATTATCCTTACAGTTTTGGGTAAAAAAAATTAAAGTGAGTATAATAATAATTTGAAATAGAATAGAAAAGAATAGAGTTGAGGAGATTAAGGTGGAGTAGAATAGAGCAAGAAATAGTAGAGGAGAGAAGAGTACAGCAGAGTGTAGTGAAGTAGAGTAAATAGCATATTAGGGCAGGGAGGAGAGGACAAGAGGAGATTGCATGTCTAATAAATAAATAAAAAAAAAGTTTAAAAATAAGTGAAGTCCGCCAATGCGAGATGGAGCCTGCTTTAATGCCCTCTCTAGATACGAGGCCTATGCAAGAAGCCTATACCCAGTTGTGGGGCATAAGTAGGGCGAGGTTGCTAAAAATGATACAACTAAAAGGTAAATACAAGCTTAGCTAGTTTCTTGGTCGGAATAACCACACCCTTAGAATACCAGCGTGAAATAGCGGCATAACGCTTCGTATGGTAGCTGTAACGTTAGACACTCAATCCATCCCTCAGGGATGACAACGCATGTACATCTTGAACCTTTGTTGAGAGTGTCTGATCATCAGTCATCAATAACCATTAGAGTGACGCGTGTGCTTGCGTTTCACCCATAGTATTATTAAAAAATATTCTAATCTTTGCAGAAATAAGTGAGTAAAATTTATCTATGTCTTTATGAGGTAATCCAATAGCGGTCTTCTCCAGCGCCCACGCATTCTGAAGTGGTGGTACAGGTAGTTAATAATAATAGTGATATTAATATCTTAATTAATCCTCTGTCAGAAGCAACTGACCGAGCCGAGGTTCGGCCCTCTCGGGCACCCTCGAGTCAGACGCTCTCGCGAAACAGGGTAACGGTCCAAGCCGAGGCTCCCTCTCGGGAGCCCATGCGCTGGTTACCCATATATAGAGGTCTCGACTGAGAGCCATAAGCGCTCGGTCACCTCTCAACCCGGTGAAACTGTAAAAGCCCTGGGGCTAACAGCGGCCATCAGACCGAAAAAAAAAAAAAAAATCCAATAGCGACTTATTAAAATTATAAAACAACTGATCTACAATAAATGAAATCAAAATCAGGATTACGCAATTATATAAAAGCTTTTTATGCGCAGTATTATTTAACTAGAAATTTTATTAGTTTTGTGTTTGCGTGGGTGAGTGAACTTTTGTGCACGTATACGTGTGTGGGTATATTTGTGTGTATGTAGTTATTGATATGTATGTATTGCTTCTGCTTGTATACCATTGAAAAATAAGTGCATCTAAGTGATACTAAATTTACTCGCCAATAATGCAACTAAGCTAAATAACGAGCACCATCTGCAAACAGCTTCAAGGTTGCGAAGCTCAATTTTCAAGGTAATACGACAACCAATATCACTGCAGGCCAAAAGTTTATGATCTTAATCAAAGTAGGAAAATAAAGTAAAACTCTAATAAAATAGTAAATGTTTAATTAACCTGTTTAATCATCTAATAGAACATTGATTCACAAACAATATACTTTAAAAGCGTAGAGAAATACTAACAGTCCATGCAAAAAGGCTATAGTTAGCTAGCTGTAAAGGAGGATTTTTCTTCAGAAAATCCTCCTTTACATTTAATGACTTTTTTCATAAGTCTCGGCTAACCGGCAATCAATTTGTTAATGGTGTCTTGTGATATATTGTTCCAAATTTCGCATAAAGCATTCCACATTTCTTTTCGCGAGGATGGGTCACGATTACGGACGTATCAAGCTCTACCAACAAAACTTCCGGGCTCCGAGGAGGCCAAACCATGTTTTTTGACCCCCTTGTGCCTCTTTCTCTTCTAAATATCCTCTACTTCTTCTTCATTCCAATCTCGATAGACAAGAGCCCACTGCATCCGTTTTTTCTTGTTTTGCGGCGTTAGCAGAGGTTTTTCGAACGGTGACGCGACCTTACAACTTCGCATCTCTCAGTCACCGTTTTCCTGTAGTTAATGGTAAAGGTTTAACTCGGGTTTTGTTTACGTCAACGCGGATTTCTGGTACTGTTAAACGTCTATTTCGCTTGCTGGTAACAACAATGAAATTATCTTCACTAAACGTGGTATCTCTCGGCCTTCCCGAGCGTGGACGATCTTGAAAACTGACTGTCTCCCTGTATCGAGTTAATAAGTAAAAATATGTAATTAGTAATGAGGACATTATAAAAATATTATTACGACTCTACCACCTGGCTCTAGCGCAGCGTTTGTCGGTGTTTGAAAACAATAGATGTTAAATTACTAACTTAGAAAGAATTAAATTACAACTGAAAGTATTTTGGTATACAATTGAAATTAGTATAGCAAAATAAAGTAATGACTTCGGTACCACCAAGTGTAATTTTGTTTCGCCTTACAAATTACAATCGTATGCAAAAGTCGATTAGGTTGAATTTCAATTGCCACATTAGTCCCTTCGCCATCACTATAAGCTAACGTGAAGACCCTACCCACAAACTACACACAAACACGTCTGAAACCTGTCACTGTGTCAAAAATGAACCTCACTATGTAATGGAATTCTCGTGTTCCATCGCCTGAAAAACTCATTAGGTTTCCGTTTCGTTCAACTGCCAGTTATTTTTCCCCTATCGGAATAAAATGAGGAAAGATAATAATAATAAAATATTTGCTATAGGAAACACACTTCCAAACAGTCGCACGTGTTATAAAACGATTTAGAAACTTGGCCTCTCCAAGTTAACGGGATTGTTAGTAATGTTAAATGCATTAATTACCTTAATTTAAATATTTATATAAACACCTGAGTGAATATATGAGAGGCGTTATTTTAAGATTTTCTTATTTTCAATGATAATTGAAAGGAATCCACGGTTTGAAATAATTAACTATTTCTCTTCTAAAAACAAAATCGAGAGAAATTAAGAGAAGTTAATATGTAAGGTATATAAGAACGTTTCTATCGCAAAAACGGCGAAAAATACGTTGTTGATTACAGTAATAAAAAGAGAGAACTAGGCTGTGTGTTGTTGAGATCGTTTTCGTTCTTGTCTTCCCTACTCTCTCTCTTTCTCTGTCTCACCCTCCCTCCTTCTCTCTGAGATTTTCCCCCTTGTTATATATGTACCCCTTATATTGTTTTGTATATATAGCCACGTTTAACCTCAAGTGACTAAGAGAAACTAGAGATCTTGTTACTGGCAAGTGATTCCGTCTTTGTCAATACCTCATATGTGGTCTGCCTCGGGCCCAAAGAACTGGGCCACAAACCACACGACCACATAGAAAAACTGAGGGTGATAGATAAACTTGTAGGTAACAGGTAACAGGGAACCTAAACATTGGACCGAACTAGTAATCGAAATAAATCGGAAAAGGCGATTAAATGAATCCAGAAATCACGGTCCCCAGTCATGAGGAACGTTTGAAGATTGAAAGAAATGTGGTAACTTAATTGAATGTTCATCTTTCCATTCGATTCTCAAATAGGCTGTTAAAGAAAATACATTGTCCTTTTTTACTCTAGCGTTGTTAAAAGAAACTACCTATTAGTTTCTTCACACGAAGGCAATTAATGGTAATGTTAGAGAAAGATAAATGAAGACTTTTACTACGTTTATTTGGCGTTTCCTATTTCTTTGCCTCGTGATACATTTTGTTATTTGTAAATTAATTATTTTGGAATACCGTACCATGAATAGTTTTAAGAAGCTTCTGAATTCTTGGTATGAATCTACTAAACAGGGGAAGTATACAATGCTTACGAAAGCATATTCTGCTGTCGTGTAAAGAGAAAGTATCCGCAGACCCAATTTTTACAAAAGGAAAAGTTTCCCTGTGATCCTCAAGGGTGGTAATTCACCTTTTGCCTTGAGGTTAATCGATTGACGTAAAAGTTGGTCTTGTTTCGGCTGCGTTTAAGAACATCATCTCGTCATATTTAACAAAGCTCTCGCTCTTACGGGCACTTAAGTTTATAAAATAAATATGAACCCTCAAACTTAATGTTATCAAATTTATAAAACAAGATTTATGATTTTCTTGGTGATATTAATAAAAAAGGTTTCATGTCAGGGATTAAAGTTTTCAATCGGCAATAAATACCAAATTGTCAACGGAATTCTCCGAATATATTCCAGGAACGGACCCATCTATTCCCGGAATGGAAAAAGCTGACTTGAGCCGTAGGGAAGCGTGCATTATGTGCCCTGTCAACGTAAGCTGTGAAAAGGACAAGTTACGAGCCTTCAAGGATATGGTGACAAAGGAAATAAAGAACGTATTGGTATTGTGCAAAGAAATATTTTTTTTTTTCATGAAAGCAAGATGATAAACGAACATACAGTATACATTTTACAGCGCTGTATTTAGATTATTGATTTAAGAACTATATCATATAATATCAATATTTAATTTAACTTGACTTAAGTAAAACTAACAAACCTGATCAACACTTAAATACATCCAAAGGTGATGGAGATACGTCATCACTCCTAAGGACTGAGATGATATTCCATACTTATTGTTATATGCTCTCAACACTCACCATACAAAACATAAGAATACAGCGATATGTTGCTGTTTCAAGCTGCAAAGGATTCATGACGTATCTTTAAACAAACTGCAACATGGCACTACCAGTGTTAAAACATCAACCGACGAGAAAGATTTTGTCAGATTTATAGAAATGTAATGCCCTGAGCATTCACACCAACATTCCTTATAATATGTAGGGAAAGTTTGTTTCTCAAATGAAAATTAAAAAAAAATACGTAGCACTATGAAACTCCAATACACACAGTCACACACACGCGCGCACATATACACATTTACACGTAAAATCAACTACCTAACTATTAAATATAGCGGCATAGAATAAATTACTAATTGATTACGAATTTGAATTAGATACATTCTAAAATACAGCATACAAAATACTCTGATACTAGATAAATTGACAACATTTCATAAATTTACGTTGAAGATCGACAAATGAACTCAACTTACGGTAATAGGAAACAGATAGCAAAGACAAAGTCTGAGGTAAGTTTCCGTTAAGTTGGAACATGTAAGAATAAAATGAGGAAATTCACCTGATACCAAACCAGTTTACTACCGATAAGTTGAAAGTAAGTTTTGATTGTGAATAGGTAAAAAAACGAACACATCTTAGTCAAGCAAGATATTTTATATACAATAGGTGGCAAACGTGCAAGCAGCCCACCCGATGGCAAGTGATCACCGCCGCCCATCAACATCCGCAACACCAGTGTCGCAAATGCGTTGCCGGCGTTTTTGTTAAAATTCCGTCGTTTTCTTTATTGTTTTACACACTACACGAGGTGGAGTCATGTTGTAAAATGAATGGATCGGCTGGACTGCCGAATACCTCATAGAATACCAGCGTGATTTAACTGTGTTTTGTGTGGTGAGTGTAGGAGATCTAGGGACCCAATTGGGCGTTTTATGTAAATCCTCAGAGGTGACAAAGCATGTGGGTCTTAAACCTATTTTGAGGACGGATGTATGTAGATGAGACGGGAAGTAGCTATCGGTTACCACCAGGTGTACAGTGTGCTCGTATGTCACAACTGTTTGAGTTCGTTGCATAAATTAGCTTTTTCTAACAAGTAGCCAACAAAATGTAGGACACTTATTGTAAAAGTGGTTCATAATCACCAAATTGGTGGGTTGGTGACCGAATCTGGAATTTAATACTGTCTACTCATCTGTTTGATCCAGACGGATTCAGGGCATCAGAAATAAAGCTGGTTAGTTTTTTATATATAGGTCCACCACAGCCTTACAGGAGCCTATGAGTAGGGAAAACATATCTCAAAAATATTTATGTTCTTATACTATTCTTGCATGTTACTCTATAGCGTGATGTAATAACCTTGTAACGTCATCTATTAAACGCTCGTACGCAGGTTTGGATCAGCGTTTGTTCCTGTTTTTCATTTAAGATTTTTCGGTAGCAGTCGGTTGCCAGGATCTCGTACCTAAGCTTGTTATAAAACTAAAAAAAGCTTTATGCAATTAGGTTTATACAACACAATGACAACTTCTTTGAATCGTCAAGGTAGCTTATAGGCCCACCGCATCGGAAGGCAGTTGCTGGTGCGTAAAAACGGCAAAAAACTCGACAAGTTACTCTTTTTTAAGTTGAACTTGAACATTAAAATAAACTTAAAGCTAAAATCCAAACATATTTATCATTCTGACAGGCTATTTTGTTAGTATTTAGAGAGGATATTTATAGATTTCTCCGAAATTTAAAAGCTATGATATTAAAATGGTAGAGCTAAGTTCCAGCTAGATACTGACACTGGTACGACTTGGTCTACTCGATGGTATTCAGTAATTTTACTTGTCTTACAGATGACATATGTAAGGATCCCATAAACATTCACTTTACGAAAAATTGTTTCTCTGGAAAAGTGAGGTTAAAAGTCAAGTAGCAGCCTGAAAAGACACAAATAAAAATTAATAAATGACTAAGAAATATAAATTTGGATATTAATATCGTAATCTAAGTATTTTATTCGCCTTTTCTCTCGATATCTTTGCCTAATGACGACTAAAGCCCAAGATTTCACTAATCCATAGATAATTTTTTATATTGCGATAAAAAATAGCGATCATAACCTACATAATATTTCATTGAAATTTTTGATTCATATCTTGTCAGGTTGCGTAAAAAGTTTTCACGATGTAGTTCAGTCATCAAAATAGTCAGTAATGATTATTTAAGATATTTACTTATTATATATCCAGAGATTTACTGGTTGTGTATACTTCTACCACTGAGCAGATGGGACACTGATGCCCTTTAGTCCCGGACTTCTAGAATTGAACTATGGTTACCCCTGCCTGTTGTATCAATCGACTCACGGGAGATCTCGGAGAGCTCTGATTGTCTAACGAAACCGGGGAGGACGGCAACACTGCGGTTCCGGGTTGTGGTGGGTCGTGCTTAGGCTCAATGAGGACGGGCACCGTGCGTTCCATAGAAGATCCGGCATCCCATCCCAATACATTGAGAGTGGCCACCGAGGCGGTTGTAGTAGGTACAAATCCCGCATAACCCCGTCTCCAACACCACTTATAATTGATATTAGTGATTTCATAGAACTCTGGGCTTCGGATCAGCTTTTTTTTTTAATAACGGTTTTAACAAGTGTTTGATAACGGTTTTGACAAACAAGTGGTTCACCTAATGGACTGTAGCCCAAAATATCTGCATCCATCTTTAACAATTATTCAAGATTCGTCGTAAAATTTTCAGCTTGAAACTAGCTACAGCTCTGTCGCTCTTAAAGTAAACGCGTAAACTTACGTTAAACAATAAGTTTCACTTAAATAATTTATACAGTTAAAAATATTCTATTCCTCTATACTTCTTCGCGTAGAATGCCTTTAAGGGCCACGTTAGTATTAGATGAACTGTACTCTTTTATCACGCATACACTTTTTTTTAAGCCTTTTTAAATATAATATAGAAAAATGACCATTTCAAAAGAATGCCAGAGGTATTGATATATATATATATATATATATATATATAAATTATTTTACTAATAAAGATACTAGTAAATAAAATAAAAACAAAGTTATTAAATGTCCAAATTAACAAACTAATATCGACTGTAACTTGTTACGAGAACTTATTAAGAATTGGAATGCGGTAAAACGGTGTCGAGGACCTCGAATATTGAAAATCAAACCGAATTTCAGCAAAATCTAATTATAAAATCTCAAAGGTACGGCTGCCAGTTGTGATTACAAATTAATACGCTTGAATACCTTTTCCGTTTTCTTAGTAAATAACCTTTTGTAAAACCAATATAAAGGTGATGAAGCTATTTTACGAAATATGATTCGAAATTTTTAAAAGAAAAAGAGAAAGAAAAATACATTTATTAAGTACATACACCAGACAACAACGAAATTGAATATAAAATAATGCTTATTAAAGAATTTATATTACGTAAGTGTTTGAATATCCATTTGATTACATAGATGTACTAAAATGGTGACCAGCTAAGCTAAGGCTGCAACAGCTGCAACTCCTGGAGCGCTTATAGTCAGCTAGTCCCAAGAATCACATATAACTCGGTGTGAAAATGCAAGAGTACTTAACCGCGAGGATGTTAAATATAGAAAACATAGGTTATTTATTTCTTTATTCGTATATGTCCTGTTTGATTTTTAAATCATAGAGCCTAAGCAGATTCTTAATATATAAATGATCGAAACGTTAAAACTATAATAATTAAAAATGCAAAATGAGTACACCATTCAACTGTTGGTAAATGATCCGCCTATGGCTCGATACGAGATCTCACACCTAAAGGCAGTTGCCTACAGACGCGATATATCTCTCTACAACGTAAATCAACATACTCGTATATACAGTTCTAAAGTAAATATATCACATTATCCATCTTATCTTAAACCAAAGTGTCCGGACGACCACGAGGTTCATTTCTCAAATCAAAATTTCCAGAACGGAACCGGGCAAACCAATAACGGGTTGTGCGTTCGTTTGTAAAGTTCTCTCCGTAAACGTTGTTGATGTTAAGTGCCGTTTGTGCCGCGTTGATGCCACGATGGAACTCATATTCCATAATTACACAAAAAGAAAAAAAGGGCAACTCTTCACTAGATGTGAATTAGTTTTGTTAGTTTTTGGGAATGCGATAATCGAGCAAATGAATACTAGCAGAATCTTGTACGCAGTCTAAGATACTTCCGATTTAATTATTATTAGCTTTTCATACTACCACATTGATTTACTATATCGAACTGAAATTTAACCTTTTAACAACAACTAAATCTTTCGCCCATTGCCCCGTGTATACAAAGAGTAAAAAAGTTACGTGGTAAAGCTACACTGCAGTTTGTTTCTAACTGCAGAATGATTTCGGTGAATTGTGTGCTCGTTTGTAACTCTCAATGCAATAAAAAAAAAGCTACGTATCGTTAGTGTTGATTCCTTCCTATTGATGTACATTTAGTTATGAATTAAAAATAGATAATAACAACCTGTAGATATTTCACCATTAACAGCATCTTCATCATCACAGCTCTTTATCGTCCACTAGTGATCAGGTCTACCTCATAGATAACCATACAACACGATTGAGACCTCTGCATCGATCGACATATTTGATATAAATTTATAAGTATATAAGTTGATATATTACATAATAATTTGCTTGCAATTCCTTTGCTCGGATGCAATGCTCTAAATTCATTGAAAAGTTTAAGCGTTCGAATTACACGGATTAGGATTTACGACAGGAACAACTAGTGGTGTTCCATTTTATAGTATCAACCAACAAGATTCTATTTAATTTTTTTTTATTACATTAAGAGTAACAAACGAGCACACAGTTTATCTGATTAAAGGTAAGTGATTCCTGCGGCACATGACGTCTACGTTAATCCTTGACAAGAAATCATAATGCAGGACATCCTTAAGGACTGAGATGGAATGCCTTATCACCAGTAATAAAGGTCTTCGGATCCATAATAAAAGACTGACCAGACAAAACACAGCAGCATTATGCTGCTAACTCACGCTGATATTTTGTGCCCGGTCGAGCCGACTAATTCATTCTGCGGCTAAAAAAAAACCACAGAGTAGCTCTTCCACTGACAAAATTAATCGATTGAATTGCAGTAGTCGATTAGCTAGTAGTATTGTTGAACAAAGCAGAGAAAAAGCCTATTGCCTAAAAAGGTAAAGTAAACAGTTTTTTTATCTCCATACTTTCGACACAGAAATATGATTTAAATAATGCTTATAAACATAAAGTTATATCTGTTGTTTAATAAGTACACAACTAATGTCATATTTATTTATTTAATAAATGTGTTTATATGTATTTAGTGCTAGTATCTTCAGAAATTTTCCAGAACAAATCTCGCACCGGCCTTTATACCTTCCCAGGTTTCTCTACCGGCTTGCTCAATAAAGTCAGGATCTACTAGAAAACCATTAAGACCACCTTCGTTTCTCCTTGCTGGCAATTCGTAAGTATAAGATAGAGGTATACCGATAGCTTGGGCAAAATCATTAGAGCTTCCGGAATCCCTGTATGAGAGGACCAGAGCTGAATTTCCAACAACGTAGAAAGGTTTAGAACTCCATTTAACGGCATCGATGGCCCGCGCCATTCTTACAGCTGCTGTGTTAATCGCTAAAGCATTGGGAGGAAGTTGTCCAGTGCCGTAACCATAGAGAATCATGCTGCCATAACTATGGACATCTATGAATAGCTCCATACGGCTCCTAAATTGCTGTAAAATATTGCGCACGACAACAGTTTCAGGTTCAGAGTTAGGTCCTTTGCCGTGGTAAGTGTCTGAACAGACCAGGTTGCTTGACAACGTTCCCCAGTTAATATCAAAGTTGCGGTTAAGATCAACGCCAAGGCAGAAATTGCCAATCATGTGACCAGTAGAGCGGTTTTTCCTCCAGAAACGTGTCTAAAATAAAAGTTGACAATTATAAGTGATTTTAGCTAACAAATTACAATCTCAAGATTACATTCAATGTGCAATTAAGTTTAACAAAAAAAGAAATAAACTCGTATCGAAAATGTATGTTACTTACATTGGTGTGAGTGAACTCGTATCCGTCGGGATTTGCTATCGGCAAGATGATCCAGTCAATTCTGTCAACGAGATCTCTGTCGGTAATGTCTACAACTAATTTCCGGATAGCGTACAGAGATGCGGGTAAAGTTACCCATTCACGTGCATGAAGCAAAGACTGAATCATAATTACGGGTTTCCTAGAATCCTAAAAATAAAGCTAATATATTTTAGCATTTTACAAGAGAATGTATTGAATTAATTCACTGTTGTCATTTTGACTAACATTACCTGGAAGTTGGTAGTTGATATTCTCAAGTATTTGTTATCGCGGCCTTCAAAACTCCTTCCTCCAGATACAACAGTTACTGTGGAGTGCCTGTTAGCCAAATCAACGAGATAAGCGTCGACCTTTAAAATGAAATACGAAATAATTAAGTTGCGGTGAATAAATTCTTTAACCAGTGAGTTTTGATATCGTTGACTTATGGCAATGCTATCCATATGAGAAAGCTCGGGACTCTCAAAGAATGGAGATAGGGATCTCAATATCTATAGGTATCTCCATATCTATAGGTATCTAGCTATGCTAGGTATTTCATTGCGTGACAAAATACGCAATGTGGAACACACACAACAGAAAAGTGATGGTGGCCCACGTATCTCAAAATATTAGCAAGTTGAAGTGGCATTAGGTTGGGTATATAACTCATAGAACCGATAACCGACGGGTAAGAAAGATGACCCTCACTGGATGAAGCGACGATCTATGCCAGTTTGGAACTCAATGGATGAAGGTGGGAAAGAATCGTGCTTTGAATCAGGTGTACGTTTATGAACGATGGTTTACAGACCTAGTATGTTCAGCAGTAGACCATCAATAGGATGTGATGATAATGATGTACTTAATTTAAAAAAAAAAAAGAAATTAGAAAAATCTGATTAGTTGTTTCGATAATTAAATATAGATGTGGAATGAATTGAATATCTTTGATCAGTAATCTATTAATAGGTTTATGATAGTTATGGTAGATTAACAACAATGTTATTTAAAAATGGTAGAGCTACACTGCAGTTTGTTTCTAACTGCAGTATGAATTGGTCAACTCGACCGGGGTAGCACCACGCCCTAACAGAATACCAGCGTGAAATAGCAGCTTAATGTTGCTGTGTTTCATCTGGAGAGTGCAGAGATCCAAAGACCTTTATTACTTGTGACGAGGTATTCCATCTCAGCCCTCAAGGGTGACAATGCATCTGAATTATGATTCCTTGACAAGGATGAATGTAGATGCCATGGAACGAAACAAATTACTTAACATCAGGTGAACTGTGTGCTCGTTTGTATTTCTCAATGTAATAAGAAAAAAGGTATTGATGAGTATGTATACATTCAATTATTATTTTTAATAGAGTTATGTAAAGAGTCATCATACCGCTGCATAGCGATGGATAACGTTGAGGGACAGACGATCGTCGGTCTTGTTGCCACGAAGTGCAGCACTGGCTAACAGTTGATCCTCCTTTTCAAGCATCCTGTCAAATATTTATATATATATATACAATAAACTTTATTAATTAAATTAGTTTATAAACTAAAGCACCGTTTCTCAAATTCAAATTGAGTGCCACGTTAGTTATTAAAGAGGGTCGCAATCTGTTCATTAAATAAGATGTACAATAGATTAGTGTATTTTTATAAAAGTAAATATTAACATGTCATAACCACATGAAAAATTAAACTTATAACTTACTCTGTTGATAATTATTTAACAATGACATTAATGTATTAATGCAAAGTTTACAAGTATAAATAAAGTATTAATGTTATATTGAAGAGGTTGCAAGACTTCTTACTTATCCTTTTGGTGTTTAATGGTTTATAATCTAAATTTATAATCTTCCAATTTGGTTTTTGGTGTACCATAACTGGTTTATATTACGTTTATAATTTATGTATTAAACAAAAATCTAACATATACGTGTTATATATTAGATATTTCATCCAGTTACTTAACGCTTTGTTTAACGCTTTCTACCTAGTGTTTTAGTAACATTCCACTATTTTTTCTAATAACATTAGCGATGGCAAACTAGTTTACCTAATGGCAAATGATTACGTCGGTATCATCTACAATACACAAATACACAATACAAAGTTACATGACCTGTGGTTAATTTCCGAAATATTCACCATACGAAATACGGCTATGTTGATATTATGTTGATGATCCCACCTCGATGATCCCACCCATTCTTGTTTCAGTTACAAACTACTAAAGCTAGTTGTAGAATGTGTAGAATATAATCTATGTAGGGCCGATATTTCAGTTATGAATATTCGCTTAAATAACTACCAATGGAATAACTATATTAGACTGTTTAATCGACTCATAAAAGTTTTCAGTTTTTCGATAGTACTTTATTCTCGGAATAACTATCTCGTTTTTTTTTTCTCCGTATGAAAGCTTACTTCAGCCAGCTGAAACAGAACTACATTATATTGGTGCGTTAGAAAGGGACGTCGATTTTTTCTATTACCTGATGTCACTGTCAGTTTTTACTGTATGTATATTTTTAACAATGACACCTAGTGTTGCCAAGAAAAAATCAGCCTTAAAAACAAAAAAAATATTAAAAAATTACAAGATATTTAATCTCTCTAGCCATAGCATTGGCAACACTGATGCAACCTCGTGTGTTCGAACATTTTATTCCATAGAATAAGCGCTATCTGGCCGTTCTGTCGACGAATACATTTATACGTCAGGTAGATGAGTTATTCGTCGAATAAGTGACGTCTGATGATTACAAAACGAAAAATTTTGCTATTCTTTTGCCTATCTGACCACTGAAATATCGGGTCTTAATTGTATAGAAAAATGATAGATAGTCTACATTAATGTTTTTGTCTAGTATTGAAGTAGACAGATTATTCCAATCTTTTGCTGTGGGCTTCATGAGGTAGGTAGGGTAGCGAAACTGTTTATCTGGAGATATACGTAATAACATTAAGGGTGACAAACGAACATACAGTTCACTTGATCCTATGCGATGTCAGCGACCCATGATATCTTCATCCATCCTCAACATTTAGAGATGGACGTTACGTTGACAACCTGAGATGGAATGCTTCGTTACCTGTAAAAAGGTCCCCAATTCTACCATACCACAGCAGAGTTACGCAGCTACTTCTCACAGTTATTCTGTGAGGGCGTCATTCTTCCCCGATAGAGCCAACCCATTTTTCAGCAAGTAACTAGATGCAGCATGACTCTGCCATTGTCAAAAGCACTTTTTGAAATCCGCCGCGTACGTCCGATGATGGTAAATTTACAGTATACTGTTAAATAAAAGGAAATACTAACTCGATCACATTTTCTTCTTCAATTTTATATTGGGCACCAACAGCGCTTACTTCTTCCTGGAATCGCTGGCGCATCATACCTGGTACGAGGACTAAACCTGGACGTGTAGGGGAGGCGGGAGACCACATGTCCCAGCCGAATTTGTTCCATAATGCATTAACTTGTTCTGCCTGCAGGTTGTCGGTTACGCTAACTTGATACACAACATGACTGAAATAAAAATTGATGTCTCATTCTATGTTAAAGATCATACTTTTCTTGAATCAAAACTGCTTCTAATGTTATTTTATAAAGAGAATAGGAAATTTCGATAAAAAATTTAATTTACTCGATGATGAAGATAATGTGAACATCATCACTGCGAATCATGCCTTAGAAATATTTCAAATTAATTTCCTTGATATACAGTTTACCTTCGCCAACGAGCACATGGTAAATTGCAATTAACATTTTCTTCAGTTACAGCGCGGGGGAACGAACTCGTTTTTCTCGTACAAAGAGAACTAAAAGCGAGTGCTTAGACATCGAACTACCATGGCTCATCAAATTAAAGCATATATATTAAGTTTTTTCTATTTCAATTGTATTTAGCAGTTTAAAGATTTTATTCTTCAAATTTGTAAAATAATATATGTACATAAATTAATAATATAAACACAGTAAAGTAACCGACTATAATATATATATATATATATATATATATATATATATATACATATATATATATACATAAATAATAAGGGATGGTAGGACATAGTTTGTCACGAGGCTCCTCTGTGAGTTGACATCATATGTCTTGCAATATTTTTTCAATTTATTTTCTAGACATGTAGGTTTCCTTGCGATGTTTTCCTTTCCTGTCGAGCCCTTATTTATATATACTCTTACATTTATACAAATAAAACTCTTACCCCTTGTACTGTTCATGTTTGGCAAGTGCCAAATAGAAGGACAGCGAAAGAAGAAACACAACTTTATACATTTTGGCCAACTTTTACTTTTAGCCGCAGTATTTAAAACTGACGTGAAATAAGGCAATAGCATGGTTTAAATAGATTTATGTGGGGGTTACCTACTTCAATATTGTTTTAATGCTCTCATATCATCTGCGGATATGGATTAAGAAATATTATAATAGAGCAATAAATTCTTTGTAGCATATCTGATAACAAATTATTATGTCGTAAGCTTAATAATTTGTAGTAAAAATAGTCAGGTACCACTCAGCGAGCTACGGTTGAATAAAAAACGTAGATATCCGCAGAAGAACTAAGTTAATCGATGTAGCAAAGGTATCTGCAAGGTAAAGTGGCAATGGGCCGCAATTAGGTCTTAGAACAGATAACCGAAGGGGAAGATAGATTCTCGAGTGGCAACCTCGGATTGACAATCGTAGCGTTAGACTAGCCCCAGTAAATGGAGACGACCTATGCAAGTCTGCGAAAAGTCGATGGATGGGTGCTTCAGGGTCGTACTCTATGTTAGTCTGTGGGGCTGGTCTAGTTTCAGTAATAGTTCAGGTCCCCGAAGGGTTCTCGCCTCGTCGTGATGGGTGGATTTAGTAACCGTGGTTTGGAGTTAGCTACGGTGAAGCTAAGAATAACCCAAACTGCCGGCCTAAGGCGCTTTAAGGCCATCCTGAGGAGGCCGCTCCAGGTGAGCTAGCGATGAGCTCGCCTTAATTGCGTGTCAGTGGGCTGCATGGGAGCGAATGGACGGAGCGAGGCCGTCTTCCGCACCATCCACAGCCGAGGTGAAGTCGGCGAGAAGGGGTGGCGGCGCGGTGGGCACCACCCGGTCCATCGAATCGTCACCCGCACCCTCTACATCCGAGGTGGTGTCGCGGAGGGAGGGTATCTCCCTATCCTCCGCGGCTTAGGCGGGTGTGGCACCGCATTCAACTTGCACTACATGCGGCCGTGGTGGGGCCGCGGGGTAACAGGTGTGTCGGATACGCTGCCGCTTCCCCTGTCTTCCGTTGCCGAACATTGGTCGGTGGCGGAGCCTTGCACCAGATCCGCTGCAGGGGACTGGGATTGTTTAGCTTTCCTGAGCCCCATGGCCTATCGGGGGTGGACTCAGGGGAGTCCGATCCCCACCTGCAGGCAAGGCGCTCTCGTGTACCGGCGCGCCTTGCCTGTAGGGGTGGAGATGGGGATGTCCTGCCCCCGGAAGAGGGGCCGCCCGAGGACGGGCGATAGCGTTCCCGTGACCCCACAATACGCGCGTTGGAGGAACACCATGTGGTTTTAGTAGTTCCGAGTCCGACATAACCCATCCTTGCCCGTGAGTATGGGTAGGCATATCCCCATGTAAGAAAAAAGAAGGTTCAGGACTAATGATGGGGTGAAATTATGGAGACTATATAGTTATGATATTGGATTTAGAAGCTAGCGGGTACGAAACCAAGGCAAGCAGCACAAATAGGTCATGCCATCTTCAGGTTTCTCCTCATAAAAAAAACACTTGATATCATTTGTGCTAAATATATTAAATTCAATACTTGGCTGATTTTCGTAGTTAAGCATTTTCTTTTCGTAGCATTTCCAAATTATAGCATAATAATTTGGAATATATATTTATTAGCAGTAATTTTGCGCGAATCATAAACATTTGAATTTTAGAGGAAAAGTGTCAACTTTTGATTTTCATTTGTTTAGCTTACATTATTTTAACTTGGGAACACCTAAATACACAATCACGTTATAACTGATTTATAGGAATATCATTTAGAGGATAACAATGCATTTTTATTGTTACTGAGATAGATAGAGATATTTTTTTTTCGCTTTTAGCCCGAGGGCTTTTACAGTTTCGCCGGGTTGAGAGGTGACCGAGCGCTTATGCCGCTCAGTCTACATATATAGGAACATCATTGCTCATTTTACACTTACAATTTATGTTTCCTAAATATTAATTATTTGTCTCTACATGTGTATATAAAATTAGTATCTGTAAATCTACGTATGTAAGCCAAAGTATAATCATTTAATTAATATATTTATAAATTTTGTTAATCAAAATAGGAAACAATATAGTAAGAAAAGGAGAATAATAAAAAGACTAGACATCAAATAGTAATACACTTTTTCCGTACACTTTACTACTTATGGAAGAGTTAAGTTGATATGCTTTAGTATCTTCGGAGTTATAATTTCCATTAATAATTTTGAATAATGTTTTATCTATTATATTATTTTATGTTATATCTATTATATATTATCATTATAGCATTATATCCTCAATTTTTCCGTAGCTTTTCTCAAAACTCATTTCGAATCCTAACGATATGGACAAACGTCAGTTCTATAAGCTAGCAGACAGGTAAAATTTCTTTGATGTCGTTCCATTCTTGTGATACGGAAGTTGCAAGTATGATTCCATACACATGTTTCGTAATATAAATTACTTCGAACACAGATGTTGTATACTCTTCTTTTTTTTATGATCTTATATTTTTAAAGTCCTTTGCGATAATGCGACATATCCATCTGCTTTCCAACTAAGTTTTAGTATTTTGTCAGTAGAATATTATTTATATCAGCCAGAAAATGAATTGGGCTAAAATGCGATCCTTACGGCACACCTGAATGAATAATAAAATAAGGCAATAAGAAGCCATGAACCATTGCTGATTATAATCTATTTCTAAGTTTTGAGTTAATTCAACGTAAAATATTTCCGCGAATTTCATATGATTTCAATTTAAATATAAGAGTATCATGGTGTACCTTATCTAAAGCATTAAAGATACATCATGAATGTGGTTATCATTCTACGAACACAGCTACACAGGAATCACTCATCATTAGAGGATCCGTATGTACTTTTAGTGTATAATCTTTCCTATGAAATAAACCAATTCGTTTTCAAGTTAATCAATTTTGGACCGAATCACTTAACTTATTTGAGTTTTTTATACAAAAATATAATCATAATTTAAATCACAATACTCGGAACAAGTCCAATCAAGTCATTGGTATTATTATGAGCATATTTTGTACTACTTCTTATAGACTTTACAAACAATAAATCGAAGAGCCAGAGTAATATATAAAATAATTTTTAAACTTCATTTCAAATAACACGGAAACAAACTTTTTTTTAACAGTTGTAAAGATACACTGCAGTTTCTTTCTAGCTGCAGAATGAATGGGTCAGGGATAGGACCACGTCCTCACAGAATAACAGCGTAAAATAGCAATATAATATGGCTGTGTTTCGTCTGATGTGTGCAGAGATCCGAGACCTTTATTACCGGTGACAAGGCATTGTAGCTCACTCCTGAAATGTGATAATGCATCTGCATTATGATTCCTTGTCAAGGATGAATGTAGATGTCGTGGGCCGCAGGAATCACTTGCCATCAGGTGAACTGTGTGCATGTTTGTTACATACAATGTAATAAAAAAACGTAAGAAAAAAATTGCTGAAACAATTAAATTGTTATCGATTAGCAGGTGTCTTATCACTTCACTGGCTTTGCGAAGATATGTTGGACCATTTTCCATTTATTACCGAATTTACCACTGGGAATGTGAGGCGTTTTGAGGAGACAAACATTGCGACAGAATTCTAAATTTCATCCTTATCCTATCGATGATTAGCAATCCAATACTGTGCGATTTACTTGAAAGTTTCTGCCACGCACAACTACTGTTTGGAATCAGCTGTCACCAGCGATATTTTGACTTAGGGACCTTCCTTCAGACCAGGGAACATAGGCCACAACTTATCTAAAAATGTAATTAATTACTTAAGGAATATAGGATAAATAGGATTTTCGATACTCCACATAAAATTAGAGACATATTTGTGATTATGTCATTTTTTTGGCAAGTAGGAGATCTGATAAAGTTGTGGGAAAAATACCGGGAAAATTAGTCAGAAGATATTCGAAGGCGAATGGAGTGAGTATGAGTCTGTGGATCCAGTAATAGAGGTAGAAGATACTGTTCATTATCCCGTGGAGTTTCTACATACACTCAACTAATCACCAATCAACCAGGTGGTGTACCGCATATTCATTATCTAAATTTTGGTACGCCAATATTGTTACGTAATTTAAATCCTCTCAAATATTGTAACGGCGTCAGACTCAAACTAAGAACTCTAAGGAAAAACTTTCTATCGTTCTTAAATCTATATATAAAAAATATTTTTTACTTAGGGTACTCATTGTGAAAAAAGCGTTTATTATTAGTTTTTTAGACAATAATTTTATGTCTATGTGTAATATTCCTGTCTGTGGGTATGCAATACTTAGTAGATGTGTAGATTGATCATTATACTGAATGGTATTGAACTGAATACGGCCCGACTCACCCTTGACCGTTTTTTACTTTTTATAATTTTCTGTATTTTAAGCCTAAGGTCTAGGTCATGGCGAATATGACTAACATTTAAGAATTGCGTATTAGTGATTTGATGTAAAACTGATATTTTCTCAGGGGATTTGAGGTCTAGTAAATTACGAATTCATTAACATCCCTAATTAAGCGGCAAAAACCACGCCGTCACAGACACCATCGTGAAATACGCGTAGCAGTATAACGCTGCTGTGTTTCAACTGGTGAGTGTGGGGTCCCGAAATTCAATAACAGGTAACGTGGCATTCCATATTAGATCTCAGAGGTAACAACGCATCTGCGTTACGATTCGTCGCGATCTTTCATATTATAATAAAAAAATATACTTACTCTTAGGTATTGCTGAAATACCTACAGATGCCTCTACCTCTGATCAGCAGTGGACTATTGATAAGTGTGATATTGAGTGTTCTGAGGAGTACTTCGGAGTAATACCAGCCGCTGAGTTAAATCACTACAGGATTCAAAATTTCATTCTCATCATATCGATGGTTGGCAATCCACCATTCTGCGCTTCACGCGATATTTCCTGCCAAGCACAACTAATCTGTGGTATCAGCTGTCGCTAGCTGTGTTTCCGAACCGATACGACTTAGATATAAAAGTCCTGCATTATAAAACATCTTATGTTTTATTGTAAGACAAATAGATTGTTAGCGACATCAGGCTGAAAGTTCATCCTCGAAAAATCGAAAATGTTATATTTTTTTATTGTATAATTGATTTGAATTGATTGATTTTCTTTTCAATTTTCTTTCCTTTCTTTCAAAAATTAAGGTCCAAGTTCATTTTGAACCTCTTCAATAGAAATGTAAACATAGTAATGAAAACATATTAACATTAAGATTTTGGAATTATATTTTATGGTTTTACTAGAGTAATAAGAAGAATAAAGATATTAATAAAGCAATGTACATAACTAGATAATTTGTTTTAAATGACTTTGACTGAAATATTGGTTTATTTCTGCTTCCTTCATAATTTGGGGTATTGTATGTCTATATATATGTATATATATATATATAAAAATAAATCCATATAAAAATGAACTATAAATAATTTAAAGTAAATTAATTTTGAAACACATAAACGATTGCTTTCAGTTATTTATTAATGAAATTACTGACATTATTGAGTTACTAACAAAAACAAATAACATTAATGTTTGTTCATGCGGTTGTTTTGTAGCACGAATCTGGCACCGGCCTTGATACCTTCCCAAGTTTCATAACCAGCTTGTCTAACAAATTCAGGCTCAACCAGGAAACCGTTTATGGTGTTGCTATTTCTGTAGGCTGGCAGTTCATAAGTGAATGAAAACGGTACACCGATACCTTGGACGTAATCAGAAGCACCTCCAGATACCTGGTATAGTGTTGAGGCAATATTTCCACATCGGTAATTGGGTTTGGAGGCCCATTTAACAGCATCAATAGCTACTGCCATTCTTACGCAGGCAACGTTGAGAGCGAGAGCGTTGGCAGGGAGGGAGCCATCTCCGTAACCATACAGGATCAAGCTACCGAAACTATGGATATCAAGGTACATCTCAAGACGGTTACTGTGTTCATATATAATGTTTAGAAGGACAACAGTCTCGGGTTCAGAGGCAGCTCGAGGGCCATGGAATGTCTCAGCGCAGACATTGCTACTGGACATGGTTCCCCAGTTGAAGTTAAAGTTGCGGTTGAGGTCAACGCCTTGGCAGAGGTTCGCAATCATGTGGCCGGTGGAGCGGTTTTTCCTCCAGAAACGTGTCTAAAAGAAATTATTTCATTATTATTAGGAGGTTTTGCTTAGAATCGATAGGGAATAAATGCTCTAGACTGGTTATTTATTGGTTGATATGCAACCACTAAATACCTACTAAAGCACCTATGCAAGTTTAATGGATTTCGTTGAACTATTATAAATTTATCCTGTTTCGACATAGCTCATTGGCTTCATATCCGACCAAAGATGATACTTTGAGAGATGATGCCGATGATTTTAATGCAAAAACAGAACTAAAATCATATTCAACCACTATGACTAATTTCATTCTAAACAGGTTTCTAAGATTGTAAATTTTTTACGTTGTTAGATCAAGTCATTAATGTTAATTTACTGACAAATATTTCTTAAAACATAGAGTAATAAAAGTTATGTTTACTTTTGTTCCAAATCGAAAAAAAACGGATAGAGAAAAAAAATATATGACAATATATAAAACTTACGTTGGTGTGACTAAATTCGTAACCATCGGGATTGGCAATGGGCACGATGATCCAGTCAATGTTATCTACCAGATCTCTATCAGTGATGTCAATAACCAATTTTTCGATGGCGTAGAGAGCAGCTGGTAAAGTTACCCATTCACGTGCATGAAGCATGGACTGAATCATGATAACGGGTTTTTTATTATCCTGGAAAACAAAAAATTGCATAGCTTAGTATTAAAAAAAAATATTTCAGATAATTTCTAGTTACTAAATTAGTAAGAAAATTTACCTGGAAGTTAGTTGTTGAAACCTTCAAGTATTTGATATCGCGGCCTTCAAAACTCTTTCCTCCGTTTACAACAGTCACTGTAGAGTATCTACTGCCCAAATCATCGAGGTAGGCGTTGATCTTAAAACATAAAAAATAATATATGTTATAAACATAACTTATACCCATAATCCCTTTTTCCAAGAAAAAAATAAAGATATATTATATATATATATATATATATATATATATGTGTACAATAACTTCTGAGATTAATTTTACCGTATGATGAGTAATATTCGAATTAAAAGTTGAAAAACCAATAATACATATCGCAGAATTTTTGCTGGTTCTCCTCTTTATGAGACGGTGATAGCATAACCAATAGCTCAAGAAAAGTCTAAATTGAATAAATAATATCTCATAATATGATTTTGACTCGAATCATTAATAGTAATAAAAAAAATCCATACTGCTGCGTGGCGATGGATAACGTCAAGGGAGAGACGACCGTCAGTGCTGTTGCTACGTTGTGCAGAAGCAGCTAACAGTTGTTCTTCCATCTCCAGAGCCCTGTAGACAAATAATAATTTACAAATACTATGAAAAAAGGAATGCTGGGAAATTAATTTCCTTCGACTTTCAAAATCTACTACTTCTATTCCTACAACTGATTCTTCTAAAATATAACCAATGAATTATTTACCATTACTTGAACTATTTAGTTAAATAATTCTTGCGGTCAAAGACACCAATATACATCCTCTCCACCACGCACAGATGATGTTATCGTGGTTTTCATAAGAGACCGCAAACGAGCCAACAATTCGTCTAAATTGATCACCAGCACTCGGATGTAAGAGCGTTGCCAAGACATGTAGTTCGGAAGTAATGCTGCAAAGCTGATTCCACAATTGATCATACGTGGTAAAAAATTATTAACATCTACATTAATCATCTACATATATTCAAGATGCACGTGCTTTGTCTGAGGGCTAAAATATCACGCCTCGTTACCAGAAACTAAATCTGCGGATCCCTTTAGCTACGAAATGAAACACATAATTACACTGCTATTTCATGTCAGTACTCCATTTGGATGTGGTCAATTCAACTCACTAATGTCGTAGGTAGAAACCAAGCCTCAGCTTCGTTCCACCACTGTGAAATTGCTATAAGTACATTTAAAGATAAATTTTGTACATTACTCCCTTTATACGTGGAAATAATAAATATTTTGTATTTATCGGTGTAAAGGGAGTAAAGTATCGTGGAGGTTAACTAAATATACTAACTCTTTTACATTTTCCATTTCAATTTCAAACTGTGCCCCTATGTCGCTGACTTTTTTCTCGAAAGATTGACGCAACATGCCTGGTACAAGCACGTAACCTGAACGGCTAGGTGCCACATAGGACCAGATATCTAAACCCAGTTGATTTTCCAATGCATTGATCTGCTGCGCTTGTTGTTCATTGTGCGCCTTCACTTCATATACGACGTAACTGAAAACATACATATATATATTTTTTAATTTATTATTCGATTTTAAATGTATGGTAAAATGAAAATCCACAATCGTTTACACCCATCCATCGATAAGTGATCTACGACCTATACACATCTATAATATCTTTCAGGGTATTTGTTGGGAAGATAAAAGAGTCAAGAAGCGTTGATTTTTGTTGTCCTTCTGGTAGATGGCCATGATAGCAATAGCCAACAAAATCTAAATCCAACATCCTTATCAAAGATTTGAGAATAACATGCGTCGTTACCCCTGCGGACTGAGATGGAATGCGTTGTTTCCTATACGAATACCAGCAGTGTTATGCTGCTATTAAACGCTGGTATACTATGAAAACGTGTCTTTTCCAGGACCCATTCCTGCTGCAGCATGACTCTAATATATAAAATATTCTAAACCAAGAAATAACGGCGAAAAGTAACTCGTATCTTCTCTATTGACATTTCTTTTTACCAAAATAAAAAAAAAGAATCACTGTCTTACCCATCATATTTCTCGTGTTTGGCAAGTGCTACATAAAAGCACAGAGAAAGCAGGAATGCAACTTTATACATTTTGACCAACTTGGCTTACGGCGCTAAAACTGATGTATGAATTCCCGGCAACTTGGTTTTTATTTCATTGGTGCTTAGATATTATCTCTAAGTACCTATATTATTCAGAGATAATCTCACACGGTTACCAAAATTAATAATCTAAATGGATTATAGCAATATAATATTTTATAAGATAGATAACTTATATGATGCTCATGGATAATATTATTTGCACATTTATCATCTACAGACCAGATTTGTTGCTGGGGGCCACCTAGGACTAGATCTTCCAAGTACTCGCTTTGGAAATCGAGACCTTAGAGTGTAGGCGGATTGTGGACTCAAATATATACATAAATAATAGTGTCAGAGCCACACTAGTTTATATTTACAATATGAAGGTCTCGACCAGGGATGGACCAAACCTTTCCAGAATACCAGCGTAAAATAGCCATATAACTCTGCTGTGTGTCGTATGGTAAGTGAAGGGATCCGTAAGCTGATAACAGTGACGAGGCATTACAACTTAGCCCTTAAGTGATAACGCATCTGCTTATAAACCCTTATCGTATCTATTAATTTGTATGTCGGTGTATTAATTTGTAAAAATTGTCTGCCAGTTTAATAGCTAATCACCCTTAATTATATAAAAATAAACTAAGATATACTCTGCCGAATGTTAGATGTACCACGAACATAATAAAGGATGTAGTTGTTGTGTGTTGTGGAAACGAAGACACAGTTCAACTTATGGCAAGTGATTCCTGCGGCCCATGACAGCTACTTTCAACCTTGACAAGGAATCATAATCCAGATGCGTTGTCACCTTTGAAGATTGAGATGGAATGTCTTGTCGCCAGTAAACAAAGGACTCCCTACACTCACCAGACGAAACACAGCAGCATTATGCTGCTGTTTTACACTGGTATTCTGTGAGGACGTGGTCCTACCCCGGTCGAGCTGACCCATTCATTCTGCAACTAGACAGACATTCAGTCCAAGATTACTAATGTCGACATAGATTACTTTAGTTGTTTTCATAGCGGTATATCATATGACATGTTGCTATGATTCAAGACAGCTAATACGAAACTATCTTCATTTGAAAAACATGCTATACGTGCTGATTCTTGAACTTCCATAAAGGAAATAGGAATTCCGTATATGTTTTTAAATATATGTATATGTTTGGAAATGTACTCTAAAAACAACGATGATGGTTCACACTTTTTTATCCCGATGTTTCGACCATCCTCATGCTCAATTGTTATGATCTACGTAGATCTGACCATAGATGCCTGATTAGAAAAGTTAATATAAAAGGCGATAAAATCGGTAAGAAAATTATTTTGTTCAATATCCAGTAGTCTTGTCGATATAAGATATCATTATATAACAATAAATTATTAGAATCACTCCATCGAATGCAAAAAATCTACAATTCGTTTGTAGGAATCATTTAAATATTCAATGCATAACATTCAATCAGGACTTGTGTAACAATTCAATTATTTAATAATTTTATTAAATTAATGACATACATTTATAAAAAATATATCGTTTCTATAAATGTACATTTGATTAATTAATTATATTTTATATTGAATATTGTTTTGTTTATTCGATACTAAAAAGATAAAATGTATAATTGTTTAGATATATAAATTTGTGTAATTAGTGATGTTAATATAATTAAAAATAATAAAGTATTTTAATGATCTAACTATAACAGAGATAATTTAATGAAAAACTCCAATAGCTATTGTACCAAGCAAATGAATAAATCATTACGTAATCGTCGTCGTGTTACGTAAAAGGGTGCTAGAGGGAAATTGTCATTTCACGCAATATTTGTTGTTTCCTTGTAAGGTTTCGTCGAATTCTGGCAAAGCCCATCTAGCCCTAACAACCCGCGTTAGTCCCGATCCTTTGTGGTCTTGTCTATGATAGCAAAATTATACGGTGTAATTGTCGATAGTAAAATATACAAACATAGGACTTCCTAGCTTTTGTCGTCATAGCTAACGTGTCTTAAAAATAACTGACGGCTTCATAACGACACTGTATAAAGCGACACCGAACTCAGTTTTCTTAAAGCCCCACCTAGAAATTTAACAATCATAATGAAAAATAATACATTCAATGGCGGCATGTCGATCGAAGTTTCTATTCAAATAAACGCATTCTAAATTTGAATTCGGTTTTCTTTTTTTTAATTGTAACAGTTATGACCAGACTTCTTATATAATGTCAAAAAGCATTCACATATATCATCGTTGTAGTCGTCTATTTATTTCTAGTTTTACAAAATTTATATTTTAAGTGTGCATCTATATAAACAACACATACACACATATTTATATAGTTTCTCTTATTTTTATAATCAATGTATATTTTGTTAGTTCATTTGAATAAAACAAAATAAAAAGTTTAAATATAGATTTGGGTATTAAACCGTAAATCCCATATCTCGCTCCGAATAATAATCAAAGGCGGTATTTTTGTGTTCTCTTATCATTTATATATTATCATCGATTGAGAAACAGGCAGTTTCATAATTCCTGACACATATATAACAGTCATATATTTGGATAGTAATAATATAATTATTCAATTCTTTTGATAAAATTATCGTTATATTTTATTAACGGTATTTGCAGTCATGAAGGTGTGGGCTCTAGTTCTCCTATTTGCTGTGGCCAACGCCAAACACGAACAATATCAAGGGTTCGTATATTATATAATTTAGTTTATATATAACTTCTTCCAGAGCCGTGGTAGCTCAGTCAAGCGATCAATTATAATTCCACCTATTTCTATCCCCGATGTAAAACGAATGAAATTGTTAATTTAAATTTTAAGAGTAGACTTATCACGTGCTAGACGATGAAGTAAAACATCGCTAGGTAAACTGTATGTCTAGAAAATAAATAAAAAGAATATTTCCGAAACGTAAACTCTCCCACTGTGGAACTGTGCCTATGCTCTAATACTTTAAATGTCTATTTACTAGTTTATTTACAGTTCCTATGAGTCTAGTTTATGATTTTGACATGTGCAAATGCGTCTAAATAAAATTCCTTTTCAACTAACCCTAGTTAAAAAGTAATAGATATTTTTGTTTCCGCTCGTGAGCGTTTCGAATGGTATGATCCAATGTATTTAAAAAAAAGAAAAATTAAATTTAGTTTTTTTTATCATTCTTTTTGACCTTCAAAGTGGGCCACATGCTAGAAAGAACAGACGTAAAGTACGGTACATAAATTATTTTGTTCGATGCAATATCAAAATTTATATATAACTAAAATAGGCGTGATTTTTGAAGTTTGTAAAACAGTTTTAACTTCTGGATTTCAGATGGAAATCTTACTTCGTGAAACCATCCGACAAGGGGCAGCTGTTGTCTTTAAATTCCATGATCCCACGATATGGTCTTGACTTTATAAGCCAAGCAGCCGTAAACAGAGATGGTGTGGTACTGGTGAAACCAAAATATAACCAGCAATTCGTTAAGGAGCTAGCAGACCAGGGTATTGCCTACAAGATCCACGCCAATGATGTCAAAACGTGAATATTTTTCAATATAAATTCAACGTGTTGTTTTTTGATCGTATCTGTGGTCCTCACTCTGAACTCAATTTGAAGTCGAACCCAATTTCCATGCATTTTTGGGCTATTAGTTAGTTATTAGTTAATCTGGGTCTATTCTCTCATATTTAATAGGAAGAAAGCACATATTTTGGCCAGAAAGTTATGAACATTTGGACGTCAGATTCGTGATAATGTCGCCGATGTGCCGCATCAGCATCTTCAAACTTTGTTGATGGTGGATGCAGAAGTCATGGGCTACTGTTATCACTTATTATCAGGTGAACTGTGTACTCGTTTTACGAATCAGACGATTAGAGACACTCACCATCAGGATGCATTTTCACACTAAGTCGTACATACGTCGTATAAGTAGATAGAGAGATATAAGACGTCCTAACGTCCTATAATTGTAGCGCCAACAGAATCCCGTTAAAAAAAGATGACATAAGTTGTAGTATGCGGCTCCTTTGATGTTGGTGGTGTATATTGACGGCAGTAATCACATACAATAAGGTGACCTGCATTATTGTTTGTCTCCCTCCTCTATACCCAGCAGCGATGTGCTGCCATTTCAGGCAGATATTTTGTTAGAGCGTGGCCCTTACTTAGTCAAATTACAGCTATAATTTAGCTGTATAATCTAGATTTGAACATAGAAACCTAATTATTGTGGAGTTAAATAAATACTTATGTGTCTAATTCTATCCTGAATATACATTATCATAGATTGCGAAAAACTAATTACAATACTACGTAACTACCTTACCTTTGTATTACACTTCATACTACAGTGACCTCATCAAGTTTCATTGCTAATGTCCTCTCAATCATTTCTTTTTTCCGTCATTTCTACATCCATCTCACTTAATTGATCTTTCTCTCACGTTGAATCCTTCTTTATTTATATCCCAATCTTCCATCAATCATAAGCAATCTGTGAAGGCTGCGCGGCGTTATAGTTGGAGTACCTAGTAGTTGCTTCTCGGGTCTTGTGTCCGATTCCCATCAGAGGAAAAGTATTTGTATATCACGAATTGTTGGATTTTGGTGTGTTTGGAGTACCCCGGATCCTTGACACTCCATACAAATCTTCTTATTGGCAATCTTTTCATTGGCACATGCATTACATAGGACTAAGGACGTGGATAATAAGTGGGTAATATATGTCCTGCGCAGTTGATATAATAATACCAATATGACCGTCGATACATTTCCAAAGTATGTCACCACGTGAATACAATTTGTCCATGCAACAAGTGCACCTTAAACTTAAATTTTCTCTTATTTCTTCATTCTTCATCTGGACTACATTTCTGTACTATAAGTATTTTATTTCGTGTGATGAAAGGGTCAGCTCGGCCGGGGTAGAACCACGCCCTCACAGAATACCATCATAATGTTGCTGTGTTTCGTCCGGTTAGTGCAGGGATCCGGAGGCCTTTATTACTGGTGTCCGTATTCCGTCTCAGATCTCAAGGGTGACGGCTCGGAATTATGATTCCTTGTCAAGGATGAATTTAGATGTCATGGGCCGCAGGAATCACTTTCCATCAGGTGAACTGTGTGCTCGTTTGTTACTCTTAAAGTAATTTAAAAAAATACCTATATCAATTCAAGGTTGAAGACTATATCATATTACTTAGATGGTGATGTTCTGGGATGATTATCTTCCTGACTACAAACATAGAATGCCTTATACCAGGAGTTGGACCTTACCTTTCTCAATGGTAATCACAAGTCGAATCCTCAGTTGCCAGAAAAATTTTGAATTATAAATATAAATAGCTCTAAGTTGATAATCGAATAGATTCGTCGTAGAATCGTAATCGTTTAGATTCAGTCTGCAAAACTTAAGATAATCGGTTGAAATCCCCTATTCGATTTTTGACTTGGAGTGGTTAGCCAAAATGTCAGCAATGTTTCTAGCACTGCTAGTATGATTGAAATATAGACTATACAAGTTTGTTACCAACCATTCTTGTCTTTACACATATCAATAAAACGCTTAAATAATTATGAATTATAAAAATTAACAGCTTTTTATCGATAATCTATGACCGTGTTATCTTAAACGTAGAATTAGGTAGGATTAAACTGTTGATTGCAGTGGTAAATATCTAAATAACTGAGTGATATACTAAATGATGCTACTGTATTAAAAGATCATCTGTATATAGATAAAGACGAAAATAACAGGAAGCACGTGTAACAACAGATAGATATAAGGGAAACTTAAACATATTTACATATATCCTCAAAAATATTCTAAATACGTTGTCAACTCTTAGTACTGCGAAGGAATGCCTCATTATATTGGCCTATTCAATAATTATATACAATATTTCATTATATATTCAATAGCATCACATATGTTATTTTATTTAACAGCGCATTAGACTTGGATGATCAACTGATCGAAGAGAGACGAATTGATCTTGGAAGGAACAACGCCAAATCACTTTTTGACAACTATCTGGAGTTGGAAGAGGTATATACTATAGATATAGTGGTTTTAATTAAAGCATTAATGTTTCAAATTTGATTTAAATAGTGGTTTCACAATGGAGAAATGGAAGATGATAAATATTTATGGACCACTGTAATCATCACTTAGCTTTATCTCCAGCTCGTCTATTACTCTAAGATTAATATGGAGATGTGCGAATTTGCAGCTTGTTACTAAATGTACCATGAATGGGTCAGTACGACCAGGCAGGATCACGCTCTTACCAGAGCGAAGTATCAGGATAACATTGCTTTATTTTGCATGATGAGTGCAGGGGCCTGAGACCCACCTTCAAGTAACGAGACGTTCTTCTTCTCAGGGTTAAAAACTCAAACTGAATCTTGATTCTTCATTGCTGATGGATGGGCCGCAGTTCTAATCTAGCGTATTGTGTGCTTGTATGTCAGCTCTGGTACTATTCGAAAATAAAAACACCTTTGCTGTTAATTGAAGAGACCAGATAGCGTAGATGAAAATATAGTAAACCACTAAAAAACCTAATATGTTACAGATTAACGCCTATCTTGAAGAAGTCGCGGAGAAGTATCCTGACTTGGTAACTCTTGTCACTAACACCTCCTTTGAAGGTCGGCCTCTTAATTATTTGAAGATCTCAAAAACAAACTTCGAAGATGAGGAGAAGCGAGTAATCGTCATCGACGGTGGTATCCATGCCCGTGAATGGATCAGTTCTTCCACAGTTATATACGCTATACACAAGTTGGTTGAAGATCTTACAGAGTCCGACTTGTTGGATGAGCTTGACTGGATACTACTGCCTGTAGCCAACCCTGATGGATACAAATACACCTTCACAGATGTAAGTCTGCATGACCCTGTCTTTAAGGCTTTGCTTATATGATAGAGTCAACTTTAAACTACCAAGTAACAGTGATAGAGTTTCACTGCAGTTTATTTCTAGCTGCAGAATAAATGGGTCAGCTCCACCAGGTTAGGACAATACCCACACAGAACACCAACGTATTTTACTGCTGTGTTTCATCTGGCGAACATTACTTCCCAATTAGTAAATATTTCACCAATACAGTAATAAATAAAACAACAATAAGTCTTCGTACTGATATTCGTACAGATGTACTCGTAATAATAATTCGATATAATTGCAAACAAGATTTTAATTAACATACTTTTTCATGTGAACTTTTCCTCCTTAAACATTATGCGTTATTAATACGAGTAAAGGTAATATAACACATAATTCACTTAATGGAATTTGATCACCGTGACTAACACAACAAGTAGCGATCCAGAGACTTTTATTACTGGTGATGAGGCATTCCATCACAGTCCTCATGGGTGACAACGCATCTGCATTATGATTCCGCAGGAATCACTTGCCATCAGGTGAACTGTGCTCTCGTTTGTTTCTCTCATTGTAATAAAAAAAAGCATCAAATTGGTAGAGTCACGGGGTTCTGCATTAATAGGTCGGTAAAAGGTCCAAACCCTCACAATACCAGCGTGATATAGCAGCATAATGCTGCAATTTAGTATGCTGGGTGTAGGTGTACATCGGTCTTATTAAAGCTGACGAGGGATCCCAGTCCTTAGAGGAGATAGTTACTTACTATCAGGTGCTCATACTATCGTGTTCCCTGGTTTGTCACCCCTAATAAAATATTTTGAAAAAACTTATATATAACTAAAGCTCATCCTGTATCCCTACGATAGGAATATCAGTTTAACTCTGCTGCATTTCGCGTGGCGAGTGAAAAGAATGCAGATAGCATTCCTCTCCATATGAGAGCTAACTCTTCAATATTTTGATCCTGAATGATATAGAGGTGCAGCCATCACTTATCACATGATGAAGTTCTTGTTTGTCAAAATTAAATTTAAAAATAAATACCTTCCAAATATCTCATCATTAAGCCAAGAATTGTTTTCAGGATCGCCTGTGGAGTAAGACTCGGTCTACCGACCAGCATTTCTTGAGCCCCATTTGTCCCGGCGTTGATGCAAACAGCAACTTTGACTTCTTCTGGAATACATTCGGCACGAGCAACAATCCTTGTGACAATAATTATGCCGGTGGCGCACCTTTCTCTGAAAAGGAAATACGGGCTGTCAATGAATCCCTTCTAAAATACCTGCATCGGATCATTTTATACATCAGCATGCATAGTTACGGTAGTTTGATCCTTTATCCCTGGGGACACGATGGCAGCCTCTCGAACCATGCCTTCGCTCTGCAATCTGTTGGTGTATCTATAGCCAATGCCATTTATGATACCACCTTACCTGATTTCCCCCGCTATATCGTTGGTAATTCCGTCTTAGTGACTGGATTTCAATCATCAGGTAGCTCGGTCGATTTATCACACTTGCTAGGAATACCTCTCACGTTCAATATTGAACTCCCTGGTATTGATGGCACAGAACGATTCCTCCTAGATCCTAAACATATAGAACAGGTTGCAAAGGAAACGTGGGCCGGTATCGTAATTGCTGCTAGGAGAGCTGATGAATTGTTTGGATAATACAAAAAAAAATCAACGAATTTGTTTCCTTATTTATTTGTATATACAAAAGAACATATATATTTAATTGCAACTGTAAACCTTCTGTATTACTTTAAATATTAAAAGTTACCAGCAATATATAATTTATTATTATATAAAATAATTGTAAATCATTTTAAAATTTTCCCTTATTATATATTTTCCCTTATACCTTATTTTCCTCAAACCTTCGGAACGGAGTACACGATAATGAAGACGTTCTCCTGGTCGGTTCCACAGCGATACAATCTGGTTATTAGCACATGACAACAACTTTGCAGTATATTTTATAGTGCCGTATGCGTTTGCGATAAACACAGATGCACTCACTCGTCTCCTTCCCTATTCCGATGTAATGCAATAATATCGGAGAAAGACACAGATGCGATTTACACGTATTACATAACACACCCAGGCTCAAAAACCGATAATTTGCGACGAACGAAACCAGGATGCGCGACGCAGCAGCCAGGAACTCTTATCACTATAGTTGGCTTTGACGATCATTTCAAGTAATAAGACTACTAATACTAAGAAATTAAGAACTATGGTACTAAAATTAATTAACATCGTTCGAATGTATTTTACATAGACACACAAGGATATACATTAAACACGCTATCAGTTTACATTTTAAAGGTTTCATTGCTATGCTAATATTAATGATAATAACATGAAAACTTTTTAAAAGCCGGAACAGACAAAAAGACAAAATATCTGGACTGTGGTATAGTTAAATAGGCATTATATTTTAAGTCCAGCAGCGCATATGCGACTCCTGTGGTGTTGGGGGTGTTCATGTGCAGCGGAAATCACTTACCATCCCGGTGAGCCGCTTGCTCGTCTACCACCTATACTAAAAGACTAGAAGAGAAAAAAGTACCGTAGGGATATATTTTAAAAGTTTCCTAATGTTAAATTTAAGTATTATATTGAGTGCGCGCCGCGCGAGGCGAAACTTAATACCATAGAAATAAGCTGCTAGGGCGCAGTCGGGAATCCTCGGCTGAGCTCGGTCTCGCCGCGCCAGCCAGTCGATTTGATGTTCTGACGCCGGGAGGCTGCGCGCACTTCGACTGCTCGATCCTTTGTTCTCGCGCCACGTGATGCTATTGTTTTTTGTATCTTCCGTGTGCTGTACTCACGCTAAAAATAAACTTTATATATCTTAAAATGTGTATGTTATTTAACAACACAGTACTATATATATATATATATATATATATATATATATATATATATATATATATATATATATATATATATATATTACAATATAGATGTCATGGGCTGTAGAAATTAGTCATCTCATGGCTGTCTATAGAAAAATTAAAATTCATGATCGAGATTCATTTCATTCATTCACGTCGTTTCCGTTAGGCATTTACTATATTTATCTAGCATGTTTCGAAAAACAGACTTTATAGTTTATTATAATTATATATTATTTATATAAGCTTAGTTTACAGTGACGTATAAAGCGGGGCCTTACATATGTATATATATATATATAGATACACAGATATATACATATATTTCCGTATTTATAATTACTAATCTTTTTAAAATTAATTTATTAGTTACTATATATATATTTATTAATTGTTATAGATATTTATTAGTAACAAGATATTCTGTCAATTATTCAATTTATTTCGATTATAATATAAAAATTATCGATATCCCTAATCAAAGACTGTCACTTACATCACTATGCGTCTTCGCGAACGCGACTAAAATACTCTGAATTGGAAATTGATCCCGCAATGCGCTGAAAGTTTCAGGAATGACGGGAAAATTCCAATTAAAATGGAAAGTTTGCATGCACCACGGGCCACGTTAAGAAATATGTAAATTCTCATCAGGCTAAGCTCGAACAACTTAATTCATTAAGTTGGTAATACTTCTCCAACGGAAGAGAGACGACAAAATTTGTCTTCGTCTTCGTTCGCTACGGACATCGAGAACATCATTAATGAATAATGTGACGTCACTAACAATAAAAAAGGTAAGTGGACTTGATGTAGGAGCAGTAACTAATTGTTTTTTTTTCTATTTATTTACCTTAAGTATTTTCTTTTCACAATGTGTATTATTTTGACAGACATCTTATCAGACATTAGTCAATTAGTATACACGTGTATATATGTGTTTAAAGTAAAGATAACTTTCATTATTATGTATATTATAATTAATATATTGTTTATTATATTTATGTACTCTTAAAATAAGTGCACTCAAATATATTCTCTGCTCAACCCAAAGGTAGGCTGATAAAGAATGCCTCTTAGCATTCTTTACCAGCCAAGATTGGTTCTATATACGGGCTAACAGCGGCCATCAGCCCGAATAAAAAAATAAAAAAATACTGACCTCATATTGCTCTGCAAAATGGGCCGGAGGTGTAAAAGCGTTTTCTTCACGCAAGTCTCATTATTTCACTTTGCATGCTCGTTACTTTAGGACGTCTGCCTTCTTCGCCTTCTCGTGTAATCCTTGATCCTGAATCCTTGACCTTTGTTATATCCCGATCTGTCTAATGAAATTATTTCTGCACTTTCAGATATATTTAAAATACTTAATATTTACATTTTAATAAATGACAAATGAGCTACGGTCGGTAATTAAAATTTTTGTTAGTTTCTAATATGGTTCTAATAATAAAACATAGTTTCTCGTGACATTTAGATTATATTAGTAGGAAAATAACATCTACTTATTTTGACGACAGATTAAAACAAGACGCACTTTTAACATAAGCTTTGATTGGCTTCCGGTCAACCAATTGCGTCCGATTAATAGATTAATGAAAGTCCGAGCTTTAGTGAAATTTTAATTTACTGGAAGTTGTCAAAAATGGTAAAGAAATTATATGGCTGAGTATACAATGTTTGTACTACTTGTAACAAAAAATAATTAATAAACTGGAAATTTCCATAGAGAACATAGACATAAGCGATATAGACCCTTTAGATAGCGATCCGAGTTGAGGTTCCGTACCTCACTATGAGGGGCCCTCGGATTGTATTATCGCCCCCCTCTGTTGTCGTCGACGTTCTTCGTCCACAGGCGTCGGAGCGCAGCGGTGGTGCAGCAGCGGTCTTCATGCTTCGCTTCGCAGTATCGTCGTTGTCTCCTTACGCAGCGGGCCTCCCGCTCGCGAGTCTATTTAGATAAAGCTGTAGAGGTCACTGGACCAACAGCAATACTCATACACAAAAGAAAAACCGATATAGAGACGATAAGACCGCCTTGTTGTACTTCGTAAAATGTTCTTTTTATGATCGGTTTTTATTCTTTTAAGTATATATAATTATAGTTTGCGAAAAAGCCGTCATCGTTTTGATGGACCAGGTGATGTCTATTATATATTTGGTCGATATCACCGTATGACGAGAACCTCGCGAAAGCCGAAACATATAAAGAGACAAATCTGGACCTGACCCACTAGGTGTTTGACCGCAATTTGATTTCTAACTCGTGAATGCGTCATTGTGACTGAGGTAGGACCAGGCCATCACCAATTAACTGCGTAATATAATAGAGTTACATTGCTATGATACGTCTGGTAAGGGTTCTTTTATAGAATAGGTGGCAAACGAGGCTGCAGAAATAACTTACCATCAGGTGGTTAATACTATACTAAACGAAATAACAAAAATGAATGTATAACGAAATTACTTTAGCACTTCTTACAAATTCTTAAGGATAAAGTTAACATAAAGGTTAAGTCTTTAAGATTCTTTACAGAAAAGCGGTTATAAAGGAGTCGATAGCAGTAAGACTTCCAATCATCTCAGACATCATAAAAATATTACCTTCCAATATATTCGTAGTGTTAAACGAAACACTTTTAGCGATTTCGACAATGTTGTTTGAAATTATTTTGACTTTAGAATATCAGTAAAACGTATTTAGAACGTTAATCATACGTTTCTGGTGCAAAAAAGACGGAAAATAGGTGCTTACCAGAGAACGAAAAAGATGGAACTCTGTTATATGCATTATTAAACTTATTATCGTTCTCCCTTTCCTTTAATCTCTCTCTCTCTCTCTCTTGTTTTAGCTCTTATATTTTTACTACATAAAATCTAGTTTTTTGATTATTTCCTCCGCGCTTAATTTTTTCCCTGTCTATCTTATATGTCAAATTCCAATTAATTTAGTGAAAAACATATTACTTTATTGATCATTGGAAAATGAACTAATCAGTTTTATGAACAAAAACACCCTGCTATGCTCCTAATTTTGTTTATGTCTGTTTGTTTTTTTATGTTTTAGATTTATATGCTTAAATAAAAAACTTTGTCAGTTCTTACCTTGTACCAAAGGGTAAAGCGTTATTAAAGAATTAGAATGGCACTGTTGACTCAAATCAATTTGAAACCAAATCCCTCGGAATCTGGTAGGAAATGAAAAGGTGAGAATATTGCCTCGTTGAGAGCAATCCACTGATTCCTATTCAAATATTATTTTTAGGAATATTTCAGGGTATCCGAATCGTTTACTCTGCGATCAGTCGGTATGATCCCTTTGAATTCGTTTACGTTTATGTGCTTTTCTGTGTTTTTTATTGAAGCTTATCATACTATCGAGTTCGGCCTCACATAGAATACTATTCTCGTCTCTGGGCCGGGGCACCCCAATACCAGCACCTTCCATTTGACCGCATTCAACGAAGCACTTTCCGATCGACTTGATTCGCTTGCTGTTCATTCACTTTACCGAATTTAACATGTGGAATGTTCTGAGGTGTTGTTCGGATTAATTCCAGCCGCTGAGTTTCAACACCGTTCAACATGAATTCAAAATTTCTTAATTATCATCGCGATGGTTGGCAATCCACCGCCGTGCCTTTTACACGAAATTTTATGCCAACTTCATACACATAGTCGAATGATTGATTCAAACCTACGACCTTAAGTTTCGTAGACTGTACCGTACCTAAACCAGCGATGCACTTACTCCTTACAAATTCGGAACACCCTTACATACTTTCATGTAATTCTTTTGATAGTTGAAGTAAATGTAGGTATGGGCAAGTTTATTAAATTATACATCGTTAATCTATTAACCGTATATTTTCGATTAGTTTTTAAATAATGTCAAATAAACGCAATTACTCCAGAGACGCAATTTCCCCGGGTCACACAAGATAAAATATCGTATTTGTAAATCTTGCTTTATCCACTCGTGAGTATATTCAATGGTGACATCTATAATTTAAGTATTTCTTGCTAGACCTGTGACGACCCCCCACTAGATGAAGTCTGCGGGAAGTACATGAATGCAGGTAACTCCGGATCGCACTCTGAACTGAGAACTTGTGATGGGTCGATGATGACGATGATTTAAAAAATAACCAATTTCTTTTTTAAATAATCGTCAGTTCAACGCATGGACATACAAATATTAAGATAGCACATTTTATATGTGGACTTAGTCGATTCTGTGCTTTGTCCTGTCATTTTCAGGTGAATTATGCACTCGTTTATGACACCAATTATAAATACCGGCAACTAATCCAGGCATATAAATCCTTAATAGCCTTCATCCATAACATATATTACGGTATCAAAGAAAGAATTATCGAATATTTTTTTATTTAAACTTTATTTGTCACACCTTACAAAAAGAGATAGGGGGAGGGCGGATTTAATGCCTTAAGGCATTATTTCTCTAACAGTCAATCTGTGTCGTAGAGAGACATTGTGGTAGGTATAGTAGGTATATTTACATATAAATAGCAATATATAATAAACATTATTAAAGATATAACAAACAATGACAAGAGTAATTTACCATATTAATTAGCATCAGACGTCTCTAAATAGTGTTCCCGTACCAGCCTTATAAAGAGAGCTTATTCGATGCTCTTCTTATATCTTCGGGCAAGGAGTTCCAGAGACGTGTAGCCTGCATGGTGTAGTTATCAACGAAATCGATGACGTGAATACAACGAGCAAACGTATATATTCGTATTCACGGATCGGAAGTATTGTCGGACTCAACATGGATTCGATTCGTGCCGAGGGATTGAATTTTATAGTTGAAGAAATCTTCACGAAACAACTTGGAGATATATTTTAGCGTATACTATATCATAGATGAGAAAGGAATAAATTTAGAAAGGGAGGAAAATAATCTTTTCTTCTACAGTGGTAGAGATACACTGCGATTTGTTTCTATCTGCAGTATGATTGGGTCGACTGGGGTAGGAACACGCCCTAACAGAATACCAGCGTAAAATAGTAGCATGGTGCTGCTTTGTTACGTCTGGTAAGTGCAGGAATCCGAAGACCGATGACGAGGCATTCCATCTCGGACCACAAGGGTGACAACGTATCTGTATTGTAATTCCTAGACGAGTATGAATGCAGATGTCATGGGCCGCAGGAGCCGCTTACTATCAGTGTGAACTGTAGGCTCGGTTGTTACTGTCAATTTAACTAAAAAGCTTTTTCTCCTGTTAGAACTAGAATTAGGGTTGTTATTTTGATTATGCTTTTTTTCGAGCTGATTGTCGCTAGCCTGAGGGCTCTTACAGTTTCGCCGGGTTGAGAGGTGACCGAGCGCTTACAGCGCTCAGTCGAGACCTCTATTAGTGGGTAACCAGCACAAGGGCTCCTGAGGGGGATCGATTATGCGTTGTCCTCCTCAAGGAGTAAGGTACCCCTTGACTTTGTATTCTTTCCCTTACAAGTGAAACGGGCCGTAATAACTCAGTGTCTAAGGGCACGTTTTTTATGTCACGGTACGTGAGTGAACCGAGTACGATCCCCAGTGCTGGCACCAGAGTGTATTTACAACGTGCTTGGCGGTAAAGGAAAGCGTCGTGAGTAAACCTGCATATCTAAGAAATAACAAAAAAAATATTTCAATGTTATATAAAGTCCACTAAGCCATATAGGAATTGCGTAATGGACTAACAACGGGAATTGAACTCGGTTCCGCCGAGTTTAAACATCGTACTACACGACAGAATTCAGAATTTCATCCTCATCATCTCGATGGTTGGCAATCCACCGCTGTGCAATTCACGCGAACTGTCCTGCCACGCACAACTACTACGTGGAGTCAGCGACAGCTGCAGCATGCGACAGCAAGCGGTGTCCGAACCGATACGAATTAAGGAAACCTTCTAGAAAAGACCCTACACCTTCCTTAAAGGCCAGCAACGCATTTGCGACTCCTCTTACCATCGGGTGGGCTGCACGCTCGTATGCCACCTATTCTATAAAAAAAGTTATCATTGGCTTATATTTGGCAATCTAAACTCTAGTACATTAATTGATATATAATATAGACACATAAGAGTAGATATAAAACACAATTTGTTAAGGCTCTTTTATAAATCTTCTATATAATTATTATACAAAACAAAAATATTAAATTTAAGACTACATTTAAAATCTCTCGCAGTGTCCTAGAGTATAATACGCTTTGCTTTGAATTTTCTTCGCCTTGGTGCTTGGGGAATCTGTCAAATGAGAAATTTTAATGAATTCTTGCAATCTTTACATAGGTGTTTCTTTGGAAATGGAAGTGGCATAAATATTTTAAAAAATAACTTATATAATAACTTTTCTAAAATTGCATAATACCATTTTATGTTATACTATATTATAAAATACAATGAATTGTAAAATAAAATAAATACAAGAGATACTTTTTCTTTTAGGATAGTAGTATTTAGATAGTACTATTGACAAATTACTAACAGACAAACTAAACATAAATGACTGCCACTATACTTAACTTATGCTTTATATACAAAGTGATATTCGAGAGTCAAAGTCACTTGCTATTTTAAAATCTAAGCTGCATAGCCATCTTCTGAACGAAGTCGCTCGATAAATTAACTATTTTCTTTATTTAAATATGTATATAAAAATATAATTTAAATATAAACTTCCATATTGTATAATATGTAAGTTTATTTATTTGTTTTACCTCTCCTGTCTTACACGGTTGCCTGGAAGAGATCGCTTGTAGCGAGCCTTGCCCACATTTAGTTTATAAGTTTAGTTTTAGTCAATTGGCTGTACCTACTTTAATATGAGCAATAAAGTGCTTATGTATCTATTTATCAAAGCATATATCACGAAGAGTATATTCTCAAATAAACTTCTCTAACTCAATCATCATCAATAGTGATGATGATGAGATGATGATCTTACCCTATCGCCAGTCCACTACTGAACATAAAGCTGCCATGAATAGGCCTCGAGCGAGGAAATACGACACCCTCACAGAATACAAGCGTGAAATAAAGACATGATACAGTGTTTCGTCCAGTAAATGTGGGGATCCGGTGACCCTTATGCAATGCTTCGTCACCAATAATGACAAAGTTGAAAGTGGATGCCATGGGCCCAAGATATCGGCACAAACTAAACAAGATCTTCCACCAACATAGTACCATTCTGTGCCAAAAATATCAGTTTTTCCGAATAGTTACACATAAAAAATGGACAGTCTCTTCCAGTCATTTCGCGTTTGAATTTTAAAGAGCTTCTTACAGCGGCAAATAATTAATGCACTGATTTGAATTAATATAAAAACTAGATCCATCGAATATTTTCACTAGACAATATTTCTAATTGTTTTGTTTACTGTCTATATCAACCCCTAAACTATCGTTTTGGTGGACCAGCGCGAATATCAGCTTAGTACATATTCTTAATACTGTATGCGACATTTAATCAAGATACAGCCACAACTCAGTTTATTTCTACCCGCTGCATGTATGGGTTGTTTCGACTGGACAAGGACCCTTATAGGATACAGTGTGAAAAGGCAGAATAAAGCTGACCTAACGCGAATCCTCAGAAGTGTAAACGAAGGCCCTCACAAAGTAGCAAAGATATGAGGTAAATGAGCTGTGAGTAAGTGAGTTTCGTGATTGATCCGGAGACCTAATTGCTGATGGCAAGGCATTCTACTTTAGTCCTCAGGGGTGACAACACATCTTGTCACACACAATTGCGGATAGACGTTGGTGTTATGCTGCAGCTATCAGACTTCGATGTGTGGTGTCATCGTGGATTAGACATATGACGGTGATGTGCTTTTGGCCGATTTTGACCGCGGCATTATCCGTCAAGTTATCACCAGTCGCCATTAACTGTGTAGGACATATTATAGTGCCGTGAGAGTTCGTGCATATATATATATATATATACATATATGCATATATATATAAATATATATAAAGGCACTCATTCATCATTCCCTTCTCTAGTTCGTTGTCATGTATGTGCAATAAAATAAATGGGAGGTCAAGATGCATATGATTGAAGATGAATATAATTTCTAAGTTATTCTTAAAGTTATTTAATATGTTGTAAAGTTAAACGAAACGCCCGTGACTTAATATACGTGGGTGCCAGGTCAGAGGCAGAGGCACATGAAATTACACGTCAAGCAACTTCATGAGGTACCTTGGAGCGTGAAATGCACTTTCAACTTACGTAGTTTAAGTTTTTAAGTTAAAATGTACACGTCATCTACATTCGTTGGGTTAAAGTGAAGTAACAGCTTATATATATATAAATCCCAATGTTCGGCATAGGCCTCCTGTCTACAGGTGTTAAAACGTAGAGCTACACTGCAATTTATTTCTAGCTGTAGAATGAATGGGTCAGCTCGACTGGGGTAAGACCACGCCCCCACAGAATACCAGCGTAAAATAGCAGCATAACGCTGCTGTGTTTTGTCTGGTGAGTGTAGGGAGACCTTTATCCGGAGACCTTTATTACTAGTGACGAAGCATTCCATCTCAGTCCTCAAGGGTTGACAACGCATCTTCATTAGGATTCCTTGTCACGGACGAATGGAAATGTAGCCATCAGGTGAACTGCGTGCTCGTTTTTGTAACTTGTTACTCTCAATGTAATAAAAAAAATGTTTTTGTTTCTTTTATGTACATCCTTGAAAAGGAATCTCCGTCTCCGGATCCTTACACATCTCAGCAAAACAAACAGCGTTATGCTGCGATTTCATGTTTTGTTTTGTAAGGGCGAGGTCTTTCAAGTCATGCTGCAACTAGAAACAAACTGCAACGTAGCTCTACCAATGACACTGTTACTGTCAACAATATAAACTGAAAGTTAAGTAATAATATAATAACAAACTAAAGCAGGGGTCACCGAGTCAATTGATAATTTCAAGTGCCCCCCTTTAGTTCCGAAAATATAATGTAATATATAAAATATAAATAATAATTAATTATAAAAAATAAAAATAATATTAATAAAATATATCTTATTATTTACTAAAAGACTTTTTTAATACTAAAATTATCTCTGAACCAAACGACTCTTTAATACTTAGATTTTGGTCGATTTTGACGCGCACCCGACCACTGACCTAAAGCTTTTAAATTAATAAATAAATAAGTTTTTAAGAATCAGCTTTGCATGTACCTTTTGAATTTAAATAACAACATTTTGTAATTTCTTTACTACCAAAAACTTGCCTTAATGTATTACGAAATTTAAGTTTTTTAATGTTTTACTAAATTTGACCTCCATGATTAATAAAAAAAAAGCGTTTAAATACATGTAGTATTTTACCATAACAAATATATCTTCTCACTTCATATGAAGTACGGAAAGAAGTAATATGTACCATATTATGTTATTTAGGACTCAGCATTATTTACGTTCCTTGTAAAGACATTTCATTTTACTTTTTTTTCTGTCGTTGCTAATTTTGTACGGAGTAGCACTGTAAAATTAGTAAGATTACATTACTCCTGTTACATTTTAATAGCAAAACTTTAAACTGAAAAACATAAATGCTCTAGGCGCTACTCAGTGCCTGTATAGTAGCTATGATCTATTTTATCGTTTCTCAACCTGGGAGGGTCGCATTTGTAATGAGGTCGCAATCTGTTCAATAAATTAGATCTGTATACAAAATATTTGTTTATTAAAAAATAATAATTTTACAAAATTGAATAATACCAAGTAATAACAACATGATTAAAGATACCTATAGCTTACTTTATGTAAAAAAAAAATTAATCCAAATTTTATTATAATCACAAGGCTTTTTACTTACCTATTTGACTTTTTCGTGGGTCACGACATTAAATCGGTTATAAACAATGATCTTTTGCACAATAAGTCACCAGGGCCCTTTATTAAACACTACACACGTACATTGTAGCTGCACCGCCCCCGCCGAGGGCGTTCCAAAAAAGGTTATTTGCGATACCGCCATGTAACAGGCAGGTTCTCTCCAGTAAATACAGATAAAAGTGTCGCAGGAATTTCTTGCGGCTCTTCTCCATCACCCACGCACTCCGAAGTGGTGGTACAGATAATAATAATGGATATCATCTGGCAATAACCAGAAGAAGACGACAAGGAGGATATCATTATAGCTACAACACATAGGTATTTGACAAAACGACGTTCTGGAAAATAGAATACTACTACTGGTATTACATTAGTTTTTAGGCGATCGATCAAACGTCAATAACCTAATTGTTTAAGGTACGGTCTGCAATACTTAAGGTCGTAGGTTCGAACCCACCATTAACGTAGATAATTTTTAATCAGAAGCAACAGACCGAGCCAAGGTTCGGCCCTCCCGGGCACCCTCGAGTCAGGCGCTCTCGCGCAACAGGTTAGCGGACCGAGCCGAGGCTCCCTCTCGTGAGCCCTTGTGCTGGTTACTCATAAATAGATATCTCTACTGAGCGCCATAAGCGCTCAGTCACCTCCACCCGGTGAAACTGTAACGGCGGTCATTAGCCCGAAAAAAAAACACAGTAAAACTATATGTTAACACAATAAATTTAAGTACAAACATTATTTTCATATTCATCTTTGGAAAAAGAAGTCCTTAAAAATGAATTGAAATACAAATGATAGATTTTTTTTTCGGGGTGATCGAGACCTCTATTAGGTAACCATCACAAGGGCTCCCAAGAGGGAGCATCGGCTTAGACTGTTTCCCTATTCCGCGAAAGAGTCTGACTCAAGGGTGCCCGAGAGGACCGATATATTTAACTAGCTTCAAAACTACACGTTTTTTTTTTCAAAATTCAATCAGCTATTTGATATCTGTTCAAACTTTACAAGCAAAAGTACTTTTCGATATCGTTGGCACTATTTAAGTTCCGATGCAAGTGACAAGTTTGAGCTTTCAATAAAACTTTTCGTCAAACGAAAATATTTTAAAGACCTGCCCAGCACAGTGAAGAGACTACCCGGTTACTGACGGGAGTCCTTAGTTCACAAGAGTTATTGATTTTGGGTCACTTATTAGGCACTTATATCAATTATGTACCCATCAATTTCGACCACGTCAAACCCATTTTTTTTATTACATTAGGAGTAACGAACGAGCACACAGTTCACCTGACGGCAAGTGATTCCTGCGGAATATTACATCTACATATGTATCACCTTCTAATCAAGTGGTAGAGCTACACTACAGTTTGCTTCTAGCCGCAGTATGAATGGGGCAGCTAGATGGGGGTAGGACTACGCCCTCACAGAATACCAGCATGAAATAGCTGCATAATGCTGCTGTGTTTCGTGTGGTGAGTGAATATAGGCTCAAAAATATTAGTCGAATTAAGCCGTAAGCTCGTTTAAAAAATAATACTTCGACACTTCAATGAGTCATTTCAGACTGCAAGCAAATTATATTCAACGGCGGCAGAATATTTTTTTATTTGTAAATAAACAAATTATTCCGACAAACATTGAATATCACACGTCGGAGAGGAAAGTCAAGTAAAATCTAAACGACGGATACCGAATGGGTCCTCGTTCTAAATTTCTGCGGGGCGAGTATTTGACTATCAAATATACATGTATTGCTGTTTTTTATCCTTGATAACTAAAAGGCTATGAAAATTTTAAGAATGAGACTTTAGTCATATTTAATGTAGTAATTTTCCAAATCCTTTCATTTATAATAATATTTGCAGCATCTAGAAATAAACAGATAAAAGACGTAAAGAGTCAAACTAAAACATACTCAAAATAACTGTTAAATTATAATTTAACAGAAATAAATAAAAGTTAGCGCCATCTTACATTTATTTTTGAAACTTTTGTAGTAAAACTTAATAATGTAATACAGCGACATCTCTTACTTGTAAAACTATGTAGCCACAGATACAAGATTAATTTTACAAGTAATGTTTTAAATTATATTATGGAAATATTAGTCATGTTTTTTTTTCTATATATATTTAAATAGGGTATCCTGCCATTCTTAATAATAATATTGAAGAATTGACCGAGTATAATTGTTCTGTCAGTTCTGTTTCTAAATAATTTAAGGTTATCATTATTTAATATATATATTATTCTTAATTCTTATTCGTGTTATGCTAATGATCGGGTCCTCCTGCTTGATTTCGACTAAAACTACTGATTATTACCTCATCACATCAACTGTGCAGAATATAGTATAGTGCATTTTACTATGCATATATTCGCGCACAGTGACTCATCCTCAGCATCTCAAATATAATTTAATGTGTGAACAAAATGACCGGAGGAAGGTACAAATGTAGTGTCTGGGACAAGGAACAGACATCTGAAAATGAACAATACGCAATGTTAAAACATTGTCCTTCGACTCGGAATTGCGTATAATGTTGTAATGACGTGTAAGTACGACTTATTCGTTCCAAAAAAAATAAACAGCTGTTTATGCGTTCGCATACTTCGGAGGTTGAATCTAAATAAAAAAAAATATAAGTGAATTCTGATATTTGCACCAATGGTGTGTACACCGCGTACTTTAGGTACGCTATGTTATAGTATTATAAATATATTATGAACCTTTTTTTGTATATTTAATGTATAAGAAAATATTTTTGGATGGAGATATTAATGATTCATGTTTGTGCTATGCGCGGCACTATACATATTAAGATTCAAGGCATTAAATTATAAGCACGAAGTGAAGCCGTGCCATGTCTTCACAGGGCGGAAATTAAAGGCGATTGTCGGAATGAGTTTTCGATACACCGGGAACGGTTCGCGCGCAAGATGGCGTCCCTCTAGCCCCGATGTTGGCGCGATAAAACTGTAAACTGGTTCAAACCGCTTGTTGTTTATGATGGAGATTATTCTAGACGCCGTTTGGGAATACGAAGGTATTACAAGATGATATCTATTTAGAAGTTACTCTTCTGGTGCTAAGATTGTAAAGTTTATTTAATAATTAATCACTGAAAAGCTTACAAACTGATAATTAACTATTGCAAGAATATAGTATAATAGGTTGGTAACTTCGTTTTATAAACGTCTATTTTTAAATAAAAATAAATAATTTCTTAATTGATACTGTGTTCACTCTTGTTTGCATCTTTTTCCATCGTTCAACTAGATTTTTTAAAGACCGGCAACGCATTTGCGACTGCTCTGGTGTTGCAGATGTTTATGGGCGACGGTGATCACTTACCATCAGGTGGGCTGCGAGCTCGTTTGCCACCTATTCTATAAAAAATCTTGTTGATAGAAATAACCAATTATTTCATCCAACCAAGATCTCATTTCTGCATCTGTATTATATTAATCCGTACAAGAACAATATATAGATTCCAGTAGAACATAATATCGCGTTTCAAGCAATCTTAAACATTATGCCAAAAATATTTTATGACATCATGCTGAATATAAATTAAAAAAACATAGAGAACATTGTTGCCAACCTGATAGTATTATTTATTAGACGGAAATAGTGTTATTATTGTCTAACCCGATTGCGTTGCGCCACAAGAAAGAAAGAGATGCAAGCGCCTTTCCATATTGTTTTTTATATAGTTAATGACATCGGGGTTGTTAGAACAAACTTGGCTAATCATCAATTTAAGAAACAGTCTAGTTACTTATCCCATAAATGAAATAAAAAGCTAAACATTTTTCCACTACCTTCACGTAAGATAAATTTGTAACAGAGTTGCTTGCTAAACTCAAATATAGTGAGTTGAAGTCCTTGTTACAAATATATAGTTACATAAGTGACACAATATACATTTGCACATACACACACACACACGCACACACGCAAACAAATGGTTCACAATCTAAAAAGTATATAATATTACTTATAATTTTTTTTTTTTATTTATTTAATTAAACTTACTATATAATATTAATTGTCTACCGTTTAATTTAATCATATAGTCTATGGTATGATTATGTTTTTTTGTAAAACAACACTTGTTAGATGGAAGAACGGGGCATCCTGGCACAAGTAAATATTTACTTAAAAGGATGTAAATCAAATTTTTTTTTTTGAATTACATCCATTGGTAGTTTTTATGCACGTTTTCTTTGTAACCTTCTAACATAAGCATTAGCTTAGTTGGAGTGGTTAACCGGAATGTTAGCGGAATGTTAACCGGAATGTTAACATTCTTTAATATTCTCGATAAGGGGTCATTCACCCACGCAGTTAATGATGTTGTTGTTGTGATGGAAGGACTCATCATCAATCAATATTAAGTCCAGGTTCGTTCAGTGATAGAGCTACACTGTTTTTTTTTTCTAGCTGCAGAATGAAAGGGTCAGCTCGACCGGTGTAGGACCATGCCCTCACAGAATACCAGTGTAAAATAGCAGCATAATGCTGCTGTGTTTCGACTGGTGAGTGAATATAGGCTCAAAAATATTAGTCGAATTAAGCCGTAAGCTCGTCGTCACATGGTTTTGTGGTGGTGTTCACACCTCTGGAGCATCCCGGGACCAGCTCCCATTTGACCGTATCAAACGAAGACGTGTGAAGAGTGGGTACTTTCCCATCGGCTCGTTTCACTGGCTATCCTAAGAGATTTTATATCACTCTACTACCACATTTACCAAGGCTGATGATCCTAAAGAGTGATGAATGCCTCTTTATTCTTGAGGGTCTACGGTTTGATCTATGAGTGCGTCCCGGTCCATCAACCGAGGTTTTGAAACAACCCACGTGCTGTTGAAAGTAACATCGTTCTAGCTTTATCAATATTAAATATTTTATTATAATATTACTATTTATTTATTTTATTTAATACGGATGTAGGGATCCGGTGTCGAGGCATTCCATCTCAGTTACAGAGAAGGGTGACAACGCACCTGCATTATGATTCCTTGACAAGGTGAACTGAGTGCTCGATCGTAACTCATTCAAGTTAATTAACAAAAATCTTTTGTACGTAATAAATGCTATAATTGAGAGACAGAATTGTATGCTTTATAAATAAAGTCTAGTAAAAAAATGGGTCCCACTATCCGCGTGGAAGTTACACTGAATATTGAAACACTACACATACCTTCGCAATAAATATTTTAATTTTTACATATTATACAGTTCACGTATTTTTTATATAACAATAGGGGGACAAACGAGCAGGCTACGCCTGATAAATGATGGCTTCTGCCCATGTAATGTTAATTCGTCCTCGACTAAAACTAAATGGGTCCTAAACTCTACGCTCACCATTCGAAACACAAAAAAAACTAGTAATAGTCGTTAAGAGACGCCCACCTATTTATTAGCCTGGAATCTCTTAAGGCCTGTATGTGGTCGATGTGCTCAACCACACCCAATATTCGCTCATTGCCTGAGCAGGGAACATTCACATATTCCGGTTGAGTATATGTAATTTGTAGTATGGACAGAGATAGAGTCAGATTGTAGCTGACCTCTAGCTGCTTGTGAGTCGGCTGGAGAGGAAGAGGCACCCAATCACAGCGTAACAGTGTGTAGCTGTGTAACAAATGTAAAGCTGTTATGTTACGTATGGACAGTACAGGCGTCTGGGCACCCAATTACGTGAAAAGGGAATATGTGCTACTTGAATAATTAAATAAAAAAATACGTAGAGTAGCCACAATGTCTAAAAATTAAAATATTTTTTTTATCGATGTATATGAAGTGCGTCATACCAAGTGGAGATCCCCTACGGAAGAAGAGACCCATATATATATATGTTGTTTTACTCTAGTATTCTGTGAGAGCATGGTCCTAGCCGGGTTGAGGTGACCCATTAATTTGCAGCCTTAAACAAGCGTAGCTCTACCACTTGTTTTCAAGTTTTTACTTTTGCGATATATATATTACTCCACTTGGGAATCTTCGAACGTTAAACCTAGACATCCTTTGAGACCAAAATTCTATGGCAAGAAATAACGATAAATTCTCAATTTAATATAATTTTATACTATTGTTGTAATATTGATTCCCTGACGGTAAGCGATGGTAAGTGATGACTGCAGACCAAACATGCTACATCCATCCTTAATAGAAATCTAAGATACTGTGTCACACCTGAGGCCAACATGGAATTCATCATCACACGTCAGTGATCACTACATTCCCAATACGATACAAAACAGCGTTTTCTAAAATTAAATTGAGAATACCAAACGAACACACAGTTCATCTGATAGCAAATTATTTGTGCGACATCCACATTCATCCTTGACAAGGAATCATAATACAGATGCGTTGTCAGCATTGAGGACTGATATTGAATGCCTCATCACCAGTAATAAAGGTTTCCTGCTTACACTCACCAGACGAAACCCGAAAGCATTGTGTTGTTATTTTACGCTCGTGTTCAGTGATGGCGTGGTCCTACCCTGGCCGAGCTTCCCCTTCATTCTGTAGCGTTGTTCTGTTATTTCACACTGGTATTCTGTGACAACGTGCTCGATTGTCATTCGAGCAGATTTTACCATCTCTTCGTACGCAAGTATAACTAAAGCGTCATCTAGCGACTTCCCGCTAAATGAAAACTCTTCCCGCAAAAAGAAAATATTCTTCTGTTATTGTTTAGTTGGCCAGGACTTGAAATTCGCTTTAAAAACAACAAAAATCGAAGGCAACGTAAATCAGATAAATATCCTCATGTTAGTTATATTATATGTTTAATAATGTAAAGTTTAAAATTATAACTCACAGTTTCGTTTATTGTCAATAGATGTCACTGTACAGTAAGTACACCGCGGTGTTGAGTATCAGTCTCGAAATACATAAGTTCTGTTTTCCTCACAGCCCTGTTTGTCTTACCTTCTATAAGTATCCGAAGTAAAGCTTATAGGTATTTTTTTATAATACGCGGAACGGTTTAACTGTTCTGGCGTGTTAAATTTTGATTGTTATTATTAGCTAAGATGTGGGGGTTATATACGAAAATCAATTACAGATTTTGTTACGTACTTACTATTACTCAAAAAATTTACACAATGGATTTGTTGTTTGTATATTTTTAATAGTGGTGGGTCGTCGCCACATTTTCGACGGATGTAACGCAACCGTTTTTCCGATTATGGAAATGGTTGCAGAAAACAGACGTCGTCGCAACTGGTTTGAGAACGAAATTTCAGAGTTCTATAGAACAGAATAAGCGATTTCGTCGAGTGAAAAGGTTGGAATGGGGCTGTAAGAACTATTTTAAATATAAAAGTGAAACGCTTAACTATTAGTTTTACCGAATGAAGTGAACTCCCCTTCATACTTTTCCTATAAAATATATTACACTAAACTATACTATACTTTATTATTTAAAACTATTTTGATTTAAGGAGTAAAACGGCTTCATCGTCGCAAAACGGTTCCTCATAGCGGCGTTGCCCATCTTTAATTTTTACTCGCCAAGCTTTCAATATAGTTTGTTGGCATACTTGTGGAACAGTAATTTCTGTCAATATATGTTGTTATATAATAAGTACATTACACAAGTTGTAAATGATTACACACACGTATACATTATAATTCGATTTTAAAACGATCTGTCATTTCAGTAGATTGTGGTTAGTATTTTTTTAAATTATTTTTAAAAGTTTTTTTTATTTTTGTTCTATATATACATAAGTATATGTGTGTTTACGTCCAATGTTATGAGTTACGATTAAAATTGTAATGAGTGATGTTATTTCTTATGCTGAAAGTACGTAGTAATATTAATTAGATGAATATTAAAATTCGTGAGGAAATTAACATAACAAATAAATAAATAAAAATATATTTGCCAGATATGTCCCCAAGTCCCACTTCAATAAGCCTAGCCGTAGGTCGTATGTATAGGCTTTTAACTTACTTTTTTTTACACATAAGTATATAACTTAATTTTATGTTTTTTTTTTTTATTTTATGCATTATTTGATTATATCAGGGGTGACAAATTTGCACACAGTTCACCAATGCTACGAATACGACTGCGGCCCATGACATCTGCATCTTTTCTCAACTAAGACTCAAAGGTTGAGATGGATCTCGTCATTTCTAATTGGGTCTCTTAATCTCTTCACTCACTAGACGAAACACGGCAGCGTTATGATGCTGTTTCACGTTGGTATTCAGAGAGGTTTTCTTTGTCATTCGAACCGATCCATTCATGTTAATAAGATAAAAATAAAAGCTATAAACTAGCTGCATCGTGGCTCTGTCACTGTTAAAAATACATAAATAATTATAACAATTTATGGCAATATACTAATCTATATCAACTCGTTATTTGGAAGATTAAAAAAGAACTGTTTTTGATCCCGGCCGGAGCCTCTGACGAAGTGACGGAAGTGTGTGCAATGTTGAATGTTCGGTCGGCAGCTTCTAGTTCGGGTGCATCCTTCCATCATTAAAGAGCTGGTTGTGTATTGCGAGAGGGTGGCTTTTCCTGGACTTCAGCCAGTACAGGCTGTTCCTTTTCAACGTCGGTAATGATGGTTGTGTTTGTCTTCATTTTCGTGTTCGGTCTTCGACTCTATTTCCGCACGGCAGTTGGCGGCTAGATCCTAGGTAGGTATTAAGTCATTGTGCCCTTTTCTATAAACAACTTATTTATAGAAAAGGGCACAATGACTTAATACCTTTTAAAAGTGAATAAATATCTTACGCAGTGCTACAGCTACGCTTCAGTTTCTTTCTATTTACATATTACTGGTGATGGGGCATTCCATCTCAGTCTTCAAGGGGTGATAACGCATTTACATTATAATTCCTTGTCACGGATGAATGTAGATGTCCTGGACCGCAGGTATCACTTACCATCAGTTAAACTGTGTGCTCGTTTGTTACTCTCAACGTAATAATAAAAAAGCCGACATCGAAAGAATGCTATATATTAAGAATATATAAAACTGTATGTTTGTGTATTCGCATGAGAGCGAGTATGCGCTATTTGTATGTTAAATTAAGATTTTACAACCATAGAGGAATTTCTTTTTTTTGTTGAAAAAAAAGTTTGTACTTCTTAAAAAGTACTACATGTTCGCGAACCGGAAGTATATTTCCCTTAGCTTTTAGTCCTTGAAGTCGAGAAGCACTCGGCGGACGCCGTAAATTCTGTCTCACTAGCTTTTAGTGAAGCCTTATAGTAATTCAAGTACGTGTCCGCGTGCCTAATGGTTTATAAAAGATACATAGACATCTACACGATGTTAAAAGGAAAATTCGCTGTGAGTGTCTTTTTCTCATTTTTTTTTAATACTGAAAACGGAAATAGATATCATATATAATATATATATAAATATATATATAAATAGATAACATAGCTCGATGCATTTGATAGGAAGTATTAATATCGTAATATATATACAATTTTCAAAAGTGGTAGAGCCACACTTTGTTTCTAGCTGCAAAATGAATGGGTCAGCTCGACCGGGGTAGGAACATGCCCTCACAAAATACCAGGGAAAAGTAGCAGCATAATTCGTCTGGTGAGTGTAGAGACCTTTATTATTGGTGACGAGGCATTCCATCTCAGTCCTCAAGGGTGACAGCGCATCTGCATTATGATTCCTTGTCAAGGATGAATGTTGATGTCATGGGCCGCAGGAATCACTTGCCATCAAGTGAGCTGCGTGCTCGTTTGTTACTCTCAATGTAATAAAAAAAAATACCTTGATAACGGCCTCCTGGTCGATTTCGACCACGGCGGTATCTTCTGGTTTTCGCCAGATTAAAGTGTGTAGCATATTTTATAGTGGCGTAACCATTTGCACAAACACATCGGCACTCACTCCTCGTCCCCTACCCTATTCCGACGTAATGCTTAAGCAATGAGACCGGACTAAGTTGCAGATGCAGTGTCACGAACACGGAACATACGTCAATATTGATGTACAAAACCCGTGATCAACTTGTGATGCACTAACTCTGTTCCTCAGCTGGAAATCGACTCCTCTAGGAACCTCTACACCACGCGGTCGTCTTTTATTTTGGTAAGCACCATCTAGCGGTGATAGTCTAAATATGTGTATAGTATAATCAAGTAATTTTAAGGCGTATCTATAAGTGACAACAGTATTCGAAAGTTTCATATGCAAATAAGATCTTCGAGTGTTGTCTATAGATCTTCTAGACAAGTCAATGAATGTAAACCGTACTGTGTTCGTGAACTTACAAACATTGTTAATTTAAGTTAAGTTGATCAAGGAAGTTGCTACAGCTGTTTGTGTGTTGAGTGCCGACTTCGAAATCGTTTTCTCTTCCAACTCCACGTTTGTAAGCTTTGCCTTCGTTCATTTCTGTTTAATTACATGCTGTTAATGGTTTTATTAATTTAACTTGCAACAAACAAAGCAAAGATATCTTGATAAACTCTAAGTAAAAGTTTTAAACACTTAATGTACCATAAGTTTTATTTATTTATTTAATTATTGTCGGAATATTTTTAAAAAGTGAATTGCTGAGAGGTTTCACAACATGATCCAAGACTGTATCTTGGTACACTTTGGCTGAAGTTTTCACTCCTTTTTCACAAAAATGTAGTTTTGTGACTCCTTGATAAAACACGCCCCACCAAATCATCACTGACGCAGGATGACTTCTTTAGAACTATGAGCGTACCCTATATCATTTTGCTTATTGTAGTATTCATCAATCAAGAAATAGTGTTAAATATATTACGATATATGAAATTTTTGTCAATTTTTAGATTTTTATCAACAAAGAAATAAAAAAAATACCCCCGCATCTAAGGTCCCTGATCCAAAAACATGTTGGGGGGCACGAGACGGAGGAGCAAAGCCGCCCATTTAAAAATGTCAGGGATACGGAAAATACACGCAACACACCCAGACCCGAAGATCAACTATTTGTCATGCACAAATGTTGCTCCCCGGCTGAGAATCGAGCCCAGGAATTGTAGCAGCTAAGTACTATAACCACTTTCTATTTGTTGTGGTTAATACGTTGCTAGTGCGTCTTCAATAAATACAGTTATTCAGACGTGATCTACGTCCATCATCTACAAAGTTTATTTTTATTTTATTTATTTTATTATTTTACAAAATCCACAGCTCTTAAATATATTACAATTCATTCTAATGAAAAAAATTTACAGCCAAAAAGTGGAATTACATTATTTAGCTTACAGTGTACTAGCCTTTCAGTGTTTTACAGAATGAATTTTGGAGAGTGTGCTCAGGAATTACATGATCTAATTCCCCCATCCCCGTTCCACCATCGGACCTCACAACGCAGTGCTGGATTTCATCCTTTTATTGTGAACATCCCTCAAACCCGAACGAAGCGCTTTGCTTCGTCTTTCATTATTCGTACAGCAAAGGACTGGAATAGTTTGCCCGCGTCTGTCTTCCTCTTGATTGTAATCGGAGGTGATGAGTGAATAGGAATTTACTGAGCTAGTGCGCCTTACCATCCAGGGCTGCATTTCCGCTTAACATCGGGTGGGATCGTGGTCAAGCACTTGCTTTTAATGTTTAAAAAAAAGACATTATTTAAACAGACAACAGAATAAAAGCAAACAACTGTTAAAATGTACAATAAAGTGAAATTTGTGATACTAAATCACTAGATTTATATCTACTGATTTAATATCACAGTAAGAATGAAATTTAGTTGAATTTGTGCGTGTGTTTGATTAGATATGTTTATTTGTGTGCATGGTATCCGAACCGCCTTGCATCATCAGTCTTAAGATATAATTTTTAAATTTGTATTATTTTGTGAAAGATATTAATTGAGTGAAACTTGTCATTATAAATTCTATGTTTCTGAATAACACATGCGCTGTCACGCCTGAGGACTGAGATGGAATGCCTCGATACTAATTGTGTCCACTGACCAAACGAAACACAGAAGTGTTATGCTGCTATTTCATTCTGTGAGGGTGCGTGGTCCTTGTCCAGATCGTGGTGACCCATTCAAGGTAACAGCACAGCGAAATAACGACATTTTTTAGTATGAGTAGACCAGTATTCCTGTCTTTTAATTTTATTTTCTTATTAAAAAAAATATTGCTTGCAATTCAATTATTTTCGTTTTTTTTTAAAAAGATTGCTTTCTATGCTATTAATAGTTATAACTATCCCTTTAACCACTCCAATTAAGCTTAAATGCTTGTGCTGATGTGATGGTTCACCCTAGTAGTCGAACTTACGACGTTAAGTTTCGTAGAGCGTACCCTAAACCTAAAGGCTACTGACGCCTTATCTATCAACATAGAATTGCTTATCAGCTGAAGCCAGAGGAATCGTTAGTTTGTAGAGTATGCTATTAGAATTTGCTGCGTCCAGTCGAGGTAGACACTTGTTGATAATTTTCTTCTAATCTACCCTACAAATGGGGTATTTCGCGTACACGGTCGTAATATTTAAATTAATAACGAGGGCACGTACCGGTTATCTGCAATCGTTTACTATGAAAATGATCTCGTATCGTGGGTCCGGGTTAAATTAAACTTTAACTGCTATAGTTACCGCTTAAATGTGTAGCGACAAGTCATCTCAGGCTATATATATATAAAGAATATTCGATAGGATTTTTTTTTACAATTCTTTTGGCATCTTAGGAGCCACTAGATGGAGTGGCGACCTATTAAAGTTTACGGGATGCGATGCGGCATCGGGACGGATGCAGGTGGGTCAGCACCGTACTCTATAGCAGTCTGTGATGGAGGCCTATATTGAGCAGTGTACCAGGGATGAGTTGAAAAGGTGACGAACTTGTACAGCTATAGTTTATAAACCATTAAAGCGGCATTGTCAAACCATTTTTAAATATTCGTATATTTTTTTTGTTTAAATTATAATTAAATACTCGTATTTATTTCGTAAAGATTATTGTTACGGTTAAATTGTGCACTAGCGAGCTGGTTTCCACAGCGTGGATGCCACACGGGCACAGAAAGCATCATGAAATAGCACCATAACGCTGATGTGTTTCGTATGGTGAGTGTGGGAATACGTGGACCCGAATACAGGTGAATAGGAATTCAAGGAGTCAGAGCAGGACAGAACAGAACAGAATACAACTTTCATTAATTTTAGAAATGCGTATTATCACTAAAAGCGATCTCTTCCGTACATTCTTTGACTGGACAGGACCTCAACAAATTGTTGCTATTATTAGCCCACACCAGATATGCGCGATAATGAACACGAAAAAATATGTAAATGGCCCAAAATCAGTCGTCAGAGGTTAAGCAAAGTCTGCACTAGGATTCCTTATCGAAGATAAATATATCGCAGGACTTACCAAGACATTATATATTATATTTGATGTTTTTTAAAGTAGAAATAAATTTTGATAATACTAACATGTTAAATTGAGCTTCTTTTAAAATTAATATAAACAATATTTCTTTTAAGGACATTCATGAACGCGTCTACCATGCGTTTATGAATGTTCTTGCTAGGTGTGCTCGTTCTATCATTTATATAGTGTCATCGTTACTTATGTTTTATAATTATAATAATTACGATATTAGCTGGGATTATAAGGGGAATTCTCTCAAAATGAGGACATATGACAAAGGGGAAGAGAACCCATTTAGCGAGTATTGACAGTGATGAGCTGTCCGGTGGAGAGATCAGCTGAAGGATTGTTAACAGCGATAGAGCCTTCCTGCCACGAAGCATTTCTCTTCAAGCTGTAGCATCATTGGGTCAGCAGGACCGGGGATAGACGACCCTCACAGAGTACCAACGTAAAACAGCATCATAACGCTGCTGTGTTTCGTCGGGTGAGTCCAAAGACCCTTATTGCGCTTGATAATGTATTTCATCTTAGTCATCTAGGATAACAATTCCTCTGCATTAATATTCCTTAGCGAGGTAGTTATGGAAGCACGACCCGTACAATATTCTAAGTATGTTAGCATGAAAACTCTCTTGCATTTGCTTCCATAACTACCGCATATTATGTTTCCACGTAGGTAAAGTTACGTTAAGTCACGTTAATTAAATTAGTTTGTAATTAAGTTTAATTTTTTATTTTTTATCGTAGCACGCTCTCCCGAAACTTGATTAGAATGAAAATGAAGTATACTGTTTTGATTGCTTTCTCCACCGACTTTGTGGTCGAACATCTTTTACATCTTCATTGCACTTTTTATCTTTTACAGTTTTTTTATCAATTTCATGATGCAAGAAAATGTAGTGTAGTGTAAGGTCCGCAATAATCATCTAGCAGTGAAGTAGGTATGTGCTCGTTAGTCGATTGTGTAAAAGCTTTTATTATAAAAATAAGCTGCACCTGTTACATAATTTTCTTTGTGTACATATAAGTTTTTTTTTTTATTACATTGGGAGTAACAAACTCGCACACAGTTGAACTGATGGCAAGTGATTCCTGCGGCCCATGACATCCACATTTATCCTTGACAAGGAATCATAATGCAGATGCGTTGTCACCCTTGAGGACTGAGATGGAATGCCTCGTGACCAGTAATAATGGTCTCCAGATCCATACAATCACCAGACGAAACACATTATGCTACTATCTTACGCTGGTTTCCTGAGGGCGTGGTCCTACCCCGATCGAGTTGACCCATTCATTCTGCAGTTAGAAACAAACTGCAGTGTAGCTCTATCACTGTTAATTATGTTTAATACTTGCAACTCATACACTATAGAAGCCAAAGTCCATCAGACGACTTATTCGTGCTGATGATAATTAATGTAATATATTTTGCAAACGCTTCAAGTTCCTCGTTTAACCCCTCATGAGGAATTAAACTAGATTGCGTCTCTAACTACACGCAATAACTCATCGGAGGTCGATAAATGGCGTCGCTCTTCGGGAGTCGCGCAGTTCAAATTGAATTACGATCGTTATCTAATGACGAAATCCACTCTACTGTAAAAAAAAAATGATTGAATATCAGAAACTACTTATTGATAAACGATTAAGGATATAGTTTGTATATATACGTAGTTGATTGTAAAGACAATTTACGGTACACGGTTCACTATGAAGAGATAGTTGAATATAGTTTGTTTTTTATTGTGATAATCTCCTTCTGATCTATTTCGGCCACGGCGATATCGTTTCGTTATTGTCAGTTGACATCAACTGCGCAGAATATTTAATAGTGATTAAAGGATTTGCGCAAACATTGAGGCACTCGCTAGTCGTCCGTTTCTCTACTGTGATGCAATGCATGTGCAATAAGAAGGTTTAGATGCATGTGCAATAAGAAGGTTTAAATGCATGATGCAATATATGTGCAATAACAAGGTTTAGATGCATGATGCAATGCATGTGCAATGAGAGGGTTTAGATGCATGACGCAATGCATGTGTAATAAGAAGGTTTAGATGCATGATGCAATATATGTGCAATAACAAGGTTTAAATGCATGATGCAATATATGTGCAATAACAAGGTTTAGATGCATGATGCAATGCATGTGCAATGAGAGGGTTTAGATGCATGACGCAATGCATGTGTAATAAGAAGATTTAGATGCATGTGCTATAAGAAGGTTTAAATGCATGATGCAATATATGTGCAATAACAAGGTTTAGATGCATGATGCAATGCATGTGCAATGAGAGGGTTTAGATGCATGACGCAATGCATGTGTAATAAGAAGTTTTAGGTGCATAATGCAATGCATGTGCAATAAGAAGGTTTAGATGCATGATGCAATACATGAGCAATAAGAAAGTTTAGATGCATGATGCAATGCACGTGCAATAAGAAGGTTTAGATGCATGATGCAATACATGAGCAATAAGAAAGTTTAGATGCATGATGCAATACATGAGCAATAAGATGGGAGAAAGGTTTAGATACAGTGTCAGGTTGATGGGATACATCAATAAAACCAATAACTTTTAATAAACAAATATTGTTTCTCGGCTGGGAATTCGAACCCAGGATTCGTCATCCATCAGTCAGTTACTTTACATAAGTTACGTTACGTGTTTATCACTTTCACTGTTATACATCTTAACATATTGAAAAATTTCTAATATCCTTCCTTCCGTCCTTCTGGTCGAGTCGCAAGTAGCCTTTCTTTTTATCCCATGTATTGAATTAGATGATAAGGTATGTTCATATTAGTGTCAAGGTTGTAACGGTTAAAGTATCTGGCAACGTCGCGGGTTCGAGTTCGATTCCTAGCTGAGGTATATTTGCGTAATAAATTGTTAGTTTTCGAGTTTTGGGTGTGTTGAATGTTGTTAAAGTTCCCCGTTTAGTAAGGGAAATTAGATGGTTTTGTTTCATATAAACTCAAGATCATAACTCACGATTCGAACGTTATACATAATATTGACAAACTTACAAAACGATCACAAACAATTTTATTGAAATTTGGACAACGCATTTGCGTTATTACATCGCATATTCTATAAAAAAAAACATGACATCTGTCGAGATATCTAGTTAACAATTGTTACTCTTTGTTAGGAACAAATAAAACGTGTTATATAAACGTATTACAGACCGTTTGTTTTAATTGTGACTGGTCTAGAGAGTTTTCTGTGTTCGTTAACATCCGCTATCAGATGTTGTTGTCTTTGTAATAAGTTTCACATATTGACTGTGAATTTCCTTTTTATTTTTCATTGTATTTAAGACAATGAAAGATTATTAAGGATATCCGGATCCTTAAATCCTTGGCAAACGAAATACATCAACGTTATGCTAATTGCTAGGGTGTACTCCTTACACGGTCCTATAGCCAGAGATAAACTACCGTATCTGGGTAGAGCCAGAATGACTAATGAAATTAAATCCCAAACCAGACACACCACTTCAAGACACATCACTGCAAGACCTCAAGATACAGTAGCCCCTTCTGCATAGCTCGGACCAAAAACAAATAATTAAAAGTTGAGTCGACTATCAGGACTTCAAACATTGTCCTCTACGAACCCGGTATAAACAGTTAAAAATAAACGCGATAAAATCCTTACAACTTACTTTTATTCTTATTTTTTTTTAAATACTAGCTGCCCTGTCACTGACATTCCCGTTAACCATTCCAACTAAGTTCGAGTCAGTCGCTCTCATGCAACAGGTTAACGGTCGAAGCCGAGGCTCCCTCTTGGGAGTCATTGTGCTGGGTACCCACTAAAAGAGGTCTCGACTGAGCGCCATAAGCGCTCGGTCACCTCTCAACTCGGTCAAACTGTATAAGCCCTCGGGCTAATAGCGACAATCAGTCGGAAAAAAAAACAACTAAGCTTAAATTCTTGTGCTAGCAGATGGTTCACAGCAATAGTGTAATGGCGTATTTGAACTTGCGACCCTAACAGCCCCAACCTTTGGCAGACCGTACCCAACCTCACACTATTAAGGGTCACCTGGGGTGGGCCAGTTCATATTAACGGGGTCGCGATTTTTTCAATAAGTAAAAAAAGACCTTTATACATAAAGGATTTTGAATTTTAATTTAGTTTTCTAAAATTAAATATTATTTTGTAATAACAACATAAAAAAATAAACTTATACGTTGCTTTTTTTAAAAAGATTTGTAATTAACATCAATTAATTAAATTGGGTCTGTATGGGGGAACCTCGATAGATAAACGTAATATATAAACTATTAATTAAAATGGTATAATAATCTTAAATAATAAAAATAATTCTTTTGTGCCGTGTGGTGACGGCTTAGAATAGCACCACCTCCACTCTTCCCGTGGGTGTCGTAAGAGGCGACTAAAGGACCTTAGCCTGTGATGTGCCAAAAGTCACATGCTTATTTGAGCATTGGCAAGTCACTGCATTCCCTGCCTCCATCAGTCGTATCGATCACCCGATCCACTGATACTAGGAGGTTTGGGAACGAGAGAGTGGATCTACAGGAGCGCAACTGTTTGTTCACTATAATCTCATCACGCGCAGATGACCCTTGCGAAGTTAAATGGACTCTGAGACCAAAGTCCTGCGGCGATGGAGTGTCGGTGGTGGGATTCTGGACTTGATGTATCCGGGTCTTAGTCGGCACTCTGCACGTAGGCGGTCAGACGAGAGTGGTCGCTCCTTGGACTCGACAGAGGCGGGAGGACAGGTTCGGCAGCACGTCTGATGGCAAAGCAGCCCTATTCAGGATCGCTCTGCTTTCCCCAGCCTGGGGAAGGGCCTAGAAAAGGTGGCCTAAACATAGTCCGTCTCACCTCTCACCTAGATGCCAAACCGCGGGCGTCTGGTCATCGATCATACGCGGTCGAAATAAGAAACAGAAAGAAATGTGCAAAGATCTATGTATTGGAGCATGGAACGTACGAACTCTCTTGGATGCTGACATCAACCTATGTCCTGAGAGAAAGACCGCTCTCATTGCTAGAGAGCTGGGTCGATACAATATTGACATTGCTGCAATTAGCGAGACTCATCTTAGGGATAGTGGGCAGCTTTGTGAGCAACTAGGTGGCTATACCTATTACTGGCATGGAAAACCTACCTGCGAAAGGGCGCCAAGTGGAGTTGGTTTTGCCATTACGAATAGATTAGCAAGATCGCTACAAGAACTGCCCGTGGGAGTAAGTGATCGTTTAATGACACTTCGTCTACAAATTTCATTGACTAAGTACCTCCATCTTATCAGCGTATATGCTCCCACATTACCCTCGTCGGATGAAGACAAGTGTAGGTTTTATCAAGAACTCCGTCATATCTTGGGAAAAATTCCCACCAGTGATAAAGTACTACTGTTGGGAGACTTCAATGCCCGGGTAGGAACAGAATTTAGGGTTTGGAAAGGTATCCTCGGTCGCCATGGTGTCGGAAGTTGTAATGCTAATGGCATGGATCTTTTGACACTATGTGCAGAGGTCGACCTGTGTATTACGAACACCTACTTTCGACTGCCTGAAAATATAAGACCTCGTGGATGCACCCTAGATCCAAGCACTGGCACCTCTTGGACTACGTCATTGTCCGTAAGAAAGACATTAAAGATGTTTTAATCACAAGAGCCATGAGAGGTGCCCAGGGTTGGACGGATCATCGACTAATCCGATCAAAACTTAAAATTACTTTAAAACTCCACGTAGAGCATGCCATATGTCTCCTATTAGCCTTGACACCAATAAACTTGTCCACGACAAACAACTGCGAAAAGACCTTGATGCGGCCTTTAGCACCCAACCACCCGTCCACGAGCAAACGTCTGTTGACAAATACTGGAGCGGTTTTGCTACAAAACTATACCAATGCTCCCTCGAAGTTATAGGCAGACCTAGCAAAAAGAACCAGGATTGGTTTGACAGTTCGGATCCCGAAATAATGAAGCTTGTCGAGAAACACAGGCGTATGCTCAAAAATATATCTAATGATATGGACAGAAAGGCCGCTCAAAGGCTTCTAAAAGCGAAAATTCGCGAGCAGAAGGATAGTTGGTGGGCCGATCGAGCTAACGAGCTACAGCATTTTGTTGACACTAATCAGATGGGCATGTTCTTTGAGAGTATTCAGTCAGTGTACGGCCCAAAGTGCAGGAAAACGGCACCAATCTATTCGCGTGACAAGGGGAGATGTTTGACAGACCGAAAGGAAGTGTTAGCTCGCTGGGCGGAATACTTTAATGACGTCTTAAATCCTGTAGCGCAAAGCGTTGACTTAGCTTATGTAGACTCTCTGAATAGCCGGCCCATAGCATATGATCTTGCTCTCCCACCAGACTTTAGTGAGTATATAACAGCAGTAAGAAAACTTAAAAACAATAAGACCCCAGGATCAGACAGCCTTCCATCTGAAATTTTCAAGTACAGTGGACCCAACATTAACAACAGGCTGTTTGAACTGATTAGGAAAGTCTGGAACTCGGAAACTGTACCTCAAGACTGGAAAAACGCCTTGATATGTAAGCTCTATAAAGGCAAAGGACAGATTTCCGATTGTAGTTCCTATAGAGGCATTTCCTTCTTTCCACTGCTGGAAAAGTTCTGGCACATATACTCAACACTCGTTTAAGTTGCTTGGCGGAAGGAATACTGCCGGAGAGTCAGTGTGGTTTTCGACCTCATAGGGGCACTATAGATGCTATATTTGTTGTCAAACAAATCCAGGAAAAGAGCCTAGAGCAGAATCGTCCCCTATATATGTGTTTTGTCGACCTTGAAAAGGCTTTCGACCGTGTGCCACGCGAAGCTCTGTGGCTTTACCTGCAAAAAGCTGGTTGTCCTGAAAAATTCGTGAACTTAATCAGGCAGCTGCATGATAACATGATGGCCAAAGTTCGTCATGAAAACGAATTCTCGGGGCAATTTCCGGTAACGAGTGGTGTGAAGCAGGGCTGTGTTGTGGCTCCAACTCTCTTTGCCTTATACTTCTCCGCTGTGCTTGAGGACGCGTTTCGTGGGTGTTGTCGTCAAATTGAGTTCAATGTTCGGACAGATAAAAGTGTTTTCGACTTATCACGTTTTAATGCGAAGAAGAAAGTAAAAAAACTCGCTGTACTGGAGGTCCTCTATGCCGATGACGTGTGTCTGATGGCCGATAGTATGGAGGCACTTCAATCCTATATGGACGCTCTGCAGCAGTCTTGCCGTAGATTTGGTTTAGTTATCAGCATCTCCAAGACCCAGGTGCTGAAGCAACCACCTCGTGGTGGCGTAGCAGACCCTTCAGACATAACTGTTGATGGAAAGGCCTTAACGGAAGTGACTTCTTTTAAATACCTTGGCAGCCAAATCACGAAAGATAACAGGCTCGATGCAGAGATTTCATCTAGGATAGCAAAAGCTGCTGCTGCTTTTGGCCGGCTGACGCATCGTGTTTGGAGATCACACGATTTAAAGCTGCAGACTAAGTTGTCGGTGTACAAAGCTATGGTTCTTCCGATACTTTTGTATGCATCGGAGAGCTGGTGCCTGTACAGAAGCGACATCCATTTATTGGACAAATTTCATCTGCGGTGTCTACGCACTGTTTTGCGAATAAAGTGGCAGGATCGCATCCCCAACACGAAAGTTCTTCGTCGTTGCAAAATGCCCGGCATGGAGGCATTGCTTATGAAAGGTCAGCTAAGATGGTGCGGGCATGTTTGGCGTATGGATGACTGCAGACTGCCAAAAGCAGTTTTATATTCCGAGCTCTCAGCCGGAAAACGCAATCGCGGCGGGCAGTACCTACGTTACAAGGACGTGCTCAAGCGCCATCTATCTGCCTGTAATATACAGATCGACAAGTGGGAGGGCTTTGCTTCATTGCGGCCAGAGTGGCGCGCTCGTGTCCAAATAGGTGTGAAAGATTTTGAAAAGACCCGTCTCATTAACCTAGACGCAAAACGCCACGAACGGAAATCTCGCCCCAAGCCCTCCTACAACTACACCTACAATGTCACCGGTCAGCTATATTGTAGCACTTGCGACCGGGTATTCAAGAGTAAGTTCGGCTTCGCAAGCCATATCAGGGCTCATGCTCGGAACTAGTTAGGGTCGCCGTCACCGGTCACGGTGTGGACAACAACATAATAATCTTGTAATGAAGGGGTCGCGAGACTTGTTAACTTACCTGGCTTTTTATTGGGTCGTGACATAAGAATAGTGTACACTAACCAAAGAAGAAAAAAAGGTATTTTGAATTCAGTTTTCATGGCAAGGCATAATGTGTTAGTCAATCAATCTTTATATTCCTTAACCTATTTCTTATTAGAGTAACAATTATTATTTCGTTTACAATCATGTTTTATTTAAAAAAAGAAATTGGAAGATTGCGACAGTATCTTTCAAAACAATCCGATTCTAAAAGCAAATTTAAAATCGAATAAACACCCTTACAAAATAATCGTCCGTGTAGAACAGAATCCTATCAAATAATCTCATTAAAAGAGAAACGAAAATAATAAAAAGAGACATAGCCCGTTATATAAATAATGCCCTTTGTCGAAATGCCATTGTGCGACCGTGTCGATTATACTTAGTCCATTTGAACAAAGGTCCGCGGATTCCAATAGCGAGTTCAAATTACATTGCTTACACTTCGTTTGTTTTATTATTTCACAAAAGTTATAAAGAATAAAAATATAAATAACAGTCCGTTTGTATTTATTTATTTTATTATTTTATTTATTTATTTATTTTTTGTTTGTGTTTATACCAATTTATATATGATTTGGATAATTTATTTTCATAGTTTATCTGTAACATGGAACTGTGAGTTATTACTTTTTTTTAATTAATAAATATTAGGGTTGACACAGTTCACCTGATGGTAAGTTATGACGGCAAATGCAACACGACGTCAACCCTGAAGATTGAGATGGAATACCCCGATGCCTGTTATAAGATCTCCGTATCCCTTTACTCACCGAATGCAGAAGCTTTTTCAGGCTGGTATTTAGTGAGGGAGTGGTACTATTCTTATTGACATTCATCCTCGATAAGGAAACATAAACTTCGCTGTCTCTCCTTACTAAGATAGGATATCTTGTTAAGTTATCATCTCAAACTGACCTTCACCACAGACTGCCACGCACCACGATCCTGAGACCTCCCATCCATCAAACGCAGACTTTCATAGGTCGTCTATCTAGTGGGGGTCGGTTTACGCTACGATGACCAATATGAGATTGTCTGTCGAGAATCTTTCTTCTCGACGGTTATCGGTTCTACAAGCTATGTGGCTAGCCTATTGCCCCTTCAGCTTACCGAGTCTCAGACTTCAGCTCTTGAGTCATGTCAGTTGCCTTCGTCCTAAAGTCATCAGTAATAAGCTTTGCCTTAATTATGCCTTATTGTTGCAATAGATAACTTAATAAGCTTTTCGGCACTGTTCCAATAAATAACTAAATAAGCTTTTCGTTCTTGTTCCAATGAATAATTTGATAAACTTTTCGTTACTGTTCCAATAAATAACTAAATAAGCTTTTCGTTCTTGTTCCAATGAATAATTTGATAAACTTTTCGTTACTGTTCCAATAAATAACTAAATAAGCTTTTCGTTACTGTTCCATTGAATAACTTAATAAGCTTTTGGTTACTGTTCCAATAAATAATTGGGTTTACACTTTATCCGCTTCATTCTTATAACTGGACCAAACATAATCGAAGCATTTAAGAAATCTTCAAAAGGTACTCAAGAACCGCAAACACTTATTTAATGCTTGATCGTTTACTGGATCACTTTTCGTTTCCTTGCTCCGATGTGCTCATTTATTCCCCCTTTTGTTCTTCTTTAAAACGAGTATAACTTACACTTACTTTAAACGATTTCAGTCTTTTTTTTTAGATTTGTAGCCATAATTGCCGGTAAGTCTTTACATTTCAATCTATATTTATCTATAATTTATACAAAATAAATACAAATTCATTGTTGTTCGTTGGTTGTTCACTTGAAAACGGCTGGACCGATTTGGTTATTTTTTTGTATATACATATTTCTATCTATATGTATCATATACATATTTTGAATTACGTTAAGTTATAGATGGTAGAGTTTAGTACCAACTCTTTGTTGTTGTTCAAAGCGATGTTCCTTTTCATAATATGTATTATTTTGAGATTAAGTTAATTGACTATTACTTAAGTCAATTTGTATAAATATATATATAAAATAAAAATAATATAATCATATGCTATATGCAGATAACTTTAATTAATATGTATATTATTTAAATTAATATTTTATTCATAATATATATATAAAATAAAAATAATATAATCATATGCTATATGCAGATAACTTTAATTAATATGTATATTATTTAAATTAATATTTTATTCATAATATATATGTATGCTTAAAATTAAAATAAGTTTCTTCTCTTGCACCAACATTATACTTGTTTTAGTCATAGTTTCGTTACATTTTTAGGTCCTTACTTATACAGCAAACTTAATAAGAAATTGTCATTGTATGCTTTAAACAAGTTCAACTTAAAACGTGTTCTTCATGAATGGCTGCTTAAACAAACTTACATTGACGTTGAGAAGTTGACCTAGAAGTGATCTCTTAATAGTTTTAATAATTTTATGTTAAAGTATATATTATATCACAAACATGAGGCACTATTACACACGCAAAAAAGAGCGCGTATTTCACAACACAACATGTGTTTGGGCGCACTTCTTAAAATTAAGTTAATTTAGATTGTTAATTATTTAATATATTTTAATCATGTATATTTTAGATTTTTAAAAATTTTCACGTATTTTAATAAATAATTATATTAGCATATTTATCATAAGTCTTATAACTAGTTATTGCTTAAATAAATTGCATAATTTTAAATGCATGTTAATTTTACTTTTTAATTTAATTTTCATGGAATATTTGGCAAACTCTACTAAACTCTTTGTATAACGTAAGTTCTGCGGAGTGGTGATCTGATGACCTGTGATTTGCAGGTTTTTAATACCTACTGCAGGCATCAGTTAGCCACGATTATGTACTAATGTTTTTTTATTAAGGAGAACGTGTTTCTATTATGTAAAATTTTTATTGTATGTATTTAGTTGTGGTGAAAATAAATAAATAAATAAATAATAATAATAAAAATAAATATATCTGCTCATCCCAAAAGTAGGTAGGTAGGCTAGTGGAGAATGCCTTTTCTCATTAAGTCCGCAGTTTTGTACAATGTTTGTTTCTATTATCATATTATTATATATATTTTATATTACACCACAAAAATAAAATAAAATCTAATCACAAAATTGAAGTAGAAATAATAAAAAATAAAATATTATTGTGTAGGTACAGCAAGGCGGTATTATCGCTAAAGAGATCGATGTCTTAGGAATAATTGAGTTAAATATCTTAATAAAGTGATTTGTATCTGCATGTAATAATAAACTAATACCTAAATCAGCTAAACAATATATTGTTATATAATAACAAAATAGTACACTAATATATACAAAATAAAATTTTACTAGTGCAAATAAAAGGTAATGTGCAAATAAAAGATAATTTAATGCTTGCATGTCATTACGATAGAATGCGCTGGACACTATGTAATTCTAAAACACCATTTTACAAACCACATGCATGCAAATAAAAATTATGTATAATATTATTTGATGTTTTTACTGTTTGTTATATTAATGTAATTTCGAGTCTCGATTTAATAATGGTTTAGCTTAAATTAAAATAAAGCTAAATGTTTCATCTAATATGCATGCTAATTCGGATTGTCCTATGAAGCGTCGATAACATAATGGTTCAAGATAGGTCTGCGAAACATAAGGTCATAGGTTCGAATCCGCCATTCGACTTTTGTTGTGCACAAGCATTTTCAGCTCATTTAGAGTGGTTAACCGAAATATAAGTAATTTTAATAGCATTGCTAATATTCTTTTTTTAAAAAAAAACTAAAAAGAAAACTTGAGTATTTTTTTATATATATATTAACGAATGTTTAGGTTCCTCGTCATCATTTCAGCCCATCACCAGTCCCCTGCTCAGCATAGTACTTCTCAATAGACTGCCATAGAGACCACACACCACCAATGTGAGTGACACAACAGTAGACATAAAGCACTATCTGAAGGCGTTTTATTTTATTTATGACCCTCTTTAGGATCAGACCCATGATTTATTTGCTACGTCTAGAGGTATAGAGTTTTATGTGGACATTAATGTTTTAATTATAAACTATGGGCCAGCAATGAGCCAATTAAATTGAGACGTGTTTATAAAACTTAAATGTTCGTATGTGAAGTCTAGTATATATATATTTCTGTTATAGTACTTTGGTATATTGTGAGGAATGGGTCAATTGGACCATCAGCCAAAACCAACAATTTGTGATTCAGTAATATTTTTCTTCTGGGAATCGATGGCAGGACCAGCGGTGTAGTGGCCGGGTTCTCTAACCACTCAGCCGTCTGATACATACAATATTGTCATATACACGGAGAAGGCACCCGTTGTGTCTTGTTCGAATTATTTAAAGCATCGACCAGTGAGTGCCTCTGTGGTTACTGTGATTTTGGTTTTGATACATATGTCCCTATACTATATGTTTAACATGCATATATGTTTGGTTTTAGCTGCAGAAGGAATGGTTCAGCTCGTCGGGGTGGGTCCCTCACATAATGCCAGCGTAAAATAGTAGCATCATGCTTCTGTTTTCCTCTGGTGTGTGAAGGGATCCAGAGACCATTTATTTATTCATTATTGCTGATGATGAGGCGTTCCATCTCAGTTCTCAAGGGTGACAACGCATCTGCATTATGATTCCTTGTCAAGGATCAATGTAGATGTCATGGGACGCAGGAATCACTTAACATCAGGTGAACGGTGTGCTCGTTTGTTATTCTTAAGGAAATAAAAAAAAACTGGCAACTACTAGATCTTGCCATTGTAGTAAAAATGGCCTCGAGAGTTTTTTTTTAAAAAAAATCGTTAGCCTGAAACAAGCAGCGAGTTGATTAATAGCCCTACGTAAAGAAAGCTTTTATTACGTATTCTAAAGGAAATTTTCTTAGTGATATTTTAACGTTTTGTTTATATCAGCTGTCTTTATAACTATTAAAGCAGTGTAGAATACCACCATAACATTGCCGTCTTTTGTTCCGCGCGTGCAGTGATCCGGAGACCCTTATTTCTGGTGACAAGGCATTCGAGGTTAAATGTGCGTATCATAGGCCCCAGAATCACTTACTATAAGTATATATATGTATATGCTTTTTTGTCACCTTGAATACAATAAAAAACTGTTTACACATAAGCAGTTATAATGCACATTGCTTTTTGAATGTGTGCTATTCAGTTTTTTTTATTACATTGTAAGTAACGAAGAAGCACACAGTTCTCCTTGATTCCTGACGCCAATTATATCTACATTCATCCTTGACAAGGAATCATAATGCAGATGCGTTGAACCTTGTGGACTGAGATAGAATGCTTCGTCACCGAGTAATAAAGGTCTCCAGATCCCTGCACTCATCAGACGAAACACAGCCATATTATATTGCTATTTTACGCTGGTTTTCTGTGAGGGCATGTTCCTACCCCGATCGAGCTGACCCATTCATTCTACAGCTAGAAACACACAGCAGTGTAGCTCCGTATGGGTTTGATTTGATATTTTTTTCTAATTAATAAGAGTTGTTTAAATAAAGCGAAGGATAGTTTTGATTTAAGTCGACTAACAGACACGCAGATGTAGTAAGAATATTTTTGAAGTTATACTTATTTTGGCGCGTTTGGGATAAATGATGAGAGTGCATTGTTACGATGCGCGCTCACACCGACATCTAAAAGCGACACCATGAAGTTTGTTGGTAATTGTCTCTCAATTTTTCGTGAGAACTGATAACTATATGCAAGGTAGTTATTCAAATATATATGAATATACAACACGTATTATATATCAGTGGAGATAAAAAAATACATTAATACGTAAATATCGGTTGGTGAACAATATTTTGTTTTAAAGCCTTTTAAGTTAATTATATGTATAATGTTTTTTTTTCACAAAGAAACAGTACTGCAAATAATATATATATAATAAAAATAAAATATTTTTTTTTTAAAAAAATATTTTTTTACTCATTTTGTTTTGTTACGCTGAAGAAGTATAAGTTGTAATATGCGCACATAAGTACACAAACACGTTTTTTATTCTTTTGTTTCTAAAAATTTGCGCGTAATAATAGTACGTGATTTAAATTCCCAAATGTAAACAGATTGCACCAACCAAAAAAATAAAGTAAAATCAGTTAATACTACGTACTAACGGAACAAAAAAAACTTTTTGAAATATGTAGAATCGATTTAAAAAAAAAACAATTAGAAAATCTTTCGTAAAAATATATCAACTCTGTCTTTTTTGGTGTCAGCGTCGAATGTCTATTGTCTTTAATATTTCTGTAAGGACGATGCTTTTAATATAAATATTTATGAAGCTTATGTTTTTTCTTATAAATTACCACCGTTTGTTGGACAAGTTGACATTTGTAAGCGAAAAATTTCTGAAACAAAATTTTATTCTGATATTATTCCTTCAGATTTGACAGTGAACAAAGTAAAATGAATTCCTTATTCTTTCTTAATTGTTTTGTATGGCTTCCCCGCTGTTTTTAAGTAATCGTTATTTTAACAGCGTAATATATATATATATATATATATAAATATATATATTACGCTATACGCAATATATATATATATATATATATATATATATATATATATATTTGCATGACAATACATGTTTTGTAACTTTCGTTACTTCCCGTCTGCAATAAATTCATTGGTCACTGGTTCCAATCCGGCTCGAAGGACCAACGCTTTTGCAAACACGGTGATATTAACTACGAATATTCCAGCTAATTTCGATATATGTGGTGCTTGGAAATAGTTCACGACTACAATCGAATAGTGGATTGGACGGCCATATGTTTCGGAGACAATATCCTAAACCTTTTTAATGCCGCATTTTACGCATTATTGTATTATGATGTGAATTAAACTGTCGCTGCCTAAATAAAGTTCTAAGATATCCTGTTTCAACATTTCTCGTCGTGTTAAATTTAATTTGAAAACCCGTTAAGTGCAAACGAAACGTTGACGCGCATAACTTCGTGACTTTAATGGCGATTAACGAAAAGTACTCCGCCCGTGGTCCGGTTGTCGCGCGGCTCCCTTCTCGTTTAGAAAATACAAATTAAATAACTTTGGCCCGAGAAGTCCGCAGTTAGTGCAATCCGTAGAGCTTAAAATAAAAAAAACAATGGATGAGATATACATTTTTTGCATAAATAGAATCATTCATCAGATGGATTTAGATCTCTTTCTGTGGTTTCACCAAGACTCTCCATCATAGTCTTGCCGACCCAAGCAGGTTTGTGCGAAGTGGTCGGTGGTACTGAGTAGAATCAGGTTTAGTGAACACGGAGGATCCAAATTTAGTAGTGAACTAAATTACATGATAATAGGGTTGAGGTACTCCTCTATAAATCCAAGTTCACCAGATTTCACTGGCATTTGCCCCTTGTCTCCTGCGACATTTTATACAAAATATGAGGATGAAACCTGACACGTTTAACATTATTTAAATTTAATATAGATACCTGCTCAAAATGTTACACTTTTTTTTACATCTCTGTCCTCTAAGCCATGAATTTCTGCGTGAGATAACACCGAATTATCTCTTCGGATACTTTGCTCTTAATTTCTGTAGTAATTAAATTGGAAGTTTCATATACCGTTTTTTTTTACTTACTTGAACCTGTTATATTTATACTTCGTTGCTAGGTTAAAGGATTCATCGCCTTATCTACTTTTTTTTATTATTATTATTATTATTTACCTATTAGGGTATGGTACGGCTATTCTTTTGGTCGTTGGTTACCAAATGGAGATCAATTGTCCAGGAACATCTTATAGGTCAAACACGGAGCCTTCCTTTCCCTGAGGCAAATCTAGTGCACACAATACAGTGGGACCCATGATATGAAAACCAATAGTTTGAGTTGCATATAACTTTTTCGTCGCTACGACTCGAAACAGAAAACGGCATCTCATAAGCTATTCACTATTAATTTACTACTCACTACTCACTATTATCATATAACATAGACTTACGTTATAGGTTTTTTCTAGCTGCAGAATTAATAGGTCAGCTCTACTGGGGTATGGTCACAGCCACACAGAATACCAGCGTAAAATAGCAACATAATGCTGTGTATCGTCTGGTGAGGTGTAGGGATCCGGAGACTTTATTACTGGTGACGCGACATTCCATCTCTGACCTCAAAAGTGACAACGCATCTGCATTATGATTCCTTGACAAGGATGATCGTAGATGTCATGGGCCGCAGGAATCACTTACCATCAGTTGAACTGTGTGCTCCTATGTTACCCTCAATTAAATAAATAAATAAAATAAATCATTACGCCATGAAACCTTCAAAATCCTGTAGGTCCTATTCCCAAATATAATGTAATTAAATAATAATGCAGTATATAAATTGTCTGTACTTAATTGCAGCGATACGTCTGCTTGGTGATTAAGGTACAATTTCACAATTTTAGAGATCTGTATAAATCTCCAACACACATCTTTATGAGGCTTGGAGGAAAATGTGCTTTTAAGCTGTAATCGAAAGTTTTTATTGGGAAATTAATTTTAGGTTTATTTACATTTAGTTGTGTTTAATAGTAGTTGTCAGGGTTACGTCTTCACCAGGCCATCAAGAGCCGAGGTTCTGTATCACCGTCCTCGTAGACTATCCAACGTGCTGACAACAAAGTTTTAACCGAAAACTAAACTTAATCCTAAATTCACCATTAACATTAGGTAATTGGTAAGTGTGTAGAGCCTTGGTTCCCAAAGTGGTGTAAAAGGACCCCCAGGGGTCCACGGGAGACTAGATGGGGGTCTACGTGGCGTGACAAAAAAACGGGAGTTCACTATTCGTAAGCGGGGGTCCACGAAAATTTATTTATTTTTGATAGTGCAGAACTAAAGTGTTGGCTTGACTTCAGCTATGAATATAGAAAGATAATATTTTAAGAAGCTCAGAAACTTGCATACTTCTTCACATTCTTTGTCGAGGTTTGGGAGTATGGTAGAAATGTTGCTGCAGAGGGTCCACCGGAACCAGTTTAATTTTGAAAGTGGACTATGAGAAAAATAGTCTAGGAACCTCTGATGTAGAGTGTAGACGTGTACACAATGCCTGGTGATACCCAATCTTACGGCGTTTGGCATTCAGGGATCGGTTGAACTTTGATCAGCTTTGTCATATACTCGCGCCTCTTAAGATTTAATGTAAACTTCATAGTTACATTCACTTTTGAGAAACTGTTTATTTTCACTTCTAATCTCGCGCATCGTCGTTAACATTGTCATAAACTAATGTTTGCTCAACGATCGGTGTTTAAACAGCGCCCGGATAGGGCAGTGCCGTGCAGTCTAGGGGATGTAAAATATTTACACCCGTCGTATACTGGGTCGAAGCAAATAGAATGAAATTCGGGGGAAGAACGTTTAAGCAATGGAAATTGGTATAATTTGAAATTGATCCTTTATATAGCGATTCGAGTAGAGGTTTCGTACCTCCTTATGAGGGGCCCTCGGATTGTATTATCGCCCCTCTGTATTCGTCGACGTTCTTCGTCCACAGGGGTTGGAGTGCAGCAGTGGTTCTGCAGCAGTCTACCCACTAGCTTTGCATCGTCATTGACTCCCGACAACAGAGGTCTCTGGACAAGCAGCAATATTCAAACACAAAAAAAAAATTGAAATTGACGATGTCCTATTAATGTGTAAAACTGTCTCACTGAATAGTCATGAAGTACTTTATTTATCAATGCTGCAAAGATGAGCCGGTTTTGCTGGCGAATTTTACCTTGAGGACTTAGGACCACATCCGTCGTTTACACGTCTTTTAAGTATACTGAAGAGCATCGGTCTTTCTAAACAACTGACCGACGTATGATACCTATGGTATCACACCCTTATATGTATGATAGAGTCACCAAACATTATATTTCCCGGTGCAGCATGGATGGGTCGACTGGACTAAGGAAGGACATCCTCAAAAAATATCAGCATTAAATAGCAACATAATATTGCTATGTTTTGTATGGTGAGTGAAGGGAACTATAGACCAAGTTACTGATAATGAGGCATTGCATCTCAGTCCTTAGGAGTGATAAAGCATGGACATCTTTGATGGGAATAGATGTTGGCGTAACTTAACGCAGTCATAACTTACTTTTAGGTGTATTGTGTAGTTATTCGAAATTCTTAGTATCATAAAAAGTAATCAAAATACTGTACCTACTCATTGATGTTAAACTTGGTAGAAAGATAAGTAAAAAATTTCGTTCAGCTCTAAATTCGTATAATTTTAATCGCCGCTTGTGTAATCAAGCCAACCTTCTGCCAAGTCTAATTGTACTTCATATTTCATTCAGTTTATATGAAATGAAGAAATGCATGCAAATATATACTTCGTCATGTCTAAAATTAGAGTTGTTTCGTATTCAGCTTGCTTTTGTGTTAATTAGTTTTTGAATAACAATGTTAAATAACGGTCTTGAATAATTTTGTGGAGTTCAGTATTTTGTACACTATGGAAGATACAGAGTTCATTGTTTTGTAAGAAAATTGGTTATTTCTCTTTCATCACATTTTTTTTATAAATGAGACGGCAAAAGATAGAAATGCTGAAAACGTGTTTTTACTTTATTATTTAATAATAATATAATGGGATAGAAAAAAGAAATATCCCGATGATAATAATTTGTTTGCATAAATACAAGGTGTTAATTAGGATGATATAAATTTAAAATTACATGAAAAAAAAATATCAGATAAGTCAAACTCCTTTAAAGGTATTACAATATTATTCGTTAATAATATTTACAATGATCTTTGACAAAAAGGTTGTTCTATAATTTAAAAAAATGTTTTTGCTATTATTAATTATAAATATTATTTTTGTCAAAAGAAATATATGCAATGTGTTGTTACCTTTATTTAATATTTACAAATGTTTTAATGATCGCAGTGTTGCATCTTTTTGTAAGGGAAGTATTTAAGAGCAAAGTTATTCGTTAACAGTGTAACTTTTTTTTAAGTAACAAAGGTTTTAGCGAAATAACGAGTTTATGCAGTGGTAAACCTTTAACCGACTCAGGTACTTTATTAAAAATCCTTTTGCACATTGGAATGCTATGTTATTTTGCTTTTAGGGACTGTGTCAATAACGACATGACGATTCGGAAGTCTGATGCTCCAATGACATAGACTTTTCGCTTGTTGAAAAAGATGAAAATGTATCTATTTCATTAGTACATACATGGTTTACTCAATAAGTTTTCCTTCATAGATAAGCTTCTGTTTAATCAGCATTCAAAACTGCAATTAATATTTTCATCGTTGCTGGCATCGGAGATCGAAATCGGTTTGCTCGCAAATCGTGAAGAAACGAGCTCAAACACTGAAGCGATCTCATTTCTCAGTGTTAACAACGAATGTGAATCTTGAATCTTTTTTGTGAATTTAAATATAATTAAGAATATCTGTAGATGTAGACTTATTATCAGGTGCTCATTAGTGATGCGTCGTAGCAATAAAGCCGTTATTGGTTCTTCCTTCGATAATTCTTTAGGTCCAAGGCGTCCGTTTTTGGACATATCGTGTTTTTAATATAATCCACCATTATCATTAGATTGACGTGTACAGGTATAGCAAACACTTATTTCGACCTGATTAGTTTATCCCGAAGTACCTTTATTAACTAGATTTCACTTTTAAAGAAAATCTCAATGCTACTAGACATTTACGAGAGCTTTTCTTTCGTGCTGAAGTTAAAGTTAAAGTAAAGAACAAGCAAAGCTAAGTGCCTTATTTCATACATCAGCAAAATAACAAACCAAGTTTGTTTTTTAATAGGGTTTAGATATCAATTTGGATCAATTATACAAAATATATTTTTATAAGGATTATGTTAAACTCGTAATATATTTTTAATAACTCAGTACTAAGTAATTTTAACTGAATTCACTCATGGTTACAGTGCAATACAATACAAATTTCTAGATATCGTATATTATCATCAAGCTGTTGGTGATTTAATGACTGTCCATGGCTCTTTTCAAGAGCTCTTATCCGACGATAAGGATGCGACAGATCAGGCATTTTCCCATCCAGTCGATCCCAATAACATGCACCATTTACCGACAATTTTTTTAATTACATTGAGAGTAACAAAGTTCACCTAACGGCTATATATATATATGTATATTCAGTAGTGGACTACAGATAGGCTTTGATGATGATGACGATACTTCTATGATGGTAAGTAGCTCTCGTAGTATAGAGATCATATTATGGATGGCAGGGATCGCATATCGTCAGATGAACTTATAAAACATAAGACTAGTGAAATAAAAAATCGTTTAATCATATTCATAAATGGAACACATCGCATGTTTCATATAAATTTATCTTTATATAGGAGATCATATCGTTCGCCCATTTATTTAAACGTTCAACAATTTCACGTTAAAACCAGATGCCGTGAATGAAGATTTGTGGCCTGCGATGTAGGGCTTGCTACATGGGATGATTTCCATAAATTTCGTTTGAATTAAGCATTTCGGAGGCTGCGTCTGATATATGAATGTCTATTTTATGTGATGATACATTTAACTTGTATGCAAAACTAATATATAGACAACAGCGAACCGTGCTGAGAGTCAAGCCAGACATGAAAACGTCAGTTCAACGGCTGAAGTATCACACCCTCACTGAATATCATCGCGAAATAGTAGCATAACGTTGATGAGTTTCATTTGCCGAATAAGAATCTGGAGACCCAAATATTGGTGTATAACGAGTGATTTCCTCTCTTGTGTATTCTTTATCGTTAGTGAGGATAGATGTAGATGCTTATGGACTTTAGTTATCACTTACTATCAGGTGAACTGCGTTTGAATTTAGGTAGTTATTATTCTTTTATAAAATTATAGTATTCATTATTAATTAGCAATGCGATTAACATTACGGTTTCCGGTTAACCACTCGAACTAAGCTAAATATGCTTGTGCTACGAAATGGTCCACGACAATAGTCGAATGGCGGACTCGAACCTACGTCTTTAAGTTTCGCAGACTGTACCCTAAGCCATTAGGCTATTGACGCTTCATTGTTGCATTTCATCTTGCTTGCATTTATCTTGCATTGTTTCCTTATCATTTCATTGCGTCACGGGTCTTGGGTCAGATTCTCAGCCAAAAAACAATATTTGTGTACCACAATTACAACTGAATAGGTAAGTGCACGATAAGTGACTGCCTCCGTATTTGAGTTATTGTATATAGGACAATAAATTATGCTATTTAATGATTTATGTGCATTTCTTTGTATTGTCTATTCTTTTCATATATTTGAGGACTACATTATATGGTATTTATGTATCTATTATGTTTATTGTTTAATGGATTTAATTTTAAGGATTATTTTGTTATTGGCACACACAGTCAATGTTTTTCCATCTCAAGGGTTGACTGGTAGAGAATGCCAAAAGGCATTAAGTCCATTTTTATAAAAATAAAGTGTTTACATTTGAAGATAAAAAAAATATTTCATCAAATTGATATCGTTTGTACTAACTAGAAGTTATCGCCGTCGTATCTACTTCAGGTCAGCAAATAATTTCAACGTGAAGATATCTAGAATTATTATTCCATAAGGATTAGGAGTCAAGGATATAAATATCCATAAGGATCGTAAATTTGAAGATTTTTAGTGAATATAAGGGAAGCTTGACACTCGACATTCCAGTAATGAAGTCCGTAGAGATTCGTCGATTCGCATAAAATTCTCAGTCTTTACATTAATAGACATTTTTTTTATTGACAAGATTTTTTTTGTAACATTAGCCAAACAGATCAGATATTAACTTTACAATTATTTCCAATGATCCCCAGTAGAACTATTGATAGAGTTATTAGTAATTAATAGAGTTTTTTCTATATCTTAAAAAGATATCCTGCCTTGTGAGGAAGACAGGGTAATGCGGGATTTAAACCAACTAAAAATCACCTTCAGTGCATCGCTACTAGGGGCACAGATAGGTTTCCCACGTAATCTATCGTTGACACTTAGCCTAAAATCGTCCGTTTCCACATTCTCAGACTATTACGCCGACATGGGAGACGCCGTGATATCGTCCTCCCTAGTTTCACTTTAGCGGATTATCAGTGCCACGTGGATAATCGCCTTATACGACAGGTAGAAAACCTTAGCTCAATTCTAATTCCGTTGCAAGACCAAGTCCTCACAGAATATCAGCCAAATACTGCTGTGTTCCGTATGTTAAGAGCGAGGGCTCTAGGGACCTAATTACAGGCTAACGAGGCCTTCCATCTTTATCCTCAGAGGTAACAAGAAATTCATCATGAATATTTATTGAGAATGGATTTCGATGTCATGGCCCGCAGTCATCAATTACCGTCCAGTTGAACTTTATACTCACTTGTCATCCCTATTATAAAATCCTAATATATTTTTAAAATTGTTTATGTAACATGAAATTAATTGAATAAGGTGTTTTTATAGCATCTAAGGAAACACGATTTACCTGGTCCATGGCAACTACATTTATCCTCGACAAAGAATCATAATGTAGATGCTTTATCACCTCTAATTACTATGATGGAATGGCCCAATTGTCGGCCACCAATATTGTCGACGGATTTCGACACTCACCAGACGACAGCAACGTTATGCTGCTATTTTTCTCTGGCATTCTGTGTGGGTGTGATCTTTCACTGATCGTTGTCACCCATTCCTGTTGAAGCTGTAACGTGGCTGTATCACTGTTACCATAGATTGTAGATGGGATATACCAATTATAAAGCACTCTAACCGTTGAGTAATATCGCCAAGTTTATTGCTTATGCTACATCCGAATCCTTTATAAGTAATATACCAAATTCTTCCCAATATGTAAATTAGTTACGTGCAAACGAGGAATAAGATTTATTCAGTACATTTACATTTATTAAAACTTCCGCACAGCATATTTGCATTAAACAGTTGAAGTTAAATTTAACTATGATCGGGGCAAACTAATTTAAAACAGATATGCAGCTTTAACGTATGCAAATAGGACTTGTACAAACTTGATCTGCAGTTACTTTTAAAATGGACAACATTTAGTTTACTATTATATTAAAGTATGTTTCGTTTAATTTGCAGTAAAAGTGTAAACGAGAAAATTCTATAGTTCTTCCTATCTTATGCAGTGGACTAGTGATGCGTGAAAATGATCACGATGAAAATACATCTGAAATTAAAGTTCCTAACTTGTTTAACTGTATTGAAAGAAGAATATATTGAGATCTCACTCTATATTTGTGAACACACCTCATATTACACTGTATCGGTCAGGTAAACCCTGGACTTGGAGTGAAGCAACAGGAGAACCAGAAGAAGAAGATAAGAATTTTGAATTGATTTTGTTGATTGAAATCTTGGATTCAACGCTCGTTGCCAGCACTTTGACAGGTCTCCGAGGCCACTGGTCTGGCCACTAAATACTGTTATAAAAAATTTTCTTTTTCAACTTTTTAATTATTTTGAATTTGGAACACGTATATTATTTTAAAAACTTCTTTCGATTTTGCGCCATTTCACATATTTTTCGTGTTCATTATCAAATTACATTATGGAATGGGGTGTCAAAGAAAATAGGATTGCAGTGATCGCCTTGCACAAAGTGGGTATGGAGCCGTTGGTTATATTCCAGACACTTCAAAAGCTTGGTATCAGCCAAATGTTCATATATCGTTCTATCAACAGATATAACAACACTTCCTCTGTCGAAGACCAGAAAAGATTGGGGCGGCCGCGTGTTGTTAGAACTACAAAGGCTGTTAATGCTGTTAAAGCCAGAATTCGTCGAAACTCTGTTAGGAAGCAAAAAATCTTATAACGAGAAATAAAGATTCCCGCTAGGACTCTGTCGCGTATTATAAAACAAAACCTGAAGCTCGGTGCTTATCGTCGATATACAGGACATGCCCTAAATCAATCTTTACTATTAAAGAGAGTGGAGCGATCAAAACGCCATCTGTCGCGATACGCAGGTGAAAGGAACAGAAATATCCTCTTTACCGATGAAAAATTTTCAATTTCAATAAGCAAAATGATAAAGTGTATGCTCACAGTTTTAAAGAAGCTGCTCAAGGGGTCGGAAAAGTACAACGTGGTCATCATCCTGCATCAGTGATGGTTTGGTGGGGCGTTTCTTATCAAGGAGTCACAAAACTACATTTATGTGAAAAAGGACTAAAAACTTCAGCCAAAGTGTATCAAAATACAGTCTTGGATCATGTCGTGATCACCTCTCAGCAATACACTTTTTAAACATATACCGTGGACTTTCCAGCAGGACCCTGCACCTGGACACAAGGCACGAACTACCGAAGCCTGGCTTGAAACCAACGTTCCGGAAACAGTGCGTAAATCCATAGATTCGTGTCCAAAAAAATTAAAGGCCTGTATCAACGCCAAATATTTTTTTTTATCTTTAGCTGAGACTAATAAATATGTAGGTATTTTTTTAATAATATTACGTTAGTTCATTAAAAAAAAATGCACTTTCATTTGTAACAGAACTTATGGCCGGCTAGGTATATATATATATATATACCTAGCATATATATATATATATATATATATATATATATATATATAACGATCCTTGACATTATGTAAGATACTTCACCGCAATTTATTTACGAAATAGTTACTATCCACAGCCTACCAATAGTTATAATTAATATTTAGTGGCGTATCGCTTATTTTCAATAATAGCACTGTTACGACGTGGCATTGATTCAATCAATTAAAATTCATACATTTTTCAAGGGGGATTGAATTCCATGCTACATATAGTTCGTTTTGACTGCTTTTACGTTTGTTTGGCTTTCTTTTTATTATTACACAGATTTTCTATCAGGTTTAAATCGGACTATTTGCTGGCCACTCTAAAACGGATATACGCTGTTCGCTAAGGAAACATTTGACGCTATTGGCCGTGTGTTTAGGGTCATTGTCATGCTGAAAGATCCAGGTTACCGGCAAATGATCGTCCAAGTAGGGAATCATTGTGTGCTCTAAGATATTTTTGTATTGCCATTGATCCATAGTACCTTCAATCTTCCGAACGGGTTCAACTTCACATCCGGAAAAATACCCCAAACTTTAATGATACCGCCGCCGTGTGGACTCTTGTGTATTTATAATTAAAAGCATTGTTTAAAGGACGTCTAACATAGCGCTTCCCATCGGAATTTACCATATTTATTTTTATTTCATCTGAAAATATTTTTTTTTCCATTCTCATACCGTCCAATTAACATATTTTTTAGGGAATAATAATCGCTTCTCTCGGTGTTGCTTGGTAAGTACCTCTCGAGAGATTCTTCCAAACAATTTAGCTTCCACTAATCTTCGGCGTATCAGTCTTGGCGAGGTGTTTCTCGGGTCATCAGGCGAAAAAACCTCATTTTTAATCTGGTTGGAGCATTTACTTGGGTTTCTTAAATTCAGATTAAATTTTGAATTTCCGCCTAAATAATAGAAAAAGCTAAGGAAGAAATGTTATTCTCCAATTCCACAAAAAGAACGAGCTATGGATGCTTTTTTAAAATGTTTCTAATTAGGCGTCCAAGCGGCGAGTAACAGAAAATAAACTCCTACATGTGTACAATACAATCAACATAAATATATATATATATATATATATATTGCTTTAAAGGGTGTAATTAAAGACCCAATATTCAAAACCGACATTTAAGCCCAGCGAAAAGTGATATCCGACATTGTTCCGTCGTTTTCGTGGTTTGGTGTCGATTAATGCGCCTGTTTGTATGTTATCCGTACATATTTGATCGAGAATTTAAGTGTATTGTATTTTATCTATACACATATATAGGAGTGAAATCTAGATGCATCCTCAAAATGGACTCGAAATACTTTGTCGCCCTTGCGGATTGATATAGGGTGCTTTACTGATCTCCGGAATTCAACACCCTTTAATCGGAACACAGCATTAAAGTTGGCATTATGAAGTATATAAAAGTATGCATTCCTCTATTTATTCGATTAAAACCATTCTAAAATGATGTACATGCACTGTACACCCGTGTGAACTCACCTTAAGGAACGCTTTTAAGATGTTATCTTGTGAAGTCATACTACTTGTCCGTTGCGACCGTCTCATTCGTGTATCCACATAACTAACGACAGTGTAGCTCTACCATGTAAGTTAAATATGAAATTTATAGCTATTTTATTGGAGTGGAGGTGTGAACTGACAACTACTCTAAAACGATACTCTAGGTGATCGCAAAACTACGTCCCAATTCTCTGTTACAATATATAGTATTATCTGAGCAATATGTATCATTTATTAATTTGTTCCGATGTGGAAGAAAGGTTCTCGAGTGGTAACCTCGTGTTGATCGCAGCATGGGACCACCCCCCACTAGATCGAGTAACCTTCACAAGTCTAAGGAAAGTTGATGGATGCATTTTCTGTTTTTTATTAGAGAATAACAAACGAGCACACAGTTCACCTGATGTCAAGAGATTCCTGCGGCCCTCATTGGCCACATGCCAAGGATGAAAGTGTATGTCATCATCTACATTCATCCTTGACAAGGAACCATAATGCAGATGCGTTGCCACTCGTTGTCACCAGTATGTGACGAGGCATTCCATCTCAGTTCTCATGCAGTAATAAAGGTCTCCGGATTCCTACAAATGACTTTGAATAATGGTGCTATTTTACGCCGGTATTATATTAGGGCGTGATCCTACGTCGGTCGAGCTGACCCATTCGTTCTGCAGTTAGAAACAAACTGTAGTGTAGCTCTACCACTGTTGCTCATACTCTTTAGCAGTCTCTCTGTCTATATATAATAGTCTCTAGTATTGTTATTTATATGTCTATTATCTTTTATAAGATTAAAATAGTTACTAAAAACAGTGTGGTATATGAGAACGATTAAATCTGATGTTACTAACAAATACCTGTATAAACAATTATAAAATAATATAATAATAGAAAAGAAAGTCATGTTGCTAACTGTTATTTCGGTGTTTTTCTTATATAAAGTATTAAATGACTTTCAAATTATAGATAATCAGTAATGAAATCAGTTTAAAAAGTTTAATTCGCAGCTTGAAATCTTACCTGAAAAGAGAAATAACATTTAAAGCTATTATTTCATAAATTCCTTTACTTATAATATTTTAACGCTTTCTTTGTAGTACATTGTCTGACAACCGTGTCATCTTTTCATAGATCTACTTACGACCACAGCTTACGCATTAAACGATATTAAGTGAATGTGGACCAAATTCAAATTAAATGAAGTATCATTAACTTCATTTACATGTATACATTTTGTATGCATATTTTGTTTATATATGTATTACGTATTTAATATCTATATATGTATGGATTATATTTTATATGTATTAGAAATTTTTAGTATTATACTTTAAATAATATAATTAGTTTATTGCTACACCTATCACAATATCTCATCACACCCATGACTGGTAAAGAATAGGTTTGGCATTAGTCCGCCCTTTGTGATCTTTGTGATTTAACTTTGTTAAGGTTAATTCAATAAAGAGTAAATAAATTGAATATTAATATTGCTTATTAAATATTGAATTAAGTTAGTTCTCAGCAAATATCGCTCTTCCATAGATTATGCCATAGGGAGTCTATATATAGTCTAATGTTACCAAAATTATATAAAATATACAAATTTATTAATCATAAAATTTATTATATAATAAAATTTTTACTACTATATTAATAAGCAAAATTTTATCTTTCATAATTGCAATTAGTGATTGATCGTTTTGAGGCCATTAGAAATTTTTGAAATTTTATCGAATTCAACTTTTTCATTAGTACATTGTTTTTATGATATTAGTCCAAAATACACTTGATATTCTGAATGGTAGAATCATTAGAAGCCGTGGTAGCTCAATGTCCAGATGCGGTTTTAATTTCATGGTATACGGTTAAAGGCAAATTCTCGGTGCCGGCTGCAACCGGAATTGTTAGTTGGAATCTAAAGTGCAGTTCGCCAGTTGCTCTATGGAAGGAAGGAAATAGTTGAGAGAGAATCTGCTTGTTCATTGTATTGGAGTGGAGTCGTATGGTGGATATTGTTACAGTAATCTCTTTATGAAAACTGTTTCATAATGGATCGGGACAGTGTTTAAATGTCATCCTCAAATTTTAATAAAAAGAGCCGTGATAGCTTACAGTCTAAGCGCTTGTCTCTAATGACACGGTACGCAAGCAAACCGAGCTCGATCTCGTCGTCACCATGCGTCGACACCTATGACATTGATAATTGCAATTTAAAGTGTTCATTTACCTCGTGCATTTCTAAGAAAGAAATGAGAGGTGAGTAGGGTTCTACAAAAAAGGTAGTTCCTCTGTAGGTTTACTTCGGCTTTACGAGGATTTAGTTGTTGTTGTTGTTGTGTTGTGTGTGTGTATTCTTCTTCTTTTTCTTCTTCTTCTTCTTCTTCTTCTTCCTTCACCCGTTAGGTAGGGAACCGGAGACCCAATGACTGCATTGTCTTTATCGGCCGCAGTCATCACTAACCGTCGCGGGTATCTACTAGTATGTGCTAGATTAGAATTTTGAATTTTAAAAAATCATCACTTAAAGTCGTTAATAATTTATGTAGCTCTTAAATGACTTTCAAAAACCAAAGAAATTTATTGTACCCTCGTCAGAGACCTATTATCGCTCATATTTCAGTCTACCGCGAGCTATAATACGATCACGTGGCGAAGTTCTTCTAACTCATCTTGATGAAATTCGTCTACTTCTGATCAGCGTCGTGCATGTGACGAAAATTGGAATGCGTCCTAATGGTGGTGGTAACTAACGGATTATGATGGTACGATTTTTAACCGAATGATGATATTCACGAATTAACATATCAGTTTTCAGGTCTGGGTATGCTATGTAAATTTCCTGACTTTGTGACTGACTCTCTATGACTCTGGTCATTTGAACCTTCCTCCGAACTTATTGGGAAGGTGACAAGTGAGTCTTGTTGATTTTTTTTGTGTATGAGTATTGCTGTTGGTCCAGTACAGCTTTATCTAAAATCTTGTTAATAGAGCGAATACTTTGCTACTATACTACTTCATTTTCATTTCACTTTGGCCTTAAAGATGTCCAGATTTTAGCGTTGAAACATTATACTTTGATTCCATCTAGAAATAGCGTGAAAATAACTTTATACAATTAGATCTGTAAGCAGATGCCAAGCTGTCACTATACTGCAAGAATATGCAGTCGCATGACAAGTCAGTTTACTAACAGCTTAATAAGTCCGTTGTTCGATAGTACTTGGTATTTAAGCACGTTCTCTGTAACAGCGGTTCTAAGATCAAGTATATAATTTAATAATTCAAAATGTTCAATTAGGATTATACAAAACTTGCGTATGCTTGATGAACGAATTTTAAGCACCATAAAATTATTCTACTTATTGATTAAAAGAAAAAGAACTACCTAATAATACCTGTCACTGTATCTCCTATAAACCAGGAACGATTGCAGCACACAAATTCAAAATAGAAGACGGTAAGGTAAGGTGTAGTTTGAAAGAGAACTGTAAAAGTCTTGGGATTTAAGGAGAGGAGAATTAAGCAAAGTGGGTTTCCAACCCCCATTCCAAAGCGGAAGAGAAACAAACATTTCAAATCTCGTCTATACATACTCGTACATTCTTTATTTAAATTAATTAAATAAAATTATTATTCATATTAATTATTAATTGAATAAATTTAAAGAATATAAATAAAATTAATTTTCTTCAAAATTTGTTTATTTATTTTCATATTTAATTTAAAAAAAACATAAATCACATTATAAATCTAAGCAAAAATTAAATTTTTGTTTTTTTTAATAGCAAAGTCATGTCTGAAATATCATATCACAATTTTTGTACCTGAGGTTCTGCTCCCGTTTTGTAATTTAGTCTTACAGGTGTTGACGTATTTACGTATATATGGTATATATATATATACATTAACTTAATCCAGGCATGTTACCCGCAGCCGTGCTTCGTCACGCAGAACATTAATTAGAACTTCAATTTACTTTTGGGTCACAACCGGCATTAAAGGAAGGTGGTGCCCTCGGTTACATATAAATGATTTTCTACGGACCCTCGGGGATATTTTACGAACATTTAAAACAGAGCTATTACTACCATAGTATGATTTTTTTTTATCACATTGAGAGTAACTAACGAGCACACAGTTCACCTGATGGCAAGTGATTCCTGCGTGCCCATGACATCTTCATTCATCCTGAACAAGAAATCATAATGCAGATGCCTTGTCACACTTGAGGACTGAGATGGAACGCCTCTTCACCAGTAATAAAGGTATTGCACTCACCATAAGTAACACAGCAACATTATGCTGCTATTTCACACTGGTATTTTGTGAGGGCATGGTCCTACCCCAGTCGAGCTGACCCATTCATTCTGCAGCTAGAAACAACAAAAAATTTACCGCTACCTTTTACCATACCGCTTTACTGCTAAAAAAGTTCCCTTCGTTGTAAATCTCCACTTTGAGAACACTCCCCTGGTTGCCTCACCCAGTATCGGTATTCTCGGCGTCGACATATCGAGCAACATTCAGTTTCGCGGTCATTTGGAAGACAAGGTCAAGCTGGCCTCAAAAAAGCTGGGCGTGCTCAGTAGGGCGAAGTAGTATTTCCACCCGGGCCGACGCCTACAACTGTCGGTGAACGGTCTGTCCTCGCCGGCTTTTTCAAACCAATACGACTTAGGGTCCTTTAAGAAGCGCACAGTTCCTCTGGTGTTACGGTTGTCCATGGGCGTCAATGAGCACCTCAGTGTTCCCGCCGCTCGTTTGCTTCCTTTTAACTATAAAAAAAAACAAACTGCAGCTAAACTCTACCACTGTTACAGGTAAATGATTTTTGTTACATTATTAATAAAATATTAACTTTGACGGGACCATCTTCAGGCATTTTCAGCTTAGTTGGAGTGGTTCATCGGAATATTACTTTTATTGGTATTGCTAATATTCTATATTATAAAAAAAAAATTGGGTTTCCACACTATGTTTACCGTCGAACTCGTGGTATTTTTTCAGAAGCAGTTGTCGAAAACGGCTCGTAGGAGATTATCGTCTTTATGGTCCCTTAATATTTGTATTTGGGTATATTACTTTATGTCAGTAGTATGATGCACGAAATATAAAAAAAAATATTCATTAATTATATAGGCTGTTTAAAAAATATAACATACAAAAAGATACAGCTTGTTTATGGATGCAATATGATTACGTCGGCTCGATGGGTGAACAAGTCATTGCACGCTCACAGGATACCAGCGTGAAATAGGAGCTCAACTCTGCTGTGTTTCATATGATGAGTTTGGGGGATTAGATTACAGGTAACAGAGTATTCCACCTGAGTCCTCAAGGGTTTCGACCAGTTTGCGTTTTGAATCTTTGTTGATCGGTCTATATATCAACAAAGATTCAAGATGCAAATTCTATATATGTCTAAGCCTAGGTATGATAGATGTTTAGGTCATATTTGTCACTTACCATCAGATGAACCGTGTGCTAGTTTCTGACCACCTAATACTATAAAAAAATAATAACCAACTTTTCGCTAACAACGAAAATAATTAAGTCATTATGGCAGCTTAAGAGATTAAAACAGTTTTCCACTGCGCCAGTCCCGTTATCCTCGCTAATACCGTTGTTTCATACATACCCGTTCCTGCATAATCCTCTTATATGTTGTATAACTTTATTACTGGTATAAAAAATGGTTACATCATATAATTAAGGCCGTATAGTAAAGTAACAGACTATATACCTAGTCCGGCCATAAGTTCTGTTACAAATTAAAATGCATTTATTTTTTAATGAAGTAGTGTAATATTAATGAAATTTATACCGACATATTTATTAGTCTCGGCAAAAAATAAAAAAATATTCTATTCGAAATGGCCACCTTTGGCTCTTATACAGGCCTTTAATCTGTTTGGCCACGAATCTATGGATTTACGCACAGTTTCGAAATTTCGCCACTGCTTGCTCCGAGGATTTGAAGTCTAAGGGGTTTTATGTAACAGTATTATGGCCAGACTAGTTATATATTATATATTAAATATATATATATATATATATATATATTTAGGAGGTTTCAATGAGAATACCTTTTCTTTGTTAATAACTTCTTTAATAACAATTATTACTGTCGTATCGTTCTCCTCCTGCCCTCCTGCTCCCGTCAATAGAGTGTGCCTCAGACTCTACAACGAATGACGACCTCAAGGGTGACAACACATCTGCATTATGATTCCTTGTCAATGTGGATGGATGTAGATGTCATGGGTTGAAGTAATCACTTACCATCACGTGAATTGTTTGCGAGTTTGTTACCTTAATGAGATAATAACAAAAAAACATCGTTTTATTTGAAACAAAAATCAAGAATATTCGAATTGGGCTCGCGGCAAAGACAATGCTGGCACTAAGACTCTCCATTATTGTATCGGCGTTCTCTGTTTATATATAAAACTTGCGAAACTATGATATCGTGATTCGCGCCTCTTGGATGATTATTATTCGTTGCCTGTGACGCATGAGTTCTCAAATTATATTTATTTGGTATACTTCTGCTTTTCCTGAAATAAAATGCTACAGTCGTTTACCTTCGGGATCGATAATACCGCAAACTTATACACGTTGATGCTTTATAACTTGATGCCAATATATCTCCGGAGTGATTTGGATTAATTCCAGCTGCTGAGTTTAGACATCGTGATAAACTTCAAAATCTCATCATCATGTCGATGGTTGGCAACCCACCAAGATGCTATATAAATGATATATAAAACAATGTCTAATAATTTCAGGATACTAACAGATAGTTTATAAGAAAATATAATTCTTTTATCGGCATGAAAAATTTAAATTAAAAAAAAACGTTTAAAAGAATTTTGTAGAATTTATTCAATATATCACACGCCGAGTGCTGGCAATTACCCTAATGGGTTAAACTAAAAGTTCCCCGTAACGAAGTAAATGGGTATGAAAATCTAACTAATTAGTTATGACCACCAACTTTTCACCACAGTTCCACATGGTTAGGTAGTATATTAGCGAAGATAAAATTTCAACACTTGCCAGGCATTATACGGATTCCTACACTCACCATATGAAACACAGCAGTGTTAAACTGATATTTTAAGCTCGTGTTTTTTGAGGGTATGTGCCTTCTCCACCCAATCATGATGTAACTAGATACTGGTGACAACGTGGTTCTAACACTGTTTAAGTTGCCCTTAGAGAATCTATCACTCAACTCCTTTGTGTCAGATTTGAGTTGAAGCTACTAGACAATTGGGACACGGACTTAAAATAATTAAAGTCATCGATATCGTATATTACGACAGAATTCAAAATTACATCCTCATCATCTCGATGGTTGGCAATTCACCACTGTGCGCATTATACGAAACTTTCTGAAACTTTTATGCGTAATCAGCCGTCACCGCCGATATTTTCGAACCAATACGACTTAGGGACCTTTAAGAAAAGAGCCTTGCACCTTTCTTAAAGACTGGCAGCTGGGCGGCGGTAATCACTTACTGTCAGGTAAGTGCTTGCTCGTTTGCCACCTATTCTATAAAAAAAAAGTTACGTCACAGTTATCTATGTAGGTACATATTAAATGGTAGACGAGCTTTTGAAGGCATTATTCAATTTAGTCTGCGTTATTATTTAAAAGGCATGCTAGCAATCCTTCACGTTATTAGCATTCCCGTTTACAACTCATATTTGTTCACGAACTTTCGCAGACCATACCCTAAACCAGCAACCTTTTTAAGAAATAGGCCTATCCAATTTTTGATTTTTTTTGGCTGGCCTAAATCACACTTCTTAATATTATTTGAAATTGTGTTTATAGTAAACATTAGATAACAACTGAATATATTAGCGGGAGTTTATCTTTAATATAAATAAACGCTTGGCCGACCGCTTAAAATTATAAAGCGGGCCGCGAGTTGTTCACCCCTGCGCCAAACGATTAGACTATTTACACTTAATAGAACATAACCAAAATGCATTATTATATACGTCATTCTATAAGTTCCATGATGTAGAACGAATTTAAATAGTATTTTGTTATTGTTTGAGGTAAAGTAAGGTACAGGAGGTTTTGCTTTATGCTTTTAATTTCCTATTATAACGTTGTTATTTTTTATATTAAATTTCTATTCCCATTTGCTTTATCAGACGAAATGGGATCAACTTAACTGACTCTGTGTTGTAGCAAATGGAATTTTAATTTCAATTCACGGCGCGCAAGCATTCCGTGCTTGATCACCGACACCGGCACCAATATAATTGTTAATTGCAATTTCAAATACTAATTTACCACGGCCCCGATGGTGAAGGGAGACATCTTGAGGATATTCTTCTGAGAATGGAAAGCCTTTCACTTGCGCCAAATGTGCCACCTAATGGAAAGGAAAGTAATGAACACTAAAAGAATATAATTAAATTGTTTAAATAAGAAAACACAACTTTGCTACAACCAATTTCCTAATGTCCGTGTGTTCATATATAACTGGAAATATAGTTATTATTTATCTTTAAATAGTAGTTATATAAATAAACAAAATTATGTCAAAACTATTATATTGGGTTATGTATAACTATAATATATACAGGGATTAGATATTGTTATAATATATTGATATATGTACATCGGATATATTAGCACTTGTTTTAACTTTTAGTATAAATGACTAGTCTGGCCATAAATACTGTTAAATAAAAACTTTTCTTTTTTCAACTTTTTAATTATTTTCAATTTGGAACACGTATATTATTTTAAAAATTCTTTAGATTTTGCGCCATTTCACATATTTTTTCGTGTTCATTATCAAATTACAATATAGAATGGGGTGTTACAGAAAATAGGATTGCAGTGATCGCCCTGAACAAAGTGGGTATGAAGCCGTCGGTCAAATTCCAGACACTTCAAAAGCTTGGTATCAGCCATATGTTCGTATATTGTACTATCAACGGACACAACAACACTTCCTCTGTCGAAGAGCAGAAAAGATCGGGGCGGCCGCGTGCTGTTAGTGCTGTTAAAGCCAGAATTCGTCGAAACCCCAACCCCAGGAAGCAAAAAATCTTATAAAGAGAAATAAAGATTCCCGCTAGGGCTCTGTCGCGTATTATAAAACAAGACCTGAAGCTCGGTGCTTATCGTCGTTATAAAAGACATGCCCTAAATCAATCTTTACAATTAAAGAGAGTGGACCGATCAAAACGCCTTCTGTCGCGATACGCAGGTGAAAGGCACAGAAATATCCTCTTTACCGAAGAAAAAAAATTCACGATTGAAGAACACTACATTAAGCAAAATGATAAAATGTACGCTCACAGTTCTAAAGAAGCTGCTCAAATGATCGGAAAGGTACAACGTGGTCATCATCCTGCGTCAGTGATGGTTTGGTGGGGGGTGTCTTATCAAGGAGTCACAAAACTAAATTTTTGTGAAAAAGGAGTGAAAACTTCGGCCAAAGTGTATCAAGATACAGTCTTGGATCATGTTGTGAAACCTCTCAGCAATACACTTTTTAAAAATATACCGTGGACCTTCCAGCAGAACTATGCACCTGGTCACAAGGCACGAACAACCCAAGCCTGGCTTGCAACCAACGTTCCGGACTTTATAAGAGTATCAGTTTTAGAGGACATGGCCTGCTCTAAATGACACGGCGACATTGAGTCTCTTAAAAAATCTTTGGAGCAAGCAGTGGCGAAATTTCCCTTGGAAACAGTGCGTAAATCCATAGATTCGTGGCCAAACAGATAAAAGGCCTGTATAAAAGCTAAAGGTCGCCATTTCGAATAGAATATTTTTTTATTTTTTGCTGACTGACTAATAAATACGTTGGTATAAATTTTAATAATGTTACATTACTTCATTAAAAAAAAATGCATTTTCATTTGTAACACAACATATGGCCGAACTAGGTATATATATGAGCTTCAATAGCCTAATGGTTTAGGGTATGGTCTGCGAAACTTAAGGTCGTAGGTTTGAATCTGCCATTCGAGTATTGTCATGAACCATCTCCTAGCACAACTTTAAAATAAATCATTCAAAAGGTATTGTGCCGATCTGTATAAAAAAAATAATATATAAATTGCGCCATTACTGGAGGTAGTGGACATACAGACATGATTTTCCCATACAAAACGTTTAACTAATTAAATGAAATCATTTTTATCACGTTAATGGCTATATAAGATTAGATTCCTTTGCCTTCCTTGCACGGGAGAATATTACACAAAAAATATGGAAATAAATACATAGCATTGTTTTTATTAATTACAATGATTAAAAAAAGATATATTATAATATTTAAATTATTGTAAATGTTTATGAATATTTTTGTCAATAATTCGTTCATGCTTCCTCTTTGCCCTTTCTCACTTTTTTCCTGATAGCGTCAACGTAGGAATTTGCAACAGATAAATTCCAATGAATTATCTGAAAAATATGTTGAAATTCGCTACCTTTACAAACACAATGGGTCTAGTTTAAATTAAAGCCGATGCTATATTTATATAATATCGAGGGTGACAAACTAGCACACGGTTCACTTGACGGTAAGTTATTCCTTCGGTCCATGACAACCACATTTATCAGTGAAAGGAATGCAGATGCCTTGTCACCCTGAGGGTCTCCCGATCCCAACACTCACCAAGTGAAACACAGCAACATTAAGCTCGTATTTTAAGCTGGCATTTTATAAGGACATGGTCCTTCCCTGGTAGTACTGACCCATTCAGACTACAGCAAGAAACTGCAGCGTGGCTATGCGAATGTTAAATCTTTTCAATCAATCAATTTTAAATGTTAAATATTTCAAAAAGCTTCTATTTATAAATAAAATAGGACATCCGTAAACAATAATTATGTTAAAAAGATTTGTTAGAAAATCTGTGTGAGGAATAACTGTGACAATGTAAGGAAATCCATATGAAATACAATAATAAGCTTTGTGACCAAAATAAAGTTGTATGACGTAAATTAAAGCTGTTGGACGTAAATATAGAATGACCCTATATAGATTTTAATAGTGGTAGAGCTACACAATTTGTTTCTAACTACAGAATGAATGGGTCAGCTCGACCGGGCTAGGGCCACGCCCTTACAGAATACCAACGTGAAATAGCGGCATAACGCTGCTGTTTCACGTTTCGTCTGTTAAGTGAAGGGATCCGGAGACCTTTACTACTGACTTTTATTGGTGACGAGACATTCCATCTCAGCCCTCTAGGGTAACAACGCATCTGCATTATGATTCCTTGTCAAGGATGAATGTCATGGGCCGCAGGAATGCCTTACCATCAATTATGTGCTCGTTTGTAACTCACAATGGGACACGGCAGTATCAAAGGACTATAGTGTTACTAAGTTCCGGACCGACTTATGACTGTTCACCAAATATTTAAGTGTATAATTTATTATTTTCTTGTTTGAGTTTTGTTAATTAGGAAGTTTCCTTATTTTTTTTATCGATATATCGACTTCCGGCGTATTGATTATTAATTCAAGGAAATATTGGTAATCGGTGATAATATATAATCTGTGTTTATTAATATAATTTGATGAATACTTTTAATAACATTTCTTCGGTTAATGCTTAAATCAGTACGAGTATAAAAGACGTTGTGTCGTGAATGTCATTTCAGTTGTCGTTTCCTCGCCACAGATTAATAAAGAGTGGGTGAAGGCCCCGGCTTATTATATTAAAATATTAATTGATTTACGAAAGGTGTAGACTTTGATTGTTGCTATGCTGCAAATTACACATGGTACGTATAAAAAAAGAATGAAACCAACGAAGCGTTAATAGAGCTTAGTTGATTAGGGTACGGTCTGCATAATTTAAGGTAGGTTTATTGACGTAAACCATCTCCCAGCACAAGGATTCTCAGCTTATTTCGAGTGGTTAACCGGAATGTTAGTAATGTTAATAGTACTGCTGGCAATCTTTCGTTGAAAAAAACGATGTTATTGAATAGTTGACATTTTTGACAAGAGCTCTTACTCGTCCGATATGTTAAAAATTGAATGTGTCAGCGAAAAAGCATACGCAGCTTTAAAAATTCAGCTCTCTACCGCTTGTCGATTTTATTATTTAGTTTATAGAAGTGGCATGAATGAGGGTCAGATCGCCAGGAGACGAATCAAGCCCTCGCAGAATACCAACGTTAAATCGCAGCATAACGCTGCTGATTATGGTCTGGTGAGTTAGGGGTTCTTTTCAGTTATTACGAGGCATTCCATCTTAGTCTTCAAGTGAAAACGCATCAGCATTATGATTCTTTATCGAATAAGAATGTGTTTTTAAATTTTTTGGGGGTGACAAACGAGACTACATTTCACTTGATGATAATTCTTGCCTATCACCAGAGACAAGTGAATAGTGTTAATTGGGAACTTTGTGGTCGCTGGTTACGCTAATACAACAAAAAAATTAAAGTTATTTAAATTAGCCATGGCTTGATAATTAAGCTCCTATGTAATTCGTTCTTCATTTTATTAAAAAAAAATGACAAAATTTTATTGTAGTGGTTAGCGGCGAAGCGACTAATTTATTAATAATTGTAAGTCATCTTCATTTAATTTCTCATACATCTGTAATTGGTATAGCTAATGATTTTATTTTGTCACATCAATTTCAGTCGTATGTAAAAAAAAACAAGTCGAGTTCAAATACTTACTACACTGATGAGCAATAAAATCGACTCAACTCGTTAGAAACGCTATCCCAATCTTCAGCGGCTTGTTGCTCCGACCTCGTTTTTTAGGCCATGATTTCTAGCCCCAAATTATCTTCTAAGCTCGTCCCATAAATGCTCAATAGGATTTAATTCTACGTGCTAGCCACTCCATGCACTCAATCTCGACCTCTTACAGGTACCATGTAGGTAGGAAGCTGCAGTATGTTAACGGGCATTGTCTTGCATTAGCACATAGATTTCACGGATAAAACCTGCGTAAGGAGTGTTACGATCCACTACACACACTTTGCAATACATCGATTCGCCGTCAAACCTCCAAATCTGCCGCTAGTTTCATTGAAAACCAACTCGGTTTTTGCCTCCATTGAAATACCCGCCCATCCAGGATCCTCCTCCAAATGCCATATTTTAACTTATGCAGCTCTGGGCGAATGGCAGCGTTGTCGTCTATCGCTGCCATAGAGACTCACTGCTTTCATCTGAGAAGAGAACTGAGCTCCACTGTTCGTCCGTCCAGTTCATGGACTAGTAACCAGCCTTTTTGGAGGCAGAGTAGCTGCCTTTAGTCTTCTTTGGACTGCCCAACCAGGCTCCTCTTGGGCTTGAAAGCCAGAGAGGGTCCGATTTCTTAGCGAAACATTGACAATGGATCCCTCTCTGATGTGCAACTTCTTCTGTCGTCCAGCTTCTTTGGCTAAAGCTAACAATCTCTTGGTAGCGTTTGTAAAGTCTGGTAGACTGGTCTGCTATAGACTGGCTCATGTTTAACACACGAACCACTTCTCGCAGACTCTGGCATTATTCACTTAGTTTAGATTAGTCTCTTTGTCACATTTTTACATGGGTCTGCGCTGGTCCTATACGTTTTAATGTCGTCCTATAATTTTTGTGAACGTCACCAAATATAAGTTCTCTTGTCTGTTTACGAAGTTCTTCATCATACCTTGATATTTATTATATGAGCAGATTGGAAGTTTAGCGTTTCTAATTCATAAATACTCTATAAGTAACATTTAAAAAAATTGAGAACCTTCTCCGTTTGTCGATAGGGTCATCACTTATAACATTTGTGACAATTATCTATTATTAGTATCGTTTCTGGCTGTGCCAAGTATAATTAAATACGTGAAAGCTTTTTTACACATTTCAAATATTTCGTTCATAAACGTTTTCGTTTTAATTGCATTTACAGTAATATTTAACTCTATTTTATTTTGTGTGGCTGTTAACTGTTTACACAAAATACAATTAACGGAATAAATTGGGATTTTATTTTAAACATTAAATGAAACAAACGGTAATGAACACTTTCCGAAAAATAATGACAGAGTTTAAATATTTGCCGTTTATACTTTACAGACGTACTGTTATATGCCATTGGTTTATTTTCGTTTCGGTTTTATTATGTTTTTGTTCAGGTCATATTGATCAAGTTAGTTTATTATTTACATACTAGCACTAGCACAGCATAGACGGCAAAATATAGTCAGTAACAGTATTTAGTGCAAACTGACATAAATCAGCAAAAGAATAATGAAATGTTTTGGACACCTAACCAAGTATGAAACTATATTCAAGCAGCTAAATTAAACTTGCTCTCTGAATTTACACGACACAAATGCAACGAATTGAGAATATCTCAACACTGCAGAATAAGGTCCGCTTTGAAAATCGACTTCGGTCATATAAATTGCTAGCACGTTATACAAATGGCGAGACGTGCTATGCCTTCTTGACGATTTCGAAACATTGCTTAGGTTTAAGCCATTTGGACGTGGGTAAGACATTATTTTTTTAATTGTTTTTTTTTTTCCGGCGGTCACGTTTGTCCTAAGGAATATTGCAGATGCATTGTCACTCCTGTTGATTAAGATGTAATGTATCGTCAACAGTAATACGGGTCTCCGGACCGCTACAGTCATTAAATGAATACCAATGTATTCGTATTCGGCATTTGGTCCAATGACTTTTATGGCTTCATCAAAACAGACTCGCAAGCAGAAGGCCCGGTGGTACTGTTACGACGCTTTCTTTTATTCCCTGCGTTCTTAACGATGATTGGTCGGCGGCTTCACTATGACGGACCCCGTTTAGAAAGGTAGCACAACGCGCGAGTATTAGGAGCCTATGCTTTGATAAATTACTCATCGGCGCTTCCCGCTGTCAGGAACAATATGCAATAAGTAAATTCAAGTACTTTTTTCAGCGCACAATAATAAACGTTACTGTTACGTTTGTACAGACATGCAGCATGTCTATTATACATTTTTTTATATTAAAGTAATTCATAAAAAAGATATATTATCATATAGACATAAATTTATTCATGTATATTCTTTCATGTCCCGCTTAAAACTGAAATACACAGATAAAAAAAGTTCAATATCTTCTTTGACAATATATTTTAATGTGAACGATGGAATTGTATTCATCTGAGCAGGCGTAATAAGGGAATCAAAGGGAGTGGAGTCGTTGATATGTGAAATGGGATGACATCAGCTGACGGGCGTTTTACGTGATGCCTGCCGGATTATTTGCATTTAAAATATACGGCGTGTTCCATTTTGTTCACTCATTATATAGCATGTTTAAAAATGTATGTAATCTTAAATTGTATGTTATAAACTTAATTTTTGTACCGATGTAGATCAAGCTGCAGCCAGTTTATAGACGCAATATGATTATGTTGGCTTGAGCGGGGTAGGATCACGTCGTCATAGAATACTAACATGTTGCTATTTCGTATGATGAGTGTAGGGATGCGGGCTTATACTTAACAATAAAAAGTTCTATAAAAGCTAAAGTTCCAAGAAGCTCTATAAAAAATATAATTATAAACTTTCTAATAATTCACATTCTATTCTTTTTAAGCTATATATAATTTTTATTTCATTTTAATTTTCTGTTCTTTAGTTTTGGAAGAGCGGAGTCTCCTGGCTCAAGTATGAATGCTTAAAAGGAGGCTCAAATCATTACAAATGAAAAATTATTTATATTAATTATTATTATTATTTTAATTTTGGTTAAATATAAGAAAAATTATATAGAACAATATAAAATATATTTAAATAATAAAAGTAAATGTATAAATCCCACTGCTGGGCATAAGACTTCTCCTTGGGTGTTAGAACATGCCGTGCGGCATGATGTTTTCCATCACAGCCGAGTATGTGTTTAATACCCATACCATAATATACATACAGACATAATATATTATTCACATAAGACTTCGTAGTAAGTATATAAAAAAGTAAACTAACGGTATAAATCCCACTGCTGGGCATACTCCCCAGTCCATAAGATAGAAGTGCCGCTGTAGTTTCTTGCGCCACTTCTACAGCGCCCACGCATTCCGAAGTGGTGGTACAGATAGCTAATAATAATAGCGAATTTAAAGAATCCTCTGTCAGAAGCAACTGACCGAGCCGAGGTTCGGCCCTCTCGGGCACCTTCGAGTCAGACGCTCTCGCGAAACAAGGTAACGGTCCAAGCCAAGGTTCCCTCTTGGGAGCCCTTGTGCTGGTTACCTATATATAGAGGTCTCGACTGAGTGCCATTAGCGCTCGGTCACCTCTCAACCCGGCGAAACTGTAAAAGCCCTCGGGCACACAACAGTGGCCTTCAGCCCGAAAAAAAAAAAAATAGGGCATACTCCTCCCTGGAAAGGATATTGGAACGTAGTCCGCTGCGGAGCGCGATGTTTTCAACATTTGTAGTAAAGTAATTTGTAGTAGTAAACAGTGAAATTGTATAATATGACATTGTATTGTAATGTTCTATATTTTATCCTTATGATTTTCTTCATAGGAAACGTATATTTTTCAAATGTTTGTATTACTTTTACTTTCCATTTCTTCAACAAAACATAATATTAAATTAAAATATTTAATCGACGTCAAAATCTTATATCGGACCAACACAAGATATACCATAGATACCAATAGACAATAACATGTTTTAAATGATATTGTTTCCGCACTTTTTTTTTATGGCTGACGTCCACTGTTAACCTGAAGGCTTTTATAGTTTCACCAAGTTGGAAGGTAGTCGAGTGCTCAGCCGAGACTTTTATTAATGGGTAATCAGCACAAGGACTTCCGATAGGGAGCCTCGGCTTGGACCGTTACCCCGGGCGCAAAAGCAACCGACTCAAGGGTGACCCTCGACCCTCTGGTCGAACCTCGGCTCGGTCAGTTACTTCTGACGGATTAACTAAATTAATAGTATTATTATTATTATTAATGACATTTACCACCACGTCGGACTGGGAAAATTTATACTTCCTAATTCCAAAAATCTGAAAAAGTTTCCGATAATTTTTATTTTAAGGGACATTTGATTTACAAATACCTACACTCGAAAATGAAAAATTTGTTAATTACTATCGATTAGTTAGCAGTTTTAATCAGTGGGTATCTCCGTATTTGTTCGTTATATTTTAAACTATTTACAACCAGGTGTTATTAATATTTTTTATCGATGTATACTTTACTTCCAACACAATATTTTGTTAAAAATAACGCGACAATTAATTACACTCGGTAATTACTTGAATTTTCATACGCTTACCGCGTTATTGAACTCTAGTTGGAGTCTACAATTTTACCACCGCTTGGGGCATGATTAATGTGTAGAAATTAATATATAGATATATATATATATATATATATATATATATATATATATATATATTCATATATATAAATATACTACTATATACTATATATACAAGAGAAACTTAGTCATTTTATATGATATTAAGAGCACACAGTGATGGTTAGTTTCCCATGACACCCACATTTTCACAGATTTCTCACTATTGAGAACCAAGATATAATATCACATACAAACATGCATAACGTTGCCGTGTTTGATCTTGTCAATGTAGGGTTCCAAGCACTCTTGATCAATTGGCGGTCCATCTTAATCCTGTCAATGTATCTGCAAATAGAAAAAGAAATAAAACTTTCTACAAGTTACAAGAATATGGGGCACTAGGATACGTAATACACGAAGTTATATACGAGGCTAATGTAAATTGAAACAGCTAAAAGCCGCGTAACGGAATCATAGCGCGATTCAGAAACAGCACACACCCATCTATCGAGCTTAGAGGGATACTTATTTATAATATTTTGTCTTAACTTTACATAACAAGCTTTCGTTATTCACCTTCCACCTTCCATACAACCGTTCATCCCCTATTTTAGCCCTTAAGAGTGAAATTAATTCTTTCCGTAGTGGATATTTACAACATAAAAGGCATCGACTGCCGAAATTTCAAGATTGTAACCATGTTGCAGCTATTTAGCCAGTATGTATTTCTTATTTTTGGCAATTTATAAACAAGGCCAATTTTATACCTCCCCTTAACTAAGCTCTGATTATGTTTAAAAGGAAGGAGTAATAAAGTATTCTATTTGAATTTGTGACGTAATATCTTCTGAGAAAAAGCCGTCTAAGGCTCGCGGACTTTTAATGTCAATGCTTCCTACGGCACTTAATTTGAAATTTGTTTTTTCGTGGTCGTTCTCAAAGCAGCGTAGCGTGAGCGAGTTCAAGAGAGCCACCTCACTCGACGGAGTCTGTAGGAAATTCGTCGTCAAGTTTGGAAGCCGGTCGATTTATTATGACTCTCATAACAACACAAATATATATTATTTCTATTAACATATTATTTATTACATTAGTTTATTTTTAAATTAAAATAAGTTTCTTTCCTTGCACCCAAAATATATTCTCTGAGAGTGCCTTGTGGTATTAAATTTGATTTTTTGTTCAGTGTTTGGTTTACTTGTACAAGTAAGAAATAAATATTCATTTTGAGAAAAAATAAATTTAGACTATTAACTTTAAATCAAGCTTCGTCATTATGACAACGATGATTGTTTTATTAATAAACATACAGCTTATATATTTATATGATACAGCTTATAAGTAGTAACAAAACGAGCTTATAAAGATATTCCGTTTTAATAAAGCTTCTAACTTATTACTGCTGTGATTAATTTTGACAAGTTATATACGTCAGTTATTAAACTTGTTAAAAAATTTAAGTATATTTAATTTTGACTTTTAAAATTTAATATGCCAAATGACACCTGCATCCAATATGTCGTTAATGTCAGAAAACCGCACCGATGATGTTATTTTATTTAATTCAAGCTTCAATTTGAACTCGGTATTCCCGATTCCAGTGTTTAACTGAAAACGATGATCTTTCGTGGTTTTATTATTTACAGTAAATTTATTCGCACTGTTTATTAACAGTGATAAATGTGAAATGTAATTAATTGTAAAAACAATGAGTTATAGCGTCAGCGTACCAAATAAAACTATCGCATAAAGTACCTAAGTAGGTCCGGCCATTAGTTCTGTTACAAATGAAAATGCATTTTTTAATGAAGTAATGCAATATTATTAAAACTAATACGTATATATTTATTAGACAGTCAGCAAAAAATTAAAAATATTCGAAATGGCCACTTTTGGCTTTTATACAGGCCTTAAATCAGTTTGGCCACAAATCTATGGAATCACGAATATATAATCTATTAACGCACTGTTTCCAAGGGAAATTTCGCCACTGCTTGTTCCAATCATTGGATTTTAAGAGACTCAATGTCGCCATGTCGTTTAGAGTAGGACATGTCCTCTAAAACTGATACTTTTATAAACGTTTCGGACTTTGGTTTCAAGCCAGGCTTGGGTAGTTCGTGCCTTGTGATCAGATGCGTCCTGCTGGAAAGTCCACGGTATATTTTTAAAAAGTTTATTGCTGAGAGGTTTCACAACAAGATGCAACCAAAGTGATACAGTGGCCAAAGATATATCAAGATACACTTTGGCTGAAGTTTTCACTCCTTTTTCACAAAAATTTAGTTTTGTGACTCCTTGATAAGACACGCCCCACCAAATCATCACTGACGCAGGATGATGACCACGTGGTACCTTTCCGATCACTTGAGCAGCTACTTTAGAAATGTGAGCGTACACTTTATAATTTTGCTTATTGTAGTATTCTTCAACCGTTAAAATTTTTTTCATCAGTAAAGGGATATTTGAATAAATTAATAAAGATTAGGATATCAGAGCAAAATCACGCGGGCCAGACAACTGAAAGGAATTGTATACCCAGCAATGGGATCTACATATATATTACATTACTATTATAACGTGTAATTAGCAAGTTGTGTCAATACTGACTGTTGAATGTATGTGCCAGATACTTTCCACCTCAGACACAGCTTCTCAGGAAAATATATCTTGGCACTGTGCCGAACTATAAAACAAAAAGCACCGAAGTATTATTCTGAAACGGCGATGAGCTCTAAAGAATGTAAGAATGCAAATTAAAATTAAGAAAATAATTGTTTAAAATGTTAATAAAATTTACTAACTTTTACACCACATGAAGAGACTCAGATGTGTATGGCGAAAGAGGATGCATTTTGTTTGAAAACGTAACAACCTTTAATCTTATTTAGATTATGATAAGCGATGGTTGCTGCAAGACACCTGACATCCAGCTCGTTCAGTCAAAATGCATTGATTAAAACTATAGTACCGTAGTAATAGTATTACCATATATAGTATACGTTTTTAATATCATGCTTATTTAAAACTTTTTTACACCTACGTTTTGGTATTAGTGGGCGGACTTGGGTGTTTGATGCCCTCATTACCTATAATTGTGTCTTTGGATACCTCTACACTCATCAAAAGAAACAAAGCAGCCTTATTCTGCTAGATCATCCTGGTATTCCGTGAGAACGTATCATCCCGCAGTCGATCCAATCACTGCATCCACACACATTCCATCCATTTCATTGCAGGTCTGCTCTACCGCTGAAATAATCCTCAGTACAAATAAAAATGTGTAGTGCAATATTGGGTGGTATTTTTTTTGTTCAACTGCACAGTTCACCCGATAGAGTAGCCACGACATTCACGTTTAGCGCATATTTCACGGTCGGCTTGATTCACCGGCATTGCGAACAGTTGTTGCGTCTCTATGCATTTTTTTTATCGAATTTACCATGGGTAGTATTTTGAAAGGGTTGTTCGGATTAATTCTGAGTGTAAAGATCACACCGTACATCAGGACGGAATTTAAAACTTTATCCCAACATCTCGATGTTTGGAAATCCACCACTGCGCGTTTTACGCGAAATTTTCTGCTACGTACAACTACTATGTGGAATCAGCTGTCACCGGCGTTATTTCCGAAACGATACGACTTTCGAGAAAGAGGCTTACGCCTTTCTTAAAGACTGGCAGCGCTTCTGCTACTACTTTGGTGTTACGGATTTTCATGGGCAGCAGTGATCACATACCATCAGTGAGCTACGTGCTCGTTTGCCCCTAAATAATTCGTATTCTTCCCTTACGTAACAAAATACAGCAACTCCAAAAATCTATTTCAAGTTTGAGTACTGTGAATGAGTAGGCTTTTCCTGGTATATTTAATATATAAAAATACTATTACTACGATTGGACGTAAGATTTAATTAAAGAAATTTTCGTCCCTAACAAATGATTTTGTTGAAACGACGTGTTGGAGTTTGACCCGCTCGGTATTGGCACAAAGTCTGAAGAAAATTACGATTCCTTTGAATTATATCCCTAGGATTAACTGTAGCTTGAATATTTCAGATATTTCAGTAGTCGAAAATTTTATGAATCTTATTCTTATCAAATTTTCGATATAGATTTCTAATTACGTTAGCTTGTAATGTAAACAAACAAAGAAACGATATTTCTACGTAGTTATACATCCTGGACGACCCAGCAAGCCTATATTTCTGCCCACATGATAATTCATAAACATCCACACCTGCAAAAGCACTGAAATATCACAGGATACATAGAACACCAAATACCAGCGTCAATATGGAGCACCGCCAACAAATACGATTGTCATACATTTTGTGCATTACATTTTAAGCTCGATGAAGTGGCAGTCAGTCATCGGTCAAAATATTAAATTGTATCCTTTCGTGTATAATTAAATAGTTTTTAATTTAATTGTATTTTTAAAAAGCTCCTCACACATCGTCCAAATTTGATTATGTATCTTATATTACCGTTTATGGATTATCGATACAATGTGTAAACTGTGTATGCGAAATGTAATTAAACATTTCAAAGAATCGAGCCTAACGCAGGTGACGTCATTGCGATTGCGAATATGTTTGGACGCGGCCGTTGTTGCGGATGACCATCTATAATCGGATGCCTGCACTGAACAACTGAAACACAGCAGCGTTATGCTAGTCTTCTGTAAATACTGGCACAAGAAAGTTACAGGATTGCTTTACCACTCTTAAAATTTCTACACTAAAGAACATAACAATTATATATATAGATTACAGTAACAAAATTAATTTTGAAAAATACGTACGTAAAAGTGCGTACTTGTTTGTATGGTCAAATATGAAACCTTCAATTTCAAAATAGATTTAAATATGGTTATACAATGCGTGCGTGTTACCAGTGATAAATTACGGTAGAGAGACATGGTAATTCTCTGTTCGCCGTATGAGAAAGTTCAGAGTCACACAGCTAGCTATGGACTGGGCCATGCTCGGTGTTGTTCTATGTGATAGAATACGCAGCGTAGAAATACGCAGTTGTACTGTAAGTGGCATAGCTCAAAAGATTAGCTAGCTGAAGGCAATGGGGTGGCAATGTACCTCCTAGAATGGATAAGCGATAAGAAAAGTTCTTGAGTGGCAATCTCGGACTGGCATTTGCACCCACGGCCCCACTGGATAGAGCGACAATGACCTATGCAAGTTTCCTTGAAGTCGATGGATGCAGGTGGTTCAGGATCGTGCTATATGTCAATCTATGGAGGAGGCATCTGTTCACCAATCGACTATGATTAGGCTGTGATGATGATGATGAAAAATAATTATGATTTAAAAAAATTGGTCAAAACACAAATTAATCAATTATTGCAAAGTATACTAATGTTTCTCTAACGACATTTTTCATTATTAACATGAATATTTATGAAGGTTATGTTTTCTCATAAATAACATTTTCGTTTGTTGGATAACTTGACATTTGTAAGCAAAAAGCTTTTGACGGAACATTTTGTTTTGATATTATTTCTCCCGGTTTGAACAGTCAACAAAGTGAAATGAATTCTTTTGTTCTATTATAAATGTTTTGTATGACTCCCTGGTTGATTTCGATCGCATTGCTTCTTCAATCGCGCAGAATATATTAAACTTCTTTGCTGAAATACACAGAAGGCCCACACAGAAGTAGTGTAGCCACGCTACAGTTTATTTGTAGCCGTGGAAGATAGATCGGATCGACAGGAGGCTCACGTCCTTGCAGAATACTAGTGTAAAATAGCAGAATGCTGCATAATTCGTCTGGTGAGTGCAGGGTTCCGGAGATCCTTATTACTGATGACGAGGCCATCCGTCTTAGTCTTTAGGATATCGTATAGGACAGCGTACGATACGATGATTCCTTAATGAGGATGGGAAGAAATCACTAACCATCAAGCGAATGTGCTTTGTCTTCCTCAATACAGTCAAAACTTAACCGTGTTTTTCGATTTATTATGATTAATTTAATTTATAAGTATTTTAACAGATGACTGTAACATAAAATCTAGCTCATTAATATTTTGCAGTCGTGTCAGCAGCAGTTGCAATAACATATCGGAAGCATTGCTCTGGAAATGTTGCTTTTAAAGTGAAAATGCTATGACCGCGATAAGATTTTCAAGAAGTACGCTTACTATGTTATAAGATATCTTCACCAATTATAAGGTGTGGTTATTACTAAGACAATGGCGGATAGAGAATTATTGATATTTCTCAAAAATAATAAGCATTTATTATAAACTTTTTTTAAAAATAACATTTAGAATAACAAACGGGCACACAGTTCACGGCCCAGAATATCTACATTCATCCTTGAAATAATTACATTGTGAGTAACAAACGAGCTAACAGTTCACCTGTTGATAAGTGATTCCTGCGGCCCATAACATCCACATTCATCCTTGAGAAGGAGTCATAATGCAGATGCATTGTCACCTTTGAGGTCTCACATGAAATGCCTCGTCACCAGTTATAAAGGTCTCCGGGTCCCTACACTCATCAGACGAAACATAGCAGCATTATGCTGCTATTTTACGCTGATATTCTGTGAGGGCGTGGTCTTACCCCGGTCGAACTGACCCATTCATTCTACAGCTAGAAATAAACTGCAGTGTAGCTATTTTATTGTCAAAAACTGTATGAGAAAAAAAATGGCAAATGTACATACGAGGTATCGTTAATATGATTTGGTACAACCTGTTTGGTCTAAACTAAAACATCGGGAACGAGAAAGTAGTATTGACGGCCACTTAAACATAATATAATGGTGTGTCCCATATTTACAGTTTGGATCACGTCGTATTAGTTACTAAATACAGCATGCATTTATCACTGTTCCTTTTAGATAAAATAGATGGGAAACGAGCTAGCATCCCACCTGATGGTAAGTGATGACTGCTTTAAACATCCGCAACACCAACGGAGTCGCACGTGTTGGCCTTTAAATCTATTTCTATATCTCTTATTCATGATCTCATCTAATTACTAGTGCTACTAGTTGGAAGAAGAAGTAATACTAAGCTACACCTAATTAGTTTATCTCCAAGCACCTTTTGACTAATCTAGATATCACTTTCAAACAGAATCTTGAAGTCACTACATAAATAGGTCAGACATTGTTTCGTGCAAATATAGACGCTTTGTGAAAAGCTAACATACAAGCTGTCTTTGTTATTTTAATTGAGTTTCCATTCCAGACTTCGATGAAGTTTTGTTCGATATATTTAAGCTTTATCAAGACTAGCACGTTCGAAACTATACCACACCTTGTTTATCTATAATTGTAGCATTGTTGTCTCTTTTTCTCTTTGATCTATTTTATCTATTTTAAGTATCTATTTTACTTGGTTTTGCGCAAAAAAAGTTTCATATTACGTCACATATAGAAACGTTGCATTGGGATTCGACTTTGAAATTTCATTAATCCAAATTAGTTTCGTTATAATATACTTAAATTTCGATCATAGTAATGAATTAATGGTAGTTTGTGTTATGTGTATGTGTTTGTAGATAAAACTATAGATTTACTAGCTGACCTGACAGACGTCGTCCTCTCCAAATTTCAATAAATTTGATCGTTATGTGTAGTGAAAATTATTCATCGTTCGTATTGTGAGAGAATAGTCTTGAGTCATGCAAAAAAGAATTTCCCGATGCAGTTTTTCCCCATTTTGCCAATTTCTCGGGCAACTTTTTCCAATGTTTTTTCTCCGAAAATTTCAAAAAATAAATTAACAAACCGTTCGGCCCCGTCGTTCCTAAGTGATGCGCTTATCAACGAATAGTATTTAATTTAAATTTATATAGATGTAATGTAAAGTTCAGTTTATAAAAGATGTATCAGTCACTCATTTACTCATTTAACAATTTCACGTTAAAACCAGATGCTGCAAATGAAGATTTGTGGCCTCCACAATGATTTCCATAAATCTCGTTTGAATTGAAAATTATGGAGGCTGCATAAATTATTGGTAAAAGAATATATATATATATATATATATATATATATATATATATATATATATATATATATATATATAGATAGTTGTATCTAATTTTGTTATTTCGATATAGTTGAGTTTTTATAATCGATTACATGGGAAGTCTGTGAATCGGTAGCTTGTAACTAGAAAGGATATAGTATGTGTCCAGTATATAAATATCTTTAAATTAATATACTACGGCTAGAAATATACTTGAGAATTCGTCCGTAAGTAAAAGGTCATTATAAACCTCTCTCCAGAAAGAAAAAAGGATCTTTCTAGGTATGCTTGGAATTTTAATAGAATCTATGAATACTGTCTAGACGCTACATAATGAAATGTTAAGTTCGCATAAAATTAACGAATAAAAGGAAGACGGCGAGATTCAAGTCATAACTATAAAACCCATAATAGAGATTACCGCACTATTCTTTCCTTAATCGCTTCTTTATCTCAGTTAGTCGTTTGTTCGATACTTAACATCCCTCAAAGATTGAGAGGTGGTATTGGTATTTTGTAAGAGCGTGGTCCATTCATATCTAACAGGTTGCCAACTTTTTTCCCGATCTTCAAAAGTTTATTTTTCAATAAAACTTAGCAATTTTTTTATCAATATCTCTTCAATATTTTACCCACCGTACAAAGATTTTCATTACCTCGTTGATACACTCGATTTCAGCTGGAAAAATTCATTTCGGGCTCTTAGCCCGAAGGCTTTTTCAGTTTCACTGAATTCAGAGGTGACTGAGCGCTTATGGTGCTCCGTCGAGACCTCTACCAATGGGTACCTAACACAAGGGCTCTCGAGAGGGAGCCTCGGCTTGGACAGACACCCCTGTTAGGCAAGAGCGTCTGACTCGAGGGTTACCGAGAGGGCCAAATCTTGGCTCGGTCGTTGTTTTGTTGCTTCTGATTAAGAATTATCTACATTAATATCACTATTATTATCATTGGCTATCTGTACCATTTCGGAATGTCCATGCATGCTGGAGAAGAAATAGAGCAAGAAATATCAGTGAAGTTTCAATCTGTATTGACTGCGATGCCCTTTCAAACAATCTTAAAAATTATGTCAAAAATAGTTTAACAAACCGTTCCGCCCCGTCGATCCTAAGTGATGCGCTTATCAACGAATAGTATTTAATTTAAATTTATATAGATGTAATGTAAAGTTCAGTTTATAAAGATGTATCAGTCACTCATTTACTCATTCAACAATTTCACGTTAAAACCAGATGCTGCAAATGAAGATTTGTGGCCTCCACTGTGGGTTGCATTATGAAATGATTTCCATAAATCTCGTTTGAATTGAAAATTATGGAGGCTGCATAAATTATTGGTAAAAGAATATATATATATATATATATATATATATATATATATATATATATATAGATAGTTGTATCTAATTTTGTTATTTCGATATAGTTGAGTTTTATAATCGATTACATGGGAAGTCTGTGAATCGGTAGCTTGTAACTAGAAAGGATATAGTATGTGTCCAGTATATAAATATCTTTAAATTAATATTAAATTATTATTTTTGATATAACATGAATAATGTTATTTCAAAACTTTTTCGTATTCGATGACGTCTTACAGATCATGCGAAATTTCTTGCCACGCTACTCTGTGGAAATAGCTGTCGCCAGCGGTATTTCTGAACCTGTACGACTTAGAAACTTCCAAGAAAAGAGCCCACACCTTTCTTAAAGGCCGGCAACGCATTTGCGACACCTCTGGTTCATGGTGGATGTTCATGGGCGGCGGTAATCACTTGCTATCGGGTACTACTAGCTACTTGCTCGTTTGCTACCTTTTCTATAAAAAAAAAACACGTCATGCACTTACCTAATCGGATGTAAAGCATGTGCAGTTGGCAGAGGAAGGTTAAGATGTAGTATAATATACACGGGACATTCATAAAACACACCCAAAATTCAAAACCTACAATTTGTGATACACAAATATTGTTTCATGGCTGCGAATTGAAACCACAACCCACGTTAACTGGTATAAAGTGATAAATCTTGCGATTTGTGGAGGCTTGACATACGAGACTCGAGTAATGAGGTCCACAGGGAGGGGCTGAGCATGAAATCATGAAGCGCAACATTAGTACATAAAATTTCTTTAATTTTTTAATACGTTCTGTAAGAAAAAATAAATAAATAAAGAAGTAAAGTAACAGCTTAGGAGACTTAGTAGATCATTATACCATTCACCAATTCGCAAAGTTTGATTTGATTAGAGCTAATAAATATATATATGAATATGAAGGATAATTTTTTTTTATCCATCATATTCATTTCAACCTTGCTTGAACCAAGTTTCAAATAAAACGATGAAAATTATAGTAAACCTCCTAATATTGAAAGTGTAGGTAAGTAAAATTAAGTTAGCAAAAAGCTCAAGTAAGCATATTTTTTTTAGCACAAAGATCATATGATGGTAAGTGATTCCGGCGGCCCATGACATATTATTACTTATATTATATTATAATGTCACTTTAATTACTAAACTATATAGGTTGTATTGTAAATAATTTTCTCAATGTAAATGGAGCTTTATCATCGAATTAATTCCGTGCTTTTTTCCTGCATTTATGACAGTTTAAACTCGTATATATAGACATTGTTTTACTCTAATAACAATTATTATTTACTTAAATACACCATTGTTAATAACGGATTTTTATAAATTATTATATTGTTTTATGAAATTAATAGAGAGCACACATTTCGGTCGATGGTGAGTGATGACTTTGGCTCTTAAACCAGTACTTATTCAATGTAGATGGATGAAATCATCCAGGAGGATACCATCATCTTCGCACATGTAAGCCACAAGTAGAATATGCTATATAGCTTATGTATTTTTCTAATATAACAGTGGTATATTTATAGGTATATAACAGTGTAATGTTATAGGATATCGGAGTAGTGCGGTTCTAAAACACATCGTTGTTTCTCCTATTGGATGGAAGGATAATTATTCTTTTAGGAATATTTATAGATATATATGTAAATATAATTCTATTTCCAGAACGTTGAAGAACCAAACGGTTCCTCTCAAAGAGTTTTGTTACATAATGTATTAAACCAAGCATAAATAAATCACTCCCCGTGTGCTAGCGTAATTGCAAGATTAAACTAAAAGTTCGCTCTAACGAAGTAACTTAGTATGAAAATCTCACTAATTAGTTACACCAAGGTTTAAAAATACTTATTTTACAATCCTTAAGCGATGCTTATATATTTACGAAGATAGAATTTTGTTTTTTATTGCGATAAGGCTGAAACATGCATTTCACCTGATTAGTTTCTCTGAACAATACCCACATTCGTCATCGATAAGATTTATTAGGAATGCCTCGTCACCATAAATAGAGGTCTCCAAATCCCTACATTCAGAGGTCGAAATACAAAAGCGTTATGCCATGCTTATTGACATAAATGCAACAAGTAATATTGCAGGTTTATATAGACAATTACAAACGGGAACTAAGCTTTTAGGATACTACGCTTTTGCAAAATGGGTCAAACAAGTCTCAATATTTTAGTCGCATTTTGCGACGCACGTGATAGGCCTTCCAAATGGTGCTATTATCCAAAGACATTGTGCAAAGACCCAAGGGAATCATAATATTCATCCGGAAATAACGTATTTTGATCTTTCTCTTATCTAATACAATTCGTACTGGATATAGGTAACCTTTTTTGTAATGTTTCAAGGGTGACAAGTGAGCACACAGCTCACATAGCGGCCCGTATCACCCACATTCATTTTCGATAAGGAATCATAATACAGATATATACGTTGTCACCCCATAATACCATCAGAAGCTAACAGAGGCATTTCATCTTAAACCTCTAGAATGCAACTTAATCTCGGCTCATCCTCGAGGATTGATGAAGTCGTCATGAGCCACATTATTTACTTAACAATAGCATAACTGTGTTTATGTATTTTATTAGTTATTATTTCTATTTCTATAACCAAAATAAGTAAAAAACAGAATGGTGTTAACTGTTAAAGATATATCAAATGTTAAATATATTTATTTATTATTTATTATAAAAAATATATTCTTTATTAAACACATCTACTTCACTATTCCAGTTCTACCTATGATATTTCATATACGATAATGGTTGGTATCAATTACTCAGTCAATTTATAGGGGAAGTGAAAGGGTGTGCCGTGGTAGCTCAACGTTTAAGCTCTTGCTTTTAATTCACGGTAAGCGAACAAAACATGCTCGAACCCCGGTTGCGGCACCAGTGAAATTGTTAATTGTAATTTTAATTGTTGATTGAATCACGTGCTTGGCGATGAAGGAAAACGTGAGGAAACTTGCATGACTAAGAATGAAATAAATATATATATATATATATATATATATATATATATATATATTACGAATACATGTGTCCTCTATGAAGAGCTATGCCCAGCAGTGGGATTTATTAATTATTTTATGAAGTAAATGCTTGTATTTTTTCCCAACTTAAAAACAGAAAATGTTCTTTTACGTCTAAATCATAGTTTGACTAACTTAGATGCATTAATGGAATACGCTTTCTATAGAAAATTTTAAATTTTATTTATTCCAATATTCCTTTGGGCATCCATTTGTCTTTGTTCACCTGGTACCCGAGCTGACATTTACTTTATAACGACAAACTATCGACTCTCACTGAGGTACTCCATTTTATTCAGTGGACAATATACTTAAACTTGTTTAGAGAGACTTATATATCTTATTGAATATAATTGCAATCAAATAAAGTATCAAGCAACTTACTTCAAAATGTTTAATTTAGGGGACGCTAAAATCGGTGTGACGTTGAAATAAAATATTATTAATTGTACAAACTAAAAGTAATAAAAATTATGTAGACATAAGAAGTTTAAATATAAAAAAAAAAACAGTAAATAAATAACGAAAATTCACTTGGCAAATCTACTATTAAAAGATTTTTATGTAATATCAAATAATAGAACGTCAGACGGGCTAGAAATATACTTGAGAATTCGTCCGTAAGTAAAAGGTCATTATAAACCTCTCTCCAGAAAGAAAAAAGGATCTTTCTAGGTATGCTTGGAATTTTAATAGAATCTATGAATACTGTCTAGACGCTACATAATGAAATGTTAAGTTCGCATAAAATTAACGAATAAAAGGAAGACGGCGAGATTCAAGTCATAACTATAAAACCCATAATAGAGATTACCGCACTATTCTTTCCTTAATCGCTTCTTTATCTCAGTTAGTCGTTTGTTCGATACTTAACATCCCTCAAAGATTTAGAGGTGGTATTGGTATTTTGTAAGAGCGTGGTCCATTCATATCTAACAGGTTGCCAACTTTTTTCCCGATTTTCAAAAGTTTATTTTTCAATAAAACTTAGCAATTTTTTTATCAATATCTCTTCAATATTTTACCCACCGTACAAAGATTTTCATTACCTCGTTGATACACTCGATTTCAGCTGGAAAAATTCATTTCGGGCTCTTAGCCCGAAGGCTTTTTCAGTTTCACTGAATTCAGAGGTGACTGAGCGCTTATGGTGCTCCGTCGAGACCTCTACCAATGGGTACCTAACAGAAGGGCTCGCGAGAGGGAGCTCGGCTTGGACAGACACCCCTGTTAGGCAAGAGCGTCTGACTCGAGGGTTACCGAGAGGGCCAAATCTTGGCTCGGTCGTTGTTTTGTTGCTTCTGATTAAGAATTATCTACATTAATATCACTATTATTATCATTGGCTATCTGTACTATTTCGGAATGTCCATGCATGCTGGAGAAGAAATAGAGCAAGAAATATCAGTGAAGTTTCAATCTGTATTGACTGCGATGCCCTTTCAAACAATCTTAAAAATTATGTCAAAAAATAGTTTGTGGATGCACCGTGCCTATAATACGTAGATTGTTTTCATATGTGTGTATAATAATTTTTTATGAAAACTCATAAATTAAATATATAATGATAATAATTTTAATAGACCAGCTAGTTTTATTGGAGCATTCCGAACTAAAATTGGCCACTTACCCAACAAAATAGCAATTATGAAATTCGAAAATTCGATAACTCTCTGGAAACATTTTTAATTTGCAATACTGTCATTTGTTTTATTGATTGTGGAGTCCTTTAGAAAATTGTGTGTATAACGAATGTGTATTTCTGAAAATTAAAGATAAGCTTAGAGGTTTATGATGTACCCTGCCGGTCAAAAGTTTAAGACATAAACATAATAATTATCCATTAATTGTCGTAAAATCCCGTAATTTATAAATAAAAGAAATGCACATCTGCATATTCTATTATCGAATATCTAAAGAAGTCATTCTTTTGTTTACTTTCAAGTTATTGGACAATAGACATCTATAGTTTCTAACACCGACAAACGCTGCGCTACAGCCAGGTGGTAGAGTCGATATAATATTTTTATAATGTCCTCATTAATAATTACTTTGCTTTTGTTACATATTGGTTAATAATTAGGATTATTTAGCTCCTGAAAACACGTGTTTCTGACATATTAATACCCGAGTGTACTAGGGTTTGTTCACAAACAATCTCAATTAGTCTAAACTTGTGGTTTCTACACTGAAGACGTCATAAAATGGGAAAAGCTCATGAAATTAGCAGTGAAGTACGTTCTGCCATCGTTGTTTTACATAATGAAGGCAAATCCGAACGTGAGATTGCTTCAAAACTGTAGTTATCGAAGACTTGTGTTCATGGCACAATAACTCGATACAGGGAGACAGGCAGTTTTCAAGATCGTTCACGCTCGGGAAGGCCGAGAGCTACCACGTCTAGTGAATATAATTTCATTGTTATTACCAGCATGCGAAATGCTTAATAACACCAGAAATCCGCGTTGAAGTAAACAAAACCAGAGTTAAACCTTTATCATTGACTACAGTAAAACGGCAACTGAGAGATCCGAAGTTGTATGGTCACGTTGACGTTCGAAAACCTCTGCTAAGGCCTCAAAACAAGGAAAAACGGATGCATCTTGCCCATCGAGATTAAACCGAAGAAGATTTTGAAAAAGTGCTTTGGACCGATGGATCCAAGTTTTAACTATTCAGTTCAAAACGTAGAATTTACGTTCGACGCAGTGTCCAAGAAAAGATGATTGTGTAGTCCCAACAATCAAGTATGGTGGTGGCTCAATTATGGTCTGGGGTTGCTTCTCTAACCCAGAAACTGGCGGTTTGATTAAAATTGAAGGAATTTTGAAAAACGAACAGTACAAAAACATTTTAGAACAAAATGCCATTTCTTCCGGGTTGCGCTTAATTGGAGATGGATTAATTTTCCAAGAAGATAATGATCCAAAGCATAGCCTAAAATTATTTAGAGGATATTTAGAAGAGAAAGAGGCACAAGGGGTGTTAAAAACATGGTTTGACCTCCTCAGAGCCCGGATCTCAATCCCATTGAACTTTTGTGCTTGATAGGAACGTCCGTAATCGTGGCCCATCCTCGCGAGAAGGAATGTGGAATGTTTTATGCGAAATTTGGAACAATATATCACAAGACACCATTAACAAATTGATTGCCTGGCGTATTTTATATATTAAGTATTTATATTGTATGCCGAGACTTGCGAAAAAAGTCATACAATGTAAAGGAGAATTTTTTGATTATAAATCAGTTTCGCTAACTAAAGCCTTTTTTTGCATGGACTGTATTGTATTCCTTTACGCTTTTAAAGTATATTGTTTTTCAATCAATGTTCTATTAGATGATTTAACACGTTAATTAAACATTTAATATTTTATTGGAGTTTCTTGTCCTACTTTAATTAAGGTGGTCTTAAACTTTTGGCCTGCAGTTACAAGCCCGGAAGCGGCGCTAAATGCATCCACGAATACACTGAAGACATCTCTACAGAAGATTGGATCCCCTGGTTCAAACAATGGTTCCAATGAATGTAAAAATATGTAAATAGTGTGGGCATATAGGTACTTCGAAAAACAATAAATGTATTACCAATGAAATTGCCATTCTTCAGTATTGGCCATTTCAAACCAAAAAAAAGTTATGATTGGCTGTGAATTCTAAATTCATATTAATTTTAAAAACATGACATTCTTTTTACGAAGTCAGTGTTTTGTTTATTAATTAGCTTTGTATTTTCATTACGTTTGAACATTTTTCGTGATAATGGATACTTTAACAATTCGTGTATTTATGGAATATGAGTTCCGTCCTGGCATCAACGGGGCTCAAACGGCACATCAACAATGTTAACGGAGAGAACTTTACAAACGAACGCACAGCCCGTTATTGGTTTCCCCGGTTCCGTTCTGGAAATTTTGATTTGAAAAATGAACCTCGTGGTCGTCCGGACACTTTGGTCAACAATAATGACTTAAAGGCGATTGTGGAAGCTGATGATACTCAATCTACAGCCGAGGTAAAAGTGGATTATGTTCGACAATCGAAAGCGCTCAGCAAGTTGGTTAGATCCTGCTTCAGCACCAAAGCAATGCCCTAAACGATAAATGACCTCTAGAAAGTTAATGGTCACTGTTTGGTGGTCTAGTGACGGCATGAGCATTACTGCAGATGTGTACTGTGAAGAACTGAAGACAATGATGGAGAATCTCACACATCTGCAACCAGCTTTGGTCAATCGGTCGTCCCCGCTGCTCCTACACCACAACGCGCGACCCCATACTGCACAACAGACAGTCTCCAAGCTGCAATAGTTGGGGTTGGAAGCTCTCCCTCTTCCACCATTCTCACCAGACCTTGCACCCACCGACCACTACTTTTCAAAATTTGGACAACTTTTTGTCGGGAAAAAAATTCGATTCCCGAGAGGCAGTACAAAATGCCTTTGAAGAGTTTGTTGCCTCCCGTCCAGCTAAATTTTATAAGAAGGGCATCAATAAACTACCACTGCGTGGGCAAAGATGCATCGATTACATTGGTGATTACTTTGAATAACAGAAATAAAAAAGTTTGAAAAAAAATTACTTTAACTTATTTTATTCAAAACAGCAAAAGGCATAGACCTATTATCATAATATAATATTTGGTCCTTCAATTTCGGAAAGTTTTAGTATGACCTAGGTATAATAGGTTGCTTTTAAATCACGGTACGCACGAAAACCCAATTAGATCTCAGTGCCAGCAGCAAGTGTTGATTTATCACGTACTCAGTGGTGAAAGAATGATGAACCTGCATGTCTAAGCAATAAATAAAAATATTTCGAAGATATGTGAAGACATTAGTTAGCTGTGTGGTGGATTATGCTCTAACACTCCCTAGGGAGAAAAGCTATACCTAGCAATGGGAGTTATATATATAGGCTGTAACTTTAGTGATGTAACATTGGTTTATAGTGTGAAACAATATAAGTTTCTATGGGATCTATACTTCATCCCGAAAGTCAAAGGAGAATAAATTTTCCATTCAAGGAAGCCGAATCAAAGCCCACGGTGGAACCAACTTGATTCAATTAAGGCTACTCTAATACCTTTAGGATCTGGTCGCAGTGACGGTTAAGTAAAGAGAAAGTTTATGAATATTATTTCACATTAAGTGTATTCTAATGGTAAATTCAAAGAGATAGGACAACGCTTTGTGTTATGTGGCCTAAAACAGTTAAGCGCTTATGGAAACTGAAGTCTATCTAGTAAATAGTAGTAGTAAGGAAGACCAAAAGACGGATATTTCGCCATCCTTTGCCGTTTGGAATATTTAGAGTACTAAGTATCGAGATATTCAGGGAAGATAATGCGTTTTGGAATTAAGTCCGCTTACTTATTCAAAGTTGTGTAACTTATAAATATATAAATACTTTTTTTATCGAGACTAATTACAGAGAGAGAGAGAGAGCGGAGCATCTACTACCCTTAAGGGCTGCAGGTACTGTCTCGGGGTTGTCCCCTCTGCCTGGGCATTAACTCAAGGTATTATGCCCTTGAGCCCCTGGTCCTTTGTCTACCGCTCGAGGACAGCTAGATTAAGGTGCGTCATACTTATGTATGTACATACTTCACATCATAGTGTGACGACGCTGGCGACTCCGAGTCAACCTCGTCAAATATGCTGGGGCTAATTCTGAATTAGTATGCGAGATGTCTATGTTGTCAATATTTCACATATAACCTGCTATCCAGTGGTCGGGCGTGCAATGGCTCCAAATTATTCAGGTCGAACTACCTGATCGACCTGGGAGTCCATACGCAACGATTTATCTATCTGGAATCCAAGATAGGTGATGGTTGACTTCCATTCCACACCCTGACTTTGCAGCTGGACGGGGTATGAAAAGTTCCGTTTAGTGATAACGGTGCATATCTTATGCGTTACTTTTTTTTCATAAAAACCTAATTCGGTCTATTTGCGTACATTTGAAAAAAGTTACTATATCGGTCCAGCCATTCGCAAGTGATGCACTAACCAAAAAACAATTTTTATTTATATAAATATTATCGTTTCATATGCATACATAAAATACATTTTACGTTTAATAGTTACTTTGTATCAATATCTTTAGAAACGCTACGTGTATTAGAAGTTATTTGTCTTAAATTAGATTATTTATATATATATATATATATATATATATATATATATATATATATATATATATATATATATATATATATATATATATATTAATATATATATATATGTATATATATAAATATATATATATATTTACTTTTAGATATGTTTGTATTTATAACATGTATAATTTTTGTTTTATAGTTTATGTAAATGTATATAAATATCTATTATTTTACTTAGTATTATAAATTCCTAAGATAATATATATAATACATAATGATATAAATATATAATTGTATAAGCATTTAGATGTACTGTATGTCTCTTTTTTTTTTATTATTATTCTTCTGTCCCTACCTTGATTTGTCTGAACCCTCGCAAGGTTGACTGGTAGATAATACCTTAGGCATTAAGCCCGCCTTTGTGCATATGTTAGTTGTACAAAAGTTTATAAATAAATAAATAATATTACTAACTTTCCGTTATAAGTAATAAAGTACAGTAAATTACTCTAGCCTAAAGGTTTAGGGTACGGCCTGTGAACAGCACAAGGATTTAAGCTTTCCTCGAGTGGTTAAAGGCAAAGTCGGTTTCGCTATTATCATTACTAGCATTCTTTGTAAAGGAAAACTTAAGTTTAAAATACTACTTAATATTTTCCAAATTAAATTCCTTTAAAATATTGAAACATTCGACTTTATCAGTCTTTTTGAATCTTCTTTACACGATGTCACATCTATTTTCTTACACACTTGCCCAACGACCGATTGAATTGAATTTCATGTAGTTATCTCTCGTTTCCGTTGTCAAACAGGCGGAAACGCTTATCCGACTAAATTTTGCGCACAACCCCTCGTCACATTCTCCTTTACGATATTACCCGCCCGGAACTGCTTCGGCAAACCTAGGTGCGTCAAATGCATAGGTGATCATAGTACTATCGGTTCTCCCAGACCAAGGGTAAAGCCAAGCCTCGTTCTGGCCACCTTTGTCCTTAGTTACAGAGAACAAATACTCCCACATGTTCCCGTGTGTTCCCATGTGTTTGGGGCACACACAGCTAATTACAATGGCTTTTAAACCAAAATGGGCAGTGATCAAACCCTCACCCGCACCAGCTCTCAAGCTAGTCCGCCAGTTACGCCCAACGTATCAAACCCTCTTCGTACCCGACTCTGTTTCTCAAGCGCCATTTGGGGCTGGACGGATCTGCGGGTCAAACGGCAAGGGAAAGCGACCTGGAACTGGTGTATAAATTCGCGATATAAGACAGACCTCTCCCATAAACTTCTCAACATATATAAATTATACATATATATATATGTACACATATATATATATATATATATATATATATATATATATATATATATATATATATATATATGTTTAATTTATATATGTATATGTGTATGTATTTTTATTTGCTTATATTAGTTATTTTTAGTATTTTTTTTTCTTCTTTTATTAATTAGTTTATTGCTTATCTCACCACACCTGGGGTTGATTGGTAGAGAATACCTTTGGCATTAAGTACGCCCTTTGTGAATTTTTCTTTGTCGGTATGACTCTTGACAGAGAGGTCGTGGTCACCACTACAGGTGTTGGTGGCAAGCTTCAAAACAAGCCGCCACTCTTCTCTGATGGCCGCCTTCCTCGTGCATTTATGTAGTGATGATGAGCGATTTCCTAATCACTACATGAACCTCAACCTTTCCCTGAACCACATGTACCTTAATAGCCACCTCTCCTCGGCGGCATACCAATACGAATGACGAAAGGTGAGTAAGAAGTATAGACTCGTTGGTACGGAATTCAGTCCACGATACTCTGAGCATTTTCCTCCAGCACCACATCTCTAGGGCGTCTTCTATCTTCTTCTTCTCTACTTCCCTCAGGGTCAAATTACAAATTTCTGTTTTACTCGCCACTTTAAAGCCAGGCTTACAACTGAATCAGTATTTGAGCAGGCATAATAAAATAAGCAAAGGGAACGTAGTCGTAAATGTCCAAAGTTTCGTAAGTTTCCATAAAAAAATGCATTGTAATCGTACGGGTTGAGAAACAATTTTGAGAAGACAACTGGATAAAGATGACTTTAAATGATATGTCACACGGCTCTCTGTGTGGCTTATATACTTTAATATCCAGAGGGATATTAAAGTCTACAAGATAAAGAAAAACTTTTGTTGTACAACTTTTTCTTTGTATCCATACTTTTATCTTAATGTTATTTTATTTTATTTTACGTCTGCGCATGCTTTGATTAACATATCACTTATATAATAATCTAAATACATAAATTTTTATCAAATACTATTTAGATAAGACTGTTTTAAAAAAACTTTTTCTAAAACAGTTTTCTGTAATTTATTTCTACTAGTTGTATCTATTCCGAATATTTAGCATTATTAACAATAGCAAAAATAATCCATACAAACGAATCGATTGCTGCCGTATCCGCGCTATTTAATCACTTTGTGCTGCAGCACAATTTCAAAGTTCAAAGCGTACGGCCGCCGTTAAGGGCCTTTAAACATTCGATCCATTAAGCAGAAACATTGAGTACAGATATCACCGGATTAATTACTCTCAAGTGGTTTTTATTAAACAAGAATAAATCATAATTTGAATCAGCTAAGCTAATATCATGACGATCCGTAGAAGCTCATCTAGATTCTGTTGCTATTGACGCTGTTAGCCTATGCGGCTCTCACAGCTTGTTTGGACACAGGCCCACGGAACTGAGGGGTTCGTAAGCTGGCTAGAGAGTTTAGTTCTGTTACTTACACAATGAAATTAATCGGAAGCTGTGGGTGGTGAGAAACGCCCTGACTCGCGGGTGTATCTAGGGTACGCGGTGTCGCGAAGATTACGCCGTGCTCGAAGGTGAGGGCGACATGCGATGTCGGAGGTACACTTCTGGGGGATGGTCCGGGGTCCGTTGAGGACGGACTGGAACTCGGCTCCCATATGAAATCGGGGTCGTCGAGGAAATTGCCGGATTTGATACCGGCTCGTAGGTTGCGGTGTTTACCACTAGGTGGTTAGAGTGCGAAAGTGCTTTCGCGAAGAAGCGCTGCGAGAGATAATGAAAATATTCCGGAATAGTGACGAGTTGTAAGTCACTGTGCATTTCGATGTCGTGCTGGTATGGTTCTGATCTGGTCGCTATACGGGTGAAACGGTTTTGGAAAGTCTGTAGGTTATTTAATTTATTCGTGGCTACATAGGCGAAGACGACGCTGGCATAGGCTATAATTTGTCTTATACAGGACGTGTATAAATGAAGTCTACATCTTAGGGACATTTTACTTCTACTTTTAAATCACGGGACGCGAGCGAACCGATAGCTCGATACCCAATATCGACACCAAAGTAAATATAATTAGGACGTCTGCATATGCACAGAGATATGCAGAATAACGGTAATTCATCATATATTTTTTTAGAAGGTAAGTTTCGTTATAAAGCTTAATCAATCATTATTTATTATAGTAAAATTTGGCGTATTTAATCAAAATTACTGTATATTCTATTCGAATTTTTTTTATTCGGACTAATGGCCACTGTTAGCCCGAGGGCTTTTACAGTTTCACCGGGTTGAAAGGTGACCGATCGCGATCAGCCGAGACTTTTATTAGTGGATAACCAGCACAAGACATGGACCGTTGCCCTGTAGCGCGAAAGCGACTGACTCGAGAGTGGCCGAGAGGGCTGAACTTTCGACTCGGTCAGTTGCTTATGACTACGAATTATCTAAATTAATTTTTTATTATTAACTATCTGTATCACCACTTCGGAATGTGTGGGCGCTGGAGAAGAAGTGGCGCAAGAAACTCCAGCGACGCTTCTATCTGTGTTGATTTGAATTTGTTCCAATTTACATTGATACCTTCGAGCAATTACCAAAACCTAACATTCGACACAAACAAAGTATCAGGATGAAAAAGCGTCACCCCCCCTGAAGACTGAGAAGTTTGTCTATGGAATGAAGCCTTAGTACAACAACAATATTTTACGTATTTTTTTCATTAAAATGGTCGAATTGTAAAATTAGTGTTAGCTTTATTCCATTGATAAAATCTTATATACAGCAGTGAACTTTTAAACGCAAACACGCCAAAAGTTAAATATTGGCTTGACCTAAATGTGTAAAGAGGCCGAAGTGTGGGCACATAAAGAGGCGGGAATGTGTGAATTTAAATCAAAGTTATTACCGACATTAGCCGCGGGTAACCATAGACGATTTCAATGCATTACAAGAGATTGTAAAGTTATGTGATGCCGTTACATGTATGGGTCTCACTGCTATTAATAAGCGACACCAGCGAATAACACTAGGCTAATATGTGTTTCCTTGTATGCATTTCACTGTTGACCTCTGGATAACCTCTATAGATTTGCGCCTTTAAAAAGACATTTTTACACCTGAGAATATCGGAAGAGAAAATGTGATATGACTTCTTTATTAATAAAGATTATTTATTGAAATTTTCAGTTAAATTTGGATAATGCACACAATATCATTGTGTATTTTTTTTTAATTGTTTTTTTTTAATTTAGCCCAAGGTAGCAGTGTGTATACATCATTTCATTAAAAGCCGCAAAAATTATATACTATATTACGTATATGTATATTTTTTTATAATTTTATGAACTACTTAGCCACAAGTTTTATTCCTAAATTACCATTTTCCCTACGTATCAATCCGGATTTCATTATTTTATAAATTACTGAATAAATAATGTCAATAATGGTACCAATTTAAAGCTGACGTCTGAAGTTTATTATGAATGAATATTTTATAAATGATTGTTACAAATGAGTAACTTATCTTTAAAAAAAATACGTTATAAATATATCTATACGTATCTATACGTGCTTATAGATTGAGTTGTTTTGGGCTATGAGATTAGATGAAGATGCTGATAATGTCTGGTTAATTACCACGGCGATATTTTCAAGTTATTGCCAGATTACATCAACGGGGCAGAATATTTTATAGTGCCGTAAGCGTTTGCGCACACACAGAGGGAGTGTCTCACGTCGTCCCCTTTACTAATCCGCAAAATAAAAATAAAAAATATGAAATGCATGCGCAATAACGATAATAAGGATGCACAACCACCATGAACAACAATTTGTTATGAATAAATATTGTTCCTCAGCTGGTAATCGAAACCATGACCCGCGATGCAGCAGCCAGGTACTCTATGATGTCAGCTACACTGTAACTTATTTCTAGCTGCAGTATAAATGGGTTAAACAAACAACAGCGTTATTTAGCATAACGCACTTCGGACTAACGGACGCATTCATAACTCATCTCACCACGATATTCACCAATGACACAGCATGTGCGTCTTGATTTCTTGAGGTGCGTGGATTTAGGTGATTATGGGTTACAGTAATTAATTATCATAGGATGAATTGTGCTCCCTTTTGGTAGTCCTAAAATTAAAAAAAAATCAAATTATTAATTTTATGGTCTAAGTATTATTATTAGTAGCACTGCATCTATAAGTGCTGGTCTTAGTGTTCATGTATTCAAATGAACTGGGAAAAGGGATGACGAATAACTGTCACTGTAGTGTATATTGCGTGCATATGACCGCGTACTGTATTGGTTAGATTAACTGGCTGTTTCGCAGGTCCTGGGTGTATATTTGTACATAATTTTTTTTTTTTCGGGATCAGGGTTCCCCGTGTTCCTGACACTTCATCTGAACCTTCCTACGATATTTTTGTGAATACAATACATCGGAATAGGGAAGGGGACAGCGACGGGAGACGACGACGAGTGCCTCTGTGTTTATGCATATGCTTACGACACAATAAAATATTCTGCCCAGTGATATCATCTAGTAATAGCTAGAAGATCGTTGAAATCGATCAGGAGGACAGCATCATCAAATCTAGCGTTGTCGATGTCATCTGATATCAACCAAGTGTCAGCGTTGATGAAATAGAATACACGATAAAAAAAATAATCGGTTTATTCCAATACTACAAGCTTATTGCCAACACCGATTTTTAATTTAAAAAGACTATCCATTACACTCGGTAATTACTTGAATTTTCATACACTAGTGAAAACTTTAAGCCGGCAATTTCACCACCGCTCGGCGTGCGATAAATTTTGTTCGGATAATAAATTATTTTCGAGGAAAAAATGTGGTCGAAAAGTATTTATATGTATATAAGCAATTTATACTGTTGTACGTCGGTTTTGGTGAATTACATTTCTATTTTGTTTTGTCGGGTAAAGTGTATCTTGCTTATAATCACTTTTAATAAGAAACACTAAGCTTAGAGCTAGTACTTGTTAGATAACTTCTTAAGCAGAAGGTCATCTTCAGAAATTATCTAGGTTGTTTTCGGTGGGACGGAAATTTTCAAAAAATGCCATCGGGGGAGAAAGGGTATACTATTTAAACAACTTCTTAAGCAGAAGGTCATCTTCAGAAATTATCTAGGTTGTTTTCGGTGGGAGGGAAATTTTCAAAAAATGCCATTGGGGGAGAAAGGGTAGGGAAGGATTTCTAACCGCTAAAATTCCTTGATGACTGGCGACAGTACGTCGAGGTGGAGCTCTGTGATCTTCTGCTCAACGCACCGGTGCCCCTTAATACTGAGCTTGGTCACCTTGCTGGGGATTCAACGACTAACCTTCCCGGTGATAGCCACTGTAATATGGTGACATGCGACGATATCGGATTGTTGTCTTTTAGGGATTCACTTTAGTGGATTTTTTGTCACTTTATAGTAAGAATATATAATGTTGAATTTAGGATAACTTACCACAGTCTCCACAGGAAGTGGGGATGTTAGTGTCCGAAATATCAGACCTTTCAATTATTGACATTGACCGTTTTATTAAAATATTTTCATAAATATTATATGCTTCAAAAATGTTTCTGTAATTACTACGGAAAAATAATTGTGATTTTCCTTTAGTCAACTGTGCTGTAGTCAGAGTAAGCGTTACATACCTAGTTAGTTATAACTCATCTACACTCTTCAGGTGCTTCAGATAGGAATGTGTTTCTTATTCTGTTTTTATTAAGGACATATTATAGTAACGTAACCGTCACAAATGCACCCACTCATTTCGCTTTCCTATTCCACTGTAATGTACGTATAATACAGTTCAAAGGAGGTTCAGATGTTGTGTGAAGGAAATGGTATATACAACATACCAGAACCAAAAAACAAAAAAAATTGATTCGCAAATATTGTTCCACAGTTGGGAATTCAACCAAGGAACCGGCATTTAGGTATTTTAATCACAACATTACACTTTATACGAATAAAGTTAATATATAAAAGGATTATGCAGCGGTGGTATGTGTCATACTATGTATTAGCGAGGTCTAGCGGTACTGACTAAGAGAAAACTGTTTATAGCTCCTATAAGCTTCATATTTGTTTTAATTATTTTATCGTCGCATATTGCAACAAAGTTTTGATTGTATGAGACACCACTACACAATATAAGTTAAGGGATAATGGTATTGATCAACCGTAGCGATATAATTTTGTTGTCGGCTATAGCAACAAAGTTCATAATGTGAGTTATATCATAAACATAAGTTACAGACATGATTGTCATCAAACACAGCAATATAATATTGTTGTCGGCTATAGCAACAAAGTTCTGAATGAGAGTTATATCATAAATATAAGTTACAGACATTATTGTCATCAAACACAGCAATATAATTTTGTTGTCGGCTATAGCAACAAAGTTCTGAATGTGAGTTATATCATAAACATAAGTTACAGACATGATTGTCATCAAACACAGCAATATAATTTTGTTGTCGGCTATAGCAACAAAGTTCTGAATGAGAGTTATATCATAAACATAAGTTACAGACATGATTGTCATCAAACACAGCAATATAATTTTGTTGTCGGCTATAGCAACAAAGTTTTGAATGAGAGTTATATCATAAACATAAGTTACACACATGATTGTCATCAAACACAGCAATATAATTTTGCTGTCGGCTATAGCAACAAAGTTCTGAATGAGAGTTATATCATAAACATAAGTTACAGACATGATTGTCATCAAACACAGCAATATAATATTGTTGTCGGCTATAGCAACAAAGTTCTGAATGAGAGTTATATCATAAACATAAGTTACAGACATGATTGTCATCAAACACAGCAATATAATATTGTTGTCGGCTATAGCAACAAAGTTTTGAATGAGAGTTATATCATAAATATAAGTTACAGACATGGTTGTCATCAAACACAGCAATATAATTTTGTTGTCGGCTATAGCAACAAAGTTCTGAATGTGAGTTATATCATAAACATAAGTTACAGACATGATTGTCATCAAACACAGCAATATAATTTTGTTGTCGGCTATAGCAACAAAGTTCTGAATGAGAGTTATATCATAAATATAAGTTACAGACATGATTGTCATCAAACACAGCAATATAATTTTGTTGTCGGCTATAGCAACAAAGTTTTGAATGAGAGTTATATTATAAACATAAGTTACAGACATGATTGTCATCAAACACAGCAATATAATTTTGCTGTCTGCTATAGCAACAAAGTTCTGAATGAGAGTTATATCATAAACATAAGTTACAGACATGATTGTCATCAAACACAGCAATATAATATTGTTGTCGGCTATAGCAACAAAGTTTTGAATGAGAGTTATATCATAAATATAAGTTACAGACATGGTTGTCATCAAACACAGCCATATAATTTTGCTGTCGGCTATAGCAACAAAGTTCTGAATGAGAGTTATATCATAAATATAAGTTACAGACATGATTGTCATCAAACACAGCAATATAATTTTGTTGTTGGCTATTGGAAAGAAGTGTGTGACTAATTTCCTTAAGTCACGGTTCCAGGTTATGGGTACTATGACAATCATCTAACATATAAGTCAACTTACGACATTAAGCTCACCCCTTGTACTTCTTTCTGAAGCTGTAAAAAATTATAAATTTTAAATAATTAAATATATTATGATATATTAAATAGGAGGGTATTTCAAAAGAACTTTTTTATAATATTGTGACAAACACAGTTCATCTGATGTCTAGTGATTCCTGCGGCCCATGATATCTACATTAATCCTTGACAAGGAATCATAATGTCACCCTTGTGGACTGAGATGGAATTCCTCGTCACCAATAATAAGGGTCTCCGAATCTCCACACTCATGTGAAGTCATGAGTAATTATACTCTGGTATTCTTTCAGAGTGTGGTCCTTTTCCGGCTAGAAAACTACGGTGTGCATCTACCGCTGCTTAAGTCCTAGAAGACTGTGTAATGTAAACTCCTTCATTTGAATATTTAAGTAAGATATTGAAATGTAAAATCCTTTAGGTTCTTGTTTATATATGACATCAGACTCGGGCCAATTTTCGAATTGTATTTCTGTCTTTGGTAACAAGGTTAGTTGCCTTGGAAAAGCATTTCAGAGCGTTGTAATAGAAATTCGAACAGAATATAATTTAGCAATTTGCTTTTGTCATGGGCCTTAATTTTCGTTTTCATCGTGGATTTTTATTTATCTTCACTTTCAGTAAATTTATAGTACTATTGTACTCTAAAAATATAACATAGCTACATATATGGCATTACTTGTTGCCAAAAAATACAAACTATCTAATTTTTACTATATCCGGTTTAATAGCTTTTCAGTTCAAGATAAATAATAGCAAATACATACGATCGAACTTACTTTTACTATATCCGATCTAATAGCTTTCCGGTTCCAGATAAACAATAGGAAATTCATATGTTTTAATTTATACTATATCCGGTTTAATAGCTTTCCGTTTCTAGATAAATATTAGCAAATACATACTATATAATTTTATTATATCTGGCATATTAGCTTGCTGGCTTTGTTATTAGTCGCTGGTAACTTACTATTATATCTGCCGGAAAATAATTTATATTTCATAATTTAGCTAGGAACAGATTCCTTAGTAATGTGGTACTGGATGTTTGCAGTAGTAAAAATAAACTTATTAATATTTCAACTATGTTATACTAGTAATCGAATTGATATCCAAGCCTGGAATAGTTTATGCGGGGGCTTAAACAAATGTCGCATTATTTACAGCGCTTCTATAATGGGATGCGGGTTGCAGGTTATTTCGGTATATACTTGGTGACGACCTTTCCTATCTCTTTGTACTATTATTTGTGAAACGTACATCTACGTGAGTTAAGGAGGGTTTCTTTGGCCAACTATATAGTTGGGCAAAAAAAAACCCTGTGATTATATAGTCACAGGTCGTAGGTTAAATTTTAATTGAAAATCATATTTGTATAATATAGATTAATCACATTTTAAGAATTAATAATTCTCATACTAATAATTTAATGAAAAGCAAACCGTACTTTGTAAAAGAACGAATAGCGAGGTCGTATTCAACTGGATTATTAGTGTATTATACAATGGTGAGCAAAAAAAAACGATTCAAACGAAATCATGCACGAAAGTCTTTGAAAAAATAACTGACCCCTGAATTAAAATTTTCTTTTTGAAATATTATTGCTGTAAATTTTGGCTTCTAAATAATGTAAGCAAATGTATTTTCTAACTTTGCTCATCAGTATTTTTGCACCTGTTTACAATAGTTAATTATGACTATATATATGACGCTTTGGTCATTTACCTGACCTACCCTTATCAGTTAGTTGTCGAACGTCAAGCTATATACTTATCCCCTTTTTATTTAACACAAAAATTTCATGAAAATGGACACATCTATAGAAGAAGTGACTCAAGTGGTTGCCTTATCGGAACAAGGCCAGAGTTAGCGTGAGTGCCTCGTGTGTTAAACATGAGCCAGTCTGCTGTATCCAGAGCTCACTGACGATACCAGGGGAGCTTTAACCGAAGAAGCGGATTCGGCAGAAGAAGGTGCACATCAGAGAGGAATGACCGATTCATCGTCAGTATTTCGCTCAGAAATCAGGCCTTCTCTGGCGTTCAAGTCGATCAGATGCTCAGAGAAACGCGAGGAGTGGCTGTTAGCGGCTGTCTAGTCAAATGAAGACTAAAGGCGGCTAACCTGACTCCAAAACACCAGCTACTGGCCATAAGTTGACCTCAGCTCGTCGAGCAGCCCGACTACATTTTGCCAGAGAATACATGAACTGACCGACGAACAACTACTTATTGAATTGTCTTTTATCATTTAATTTATGATGGTTTTGTCTTTCTTTTTGTCTGTATTTTCTTTAGAGTAAATGTTTTCTTATTTATGAGTTTAAGAAGATGAGTTTTATATACATATTATATTTATATCATATTATAGGAAAACAATTTATTTATACGTATTTTATCTTATTTTATAGCTACACCCTTCAAATTATTTATTTAATTATTTTTAATCTACTATCAAAAATTCAAGGGGAGCAGATTTTACAAGAATTTTTTACCGCAAGCGTACGGCGTGATTCAATTTTTTTGCTGACGAGTGTCACTGAATATATAACTTAGCGTTTTTTCCCGTTTTCTGTTATTTGTTATTGTGAGTCCGTATTGTTTTTGTTATACATACTGTGTTAATTTTTTGTTAATGTTGGTGATACGAAAAATGCCTAAAGCAAGATTTGTTTTAATACACTATCATTCGCGTGTATTAGTGACCAGAATTCCCGTTTACTTCTAGAAGGAGAGTGTTCTTTCACTCCGTTGGACTGAGCTCGTGAAATAAAAATTTGTGACATTATGATATAGTATAACTCCGAGTATAGTGTCTGCTTTTAGTTATTTTTACTTAAGTAAACGTCTATTAAAGTCGTAGAGATTTAATATTTAAATACTAAAAATATGCAAGAACATTTTTTATAGATGTAACTTTTGTTTTACAACTTTAAGTTTAACTTTATATTTTTAGTAAAAATATAAATAAAGTTTGGTATGATACCACCCGATACTTTTTTTTAATGAACTAATAATGCATATAAGTAATAAGAATATTTTATATTTCCTCACTTCTTTCATTTCTGATATTAATGTAAGGTTTTGCAGATTTAGCATTTAGGGAATTAACTATAATAAGGGCAACTCTAAAGAATGGGTGGTGAGAAATCATCATTTTGGTGAATACTGGACTCGGGGAATAATACATATATTTTCAAACAAAAGTTGTTTGCGTATATGATAAATATGTTGCACATGTAATAAATGATATAAGGAGAACTTAACAGCACTTGTAAACAAGAAATAAATTTCCAACTCAGTAGTTGATATCTTGACACAGCAATAACTCTTGGCTTCGGCGATGATCGCCAAACGATATTTCTGGTAACGTGGGTTTGAATTTTGTCGGGCCTCTTTCACTCAGTCTATTAGGTGAATATTTTTTAGGGATATATCATGGTAGTTTTTTTTGTAGAATACCCTACGGATAGTCAAGTCAGTTGGATTAAATTCAAGCACTAGAACGCGAGTTCAATGTTAATAAATATTCATTTCTAGTGACTACTGAAAACTTCATAGTAGCTCTAACACAGCAATGCGAACCAATGTTATATACGACATAGTGATTTGGGTGCGATGTTAATAAAGGAAATGAAGCAATTTTTTAGTGTACATTTGATGTTCATATATTTGCTGTGTATGACTGCAATTGACCAGTATTCACTGTTAATAAACAAACTTCGCTCACATATTGCATGTTTAAGTTGTTTTGAATAATAATAAAATTTTTCATAAACAAAATATAAAAGTGCAATATAAGCGGTATAAATAATTTTAAACTTGGTGGACTGAGAAACAAGGCGTGATTAGTAAAGGCGACAAAGCTTTGGCATTTTATATTCTGCAACAATGGTATATAATAAAAAAATAATAACTGCATTATTAAACAAATACGTAATAACTTTTTGAAAATAGCGTTTTAAGCTGAAAGTATTAAGATCTATTTTTTATCCCAAGACAAGATTCTATGACGATACATGTTATGGACATAAAATAGGTAGGTAGATTTAAAAAGGTTCACCATTCCTGCTTTAACAATTGCATCAATTGCTTCATCAATCTATAAAATATTGTACACATGTATAATAACGTGTGAAAATCTTTATCACCCTTTACTTCGCCACAGTTGAATGCAATCAATTGTTAATTGTGTATTCAGGTAAATTATAGACATATCGTAGAAGGATAGTGAAAGATAATTGTCCTCGCATGACAAGTGTGAGGTCTCTAATAGCATGGTGAGAATAGTGTAAGATTGTTTCAAACTCCATCAGTGGTAATTATGTATTTCCGTTTTGAACATAATTGTGGTGGTATGAAGTATAATTTTACTACCTTTTATCAAATTAACATAGTACATTATAGTAATGTAGACTGTTATGGATAGAGAGCTGTAAGAAAAACTTTTATTTTAACTTTTAATTTTTTTTAGTAAAGATTATCGCATTTTAAGAAATGACTGACTAAATCACGATTGTTCTCCTGTCGTCCGCTGAAGAGTTCCGTTGTTTAAGTCATATTAGACTATTTATGTGCATGCGCTGTTGGTTCATGCATGGTCAGTGTCATTTCTTGACCGGGTCCGAAAAGCTTGAGGTCGCAAAGAATCATCCTCTTAGACCAGCCAGTGTTGATAACGACCTGAAGAAAAAAACCTAGAGGTTTTACCATGGAGATAGATAAGCTGCTTACCTAATATCTAGTAGCGTATTCAAGCCCAAGGTCACTTGTTTGAGCCAATATATTACGTAACATGAGGCGTGTGTATAAATGTAAGGCGAAACCAAGTATTGTTCCCACATTTCTTTCTTCAAAGAATGCTTCGTCCTCCTAGTAAGCTTCTTGACGACATTGTATGATTTGTTATTTTCCGTCAATATGTGTAAGTTTGGGGCACTCCTTGCTTCTCACATGGTTAGCTTTATACCTCAAGCTATAGTTCAAGAGTATCGAGTGCACAGAGAAATAGAAAATGTTTGAGAAGGGCTCAAACATTTTTTATTTCTCTGTGAATCCAATTCTGAAGTACACGCTCACCATTGATGAAAGTCATCTTATTTACACGGGCAATTTTTTTCTATATATTCCCTTTTTTCTATATAATATAATCCGGGCTATAAACTATTCGCTTGTCAAATTTTGCCTTCTCCAGCGCCCACGCATTCCGAAGTGGTGGTACAGGTAGTTAATAATAATAGCGATATTAATTTAGATAATCCTCTGTCAGAAGCAACTGACCGAGCCCGTCATGGCAAATCTTCTTAGAGGTATCGGTTTGAATTAAAAAGTAAAGTTAATACTTACTTCTTCTCCAGCGCCCACGCATTCCAAAGAAGTGGTATAGATAGCTAATAATAATAGCGATATTAATTATTATATATTAAAGATAATTAATTGTCCAGAAGCAACTGACTGAGGTTCAGCCCTCTCGGGCACCCTCGATCAGACGCTCTCGCGAAACAGGGTAGCGGTCCAAGCCGAGGCTCGCTCTCGGCAGCCATCGTACTGGTTACCCATATATAGAGGTGAAACCGTAAAACCGGGTGAAACCGTAAAAGCCCTCGGGCTAACAGCGGTCATCAGCCAAAGGTCAAAAGAAAAAAGAAACAAATTTTGTCGCTTTTGCGTGATTAAGTAACAAACATACAAAGTTACATTTAATAGTAGGATTCCTGATGTTTCCTAGATGCTAGAATTATTTGATAATATTTGTTTAAGTATCATTTGTAGTTTAAAATAATTGATAACTTATATATTGTTTCAATAACAGGTTTTTCGTTTCTCATTAAATTTATTGATTGGATTAAATGAGGGAATACAGTGTTACTATTATAAAGATATATTGAATGGTGTTGCCGCTATATGTAAACGAGTTTACTTAGGGCGTATTGTCGCATATGATTCAACGTGGTTATAAATATTTTTATTTGTATTATGGGTAGTTTTTATATCAGATTTTTTTAGAAATGTCAATATGTATGTAGTTATACTACTTAATTTTTACTCGCGAACACAGATCGAGTTTGAATTTCGATGAATATTATTTACATTTATATCCTACGTTAGGTAAATTAGAAGATATTTAAAGTATTAATGTATGGGATCTGGATTTTTGTATGAATTCTTGAAGATTGCATACAGTGCTCGTTAGTCACATCTCTAATCTAGCTAATATAGCTTTCGCATTATGAACTTTGATTTTTTAACTTTGCACTCTTTGAATTTTCTCTTTGTAATTATAAATTTATTTTCATATATCAGTCCATCACTAGTTCACTACTAAACATAGGTCTCCGATACAAACTGCCAGAGAGTACGATCCTTAGTCACTGCATCGATAGATGCACTTGGTCCACTCAATTATATATTGGTAGATCGAAAATATTGGCTAAAATTTGTTGAGAGCCAATCGATATATTCGACTACATACATATGATAACAAACACTGCTTCATTTAAATAAGAATGTTCACAAAATATATCCTCAGTTTACATTTATAGATGGACCTTCACTAAATTTGATCGTTTAAATTTTATATAATTGAGATCTACAGAAAAGGTCTATCCATATTTAAATCTATTGAAGTGGAGATACTTTGCCAGATTAATATCTTAATCAAAAAATTGTTTTGTATTATAGAACAGTTGGCAAACGAGCAAACAACTTATCTGTTGGTAAACGATCACTGTCTTCAAAATTCCTAATACCAAAGGACTCACAGGTACGGTACCCGCCTTTAAAACTAAAACAAATTGGTATTAGAATTAAATACATATTTCAGTAAAACTATTAGCAATTATTCAAATTCACTATGTCAAAACGCCTTTATTATTTAAAAATACGTTTGGATTTTTTTTAACCTGCTGGTGCGTATCTTACAATGTTTCCTGGTTAAGAGTTACGTGTTGGCTAAAAGGGGAGACTTACCACCACAATATTATCAATGATAAATTAACATTTCAACTTTAGTAGTGTAAGTAGCATCGATCGAACTATTTCCGGTAGAATCAGCTCAGCGTGCAGTGAGCTACCCAGGCTATATTTACAGGATACCATACCTATCATCTACAAAACATCTGTAAAACTAAAATGTATTATAGTATATAATTATACCCTCTGTCTACAAACTAGTTTTAGTATTTAATTAATTTTCCAATAAAATAACCTATTCTCCCCAAGATGTTGGACAAGGAGTTAAATAATTGCATTTAATACTGTACCTATTCGTGAATTCAATTTGCAATACGACATTGTAATGCTAAAAATATATAAAAATGTTACTTAACCGAACGATACACCTTTTTTATATTTAGACTGAATTGAACTTTATCTATGCGAAGAAAATTCAATTAGTAGTGAAGTTCTGCAAAGAGTCCTGTTAGCCTTAACTTATTTATAAACTGCTTAAATGGTCTCTACAGACTCAACTTAAAAATTGCGAAGTTTTCACTTATGTACATGATTTCACAAATTTATTTATAAACTCTACTATTAATAAGTAAGTACAATAAATTTCTTTTTTACGAAAATTCAAATACAGATTGAGATGGGAACAAAAACGTACACACATCGACTTCAAAAGATTGCTATTTTATCGCATATGCCTTAAATGAGATGAGAAAGTATAACGTGGTTAACATTATCATCGCCACCACAGCTGTCAGTAGTCAATTGCTGAACAGAAGCTGCGTGCTGAGGAATTTAGACTGCTATGGAGCATCCTTTCATTAACATTATCACAATTTTAGTAACAAACGAACTGACAGTTCAACTGATGGGAAGTGTTGACAGCGGCCCGTAACAACTACGTCCATCCTCACTATTGGTTTAAGATGCACATTCGTTGCACCCTGAGGACGAAGACGGATTACCTTGTTACCTGTTACCTAGAATCCTGGAAGCCACCTGCTTCCATTGACTTCCAAACTTTTTCAAACTCTCCTGTCATCCTATACTGTGATTGTCACTATGAGGTAGTCACTTTATTTCTATTTGTTTTCTATGCTAATCAATACGAGTTGCATGCTCGTTTATCTTTCTGGGTCATATTTATGTTTTCACACCATCCATTACGCTTTTGTCGGGAATATATGTTTACTACGTACATATCTGCTACACGACTATACCTAGTTGGAAACTTCTCTGATGCCTTCACAAAATGGATAAACATTTGTTAATATTTACTGTTGAGAAGCACTACGTTCAAATCAATAACTTAATTATAGATTTCCGCAAACTAATTCCCTTTTCTATTAACTACAAGCCCTGAACGCTGGGATGCTAATTCGTCCTCATAGTTTATTCCGTTAGTTTACCTTATCCTTTAATGTTATGGTATATTGTTGGTACATATGTAATAAATGTTCTTGCTGACAAGTTTAAGTATTATTGTCTCTTCTCGTCTATAAAACATTTATTATTAATATTGTTATTATAAATACATTATTAATGAAGTAACCCTTTGGCAAGAGATTTTGTTAGTCAATTATATTTAACAATACAAATCTAAAACTGAAACCCAAAATATATTATATTCAATTTGAAATCTACAGGCTGTTTCGAACAACCAAATTAACAAGCAATAACGGTTCCAATATTTGAGTTCTATTGAGAAAAATAAAACAAGAAATTATTAAATATTAAATAATTATTGAATGACGGATATTCCATTCGCGAAAACGCTTCTAACCACAAAGATTTTTTTTAAGAAATAGAGAGAATAAACGAGGCCACTGGTCACCTAATAGTTTGTGATATATGTATTAAGTCCATACCAACCTACCATCCATCCACACCAAAACCTATGGGTTCCTTGACGACTGAATTGGAATGCCTAATTACCAGTTACTAGATTTAGTAGCTTCGTACTACTTTTCCGGTGTAGTACTTCCCCAGTCGAGCCGACCTATTCATGCTGTAGCCAGAAACAAGCTGGATGGTTCTATCACTATGCAACGTAACATAAAACCTGACATCACAGTATAGTCTCATAGATATTTTGTATCAACTTTATAACATGTACAAAGTTTTAAAATCACTGTACGACCATTACGTTAGTAAAGGTCATTTTTTATGCCACGTCTGATATAAAATTATGGCCCTTTTATATACACTTTTCTCATCGTAAATACTTTTACCTTTTTTTTTTTTTCATCGATAAAAGAAAATCGCTAACACTATCGAAGAAATCGCTAAACACGAACGATAATGAGAAATCAGTAAAATACTGTCGACCTCAACAAATTACAGCTCAAGATATTTTAAACAATGAAAATAATTTAATAAATTACCAATTCAGCGAGGAAATACAGCCCACGTTCGTAGTACCACAGAAAACACGGTTTTACAATCATTTTAGTTTTTAGGTTATTGTAAATGTTCATTTTGTTGTTTTATATATATATTCTGAAATATGTAATATAAAGCTACATATAAGAAACGAAAATTATAAAGCAGTTGTGAGATAAATCCTCTGTCAGTTTCCCAACTCATTAAAATTGAAATTATGAAAAATATAACGAATTCACCAGCCCCGAGGCGACATACTGCAAAATTAATAGTGTCAAAGTACCTTTCAAAACGAGCGCTTACGTCTTTTGTAGTCTAAAATTAGATTGTATGAGGAAATGTGAAATTAAAAATTAAAAATATTTCATCAAAATCACGTAACGTAGAGATAAGCTGTGAGTTTTCTATTTTTATTATCTTCACTAACTAGTTGTCTATTAAATTTCAAGGTCGACATAATTTATACAATGAAAGACCTTTCTATAAAATTGGTTATCTAATTTTCTTGGCCTGACCGGAAATGGACCACACCGAAGCGTGCCGCTAACTCTGAGGTGGTTCGCGATGGATCGGCTGCCACGACCATCTTTAATTCTTCATTGTCAACTTGGATCTCCGGCCGTGGAGGTCAAACGCCAGATTAATTGAGATCAAAGTGGCCAGTTCGACAAAACGCCAATTTCATATGTAAGGAATTAATATTATGTGATGTCTATCGGCATTTTTTACTGGTTCCATTTATCACTTGTGTGCCACTGACATTCGCAATTTAAAGATTTTGCCACTCTTTAGTATTTGAAGATCATGTGCTTGTAATAAAAATAAAATTTTGGAAAATTATTGTATAATATATTTAGTTTAGTGAACTGCGCCCCATGGATTATTCTCGGCAAGGATACGATATGGGACCTGGGGACTAACTATATTGGAAGAAAATTTAAAAACAGATTTGAATGATTTTATATATTTACTTGAATACTAGATTGAATTATCTTAATATGAAAGTTTTCATCGCATTTAGTTTTAAACAAAGCTAAAATTTCTGAAATAGGCACATATTTTTGCACGATTGATAAAGTAACAAAATTTGTAAGAAACAAAAGCAATATAACATGAACGGCTTTCTGGATAAAATAACGATGGACTCTTTGCAGTTTGTTCAAAACTTCATTCCGAAATTAAATTTTAAAAGAAATGAGCACGAATCACGTTGCTTTTGTTCACTTTTTTTAAAAATATTGTATGATAAGCTATATTTGCTTCAAATCAAATTCAAATGTATTTAAAATTGCGACTATAATTTTAACCTAAATAATAAAAAATAGACTAGATAAAGATTGAATTTTGCGCGAGTTCATGGGGGTTCTGAGACGCACCCTCAAGATGGTTCTTTTATGTTTGAATGTTTTATTATAACACTTTTAATTCGTCATCATCATTTTCGACATTTCGACATTACACAGCGTGAGGCAACTCAAGTACATTTATGTCGTAGCTTACGTGCTACAAATAACGAAATCGTGGATGTAGTTTCCAGTCATGGAAACAAGTTTGGGCTAACAATTAGTGCTTCTTTCATTTAAATCGAGGTATAATTGATTTGTTGATTGATTGATTGAGTGAAATGTCACAAGCTGACGTAATGCGTACACAACTCGGAGCTAAAAAGTGTTGATTGGGTGTCACACACGCCTGGTATAGTATATATGTAACGAAATTTGTTTTTGCTAAACACTGCTTCTGGCAAGACTAGTTCGTTTCGACCGGTGAAGGACTCTGCCCTTACGGAATTGATTAAATGAAATTTTGAAAATTGATGATTGAATTAATTAACCCTTAAATGGGTAAAATAATGGATGAACAGTTGTATAGAAATCCGTCAATTTTAAAGTAAGAAACACGAAATTTATAACATATACCTACATCGGCTAAGAAATAAATGTACATATGTATATGTCGGCGTTTTTTAAAATTTTATCCCTAAAAATGGTGAATTAGGGCTTGAAAGTTTATATGGGAAGTTCGTCACTTTTGAAGGAAGAAACATACAATTCAATATGAAAGCTTAGGAAAAATTATTATAAAGTCTTATATGAAGTTTAGGAAAAATTATTATAAAGTTTCCATCTAAGCTCGTTAGATGGCTTTGTGCACTATTTCTGAATGGCGTTATGGTTTCTTTAAGCGGGTTAAACACAAGCATATATATAAATACATATAAAACAGCTAGTACATATATATATTTAGCTTTATATTAAGGTTTTTCGAATTTAATATACAAATTCAAGATATTTTTTATCATAGAAGAATATTTTATTTTTCTGATTTTTAAATGTCATTTATATGATGGTATCAAGCCAGATACGAGCAGTACAACCTTAGAGATTTTACTGTAACCTTTTATATATAAAATAAGGAAACCCTTTTTCGGACCCATTATATAGATTCAGTAATTATAGTACCAAGCAGTTAATAGTTAATTGTTTGCATTAGCTAGCTAAAGAATGTACCGTACAGAATATATTATGTTAAACAACGTAATTATAATATATTCAAGTTTTGGCTCTCTCATGAGGGATAACAAGGGAAACAGGAACCTTATAACTAAGTAATGAATATAACCTCAGTAGAACTCATGGTACTTACTTATACAACCGTTGGAAATATTTTATTAAGGTGATATATCGTTTCACGCTGGGTGCTATTATGTGCAATGAATTATTTATAAATCAACTGCTCAAGATATATTATAGTGCCTTAAGTATTCGCATAAACCCTCGTCGTCTAGTCCGATGCAATATATGTACGTGTATTAAATTCAAAAGGAAAACTATTTCTAATTTGTAATGTACAAATAATGTTCCTAGGTTAGGCCTCCCTAGGCACTTGCTTAGGCATAGTGCGAAGGGGCACTCGCTGCGTTCCGTAAGAAATACTGGAGCCGTCTCCCAATGTAATGCATGCCACCGAGGGGGTTTTAGTAGGCTCAAACCTCATATAACTCTGTCTTCCCACCACGAGGCAAGGTATTAAAAAATTAAGATTGAACCATAAATTTGAAGATTCTGCAACTCTTAGTTGTAGAATAGAGTTGTCTATTATAGTTGACATATCTTCTTTTATTTCTTTAACTCGTTCAAATAAAATAAACATTAAATGTCAGCTCAAGTTATATAATACTATCGTGCAGATGAGAGTGCATGAACGCATGGACAAACTGACAAACAGTCTATTTACGATTTTATTGTATGCATTAATAAAATTATAGAGTTTTACATAAAATCCTGGATACCATTAAAAGTATTTCTCATTTAATTATTTTTTCCATGTAATTCCACTCATTGAAATCCGCAATCCGCACCAGAGATGTGTCTGATGCGTTACTGGGCTTAAAAATTCACTGTTACCAAGTGATAACTCAATGTGATCTCGTCCTCAATCTGATCCATAGTGAGCAATCAGAGTTGGATCTCAATTTCTTGAGCTTAAAGATTTAGCATCTTCAATTTGAACAATCAATCGAATATAATACATAGATTGCTGGTGTTAAAACATGACCGCCTCTTTTCAACGTCCTCGTTTGAAATTCATACATTTTCGTAGGATCAACATTTTTTTCATCATTTGCATCTTGAAAAATTTCCATCATCTAAAATACAATTATTATTAAAAATGTTTTCGTGAACAAATACATAATTGATTGATTTTATTTTAAGCACCACATGTGACTAGGAATATTACTAACTCAAACATTATGTCGTAGCGAAACGACGTATTAATTTCAAAGAATAAATACGATATAGTAGAGACGTGGGCATATCATAATTTGCAAGGCCGCAATTTGCGAACGAGCGATCACTTACAAACGGATGATTCCGTTTGTAAACGGGCGAATTATACCAATCCCCTGAGTCATATTCACTTGCTTACTGCCCAATGGCGAACTATTTTAATCGATAATATTATCTATGCTAATTACTAAATTTGAACCGATGATATTTTAGGAAGGCATTAAAATCCAAATGAATTTTAGCTGACATTTTTGTAATTTTTTTTTTGAGAACTTAGAATGATTAACGAACACAGAATTAACTTGATGTTAAGTGATGATTACGGAATCATCCGTTTGTAAACGGCCGAATTATACCAATCCCCTTAGTCATATTCACTTGCTTACTACCCAATGGCGAACTATTTTAAACGATGATATTATCTATGCGAATTACAAATTTGAACTGATCATATTATAGTAGGGTATTAAAATCCAAACGAATTTTAGCTGTAATTTTTACAAGCACAGGTGGTAAGTATTGATTGTAGCCAGTGTCTACCACCATCTTATTTATATTTATATATATTTAAGGTGATAAACGAGCACACATATTACCTGTTGGTAAGTGATTCCTGCTCACCTAGATTCACCCTCGAAAAGTAAATCGTAGTGCATTGTTGACCTTGACAAGTAAGCTCGAATGCCTCGTCCCCAGTAATGAGGGTTTACGGATCCCTATATTCACCAAATGAAACACCGAATCTTCGATCTAATCGCATTCAATCTGCGGCGAAAAATAAGTCACTTATTGTAATTTAAAAAACAAGAACTCGTTGTCACCCCAGGCTAGATATTTGTTTGGGACTCATGTCCTAGTCACTACAATATCATTGAATCCAATTAGTAATTCGCATAGTTGTCAATGATTAAAATAGGTCGTCATTGGGCAGTAAGCCAGTGGATATGATGTAGGGAATAGTAAATATAATCCTTAATATAAAAAAAATAACGTGGGTTATGTCAAGTTATGCCAACCTCTACCGAGTCAGTTCCTTTCACTCACGAGAAATCGATGATTGCTTTTCAGTCATGCAGAAGATTGAAATTGAATTTCACGGGTTGCTTCTATACATGCTTCACAGAGGACTTTTTGCGTACCAACTCAATATTCAAATAGTAATACGATAGGCGTTGTTGGCAAAACAATTTCTTTGAGTTCTTTTGTCGTATTTACACCAGTAATTGTTTGAGTAACCTAACATATGAAAAAATTAAAATTTTTATAAGAAAAGTCAGCTTTCAGAGTATTTATTTTATTGTTTTTTTTTAATATCGGTGGTGACAAACAGGTACACAGTTCATCTGAAGGTTACTAATAACAGCGGTCCATTCCAACTATATCCATCCTCAAAAAAATGCACGGAGATAACCATCTACAACTGAGATAGAATGCCTCTTTACTTTCAGTAGCCTTTTTTCTAAAGAATAGTAGGCAAACGAGCAAGTAGCTCATCCGATGACATACGCAACACCAGAGGAGTCGTAAATGCGCTACCAGCATTAACGGTGGAGGCTCTTTTCTTGAAGGTCCCTAAGTCGTACCGTTTCGGAAATACCGCTGGCGACAGTTAATTACACAGAGTAGTTGGAAAAAAATCGGTGTGCTACCATATTGTTTGGGGAGGGAGTGAGCCTCCGGCTACCTCACTCGTCGGACGAAATGCAGAATTGTGTGACACATCTACTTTAAGCTGGTATTCTGTGGCGCTGGTACTTCCCCGCTCGAGCTGGCCCATTCATGCAACAATATCTGATCTTGCCTCTACCACCGCTAAACCGATGTAATGTGTGTATTATTTTTAGTTTGATTTAAACTGATCAGTTACTATTAGGTGAGCTGTCAGTTTGTTTGCTCCTTCTACTATAAAAAAAATAATAGGCAAATGCGTGTAAGAAAAGAGAACTCCAATAGAAAACTGTCTCTATCAATTAAGGCGCCGTTTAGACCGCATTTACGAATTGTAAGTAAATATTAATACAGAGTCGCAATGCAGTCGCATCTTTCAAGGTTGTCTGGATGAAGCGTTTTAGTTTGTACATATACAGTAACTATTTTAGTTAATGTCAACTTAATATTTGTGCACTTTTGCAACATAGTCGTCTATTAATTAAAAACGTGTTAATAAAATTTTAGACTAAGATTGAATATGTTGTTGTAATGGAAATTGATTATATAACTGTAACAAATGAACAAAGGAACAAATGAGCTGAACAATAGATCTTCCTTATTGACTGCCACAGAATATGATTCTCAACCACCTGCATAGGTTGCATAGGTCGTCACTGTATCTAGTGGGGGTCATTCTATGCTGTATGACCAATACGAGATTAAATAAATATATAATAAATAATTAGAATAAATGTAATTTGTACTGTTGGTACTTATCGTCCACCGGCTTTTCTTTCTATTGCAAACAAACTTATGTTATACATGTTTTCAGCCGTTTCTGATTCTGGATCTGAATGCTAGGCACTTTTACAGAATTTCCCTTTAATACATAATTTTAATATATTGTACCATTTTATTTTTGATACAGTCTCACCCACGGCAAACATACATATAACATACATTTCAGAAATTGAATCATTATATAATAATTTTCTGAAATAGATACACCAATGACAAGTGTATACAGGGAAATTAATAGATACCGACAATCAGTTTAAAATTGAAGTCCATTTATAATTCAACGAAATTATGCGCGTTAAAAAAGCTTTCACGATTGAATTGAGAGAGATTTATAGGAAGATAAATAAAGACTGAAACATAAATGAGCTCGTTTTCGCGTGATATTGTTTATGTAACTTTTGATAGTTAATTAAATTGTTTTTAGAGTAATTCACAATGTGTCGTTTTTAATTCCCTATTTCATTTACACAACCTTTTTTTTTGCTGTATTCGAGTTGACAAATTCACACATTACATCTGTTGGAAGTACAATCACCCTAAAATTACATGTAACATGCAAATGTTTAGTGACTGAAAAGTATTATAGAATATTATTGTTACGTTAAAAATTGCCGACGTAATGAAATTTTATTTAACTAAAAAATAACCATTTGCATACTATTCAATTAAAAAAAAATTGGAAATTTACTCAATTACTAATTGCATTTGTTGTAACAATAAAATATTAAGTCTAGTTTTTGTTTATGAGCAAGCCCCTTAAAAAATATGACGGCTTTCTCTCTATGCTGTATCTAACTGATTTTGTTGTATAAATAAAAATATAAGTCCTAAAACTACTTATATTTATCAGTTTTGAGTTCTCTCCGCTTCGTATCTCAATCAAAAAATGTCCTGTAGCCGTGACCCGACCGAATATACGCGCGGTAAATCGTACCATAAAGTTCGGGAATATTACAGTTTGTGGTAATAATGACGCATCTCTTGTATACATCATCGAAAATATTCGGGATCATAGTAGAACACATTTTGGAATATTCCCGAAACATGAACGATTACAATTGTTTCTCTCTTTCGCGCACATAGTAAGCCTGCTTAAACTTATTTTAGAATGCTTCAGCGACACGATGTAGTATAATCGTATCTCTCACTCTACGTGTGTCCTTGCTGTCAGTGCTGTCCTTCTCACCCATCTTCTGTAATGTTTTGGAGACAGAAAGGGTATCATTACGCCTGTAACTTCCTGAAAAAAGATTTTTAGGAAATATGACACTATTATTATTTATATATTATTATTATGTAATTATTAGTGAACTGAAATATAAGTTAAAGTGAAAATTAAAACGTCTGTGCAGAAAATTAAAAAAATGTTTGTGTGAATTCTCTGTTAACCTGTCTACAATAAACTGTACATAAGAACTGTGGTGTAATTCAATCAAATACAGTGATTTTTTTAGGTTCCGGTCGGTTAACGGAGATAAATGAACTTCGAAGAAAAACTGAATTTTTTACAAATAGTTAAAAAATTATAATTTATTTACAACACACAGTTTGCTCTCAGTACAATTTGTTTAGTATATTTTTTAGATTTACTTTACAGATGTTAAAGGAGCTTATTTAAAGTAGTGTCACAAATTGAAGCTACAATAGCCTTATGGCTTAGAGTAGGCTCTGAAAAAGCTTGAGTCAGACGCTCCCGCGAAACACGGTAGCGGTACGCCGAGGCTCCCTCTCGGCATCCTTTGTGCTGGTTACCCAAATATAGAGGTCTCGACTGAGTGCCTTAAGCGCTCAGTCACCTCTCAACCCGATGAAACTGTAAAAGCCCTCGAGCTAACAGCGGCCATTAGCCTGAAAAAAAAAATATCTGAAAAACTTATAGCAAGTTCGAATTTTTCATTTAACTATTTCGTGAAGCGTCTCCTACATAAGTATTTAAATTTAGATCGAATTGTTAACCGGACTTTTAGTGATGTTTAATAATATCACTGTTACAATACATTCTTTTCTTTTTTTAAAGATGTACTAATATATTATTTTAATATTTTGGGAAAACAAGGGCAATTTTATTAAATTGTAATGACGATGATAAACAAGCATACAGTTAACCTGATGGCAATCGACTGCTGGGGCCATATATCCATATATCCCCAATAAGGAATCATAAAGTATAAAAGTTGTTACCCCTAAGGACTAAAATCGAATGCCTCGTCACCAGTAATAAGGGTCTCCAGATCTCTACACTCACCAGACAAAACACAGCAGCGTTATGCTGCGCTTCCAAGATCGAGTCGACCCATTCATGATGCCCTTAGACACAAACAACATCACGACAGAATTCAAAATTTCATCCTCATCATCTCGATGGTTCGCAATCCACCACTGTGCGCTTCACGCGAAATTTCCTGCCACGCACAACTACTCTGTGGAATCAGCTGTGGTCAGCGGTGTTTCCGGACCGACACGACTTAGGGACCTTCAAGAATAGAGCCTACAGCCTCCTCTGGTGTTGCGGATGTTCATGGGCGGCGGTGATCACTTATCATCAGGTGGGCTGCATGATCGTTTGCCGACTATACTACTATAAAATAAAACGTCTACGAGTCCTCATGGTTGACAAAACAAATTGCATTATGATTCCTTTTAGCTGACGAATGGGGCGTAGGAATTACGTACCGTCAAATTCATTACGATTACGTTATTAAAATTAAAAGAAAACTTTTGCTACGATTAAGTGTTTAAACTAAATATGGGAAACACGGCCTGTTACGCTCACCGTAGTGTAATAAGCAGTGACTCTTCATATAAAAAGCTACTTTGAGGTGAGTTCCACTTATATATATCGTGTAAAGATTATTTTGTAACTAGAATTTTGAAATTAGAAAAAAATATCTTAAATAAACCTTGTTTAGTTATGGTTGTGTTTCGGGATTTTTAATTAAATTGTGAAATTAGAACAAATTATCTTAATTAAACCTTGTTTAGCAATGGTTGTGTTTCGGAATTTTTAATTAACTTTTAACCTATATTTTTTTTTGGATATAACTAATTTTTCAAGAAGACATTGGACTATTTTAAAAAAAGATAACAACAGTAATTACTATAGTAAATGCTGAATAAACGGCGGAATAATTATTTAAAAATGCAATGAAAATGTTTTGGACGATATATCACCGCACTTTATTTTTATTGTATTGAGGGCGACAAGCCAGCACACAGTAGACCTGATGATAAGCGACGACTGCGGCCCATGACACCTTTATTCATCCTAATATAATATACATAAGGAATCATAATGCAAATGCGATGTCATAACCTCATAAGGATCTCTGGATCTCTACGTTGCGTTAAGCTGCTATTTAATGTTGGCATTCTGTGAGGTTGTGGACTTTTCCCGGTCGAGCCAACCCATTCATGATGAAGCTAGAAAGGAACTGCAGCTCACCTCTGATAGCTATTCTGAGCGACGACTAATTACAGAAATTAGTCGTCACTCAATTATATATATTAGACGTCACTCAATTACGTAAATTAGACGTTACTCAATTATATAAATGTAGGATTGCAAGGAGCGGACAGCTGATTGGTTGACGATTGAATGAAAGGTTAATGCTAATGAACGGGAATAGATTGTAGTTTTGCTGGGGATGCCGATTAGATGCTTTAAAATTTAATAGTTATGTTTTACTATATTTAGTATTTTGTGAAAATAAATTAAGTTCAAGGGAATTTTCGATTTTTAATTATAATTAACACTACATAAATAAGTCGTCACTCAACTACTTAAATTGGCCGTCACTAAATTAGATAAATTAGTTTTTTTCTCTTTTTTTTTAGGGCTGGGGGTCGCTGCTATTTTGAGTGGCGGCACTTAGAATCAAGGGTGTGACGGCAGAGTCGAAATATCGGCGGGAAGCCTGCTCGAGGTACTGAGCTATGGTTGGCAGCTCAAGATCTATGTGTAGATTTTCGTTACGCAAGAACCACGGTGCACCGGTGGCCTTGCGCATGAAACGTATGTATGTCATTATGGGTACGTAAATTAGTCGTCGCTCAATATATCTGCGGGAAGTATAATCCTTCGTACTAAACTGTGTGGGAACCCTAAGTAAACCAGTAAACTAAAGACGATCTAAGTTCCCAATAAAAATAATTAAAATGACCTTTAACGATTAAAAATAATCCGATAGATAAGTCCAATGAGATCAAATGTAAGTCGCCGAATACCAGTGTGGAATAGCGGCATATTGCTGCAGGATGAGCTGGCATAGGGTAAGTCTGAGGATTTGGAGACTGAGTTACTTCAAGGCATTCCATCATAGTCGTCACTTTGGAGAAGGTACATAAATGAGGACTATCATTTTTATGTACCCTGTACAGGTACTTCAGAGGACCCCATGGTACTCCAGGGGACGCCATAGGTTTATTAATGTTCCTTTACAATATATTAGGCCTTATTTATCAAGGTACATTTAAAAAACATAAAAGTATGTACTATCAGTAGAGAATATGGCCAATAGTAGTCTTTTGTTGGTTTATTTAGTTGTTTCAGCAATAGCGAGTAACTAATGGTAATAAAAATAAAGGAAAAAAGTTATGCAATATTGCTTCTCTTCATCATACACAGTTGCATCAGTTATTAAAGAACTTTATAACTTTATGAGCTAGTTCAATAAGTGTTTGAACCAATTACAAAAACTTAAGTGGAGAATACTGAAATTATGTAGGGAATATTTTAGTTTTACTTCGGTCTGATTATTTATCTTCATTTCATCATCTCGACCCATCACTTGTCCACTTCGAAGAATGCCCTCCCGACAAACTACCAAATAGTTTAGTTGTTGTATTTTTGTATGTAATGTTCCTTATCAGCAGCTTATTGCGACGCGAAATACACGAAACATCTAAATAAAACCATATAATAAAACCCGGGATGTGAATTAAATTTTTTAAAGACAAACTAACAAATATATAACTATATAACTATCTTTATTTATATACCATAAACACATTTTTATTGTAAATTAAGTTAACCAATTATTATTGAAACAGTTATATAAATCGCCCTTAATCTTCTCTTGAACCACTCAATTATGATATAACAAGAACGTTAATTCACTAGACTAGTTATAATTTGTGTATCGTACAACTAAGATAATTTACTACTGCCTCCCTTATTGGGATATTTTTCTTTTTGTTCTTTAATTAAATTATAGTTTTAATGTAACAGTAATTTTAAGTTAATTACAATTTATACTTCATCCGGAGGAGGGGCATAGCAGCTGTAACACAGGTCTAGGACCTAGGACGGCTGCTAAACGGGTTTAAACGGGTTTCTAAACATTGATGGACGCCTTGGTGATCCCGCTGCTCATTTGCTCTTTTCTTTATAAAAAAAAGAAATAAATGGTTGAAATTGTAATTTTCAATTACAATTTCAACCATTGTAACCATATAACCATGTAAGAAGTTATATTAAAGTTATAATTGTGCGCGGGAAAGTATATATATATATATATATATATATATACCCGTATATATGTGTGAATGTGTGTCTCAGCACTGTATGACAGTACTTTCAGGATTCAGACTCACCGTAATGATCTATTACAAATAATGTGGGGTGATCCAACCATAACAAAAATGAGGGTTGAAAATAAACCCATGCCCAGGCATTGTCATTTACTAACATAATTATGAACTGTCATTTTGTAATGTCTAAGTTAAATTAAATTATCATAATTATTGTCTACCGATGAATTCAAAGTATGGTAAGATATTGATTGATGAATTGAATTTTAAGATTAAAACACTCTGTAAAAGTAATATTGAGCTCAGGCTGGAGAATAAGAAACACATGCCAATAATAGATAAATGGAAACTGACGCTGTCTGTACGTCAAATATACACAGAGTCTAACGAATTGAATTATCTGAATTATTAACGAAACAAGAATAGTATTGAGTCATTTATTATTTACGTGACGTATGTACAAGCATGTGGATGCTTCATCACTTTTGACAACCAGTTAGATGTATTTTGGTAAGAGAATAAAATTATAAATTAACATAATTCGGAAAAAAGGGTATATTTTTTTTAATATATATTGTAACGGAATTCAGCTAAATGGTGGCAAGTATATGGAGGCAAGTACCTACGTGTACTGCTGCTAGGGTTAATACCAAATTAGGTAAATTAAAGGTATCGAATTAGGAGTATAAAGGGATTACGTGGTTACAAAAAGTTCACAGGTTTAGTGCCAGTAGACATGCTTCGACCATATAGGATATCACTCAATATCAGATAGTTGTGGCAGTACAGACGAGCAGAAGACCTAATCAACCTATTAGAGATTAATGCATTTTTTCATTCCCATTGCGGGAGCAATTTTGCAGGATAGCCGAATGTAACGGAAGTCAACTGACGAGGAAGTCAACATACCGGCTATGTGCCCGCCGGAAATGTCCACCATAGCCTCGCCACATTGACTCCCCCACTCACCATGCCAACCGTAGTCAATATGGGGGAAGGGTCAATATAAGCCAATGCCAGCCATTGTACAATGCCTTTTTGAGTGATTAAATCGTAAAAGAACTAAACTAAAGCAGAAACTCTGTTGTTTTTACTCGTAATATACTATTTCACGCTTCTAGTTTACTTGTTTACAATAAGGGGGATCTTTAATTACAAGAGTTATGTCCTAAGAAGCTCCTTGAGGCATTTTGTATTAAGCTATTTAGTTATCTCGGGAATTCACCTGCTTTGAAGCCAAAGGCAGTTAATTGTAGGGTAAGCGTCAGCTAATAATTAAATTTCGTAAACCAAATTTAACATTATCCTAAGAATGGAAATCCTGAATACCTCTCAGGTTAAGCTCTTCGAGAGTCTAAATTTAGATGCGATGTAAACATGTTGGAGCAGTACAACGATCAGGTGGCATATTATATGTTGTTACGGGGAAGAACTGACGAAATTACATTTCGTCAGTCCAGACAATCATTTAAAAATGATTAAGGCAGGTCCAAACTTGAGTCTTGCTACCTTCAAATCTCAGATTGCGATACCCTAAAATACAAACAAAAGCGGAGAAAAGAGATAGTACTATTGATATGATCACCAATCGAAGCAGACACAGAAACAATAACAAAATTATTGTTGTTTAAAATATATCCAGCGATTAAATAATAAAGTAATATACTGTACATATAGTGTGACCGAAAACTTATTTTGTCAAACTACGTTTTTCTTTACAATAGATGGTGAAAAACGAACACAATTCACATAGTAAATGATCCCTTAGGGCCATGATTGGGGAATCATAATTAAGATTTAAATACATTATTCGCATGGGCTATGATTAAATAGGTTATCAGTCTACGGTTTTTGATGTCTTCGTACATGATGATGTCCAAGTCGTTTGCGATCACGGTGATTTCCCCATGATTATTAGCAGATAAAATCAATTTCTTAAGATGTTTGTTTTAAAATATCGTAAGCATTCACGGTTGTTGCCATTGTTGTCGCCCCCTTCCCTCATATGGTGTACTGTATATGCAATAAGGTCTTGAGAAAGTTGTAAAGTAGTTTCATGGATACGATGTATACATATAACACAGCCAAACTCAATAACCAATGTATTGTGATGGACACAGGACCAGAGAAACTGCAGATATGAATTTATAAAAAATTTTATTTACTTTATTGCATTGTCAAATAAATTTATTGTAAAGACTATGCATATGGATCGTATTAGAACAGAATTGTATTATTGTATTAAATATTCGTGTACTTTTCTCTACTCAAATAAATAAGGCATTTCTCAGAAAAATGTCAACAAAGTATAAAAAAAGTCTTTGTTTATATAAAGTCAAAAATTTGATGGTTCAAAATAGGATAGATACAAAGTTCGATGATAAGAAAGGAGTAAATAAAATTTCAAATAAAAAATAATAGTAGTTTTAAAAATGATGGAAACTATCAGTGTATGATTTGGGAAGAAATTAAGACAAAAATTGAGATATGACAGTTAAATTTTGCCTCAGCTTCGATATTTCAGACAATAAGAAAAAATAAATGAAGAAAGAGTGACCATGAAAATATGAGAAAGTCTTAAAAAATGGTCCACAAGTGGGTGAGTCATTAAGACACCCTGTACACATATATTATATCTATTAGATTACATGTGCACTAATGTAACCGGGCCTTGTTAAGAGTACCCATAATCGGTGAGTAAAATGTTTATATGTGGAAGTAGCGAGAAAGCTGTCTGAATAAATAGCAAAACGGGGTATTTATTTTTATTTAATCGAATGTGACAGTGTATAATATTTATTAAAATTAAGTAAAACAGATTATGGTTCACATAATTTCTTACCTGATAAAAATGTACACATAGATCTAGATCTTGAACTAGAACCTGAAGCAGGCTTCCCGACGATACCTCGACTCTGCCGTTACACACCCGAACCCGCTGATTGACAGTGCTGTCACTTACAATCCCATCTCGAATATCCCCTGCGCCCGAAGGAGAACGAGGCACGCCGCAAAGACTGCGACGACGCGACCACCAGGGTCCAAGCTCTGATCATTACACTAACACTGCACAAACCTACTGCCCCCGCTGACGGCGAATAACAAACAAAGAACGCGATGCCGCCATGTCACAGGCCGAATCTCACCAGTCAACACAGATAGAAGTGTCGTTTTTTGCGCCACTTCTTCTCCAGCACCTACGCATTTCGAATTGGTGGTACAGATAGTTAATAATAATACAGATATTAAATGAGATAATTCGCAGTCAGAAGCAACTGACCGACCTGAGGACCTGAGACCCTCTCGGAGACCCTCAAGTCAGTCGTGCTGGTTACCCACTAATAAAGGTCTCGGCTGAGCGCCATAAGCGTTCGGTCACCTCTCAACCCAGTGAAACTATAAAGGCCCCGGGCAAGCAGCCATCATCTGTAAAAAAATATATTTTTTAGGGTATAGTTGTTGCCCGACAAACTTAAGCCACTTAGTGGAACCAGAAATTATTTTAACATCCCCTCACGCTTATAACTTCAATAAAGTCTCTTTGTTAATTCATGGAAAATTTCGAAAGTTCTATCGGATGCGCCTTTGCGGTAAAAAGTTATAACGTACAAAATAAAAGTAATGCAATACACGTATTAATGATAAGATGCATTTAAAAATAAAACACGACTTTTTATTATAAGGTTAAGTTAATGTTTTTTTTTTTTGTAAATAGGTTAAGAAACAAAGCGATATGTTTGTGGAAATTATATCATGCAAGTTCGTCGCAGACAAAGTTACTTAGTCCTTAGGGTATTGCATTACCATTTTCTTCACCCAGAGACGGCGCAGCAAACGGCAGAGCTAGGTTCCAGAACCGCCAAAGGGAGTTAAGGCTGGTCCTTCCTAGTACTGGGGAATTGTTTGGATTATTTCCAGCCGCTAAGTTTAAACAAGGACATCACAACATCACGACTTAATTCAAAATTAAATCCTCATCACCTCGATGGTTGGTCTTTTTTGAGGACTGGACTTTGCTGAGAAATATACTGTACATTTAGTGTGATCGAAAACTTATTTCGTCAACTGAGCTTTACGTGACATTTTCTGTCTCTGTATAATCAACTCTGGCCAGCGGTATTTCTGAACCAATACGACTTAGGGATCAAGAAAAGAGCCTTCACTTTTCTTAAAGTGAAGGCTCTTTTCTCCTACTTCTCTGGTGTTGCGTATGTCCAATGTCGGTAATTACTTACCATTAGGTGATCCGTTGTTTTCCACTAGCGTGGCCCATGACATCTACATCCATTGTCGGCTAATATTCAAGATACACATGTGTTGACCCTTGAATACTGTACCATTACAGTAAACAACCTGTAATTTCAGATCAATACACTAACTATACAGAGCATAGCATTATGTTACTCTGTTATGTTATTCTGTTAGTCTGTTGTTCTGCTGGGGCGTGATCCTTATAAGCTTGAAGTTGAAGCTTCTACCTGATTAACTGCAAACTTACTGTTCAAACTCTCATGTTATATTGAGAAAAAAATGAATAATTTAAGTTAATTTTATAAAAATGTGTGAATCGATATGGAGACTAAAATAACGTAAAGATTATATCCCAAAAGCAGAAGCCTATACATTCCTTCAGAAATATATTCGTACTGTTATTGTTTGTCGTAATATATCTGTATTCCAATCACAGATACCAGAAAGTTAGTCTCCGTGTAACAGATCACTGTAATATATTCACACGCCGGTCTCTGTTAAAAGTTAAGCTCGCTGCTTCTGTGGAATGATGTTTGCATAAAAGATTTTTTACTTCTCACTTGAGTAATGCTAGTGATGAATTCATACGAAAAATATTAATATTTTTATATAATTTGAGAAAGGTTTCTTTGAGGATTTACATATAGATATATATTTATTTCTGGTTTACTACTTATGACATTTTGGAATACCATTATAAATTTGAAGAGCTTTAGTATCTTTGTCTAAGCGCTCGCTTTTAATGTCAAGGCGCGCGAGCACACCGAGTGCGATCGCCGGTGTCGATGCCAATGAAATTTTAATTGATGATTTAAGCTGATGAAGGAAAACATTGTGAGGAAACCTGTATGTCCAAGAAGTAAATAGAAAATCACCGTTTTAGTTCACAACAAAAAAAAATCATGTTGAAATTTATTAATTGAGTGATAAAAAAATTTCAACACAATACATGATTTTCTTTTTGGTTGTGAACAGAAATGGTAATTTTTTGAATCAGTCACCTAACATAAGTAAGTTTTGTAAATAAAGGTATGACGAGTGACTGTGCGAAAGCGACAATTGAAATAATTTTATCAGCAATTCGGATGGTGGATGGAGAGAGTGAACGCGTGAATTTAACCTGTATCCCCCAGCACAAAAACATGATACAAGTTAAAATTATTTCGAAGACATTATCAGACATAATCACAGCCTATCCATAGTCTACTGCTGATACTATACTGCGTTTTAAGAACCTTTCTTCCTCGTCGATTATCGTCAGTGAAATTCGACAATACGCAGTGGGGCCACGCGGAGGTCTACACTCCAACACCCACATTATAAAGGAGGCCTTTACTCAACAGTGCGACGTATACAAATAAGTTGTTATTTTGATTTTATTTACTGGTTAAGAGATGCAAAGCAGAGCAAAGTTGCAGATAGTATCAGAATATGGCTTACGAATTGAAACCTGGAAGTATTGTCCATTCAAGTTAGTACTAATATTCTTATGGAGGATGAAAGAAACCTCACATCTTATTATTGTCAACGAAACATCATAGTTCCCAAGGGAAATCCCTGCTCTTTTATCTTATTACCTTATTAAACTGTACATATGTACAGGTCAAAACCAAAATTTACTTTCAAAAAATGAGGTGTTCATGACATCTAAATTGTCAGTCTTTTAGTTGTATTAAAATATAAACATAAGACAAAAGACAAGTGAATCATTACTTTGAAAAGAAAAATATTAAATATAGTAAATGCACAACTATATTCTATACAGCTGTTAACGCTACATCGTCACGTTGTTCTGGGTTTAATTCCCGTCAAAGAATAATATTTATTTATTTAAACTTTATTGGTAACACCTTACAAAAGGGATATAAAGTACCGACTTAAGACGTGTAGTGCATAAATTGTAAAACGGAAGAAAAAATAAAGAAAATAACTGAAAACTAAAAAAATAAATAAAATATAGATATTATAATAAAATATAGATTAAGAAATAAAAAAAATTACATATCATACATACAGCGGTAATTATATATATATATATATATATATATATATATATATATATATATATATATATATATATATTAACATATAACAAACAATGACAAGAGTAATTTACCATATTAATTAGCACCAACCTTTTAAAAGTGAGCTGATTTGATGCTCTTATCTTCGGGCAAGGAGTTCCAGAGACATAATTATTTATATTTTAGATAACATCAAATCTCCTATTTATTGATGGCATCTGCTTTACTTTTCTATTGTCTCCGTACTTTTTGCTCATTAATCATAATGAAAAAAGTATACATATATAAAAAAAATATTCGTCATAAGCCTAAAATTTTAATGAAATCTAAACTCTACTTCGTAGACCTCTACATTAAGTCGAAACTTTCTTAATAAAACTTTCGTTAAATGCTAGCTTATTTTCCGAGTTGTTTCGCTTGAAATAAAAAACCGGAAAGAACGGCATTACAATTTTGTAGCGACGTTCAAATAGAATTATTCTATTATTCAAACGAGATTATTTCAGACACTATGCCACTGTTGTATTCAATTTATTTTAGTAATAGTCACAGCGTTTTCGTAGCTCAGTGTCTAAGTATTCATTTTTAATTTCATGGTACGAGAGCAAACCTTGTTCGATTTCCGGTGCCCGCACAAATAAAATTATTTTTGCATAAGTACAGAATTACCCGCGTGTTTGACAGTGAAAGAAAATATCATTAGAAAACACATGCAGTGTTAGTGATAAATAAAATATCTAACTCAAGATGCCCATCAGTGAGGTAACAATATCTGTATACCTATATCTGTACTCGTTTTGATATATAAGCATAGCTTTGTGCTTTTTTCTCTGAGTCTAACGGTGTGAAATGAGCATATGTGCAACAGTTTCCTAATGGAAAGTTGTGATTGCGGCCCCTAAACACTGTCATCCTTTGTCATTGTCACCCCTGAAGTCAGAGAAGAAAGTCTATGCTACCAGTAACTGTATCTCTCTCTATTTTATGGTAATATTATATATCTATAGTCGACGCATTTTAAACTGAGTCGTCGGGCAATAAATGTCACTGACAGTAGGAATGTGCACTCAATGCGACCCGTTATTGATACTTAACTACCTGTGCAGTCGGGGTCGATGCGTCATCGTGACCTTCATTAGCACTCTGACTCCTGATTGGTCGTTACGAGTAAGGGTTGTTGTTTTTCTATAAATATAAGAGTTTTTGTTATGACACTCATTACATTACTCTCCAGGATAAGGACTTAGGAAAACCTTTTTTAAGAGATCAAGCGCCACCTCTGATAATTAGACCTACAGGAAGATGACACAGATGAGGCGGATACGGATGAGGATTTTTGAAGAACTAAGAAAATCCCTATAAAATCCCTAGAAAAAATAAAAACGGTCCTTTTCAGGGCCACATTACGATCTATACAGTTGTTCTATGATTACGTCGAAACAAACATTTAATCTTACAAATTAAAACTTTTATTTTCAGATAGCGAAAAATTATTCCTATTAATACTTAACATAATTTAGCATATCGATCGTACCTATCCCGTTATCGATCACTCCGAAAACAATAGAAAAAATACTGAAACTAAATTTCATTGACAATCATTCAATCATTGAAAATCACTTACCATCGGATCTACTTTGATTGTTATCACTTTCACGTCTTTAAAAAAAATCTAAAAGGATAAATGGTACAGAATATCTTGTAAAATCCACAAACATTGTTACAAGATGAGGGGATTCAATCCAAGAGAGCGATATATCACATCGGGTATTCCATAACGAGGACAATTTGAAAATACGACGGACTGCTTCATTTAGGCTCCACGCAAGAAATTGAATTTATGTGACAACCTGTCTACGAGGAGGAATTTCGTTTCCATTTCGACGGCGTTTCAGTTTTTATGGAAGTAACAAGCGTAAGATATAACAGAGAATACTTTTAAATAAAGCTGTTAGTACACAGTATTACATCTCTCACAGAATACCAGTGAGTGCAGGGATCATGAGACGTATTAGTGGCGAGGTATTCTACGTCTTCAGGGGTGGTCTTACCAGCATTATGATTGCTTATCGAACAGGAGTGTGGACGACACGGGCCACAGTTCATTTATCATTATATGAACACTTTGTTCCTTTATCACTCTATATTTAATAACAAAAACTGTGAAAAATATTACTAATCTTGCACAGTTAGACTATCATCATCATCATCATTTCACCCCATCAGTAGTCCACTGCTGAACATACGTCCCCATAGATTGCCATAGATATATTCTAGAACTTGAACTGTATACTATCCTGAACCACATTTATCTATCGACAGCCCACAGTCGGACATTGGGGAGTGTGACTGCAATTTTCCTAATCATTGAACATATAATTATGATATTATATAACGATTTGCGTTGATCGAACTGTGCTAATATCACGTGAACGGTATACCAGAGCAGATAGGAAGATACGTGTAAGAGCCTGTGTTTGAAAACTACTCTATCCTGAATGCTCATGCATCAGGTCTTATATGTGGTGTATCAAGACATACACTTTATATAAAGGTATATATTAAGCTTCTTCGGTCATTGAACAACTTTCTTTTTTTTTACTAACTTCAAAGAACATATCATACTAAAAAATCCTTGATATAAAAAATGAGACGATAGACGAACACGTAGTTGACCTAAAGGTGCTAAACTGTAGCCCATATATTATGTGCGTTTTCACCCCTGAGAACTGCGATGACAGGATTTCTACACTCGCTAAATGAAACACAGCAAGGTTATGCTGTTATTTTACATTGCTATTCAGTGAGGGTGTTATCCTTCCCCGAACCAAATCAATGATATTTCGAAATTAGATATAGTTTCTATCCATCTCTTATTCCTTGTACCAATCAAAACTCACCGAGATCTTTAATGTTTCCTCGCCTCATCTCAAGACTTATTTTACGATGCGTCATATTGTTGGAAATCCGGATTTGTTAAGAAAGCCTCTATTACGTATACTATATCAGGGCATACCGCATTGGGTTGTAAATAAAATTACAAGTAATGCGTGTCGAATCGAGATATTATCGTAAGTTTTCTGAAGGAAAAAACTACATTGTATCAAATTGCTACAAATTTAACTAAACTTAGTAACAAGACCCAAAAAAATTCAATACTATAAAAACATGCAAAAATTTTTTTATGAAAAAATTTATTTTTATGAAGTTAGGCATGACAAATAATTGTCCAGATCAACTGATGGTCAATAATTGTTGCGTCCCATGAACCCTACATTCATCCTGGATAAGGATCCGTTATGCAGTTGCGCCCACTCTTGAAGACTAAGGTGGATTTATTTTATCAATAGTTATTAGTTTTTGGATTTCTGGCTCGGAGACTTTTATGCCTTATACTTTACATTTTATTCAATGCTGCTGAGCAACCTAGAGTGTTGACTCTACCGTGTAAGTCTTTACAAAATATTTATATTAAAGAAATTTAAACGAAATATATTAATATTCAGTCTACATGTATGTTAAGTAACTCATCTATGTATATATGTCAGATAATTTTAATTAATATCTATATTATCTCTATCAATATATAATTTGTTATATTTATATTTTCAAAATTAAAATAAGTTTCGTTACTTGCACCCACAATATATTCTCTGCTCAACCCAAAGGTAGACCGGTAGAGATTGCCTTTAGTCATTATGTCCTCCTTTGTATACAATGTTGTTTTTACTTGAGAAAATAAAGGTTAAATATAAAAACTCTCGGCCCCATAGTAGTCGTCAATAAATTTTATTTTTGGTTTATGAATCTAAAGAGCAGTGGTAAATAAGTGCTTGCTTTAAAAATCATGATATGCGAGCAAAACGAGTTCGATCCTCGATCCCGATACCAATGAAATTGTTAAGCGCAATATTATGCACTGATATAACACGTGCACAGCGGTTAAAGAAACATCGTGCGATCTGTCTGTCCTGCATGTCTGAGAAATATTAAAAAAATATATACATTTCGAAGACATGTGCGTATATTATTAGTGGGGCCGCGTGGTCTAGCATCTTATCTAGAGAGGAGGCCCATGTCCCAGCTGTGGGATTTTTATATACCTTACTTTACTTTTTTTTATGAATCTATGTCTTAAAGCGTTTATATAATCTCTTGTGGAAACAGATCGTATCAGATTTAGAGTTCGCTACAATCGGTTTATTCCCATGGTTAATTGAAACACAAATTAAAGCTCCCAATGCAAATAGTACACCGGTTTTAATTACGTTTACCATAGTTAATTGTTAATGAATATGTATTTAACAATATATATATCCATTTAGTCGTTTCAACCATTTTATATTTATAACTTTATTAAAATTATATGTCTTCTAGCAATATATTTTTAGTTTGAAAACTGGAGCAGATTTTCAATATAACTGTATTTTTAGTGTAACCTCACAACTTCCAGATGTATAACCCGACTTGGAAGACTGTTTAATGTTTAGCGAGTTATTTATTTAGTACTTTTTATTTGTCACCTCTCAAAATATAATAAAAACTAAAAAAAAAGTAAAAATTTAGCCCGTACTTATATGTAAGTGTAAGAAATTATATATATCTATTTCGAAGTGAAAAGTTGAGTAAATTAAAAGGACTGAAGAGATCTCTTCCGTCAATTAATTAAACGATGTTTAGTCAATCATACACGTCAAATTAAAAATTGTGATCTTTTGAAATAAAATATAAAATTGTTTTTTTTTAATTTAATTAGTTTATCCTGGACGTCGACTGACATTACAATAGACTTAATAAGTAATTATATAATATACAGCATAGAAGAATAAACTTTGTTTATTGGCTGAAGTTTAATATGGATTTAGTTTGAACTGTTACAAAAGGTCATGCACATCTTTGTATCCAAACGTGCATAACGATGTTCAAAAAAAAAAATACTTATTTCTTTGAAGTCGATAGTAAAAATCTGATCGAATTTTAACAGCCGTATCTGTGCGTTACCTTTTATGATTTTTTTTATTGTTTTTATCTTTATGTTGATGTTGTTAGCCTATGCGGCTCTTACACCTTGAAGAGTGATGTGCATTAGTCAACTGTATTCCTAAGTAATACTTTCTTTACTTACTTTTTAAAGTCATTGCTGACTAAAAAAATAATTGCCTGATTTCTCTCTCAAGTATGGCATCAAATAAATTATATTATAAAATTACGTTTCGTAGTAGCAAGTCAGAATAAGGTGCGAGAATCACAAGACAATAGCATCGGCAACGAAGTGGTTTATTTTATTTATTAGTATGAAAATATCATATTTATCTTGATTCCTCAGCTAGGATAGGTGTAAGTATCACTGGCAAGAGAAATCTTTCACTGTCAGATGATCAAGCAGTCAGTATATGTCACGACCGTAAAAGAATATCACAGTCAATTATATTGCCAAGACAATGAGCGATTTAAGTCAAACTCTATATAAATCTAATGGATAACATTCCAAAGTTGAACGCAACTAGTACTTGGTGTTACGATACGTTCTTTTCCGAGCCAGCTCGAAAAACCAATGTAAAATGTATTGCAATGCAAAAACACATTAAAAAAACTCCGCTTCATATGCACTATTTCAGAGTTGAATGTCGCTAAAACTCGATGTTCAGCTGAAATGTTTCTGAGCCAATCTCGAAAAGCCAATGTAAAATGCATTGCGATGCAAATACCATTAAAAATATTTTGTTCTTTACACAAGATTTAAAACATACAGATGAATGAAGTGTAAAACCTTTTTAGCCTGGAATACTAAAACAACTTTTAATCATCTATTTTAATTAACCATTAATATTCATAGGTTTAGGCTACAATCTGCGAATCTTTAAATCGTGGGTTCGAATCCGCCATTCAGATTGTTTTAAGCTCAGTTGGTTCAGTGAACAGGAATGTTAATAGAATTGAAAACATTCTTTAAATAATGTTTTCATTAACATCGTTATATGTAAATGCATATCGAATAAACACACACTCATAAATATTATTCTTATTGCATAGCAAATATAAGAAATTTTTAATTTAAAAGAAATCAGAAAATACATGTACAAGTACATTCTACAGCTGAAAACTGTTCCCGTCTCTAAAAAACGGCGTCGACCAAGCGTCCCAATGCGAATCAATGAATTTGACGTACATATATGCGTATATAATATATGTACATGTGTAACGGATATACATCTAATAAATATTAGTTTTATGACATAAAAACATTGGAAAGTTTTAATTTATAATTCCTGAAAGTAAAGTAAGCAACTGTGCATGTACGAGAGTTTTCTACAGCAGAGCAGTGTCTCCGTCTCTAAAAACGGCATAAACCTACCACGCGTCTCAATGCGAATCTATGAACTTGACGTAAATTCGAATATAATAGATTTAAATGAATAACGATAGACACCTCATAAATATAAGAGACAGAAGATATTTTACTACTATTCCGTTCTCTAAAAAACGCAAGCGCGACACAGCCAACCAGCCAACTTCACGCATTATCGATTATCTTATATATAAATAGATAATGGATAGACAAGGTATCAAAATTAGTCTTGTAGAAAACATAAAAAAAAGTATTTTTTTTGTTATTTATTTATTTATTCTTTATGTTCCCTATACAACAGGTTTACAAGGGCGGAATTAATTCCCAGTGGCATTCTCTACCAGTCAACCCTGGCAGTTCAAGAGAATATGTAGGTAGGCATAAAAATAAAAAAAGGTATTAGGTACTATCATGAATAACTATAATTGTATTTACTTATTATAGTTTCTTAATGTTGTTATAAGAAATTTTAAAGACTTTAAAGAAGGCTGGACTTAACTATGATATGAAAAGCGATCTACGACTGTTGCTTTGAATTTATTATGTACATATAAAAATATGTATTTACTTCGAAGTTTAAAATGTTTGGTGCGACGCCTTGGGTCTATTAATAAGTGTTTAGATAAGAATAGAATAGAAAATTATTTATTTGATAATAACATGAGATAGCAGATTAATAATAACAAAGATAAAATAACGCACATGACACGACACGACACAATTCAAAATTTCCTCGTCATCATCTCGACGATTGACAATCCACCAATGTCTCGGGATATTTCCTGCCACACATAACTACTCTGTAGAATCAGCTGTCGCCAGCGGTGTTACCGAACCGATACGACTTAGGAATCTTCAAGAAAAGAACCTAAACTTTTCTTAAAGGCCGGTAATCCATCGGGTTGGCTGCTTGCTCGTTTGCCAGCTATTCTATAATAAATAGGTGGCAAAGGAGCAAGTAGTTCGTCTGATGGTATAGGACATCGTCACTCATAATTATCAGCAACACCAGAGAGTCTTGCCAGCCACCGAGTGCCACCGCGTGGCACTCGATCAACCAGACCCTTAAATTGCAATTTACAATTTCATTGGTACCTGAACACTGATTGTTCGCGTCTTGTGATCACTAAGCTACCCTATTCTACGTTAATTCATGTAATATTTCATAGAGACAAAATTTAAAATGTTCTCCAAAACTTAGAGATAACTAATAAATGGCAGGGATATATCCGAGGATAGCGTAGTTTAAATTGTGTTATGATTGCTATCAAACAGTAATTTCCATTTAAATGTTGTTATTAACTAAGAAATCACCTTTCTCTCATGTATTACGTTCTTAATATTTTATTACAGTTACTTACTTGTGATTAGTAAAATTAAATCTCGTAACAGTAAAGCTGTAATAAGATTTATAAATATAATTAGTGTTATTAATTTTGTCAAGAATCCCTCCTGAAATTATAATTAAATATCATAAATTTACCATATATCATTTTTATTAATTCCTTAGATACTTAATAAGTAATTCAGAAATTGTAAGTTAAAATTAATATTTAAAAATCGTAATTATTAAGAAACGATATCGATTCTTTATATTTATTAGTTATCATTATATTAAAATAAGGCAACACTATATATACAAAGATCATACGGTAATAACTAAATTACATGGAACTAGTTTTAGTATGCAAACGATAGTGCAACAGTGTAGGACATTACGACAGTAGTTTAATTACTAAGAGAACGATCGTTTTGGGGGTTGTCCTCCAACTCAGTTATATTGACTGAATAATTCCGCAAATCCTCTGTGAGGAACGGTATGTTTTAACAATGGCAATGCCGTGCTGAATCTAGCTACATTAATTGGTTGTATTGTGCGGGGAAGGAAGTCGCCGTAACGTTCTTCATATGGTGAATGTACGTAACTGGAAGTTCAGTTACTGGTAACGCATGGCATTCTAACATAATAACAGGTGTTTTTCATTAAGTCTACTTTGTGCTCGTTTATCATCCTTAAACAGTTAGTTGTCGTAAAGCCGCCTAATAAGGCTTCGCTTTGAAAAAGACGTTTTTTTTTAGTATGTCTTACTTCGTGTTGGGTGCAGGTACAGTGATTGGGTTTGGTAGTTCAGGTGTTGAAGTTGTCTGGCAGTACAAGATAAAACAGTCCAAAGCTTGCTTCCAGCAGTTCGGAACGTCGCCTAACTATTACTCTACTACTCTAGTAGCGAAAAACCCGGGCAAGAACCAGTGCCAACTCTGGCACACATCCTCAGCACAATTGAAAGGCTGTCCAGGCTCACTTGACTCTTGGACGTTCAAGGAGAGAAGTGCTTTACGCACTGACGTCTGCAGAAATCAGACATCTGACATGGTGCTCCCACACCGAAAGATGGTCGGCGGTGAGTTCCCCTGGTCGTCAAGAGTCGAGTTGGACCCAAAAAGAGATCCTAAGAAATCGGCTTTCTCCTTTGCGTCCTGGGCCAGAGTATCGTCTCCTTTATACAGAGATGAAAGAGATGGCTGACAAAAATTCCTTTGGACAACTTTGTCAAGAGACCAAAATGCACGGGTTTTTGAAGGGATACGAACTAGTCTCTCGCCAATTTTGTCAATGTGCATAGACTTTGCACATTGACACAGAGGCAGAGTTGTACTTTTTTTAAACACGATGGATTTTGCATACCGTGACGCCGATGCATCTGCCCAGGCCTGGTTACACTCCTGCTTACAGCGTTATGCTATTTTACAGGATCGACCAACCCAGGCTGGGATCTGCATCAGATTGGCACTATTGAAAATGGAATGAAGAGTTCCATCCCCTGAAGTACCACATTGGAGACAGATTCAGCAACAGCTTTGGGGACAACTAGTGAGAAGCAAATCCGCTCTCATGGGTAGTAGAATGCAAAAAAAGACCGCATCCCGTCACAATCCGTTGACCTGTAGTGCCACACACGGCGATCACTTGCAAATCGCGACGGGCACGTGAGAGGCACCATACATCGGATCAATCAATTGTTCGACGAGCCTAGAGGGACGAGACTAGATAGACATGTTTCTGAGGTCAAGCTATTGTTAAACAGAGTCTCAAATTAGGTACGACAAAATCTAATCGAATCTAGTCATCCAATTTAGAGGCAGGGTACCTTTGAAGATTTCCTCCGCAACCAAAAAAAGATATTCTGAGGCCCAAGAACATGTAGTGAGCCAATCCATCTCACTCCTTTATTGAGGATGTATGTATGGTAGGTGTTCATGGTATGGATATACCTTTATCACAGTCGTTAAACTAATAAAAAAAAAGTGTCAATACTTATTTAACAACAGGTGAACCGTGAGCATTTGCGACCGACCGAAGCTCCATGAAAACGACTCAATAATTATTCACGCAGCAAGATGTCCAAGTTAAAGTTCACCCTAGTACTCCGCCCTCATTAAAAGTTTCCCGTGAATAAACAATTTCCTGCTGGTAGTGACGCACTCAGAACGACTAGGCGGTATTAATATGTTTAACATTTCACTTCAACAATTACTTAACTTAAGTATCTGTAAATTATAGTATAATTAAAAAAATAATTATATAAGGGGTTATAAATGAGCACACAGTTAACCTGATAAATGTAGTGTGCGGTGCAGGATATACACTTCCACCCCCAACAACGATTCAAGATGCGCTGCTTCCTGTATGGACTGACATGGAATACCTCGGTAATAATATGATATAATAAATGATAATATAATACTAATAAAAGCCATGGTAGCTCAGTGTAGCGTTCGCTTTTACATTCACAGTACGCGAGCTGTGTTCGATGACGACTCAGACACCAATGAATGTGTAATTCTAAGTGGTAAATTTATCATGGGATGAAGAAAAACATCGTGCATCTAAATCCATGCATGTCTAAAAAATAACAAAAAAAAGAAATATATTATCAAAGTAAGCAAATCCACAATGAACTATGCTATATAAATGCCTAAGCGATAGAAATATAAACTATTACTTTTTTTTAAAGTTATTGGATCTTACACAGATTATATAAATTAATAATAATAAGAATGTACAAATAAAACCATCAGGCAACAGTTTAATCCAATGAATATTTAACAATAAGATCGAAGAAAAGATCCGATAAGAAAATAATGTTCTTATTACTTATATATCGTTTTATTTCTTTTAATTCAGTCCTTTCGCGTTCTGAGACCAGTCCAAGTCTAGGTTCGCTCACGGGAATCCTTATGCTAGTTACTGAAAGCTTTTGTTTGAACACCTTTAGCCTTTGGTCACCTCTAAGTTTCAAAAGCCCTCGTGCTAACAACGTGAATAATACGTACAAAAAAAAAACAGAAATATTTCCATTGAAATTTATATGAACAGGGACTATATTATTTATATCAAGTGATTTGCTTTTAGTCAGTCTGAGATGATAATCCTTTTTAATACTAATTATTAGCTCACGATAGATAATATTCATTGGAAATACTTTTAAATTAACCTTTCAATACATTTTATTTTAAAAGTGGTAAAGCAACGCTACGGCTAGATTTTGGCTGCAATTTGTAAAGCTCAGTTTAACCAGAAAAAGGCCACGCCCTCACAGCACGGGATACCAACATGAATAAGCAGCATAACTCTACCGTGTTTCGTTTGGACAGTTGTAAGGATCAAGGAACTTATTTACGACAACGAGACTTCGAACTCCTCGGGGTTACGCATGTGTTTCTTGATTTTTTTTTGAGGATGTGTAAGATGGGCGGATGGAAGAAGATAGTAAACAGATCAATGGTATACTTATTTGCCATCCTAAAATATTTAAAAAATCATAGAAAGTAATGAAGGGGATTTGGAATACATATCATCGTTAGCGCTGTTGGTGTGATTTTGAACTAGTTAAATAGATATACCGCTAATGCGTGTAAACATGATGGCAATGATTCAAATGTGAATTAATTTTATAGATGTGTAGCTCAAATGAAAGAGGAGATAGAAGCAAATTTAATATGAACTTTGACGTTACCTTAAGCTCCAGTAGCAGAGGTGCTAATCAACTTAATACAGTCACGTGCCAAGGATTAGATTGTAAGGCAAGGCAATCATGGAGATGGTAAATTATTTTGGTAGTTACATTGATGTTCGAAATTTAATAGCTTAAGGTTATAAATTTAAATAGATTTTTTGTTTATTATACATATATTTGGGCAAATGAAAGTCCTTTCGCTAATCAAATGTAAATCCTTGTTAGAGGGAAGTTTAACGTTACTCAAAACATAATAACTCACTACAAAAATAACAATATATACAAAACCCTAAAACTAAAATATTTGATTAGAATAAATTGATAAAAGGTTATGTTATTATAATTAATTAAAAAGAAGCCTTGGCCTCATAGAATACCACCAGGAGAAATTGCGTTACTGTATTTCATATGGTGAGTGTTGATGTTCGAAGACACTATTACAATTAACAAGGTATTCCATCTCATTCCCCTTTCTCTTTTTCATCTGTGTTATCTTTATTGAGGATAGATATATTTAGATGTCATGCTCCCTGTTATCACTTACTATCAGGTGAACTGTATGTTCGTTTGTCACCACAAATGTTATAAAAAGTATTTAAAAAAAGTTGTCAAATTATAATACTGAATAATAGGAAGAATACTAGTAATACTTTAGTATTAACAATAGTAAAATTCCCGTTACTAATAAATAAACTGTCAATGAAATAATATCAAATGTCTGCAGTTCATGTAAAAACGTTGAACTTATTGATTGTAAAAATACAGACCTGGAAAAAAGCAGACCGCAGACCTGAGAAAAATCGGCGAAAATAACATGGTTAAAATTCTTGTTTTTGAGATGGTTCACTACAATAGATGAAAAGCGGATACAAGCATACGGCATCAAGTTTCGCAGATTGCATATTTCACTTTTATTTTAATTAAAAATTACATTTGGTAGATTGTCACGTTATCGTTAAGTAAAATTAGTATTGTATCCTGGGTGATCGAGTATTTCTATCGAGAATCGAAAGTTGTAATTCATTTTCTTTTACAATAAATTGTTTAAAGTTAGTGTTAGTGTTAGTAAGTTGTTAGTTTTTTTAAGTATTAGTAAAGAATTTGCGTTGTTCAATAAATGGATCACTATTTATTTCGGAATAATCACTTTCAGAATCCAAGTGTGTTACACTTATTATAATCCTTTCTGTCAAATCATCAATAAGGTGGTCGAGTTCTCTTCTTTTATAACATGATTGACTTTAACCCGTAAATAACAATTATTTAATCTCGGCCATTTTAAAACTTTTGTTATTTCTTGTGACATGCCCCTTTATCTGTACCCATACTTTTACACTTATTAAATATTTATTTACACCAATGTGTAAAATTTAATCGAAAGGTCATGTCGCAACAGTTCGATGAATCGTTCATAATGGCTATACTACAACGCTTGCAACTATAAAAAAAAGGTCGACTAAAGCTGTCGTTTTAGTCTATGTAGTTAAAAATTAGAGTTTAGATGTTTCTTTACCTTAAACTTCGCATATCGCACCGTAAACCATTAAGCTATTGACGCTTTTGTGGTGGCACGAATGCTTGTGGTACTTTGTAAAATATTATTATCACGTGCCAGAATTATTTCTATATTTTTTCATGAAACTAAGTGTGACAAACCAGCACACCTGCAAGTGATTATTGCAACGCAAAATCAACAAAGATTCAAGACGTCAACGTCGACGAAGTTGTCATACCTGAGTCAGGTGGAATTTTCTCGTGGTTCCAGTACACTCACCGTTGAAAACACAGCAGCATGATGCTGCCATCTTACGCTGGTATTCTGTGAGGAGCCGACCCATTCATGCTGTAACTAGTAATAAACTACAATGTAGCTCTAAAACTGTTGTTTACTGTCTCACTCAATTTTATCACCTCCAAAATCGTTTTAGGATACCACTGTCAAGTATATTGTAGAATACGCAACGAACTGTTTTATATACTTACTATATATGATAGACCTTACCAAAGCCTTACCCATCCCGTAACTGATCCTATGCCTAGTCAGCGTATCCATGAGCCTCTGGACATTTATTACATTAAAAACCAGTTCATCACGAGAATCTAGAGCGGTAACACTTGCCCATAGTTTCACTGAACATTTATATTTTGTAAAAGTAATTTTAATTCTAGTTAATTAAATATTTCTAATCTGTTGTTTCCAAATAGTTTTTTTTAAAAACTCTGAATCAAAGATCCATACAACAAATTTGCTGGCAGCTTAAGGAATCAAGTTTCTGGTCCTCGGTCCGTCTCCGTCTCCTCGGTGAAGGAAAATACACTGAAAGCAGTGAAAAGTGTAAAAAAACCCTGTAGTCTGACCGTATCTAAGTACCTGTGGCGAACTCGGGTGAGACAAATTCTACGTCCAGTTAATTCAAAGCGTCTCATCCTCAAAGATCCAGTTCCTGTGTGAAGCCAGTATATGTTGTATTCCTAAATCTACAAGTCGTCGTTCAAATCCTAGCGTAGCCGAGCATAGCGCGCTAACTTCGGTCCTGATGAAAATGATCCTGCATTTCTACTACATCGTGATGCTGTAAGTGCTAAAACCTTTATAAAAGTCCCTGTTAAAAACCAGTTCGTCACGAGAATCCAGAGCCGTAACACTTGCCCATAAATTCACTGAACATTTATATTTTGTAAAAATAATTTTAATTCAAGTTAATTAAATATTTCTAATTTGTTGTATCCAAATAGGTTTTTTTTTAAAAACTCTGAATCAAAGATCCGAACAACAGAACGCAGAACAAGGACCGACATAGCTCAGAAGATTAGAAAGCTAAAGCGGTTATGTGCTAGCCATATAGCTCTAGAACAGATAACCGATGGGAAAGTAAGGTTCTTTAGCGAAAATTTTTGACTAGCAGTCGCAGTGTAAGACTGGACCACTGAATGGAGCGACGATGTGCAAGCTTGCGAGAAGTCGATGGATTCAGGTAGTTCGGGATCATATTTTACATAAAGGCTATGATTGAGATGACATTGTTAGTAAATCTTTGAAATAGTATTTAAGTTTATTAATAGTAGTAAATTCATATGATAATTTCTTTCGGACCAACATAATTAGGTCCTTAATTAGGTCCTAAAACTTTAAAATTAAAAAGTGATAAAAGACAACAATATTCGTATTATTAAAATTGATGTCCGTTGCTATTTCTTTGACATAGAAAATATTTTGTAATGTTTATCGGAGAGATTTTCTCAGACTAGAGCCTTTGTCAATAAAATGAAATAAGAAATCCAGAAAAATCGCTGTAAGAAAAATACGTTCTCTTTCGTAAACTTCATTGCTTAAAGGCTAATAAATTAAATTTCTGTATAACAAATTATAGAGTATGTCTTAGCAACATATGTATTAATGTCTTACTTGAATACCTAACCGCCGCCGATTTTGGTTAATATTTTATTAATTTGGATAAGATAACGATCTTATCCTGTCCAAAATCGGCGGCGGTTAGGTATGATATTTAGATTGGCTAAGCTTTAGTTAAATAGATATCTGCGTAATTTTTTTTAGTCCCTATATAGTGATATAGTTGCACAGCAACATAATATATTTTGAATAAAAAAATAATATAAAAGCTAGTTCAAAATATAAAATTAAACTTATATTTTTTCTCATCTCATGGGGTTTTGACGCTAACAGGAAGCGATAAGACTGTTTCCGCAATACACGTAATGCCTAATTTACTGTTACGTGACATTTACTTTCCGCTTTACGAAGTGAAAAATTGCCGTACCATGTCTCACTGTCCCCGGGGGCTTACGGTATATTAATAAGGAATGTGCCTTGCAATATTATTAAACGGTAAAAGAGACCGAGTCTTAATTTTTGTGGTTTACAATAAATATTTAGAAATATACTTGTTATTTATTTAACAATTGTAGATTAGCAATGCATTAGAATAATTGATATTTTCTTAATATTTGAGGTGACGAACGTGCACACAGTTCACCTGATAGTAATTACACCCATCTCCAATAAAGTTTGAAGATGATAAATGGTTTAGAACTGCGTTGGAATACCGATAATTGGGTTCTCATAAACTCACCATTCGAACTACGGAGCAGCTATTTAGTGAGGGCGTGATCCTTTCCAAGTTTCCAGTTTACCTGATGGTAAATAATTCCTGCGGCCCGTAACATCTTGGTTCATTCTTGATAATTAATCATGATAGTAAAGATGCGTTGACATCCCTAAGAACTAATATGAGTACCAGTAATAAGGGTCTCCAGATCCCTAAACTCACTAGTCGAAATACAGCAGTGTTATGCTGCTACTTTACTCTGGTTCTCTGTGACGGCGCGGTTCCTACACGGTCCAGCCGACCTACTGGCACAAATTGGAGTATCGCTCTACCACTGTTTATTATTGGTAATTAATCTATCTTATGTAATCAAAATTTTAAAAAAGAATTCAATATATTTTATTTAAAAGAAATTATTCAACATTACTACCGGTTGAAAAACTTGTAGCATTGGAAAATTGGAGAACTTTCGCTGATATCTTGGTTTCATATTTTTTTTTATTCTTAGCTTCCATTTCGACGCTACTATAGAATAAAAATAGTTTAAGGGATTTGATCACGTTTATTTTTTTAAATATACTCACGTTTCAAGTGCTTAACAGCACTCATACAAAATAATGATGTATCTTTTCAAAAAAAGTTTTTTATTTGTAAACTCGCTCCTTCATAATTAGGTGCATATTAACGTCGCAGCGGTTTATCATGAGGGTTACTGGAAGTTAAAAAGCCTGTTCAGGACGTTATATTTTCACGCTGCCCATTGGTTTTGAAAATTTAATGTTCTAATTATGATATTGGTAAACGTTAATTGGTGTGGATAATGTTTTTCCTCAGATTTAGGTTAGGTTTAAGTTAGCTTAAGTTAATTCTCTAGATCTCTAGTGTGTGCTGCTATTTTAATTTATATTAAATGAGGACATGATCCTTCCCCGGTCAATTCCAAGCATTTCAAAAGTAAATAAATATAGAAAGCAACCTCCTTATAATACTTAGCAAACATGCGTCATATACACTATTTATGAATCTGTTTGTCTTTCCTGAGTATTTCCTCGCTCGCATCGCTTTGACATAAGTTATGCTAGAATGAATATTCATATTCCAAGAGATACGTACACCTAGTGTTTATATAGAATTGTATTTTGTATAGTTAAATATAAACTTTCAAACTACGATATGTATGGTAATATTTTCATGGCCACTACGGTCGAAGTCTGGTCTCTAAGTGGCATTTCCTTTATAGAATTCGGGACAAATTTTTGTCATAACTCCTGTTAATGATTTTGGTGTCGACACTGTATTTGATTGCGATCCGATTCGAGGTATCGTACCTCCTTATGAGGGGCCCTCGGAACGTATTATCGCCCCCCTCTGTTGTCGTCGACGTTCTTCATCCACAGGGGTCGGAGTGCAGCGTTTGTGCAGCAGCAGTCTTCGTGCTTCACTTCTTAGCATCGTCGTTGTCTCCTTAATCAGTGGGCCTCCTGCTCACGTGATTATTTAGATAAAGCTGTAGAGGTCACTGGACCAACAGCAATACTCATACAAAAAAAAAGACAGTATTTGGAAGATTCTTGGACCGGATAACAGCAGAGGAAGATGATTTATGTTTTCTGATAATATCAGTGGTAGAGCTACGCTGCAGTTTGTTTCTAGCTGCAGAATGAATGGGTCAGCTCGGTAGGACTACAGACAGAATACCAGCGTAAAATAGCAACATAATGATAAACTCTTGTGTATAGTCTGGTGCAGAGATCCGGAGACCTTTATTACTGGTTTCAGTTATCAAGAGTGACAACGCATGTGCATTATGATTGCTTGTCAAGGATGAATGTAGGTAGATGTCATGGGCCGCAGGAATCACTAAACATCAGGTGAACTGTGTGTGAGTTTGTTACTCTCAAAGTAATAAAAAAAAGAAGATTTCGCCATGGACAACTACGATTAGAGGTTCGTCATGCTATATGCCTATATATATATTTTACCACCACCATTTACTTTAGGGTGAATATGTGACTGCCTACCACCCTTCATTACAAGAAAAAAATAACATTTGAAACGCTTCCATGGCAATCATTTTAATTCTAATAATTTTACATCTAAGCGAAATCATTAGAAAGAATAAGCACTGGAGTTTTATTAATCTCAAATATAATATAGTGTATAATAAACGTGTATATGAAAGGCTGCGTGGTGTAGTGGTAATCGTACTCGGCTCCTGCATCACGGGTCCTTAGTTTGACTCCAAGCCGAGGAACAATATATGTGTATCAAAAAATGTTGATTTTCTAGTCTGGGTATGTTTTATGTACGTCCCGTGTCCCTGCTTCAGAACCTGCCTCTAATCATATTGCATATGGATTACATCCAAGTAAGGAAGACAACGACAAGCGTGCGCCTCTGTGTTTGCACAAATCTTTACGGCACTATAAAATATTCTGTGCAGTTGATGTCATCTGGCAATAACCAGAACATATCACCGTCGACATCGAATCGACCGGGAGGACATCATCATCATTATATATGGTTCGTGAGAAAGTTATATCCTGGAGGCGCTGGACGTATTTCACGTATTTTTGTATCTAGTGAGCTTTAAAATGATCACAATATAGGTCAGTTTGATCTAATTGCAATATTTTCCAATGGGTAGATGGGTAGGGTGTCCCTCGACAATCTCACAATCACAGCAAATGCAAAGGCTTAAGTTTTTGGTGCAAATTGGCCTTCGTAAGAGTAGGAGGTGAATTGCTTACCCTCGAACGGGCTATCGCCTTATTGTGGGATTTGGATCGGCTTAGTAGCTTAGGTAGCCGTGGCTTCGTCATCCACGGAGAGATACTGATAGGGGAGGCCCATGTTACTCTAGCGAGGAGATTAATGCTTTGCAATTAACATATACATGTATATATTATATATATATATATATATATTTTACCACCACCATTTACTTTAGGGTGAATATGTGACTGCCTACCACCCTTCATTACAAGAAAAAAATAACATTTGAAACGCTTCCATGGCAATCATTTTAATTCTAATAATTTTACATCTAAGCGAAATCATTAGAAAGAATAAGCACTGGAGTTTTATTAATCTCAAATATAATATAGTGTATAATAAACGTATATATGAAAGGCTGCGTGGTGTAGTGGTAATCGTACTCGGCTCCTGCATCACGGGTCCTTAGTTTGACTCCAAGCCGAGGAACAATATATGTGTATCAAAAAATGTTGATTTTCTAGTCTGGGTATGTTTTATGTACGTCCCGTGTCCCTGCTTCAGAACCTGCCTCTAATCATATTGCATATGGATTACATCCAAGTAAGGAAGACGACGACACGTGTGCGCCTCTGTGTTTGCACAAATCTTTACGGCACTATAAAATATTCTGTGCAGTTGATGTCATCTGGCAATAACCAGAACATATCACCGTCGACATCGAATCGACCGGGAGGATATCATCATCATTATATATGGTTCGTGAGAAAGTTATATCCTGGAGGCGCTGGGCGTATTTCACGTATTTTTGTATCTAGTGAGCTTTAAAATGATCACAATATAGGTCAGTTTGATCTAGTTGCAATAGTTTCCAATGGGTAGATGGGTAGGGTGTCCCTCGACAATCTCACAATCACAGCAAATGCAAAGGCTTAAGTTTTTTTGGTGCAAATTGGCCTTCGCAAGAGTAGGAGGTGAATTGCTTACCCTCCGAACGGGCTATCGCCTTATTGTGGGATTTGGATCGGCTTAGTAGCTTAGGTAGCCGTGGCTTCGTCATCCACGGGAGAGATACTGATAGGGGGAGGCCCATGTTACTCTAGCGAGGAGATTAATGCTTTGCAATTAACATATACATGTATATATTATATATATATATACATATATATATATATATGTATAATAAACGTATATATGAAAGGCTGCGTGGTGTAGTGGTAATCGTACTCGGCTCCTGCATCACGGGTCCTTAGTTTGACTCCAAGCCGAGGAACAATATATGTGTATCAAAAAATGTTGATTTTCTAGTCTGGGTATGTTTTATGTACGTCCCGTGTCCCTGCTTCAGAACCTGCCTCTAATCATATTGCATATGGATTACATCCAAGTAAGGAAGACAACGACAAGCGTGCGCCTCTGTGTTTGCACAAATCTTTACGGCACTATAAAATATTCTGTGCAGTTGATGTCATCTGGCAATAACCAGAACATATCACCGTCGACATCGAAATCGACCGGGAGGACATCATCATCATTATATATGGTTCGTGAGAAAGTTATATCCTGGAGGCGCTGGACGTATTTCACGTATTTTTGTATCTAGTGAGCTTTAAAATGATCACAATATAGGTCAGTTTGATCTAATTGCAATATTTTCCAATGGGTAGATGGGTAGGGTGTCCCTCGACAATCTCACAATCACAGCAAATGCAAAGGCTTAAGTTTTTTTGGTGCAAATTGGCCTTCGTAAGAGTAGGAGGTGAATTGCTTTCTCTCCGAACGGGCCTTATTGTGGGATTTGGATCGGCTTAGTAGCTTAGGTAGCCGTGGCTTCGTCATCCACGGGAGAGATACTGATAGGGGGAGGCCCATGTTACTCTAGCGAGGAGATTAATGCTTTGCAATTAACATATACATGTATATATTATATATATATATATATATATATATATATATATATACATATATATTTATATAGGCTGTCACTCTCTTTAATGAACAATATCTTCATTTGAAGTTTTCATGACGTCATTGATTAGTTGCGCCTTATGCAATGTCATATCGATATTTATTTATTTAAAGAAATACCTTGTTAAGCACACTATAGTCTCTACAAAAGCATAATAAAAAGGTGAGCTGACCTATTTGAAAAATTACTGACAAGAGAGTGTTGCGATACAAACGGCTTATTCTTTGTGCAAACTCCAACAGAGCTTATATATTATAGCTCCTGTAAGGAAAAAGTCTTAAATGAGAAAGTCTCATTGTATACCGTCTTTACTGGGGACTTAACTTGCTACTTACTTGATCCGTTCTGTATTGCAGTTTTTACATATTTTCCCTTTATATTACTAGTTGATGAAACTATATTAGGTTTGATTTGAAACAGTATCTCGAACCGGCTTCTCTCCACCGGTTCGATATAATGCGAATGCAATAGATTAGAGAAAGGTTAAATCAAAGACACGAGACACACAGCCCTGAAAACCTACAAAACGTGAACCACATATATGTTTCCTCGTCTGGAAGTCGGACCCTGGAAAATCTGAGACGTTTTTATCCAAGTCTTGTCAGCCACGCTACTACATTTTCCGGTATGCGGTCTCCACTCAACAATTAGTAACATAATATGCAATCCAATAATTAATACACGCTTACCTTACTCAAGAATTATATATATATATATATATTTATATATATATATAGTAGATAAGCAAACAGAATTTGATTCCCGGTGATAGCACATATGAAATTGTTTGCTGATTTACCACGTGCTTGATGGTGAGTAAAATATGGCTAGGAAACCTTTATGTTCAGGAAAAAAAAATATTTCAAAGATATTTGGACCCACCAATCATTTCCTATAGTGGAAGCCTGTGCGATTTATATACTCGTATATAATCTGTTACTTTACGTATTAATTATGTGCAGAAGAGAATGGATTGCAATACATTATTGTATTCTATTCTGTTCTTAAAAAATATGTAGAACCTTTTAAGTATCTCTACACATACCTGATGAACAATAAAGAAAATACGAGAATGGAAATAAATGTTCGTACCATGCTCATGATTAAAAATAGCATACGTCGAACACTCAAAGGTTCTGTTAGTATTCGTTCAAAAGCGCGTATGTTGGAGCTTAGCGGGCTTATTCAAGCTGCTTCATTAGCAAAGCTTTGTGTTAAATAAAACCTATTCTACATAATTCGTTTGGAGATGTAGTTTTGCTATTATATGTTGTTGATTAATATTTCGACTATCTCTACGTAAGATATCTACAGGATAGGTTGAAATTATCAAAAAATATTTCATTTTTAAAATTTACTATAAATATCTTTTTTAGGGGTGGCCTTTGTTAGCCATGTGGCCGTGCCCTTAGATCCCCTAAGTGCATTATTAAATAAATAATTAGTAAAGTACATTATTGACTCAAATTTATTAAGCAATGTAAGTAATCAAAATAATAGCAAACTGCGTTTCTCTTGGACATTTGTCTGGGTGTCAGCTACTCGAATAGACATTTTCTTTAGAACGTCAAACTATCAGCCCCCATCGTGGCACTTTTATTTATTAAGTGAGTGATAGATTTATTTTATTTACGATTTATTTGATCTTGTATTTTCTGTTTTTGTACTGTGTACGTTTGTATACGCTCACACCGTCAATATTTAGCCGCCGCGCAGAGCGATAGACAATGGACAGGGGGAGTGTTCATCCCCCTGAGTGAATACCCGCGTAAAGATATATCCCCGAGGCCCGTTACCTGCAGCCCCTAAGGCTGTACATGATGCCAGTAGTAGTTTACGAATTTTATATAATGCTGAAAATTACCATAGAAAATGTCGTAAACAAATGTTTAATTTTGGTTGAGCAGGGTAGGTTAGGTTTGCAGTTGCGTTCCTTACGGAGATCCCGTGACCTCTCGCATGCGTTGGTGGCGACCACCGTGGGGTTTCAGTCGCTACGAGTCCGACATACCCCATCCTCGCCCCCTAGAGGGCGGGATGCGTAGGCATTTCCCCACGCTAAAAAAAGGGTAGGTTAGGTTGAGCAGTAAAAAGTAAACTTTTAATAAAGCCGCATTACTTTACTGGAAAATTACGATTAACATTATATACTTTAAATTGGATACTGACGTGATGTACGATGTTGAAACATAACGGCTGGAATTAATCTGACCAAATCCGCAGAACACTCTCCATGGTATCTCTTCCCAAAGCCAGTTCATTAAGCCGATCGAATAGTACCTGTTCGTTGAGTTGATTTGTATCGAGTGACCATTTCCTAGGACAAGCGTTGAAGATTAATTGAAGTGGAATGTTAACAGCTCTGCTGGTATTCTTCATAAAATTATATATTATATATTTAACGTTTACTTTATCACTCCATTCAGTTCAACCGATAACGATCCTTAGCCCGTTACATGCCTAGACGTCGTCACTGCATCCAATAGGGACCCTCGACGTCTTAAACTGACTTTTCAATTATTATATAGCTTTGGTTTACAATATAATAGCAAGTGTTTTATGATTATGGAAGGTATACTTTTCATATCTTTAGTATTTACTACTTTTGAGATTGTAAAACTTATAGAAGTGTTTATTCAGTAGATTTTAATTAAAAATTTATCCGCATTATCTTGCTGGTTGGCCACTATTGGGCAAACCACGCTTTGTGCGAAGTATTTACTATGCACTACTTCTTTATGGCATCGATTGTGGCTAAATAAAAAGATAATAGACTATTTATAAGTTATAGAATATTTATAAGTATAAATTATAAACGTCTTACAGGTTTTATTGTACTATAAATATTCTTAAATAACTTAAATTTCGTATCATCATTATTTATAAATAATTTCCATTCGTTTAAACCATCATTTAGATTAAGCAAAAGCGAACTTTATTACCAATTGTTTCCAATGCACATTTGTATATAAGCGTTTGAAAAGAAAATAAAGCGCCAGAAACGACTGCCGATTTTTGAAAGCTCCAATTATGCTTAATATTAAAGTCTTTCAGCTTAACAGCTTACAGTTAGAAAAACATTTTTTTAATAGCAACTTTTTACGTCAACATTCGAAGAGATGCGAAGAGAACATTTTAATTATAAATTGTTTATCTTAACAATAAAAACACACTTTCCCAATGCATCAATATTTCCAACTGATAAAATATTGTTTATTTATTAATAAGTAAATATTATATATTTTTACACGTAGTCAATGGACACAAGTATTATATACAGTTGTTTTTAGGTCACTAAAGGTAATTCGAATACACATTTCACCTGATGGTTACTGTGTAAGTTTATATACATATACATAAATATATATATATATATATATTTATATCTGATCACCAGGCCAATACTGCTATTTTACGGTCGAGTCTGTTTCAGGCCGCAGTTGCACTGAGGTATCTAAGTAAGCACATCGACTGTTAGTTCTATGTATGTGAAAAAGATATAAACAAATTAAAAATCTCATGTTCCTCTTACCGCCATTACACTTTTTAAAATATAGCTTAGAATTAAACGGAATATGATTTAATATCACCTTCAAATAGACTACAATTATTTCTACACTCAAGTATTCAAAAGGGATTTAAAGGGTTGAATTATACAGGTTCGGTACAACACGGTAAGTCTGGGTATGAGATAAGAGTTATGGGAACTTTAAATTTACATGGGCTAGCAGTAAATTCTGCTTGTCATAAACAAATATAATGTGTTTAATATCATTTGAAAATATAAGTTGCATTTTCAAACGATATTAAACAAGATCGATATTATTGTGAAATCATCTACAAGCTCTGGGTGTAACAAGAACTAGAACAAATGTTTTTGGTTGCGTTACACAGAAAATGTAGTTTAACAGAAATGGATAGTATGAAGTTCATAGTTCCTCTGCACTTAATTACCATAGTCGTGCATGGTTCAAAGCGATCGAAATGCGAAACGGATAAACGAAATTGACCAATTCAGAGGTCACATTGATGGAACCGAATGAATCGAAATTTTGTTACGAACAAACCAAAATCGGGTTCACTACCCAATATTATAAGAATAACATTAGAAAGAAACAAAAAATCTCAATATCTCGAAAGTTATGAAAACTTCATATAAGGTCATATTCTTTTGTCTGCTGGGAGACCCTACCCTACCCCCTAACCTATCTTCCCCTTAACCTTGTCGTGCTACTAACGGGACTCATTGCATATGTAGCATAATACTATTTCACGCAAGTACCACCAGCCCATTCATGTCGCAGATTGAAAATGCAGCGTGGCTCTACCACAAAATTTATCGGGCTTGATGTTACTTTAGCAACCGTAGTATAGGCGTTTCTCGACGATCGCTTTGATAATATACAATTTTGTACCTGTTAACAATCTATATATTTATAGACCATTTCAAATTCCTTCGTTATAGTAACTTATACACTTATATAAAGAATTATAAAGTGAATTAAAAAATATATAAAGTGAATTTATTTATCAAATTTAAAAAATTAAAAATAAAGGGTACGAAGATATAGTATATATATATATATATATATATATATATATTTATAATAAAACTGGCAATGCTATTGACGTATCTAATATTATTATTAATTACTCCAACTAAGCCTCTATACTTGTGCTAGGAGATAGGTAGTTCGCAGCAATAGTCGAATGGAGGATTCGAACCAATGTCGCTAGCTTCGCTGTTTGTACCCTAAGCCATTAGGCTATTGACGCTTCAAAAACGTTTCAACATCGTTATCATCACAACCAACGCATAATCCACTGCTCAATAGATCCTCCATAGAGTGCCAAAGCATACACGATTTCCCGCAAACTTACAATCCGAGGCAGCCTCTCAAGTACCATTCCTCCCTATCGGTTATCAGTTCTACGAGCTTTTACTTTAACTCGGTGACCGTGCTCTATGTCGGTCAAACTCGATCTAATGTGGATGTCTACCTTGCGTATTCTATCACGCAGAGAAACACCGAGTTTAGCCCGCTCCGTAGCTCGCTGGGTGATCCTCAAAAACGCTTGTTACAAAACAATATTTGTACCACACGAAGTAACAAGAGCAATTAGTAAAATTATACCTGCAATAAGAACTTTACGGTTGTTTTCGGACGTGAAAAGCTTTGCATGTCAGATACACGAGGCGAAAGTTTGTGTAAAGCGTAGTGAAATATATGTTAATATTTTCATTTTAAGTCGCGTCTTTATGTTTAAAGGAAAGCTTTGTTGCTTGAATACACCTTATAAGGACTACAAAAAATATTCCAAATGAGTATTTATTTCATAAGATTTCAGTTTAGCTACAAGTAAGTTTGGTTGTAGCCAAACTTCCGGAGTCGTTGCTCAGTGTTATTATGTAGTTAATTACACGGCACGTGAGTGAACCGAGTGCGATTCCCAGCACTGGCAAAAATGAAATTGTTATTTGAAATTTTATGTTCTGATAATCAAGTGCTCGGAAGCTTTTTTTTTCTTTCATCGAAAGTACAAACGAGCATATTTTAGCTGATGGTAAGTGATTCTTACGGCCCATGACATCTGCAATCATCCTTAAGGAATCATAATACAGCTGCGTTGCCACTCTTGCGGACTGAGATGGAATGCTTGCTAACCAGTAATAAAGGTCTCCGGAACCCTACACTCAACAGTATATGCAGTGTAGCTGAAATTTGTGTTATTCAACGAAATATGGATATATAATATTTTTGAAAATCAACAATAAAAATATTTTAGTAAATATTTATATGTATCTAACATGTGAAAGGAAACATAGTAAACATTATACATAAAATGTTTCGCCAAAAAAATGCGATGAAAAATTTTTTAAGTTTAACTTTTTAAAAATAAAAGATGGAAAATTTAACAATTTGCCTGGAATTGAGAAGCTTTCCTTTTATCTCGTATCTGACAGGAAGACAAATATCATAGCCATGCTAAGCTAGTTGCACGTACAATATACTCATGTTTGAAAAGTAGCACAATCTATTATGTTGTCGGTCCTTCCTACTTCTTAAATCTTGTAAATCTTAAAAAAAAATCCGTTATTTTATTGTTACAATATCTTTTAATTCTTTTCCAATGACACTGATGCTGTTGTATATCGTATACATCTTGTATCTATTATTTAAAAGCGTCTACATATACGGCACATTATCAATAATTGAAACCATGTGGGTAGTAAGAAAAAATTGTGTGTTTTATTTCACCTGCAAAACTTGTATGTTAAAATAACTAATTGTTTTTAATACAAATCATAGTAAACACGTGCCACTACAAAAATGTTGTAACTAACGGTACAGATAACTACCGTTTAGCAACGCACACTCGTTGAATTTCGGTTAAATAATGGCGTAGCATTCGGTGTAACATATGACGCTAGCTAATTTATCAACAAATAACACTATATTTAATTGATTTGAAAATAAAAAAACTAATTTTATACAATCTCCTTGTTGATTGGTGCCATTATATAAGCATTGTTTATCTTCTCACTGCAAGAAGCCAACTGTCTTATTTATAAATTAAATAACACTGACTTAACTTATTTAGTTCTACATAAGGGGACACAATTAGGGATACCAAACATTCATCCTCAATCCATCTTCAAGATGAACATGCATTTTAACCCCTGAGGACTATATATATATATATATATATATATATATATATATATATATAAATAAGTTTCTTATCTCTATATATATATATATATATAAAATATATTATCTTATTTTATTGTATATCTCATTTTACTTATGACGTATATCGATGTGTTTTGTAGGTTCGAATCCGCTATTAATACCTATTTTCAGCTTAGTTGGAGTGGGTAACCGGAATATTAGTAATAATAATAATGCATTGTTAATATTCTTTTCTAAACAATAAAAAGGATTTAATTGCCTTTTTGCCATTTTTCGCTTGAGTAATAATATCAATTAATAACGAAATCAAATTACAATATACAACACGGATAATGTAAATCTGTACAGACCGACACTAAAGAATACAAACTAACTTCTTCCTGTTCGGCAAACGGCATTTTCCCAAGGGATAGAAAATGTAATGAGATCACGATGTAGATAAATCTGGGACCCCATTGTCTACTATAAACTATTTGAAACTTTTATACCGACGATACATTTTTACTCCTTTAATAGTCCATCGAGACTGTGATCCAAAATTTACATTAAAATGTAAACCTTGCCCAAATTTCCCTGAATGGTCTAGAAGAAGTCGTGCCTTTTAAAGAAATCTATATCCTCTCCTTTACATCTCCACATGATCGAGCGATGATCTACGTCAGTTTGCATGAATGATCTAGAGAATTAATCGTTAGACGTAGGTGAATTAGGGTCGTGCTTTGCGGTAATCTATGGGAGACCGTTGATGACTATTGCTGTTTGCGAGATGAAATATTTATTGGTTGTGCTGATTATGATACCTTATACTTATACCTATGAGACCTTAGAAGTGCTTCTTGAAATATAATAACTGTAAAAGTTAAATATGGCCATTCATTATTTAAATGTCTACAGTAGGCTTAAAGCTTAATTGTATTCACATTTGAAGTCAGTTAAATGTGAGCGATGTAGTAAAAAGGCGGGGAAGTGTAAAATCTAGCACAAGGTTATTATAGATATTAGCCGAGAACATTAAAAAAAAATAGGCCAATTTGAGAAACCGCTTCTTTTAAATGTATTATGAAAGTAAGACTGACAAACGGGTACACAGTTCGGGTGATGCTTAGTGATCACCTGGGTTAAAATTTACTATTTTGTATAAGATGTCCGATATTCAGACTTCTTTTGTTATAGCTTACTTGATATTGTCTCTATATTGGATATCAACAGTAGCGTAGTAGTAGTAACTGGTCTCATTCACTCACGTAAGAATACACCATAAGAAACGTAGCAGCCCCAAGATACTTTTTGCTTTTTAATAGGCATTCTGTAAAGGCATCTCAGACATTCCAGACGGAGTCAACCAACTAATTTTACAGCCAGTTCTAAACTACAGCGTATTTCTACTATGTAGCTAGTAAACAAAATATTTCTTTTATGGTATTTAGGACAATAAATGAGCACATATGAGGATAAATAGATCCTGCGACCCCTGACACTCAACACACACTGTCTTCGCCTGAGCACTATAATCTAATCGACGAAAATATAATAGTTTTATGATTATTCGTGTTGTTTTGGTTATTTAAAACTCCAAAAATTTTCTTTCCTTATTTAGTTGCGTTATTTATTTATTTAATCTAAATGAATACCTCAAGTTTCACGAGATTTATATTAAAAATAAAGCAATGCATACAAATGATGTAGAAGGCTCTTCTGTTTAGTGCCAACGCGTTATCACTAAATCTAGGTGAAATATTAAGATAAAGACGAGTTTTGCTTCAAAACGTGACTCTATAAAATTCATTAGATTATACTGATCAATCTGTGCGTGGGAAGTTTTGTCAATTGCATTGTATATGTATATAACTTAGTACGTTCTTCTTGTCTTTGCCTACCAATTGAGACACGTTTTTGTGAATAGATTTTCTAACCTAACACCTCAAAACCCTTTGTAGGGGGATATAGGCTGCATTTTTTTTTATTACATTGAGAGTAACAATTTGATGAGTAAGTGATTCCTGCGGCCCACGACATCCACATTCATCCTTGATAAGGAAACATAATTAAGATGCATTATCACTCTTGATAACGGAGATGGAATGCCTCGTCACCCGTAATAAAGGTCTTCGGATCCCTGCAATCACCAGACGAAACACAGGAATATTATGCTGCTATTTTACGCTAGTATTGTATGAGGGCGTAGTCCTACCCCGGTCGAGCTGACCCATTCATTCTGCAGCAAGAAGCAAACTGCAGTGTAGCTTTACGTCTGTTACTTTGCTTTACGTGGCATAGTAGTTAAAGTACATAGATGCTGCATCGAGGGTCGTTGGTTCCATTTCCAACTCACGAACAATATTTGTGAATCAGAAATTGTTGATGTGTAACTTCCTGTCGATCTTAAAGCAAATGCTTACGGCACTGTAAGATATAGTTTGCAGTGGTTAAAATCTGGTAATAATCGCAGAAGAAAACGCAGTGGTTGGACTCAACCAGACGGAAATCACCATTGTATAAGTGGTTTTAAATTTAAATAATATAGGTATTTGAACTTTCAACACTGTTTTTTACAGGAAAGTTATCATGGAACAATTTTATTCTGTAACACTCAGTATTCAAATGAATTTTCCTACACTATAACTGCGTTAGTGAAAACTGTAGATTAAACCAGCAATTTCACTACCACTTGGCATGTCCAACGAATTTCTTTTAATCAAATTATGTACCCTGCAGAAATATTTTTCAGAGGTTTTTATATTTGTGCATAAAACCATTTTTTTCCGTTTTGTTTCGTATTATATATATTACACATTTATATATATATATATTTATATATACATATTTATATATATATTTATATATATATATTAATATATATATTTATTTATATATATATATATATGTTTATTATATTGAGAGTAACCATCGAGTACACAGTTCACCTACTAGTAAGTAATTCCTGCGGTCCATGACAGCGTTGTCACCTCTCAGGTTTGGATGGAATACCTTGTCAGCCAGGCAGTTCTCCAGATGCCTACATTCACCAGACGAAGCACAGCAGCAATATGCTGCTATTTTACACTGGTATTCTGTGGAGGCGTGGTCCAGCCCCGGTCGAGCTAACCTATTTATTCTGCAGCTAGAAATAAACTGCAGTTTAGCTCTATCACTGTTAAAGAATTATATTAATACTTTATATAATTAAACATTGTAAAAATTGTAAATTAGCCCACACTTTGTGTTTTTAAACAGTGGCAAATTTGTTATATATACGGAATATTTATACTGTTCGACTTTATTTGTAGAGAGCATAATGTGCCCGTGGATCGCAATTTGACTCTGGGATCAGGTTTCTTAGTGTTCTATCACTGTTGGAGGTCAACAAGGACGACCTAAATCTACTATTTAGGCATTAAGATGAAGAAGGTTATCTATCACGTTAAAAACATCACTTATGGTATAACTGAGATAATCATTTAAAATTTTATGTACTTTATATCTCAGTGATAAGTGTTTCTTCATTGCTACCTGCAGCCCACCTTTCTTCATGGATATTTAATTTTATTTATTTGACGATTTTGCAACGAGGAAGTTTTCGTGACAATATTTATAATCTTATTTGCTCTTCTTAGTATTAAAAATATCATTTATGTTCTTGTACAAGTTCTTTCAGCCATTGAAAAAATTTGTAGAATTTTCATGATTAGTTAGTCTGTTACGGCAAACTTTTAGTGTTATCTGGGGATTTCGTTAGAGCTCTTTGTATTTTTTAATTTCTGCTCAGTATGCAAAATTTTCAGTATTCGGAATTCACAAAAAACTTTAAAATATTTTAATTTGTTATCTAATATTAGCTCTTCAAGTTTAGAATACAGCTAGAATGATATGATAAATGATAAAATTAATAATGTTACTTAAGTAGAAGGGAATAATAAAATACAAATATTTTAGCTTAGTGACTAAGCACCCGATTTTAATTCACGGTACGAAATTATAATGACAATTTTATGTGCTGATTTACTACGTGCTTTAGCGATGAAGGCAAAAAATCGAAAGGAAGCCTACATAAATAAAAAATATTTCGATGGGATGTAAAGTTTCGCCAGTCAATCAAATAAAATTTATTGTAATATTATTGTTAATAAAATAAGTAAAATATATTAATAAATAAACAAATATATATATTATAAAATAGATTAAATTAAAGTAAAACAAATATATACGATACAATAGAATAAGCATATTAAAGAGCAATTAGACAATCAGATAGGGAATTCCTCGAGAGGGGAGTTGAAACGGTAGAAGATTAGGATGAAAGGGAGAGAAATCTGTGGACCATACGAGCGGTGTCGTGGAGCAACGCCTTCTATATTTAAGCACGGAGCGGTCCGTCACGGAGTCGTCGGGACCTACTTACTAGGATCAAGAATTTCGAGATTTCGTTGTTTGAGACTAAGCCATATGTGGATACTACTCAGTACGTACTTATTTCAGTCAGTATATCAATCCATATGTCCGTCAACTTGTGTACCAGGTGCAGATATTTTTAGTATTATTTCTGTTAATTGCTAAAATGCGAGGTAAGGAAGTGCTTACGCAACCAGGCTCGACAAAATATCCAACGAGTAATTGCCGAAGCCTGGGGAAATAGGGTAAGGCTGCGATAAAATTGTCATGTAAAGAGGAAGTCACCAGACTACATCGAGAACTTGATGCTACAGCTTTCCAATCCCGGTCGAAGATTCAGAGGCAGACCTAAGATAAGGTGGGAGAGTGAAGTGTCAAGGTACATGAGGGAGTGCAAGGTTTTCAAAGGCGATGTCGGGGATAGAGCGAAATGGAGGATTAAAATATGGAAGGCTAACCCCACAATCATGGGCCCCACCATAGCCGGGAAGTGAGTTGGTATTAATATTATTAATTTCATAGAAATCGTACTTACAAACCGACAAGTATCCAACAAATTGAGACTTAAATCTCGAAGTATCGTATATAATATAGTTGTCATGCATCTGCATATCTCTGCACTGCAGTGATAGTTTAACGTCTCCGTAGTGCAGATTAAGTGCAATACATCTCTTTGCTGTTTACATACTATGGATCCTAAAGTTATTGCGCTTATAAGGTTGGCTGTTGGGTAAGGCTTGGCTAGGTAATTATACTCAATAATAACATTCCACGGTCTCTTTGAAATTTGCCACTTCAGTAATTTTACTTTAAATGAAAAAATGTTAGATTACCATATTATTCTGTACTGGGCTGAATAGACGAAACAAATGCTTGGAATTATATTTATTTTCCCTTTGAATTTATTTGATAAAAAACTAAACTATGTAAAAAAAATATTGAAAAGAGCAACTGCAGTTTCTTTTCCTCTAGTAATCCTGTAGTATTTTTTTATTGTATGGAGTGTGACAAACAAGCACACATTTTACCATTTGTCGAATTATGTGGTCTTTCTACGTGTGAGCGTATTATTACAAAAGTTTTAGTTTTTTGCTGCAACCGCTTTAACATGGGGTAGTATCTGTCCCAAATCCAACTACTGGTTATAAAGTAATCTAACTTTATTAAAGGCAAGGATATCCTTCAGTGGTAATCACTTAACTATTAGGTGGGCTGCTTGGTCATTCTATAAAAAAATTGTATTCGTTTAGGTATCTTCTATACTTTGGTTACCATGGAATCGTTATCAACCTTGCTGACGTCTTTTGGTGGTTCAAGTTCTATCATCAAATTATCTTCCAAAACCGAAGTAGGTACTAATTGACCAAATTCCTTGTGGCATGGCAATGAGCTCAGACCTGAGAGTTACTAAAGTATCTAGCTCTTAGTATTTCACAGCAATTATGACATCATTGTACAACTATATGCTTTAGACTGTGACGATGGTATTGTTTTGAGACAAAGATAACAATATGTTACGTTTTATATGGCGAGTTATAGGTATTTTTTGATAGAAAGTAGGTGAAGAACTCTCGTAGCTGGTGCTCGTAGCTAGTGCTATGCCGAGCTGGAGACTTTTGAAAATTTACTGATCAATGATGAAATAGAGATAAGTCACATGACAATTAAAAATGTAGCTGATCACGAACTATTGCAATTCAAAGGTCAAAAGAACAAAATAGCTAAGATAGGTAATTATTTTGATTATTTAATTTTTTAAACACAATGTCCCTTTTTTATAAATTAAGAGGTGGCAAATGAACGCACATTTCATTCCTGATTATAAGTGATTACTGCTCATGACATCTACACCCATACTCCAGAAGATTGGAGATACTCATGCGTTATTATCTTTAAGGACTGAGATGGAATGCCTCGTTACCTGTAACAGCAGCGTTATACCTATGCTTATGCTAATTGACGCTGTTATTCTTTTGATAGTCCTTCCGCGACCTAGCCAACCCATTCATATTACAAATATCAAGCTGCAGGATGTCCATTGCTCATTAAGCTTATCATTTTTCCAAAGATTGCCATTAAAAAATCCTGAGCAATTTACATGAATGGAGTACCAGATTATTTGTAAGGGTCGTTTTTTCAGCAGTAGAGGTCGTTCTACGCTTTATTGCTAGTCGAGGCTGTCATCCCATTGACTTTTGCATCAATAACACTGATAATAGAAATGTTGTATAAATAAATGTAATATATTTGTCGACCGAGTTGTGTAGTGGTTAGAGTAACTGGTAGCATCGTCGCAGGTCCTGGGGAGTGACAATTGTGTTTATCACAAATTATTGGGTTTTGGGTCTGGGAGTACTGTGTATGTCTCGCCTCTTTCACACTGCATTTGAACCTTCCTCCAACCTTGTATATATATTACATCGTAATAAGAAAGGTTTACGCTTTTTCCATTTTTGTTTGCGCGAATGCTGACGGCACTATAAAATATTCTGAGTAGTTGATGTCATCTAATTATAACCAATAGATATGGACGTAGTCGAAATTCGTCAGGAAGATATTATCGTCATCACCATATAAACATATATAGATGCCCTACATGGGTCTTGCTTCCGAAGCATAACGTAGCAAAATGCATAACGTGGCCACAGATTTTCAGCTACTGTGATATAACGTGTCATACCGTCCTACATATAATAACGTAGCTGTTGCTATGACGATATCATTATAATAGTGTCTATACTAAAAACATAAGAAACTGAAAATGAACGAACACAGACTTAGTTCTATATCTGATATTTGTTACATTGTTATTTATCTATAAATGCACAACGACAGTAAAACTGTGGTAGAGCTACGCTGCACTTTGTTTCTAGCTGCAGAATGAATGAGTCAACTCGACCGGGGAAGTACCACGCCCTCACAGATTACCATCGTGAAATAGCAACATAATGCTGCTGTGTTTCGTACCTAACCTTTATTAGTGGTGACGAGGTGTTCCATCATAGTTTTCAAGGCTGTGACAAGGCTGTCAATGGTAGATGTCATTGGCTGCTGGAGTCACTTCCTATTAGTTGAAATGTGTGTTTTTTACTACTTGTTACGGGGGTAAGAGAAAAATAAGAAAGAGGATAAGACCATACAGTTTCTTTGATTGTAATTGATTTCTGTGGCTAATGATAGCTACGTTCGTTCTCGAAACAGAGTTATAATAGATATTTGTTATTACCCCTGAGGACTAAAATAGTATGCCAGTAATATGGATCTTCAGATTCATGAAGGATTTTTTTTTCAATTTTAAGTTGCCATTTTACCCTTATAGTGATAATTTAATACATTATACTGAAGGCTCGTATGTTAGTTGCAGTGTTCACGATGTCCGATTAAAACGAAATTTACGAATATCGTTATCATATTGCAACCCCTAACAGTAAACCCGACAAATATTCATTCGCGACATTTGCTTTCAACGGGGAATTGTTAAACACGGATAAGCGACCGACATCTATATTCGATTAATTCACTAGTCTCAGACTTATTAAATATTACAGAATGATGTTTTAAATTATTTAAATCGAAAAATTGCTAAGCAATTAAGGAAGTCACTGTTGATAATCTAATACCATAAATAATGTTATTGTACATTGCGGTAGGTTCGTGACTATTTGCTTGCTTTTTATTTTATTCTACGCGAAGTGTTTCTTTCCTGATACCGGCCACCCTAAAATCTGGAGGACTATGCTCCAATAGTGGAATCTATATATTATATATACTTTAACTTTTTTATAACCTCGTTATCTATTTACATCTGGTGCATGAATGGATCTGCTCGACCAGAGCAGTTTCATATGCTTACAGAAAATCAAAATAACGCTGCTGAGTTTAGTCTAGTGCGTAGTGATTGTACTGATGACGAGGATTCCATCTTAGTCCTTTTTTTAAGAATAGGTGCGCTCAAATGCTCTGCCAGTCTTCAAGAAAGGTTTGGGCTCTTTTCTTGAAGGTCTCTAATTCGTATCGGTTCGGAAATATCGCTAGCGACAGCTGGTTCCACAGAGTAGTTTAGCGTGGCAGGAAGTAGTTCTAAGAGGTGTCAATGCATTTGGTTTATGATTCCTTATCCTTATTGAGGGGAGGGTAAATGAGGATCTCTTGGGCAGCATGAATTACTTACCATCAGGTGTTCTGATCATGTATCAGTAGAGCTACGATGCAGTTACTTCCTAGCTGCAGAATGAATCTTTCAGGACGAACGGGATATGACCACGCCCTCACTGAATACCAGCGTAAAATAGCTGGTATAATAGCTATATCAAGGATGAATGTATGTGTCATGGGCCACAGGAATCACTCGCCATCAGTTGAGATGTGTGCTTGTTTGTTACACTCAAGGTAACAATAAAAATAAAAAATTATCACCAATTATATTATCTCACATCCCATGGTCTAGAGCTCAACGTATGCTATATATGTAGCTAGAAAAAATTTTTTTGCTTAAATTTAACCATTGCGTATTTTTCACGTCGACCAATATGGTTTTGACCTAATTTGCCTAACCAAAAAATTTAAAAAATAAAAAATTTAAAAATTTAAAAATAAAAATTTAACCTAATTTGGGACGACCGAACCGCCACGACAAAACAAAATTCGTACATCGTTGACCTTAAAACGCCCCGGCAAAAGATTCGTGTCAAACACCGCCAGCTTTTCTAGATGAATAGAAAAATATTTCGTACATCAACATTATAAAAATTATAAGGAATATTGATATTTTTTAAATAAATAGGATCTCAATAAAATCTAAGTTAATAGGCAATATATGCTCAATAATAAACACTAAACTTGGAGGACCCTACGCTCCCTTTAATTTATGAATTTCGTCTTTAATCATCAAATAAAACATATATTTTAATTATTACCACATCAAATAAACTGTGAAGGTATACCTCTATATGCTTTTCTTATTAGGCAATAGGCTTTTATAAACAACCAAGCGCACGGATCACCCGCTGCTAAATGATAACTCTATGAACGAATACCACTATGAGATCAATCCTCAATGAAGATCCACAATATACGTTCGTTGTCATCCATCTCGTTACCATTAATTAGGCCCCGGTTCACGATCACTCGCCATACGTAACACAGCAGTGATGCTGCTATTTTGAGCTAGTATTCTCGGAGGGCGTAGTCCTTCCCTGCTCGAGCCATTATTTGTTATACAACAATTTGAGAAGAATATTTTAATAATCATTTCAATCTTTGTCCTTGGTTCTCAATGGTGACAACGCATCTGCATTATGAATTCTTGCATCAAGAAATTCCTTGTCAAGGATAAATGTGTGTCATGGGCCGCAGGAATCGTTTACAGTGAACTGCTATCACCCTTAGGGTAATAAAGAAGTTTTTCGGCTTATAAAAAAATATATCGACCGTAGTGAATTTATGTACTGGGTTCGTGGAATAAACTAATCCACAGTAAAACAAATAGCAAGATATTTGAACGGTGTGCACAGACAGTTTGGAAATATTTTTAGTTTTTAGCCAGCGTTCAAACGTGAGTTTTTATAAGGTATTTTTTATCGATTTTAGTTTGATACATTATTTAACCACTCATAAATTCAGACAGACAGATCTTACAGACAGCGAAACTTAAGGTCGTAAGTTGGAAACCACCATTCGATTATTACCGAGAACTGTCTCCAATCACAAGCATTTTCTTGGTTGCAGTGGTCAACCGGAACGTTAGTAATGTCGCACTGGTAGCTTTGTTTAAAAAATTGATACAAAAATATATAAACGTTAAAATTCGAAGTCCTCTGTAGGACGTGTCAAGATATTATTACATTAAAATTTGATAACAATAAAGTAGACGAATAAAAGAAAATAAACAACCCTCTTAAATAGATCTAAGGATCCTCCAAGCACATCTGGCCGTGGTTTCATCGTTAGTGGCATAACAAAGAACCTTAATTAGCAGGCCACAGTAAGAGAAATTTAAGTTTTTTATTTTTATTTACATCAGAAGAGAGCAGATTTATTTAATAACCATTTATTAGATAATCCAACAGCTACTTACAAAACAACTGATCACAATAAATGAGGCCAGTTCAGGATTACACAATTCGTTAAAAGCTATTTATTAACAATATTGCACTAGCAGTTTTGGTTATTTATAATAACTAAGGTGGCGATAGAGTGTGCACGTGTTTTTTTATATGGAAGGAAAAACGCCTTTGCGCGCGGATTGACGGACTCAACCCTGGTATTAGGAATAATACCGATTAAGAAAACCCTCCTGAGGGACCTATATGAACCATCACGGGACCACCGTTAGGTATTGCCTGCAGTAGGTTCTTCACCGTTATGGTTCCCTATGCTTGCTTCAGCTCTTCGCTTTCACTCCTGTACCACGGGCATGCGAAAAAAGTGTGCTCCACGTCTTCGGGTACCACATATCCGTGAGGACAGTCAAGAGAGTCCTCGTGACCGAAGCGATGACGATATGCTCGATAGCATCCGTAGCCTATCAGTAATTGTGTCAGGTAGAAGTTAATCTCCTCATGTCTGCGGTTAACCCACTTCTCCATCTGACCAATCAGCCTATGTATCCATCGACCTTTAGTGGATTTCTCCCATTTTTTCTGGCCATTTAATGATATTTAGAAATTTTATTTCTTCATTAAATATATGTAGGTATTTGCTATAAATGTATTACATAAAATTTTTATTAATAATTAAGGGTGACGAATTATCACACAGTTCAAGTTATGGTAAAAAAGATTCAAGATGGACATGCGTTATCGTCCCCTGAGGACTGTGTTTGAGTGTCACGTTACTCATAATTGGATCACGGTCCCTAACAATGCGAAACACAGCGGCGATATATTGATATTCTGTGAGTGGACATGGCCTTACCTCGGACGAGCCAACCCAGTACTTCGTGCTTGAGTCCAGCTGCAAAATTACTAAGTGGCTCTACCACTGTTGAAATTGTTACTGTATTTCATAAAATGTTTATTTTGATATATTTATTTTAATATATACATATATAAATATATATATATATATATATATACAAATAGTTCATGTGATTCAGACGCGTTGTCACTCCTGAGCACTAAGATGAAATGCCTCGTTACCTGAACTATAATTATCAGTAGGATCACTGCATCCCTTCACTCACCGGGTGAAACATGGAAACATTATGCTGCAATTTCATGCTCATATTCTATCAGGCCGTGGCCTCCGTCAAGCCTAATTCAAACTACAGCTAGAATTAATTCGTAACGTTTCTCTACGATTATGAAGAAATAAAACACTGCCATGACTGTATCAATTATGATCTGCAAAGCTGGCCCGAAATAAATTCTTAGTATCTCTATGAAATATTCAATTAGACTTGTACAAAGCTTCTAAATATAGCGACGTTAATCCCGTGAAAGCTGTATGAATTAAGGTTCTAGGAAGTACCGTATTTAACACGAATTACGCGCAGTTAATTATAAGGCTAACGTAGTTTGCAAGAGATCGAGTTTACTGCTAACGTCTGATGTTGCGAATTCTCATTAATAAATTTTATAATGTTTTCAGTGTCTACATTTCAGTGACCGGTAATTTTTAGTGTATTTATTTATCAATACCTTGTGATGATGATATTGATGTTATACATAATTGTTATCTATAACTAGGGTGATATCATGTGTTGACATCTTTATCACAGAGGGAGGAAGACAAGTAATCACTTCCGCCCATGGATATCGGCAGCATCAGGGGCTCTGCCATTGCGTTACCATCCTTTAAGAATAACGTACGCTCTTTTCTTGAAAACCCCACCATTATAACTGGACGTTGTTTCCACAGGGCTATCACTCGCGATATGAAGTGACATATAAAACGCACCGTCGTGGACTCCCAACCATCAAGATGGTGCTGATGGAATTTGGTTTTAAAGCGAGGCGGGTGCGATGATGAAATTTCGCAGCAGGTATAATATTGAAAAACTTGTCAGAGCACACTCCATTGTAAATTCTGTAAAAGATGCATAGGGAAGCAACTTTCCTACGCAATTAAAAGTGAATCCAGCCTGGATGAAGTCCTAGGTATCTACGTCGACATTTTGACCCGGCCTTTCAACTTAGACAAAGTTTTGTTCCAACAAACGTAAGTTCCGTAGTATAGGACGACAGAACCACAACCATGAAGCAGTTCGGCATCGTTGACCTCAAACACGTCGCGGAAAGTTCTAAATAGCCGTTGAAATAATGTCACCAACTTTCATATAGAAATATTTTGTTGAACTACGGGTGGAACATTATTGTAACGTAAGCTGAATTGAAAAGCATGTTAAATATTTTTTAATATCAGTAGTTAAATCTCCTTTTTAAAATAATTACTTTTATTTTTTGTACTCCTGAAAATATTATATCACATATCTAGGAGAAAAGTTTTTTTAATAAAGCTGTTATATCCACTTATAGTAGGAGTGTCGAGTTCTTAAACCACAAAGAGGGAAGGGTTACAATTTTTTTTAAATTAGTATCGAAACCTGACGGGTGTTGATGAGCAGCAGAATGTGAGAGGTGTTCGAGGGTTGGCTGTCAGCAAGTGGACAGTTAGAAGAGGGTTAAGTGAAGCAAATTTCACTCCAAAACGGCCTACCACGGGCCCTAAATCGACTGCAAGGCACGGACAAGTGCGCCTTCAATTTGCTCGAGAGCATCTTAACAGCATTGAACAATGTGAATCAGTATTGTTTGAGGAGTAGGATGGTATTTCACAAGACGCCATCACAAAATAAGGAGATCTAGGAAGAAACGATTGCGACCGGTGAATTCGACTATGATTTTTTAACAGATTTGAATTTATTTTAAAATACCCAACCACAAAACATAATCATAAATTCTCATTTTCTCTGAATTTCAATCTAATAGCACTATTTAATAGAGTACTGAGTAAATGTTGACAATATCGGGACCAATTTAAAGTTGCCATTTGAAGTTTTTAAATCGTAAATGATTCTTACGAATAAGAAAGGTAATGTAAAGTGCTTATAGGTTCTGTTGCTTTGGTTGTTCCCGAGTGTATAATACAATAATACCTTCAGAAAATAGTTGAGATCTATTTAGTTCACGGCGGTCGTAAAGCTATCCTGTCACGTGGAAGACACTGAGGACGGATATCCTTTGAAAGCTATTAAAATACGTGACATGGCCTCTTTCTCGTCTTCAGTTTCTTTAATAGCCTTTTCAAAGTAACATTTCGTTGTTGTTTAGCAACATAACATATAAATTCAAATAGATTTACAGTTGTAGAGTCACACTAAAGTTAGTTTCTGATCGCAACGGTTGGGTCGTCGTGGTCGACCATGAAAGGACTCGCACACAGAATATCAGTGTTAAAAAGTAATATGCTGTTTCGTATGGTGAGGGTAGGCATACGTAGATAAGACAAGGTGACGAGACATTCCATCTCAGTCCTCCCTTAGTGTGACAACGCGTGTGCGTCTTCAATCATCGTTGAGCATGGTAGTTGATGTCATAGGTGATAGTAATCACTTACCATAAGGTGAACTGTGTGCTTATTTTTGACCCCTTATATTATAAAAAGAAAAATTACATTATATTATTATTAATTTTTTTTTAATTTTTTATTATTTCTTATTATATTACCCATCAAAAAAATACAAATATTATTTTATGCTTTACATCGACCGATGTATATACCTTATTTAGAGTGTTCGAAGATTCAAATAAAAATAATAAGCTCGAAGAAACGTGGCGAGAATAAGGAGAACAGAGGGATGCCTTGGAATAGACCAATTATAGTTGAAGTCGAATGCACAAGTAAATCTAATTGAATTAACTTTTTACCTGCTAAATTATTCCATGTTCCATTCTACAAATTACTTTTTTTTGTGACCTCCATCTCGGTAAAAGATTGTGTACCAAAAATATTTATTGTTTAGGCGCACGTGATAGCTACATATTAAATCGTCTCAGTGATCTATGGATCGAAGATAGAAGCACTCATTTCAGATTGTAAATTAGGCAGTGTCAGCCAAATTAAGTAATTAGCCATACGGTACAATGGATGAAGTCACAGTATACGACTACAAAATAAAGTTGATACAAGCGAAAATAATAATGTTTGGTAATTCGCCACTGTGCTCTTTACATACAATTGTCTACTCTGTGACAATACTGTACTCTGTGGAATCAGTTGTCACGGTATTTATTTTGTATATTAATGAGGGTGGCATATGAGGACATATTAGATAGCGATCCGAGTCGAGGTTTCGTACCTCACTATGAGGGGCCCTCGGATTGTATTATCGCCTGCCCTCTGTTGTCGTCGACGTTCTTCGTCCGCAGGGGTCGGAGCGCAGCGGTGGTGCGGCAGTGGTCTTCGTGCTTCGCTTCGCAGCATTGTCGTTGTCTCCTTACTCGGCGGGCCTCCCGCTCGCGGGTCTTTTTAGATAAAGCTGTAGAGGTCACTGTACCAACAGCAATACTCATACACAAAAAAAAAAAATGAGGATATAGTTCACCTGATGGTAAGTAATTCCTTAGGCTCATAAACGTCATCCATCGCCAAAAAAGATTTAAGATACGTTGTCACCCCTGATGCTGGAGTGGAATATCTCATTACGTGCAACTGGGTCTCCGGTTACCTTTTATTTAATGCCTTATGTATATCCGCTCTTACGGAGATATGAGTCCCATATATCCTGTCTGTCCGACAGGATATATGGGACTCACACTTCGCGCTTAGTTTCGTGGTGATCATGAATCACGATAATACTAAAATTTGTATTTTTCATATTTTTGTTGTCTTTAAATTCATTTACCATCAGATGAGCTGCTTGCTAGTTATATTAGCCAAATATTCCATAAAAAAAGTTTTAATTTCTAACGCACTGCAAAATGTGTCGTAATAAATTATAAAAAATATATTGTTTTAGCAATGCACACACAAGAAACATTCACAAAGATGCGAGCGCTAGGGTAGCGTTAAGCCTAACCTCAAATAGAATATTTTAGAGGGTTTTAAAAAACTAACATAAAACGTATAATAGTGAAACTATTGTATTGTTATAGATTCTTAAAATGTCCGTTATATTTCAGATTATACAGAGGTACAGATGTGGGTTAAAACTTAATTAAAAGGTTCATTACATTCATACATTCATAAATTCATACATACATACATGCTGCTGACAGTGAAATTAATATTGTTTATGATATATAGATATGTATGAGTAAAAACACTATGCCCAACTCTCTTATATGTGTTAAATATAAAAAATACCCATAGTGTAAAATTGATCTTTATCTAGTATTCTATTATAGTATCAAAATATTTAGGAACGTGTACAGCATGCATACATTTCTAAATTGCACTAGTGCACGTTCAACTTGACGGGCTGCGAATGGTGTCTGGGGAATTAATTATACGTTGGCTCGCTGCACTTGACACCTATCGAGAGAACATTACTTGTCTGCTGTTATCCATCTAACTAGTTTGTTTCTAAGTAAGTTTGTTTGTAATTTCAAACCATCATTAGCCTAATGGTTTAATGTATGGTATGGGTTCTTATGTCGTGAACCTTCTCCTAACACGAGAATTAAACGTTATCTGGAGTGGTTAACGGGTATGTTAGTTATAACATTGCTAACATTTTCCAGCCGCTGAGTGTAAAATCGTACATAACGACAGAATTCAAAATTTCATCTTCATCATCTTGATGGTTGGCAATCTAACACGGTGGCACACGCTTTAAATTTCCTGCCAAGCACAACTACTCCGTGGAATCAACTGTCACCAGCGGTATTCCCGAATCGGTACGACTTAGGGACTTTCAAGAAGAGCCTGCACTTAAAGTCTGGCAGCGCATTTGTGATTCCTCTGGTGTGGCGGATGTTCATGGCGGCGGTGTACACTCAGCATCTGGTGAGCTGCTTGATTGTTTGCCACATATTCTAATGGGTCGGGGAAAAAGGTCTGTTTTTCGTATGTTATATATAAACTTAAGATATTTTTTATCACAGCTTATTTAGATTTGAACCTCGGCTCGGTCAGTTGCTTCTGACTAAGAATTGTTTCAATTAATATCATTATTATCATAATTTAGTATCTGTACCACAGCTTATTTAGATATGATTATAATATATATGTGCCTTTTCGTTCCATAACTTGTTGCTATATTGTAGGTAGTGACATAATCCCTTTTGTGTATAATTTTTTTAGACTTCTGATCAAAAATTGCCACAAGTAGTTTTGATAGTCTTCTCTTGATGTTAACCTAACACTACCTAAAGAATTTTGAAGAGACCGAAACACGTGAACATCTGAAGGTACAAGGTCAGAGTGTATTAACACTTCCAAATCAAACTCTCTTCATATTTGCTGAGTGGTTAAAGATAGCGTTAAAGTTTGCGTTAGCATGATGAAAAGCCGGTCGATTTTTCTCTAATTATTGCTTGAGTCTCATCAGCTGTTGGCAGTAGAGATCTAATATTGAAGGAACCCTTTCAATCCATCCATACACACAGCACCACCTTATTAATAATAATAATAACAATTTTTATTGTGAGTACTGAGGCCCACTTGTTAGTATTGCGAGATACTTATTGCGAATTAATCCAGGTTTCACTATAATACTCGTTTGTGGAGCTTGACTGACCTTTGACCACGTTCATCACCTTTTTCAATCTTTTTAAAAAAGTTAATCGGTTTAATTATATTTCAATAGAGAATCGCAAACGAGTACAGGATTCATTAAGTTTCTTTCAGTAAGTTCGTGTGGTACCTAAATATCGTTTTTTGTCAAACCATACCTCTTCAACCAAGTAGTAACTACTAATATGTCTACTTCGTCTCCACTTTTGCTCCAGTTTTTCACAAATGGCATCGAATGACATCAAAAGTCTCGGACTGAAAATGCTTGAAACAATTTTGTGCTCTCTTACTGACACTGCATTAAGTCTATAAACGTCGTGTTTTCGGCTCGTGTCCCATTGTTCCCTTTTATGTAATAAAAATTCAAAATATATCGAGTTTCTTCGTTAGAGTTACTTATTTTGGCGGACTAAAACAATAGAAAAATGACGGGAAACCGTTTTTACTTTTATAATTCTTCTGTTTTTAAAATGTCATCTATATAATGGTGTCAAAACTAGCCAGATATAAATAGTACAACCAAAAATATTTTACTACAACTTTTTACTTTTTCCCCGACCAATTACAAAAAGAAATAGCATTTGTTTTCCAAAAAGCCTAGTTAATTACATGACACCGTGGTAAGTCTACTTGCGTGTAACATGTGCTAGTTTTTAATCGCTTTTTGTTTCGCCATTTGTATTTTTATGAGACTAATGACGACGAACCAACACACAGTTTTGCAGGTGAATGATAGCTACGGCACATAAACATCTAAAAGATTCAAGTAACATAGGCGTTGTTAGCCCTCTGTACGAAGATGTTAGATACACACATCAAGCGAGAGACAGTAGTCTGCTCTTGAACTGGTATACTGAGTTCGAGTTGACCCAAGATGAGTTGAGCTTGGTTCAACCACGTAAAAATTGATTTTAGCAAGTAATTACTTTTTGGACGCGAATGAACATTGCAGTCGGTTCTTCTACCTTACTTCCAATCTTATTTTATTGGCATTGGTTCTTATTATAAAAAAAGTTATTAGAAAAAAGAAGGATATACACAAAACATTATACATACTATCAATACAATACATTTTATTTGAAAACTTCCACAGAACACAGACAAACGTGATAAGGAATTGATTTTTTTTATTAATATTAATTTAATAAATTTAACAAAATAAATGATATGTTACAACTTTCTTCTTTCAACTATGTTTGGTTATTTTAATGAAGACAAAAAACTTACATGTGGGTTCTCCAAATTTTATGTTCCAAAATTTCTCCAAGTTTCCACATACTTGTGTAATTAGCCTAAGTGTGTAATTAGTCTAATAAGCCTTCTAATGAAAAATGAAGGGAATATAAAATTAAACATGCTTACTTATTCTTAGATCATAATTAATGATTATGTATAATGCTTAAAAATATTTATCACATAGCTCTCAATTTCGTTGATTTATAATTGTTCTTTTATGAGAAAATAAAAATGTCTTTCAACTGAAATGTGTTGAATAATAAAAGGACTTTGAATTTTTACATTCATCTCTTGGAATGGTATGGCCATTACACTGGATTCTTTCGTTATTCTTCCACAATACAGACTATACTCTTCTGGAAAGCCTTCCGGATGATGTGAAGAATGCACCTAGTTAACTTTAAACTACTAATAAAATAAAGGAAATTATAAAGTAAAATTTATTTTGAAACTATTCTTAGAAAACATTATTTGAAGGCAAATAACATTTGATACATATTCCCATCGTATTTGTGTATATGTATACTTGTATATGTGTATAAATGGGTGTATGTATTTTTTAATTTTTATTTATACGCATTTATGTACATTTGTAAATTGATATTTTTTTCGATTAATATATTTTTTATTTTACGCCTACGCACACTCAAAGTCACTGTGCATTGAGTCCGCTCCTGTAAATCTTTTTTTTTGTCTCATAAGGTTACACCTACAAAAATCAAGATGCACATGCTTCATCACCTCAAGGGCTGAGATGGTATGCTTCGATACCTGTAACTAACATCGAATCCCTGCACGCAAACTGTCACCACTGTGTATATATCGCTCTATTATTCTGATCTTTTAGTGCATAATCCTTCGCCACATGACACTTCGCCGGTTGAACTCCATTCATACTGTAGCAAGAAACTATCCTCAATGTGGCTCCACTACCACAAAATGTATATACATAGCTCAAGATTTCAATTTTATATCACATCGGGCTCTCGGAAATTTCAGAAACAAAATAAAAAAGCAATAAAATGCGTGTCGCACAAAATTTATGCAAATTCACTATCGACGTTTAATTTTAGAGAGATAAAACTATTTTACTTATAAATTGAAAGTGTTTTTTATAATACAATATTTTCCGATATTTTTTATTAGCGACTCCATTTTAGTAATGACGTAACAAATGCTTAAAATAAGCATAATGCTTTTGAACCCCAATTACTGGCAGGAGATATAGGTATATTTCATTTTATTTATTTAATTAAGAGGTATAAAAACGCGAATTTAATGCCAAAGCCATGCCCTACCAGTCAACCAAAGGTGTGGTGAGATATTATGATAGGTTAGGTATAGGAATAAACTCATTAATAAGAAAAAGACAAAAAGCTAGTATAAAATATACATATAAACAGCCAAAAAAACAACATATATATATATATATATATATATATATAATATCATATACACAGGTACCGGTATCCCACAGAGGATGGTATTATCTAACTGCAGGTGTTTGAATTTAATATGACTAAAAGAAAAACAGAATAAACTATAGATTACTGCATAAAATAGGCTCTTGGGCATTCCATTAAATCTCGTTACGTCTGAACTGCAACCGCTGATCTCTCTTATCTGATGATAAGGGGGTAAGGAGCAGTTTACCCTTTCAAAATAACAAATGTTGATTTTATTTTCAGTACAGTTTGCAGTGAGTTAATAATATTTGGTAAGTATATATTTTATATCACACATAAGTAAAATAAATTATTAATTAAGTAATATATATAAAGTAACTGTCTATATTCGTGACGGTGGCGTGTCATATCGGGTCTCGTAAGATGCTGTCTCTGACAATATGTGAAAAATTTCTTAATGACACATTGTTGCAAGATACAATATAAATTGCTGCAATATACTTATAGCGTCTTAAAGTAGCACATATAGCTTAAAATTAACTAAAAATCCTCGTAACAAGCTAGAATTGCTTCATTCATACTATTACCCCTACTCAATTACTTTCCCCCAAGCGTACAGCCATATTTTCTACGTAACTAAAGTGAAACAAACAAACTCGGTTCTTCCAAACATGGAATTGCAAGAGAAAACAATTTCGAAGTCAGTACTTAACATATAAACTGTTCACTGCTTGCAACTTTCTTGACACACTTTAATTAACACTGTTTGTAAGTTTACGGTACAATGTATTGCCTGCATTTTTTTATTTGCTCTCGATCAATTCGTCTTCTGATTAAAAGTAATAAAAAAAAAATTGTACAAATATTAAATCGTGCTTTTGCGTGAAGCGCACAGTGGTGGATTGCTAACCATCGAGATGATGTGGATGAAATCTTGAATTTTATCGTGATGAATATAATGTTTAAACTCAGCGGCTCGATTTTTTTGTCTCGGCTCCAAGTGACTGCGGAACTTCGGAGGTCAGTAGAAAGTCCAACAGGGAAGAAACATGGTCTATAGCCACGCATAGGTGCGGGGATGATCGTCGCTGTCTACGCGCAGCCAAAGAATGGACAGATTCGTACCTTCAAGATTGCCGAGGTGTCGAGAACAGATATCATCTATGACGTATACACATACTCCGGCCTGAGGCACAAACTAGTGTTCCAACGACTTTTTCCCCACTTCCTAATCGAAGTAATGTCTGGATAATTGTAAGAAAACTTAATAGAGAATACGATATCGATTAATGTTTCATAGATTCAATATTTCGGGTTTAATGGTCAGATAGAATGGGATCTAGAACAGCTTTTTGGGCAGCCAAATCTGGTCATTTGCTATGTAAAGCCATTAATTCATCAATTTATAATATATGAGTTAAAAAGATACAGTATTTTTAAAAATATCAGAAAAGGATTATATAATATGAGTTACGACTTTAGAAGGATAAAATTTAAAATAACTCATACAGTTATATAACGTAGAGGTTTTAAAATAAGAAGACAGCTAAATTACAGCACACCAGCAAAATTGAAAATCTTTGTATCGAAAATTATTCATTTTTGCCCTCGGAAAACAAAATTTAAAAACATTTTGCGTTTGAAATGTTGAAGTTTGATTTCGCTTAAAATGGTTGTTGTCCTGAATTTTTGTTGTGAGTAAAGGTGAAGATTGAAAATCTTTTTCCCAATAAAAATTCAATTAAAATACAGACGCTGTGGTCACACGAGGCACAAAATACAAACAATTAGTTTTTGACTTGTGATGAAAAATTTTTTTTATCTAACCTACCTTGACAATCAATCAAAAAATATTTGAAATTGTGTCAGGGTTTCTAAGACCAATGATAAACCACCTAAGCAGACCACTTATTGATACTGAGACCTATGTTCTGTTTGCCAAGTATGGCACCTGTAGAAAATCTTCATAAACTTATTAATATGAGAGGGCTTACAATTTACTGACAATAAGTGTTCCATAATAGTCTTGATAGGTGACAACGTACTCCCAGTTTCTAGGTTTTAGATGGACTATCTCCGTTACTTGGATATATAATATACATACATATTGTATTCTTAAATTGAATAATTTTAAAAATATTTTTCCTTTAGCTTAAAATTCTGATAAATTTAAACTAGGAAACTTTCACAGTTCTAAAACAAATATAGCCTTGATTATTCAAAACTTACGAAAAGTTATAATTAAAGCTTAAGTTTCTCATTACTAAGTTTTTAAAGCAATAGTCTATATACAGTCTTTTTGTAATAACTTACAAGTTGCAAAATTTAAACTGTAATATAAGTATCTAATTACCATATCTTTCGAGGTCTTATTAATATGATCAAAGAGACAAACGAGCACACACTGCACCTATTGGTAAGTGAAAACACACAGCCTATCAACAAAGATTCAAGATGCGTTGCAAATCCTAAGGATTAAAATGGAATTCCTCGTCACCTGCTATTGGGGCCCCAAAACCATAGCAACGTTAGCGATTACACGCTGGTATTCTGTTAGGGCGTGGTTTAGTCTGCCTTCAGCGTGAGCATGGGGTGCAGCCATCACTTACCATCAGGCTCGTCTGCCATCTTTACTTTCATAAAAAAAAACACTATTACACGCCAAAAAAAGTTAAATGCGTACAAAAACTAAACAAAGTAAAAAAAGTTACCGGAATGGACGGTCTTATTTAAATAATTAATGAAAATACAAAATATGCATATATTATACTCAATACATAATAATATATTTATATATCTAACAGAAATGCAACTAACATAAAGAATAAGCAAAAACTGTAGAGATTGTTGAAGTTTCGTAAAATACAAAAAAAGGTCCATGATTTATTACTTCTTTCTTTGAATAACTTTTAAAGATAGGGTAATAAAAATTATAAATTAATTCTCAAATACAAACGACTATATTTTTTGCAGATTACTGTAACTGATTCATACAATAAAATAACATAAAATAAAGTCCAATGTCATATTTTTCCAGTACAGAATAGAAGGAAACAAAAATATTCGCAATGTAAATAAAACAAGATAGTCAGTAGAAAATAAAAACTTTCATTAAAGCTATCACTTGAAATTCGGAATCTCAAGTTTTCATTTAAACTTACATTCTATATCATTCAAAAAAATACTCTTATTTGTTTCCATGGCCGTATATGCATTCTGAAAAGTTAATAATAATTTGATGAGTTCATAAAACCGATAAATAGTTAATTGTTTCTTCGAGTTTAAGTTGTTGGTTGAGCTCTTAGATATCTTAAATTAGACTTAAGACTAAGTTTAAAGCTCTAGCTCTAGATAAAGCCTCTTAAAGATATTCCTATCTGTGTATCAGCAGAGTGAAGTTGGTGTTTAAGTTCATAAAATATTCTCCTGCAATCATATGTATATACAGGATGTGCTAAAGTCCTTAGACATATAAATTATGAAATAAAAAAAATTAACATTACCATTTTTTTTCATAATGTATAATAGGCCTATGTTCAGTAGTGGACTAATATAGTTGATGATTATTATTATGATGATATAATTATAGCAACACCGCTCACCTGTAACTATAAGATATTTATTACAAATTCATTGAACTTGAATGGGAATACCATTGTAATAAAAATATATCTATGTAATTGATAAATTTTGTTGTATTGTATTCATAGAGTCAATAGCCTAATGGTTTAAATCGATCTAAGCCGTTCGACTATTATCGTGAACGATCTCCTGGCACAAGCATTTATGCCTAATTGGAGTGTTTAACGGGAATATTAATAATTTTAATAGCAATACCAGATGTTTTTTTTTAAAGTTACATGAATAGTGTAAAGCTAAGGTATATGTACGATATCGTCATAAATACTTTTATGACGATATCGTACATATATCGCATATCAGGTTAGGACGTCTGACTGGTTTACTAACTATTTACCACTTGCAAAATGTAGCCACAAAAAATATATTGTTCAATGTAAAATTTCAAGTAAAATTATCTTAAACTATAACCATATAAGGTCAGCAAACATTATAATATAAACACTACGCAGACACTTTCGTGTAAAAAAAACAAAGACGGCACTATTCGCCCACTTCTAAAGGGCTTTTAACACTACTGAAGTACCCTTCAGAAGTAGTTTAGTAGGCGTCAAAGTTAAGCTAAAAATGTTTACATGTGAAATGGTTTTTGTATCGTACATATAAGAATATAAAGAAAATGTTTCTTTTATCTTTCATCATCATTATTTTGGTTTTCTGTGTAAGCTTGGAATTTATTTTTAGAACTAGGATAAGATATAGAAGAGGTGTGGTAGCTTATTATCCGGGGCATTCAGATGTTATATATGTACAACACACCCAGATCCCGATAACCTTCGATTTGTGGTACGCAAATATTGTTCCTCAGCTGGGAATCGCATCCAGAACCTGCAAAGTAGTTAGATACTCTAACGATTATGCCACGCGGTAGTCATTTAATTTTTTATAAAAAAATTATTATGTTTCGCCTTGTTTCGTTTCAAGGTAATAAAGTTCGCTTGTCATGACTAGCAACAAGTCGAAGAGAAAGATATTTATTATGACTTCCTATAAATTATTTATTATCGTACAGTTCTCACTGTATTCCTAGTTTAATGATGTTCCAACCAGTTATAGATATTTATTATGTTATTTTATGGTATTAGCTGTGACAGATATTTTCTTATCTTATCAGCAAGCTGGGCCATGAGGGTCGTAGAACCGATAACCGATGGGAAAGAAAGGTTCCGGAGTGGCACCGTCATACTTGATGTGGAACCCCCACTAGATGGAGCGAGGACCTGTGTAAGATTGTCGCAAATCAATGGCCGCAAGTGGTTCAGGATGATGTTTTTTTTGCAATCTATGGGGAGGCCAATGTTCAGTAATCTCTATAGTCCATTGAAAGGATGCTGACGATTTATGAGAGCTGTGCTGGAGCTCAATAGCACATCGATCTTTATAAATCTTTTGTGCGCCCCCTGTATATACATACCCCCATACATACCTCCTGCAAGCTTATCAACTCTCGAATGCGAAAAATATCCACAACGTAAGGATGGAAACTCGTCGTGCACCCGATGAAAAGGAGAAGGGTCAAAATATATCCTGTAAAACTTCGAGAGGTTGGCAACCTTGCGCCTGTACTTAAGGTAAAGCAGACTGGTTTTAATAAATCTAGGAACTTTCTTGTTTCTTTACAACTTCCAAGCATTTTGCAACGCCTGCCCAAATGTGAGGATTTGGAATGTATAATTTGCGTTATAGTTTTAAATTATATTAATATATAACAAAGCCACAGAATTCGGGGTGTATGGTTGATATAGATAGTCAACATTGATACAATTAACTCGTTTGCAGTTGCAAGATGAATGGGTTGGCTTGAGTAGTGCCCACTTTAACATCTTCACACGAATGGGCCGGCTCGCCCAGTGCGATACCATAACCACACAGAAGATAAGCGTGAAGTGGAAGTAATTCCGCGTTTCGTCGGACGAGTGTGGTGCCGGTGGCCCAACACCCCCTTAATAGAGCTTGGTAGTGGTATATAAAAGGAATCTACCCCAGGGGGTATCAATACCACCGGTATTGGAGAATCCCCCTCCGCGCGTTTACGTCTGAACTCCCGCTTGGAGTCTGGGCGTAAGCGCACCCTGCGCACTCTGGGGTAGGCACCAACCCGCTCGTAGCTCGGGGGAAACGCAAAGAACATCTCGTGGCATCCTCTTCCACGCTCGCCGTGGACATCTCTAATATTAGGGGACTCCACTCTAACTTGGATGCCGTCCACTATCACCTGCGGATGGCCAAGCTGGCCTTGCTTTTCCTCACTGAGACCCAGATATCCTCTCTATAGACACATCGTATCTATCCTGCCCCGGATACAAATTGGAGCATTCCTTTTTGCCAAGGGCCGAGGTGTGCGTGTACGTCAGAGTGCATATCTGCTCCCATCGCCTCAGCCTACTTCTTCCTATCTATTCTGTGGCTGCGCGTAGATAGCGATGACCATCCATAAGTCTACGCGTACCTCTATAGGTCCCATAGCGGTAATGCCGAAATAGACCGACTCATGGAGCGAGTCCAAACGGCAACAGATTCTGTTCTGGCATAGATCCCCTCCGCCGAAATCGTGGTACTTGGAGATTTCAATACCTACCATGCCGAATGGCTCTGCTCTCGTACCACCGATCACGTGGGGAGATCTTTCCACAACTTTGCCTTGTCATATGATCTGACGCAGCTGGTCACCTCGCCCACGCTAATCCCAAATATGGAAGAATCTCATACACTTTCCCTGTTGGACCTTCTGTTGTCCTCACATCCGGGTAGCTACAAGATTTCCGTCGATGCCCCCCTGGACTAGTCAGACCACTGCCTGATCCGCACAATAGTGCCTTTCTTGCGTCGCCCACGGTTCAAACCGAATGGCCACCGCCAAGTATTGCATTACAGGTCAGCGGCCTGGTATGGGATGCGGTACTTCTTTGCTTACTACCCATGGGGGCGAGTCTGCTTCAAGCTGGACGATCCCGATGCCGTTGTCGATTCTGTCACCGATGCGGTGCTTCAGGGGATGAACTTTTTATTCCGTCATCTGTTGTGCCCATCGGGGGCAGTTCTCGGCACTGGTTTAGTCGACCCTGCAAATTAGCTGCGCGCTACAAGCAAGAGTGTTGCCACACATTGGCTGAGTACACAGCGGCTAGGGATGTAAATAACAGCCTTCTCAAAAAGAAGTACAACTCTAACTCCAGGTCCTTCAAAAGAGTTATTGTCAAGGCAAAGTCGGAACACGTGGCCAGCATTGGTGAGAGACTAGTGTGCCTTCCCTCTGTGACACGTGCTTTTGGTCTCTCGCCAAGGCTATCTAGGGGAATTTCTGTAAGCCGTCTCTACCATCTTTGCGCAGGGGGATGACTCGTTGGCCCACACCGCAAAAGAGAAAGCCGTTCTTCTTGGCACTCTTTTCGCGTCTAACTCGACTCTGGAGGACAAAGGTAGCTCGCAATCTCTAGACTTTAACAAGTCGGTTTTATAGCACCTGTTCCGGTTCTTGTACTCTCTAGGAACCGTCCCGAAATCTTGGAAGACTGCCATTATCCACCCGATCCCAAAGCAAGGCGATAGCTCAAATTCGTCCTACTACAGGCCGATTGTCATTACCCCTCCCCCCCCAGCCCAAGTCATGGAAACGACCATCAACTGCCAACTCATGAGGTACCTTGAAAGAGCACCAGCTGATTAGCGATCGTCAGTACGGTTTCCGTCAGCGTGGCTCAGCTGGTGACCTTCTTGCGTATCTCACGCATCGACTTGAATCGTCGACGATCAAGCTCTCACCGGTCAGCTGGATTCTCTGGCCCTGCGGAGGGACGTCAGTTCCCTCTGCATTTTTTATCGTACATACCACGGGAAGTGCTCCGAAGAGCTGTTTGGAACGATTCCTGCCATCGAGTTCCGCCATCGGCGACACGACAGACCACCAGATTCCATCCTCACCACGTGGATGATTGGCATTCCTCTACTGTGCGCTTCTCGCGGAATTTTCTGGCCCTCACAGCTGCCTTGTGGAACGGTTTGTCCTCGGCGGTTTTTCCATACCAGTACGACTTAGGGTCCTTCAAGAAGTGAACCTATTCCTTTCTTACAGGCTGGCAACGCATCTGCAGTTCCTCTGGTGTTGCGGTTGTCCATGGGCATCGATGAGAACCTTGGTGTTCCCGCCGCTTGTTTGCTCCCTTCTTTTTATAAACAAAAACTGTTAAAATTTACTTTCTCTCACCCCTTTATTGAAATAATACTAGAAGCACGGCGTGAATATTATTTACGTTTTAGTAAATATGATTTTCATTTAGCTTTGGATATACAATGAACCGCCCTGTTGATAAGGCTACGTAAAGAAACATTTGTTTTAGTAAATAATTTGCATATTTTTCGCTTCCAGTCCATTAGAAGCTGCCATCCGCTGAATTACAAAACGCTTTTTTTGTCCGAAATGTTATTTTGAACTTGCGGACTGTGAGCCTGAGTGAAACTTTTCTTATTTTCATTATTTCACGTCTTTCTTGTTAGCTGGATAAAATAATATTTATAGAATGGAAGCAATTTCAAGCTTTTACAAATTTCCTTCACATTTTTGGGTACAAACTATAGGATGAAAAGATGGAACCTTTATATCACTTTCGTGTTTATTTATCTATACAATTTAAAAAAAAATAAACGAGTTTGAGTTCGAGAGCAAAGTGTACACCGATCAAATTAAAAGGTTGGTTATGAGAAAAAATATATTTCGTTATTTTGGAATGCTGTCCGCATAAATCAAGAGGATTAAAATGTTTTAAGTGCAATGACTTCGGCCATATTGCTCCTCAGTGCAAGTTGTCATCACAGATAAAACGAGGGAGAAATGACGTCAGTACAACGATAAGCGGACACGGCGAAGTTGGCAGCACTGCGAAGATGTCAAATTACACGGGAAACTAGTGTCAAAGCGAAGCGGAATTTTGTTGATAAAAGTCACATCACTAGTAGTGACAGCCAAGACAACTGTCAGATCGGGCGATAACCTAACAGGTGTAAACAAAACATCTACGAAGCCGATGAAGGCTGTTCCAGTATTAAATAAAGACGTATTAGCGCTAATTGACTCCGGAAGCGACGTAAATTTAATAACCATGGACTACTACATTTTATGCGCCGAGTTTAAGTTCGCCGGAATTAAATAAAAGCGAACTTTACCTATCTGGTTTATGCGCGAGTAAGGTGAAATGTTATGGTCGTATATATATCTTTAGACATTGTTATCGATGAACAGTGGTATAAAGACGACGTGTTTTAATGTAATTTCTAAAGATGATATTCCCTACCTAATGTTGTACTGTGTTGATGGAGAACAACAAGGTAAGGTTGAAACCGGCCAGTGGTTGGATATATGACATATGTGCGTGTGATTCTTCAGTTGTGGATTACGAGGTGAGTCCCAATGTCCAAGAACGAGTAAAAAACATCGTGGAATCATATGTTCCGATGTAGACTAAAGAGGCCCCAGTGAAGCTGAAAATAACGCTTAAAGACGAAATCCCAGTGACTCAGCGACCAAGGAGGTAGGCTCCAAGGGAACAAGAAGAGGTTAACCGACAAACCGGTTAACTGAATGGCTTGAAAGTAGCATTTTAAGGGTAAGTTTCTTTGACTATGACAGTCCTTTAGTTTTAGCATGAAAGAAGGATGGTGGTATAAGAATGTGTGTAGATCCTGACTGAAGACTGAACCAAAAAATTGTCAAAGACGAGTATCCGTTGCTAGTAATCGAAGATCACATAGATATATTAGTAGGTGCTAAAGTTTTTAGTACGCTATACCTGAAAATGGGTATTTTCATTTACCTATAGACGAAGATTCTGTGATGTATACTACATTTGTGACACCGGTATCGCAGTATGAGTTTCTAAAAGCATCCTTATGTCTCTTTATATTTTCGAAAGTGTTCACCAGGTTTATTAATGCTATTTACAGTGACCTTATAGCCAAGGGAATCGTTATAATATTTATCGATGATTTGATTATACCCGCAGCTATTGAGGATGAAGCTGTTGACACACTGTCTGAAGTTTTGAATGTAGCATCACAATATGGACTACAAGTCAACTAGAACAAGACGCAATTGATCCAAAAGAGAGTGGAATATCTAGGCCATGTGATTGAAAATGGTGAAGACCGACCCTCACCTGAGTAGACAGACGCAGTGGTAAAATTTCCAGAACCAGCTGACTTCAAACAGTTACATAGCTTCATAGGACTAACTTCCTACTTGTGCTGTACTGTACTTCAGAAAGTACATTCAAGATTTTGCACTGATTGCTAAACCCTTAACTGATCTGCTAAAGAAATAGAGTATGTATGACTTTTATGAAAAATGCAAAGAAGCTTTCAACAAATTGAAACACAGATTAGCGTGTCAACCAGTATTAACGATATACATGCAGGCCAAAAGTTTAAGACCACCTTAATTAAAGTAGGAAAATAAAGTAACACTAACAAAATATTAAATGTTTATTTAACCTGTTTAATCATCTAATATAACATTGATTGACAAACAATATACTTTAAAAGCGTAAAGAAATATTAACAGGCTACTAAATAAAGGCTATAGTTAGCTAAACTAATTTTTCATCAAAAAATCCTCCTTTACATTTTATGACATAAGTCTCGGCATACGGGCAATCAATTTGTTAATGGTGTTTTGTGATATTATGATCCAAATTTCGCATAAAGCATTCCATATTTCTTCTCGCGAGGCCACAATAACGGACGTTCCAATCAAGCTCTTCCCACAAAAGTTCAATGGCATTGAGATCCGGGCTCTGAGGAGGCCAAACTCAGTTTTTTTAACACCCGTTGTGCCTTTCTCTTCTAAATATCCTCTACTTAATTTTGAGGTTTGGATCATTATCTTGTTGGAAAATGAATCCATCTCTAATTAATCGCAACTCGGAAGAAACGGCATTTTGTTCTAAAATGATTTTGTACTGTTTTTTCAAAATTCCTTCAATATTGATCAAATCGCCAGTTTCTTGGCTAGAGAAGCAACCCCCGACCATTATTGAGCCACCACCAGTCCAATCTCGATGGGCAACAGCCCACTGCACCTGTTTCACTAGACGTGGTAGCTCTCGGCCTTCCCGAGTGTGGACGATCTTGAAAACTGCCTGTCTCCCTGTATCGAGTTATTGTGCCATGCACACAAGTCTTCAATAACTTCAGTTGTAAAGCAATCTCACCTTCAGATTTGCCTTCATTATGTAAAACAACGATGGAGGAACGCACTTCACTGCTAATTTCACGGGCTTTTCCCATTTTATGACGTCTTCACTGTAAAAACCACAAATTTGAGACTAATTGAGATTGTTTGTGAATAAACCAAAGTAAACTCGGGCAATAATAAGTAGTATAATCCTAATTATTGACTAATACGTAACAACAGCAAAGTAATTAGTAATGAAGACATTATAAAAATATTATTACGACTCTACCACCTGGCTCTAGCGCATCGTTTTTGTCGGTGTTTGAAAACAATAGATGTTTATTGTCCAATAACTTGAAAATAAACAAAAGAATGACTTTTTAAATATTCCGTACTAACAATAGAATATGCAGATGTGCATTTCTTTTATTTATCCTATGGGATTTTATTACAATTTATGGATAATTATGTTGTTTATGTGCGGTCTTAAACTTTTGGCCGGCAGGGTATGATCCAAAGTTACGTACCGAAATGCATAAAGATGCATCCCCTATAGTCTACTCAGCAATACTGATGCAAAGAAGCAATGATGACCAACAGCTACATCTTGTTGTGTAAAACTGCTCCAGCTGAGGCAAAATATAGTAGTTATGAGCTAGAAGGTGTAAAGAAATTCCGTTGTTACCTATATGGTGTATACCGTGTGTATGTTATTATTACTTCAAGATTTTTACATACTGTAAGGGGTTCCAGACGACAGTAAAAAAGAAAGAGTTGGCCATGTCTACAAGAGTTGCCAGATGGATACTGCTGTTACAAGAGTATGATTTCGAGATTAAGCACAGATCCGGAAGTCATATGAAGCATTTAGCCGAAATCCGTATGTGGCAGTGAAAAATGTCAGTACACCAATTCGAGAAAGAATATAAGCCGCTCAAGAGCAAGATGAAGGCCTCAAGGCTATGACAGAGCTGTTCCACACGGTACAAAGATTTACTATCTGGACAATGGATTATTATATAAAGGCGAACTAAAACATCTAGTTATACCTAATACTATGGAACCTGAAATAGTAAAAAAGTCATGACAATGGTCATTTTTCAAAAAAAAAGATGATGGAGCTGATCCGCAATGACTACTACATCAAGAATTTTCATCAAAAAGAAAAGTAGAAGAGTTTATTTTGACCATGCCTACTAGCCGAGAGAAAAAGTGGCAGACAAGGTTTCTTGTATCCTATTGTTAAGGAAGAGATACCGCTGCACACTATTCACATTGACCATATCGGTCCCATGACTGAAACTAAGAAGATGTACAATCACATTTTGACATTGGTTGATGCCTTTACTAAATTTGTTTGGTTATTTCCAGTTAAGAGTACTACAGCCAAAGAGACGCTGGATAAACTTCTGATATACCAGCAATGTTTTGGAAATCCAACCAGGATTGTCACAGATAGAGGGATAGCTTTTACAAGCAGCCAGTTTTGTACAGATGAAAATATAGAGCACATAAACATAACTACAGGAGTTCCACGCGGAAATGGACAAGTGGAGAGAGTACATAGAGTCTTGACGAGTGTTTTAACAAAATTGTGTCTTGAGGAACTAACACATTGGTATCGACACATAAGTAGAGTTCATAGGGCTATATAGCGAAGAAAGGAGAGCATTTCCTTTAAAGAAGGTGATATATTCGCCATCAAGAGGACCCAGTTTGGTGTTGGCATGAAGCTCAAACCTAAGTACCTAGGTCCATATGAAGACGTCGGAAGTATTGGACGCGACCGATACCGAGTAAGACGTTAAGATGACTCTACCGAGGGGCCGCAGAGCGCCGCAACCTCTTGCGACTATATGAAGCGTTGGCCAAGTGGGGAACAATGAGGTCTGTCTCCAATTTATAATTGTTGCTCCAACAGGTTTAAACATGCATTGTTATTGCCTATTTACAGCCGTATGCCTATGCTGTTGATTTTCTATCAACACTTAATGCAATGTTCTGTTAATTTTTTTTTATGTTTAGTTATTAAAGTGTTATCTCTAACTAAGTTTATTTTACTTACCTAACATGTTTAAGAAGGTAGAGTCACCTAGTTAAAAGTTTGAAGTGTATGTAGTGTAACCTATATCCATGATGTTAGTATTAAGATGTAACTACTCTAGATTAAGTCTGAGGGTAGACTAACCTTCAGGATTGCCGATTATAGGATGAGTAAAATGAAACGTATTAGGCTTTTTGAAACAAAGGAGGGCATAAGAGATCTGTCCAGAGAAAAAACGTGTCGGGTCGGCATTGTATTTTATTTCAATTTTGTAATATAATCCTTTGTCTGATTTCGCTGGTATTCTTCATTTTGGACCCAATCCCACATATATATATATATATATATATATATATATATATATATATATATATATAAATATATGTAGGCCCCTCCATATGTATGTTATCTTTATGTATATAGATCATTTTGGACCCAATCCCACATATATATATATATATATATATATATTCCTTATTTCCAATGTAGGCACTACACCTAACACAATGTCTCTCCACGCCACGGGTTGATACACGGGACGTACTTTTTACATAATCATAGCCAATTTTTAGAAAGATTTGACGTACAATTTATTTAAAGTACCAATAACAAAATAGATAAAGAAGAACAAGACAACTCAAAATATTAATTTAACAGAGACAGTTCAAAACGAAATCACAATAATAGAAAAGCATAACAAATCCATTACTACAGATCAAGCTACCTGTGCTACTTTTGTTTTTTTTACATTGTGAGTATCAAACGAGCACACAGTTCACCTGATGGCAAGCGATTTCTGTGGCCCATTACATCTACATTTATTCTTGACAAGAAATCATAATGCAAATGCGTGGTTACCCTCGAGGACTGAGATGGAACGCCTCGTCTCCAGTAATAAAGTTCTCCCTATCCCTGCACTCACCAAACGAAACACAGCAGCATTATGCTGCTATTGGTTATGCAGTATGCTGCTGATATACTGTTGAGGGCGTGGTCCTACCCCGGTCGAGCAGACCCATTTTATTTGCAGCTAGAAATAAACTGCAGTGTAGGTCTACCAATGTATAAAGACTACTAGTGTCTGAAAAGTCTATTGGAATTTCGAAATCCTGTCATGACTCATATTATTACGATATTGTTCTTAATATGTATTCTTTTGACTTCATGTAAGCTCACTTTGTTTCTCACTCCCTTCCGTAAATTTCATTGAAACATGAACTCTCTATTCATTCTTGGGAATTCGTTCGCTTTCGTGTTTCAATTGGATGCTTAAAGAATTAACTCTTTATCCTTTTATATCAGACCCAGAAATTTCCTTTTTCCGTTTAAAATATATTTAATACTTGGAAAACAATTTGAATTTTCTCGATTACTAAAACCTCGTCGTTTTGTTGCTCCATTTATTCCAGAGCCTGAATTCGTCTTCAATCTCAAACTACAAACTACTAAACTCAGATACACGTAAAGAATAGATGGTCTTTACACGAAGGTTATTTGTCCTAGCTTTCATTTTATTTCTGAATTGGTGTACAATAAAAATGTATCGATTTATCGATTGAAATGTCAGCGGAGTGATTGTCTTCCTGGCGTGATTACAAAACAACACAAGTCGTAAACCGCAAGAAACTCTTTGACTTTACAAATTGGGATTAAAATCAATAATGGAGAAACAAGGTCAGCTCGCCCCTTTCTTCTACCTATGTAAATTAAATCTATTTTTATTTTCAATGTTGTTACATGCAAATGTTATAGAGCTTCTTAAGGGTCGTTATAATAATTGTTAGACAAGATATCTGTTCTAGAGCTTTTTAAGGGTCAGTATACTAATTGTTAGACAAGTCAGTATATTAATTGTAATATCTGTTCAAAAAATTTAGAATTTAAGTTGATAAAATGGATTTTTGTCAATTGATTTCTAAAAATATTATTTATTATAATTTCACTATCGGTATCATTGGCTGTTGTAACGCAGAGTCTAAACGCTCGCTTTTTATTTCGTGGAGCCCTAGAAAATTCAGTAAGATTCCCAGTGTCTGATCATCAATAAAATTTTAAAAGCTGATCTACCACGTGTTCGGTGGTGAAAAAAAACATCGTGATGAAGGCTGCTTGTCTAAGAGATAAACATTTTTTATACTATATTAGAGTTGACCAATCAGCACGCGGTGCAGCTGGTGTGGAATAATTGCGGATGATGAAATTTTAATTATTTCATTCATACGTTTCTCCGGAAATTGTAAACTAAATGAATAGTAACAGAATGGTCAGGTTAACTATCAGTCCCCAACGAAATTGTATCCATTCCATACTGAGGATCTACATATGTGATTTTCTATGCGATTTAGTGGTAATATAACACCGGTGACTCATTCATAATTGACTCGTAAGCCAAGTTCAGCTCCCAAGCCTAGTATGTTTAAGATGATGCGATAGTCAATACCATTATAATATTCTAGGCATATCTCTTAGTTGCCCTTGTCACTACGCTAATTGTTACTCTCATTATCTCGTAGCATGTGAATCGATTGACATCATTCTTCAAACATCTTCCACCATTTAACATTAGAGTCTGAAGCCTGTTATCAGCCCAAGTATTTTAGCGCAATCATGTTTTTTTTGCTTTTATATATTTTTTTATAGTTTAAAAAACAACTCTCTAATATATCGTGTCCATGATCGCTAGTCAAATAGACGTGGTAAAATTTGTGGTAAGATTTGCGTAAGATTTATAAAATAATGAAATATGGAGAATAATTAGGGATATGTTAGGAAAAATTACATTAAATATATGGAATATACTATACCCATTATATGAATTTAAAATATAAGAACATAATACAAAAAAATAAATAACATAATGAAATACCAAGAGCATTTCGAAAATATTTAGAATCATTAGTAGCAAATTTGTTTGATATAAAATTCAAAGGACTGTAAAGATAATAATTGGTGAAAACATTTTAAAAATACATATAAAAATAAAGTTTCAGGTAGCTAAAGAAGCCCATAGAATCATTCCATCGTCAAAGCCCTTTCAGGTATGTATTTTTCAATTTGTCTAAAAGGATTACAAATAAAAAGGCGAAGAAGGATATCGGTGTCCTTTAGATTACGAGCGGGTACTTGTGCGTTAGATGAGCGGATAAACCACAGTAAATCTTTCTAGTTTTCCACAAAAAGGAATATGTATGTACATACCATATTCCTTCCATTATATATATATATATATATATATATATATATATATATGATTTATGTAGTTGTGTATGTTTTTACAGTATACAGCACACTAAGTTCTATCCATTCAAATTATATGACTATACATAAAAAACGTCCAGATCCGCAACAAAAATTGTGATGTACAATTTTTTGGGTATCAAACCCATTACCCGCGACGCAGCATCCAGCGATTACCGTTGCAACTCGTGACACAACATAGTGACACAATCTGAAGTAAAAATTATATTATATGATATTTTTATTTTTGTTTATTAATATTTTGAGAGTAACAAAAGATCACATAGTTCACCTGATGATAAGTGCTCCCTGCGGCCAAGACATCTACATTCATCCTTGCCAAGGAATCATAATGCAGATGCGTTGTCATCCTTGAGGACTGAGATGGAATGCCTCGTCACCAGTAATAAGAGTCTCCGGATCCCTATACTCACTAGACGAAACACACCAGTATTATGTATTCCTATCCCTATCCAGTTGACCCATTCACGCTGCAGCTAGAAACAAACTGAAGCGTAGCTCTACAACTATTAAAACTGTTGTAGACCAAATCAACCAAGAAATCATCATCATTGTTGATCAAGATAACATTTTAATTATTTATTTTTAAAAAAATAAAGTTAAGCTATTATTATTAGTAATATTTAGGCTAATGATTCCAAATAAGCTTAATATGCTTGCGCTAGGAAATAGTTTATAACAATAGTTGAATGGAAGTTCCGAACCTACGCCCTTGCGTTTCATACGGTAAACCTTGTACGGCTAATGACGATTCATAAATAACCACATGCATCATAACGAAAATATTATGCTTATAATATATTTCTTTTCAAATTCCTTTATCATGCTATAAAGAGTATCCAAGGACCAAGTATCTCAAAAACATCACTGGATTTGTATTATTTATACGGTTTCTATCTAAATTACACAATTCGAATATTTCATGGCAAATTACTCCCGTTCCTAAGACAAATTGACTGTGGCGAAAAAAATATTTGCTCCGTAATATTCCTACGAGAACGTCTTCGTTTGAGGTTGGTTACTCTTCAACTTTTTCTCTCATATTTTTGTTTACGAAATGATAAAGTATTTTGGAGAACAACCAAGTAAAATATACAACAGTCTATAAAGAAATATTTACCATCTGATTGATAATTATATTGCAATTAAACAATAAACGAATTAAATGATTTACTCCCGAGCCACCTACATCCATCGACTTCCAGCAAACCTGCATATGTCGTTGCTCCATCTAGTTGAGGGGCGGCCTTACACTGTGACTCCCAGCTCGAGGTTGCCGCTCAAGAAACCTTTCTTCCTCATCGGGTATCGGTTCAACGAGCGTTCTACTATTTTATTTAGTATTATAAATTCCATAGATAATATATAATGATTTGTATATATAATTGTATAAGTATTTAGATGTACTGTATGTTTCTTTTTTTCTTTATTATTATTCATCTGTCTTTACCTTGATTTCTCTGAACCCTCCCAAGGTTGACTGGTAGATAATGCCTTAGGCATTAAGTCCGTCTTTGTGCATATGTTAGTTGTACAAAAGTTTATAAATAAATATATAAGTATGAATATGAAGAGTCATTATATTTTTAAAATAAAAATATTTCGAAGACGCAGTCCGCTGATCACTAGTATATTATCAGCCGGGTACTCTAACTTATACACCACGCGGCTACTAAGCTTACCAAGGTTATCAAACTATAGGTTTAAAAAAAAAAGTTAACAAAACTACGAACTCCGTCTCCGAGTATTAAAGTCACGTTTCAGTGAATAACTTTCCGAAATTAATATTTGTTAGACAATCATATTATCTGTAATTATTTATATTAACTGAAGTAGACAATTTTTTTTCTCATGAATATTGAAACTGTTATTGTTTTTATGTATATAAATATGTATCATTGATTATTTTATATTTTTGTATCCACTATTTTAGTTTTTTTCTTTTTGATTAATTAGTTTATTGCTACATCTATCACATTATTATTTAAATATTATTATTTTATATTTTTGTATCCACTATTTTAGTTTTTTTCTTTTTGATTAATTAGTTTATTGCTACATCTATCACATTATTATTTAAATATTATTATTTTTATTGGGTCAACTAGTAACGATTGGCATAGTAATGTTTGTCATTAAGTGCTTTTTGTGAACCTTTTATTTTGGTTAATGCAATAAGGGCTATATAAAGAAATGTATGTGTAAACAGTCTCAAAATATGATTATTCAAGCCTATAACGTGGTTGCAGATCATGCGTGTCAACGGTGTGATGATAATACTATTATATACAATTTATGTTTCTGTTTGTACGTTGATATATTATTCCCTAAGTTCAAGTAACTTAAACAAAACCTAAAAAATAGTACTCTAAAGCTAAAAAGAGATCTTATCTAACATAAAAATCAGTTAAAGAACGAGACCAGCCAGATGAGCAGTGAAGCAACCAACATAGTACAATAAATAAATGCGACATAGAATTGTAGGTATTCGTTGAAGTATCTAAAACTAATTCTAAGATGTAATTTGTATGATGTCTACATCCGGTAGAGAGCAACGAACGTTAAGAGATGATCGTGAGAATGTAAAATAATGAATTTATAACTATTAACACCTTTTGCTCTTCAGTGAATTTAAATGAATACAAACAAGCATATATGTATGTACATATATGCTTATTACTATGTATATATACAGCTTCACAAACATTGTCTCGTACAATACACTCATATCTGACACATAATAAACCGAGTGTGTAATTTATTTGGCATCCTTAGAATAATAAATATGAAGCCATAAAATATGTTTATATTTTACTACTTCAAAATTAGGTAGATGCGTTATAAAAGTGTTATTTAATAACAGATAAACTTACTCAAAACAACTCATCATAAATTTTGCATAAAAACTCTTTTCAAGTATTACTTTTACTGATGGTGCTTTATCATTTTCCATTCGAGCAAGTATTGAATAAGTGCATTTCAGTTCATGAAGATGTTCATTTTGTATGACTTCGCGTAGGATTTGCTAGACAAATGATTTTTTCGAAGTTTTTAAGATATAATCAAAAATATCTATCATCGTTGTACGGATTAACGGTATTCTAGAGATAAAATTAAGTCACTGCTAGTCCTGTCAATGATCGCAAATTGTAATTGTACTTTTCTCCATTCTCTTTTCTTGGTCTTTGAAAGGACTCGAGTCGACATGTAATTGGGTCGATCATGGAGAGTCCACCACGTTCTCACAGAATACCAGTTTGAAATAACAGTACCGAGATATACCATTTCAGTTCTAGGGGTTGACAATGTGCATCCGGGATTTATTGAGATTCATCGACTGCAGACATCTTATAACATCAAGCGAAGTTAGCTCGTTCCCCTAATATTAACAAAAATAAACAAATTGATGACTATCATGCGAACGTGCGTAACAGAAAGCTTGTTTTACCCATTGTGTCTGCCGAATTTCAGTTAAAAGACACTGAAAAAACGTCCAACATCTACAAGCACATTATAAAAAATTGCACATGTAACTAACTAACATAAGCTTTATGATCTTATGAAAGGGTGTTATTTACGGTTTTACAAACGTGGCCTATTCTGTTTGAGTTGATCCATTGACGCTACATCCAAGTTCCAGTGCGCAATCAGGCACTTACAATAATCAATGCATAATGAACAATTAAAAATATCAAGGTAAAACATATTATTCAAAAGGGTGAATAAGCTTTTGAAAGGTTTGTTCTTAGAAATGAAAATTCTATTCATATGACAAGAGCGGTACAAAGAAGACTATAAACATTTTGTAACAAATTTAAAATCTACGTTCTTCGGAAGATCTTATGATGCACTGAAATAGTGGTGTCTTTATGTTTTGTTTTGGATATATATTTTATGGTATAGTAAGTTTTTATTTTGTTAGTGAAATTTAAGCTTTGAACCGTTTGTATTGTGAGGTATGAAGGTACCTACTTAACTATACAACTATACAATTTATTATTATTGAGTAGACAATCACTGGTCTAATTTCAACTCTGTACATCTATAAGTCACCTCTTATAAAACAAATACCACGGGGGTGAGAATTCCCCACAAAAAGGATTTCAAAACGTTGACGTAAATCATCAAATGTCATTGAGATCAAATCTATGGTTTTCGTGGTCACTAAGACAAGTGACTATGACGATGCAAAAAACAAAAACAAGCCATAACAAGGATGGATAGTTGATATATGATATATATGACATAAAATTTATTTATATTATTATACTCTACTCCTTGTCCTGTGTAATATTTGACTAACCCGAACACCGGCGGTGGAGTATGTTTTTTGCTCAAATCGTCTCACTGTCTTTGCTTGTTTTGTGGTACGAAATAGAAATTTCAAAGGTTGTAAAGCTTTTCCAGTTTGAATGGAGTTATCGTAGCGGGATCTCATTTTCATGGTTGACTGCCAACATTCTTTACGTAATGGATCATGTCGTATTTACGTCAGAATCTTATTTATGTGTATACTGTATTACTAGTATATATATATATATATATATATATATATATATATATATATATATATATATATATATATATTACTATCTATTACTATCTATTTACGTATAAATATAATAATAATAGAATAAAAACTAGTTATATGTATTTAATCATTAATGTAAAATAAATGTAATCGTGTTCAGATAATCTTCTATGTTATCTTGATAAATTTTATAAATCTTCTAGCATATGTCCGCAACATCGTCTGCGTGGGCTTCAGAATTGCGACCAGAAGAATTGGAAAATGTGTGACTAGACATTGTATGATTTATTATTTTTCGTCAGCACGTGTAAGTTTTGATCACGTTCATGAACAATCGAAATAAAACTGACCGTGTGGAAAGTAAGTCGCGGGCAGATGCTAGTTTTAACACAAATTGATAACGTCGTTTAACCAACGTCAACTATAATTTCCCGGAATAAAAGTATTTTATATTTTAATGCAGATTATAAACTAGCTGCGTTCTAAATTTAATTTAAATTATCATTCCCGTGATTGAGTAACAAACATACAAAGATACAAACTTTCAAATTTATAATATTGGTAGGATATTGACCTGTGGGTTTGTGGCTGCTTAAGAAGTTCTTATGCATTTTTTGTTTCATTGATAAAATTTGAGCATAATAATATGATAGAATGCGAGTTTTCTGAATATGGAATCCCGATATTCTAATATTTATATACGAGACCCAAATCGGTACTATTTGAAATAGCTTCATTGCGGAAATAGAAACTTCCTTAAATTTATTGTTTGAAGTTTCTTCGAGATTTATTTCCAATTTCCTTCACTATTTATTCGTGTTGTCGTTTTACAAAACTTGTTCTGCTATCACAAAACGAAATGCTTTCGCTTTGTTTTGAAGTAAAATTAAGTGCAATATTGTTGGTATTTTATAACTAAGGTGCTCAGGCTAGGAAATAAAATAAAAACAGACATATATATACTATAGACTTATATAGCGTTAGTGATTTTTATATTGTACGGTGTCAAACGAGCATACAGTTTACCTGAAGATTAATGATTATTGCTGCCCATGACATCCGCATTCATTCTTAATAAGGATTCATAAAGCAGATACGTTGTCCCATGAGGGTTGAGATGGAATGCCTCGCCACCAGCACTAACGATGAAACATGCATTTATCGGCTATTTTATCCTGCTATTCTGTGAGGATCTGGTCCTTCACCAGTTCAGCCAACCCATTCATGTTCGCAGCTAAAATCAAACTGCCGCGTGCCTCTAATACTTTAATAAATAATTAAATTAAAACACTCTCGTATATAAGCGTAAGCGAAATATTTTGAGTACTAGCGTTGAGCATCCAAACAGAATCTGATAAGGTTCTGGTTGGGCACTTAGGCTCTCAACATAACGTTATAAATTCCTCTTAAGCTAGTGCAGGTAATGATAATACATCATTTAATTGATGAAGTTGTATGCGTAAAACGTGCTCCAGCTCCTGCATAACTTGACTAGACTCCCAGGTATTATAAACAAAAATCAGTATGTAGTTAAAAAAAACATAAGAAATTAGTGTTGTATGCGGCAACAACTTTGAAACTTTAAATTTTTCCGTACCATGGTTAAACACGAATATGCATCGAGGGCAAATTTATGTTTTTGCTTTGGCTACTTTTCTTTAGCACTTATCCTGATTGTCTTTAATTATGATCTACATTTACACATTAAATAAAAACCTTAAAAAAAATCATTCGGCATTAAAAACGACACAATATAGGCAGAAAGGCAAGAAATAAAATATAAACGCAAAATAAACGTGAAAAAACATTTAGTAACACTTTTCTTTTAAAATTTTGGGTAATTAAATTAGGTGTTTTGGTGAATATTAAGTCGGTTTGGATGATCGATCTTTATGAAACACAAGCATTTTTCTCCCTCCCCTTAGCACTTTGTTATACTTCGATAACAGAGACGACATTGAAGTCTTACTTAAAAGCAGTCAACAGTCAACTGAAATCGTATTTTTAAAATATTCTAATGGCTGATTCTGACTCGAGTTTCCATTACTTTTTTGCCGCCAATTGATTTTGGTGTGTGTAGATTTAAAGAATAAACAGTCCCAAAAATAATACAATCTTTATTATAGTCGACGCATAAGATTATTATTATATTATAAGATTAAGATGAGTCGTCGGGCATTAAATGTCATTGACAGTAGGAATATGCACGTAATGCAACCCGTTATCGATACCTAACTGCCTGCGCACGCGGGGCGGATGCGTCATCGTGACCTTCATTAGCACTCTGACTCCTGATTGGTCGTTACGAGTAAGGGTTGTTGTTTTTCTATAAATATAAGATTTTTTGTTATGCTCACATTACATTACTTACGCTCCGTTACGCTTTCGTTAGAACTAAGAAATATCCCTAGAAAAGATAAAAATGGCCCTTTTCAGGGCCACATTACAACTATCAAATCACCATATACACTTTTCAACAAAGTTAAAGGAGTAGCATATACAAAAAATAACATTATGGATACACCTACTTAACTTCTAAAAACTTTAATAAAAATAATCATTATGGTCTCATATTTCAAGGAAATACTCAATCTGACTTTTGCAGAGCTTCGGAAATTCGTAAATCTTGTGAAAGCCATACTCGTTAATGCTTGAGGCAGTACTAAATACAGATTACGTGCAGATAATTAAAAGGAAAACGTGGAACTAAAAGCTTTGACTTTATTACTCATAACGTTTGCAAAATAAATACCAATTATTGTCAAAGCAATATGGATGGATATGGTCCGTAATGGATATTTGAAATCTAACACCATGTTCAAACCATAAAGTTTATGACGATAATGTTTATATTCAGTAGAAATGTAGGCAGATGCTAAATATTAAAATACTCAAGTATGACCGTAATTAAATTGATGGCTAATAAAATAGGCCATGCCTTTGGATTGTGGTAATCAGAGGGGAACTCAGTGGGAAATTCAGCATTGAGAAAAGTATAGTAAGCAAGTAATGTGTTCGAATATCAAGAAAATTGCACAACGAAACCTTTATATTTAAGTACATACTATCTAAGTCTATAAAATTCTCTAATTTAATCATTTTACTTATTGGATTTTAGTAGAATGTAATCAAAAAAATTTAGACCCTAGTAAACCTGTTAATAAATAAAGGCTGACGACTTTTGCAAGTCTGCAGGGAGTCTATGGATGCAGGAAACTCAGGGGTGTGCTTCATGGCAGTGTGTGGAGTAGCAGAGGGGCAGTAGACTGGTGACTAGTGATGAACCAAGACGGTGATGTTGATTGATGATGTTGTTGACGGTTCAGAATACCTATACTTAAAAGTGGGTCGACAACAGACTAAATAATTACTAAATAAAATTTTCAACCATGCAATATGCATGAAGAAAAGAAAACGGTATTAGCGCAATGCGATTTGTTAGTTATGCCATGTCTACGATACCTGACATCTTCCACCGTACATACATCGATATAGGAAGAGAACGATGAGTGAGTGCTTCATGCATGTGCGGTTGTTTACTGCACTATGATATATGCTGCGCAGTTAATATCACCTGTAAACAACCATAAGATATTCTAATTATTGAAGTTTAACGTGAGGATATCATCATAACTACAGTACGTACTGTATTAAGTTATACATTAAGTTCTAATATCAATGAAATATATATTAATAAACGTTTCGCTTCACTGACTTCGAGACGATGGTGTCGTGCGATGGAGTCAAATGTGCCGGAGACTGAGATAAGCGGTATCGTGCTACCATTTGCAGTATAGCTGATAATTTCCGCTCCAAGATGGCGTCATTTGGTGCCTGATCGCCTAAAGTTGGAGCGTAAGTTTAAGCGATCAGTCAAGAGATCAGAGACAAGACACAAAACATAAAATAAACATCGAACAAAAAACTCACTACTCAGCTTTACTTCAAGCTCGTAAGTAAATTTACATTCATTGATATTTGGAACGACGACGACGTCAGTCAAAATATTGATCCAATGAAATTTGGTGACGGCCGGACGTCCTACTCTTTTAAATAGTTATCGAGTCTGGTCGTATTTTAAAGATTTATCCTCAAATCAGCACTGCGCTCGTGAAAATTATCTTAGTTTTTGATTTTAAATTTAAGAAGAACTTAAAACTCAAAAATCATATCAGTACCTTGATAGATAATAAATAAGCAAACAAATATAAAACATGAAGAAAACTGGCGAGACTCTTGCATGTATTTTGGACAATTTATAATCTCGGTAAATTTAGTCACATTGTATCGCATGAACACGCGCCATACAATTTATGTGAAGATACTGAATGTAGTATATATAAAATCTATATTATATAATTACATAATGTATATATTACTTTACTCTCTGTAACGTTTAATTAAAACTTATCAACAACTCATTGAAAACAGAATTATGAAATTAAAATATTTAGACAACGAAACTTCAAAAATTGGTAATCAAATTTAGATGTAATCGAAAGATTTCTCCTCTTGCCTCCTTTCTATATTTGCAGACTATCGTCCAATACACAATCTATTAGAGAGGAGACCACTATACCATTAAACTTGTATGGAGGTATTTAATCTTAGTCCTCGTAGGAAAAATACAAGTTTTGTTTGGTTTTAATGTTCTAAATAATGTGTTACTAATTATCTCGTTAAGAAATATGATCATACAAATCTAAGCACATGAACGACTAATAATGTTAAATATTTACCGATTAATAGGATGAGCTAATAAAGATGATCCTAAATTAGAAAATTTTCTTTTACATAAACGTAGGTTTTTTATAAATAATAATACTATTTTATTCAGAATTTATTGGCAAAATGTTTCAAACAACGAAAACAAATAGAATGGTATATACAGATTTGAATAATAAATTTTCACCATAATGTGATATGAAAAGACGTCAGCATTTAAGTGCTGCTTGTTAGATTCTATCATGAGAGGTGTTGCCACACGTCAAGTTAAGTTGAAAAGAAAAAAAGTGTAAAACAAACAACAACAATGACAACAGAAACGTTCAATTTGGATAACGTTCTAAACATAACAGAGAACAAACATACAAACTCTGATCTCAACGCTAACAAGCACTTACATAGAAGTGGTGTTCATTAATTCAATCTCTAGGGCTTTCTTATCAAAATTGTGTACAAATTGTCTCGCAATATTCTTTTTCGCCTCTCAGAGTAGGCAAAAGAAAGATACAAAGTTTTTTGCGTCTGTTTTAGTATTGTATTAGCAATTTCTTCCAAAAAACATTTGCCGTATTTTGCGGAAATCCAAGAAAAATAAACTAAAAAATATGAAATAATTAAAATGGAATAATATAATCCCACTCTGTTCGAAAAGAAAGGCTTGGATTAGATATTAGGTTTGAAATATAATTTATTTTATTTTATGCGGAATTTAGGCAACATATATCTTTCTTGTTTTATAATTCTATGATATATTTAGTTACAGTATCAACATTGCATGCCTTTGTCCAACAACAGTTCTTCCCTAGTCTCAGTTTATGAACTTTTTCCATGATCTTCTATTGGCTAAGATATTATTAAGTCCTTACACTTGAAGTACTGCTGAATATTTTTTTACAAACAGCTACTCTAAGACAATTATAAACGGGCGCGAGCGCGTCTTTGTGAAAGATCTAAAATATTGCTGTTATTAAAATGTACTTTTTTAAATAATGCATTACAAAACAAAAGAATAACGTTTTAAATGCTAGCAATGCCACCTTAGCGGTGATATAGTTATTTTATTATCTGAACGGCGACATGTCACTGCTAAGGGTTACAATTTATGATGTAGGGATTTGATGTCCTGTTGTCAAACCTGATTTGATTAGTAATAAAAATCGTTTTTGCAATATGATTTATTGGCACTTGTATAGTTCAAAAATTAATACCACCATGAATGTAATTAAAATGTCGATGTCAGAAACTCTCAGAAAATTGTAGCGATAATTTAAACAAACTAACATTTTAATATACCGGTCTTTTGATGAAATGACGTTAACACCTTTAATTGCTCGACTCATGCCTCCCTGAATCAGGTGCTTAGCCTCAATGCTTGCATGGACTTACATACCTTGTAATGTAGAATTATAATAGAAAATAGTTTTTCTATATATTTAGGGTTTTTTTACTAATTAAAGGTGACATGTGAGAATAGATAATTTGGATCACAGAGTCTGAGTCACGTTGACGCTTGTTTCTATCCGCAACACTGGGTATGTATATTAAGGTATAAATATATGACGAGGTCATCACAAAAGAATCATCTTCATGTCAACCCATTACTAGTCAACTGCTGATCATATATGCCACGGAACACGATCCTGAGCCACCTGCATCCATCCCAGGGTGAAATAGCAGCATAACTCTGCTGTGTTTAAGTGGTGAGTACAGGGTTCTAGTTATCGGCAGTGAGGCAATCCATCTCAGTCCTCGGGAGTTTCTTCAGAGGATTTGTGGAAAATGTTTTCAACAAAATTAACTACCTTATACTTAAAACATGTAACGATAATTTATTTTAAATAAATATTTTATTAAATTTAAAAATCACGATTGTAATATTAAAAGGAGGTTATGGAAATGCTAACCTACCTTCCATTCCTTTCCAGGCAAAGTGCGCTTTCCTACAAGGCCACAATCTTAACGTGAACTACGGACAAACTGCAAAACCACCGCCATAAGCTTTCGAAACCACCACTACCGTAAGCCGGTCTTGGATAGGCTCTTCTTGTACTGTTTTTAGGAAATGTGACCAATATTCAAACAACTTCATGGCATATAATATGACGTTTTTACTACGATTTTAATTTATCCTACCCACATAAAAAGTCTTATATTTCTTGCATCGTATTCAGAATCTGGTGGCATTTAATTGGAATATCGAAGACCAATATGGCTTCAAGTTATTTTTTTTTATTGCTTTTAACACTATGCCTCTTTGATGTCCATAGGTTTGTAAAATTCATTTGAGTATTGATCTCAACATATATTTAAATAAAAGAGAGCCTTGCTTAGCTTATTTAGTTCTTTATTAAAACAGAGAACGGGATAAACCTTTCCCCAGCAACGGAATCTAGTAATATTTTTTTTTTTTTGTTACAACTGGATTTTTTTGACTATTTTGCTACCAGGTGTAAGAGCTAGAGTGCCTGGACGCTTCGTCACGGGTCCCTGGTTTAACAATATTTTTGCATCATTAATTGTTGGTTTTCGGGTCTGGATATGTTATACATCTGTCCCGTGCCAATGACATCACATTTGAACCTTCTTCCGATCTTACTGCAAATGCATTTTATCAGAATTGGTAAAGCGACAATGAGTGAATGCGTTTATATTTGCGCAAATGCTTATAGCATTAAAGTTGCCTGCGTAGTTGTCATCTGCCAATAGACAAAGGATATTGCCCGGCTCAAATTGACTAGAAATAGTATCCTACTATCAATATTCCACCTAGGGTTAAGTGGTTTTGAAACTCGAGATGCTAAACACTTAACTAGTTATTAAAACATATGATTAAAATTAAAGTTTTCATAAAGAGAACAAAACTTAACGGAGCGCAGATTATGTTATGAAGGACTTAGTAGATTATAATGTAAAGTCGAGTTTCAATCCACTAAGCTTTGTATACAGCCGGAGAATTCAGAAGGGGTTCGCGCAGTTGAATCGTAAGACCGGGCGGGACAAAGCAAGTCGCTGTATGAGTTATGGAGCTTCCGGATTTACTCGGGTAAACTCTTGCTTGTCATAAACAAATGTTTGCAAGATTTCCTTTGGATCTCTGGATTTTTCTTTTTTATAGTTTAAATAGTTGCAGTCTAGTAAAATAAATTAACAGCCTATATATATATTTTTAGTTAACTCATGTAATAAATATAAAATAAAAATAACTTGATATGCTTTCTGGTTTTAAAGTGTAACAGATTTCTACTACTAATAATAATATTAATAATAATAATATTTTATTTGGAACATAAAAAGCATACAGGTACATAAATCCCACTATATTATATAAATCCAATATATGTATATAAATCCTACTGCTGGACATAGGCTTCCTCTCTAGGGAGGGTGTTAGAGCGTAGTCCACCACGTGGCTCCACTGCGGATTTGCGGACTGGATTTTTATTTTTTTGTATTTTTGTGTTTTAACCCATTTTTTAAATATCAATGTTATATTTTAGATTTTGAACCTTAGACGTTTGTAAGATTAATTAAGATTAGAAATATTATAATAGGTGTACTGTAGGTAACTGTTTCGTCATTTCTAATTTCTGAATCACGGTGTTAACTTTCGAGTTTAATAATGTCTCCCATTTCATTCATTCATCTACTGCATATAATAAATTTAATAAAATTTATATTAAAAAAACCAGTGTAGTAATATAGTGATTTGAATTAATTTTTGAAATAACTAAATGATTTTTTTAATATACGCCACTGTCTAATATATCTTGAGCAAACTAAGAGCTATATATATATATATAACTTGCACGTGTCGAGGATAAATGTATATGTCATGAGCCGGAGTCATCTTTTGCGTTCAGGTGAACCATCTGCCAACCCTATTATTATAATACAAAACATAAATACGTTATTCACACTCTACGAATGACAAACGATTTTTTTGTACAAACATGTACGGTTTTATGTACATTCGATAAATAAAATGGTTACATAGGTAAAATTAGCTGTCAGTTTACAACACAATTAAGTTTTACAAATTGATTAATGACCGTGCAAGGATATCGGTATTCGTAAAGCAGTAATAAGACATAGCCTGCAATTACGAATCGATAGCATCAATAAAATTATCAAATACAATTGGACACTATAATGATTACATAAAAATCGCCAATTTATGTCATCTAGTAATAACCTGAAAATATAGACGATAAGAAAATATGACGCCCGCACAAAATACCAGATGTATTTTGTACCGTGAGATTAAGGACCGTTATTACTTTATTTTTATTACGAGGCGTTTTAGTCCTCAGGTATGAAAACCTATCTGCATTACAATTCCTTATCGATGATTAAATGGCTGTCATCGTAGGAATCCCCTACCATCAGTGTGCTCGTTTGTCACCCGCTATACAATAAAAAAAAACCTAACTTGGTAGAAAATTAAATAGTTAGTTTATACGATTCTTGTGTTTAGCGTTGGAATAATTGACGGTGAAGATTTTTTATCGCAAATACTCAGCCCACTATAATTTAATTTGTTGCAGTTACAATAATTATTAGTGGAACTGTGTGTGAATGTGGTTTCACCCTACGTCATGTCATGACACAATGACACGATGTGAACGATTCACGTAAGGAAACCACAGGATTAAGGAAACAGGTTAAGAAATTTATTTATACCTCATAGTTTGTACCTCTAGGCTAAGAGTTCTGTGCTCATTGCCACTTTGGCTGGTTTACGAGGAGGATAGTTTGAAATGTTCATTAACATGAGCTCGGTCGAAATATGCCCAATACATCCAGACCATATATTAGCCAGTAGATGCAATGACCCAATGAATGGCAATAAGGCATTCTATCTGAGTCAGAGACGAATTCATGTTTATGCAGTTATCACTTACGATCAGGTAAGTTGTGTGACCATTTGTCCCCATTAGTTTTATGAAAAAAAACTCCTTTCTAAGTTCAGTGTCTTTGTGTGGTAATTTCCAAAAGGATACGGATATACCAGTAATGAAGTCTATCCTACTGTCGCCATATTCCAGACACTTCAAAAGCTAGATATCAGCCATATGTTCGTATATCGCAGTATCAACAGATACAACAATACTTCCTCTGTCGAAGACCAGAAAATATCAGGGTTGGCGCGTGCTGTTAGAACTACAAAGTCTGTTAATGCTGTTAAAGCCAGAATTCGTCGAAACCCCATTAGGAAGCAAAGAATCTTATTACGAGAAATGAAGATTCCCTCTTGGACTCTATCGCGTATTATAAAACAAGACCTGAAGCTCGGCGCTTATCGTCGATATACAGATCACTCCCTAAATTAATCTTTACAATTAAAGAGAGTGGATCGAACAAAACGCCTTCTATCGCGATACGCAGGTGAAAGGTACAGAAATATCCTCTTTACCGATGAAAAAATTTTCATGCAGCAAAATGATAAAGTGTACGCCCACAGTTCTAAAGAAGCTGCTCAAGTGGTCGTCATACAGCGTCAGTGATGGTTTGGTGGGGCGTGTCTTATCAAGGAGTCAAAACTACATTTTTGTGAAAAAGGAGTGAAAACTTCAGCCAAAGTGTATCAAGATACAGTCTTGGATCATGTTGTGAAACCTCTCAGGAATACACTTTTTAAAAATATACCGTGGACTTTCCAGCCGGGCTCTGCACCTGATCACAGGCTCAGGCACGAACTACCCAAGCCTGGCTTGAAACCAACATTCCGGACTTTATAAGAGCTGAAGACTGGCTCTCATCTAGCCCAGACCTCAACCCTTTAGACTTCTAATTATGGTCAGTTTTAGAGCATATGGCCTGCTCTAAACGATTGGAATCCTGAGAAACAGTGCGTAAATCCATAGATTCGTGGCCAAACAGATTAAAGACCTGTATAAAAGCCAAAGGTGGCCATTTCGAATAGAATATTTTTAATTATTTGCTGACTAATAAATATGTAGGTATAAATTTTAATAATATTACATTACTTCATTAAAATAAATGCATTTTTATTTGTAACAGAACTTATGGCTGGACTAGCTATATAAAAAAAAACTTGCTTTAATATCGTTCAGTAAATCAAATGAAATAGTACATTTTTATAACGTAACATATAAATAGAACTAAAATTACAAATAAACCATATTAATTATTTTTTATGCGTATTATGACTCAAATTTAATATGCCATAGAGAAATTTAATTTATTACGGCCCAGTAATACAGGGCACTCAGTTTAAAAATAACCGTATAATTATGTCCTGCTTTAGCAAGCACGGGTTCAACGGCCGAGGAAAAGCATGCAAATGTGTTAAAAGTAAAATATGTTACATATTTTACTTCCTTTACGGTTACGTACGTTTAATTCCTAATGATATGATTATATATTATGTGTAATTTCGTCCTTATTAACTACTTCCTTAGTCTTTACATTATTAAACAATGTGTTATTATGTGTGCTATTACTATTCTTTAAGCGTTAGACGGAGAGCGTAGCATTTATTATTATAACCTAAAGGCGAGAGAGTTAAGTGTCAGATTAATTGAGTTTCTAATGTATTCCGAATACGCAATAATCTTCATTCAACTTGAACAGGAAAAGTAAATAATGTAAGTTCTTTTACATAATTTCATTATGTACGCATTCAATAAAACTAATTTTACTGATTTTATTGTGTTTTTGTTAATGGCTTTACAGCATTCATGACTGCGAATGACGTGTGGAGACGACTTTATGTCTTTTATGTCGTAGGTTACCGTCAACTTCATGATCATTATCGTTACAGACTATCCATAGTCCACTTCTGAATATAGGGTTCCTCAGAGATTGCATCAAAGCACGATTCTGAGCTGCTTCCATCTATCGACTTCCCGCAAACTCGCCTAGATCCTCATTCCATCCAGTCCTCCTATACTAAGACCGCCAGTCCTAGGTTGCTACTACCTTTTTTCCCCCTCAGTTATCTTTTTGACTCCTTATAAATATAAAACTTTGATCCAACGTATGCAGAAAGAGCTTCCAGTTTTAATTATATTAATCACAAAACCCGAACTCGTGGCAGAACCCATCTTCTTTCTTGAATTTAGTATTTTCTTTTTTAAAATAGCTCCATGAATCCTGGGTAGTTATGACTATGGTTTTGCGAGATTTATGGTTTATCAGAGTGCAGATTTCTTAAAGCGTTGATGTTTCAAGCTACAAACGAGTAGCAGTTCGTCCCAGAAACCATTAAAATAATTGAAGATTGAGACGAAACTTTTTATACAAACGATTGAAGTGTGAAAAAATTGTTGTTTAACAAACATGTCGTAAGATTGGATAAAGGCTAATAGTTATTCACAGAGTCACAGGATGAAAAATCAGTATATCACTGTTGTGTTTCGTATGATGATCAACAGATCTTTAAAGATAGGATTAAAGGTGACCAGGCATTCCATTCTAGTCTCACATTCATGTCTATATACTAGATGTATATATACTCAACAAATGTTCACGAAACATTTGTTGAGTATATATACATCTAGTATATGCCATTGTCACACATATCATGTTAGATAGTAATATAAAATATAGATGAAATCTCTACACGTTTTATTTGTACACGCTAAAATTATTAGCTATTTTAAATTAGTTCTTACTACGATCATAGTTAAATTCAACTTTGCTGCTAAAATGTAAATATTATCAGTAGTTGTTTCGATTAGTGTAAACGTTAGAAATAAATTTAACTTACGTAGACACAAGAATAATGTAATTATTGAGCATAATTCGATAAGTAGAAAAGGGCGCGTAGGGTTACGAGGGCTTTGGTTGAAATATTTATAAAATAAAAAAGTAACATATAACCTTTATATATAAATCCCACAGCTGGACAAAGTCCTTCTTTCTAGAGAGGGTGTTATAGTACATTTCACTACGTAGCTTCGTAGCGGATTGAGAGACTTCACAGAGAGACTTTAATAGAAATATTTTCTTTTTATTTCTGAGACATGCAGGTTTCCACACGACAATTTCCTTCACCACCGTGCAGTTGGTGAATTGATATTTAAATAATTACCTAATAATTTTAGAGGTGCTGGTACCGGGAGTAGAACTTGGAAATTAAAAGCGGGTGTAGAGAGTGTTATCACGATGGAATATTTATATAAATAGTATTAAAACATTTTGGTTCATGCATGCAGCACAGCCCTAATCCTTGCATACCGAATCTTAATTACCTAATAGTAACACAATGGAGTAATATGCTAATAGAATGATCTATTACGACACTTAATACATTATATTTATATAAATAATATTAAAACATTTTGGTTCATGCATGCAGCACAGCCCTAATCCTTGCATACTGAATCTTAATTACCTAATAGTAACACAATAGAGTAATATGCTAAAAGCATTATCTATTACGACACTTAATGCATTATATTTATATAAATAGTATTAAAACATTTTGGTAAATGCATGCAGCACAGCCCTAATCCTCGCATACCGAATCTTAATTACCTAATAGTAACACAATGGAGTAATATGCTAATAGAATGATCTATTACGACACTTAATGCATTATATTTATATAAATAGTATTAAAACATTTTGGTTCATGCATGCAGCACAGCCCTAATCCTTGCATACCGAATCTTAATTACCTAATAGTAACACAATGGAGTAATATGCTAATAGAATTATCCATTACGACACTTAATGTATTATATTTATATAAATAGTATTAAAAGATTTTGGTGAATGCATGCAGCACAGCCCTATTCCTTGCATACTAAATCTTAATTACCTAATAGTAACATAATAGAGTAATATGCTAATAGCATTATCTATTACGACTCAATGCTTTATATTCCCAACCATCATTGTGTATCGAACAAATGAGACACAAGTCTAAGTGTTGTTGATTAACAGCGCGTGTATGGTACAATGAAAAGTCTACGAAACAAAACATTCAAAGAGTTTAGTGTCCATCGAAGGTGACAAACGAATATAGTTTGACCTAGTGATACCTGCGGCCTATGAAACCAACACTCATTCATCATAATGTAGATGTGTTCGTGGTTTCTTTTTATTACATTGCGAGTAGCAAACAAGTTCACCTCATGGCAAGTGTTCCATGCGGCCATGACATCTACATTCATCCTTGACAAGGAATCATAATGCAGATGCGTTGTCATACCTCGTCGCCAGAAAAAAAATCACCTTATACTGTAAGTATTAGGTGATTTTTTTATTAACTAGACGAAACACAGGAACATTATGTTGCTTTTTTACAATGATATTCTGCGAGCGCGTGGTCCGACATCGATCGATCTAACCCATTAATTCTCGCAGCTATAAACAAATTGTAGCGTAGCTCTGCCTACCTGAAAAACCTAATCGGAATGCAGCTTCATCTGTAAAAGGGATCTCCGGATACATTATGGTTTGTTTTTATATCAAAATATGTCGTAAAACATTTTTTTATTTTTCTGTCTTTGATTTTATTTAATAGCTATTTTATTATTGAGTTTTATAACGTAGGTATTTCAAGCATCAGCACAAAGGTTGATTTTCCGATATCCTAGCCCGACGCGCTTGAATTATTACATCAGAAGGCTTAAATGCACTGTGAGGGACGTATAGCATATATGTAACATCCGGACACGAAAACTAACAACGTGTACAAATATCGTATCGGTACCAAAGGTCTATCGATCAAACGGTCAGACATTAAATAACTCCGATTCCTAAGTGCATTTTAAAGATTACTTAAACGCTTCAGTTTGTGGTTTAAAAAGAAAGACTGAAACGTAATTTATATACTGTAACTTGCTTTTGTTTTGTTCAAATCTATTTGAAGTAATAATGCTTTTTTTATTACATTAGGAGTAACATACGAGCGTACAGTTCACCTGATGGCAAATGATTCCTGCGGCCCATGACATCTACATTTTATGAACGTATTAATTTTTCTCAATGGTAAATCAATGATAACATTATTTCTATGATGTTGATCGTGACACACTCATTCAGTCCTCAGGGGTAATTTTCACCATAAGAACGAATACCACATTACCACTATTAAAGGTAAAGAGATCTGGAGACCAAACGAAACAGCAGCGTTATGTTGCTATTCTACGTTGGTTTCTGTGAGGGTTTGGTTCTTTCCCAGTCAAGCCAATCCATTCATGCTGCAGCTAGAAACAAACTTGAGCTAGCTCTAGCACTGTCAAAACTAAATTCCCAGAAGATAAAATTATAAGATAACTTTATCTTCTGATACTTTCAAAGATGGGAATTACTTTTTAATATATTGAACGGAATTGGCGGTAAGACTGGAGTAAAACACTTATTGTTTAGATTCGTTATCAGATTTCACGATCCTTTTACCAAATAGTCTGAGTGTAATCATCGAATCCGCACAATGGGTTTGCGACAAAGGGCGTTGTTTATATACTGACCAATGTTACTTTTTAGTATTTTTCCTTTTCTTAATAATGAGATTGTTTGTTAGGATTCTCTTCTACCCGAATGATTATTGTGTAAAGGCTCTTTATTTGATTTTAATCTTGTTTTCTGAATTGGTTTATTCTGGAACGAATTGGGACAATATTCAAATTCCTATTATTCTTTATAGTTATCAGTCGTAGCTATTTTAGGTACGATTTTTATTTTTTCAAACAAATTGCGGACGTATTGTTATGTCTTCGCCTTTATTATATGGGTAATATAAGAAAAGAAAGAATTATGACACCGTTTAGTAAAATTTAAAAAAAAAGCATTAACTGATATCGCATAACCTGTGACAAGGACATTATCATGTTTTTTAATGATTGTGTCATGCCATGCATTGTGCCACAGTCAATTAATGCATATAATAATAATAATAACAGGTTTCTTTCCGTTTAGCGCTAACCCTTGACCATTTGGTGTCCCCTGTCAAGGGATTTCTGTCTGGTTGGTCCATATATTTATATATATAATATTATATTGTATATATTTGTTTCTTTATATGTTTATAGTGTTTTATTTATTTATACTATGGACCAACTAGCCCAAGAAACTAAAAACGACGTCCACAAAATAATAGTAATAAACTTTATTAGGTACAAACATTTGTACATAAGTTACTTTATAAATTATTTTTAATATAAGAGAAACATAAATAGAAGGATGGCCCTTCATTAGGTTGAAAGCCTAAAAAATTATACCCAAATCCAGCGTGTAACTAGGTGGAGTGACGCACTTTTAAGGTCTGGGGGAAGGCGGTGGACTCAAGTTGCTCCGGATCGTACTTTGTTTATGGGAGTCCAAACTTTTCAACGGTGTAATAGTGATAGGTTGAGATTGATGACAAATGGGTCGGTCCGACCGGATAAGGACCAAACCCTCAATGGAGCAAGCGAATTTGTGTGTGTCAAGTGTTTCATCCGGTGAGTTTTAGTTCACGAGACCCTTATTATTATTGATGGTGAGGTATTCCAAATTAGTACACAGGTGTGAAAGTCTATCTTGTCAAGGATGAATGTTGGTGTCAATAGACACAGGAGTCACCTGACACCAGGTGAAGTGTCAACGTCAATAAAATAAAAAACGGTGCAAATCATAGTTATAAAATAAAGTTTAATGTTAATGTCCAGTGATCAGTGATTTGAACATCATACAAGTTGAAAACGATCTTATTATTGATGAAGATGTAGTCCGAGGCAAGTTTACCCTGTTATTTTGACCTCGTTAAAAGTTTCCCCTGAATAAGCCATCTCCTGGCGTTAGTTAGAAGCACTAAATGATTCAAGCGGTAATAATACGTCTAACACACATACATGTATATATCGAATTCAAAACAGAACCGGCCATGGTAGCTCGGTGTGACGTGTAATTTTAAATGCTGGTTTGATCTGAAGCATTAATCAGACCTGAAATAAAGGTTTAAACTATTGTTTAATAATTAAAATAATGTTGGTTAAATGTTAAAAGTACACACTGTAAATAATGCTTCCATTTTTACAGAGAACGCAATTACGTCTTTTTTTATTATTTTATAGTTTATAGTTATATGTGTATTTATATATATATATATATATATATATATGTATATGTATATATATATATATATATATATATATATATTTATATATATATATATATATATATAGTATGGTAACATGAATCACTTTTACAATCTAAAATAAAACAAATATTTAAACTCAATCAACCGTCATTACAGTAATAGTTTAAACGTATCCGTTTTAATTTTGAACTATGATTAAGTGGTTTCATACGATATCAATTACGGAAGCAATTTGACGGGACCACGATTTTAATAGCTGTAGGTTATTATGATAACTTGTATATATTGTATATATATATATATATATATATATATATAGGCTAACGCCTTTAATAGACCATAACACAAAATATAGCGAAACTGTGTACGTTGTTTAAAACTTGACAGCGGCGCTAGTATACCATCGATAAACTATGCAAGCGTAGCTATTTCCAACGTATGTTACAGTAAATATTTCAAACCTGCTCCGTCGATATTTTAAGGTCATAAAATTCTACGAGGGGCCCCTGTGCGCTCAACCAGCACACAGAACTTATCGAATACACTTCTCACGTAGCCATTATCCTTAAATTATACTGTGGCCGTGAGGCTAGCCCAAGTCAATTTAAAAGAAGAAAAAATTAGTACACGACGCCACGTTTCACCACGCTTGCAAAACTCAATTAACTGCAATTATATAACGCTAAATACGTTCCGTAACTAAATATAACAACAAGGTATACAGAAGATATATCTTTGATTGATGTATAACACATTATTTGATTATTGTCAGGATATTTTTAACTTCATGTGAACAATAAATAATGATAATATCTATATATAAATAAAAATAAAATGCTGTTCGTTGGGAAGCGCTTGACTTGTCTATGGCTGGGTGAATTTGGTCATTTTTTAAAAATATTCAATATAGTCCACGTTAGTTTTTTAAAAATAAATATTGGAAAAGACGTCTAGAAGATTGGCAAATTAGATTAAACTTGAAAGATCTGTCAAAATTTAAATTTTTCGTTACTTATGTTATTTGTATGGAACCTTAGATATTTTACTTATTAAATGACATATACAAAACAACTTGATATTAATGTTGTAACTTGATATTTATTTCTAAATCATACTGAACCTTGATTCTATACAATTGTTCTCTGCCAAGTTAATTGAAGTGTACTTTCTAAGTCCTGTCGGAGTTGTACGAGACGAAGATTAATGGGGCCAAAGTTCTCCGTAAAAATAAGAGTTTGTAATATTTAATTCAGATGGTTTTAATGGACTATAATCATTTCATTTTACATCTACCTAGTTAATTTAAAAGTAAAGTAAAGCTTATATATATAACGGGTAGTAGAGCCAAGCATCAGCGTTTGTAGTTGTATGAATAGGCCGACTCGACCGGGGAAGTACCACCGCCTCTCAAAATACCGGGAAAAAGTAGATGTATCGTTGAGATCTGCGAAGCCGGAGGCCCTTCCTCTCCTCTCTCCCAAAGAACTTTGTAGCGATATTTCTTTCCAACCTTAACGCGGTCCACTACCCTTGGCCTTACCTTTTCACGCCGAGACGCAGATAACTTCTCCAGTTTACACCTCATCCACCGTCTCTCCTACCCGGGGTAAAAAGTTAAACACTCGTTTGTGCCGCGGACATAAGTGTGTGTTCTTCACGATATTTCATTCACCACCGAGCATGCGGCAGCAATTTTCATTTATTCATTGTACACAATTATTGTTATCTGATATTTATACCGTTGTTTTTCCTAGAAAAAACACAATGCTTTGTGGGTTACAACCGACTCATTTTTTATCATATTGGGAGTAACAAACGAGCACCACATTCACCTGATGGTAAGTGATTCCTGCGACCATGACATACATTCATCCTTGACACGGAATGCAGATTGCAGATGCGTTGTTATCCTTGAGCGCTGAGATGGAATGCCTCATCACTAGTAATTAAGGTCTACGGATCCCCGCAGTCACTAGACAAAACACAGCAGCATTATGCTGCTATTTTATGCTAGTATTCTGTGGGGGTAGTAGTCCAGTGACCCATTCATTCTGCAGCTAGGAAAAAACTGCGGTGTAGCTCTACCACCGCTAAAGTCTCTACCCATCTATCTCATGCAGTAGCCAATTAATTCTGCTTACTCACTCATGTTTCATCCCGCTCAGTGACGGACGGTATAAATTGAACTATGCTAGGGAATTAAAACGAGCGCATAGGCACTGAGGTACTTTTGTATTAAGTAAGGAAAACCCTTTTCAGTATATATGTTATATATTTTTTAAATAAGGCCTGGGGGCTTTATATAAACATATATATATATATATATATATATATATATATATATATATATATATATATATATATATATATATATATATATAAATATATGTACAACAATTTTTTTTAAAAGAATGATAGCAATAAATTTCATTACTTACATTACCGTTGCCAAAACCGTGAACCTATGACGTTAAGTTTTGCGGACCGTACCCTAATCCATTAGGAATACGTTTACATAATATGGGTTTATATATGTCTACAATCATAAAGGACATTACACTGATCACTGACAATGATAATTTAAAAATATGTAATAACGGTAAATTATAACAATACATTATCTAATAACTAATTTACTTTGAACATAAAAATGTAGTTTATTTTTAAATTAATAACCTGTATTTAATCTCTACTAGACTATCAAAGAATAACTTCCTTAAAAATGTCTTTATCCTGATTGACACATCGGGTGACAAAACTTAAAAGTCAGTAAACGTTTTTATTAAAGTTTAGAAAATTACAAATTACAATTCTATACAAATTCTTTTGTGGACTTAAAAAAGCTCTCTTTGGACGACGAACCAACACTCAGAAGTGATCAGACATGCTTCTCACGTAGCGCCATATACATAAATTTTGTTCTGCGTGCTGAAGTTAAGATCCCCATTCATATCTCAAGTTGCCGAGGAAATAACGTAATCTTTAAAACGCTGCGATTCCTTTAAAATCATTGCAAATATAAAGTTATAGTTATATGGCATGTTCCATTAGACATTTCACTTTAAAACTGTAATATTTCATGTGTATGCTAATTCCGGGGTTTCAGCACATCATAAAATAATAGATCTATTTTTATAGATCTCACTGGCACTGTGGTGGCTTAGTAGCCGTGCCTGGATCAACCACGGTGTGCTCCGTTTGCTCAATCCTCCGGCAGCCATGGGGAGTTGCGGTAGGTATGTGGGCGTATTCCCGTATATATTAATCTTTTATGCATAAGGAATTTTCCCAAGTATGAAAAAAAGCAAGACAAGACGTGATCGGACTTTTCGAAAATTTAAAAAAGTTGAAACCAGAGTTGGTTCAAATGCTACGAAATCGATACAATCAGATGGTATGAAATGGGAAACGCCGATAAATTAACGATAACATACTTAACTCTTCGACCGCTGATGTGTGGAAATTTGTCAAACCTTTCTAGGTATCAATTTTCCGTTGTTATCCGACAATCGTCGCCCACGTTAGATCACTTAAAGTGCCACTTTATTTCTACATTAGATCCTATAGTCCGCTTTAAAACAATAACATCCATTGCTTTAACGGAACCACTTTCAATTCCTTATTTCCAATTTGCACCTGTGACAAAGAATGAAATAAAAAAGGCTAATTCAGCTATTAAATTCAGAGCTATGAGCTATGATTAGGTTAATAAGTTCATGATTCCCCTTCTCATGAATCCTTCCTGCCAGCTGTCGCTTATACTATAAATTACTCCTCGGACCCTGGTTTATACTTGACCTTGTGGAAAAAGGCGTAAGTGCAAGCTTTTACCAAAAACTCCTAATCCTTCATCACCCTATCACTATTCGCCAATTTCTATCTAAAGTTTTGGAGGGAATTTTTTTATAAGCAAATTTCCATATTTATTAACCTAACCTAAAATTAAAACATAACCAATTGAATATAAAATAATTAAAGTTACTGATGATATAAGGAAATATAAGGATGGATGAACAAAAGATTGTTATCTTTTGTTCCTCCATCATATCATATATACAGTGGTGGTGCTTGTGGACTTTTCTAACGCTTTTAACACTTTCGATTGTGATATTCTTATTTCCATCCCTAAATATCTCAGGTTTCCAACTTATCGCAAACAGCCAGTGCGTGTGGGACGGAAATTCTCTGAATTGGCTGACATTGATACTGGTGTGTCGCATGGCAGTATACTTTCTTTTATTATTTTTTCTATGTTTATAAACTCTATTAACTCTGTTATTATTGTTCGGCTTTGTACCCAATCCGACATTTATGTTATTGACCATACTATTAAAAGCAAAATTATTGATTTTTATAAGAAGGGCATCAATAAACTACCACTGCGTTGGCAAAGATGCATCGATTATATGGGTGACTACTACATAATTTATTGTTAAATGTTTTTGTATATGTGCTTATACATGTACTATATTATTGTTACATATAATATGTTGATATTTAGGATTATTTTGTTATTGTTACCTACAGTCAATGTTTCTTCATCTCGAGGGTTGACTAGTAGAGAACGACAAAAGGCATTAAGTCCGCCAATTGCACCCTTTTCTTTTATAAAAAAGGCTTGGTTGTGGTGTATAGTCCACCATGCCAGGAATTTGGCTCATTGCTTATTGGCAGACTTCATATATCTTGATTCAAAATTGTATGTTTCTTTTAATTATTTCTTAGAAAAATAGATTTCCTCAAGATGTTTTTCCTCGCCATTGACCACGTGGTAAATCATCACTTATAATTGCAATTAACCAATTAATACCGGCACCGGGCATGCATTTTTGAGGGTCCGAGCACTTGGATACTAGCCTAGCACGGCTTCCGGTGATTATATCTAATTATTTCTTTTTTATTCACAGATACACAGATTTGCGTGTTGTCTCCTCGAACAAGCATTTTAAGATTAGTTGTTAAAAAATATTGTTTTTCTGTGCGGAATAAAACGCAGCAAACATGAGTCAGTAACCCTTTTGAGTTCTAATCAAACAAATATATTACCAACTACAGTAAGCTTGTAGCAGAAAATTTTTCGTCAGATCGTCTTTTTTGACCTTTCTATAGTTTACGCCCTCTATAAAATTCGTAGTCTCATCTACACTTAGCGTAATATATTTTCTGATATCGAGCCGATACTAAAATGTTGCATGGAGTTTTTTATTTATTTTGTGGCATTCTGAATATATGAGTTTAGGAACTAAAGACGGATTCCCGTAAAATGTACATAAATTCTGGAATTGGAGAACAATATTTTGAAGAAAATAGCAGTCTGCACTATGATTGCTGTTATGACAATGTATGAGGAAAAGAAGATTTTATATATTACTAAAACAAAACCGATTGTCATATATGACTTATAAAAACAACCTGAAAATATTTTTAAATTATATTTTTTACGTATCTTTTTATTAAGGGAATAGAGGGTTTCGGTTTATTATCAATGATTAAAAAGATCTGGTCCCAACAAGTACTTCTTCTCTTCAGACAATTCGTTCGCCATGAGGTCGGTGATGAAGGAAAACATCATGAGGAAACCTACATGTTTAAAGAATAAAAACAATCAAAGATACGTGAAGTCTGTGCACAACAGTGGGGTTTGTATAAGCAAGCTACTTTTGCAGTGCGGTATCTCATCAGTACACTGTAATATATTGATGAGATACAGTATCTATGATCAAAAATATACTGCGTAACATTTGTACACACTGTACACCCTTAGGCTTTTTATTACCATACGGATAGATGTGGTCATACTATCTCTCTCTTTATCTGTCACCTTCGTATAAAATTTTTTTACTACATTGAGAGCAACAAACGGGCACACAGTTCACCTGTTGGTAAGTGATTCATGTGCCCCATGACATCTACATTGATCCTTGACAAGGAATCATAATGTACATTCGTTGTCACCCGTGAGGATTGAGATGGAATGCCTCATCAACAGTAATAAGGGTATCCGGATCCCTGTGATCACCTGATGAAACACAACAGCATTACGTTGCAATTTCACGCTAGTATTCTGTGTGGTCCTGGCCAAGGTCGAGCTGACCCATTCATTCTGCAGTTAGAAACAAACTGCAGCATAGCTCTACCATGGACATTTTGAAGCATTTATTCACAAAACATGAACGATACAGTTAAATGATTGAATTTTTATTTATCACAATGTATCTATTGTCCTAGCTGATATCTGAAAGCGCTCAAAGCGTGCGCTTGATTTTAGTTGGAGTTGAGTAGCTCAATGAATAAATGCCCTGGAGCGGCACAGCTGATAATTCCACAATCTTGAGAGTGGCGGGTGTCGGTATCGTTTTCAAAGCACAGTGGGATCACCATCATTCTACGTTCGACGATTTAGTGTGCACGATTAATTTGTGATACTAAAATACAATTGATATACATACAAACTTTTCTTTTTTTCAACTTTTTAATTATTTTGATTTTGGAACACGTATATTATTTTAAAAACTTCTTACGCCTTCTTCTCGCCATTTCACATATTTTTTCGTGTTCATTATCAAATTACAATATGGAATGGGGTGTTAAAGAAAATAGGATTGCAGTGATCGCCTTGCACAAAGTGGGTATGGAGCCGTCGGTCCTATTCCAGACAAATCAAAAGCAGCCCTATATTCGTATATCGTACTATCAACAGATACGACAACATTTCCTTCGAACTACCCAAGCCTGGCTTGAAACCAACGTTGGACTTTACAAGAGCTGAAGACTGGCTTTCATCTAGGCCAGACCTCAACCCTTTAGACTTCAAATTATGGTCTGTTTTAGAGGACATGGCCTGCTCTAGACAACACGATGACATTAAATAAAAAAAAAGAATAGAAATATTTTTATTTATTAATTATTTATTTTTTTGATTACGGCTTCTTTGACCTTTCTATAGTTTACATCCTCTATAAAATTCTTATTTTCATTTAGACCTAGCATAACATATTTACTGACTTCCAGGCGATACTAATAAATATTGTATGGAGTTTATTGTACAATTTTGTTGGCGTTAATATAGTACTTTACACACAAAAGAACAGTATATGAGCTGAGATAAAAAGAAAGCACAATTATACTTATATATTACTATGTTAAAAAACGTGAGTACATATTCTTTGACCTTTCTATACTTTCTTTACTTTCTATAAAAATTCGTAATTTCGTTTACTATATTAATTTTCTACTACATTTCTGATATCGAGCCAATAGTTTGAATTAGTTGATACTGACTTTAATAGTTTACCAAGAAAAGATAAGCATGCGAGAAAAGAAATAAAAGAAAACAAATATATATTATAAGTCGCTTAATAGAAATAGATGCACCTTTAATAAGTGAATGTCTTATACAATTCAGTAGGCAGGCGATGCGGTTTGCATTGCTTTAGTTGATAGTGAGCAAAGAACAATTACTTATAGCCGATTCAAAATTTATATTTAATCACATTATAGTCATTTAGCGCATGGAGCACAATAGAATTGGATATTGATTTTGTTCCCACTGTAGGTTGTTTCCAGCTAGGAAAGCCCACGCCCTCACAGAAAATCAGCGTGATATAGCAGCATAAGGATACTGGGTTTCATAGGTTGGGAGTAGGAATCCGCGTGGCATAGTAGTTAGAGTGAGTTTAGAGTGAGTCAACCTGACAGTTGAGTCGCAGTCCCTGGGATACTCAATCGGCGTACACAAACTTGTGACACGTTTCGACCCACTCTCCGTTGAATGCTGTCAAACGGAAGAAGCTGGTACTGAGCTAACCCGGCCCAGAGATGAGAACAGCATTCCATCTGAGGCTGAACTTGCGCTTTGTAAAGTTGCACACAGTGGGCCTGTTTCGCTCTATTAAGCACGCCTAATTTTTAAGAGGCCAATTTGGGCTCACCCTCCAAGTGACCGCGAAACTGAACGTCACTCTATATGTCAACACCAAGGATTCCGATACTAGCTGAGGTAGCAATTGGAGTGTTTTCAAAATAAGGATAAGCAACAAAGGAATTGAATATAATTGTTGGTTTTTGGGTCTGGGTGTGTAACATGTGTGTCCCGAGTCTTTAATACTGCATCTGCACCATCGTCTGATTTTATTACATATGTATTACGTGTACAAGTGCACGATTGACTGGCGCTATTTCCGCAAATATTTATGGCACTATAACATATCCTATAATGATATAACCGGAGAATATCGCTGTAGTTGAACTAGATTACGACGACATGATATTGAACCGACCAAACTTATGACTTGGTCATTTAGGCATCAGTCCTCGGGTGTGACAACGCCAATAACATCTCAAGTTTTTATTAAGGACCTACGGAGCTGTTTATGGGCAGCATTCATAGCTTACCATCAGGAGAATTGTGCACTCGTTGGTTACCTTAAGTTTGATAATAAAAAAATTATGAACAGAATGACCAAGTTAGGTATATATTTCATTTCTCTGTATAATCTTGTGAAGTTAAATCATTTCCAATTTGAAGAACTCTCGGTCTTATGACCCATTTCAGGTTTAATGGTAGCATTCCCTATTACTAGGAACAATTAAAGTAAAATATTTTTATAACGAAAGATATGCCAACTTTAATGAACAAAATTTACTCCTTTGAATACTGAACCTTTTAACTATAATTGGGTAATTTTTTTATAACCAGTGGTATAGTGGTTGATCTCTACTAGCTCATAATAATCATACTAGCTCAGTGAAAGCCTTATACAATAAAATAAGACTGGTAAAACTGAGATTAGTTTCTACCAGACTCTTATAGACCCTCGCAGAATATCATCTTGACATAGCATCATAACCATTCTTTGTGTCGTATGGTGTATGTAATGTCGAGGGCCATAGCCTACACTTACCACCAGGAGGAATGTGCGCTCGTTTAACTATCCTCAAATTATGAAACAATATTCTTTACTTTTAGTATATGCCATAAGTTAAAAACTGTTAATATCTACACTCTATCTGCTACAAAGAACTATTGTTATATAAATAAAAGTACCGGACGTTTATATTGTTTCATGGGATTACTATTATAAATGGGCATTCATTGTGCTTAACGCAATAATCTAGTCCACTAATCTGAGGTGGAACTATTCCCCAACCATGGATTATACTTCAATACTCTAAAGAAGAGGCTTAATCCCAGCTTGTGACAATAGCCGAATGGTGGATTCGTACCTGCCACCTTAAGTTTTACAGAACCGTACCCTAAACCATAGCCTAACTATTGACGCTTCGATGTATGTATGTTCATTACTCTGCTTTATTACTTTTCCTTAGCTGACTTCAAAATACTTAAACATATTTATTTAATTTACGTATCAAATAAATATGAATATGTGACGTGTGAAATTTATAATATATATAAATCGCACAGTTGGGCATAGGCCTCCTCTCTAGTGAGGGCGTTAAGAGCATAGTCCACCATGCTGTTCCTCTGTGGAGTGGCGGACAACGCATGTCTTCGAAATATTTTATTTAATTAATTTCTTAGACACGCAGGTTTCCTAACGATGTTTTCCTTCACTGAACACGAGGTAAATCAGCATTTAACGAAAACTAAGAATATCCATTGGTGCCGGAGCCGAGGATCAAACTCGCGTGCAATGAATTAAAAGCGAGCGCACAGAGCCACTCACTCGAGGTCCACTTACTTATATCATTATAATTCATGTGCAATAAAATCGAAAGAATGTTCAGATGCACTGTTAGAGACACTGGAAATACATATAACGCACACAGACTCGATAGTCAACAATTTGTGATGCACAAACATTGTTCCTTGACTGGAAATCGAAACCGGGACTCTCAACTCAGCAGTTAGGCACTATAATCACTTCACGCGGTTGTCGTGTAGTAATATAGTAGATAAGCCATAAAAAAATTCCATATTTTAACATTTTATGTTTAAAGTTCCACCAGATGTATGCCAATTAACATCGAAGCCTGCCCATGTTTTTGAATGTTACGAATCGGTTAATTCATACACCACATAAAGTGTAAATAGGACCTGTCTAAATTGCCATAAAGCGTAGCGAATGAGCTAGTTTGAAATGTCGTGCCAAAACAAACAATAATTATACTAACATCCAAAATTAAATAAGGCCCTTATAAATTTTTCGGTTTGGTCAAAGTATATAATTGAATGAAATCATTACAGTTCATTATTTGACTTTGCTTGTATATTTCTTTTGATTGTATTGAGAGTAACATAGCACACAGTTCATCTGATGGTAAGTGATTCATGCGGCCCATGAAATTTACATTCATCCTCGACAAGAGATCATAATGCAGATTTTCACAGAGCCACGTAAACTAAAGTCTTAAGTGCATTTATTGTTCTTTTGTTGACTGGTAGAGAATGCCACTGGGCACTAAGCCCACCCTTGTAAACTTGTTGTTTAAGGAACATAAAGAATAAATAAATAAATACAATAGCATTTTTTTTAATATAATGCCGGAATGACAAACGAGCATATATTTAGCTGAAGGTGCTAGGTAGCTGAAGGTAGCTACATCTATCCTCAACAAATATTCAAGAAGCTTTATCGCGCCCGATGGTATGCCTCACTATCAGGAAATATGTCTCCAGATTCCTACCCTTACCAAATGGAAGACAGCGTGCCTCTATCACTGTTATATTATTTACTATTTGTACAAATATAGCCCTCGTCTTAAACTCAAACTTACGAAAGATTTTTACTAACTGTTTTATTACAGCTGTTGTTACATCAATATCTATTTTAGCTGCATGGGACGGTCAAAACGAAGCGAGTATATGTAATATTTTAAAGTACATTAGTACACTGGGAATATAAAACGGGGATGGAAGTAATTTAGAATCTAGGCATAAAAATTAACTAAAAGACAGCGAGAGTTCAATTTCCATATAATTAGATAAAGTTACATTAAGTTTTGGATCAGAATATATATAATATTATAGCAATGGAAAACTAAATAGGAAGGCATACTATTAAATGTGACCTACAAAAACAACAAAATGTTCCATGTATAAGTACTTCTGAAACATATTTTTACAGCGAAAATAATGAATTCGAACCAAATTAATCACACGCCGAGCGGTAGCGAAATTGCTGGCTTAAACTGGAGATTTCAGTACCGCGGTAGAAGCGTATGAAAATTCAAATAATTACTGAGTGTAATGAATAGTCGTTTCATTTCTTATTTCCTAGTCCTATATAAGTTATACTTTTTAAAACAAGTGTAGTGTAGTTAAAGTCGTTATCTGCAATCATATTGAGTGTCAAGTGGTATTGTACTCCATTATTATTAAGGCACAGCCTTATGATGATCCTCTTTTCCCATTGACTTTGGCAAGTCTAGGGCAACCTTCACAATATGATCGTCTTAGCGTCTTTGATATGTACATAAACTGTGGTTATGACAATGACAAATGTTATTGCAAAATCAGATACTTTTTGGAATTATATTTATCAACTAATATTAGTTTTTTGTATATCTAAATACTTTTTCGTTCATAACATTTTTGTTAGCAGTACGCTTTTTACAAGCCAACGTTCACGTGTGTTAGAATACAAGTAGGTTAGATTCAGTACTTCGTATTTTACTGAAACGCAACGTGCGTGCAGATAACTATAAGTTACGGCTTTTGCAGCAGAATGTACACTATGATTTGTGAGTAAACTGCAGCGCTATTTTTAACGTAGAATTTTTCCCCTGGAACAAACTTGCATTTTTACCATCAACGGAAACAATGTTTTTCACTCATATTTATTCCATAAACACACAACTTAAATTTGATATACGATGGAACAATCAGCTGCTCAACAAGCTTCTACGTAACTTATTGTTAGGTGCACATCAATATTTTAAACTGAATTTTAGACCAGTTTCATCCAACAGATTGATCTGAAGTTTTACACACACTTCTGGTGAAAATACAAAATACAATTAGTAATAGTAATCGTTAGTAGCAGTTAATTTTTATTTGTAGGATTGTTGCTGCACCACTTAGTATAACGTGATCTTGTATTTATTTAAAGGTAATTTATTTGAGAAGATATTTTAGAATTTACTGGGATAAATTATTCTTTAGGCACAGTTATAGTCCGGCATTACTAGGACAAAATTAGATGTTAACATAAATATATTAAAAGGAAAATGATTTTTGTATATCTTTGTAAGATTTAGATTTCGATTCTATCCTAGCGTAAAAATCAGAGATCGTAATGAGATCCACAATCAAGAGATCGTTTATCGAATCAGAACATGGTTTCTAGTCAATTAGGTACGGTCGACTGAGGCTAGATAAAATACCCATTCTCTCCAGTTTTCCGCACGACTGCAGTGTCTATTGATTCCAGATTTCGGAGGAGGCTCAAATAAATTACTCGTAACTTACAATTGTAATTAAATTACACTTTTTAATTATGATGATGTCCTCAAGGTGGATTATTATATTGACGATATCTTCTGTTGTGGACCATATGATATTAACTGTACATAATATATGACAGTGCGGCGCAAATACGATGAGTTACTTGTCGCCCTCTCACGCTATATAGATGAGTAAGAGGGGTATAAGAGGAATGTTCAGATGAAGTGCTAGACTACACTGGAGATACAATATACGGAGATCCAAAAAAAAACATCTTGGAATGGAACCAATAAATAAAACCAATAAAATAATTTATTTAACTATTTCACAATATCTGTTACATGCTATACTAAAAAAAATTCTACATATAATTGTTACGTGCTTGTGTAATGTGATACAAATAGGATAGATACCTATAAGCACCAGCATCCTTCCAATGACGCAGTAACTTGATTGATTGAGACCTAAGACTATTACAAAATACAATCAACAATAGAATATTGATCGTTAAAGAATAATAAGATATTGTAATAATAAGATATTGCTTAAGTATCTAACACAGGTAAGTTAATATAGACTCTCTCGCACTCGCAGAACTCTTAAAAACTTTGCATTTGTATATTGAGCTTGATTGTCTATTTGAGCTTATTATGTGCTTATGTTTGCTGTGTTCGTGTCTGTATGAATGTAGGAGGGTGAGGGGAAGTATATGAGTGAGTAAAAGCTATAACACGGCTTTTAAACTATATAATAGATATAGTAATGACATTTTGAATTAATAAATAAATATTAAACCAAATTCAAATTAGATCGAAACAAAAAGTCGAAATTAAAAGCTCGGGTTAACTGTGACATCGGGACGTAAACAGTCCAAAAGCGCCATCATCATGACTGTTAAAAGCACGAATCTATAATTTGAGGGAATTTTAAAAAAAAGTAACAAGTGCGATTATTTCGTTACAATTAGTTTTATCTCATGAATACGTTTATTCATTTCGTAGTTAAGTCTATCTATAATCAAACAATATACACGAAATAAAAAGTGACTTTGCATGCCTGTGGTATAAAAAACTTGTTAATATATTTTCTAAAATATTACTTATGTATGAACGTATTTAAGAAGTATTTAGTATTTACGTTCGTCCGTCGTAAATGTGTCTGTCTGTATTCAAACGATTATTAACATGCAATAAAAAGCATTACTTTGCACAACTTTGGTAGGAAAAAATGTTAATAAATTTTCTAACTTAAATAGAATAAAGAAAAAATCAAATTTAAGAATATATGTACGTTCAAGCAAAATGCTCAAACTTTTATAACTGCACGTTTTGATGTCGTACCATTTTAAACATTTCTGGGTGATCCACTATACGAGGGAAGACTTCACATTTAAAGCGTTATTTATTTAAACGTTGTTGTAGTTTGTTGGAAGTAAACCTGCTTGTATATATTTAATTTTTGTTTTAAAGTGATTGAAAGTAAACGTATTACTTATATACTAAGAGAAAATATATTGGCTAACGCATGGTAAGGGCTTCACGCTTCATTCTAAGCATATAATTCTAAGTAAATAATACACGAGGTGTCAACATTCAAAGTCGTAGACCAGCTAAAGGGCTGGTAACGAGTGTCAACCCCAAATTCCGATATATTCTTAAGGAATTAGAATAAAGTGTGGTTCTGTGGTTTTCTTCAAATATTAGAATGTATTTGTATGTAATGTATATGTTTTTATTAATTAGTTCATCTTTAGCCTCTGTGAACCTCTAATTTTGTTTTTTGGGTTAATGCAATAAAGAGTCAATAAATAAATATATGCAGTATAAGGTGAGGTGATGTTTCCGGAATTTCTTACTTAAATGTCGTATTCAATGGGATGTTTGGTAATATCTCCATCATCCTAGGGAGATTTGGAAATAACACAAATCGTCTGCAACACTTTAACCCACGAAAGGTAAAAAAATCAATATTGGAAAAACAAAGTTAACTTCATGTATGAGAGTCAGTGACATCTTTCAATATTTTTTTCAATCCTTTTTACAAAATATTAGTAGGTTCATCGACTTCAGAAAACCAGTGAGTGCGATGTGATATTATAGGTGATGAACGAGCGCACAGTTCACCAAATGGTAAACGATTTCTGTTGTCCATACCAGGCATTTTTATCCTCGATAAGGAATTATAAAATATATGCGTTATTACCCCTAAAATGGAATGCCTTTTAACTTACTTGTCAAGGTTAAAAAAGTTAAATCTAAAAAAACTAAAGTACTAAACTACAGTTTACGCTGGCTCGATTTAATTTTGTAAAGCGTGGTCCTATTAACTGGAGTCAACTTACTAATGCTACTGGTAATTCATAATAATGACGTGAACCTATCACGTAGCCTTTTAAGTTTCAGCTAGGGCCATTTTGTATATAATTTAACGCTATTCTGAAATTTCTTGGTCGTAACTTAATTAAACTTCAATTTATATTAAGTTTTACTAATTTGTGACATTGGGGTATTGAGACTAATGGCCTGGGTATAGATATAAGACATACCATATATCGTCTAGCAAACTCTGTTTAGGTGAAATCGCAAGTAAAATTCAATTATCTTGTCAGAAATTCTAATTTGACATCGACCTTGAATCCTATAGCTTGTATTTCTTTGTATTTCAAACAGCTTAATTTTTAAATAATATCTCTTTATCTGTATAATAGTAATAATTATCTGTTCTGCATGACTAACTCTTAAATAATTATTATATCTTTAAATTATCTGACCTCCGCTCATGATTCAGCAGGTGAAGGCAATGATAAAAATCTTTTAGTATATGAAATTATTTCAGAATTACAAATAATCAATCTGATTTGTAAGTTGAGTTATAAGTAAATATATGTTACGTATCTACGTAAAATATATTTACTATACAATCGATCAACTATATTCATAATAGAGACAAATCGTTGCCAACAATGACACAGATATACGAAACGAAGAAAATGCAATATGGCAGTAAGAGGAGAAGAGCGACGGCGCACAAGAAAAGTTTCATATCGTGCTCTATAAAGTTCCGGTAAATTACAACTTAAGCTCAAGACACACAGACCTCAAGAATATCATACAATATACCAAATCTGATACTCGTAACTTATCGTTGAAGACAAGGTTTGGTCGTAATTACATAATTGTGCAGGTGGTTCTTATCATTTTAGATTTAATTATATATTTTTACTAATTAATTATGATTGATTAAATAAACATAAAAATACATTTAAATATATATTTATTTATAAAACTTTATATAATTAAATATATTATTATATATATGTATATAACACATATTATAATTACAATAAATTAAATATTTAAAAATTCGGCTTGCGCTGAAAATGCTTTGAACCGTAAAATAAACATACGTTATGAAGTAACGCTGTACTGGTTGATTAATGTCTATTAGTTCACAATACCGTGTGTCACGATAAATCGTTCTTATAAGGAAAGTTCTATATGAAACCTTTTTATGAGATATCCATTTGTTTCTTTTTTTGCAAATTTTATATAAAATGCGTTTTTGTTGAATTCAACTGTAAGAAAACGAAAAAAAGTATGAAATCGGTCGCATATATATAATATTTCTCTTGATGGTGATACAGTTCTAAGAGACTGATGAGTTGCTAGGAAACGTAGTGATATATATATATATATATATATATATATATATATATATATATATATATATATATATATATCCGTCTCACTGTTTAAGTCGTCCTACTCGACCCTTTATTTATACTTGTTACCATATCTAAGTGGACGTTATTACTAAAAAATGAGGATTTTGATTAAGAATACTCACCCAATTCTTTGGCGAAGACTAACATACAGTTGTGATGATTTTACACCCGGAGAAAAAAAAAAAAGAAAGCCTCAATTTTTTCTACAAAAATGCCATAATTTTTTTTATTACTTAGTTCGAGCTTTTATTATCCTTAATAAAAGTAAGAAGTAATAAAAAAAAGATGTGTATTTTTGGAATGAAAGCGTGAAGAAAAGACATTATAAACTTAAATTTTACACTTAAGCCGTTTGTTTTACGAATTGTAATCCTTTAAGACTGCGAAAGACTTTCAAGTTAAATATAATCGATCCTTTACAAAAATCTCGCTCAAAGTATTTCCATAACTTTTTTCTCTTATATACAACATACAGACAGAGCTTAAATTTTTGAACGTGAAATATAAAATTAAAGCAATATATAGACGATGTTTAAACATAATACCTTATTTCCGTTTATATTATTTATATACTTTTTTTGAGACATTATTATCTATTCGGAAATAAATCTCAATAGGGTTTCATGATATAAAAACGCCCTAACTATATATGGTTAACCCTAACTAAAACCAGCATAAAGGGGAAGGAATCGGAGATCTCGTTACCAGTATCAAGGCATTCCTTATTACAGACAGAGTTGACATGGCATCTAAAAATTTAATACTTATTTTTAATTTAATAAGGATTATAAAAGAGCACACAGTTCACCTGTTGGTAAGTGATTCTATGGCACCGGACACCTACATTCATCCACGACATGGAATCATAATGCCGATGCGCTGTCACCACTGAGGAATAAGGTGGTATGCCGTGCCACCAGTTCGATGGATCTCCTAATCCCTACATTCATCAAACCCAACAGCAGTGTTATCGTTTTTTTTATACAATGGGTGAATTTCACAGAGAATTTGTGGCTGGCAGGAAATTTCGCCTATAGCGCACAGTGTTGCATTTTACAGATTCTTTGAAGGCTAGTAATAAACTGCAATATAGCTCTACCATTGAAAAAAATATATATGACGTAATGTATATAATATACTTCCAACGTTTTTTAAATACAACTGGTGTTCTTTTCGCATTGTATCACTTCATATTCATGTCTCCTTGTTTCATCCCTCCTCAGTACATATCCAAACCATGTCAGTATGTTACTTTGGATTTGACTTTGGAACTTCCGCCTATGTATTCTTCATCTTGTCCATTTTAGTAACTTCACAGATCAATCTCACAATTCTTATATAATCCGAGTGTTTAAGACAGCCTACAATGCCAGCATTACCGGTCAAAAAAAGTATTTAATAATGTCGCTCTCGAATCTTTATATTTTTTATATATTATATATAGGACGTCTGTTCCAGAGTTATCACCGCACTGGTTGTTACGTATTCACTTCGGTACTCCCAGTTTTTAGGCATCTTTCCGAACTGCTGGAAGACTGCTGTTGTGCACCCGATCCCGTAATAAGGTGATTGCTCAGCTCCGTCCAACTACAGACTTATTTCCATTACACCCTTGTTCTCGAAAATAATAGAATCATCTCATGAGGTACCTAGAGGAACACAAGCTGATGACTTTCTGGTTTACTTGACTCATCAATGGGCACATGCAGGTGAGACCTGAGGAGAGGCTTTGGTGCTTAGTTTGGACGTAGCGAATGCCTTCGATTCGATTTGGTACAAAGCGGTTCTTTCGAAGCTTCCTTCCTATTGGCTTTCTGACAAATTATGCAAGTGGGTCACCACTTTTCACACGAATCGTAACATCAAGGTGGTAGTTGACGGTGCATGCTTCGACTCCAAATTAGTAAGTGCTGGTGTTCCACAAGGCTGGGTGTATATATTTGTTTTTTTTTTTTTTATTACCTTGAGAGTTACTTACGAACGCACACATTTCACCTGATGCCTAGTGATTCCTGCGGTCCATAACATCTACATTCATCCTGGAGAAGGAATCATAATGCAGATGCGTTGTTACTCTTTAGGATTGAGATGGAATGCCTCGTCACCAGTAATGAAGGTCTCCGGATACCTACACGCACGAGACGAAACATAACATTATGCTGCTATTTAACGCTGGTATTCTGTCAGGGAGTGGTTCTACCCCAATAGAGCCGACCCAATTCTGCTGCTAGAAAAAACTGCACTTTATCTCTTCTTCTTCTGATGCTTCTTCAAAACACGCCGCCACTTTTCTATGATGGCCACCTTCCTCGTGCTTTCAAGTAGTGATGATGAGCCATTTACTGCCGCTATTATCTGGTGAGTTCACCTCATAGGCGATTTTCCTCGTGGCCTGATACCCTCAACCTTTCCCTGGACCACAAGGCGCTCAATAGCCACCTCCCCTCGGCGGCATACGTGACCAAAAAAGGTGAGGATACGAGACTGTACCAAAGATGATAAACGTTGCTTGATGCCGAGTTCTCGAAGTATAGACTCGTTGTTACGGAATTTAATCCACGATACTCATTGATTTCATTTCATTGAGATCATTCTCCTCCAGCACCACATCTCACGCCACCTCTAGGGCGTCTATCTTCTCCGAATATGGAGAACACAAGTGCCTGAACTGGCCAGATTTTTGTGGCTCTATATATGTTGCGATTCCTCCATATTTTCCTCAACTTGTCTATTGCAGTCCTAGAAATTGCCATACGCCTCTTCACTTCGTCGATACATCCACTGTTGTTTGTAATTAAGGTTCCCAGATAAATGTATGATTGCACCACATCACAATTAGCAATTTGTTTAGTTTCTGGAGAGTTGTTATTCATGCGGGCGACAATCATCATTTTTGTTTTATTCCGGTTTATCTTAAGTCCGAACGCAAGGCTAACGTAACTTTCTAATACTTCTTGTTTCTTCGGTATATCAATGTCATGTTGGAAATTTATCACATTCACCGCTATGCGGATGATAGTACAGGTGATGACATTATACATTGGCCTCGCCAATATTTATCGGTAAAACGACAATGAGTGCCGAAACAAAATTGTGCTTGAAGTCGAAATTTTGTTAACGAACGTATGGGAATAGGGTCGACAAACTCTAGTCCAATTCAATCCCACATAGACATAATAATGCGTATTTCCCGCTAAAAACAATCCTTTTTTCCCTAATTTTGAAAACATTCCCTTTGCTAGTTCAGTTAGTATCGGTATCCTTGGCGTTGAAATATTGAGCAAATTTCAGTTCCGCAGTCACTTGCAGAGTAAGACAAAATTATCCTCTATAAAACTGGACGTATTTCATTTCGGCCCACTCTGTGGAACTTAACAAAGCGTAACACCACGACATAATTAAAAATATCATCTCCATAGTTGGCAATACAACACTGTGCGCTTTACCGAAATATACACCACGTGGAACTACGCTGTGGAATCTTAATCTTAAAGTAAGACTTATGGAAGATACAAGCCTACACCTTTCTTAAAGGCCAGCAGCGTATATGTGATTCCTCTGATGTTGCGGATATCCATGGCGGTAATCACTTACCATCAGGTGAGCTGGTTGTTCGTTTGCTATTTTTTAGTTTTTTTGGTTGTTTTATTTTTTATATAGAATAGGTTTCTATATAAAAAAAATCTCTTTCTTCTTTAATCTGTCTTATACTTACGTTCAGTATAATTAACTGTTGAAAGCCTGGTATAAAGTATACTTTAACTTCGACTTTATATCATAAAAAGCTTCAGGTGAAAAGTCAACAGCGTTTGTGGTCCCGTTTACTCGATATATATTTTTTACTGGATAAAAGAAGCGAATCAGTGCTTCTGTGTGAAAGTGTTCAATTTGTATGTACATCTTTTTTCAAAATGCAAAGATTTTATGTACAGTTACTAAAATATAGAACTTACTAAATAAAAAATATAGAAATTACTTATAAAGTAAAATACCCTTTCTAAGAAGCTCAAAAAGAAAAACTGTTATAATTTCATTCAGATTATAGAAAAATGAATCAAAAGGTAGGCTTACGTTAACGTAATTATTGTTAGTTGGTGTAATGTCAATAAAATTCTAATGTATAAGATTTTTATTTTTAGTTATTTATTGGACGTCTTCCATATCACAGAAATTGAAGATATACCACCCTTTTAAAAATTGAATACCAATATTTGCTGTAAGCTTAAATAATAAACTCAGCCTGAATTTTGGATTTGATGGTCCTCTGTTGCATTATAGGCATGGGCTAATGTTCTGTGTACAGCAAATAAAATTTGTTTTGAGTGTTATTTTCAGGTAAAACAACATGATAAAGTGCAAAAGACGGTTGAGTTATAAACTTATTTACTCAAGGAACTTTTGTTTTATTCTTTAAGGAGCAAGCGTTGTAGCGTAGAAGAGAAAAAATGTTAAACCACTACGGGTTTAGCTTCACACAAATCTGCATACATGGGCGACCTCAAGTGCAATTGCATGTGCTACGAAGGGAGTATTCACTAAAGATGCACGAGGAATTCTAAATTGCGATAGAAAGTTTGCATTATTAATGACTGTAGTGTTTATTTGGTAAGTAACGTGACAGAAATAATTTTAAATCTGCTTTCTTGCTACAGTCATATAGCTTAATAAGCTTAAATAACAGTATGGTCATGTAATTAGCTATTTTCAGTTAAAATAAAACAACTTATGTATATACTTTTAACGGGATTCTATTATCTTATTGCGTAATTTGAAACGTATTATATATTTTAGAATATCATGTTCGTACCTTTTACCTTACCTTTACCGTAGAGAACGTAACAAGCAACTAAGCTTAAATTTTCATAAAGAAAATGATGTTTGCTTAGGTCGAATACGGAAGTAGTGCTTCGGAAAATACGTTATGTCGTAAATTAATTGTGGGAATTTTTGAGAACGTACTCTCTATTTGCTTTGCTTAGAATACAGAGTAGAATATTTAGAGGTAAAAAATGTAATACAATTCTTGGAAAAATGAGATAAAATGTCAAAACATATTCCATAGTGTTGTCTCTTACAATTTTTTTAGAGGGTTATCTCAATTCAAACGGGGACATTTTTCCTGGAAATACAATTTCACCGGAAACAGAAGTTATCGTGGACGATAACATTCAAATAATATAAAATATATTACAAATTATTCTAAATACGGATAATATACATACGGAAGAGACTATTCAGATTTGAGCTTCGTCCATTCCTGAAATTTTATTTTCTCGCCTGCAAGTCAGGTAGCTTTGTTCTCAATGGGTTCCACGTCCACTGAGCGCTTAAACAAATGAACGCTCGCATTTCGCCGTGAAGGGAAATCCGTGCGAAATTGAAAAACGGAGAGGGATGAAACATACATATGAAGTGTTAATACTGGCAGAGCTATTTTTATTACTATGACAAATTATGACCAGCATGACCTATCGACGATCAATGTTTTGACTAAAAAATCTTCAAAACTTTCTTAAAAACTTACTGGTACAGTTAAGTGTATTTTTTATATTATTACCAATCATTTTCGATGTTTTGACAAAAAAATATTCTAAAACCAGGACTTTTCTTTCATTATAAAAATACATCAATACATATCCAATCGACATACCAATAAAAACTTACACAGCAATTTTTAAAGATCGCATCCTAATACCATTAATGATTTAGTTTAATGCGATTAATTTCTTGTTTAAAAATGAAATTTGGCCTCCACAGAATATATTTCGGCAACCCTAAGGACACTTGGAGTGGTTTTATTGCGGCAGTTGATTACCTTAAAGTAGACATTTACCTGAATATTTTCTGTGATATAAATCTTGGTTCAAAGGAATGAAATGATCATGCATGGAAATAATTGTGAAAATATATTTTTCGTGTTTCAAAAATTTCTTAGCCAGGCAAGTCAAAATACAAGTTCGTTTGTTTGTGAGTTTTCAAACGTGGTGTCAACATCAACCAGGCCAGGGTTACAAGGTCGTACCAGGCGTGTCATATACGAGTAGGTCAAGAAGTATTTGCTAATATTTACAGTTTTTACTTCTATAATAAAAATTATATTCTTATGAAAACATCATCATCTTCACAGTCTAATAAAAGTCCACTGAACACTGGTTGTCATCCGAGATTTCCAATGTGAAAACATCTAAACGTATAAAGAACATGTACTAAAATCACTACATACTCGCAGCATTAAAAATCCCTCTGCTGTAATATTTTTTGCTTATGAATAAATCGACCGCCGTAAGATGGAAATTAATGTTGATCGGAACACTTCCAGCAAAGTTCCAAGAGCCCTTAAAGTCGACAAATATTATGTATACATATAAGAAAATCCTTAACAGTTTTTTTTGTCAGATTTCTGTGCTCGCTAATCGAACCACAGGCTGAGAGGCAATTGGGATGTAGTGTTTGCAGTTATGTATTGAGATAAGTTTGGATTAAAATTAGGTGTTGTTTATTTAAATTGGTTAGTAAAGTTACGTTCCATTTCGGCATCAAATGCTATAAATTAACTCATTTATCAATGTCATAAAATCGCTAACTATTCAAATTCTGACATAGAAAATAAAAGTCTCGGCTCATTTATCTGAAATCAGTACAATGTGTCTGGCGTATAGCCAAGTCGCTGTTCCAACTTTTAGAGATCTTCAGAATCCTGTGTCCCGTAAGAATCTAAATATGAACATCTTTTATATTGTTATTGTATGTATAATATATATTTAAACTAAGACTGCTGTGTTTCGTTTGGTGAGTACATGGATCCGAACCCCAACTCTCAATCGGTTTTAACGCATATGCATCATGAATTAATGTTTAGGGTATCCTGAGCTGCAGTAATCCGTTTCCATCAGGGGGACTGTTTGCTCATTTCTCACCTCTAACGCTATAAAAAATTATTTACGCCATTGATAAAGTAAAACAGATTGCCATCATCGCGATCCGGAGTCACCTGCATCACCTCCCGCAATCTTGCCTAAATGATTATTTCTTCGAGTGAGGAGTGACCTTCACAGCCTTTGTTAATACGAGAGTTTTATTTGTTTTTTCTGGCTTACGTCAATGTTCTGAAACTATATCAACTGTATGAGTAAAGGAAGACTATAGATAAAGGCCGAGGTAACGATGAAATTATTAAGTTTTTATAAAAAAGCACAAAATTATCGAATTGTCTTCTACTATAATATACATTTGTTTTTAACATTGAGAATTATTTAACCCAAGAAGTTATTAAGAGACGCCGTTAGAGGCAAATAACTACTAAAATAGTTTGACTTGACAACGGAATGATAAATGCGAGGAGTTCCCTTGGCACGCAAATACAGCCTATATTTTTTCTACTTCCTGTAAATGATTTATATAGAGGGCAAAAAGAAAATATATTATTTGAAACATTTAGAATTTTAGATGTTGCTGTAGTAACTTCGCCTTAATTGAAATTCCTTTAATATATTTATAAGTATAATTATAAATAATCTGACATTGATATATTTCAATATTTCAAAATGTAAATATGTAATAGTTTCGAAAGGTCGTGATAAAACGTTAAAATTAAATACGATATAATCCGTATAAAGTTTGATGCAATAAAATTTATATTTTCTATCTCTTTTACTTTTTATGTTATTTTGTTCCCTTTTACATTCAAGTGCTGGAGATATATTTATGTACACACGTAAAATATCTTTAAAGTAATTATCAGCCTTGATACACAAATGGCTAGGAGCCTTGTTTTAATTTAAGTCGTGTTGTAGTAGTCAATTATTACAAAATTTCCTTGTTAACTGTTGTGCCTAATTGACCCTTCAACACCTCCTTTTGCGATCATTGCTGTAACGGTTCATGCAAAAAAATTAAGTAAACAACAGCCTATATAAAACACACTCCTAGACCTAGGCCCTCTCTAATCTTGGGATTTTGGTATAACTAAAAGGGGGTTAATGGTTCGCGGACGATCAGGGTGGGGGCTTCTATGGAACAAGATAGCGAAACCAGAGAGGACGGAATCGCGTATACCAAAAAGACAAAATAGGTCACCTCTCTAGAAAGATTGCTGGAGCTAGTACATGATCCTCTGCGGACAGTCGGACTTCGAATGTCTTCAAAATATTTTTTTTGATGGCATACAACTGTTGGTGACCGTCAACGTGGCAGATACGAACACCATTACTTTTTGAATTGAACATTTCAAATCTCATTAAATTGTAATAAAGTTTCGCAAACACAAATTTTCTGAGCTAAGTGATTTTAACAAATTCTCCAACTACTTCGACGTACAATTGTTTTTCAACATCAATGGTGTATATAATGTTCGGTCGGAGTTCTTGAATTAGTAAACGAAAGTAAACAGCATTAAATTAAAATGTTTACGAAGACATGGTTAATTTTAGCTTATCAAGAATGTGCCTCGATTAGTCTGTTGGTAGATTGCTGACTTTGTAATTACTATCTTCTTGAATTTTACATTTGTGCTGTTTTGACTTGATTTTCGTTAATTACGTTATTTCCTTGTTAGATTTCATATACTGAAGTCTATCCTTAACTAAAGTTTTATAGGGTGAAGTGAATTGTCTTAGCAAATTTGTCGTCATATCGATAATATTCAGAATAAGCTTTTATAAGAGACTTACATAACACTATCACACTATCATAACAGCCATCATCTAACATTATGATTTATTTAAAAAAAAAATTATAACAAACACGATCTGTAACGATACATCCGTAAAAATAAGTCGATTGATTTCATTTGACTGTTTTCCATATAAAATATTTGATAGTTATAATAATTTCTGTGTAATAATTATACATATTTTAAATCAGCAACAACTTCTGAGGGTTTTATTTCGGATAGTAACTAGAATACCACGCCGTGATATATATGCAGTCAGTGGTTGGCTTTAGTTTTTCCTTTTGAGGATGCACCAGAAAAGCAATTAAACGAATAATTTGCCTTTGCCGTTTGTTTTTACAAAATGATTTTTGTCACGTTTGATGGCACTTTGTCGTGTGCGAGTGAACAGAAGAAGTGTAGGACGCCATCCACTAAATGTAGTGACGACCTGTGCTAGTCTACGTCTGCGGGGAGTCGATGGATGCAGGTGGCTTAGTGTCGTGGTCTGTGGCAGTCTGTGGGAGAGGCCTATATTCAGCATTGGATTAGTGATGGGCTGAAATAATTATGATGAGTGAAAACATCTATTTTAGGCGTGTGTGACATGGACCTTATCTTCGTTTTACATACGGTGGGCTTCTGGACAACGGTTGCAATGACTTATATCATATATGAATGTGTGTATGTGTAGTTATGTATAAATAGTTATGTATAAATAATTATAAACTCTAACGTCATTGGACACATATTGATAAAATATATAAATATTAAATCGTCCCCTATGTCACATTGTAAATCATAATCTTCATTATAGATTCAACGGGCGTAGCAAACCAAAACTTTGATTTGAGCTAAACGGTATCGGAATACTGTATTGTAGCTTTAAATTTATATTAACTATTCTTTGAGCACAATATTAATTAAAATTTGGTTTTATGTACGCTGCTGTCATGACGAATTTAGCACATAATATTTTATAATGCCGTAAGCATTTGGAGAGGCACTCGTCGTCCCTATTCCGATGTAATACAATAAGATCGGAGGAAGGTTCAGACGCAGGATCAAGGGCACGGGACATATATACGATACACTCAGAACTAAAAACAATGTGTAATGCATAAACTTCCTCGTCCGGGTTTCGAATCTAGAATTAGCCACGCAGCAGCCACGTACTACGGGGATGACACCGCACCGTCGTCACTATGTCTGGCAGTCATCTGTTATGTCAGTAGAAATTCAGTCAGGTAAACAGAATAGAAGAAATAATAAGATAATATTTCAAGGTATTGATACCCTTACTAAAACAGCCAATCAACGTAACTAGGCATTTTGGTTGCGTGCTAATAAATGCTACGACGCTATTTCTCTGAAAGTCGTAGCACATAAAGTGTTTGTGGCACAATAAAATATCTGCCTGGAGGAGGTTGCTACGAAAACATTGCTTTATTGACGTTATGCCATTTATTTCTCCAGGGACATGTTTTATTGAGAAAATTGATGTGAAATATCACGACGCCAGTCGTTATTGAAACTTTACGTAACTTTGCAGGATTCCGCAATGATTTTCGATATTTAAAAGATTCTGTAATTACTCGCCCATTATTCACTTCAATTATTACACTTATTTATTTTGGTCATATCTCTTAGGTGACAGTGGAGGAAAACATCTTAAGAAAACTTGCATACCTGAAAAAAATATATACTTTTAACAACCAGCCTATGCCCAGCAGCGAGATTTATATACAATACATACTCATTTTTTTTAATTCTGTTTATTTATTAGTAATAATAGTTTATAGAGTGAAGATGTTATTAGGTGAAGTAGTCCATGCTTTTTAGATGCGAAAACCTTTGCATTTCGTTGGTCAGCTTTTCACTCGTCATACTAATTATACTGACACCGACATGTTTTGTAGTGGCGGCCCACTACAGTCACGAATAGTGCAGTTGCATGTTTTGGAAGTGCGAGCCCTCGCCTTACCACGGCACATTGACACGTTGGTATATGGATAATTCTGAAACACAAGAGAATCGCATAAGCGCTTGTATATTGTTGTTTTTGTGGTAGGGCCCGACTGCAGCTAGGAACTAGAACCACACACTCACAGAATTCCATCGTGTAATAACAGCATAATAGTATGGTGAGTTCGTATTTTTTATTAAAGTAATAATGAAAAGTAAATGTAAAGTCACGATGTCGTAACGAAGATGTCGATTCACCTGTTGGTAAGTGATGGCTGCAGCCCATTAACATCTACGCCATGCCCAACAAAGATGCAAGATGCATATGTGATGTAATAGGTGAGGTATGCTGCTAATCTACGCTAATATTCTTTATGGTGCATGTTCTTCCTTAACAAAGAACTAACCTGTGATGCTTTATCAGTGTTTGAAAAGTTCCTTATAAGGCGGTCTACCGAAGGTAAGAAGTTGCTTAGTGCCTAATTAACAGCAGTGGGATCTAGTGGCACGAAAAACCTCACATCATAACGGAAATCAAAATTTTAAAAAAACATCATTGTAGATTCAGAAATGTGATATATGCAACATAAATATGTGCTTAAGATGATCAATGGTACATTAGTACTCTTTGATTTATTACATGAAACTTGCTATCTATGTATAATAGATAAATCTCCAGGTATTTCTACACAGAAATCTAATTTATAACCTTGAATGAAGAAATATTTCTGCCAGTTATTTTTCTGAGGTTCTCAATTCATCTTATTGGCGGGGCCTATGAAACCCCAAAACCATTACTAATAGTTTCTCAAAAATATTTGTAAATATAATGAAACAATAAATAGACATTTTTATGATATATATATTTCTGCAATTTTATAAGCATTACAATCCATCGGTACTTGGTGAAGACGGTAATACCATTTAATACTTTGTAACTAACACAATTTGTCACAATTCAAAGTTATTTTTGTTATATATAATGAACATATTATATATTGTATACATACATATATACTTCAGACACTAAACACTTTATAATTTTTTTAGACAAGGTTATTTCCATTAAATTTAATATTGTGTCTGAGAACTTATTTTTAAGTTAAGTTTAGTTTAAAGGTATTCTTTTTATTATTTCAAAATTCTTCTAAAAATGATCTTTCACTTTTTTTTAATTTTCATATAAAATTTTTAAGAATTAAGGTTTTAGATTTTATAAATTGTTTTTTAATAAGCCTATTTGTTACACGGAGGTTACATGTATACTTTGTCGGTGATAAAATTTCCGAGACTCAGCAGATCAAAAAATTTGAAGCTCTCTGTAAAATATACTACCAGTGGGTTTAAGTGTTATTCTCGTGCTCATTCGCCTTTTATTAAATATTTTCGATATGTGAAGTATTTTCCATGTTTGATTCTATGATGACGAAACTACCTATATAAACATCACAGATGTTATGTGTATGAACGACGAGAATGCACTTCATGATCAAGAAAGCGATTATTAACCTAATGGTTTATTTAATATGATTTATTTTACCTTAATAATAAGTTGAAGAAAATAAAAGTATGTTTTATTAACAGAATGTAATATAACATTTTAACAGAAAACGGCTGATGGCAAGTGATTACCGCCGTCCATGAACATTCGCATCACCAGAGGAGTCGCAAATGCGTTGTCGGCCTTTAATAAAGGTGTAGGCTCTTTTCTTGAAGTCTACTAAGTCTTATCGGTACGGAAACGCAGTGGGCGATAACACAGAGTAGTTGCGCGTGGCATGAAATATCGCGAACAGCGCACAGCGGTGGATTGCCAACCATCGAGATTATGAGGATGAAATATTACATAATATATGTAACATAAATTATTTGTAGGAAATTTGTCTCTTTCGCACAAGCAACATCTGAAAACTTATTTAATAGGGTAACCACGAGGAACTTCATCTTATTATTCAGCATTTCTATTTTGGTAATCAAATAAAATTGGAACTAAACAATACACACAGTATTATCGAATGCAATCATAAGATTTTGGGAGATCAAGTAGGCTCACATCTCAAAAATTTAATTTCTTTAATCTTTTAAAAAATAAAGTAAAATAACAGCGTATATTTTAGGTTCTTCAGTATTGGCCGTTTCAAACCAAAAAAAAGTTTTGATTGGCTGTGAATTCTAAATTCAAAATAATTTTGTTTTAAAAACATGACATTCTTTTTACAAAGTCAATCTTTTGTTTATTGATTAACTTTGTATTTTCATTGCGTTTGAACATTTTCCGTCATAATGGATACTCAAAAAAATCGTGTAATTATGGAATATATGAGTTCGGTCGTGGCATCAACGTGGCAGAACCGGCACGTAACATCAACAACCTGTACGGAGAGAACTTTACAAACGAACGCACAACCCGTTATTGGTTTGCCCGGTTCCGTTCTGGAAATTTTGATTTGAAAAATGATCCTCGTGGCCGTCCAGACACTTTGGTGAAAAATGATGAATTAAAGGCGAATGTGGAAGCTGATGATACTCAATCTACAGCCGAGCTAGCAGCAGCTTTTGATGTTAAAATCAAAACCATATTGGTCCATTTGCGACAAATTGGCAAGGTAAAAAAGCTTGAGAGATGGGTGCCCCACGAACTTAACGACCGCCAGCGCAATGTACTCGTTAAGACCTGCCTCGCGCAACCCCATATTGCACAACAAACAGTCTTCAAGCTGCAAGAGTTGGGTTTGGAAGCTCTCCCTCATCCACCGTACTCACCAGATCTTGCACCCACCGATTATTACTCTTTCCCAAATTAGGACAAAAACGGCAATTTCATCGGTAGAAGCCAATTTTATAAATTCCACTTAGCATAAGTCTCTTCTCTAGTGAGGGTGTTAGACCATAGTCTACCACGGGTCTCGAATACGTATTGTGCCTTCACATGTGTTTGAAATATTTTTTATTATTTCTTAGACACGCAAGTTTCCTTACGACGTTTTCCTTCACAGCCAAGCACGTGTTTAAATCTCGTAACATAAATAAATTCTAATAATTTCAAAGACTACTTGCGAATATCGCTACCGTCAAAATCTAATGTTAAAAATTTGTCCATTCTTCTTCTATTTCCGACGCATTGATGCTGTAGTCAGAAACAAGCTTAGCTCTACCAGTGTAAAAACCTATCGCGATGTCTTTCTTCTCAGAATGATACATAAAGCTGCAATTCACTGGTGCCGTAATGGGGTACCAAACTTTTGTAAACACTACGATATTAACTGACTATAAATAAAACCTTTGGTGCTCGTAGATATCGATATAAATAATTAATTTTTCAATCACGAGTGTAATCCATCAACGTCAAATTGAACAGCGCTCCATTAACTCTGTACACAGTCATAATAAAATAGGCCGCTTTATTGGGTTGTTTCGAATTGATCAGATAAACCAAACCGACATCCACACAAGACCTGATTTCCCAAATTGGATCCCGTCTTGTTGCCGTAGAGGGGACGAGGGCCAAGTGCCTTCGTTCCCCCCATTTAAATTATGCGCAAAATCCACACAAAACCAGTGTTAGACTAGCTAGGTTGGACCCCCTGTCCGATGAACCTGTAAGAGCCGCATAGGATTACAGCACCAATATCAACAGAATCTAGATTGGTTGGACCGCTGCTAGTGACCTGACCACTGAGACCACATTGGACACGCGCAGACAGACTGCTTAGATAGGAATGGCGAGAATTATGCTTGAGTTACGTTACGTCACGTTACGGCCAACTTCTTACCGCAGCATGAATGTATGGGGATTAATGGAAGGGAATTCCCAAACATTAACAGAATACCAGTAACGTAAAACAGTACTATTACGCTACTATGTACTTTTTATGATGATATATTTTGTATGAGGGGTGTAGGGTACAAATTACAGGTAACGAGATATTCCATCTTAGTCCTTGGGGATGAAAACGTACATCTTCAAACTCTATTAAGGATGGAAGGAGATGTCATGGGCCGCAGGAATCACTTGACATCAGGTGAACTGTATGCTTGTTTGTTACTCTCAATGTAATAAAAAATAAATGTACTCACGTAGCACCCTTGATTTGATAGAAAATGTTTTTTTCTTCCATGAGGAATGACTATGTAAAATTCAGAATGAAAGCTCTGTGTGAAACACATTTGACGTTGACGTATTTCGACAGGCAAGTGATATTTATGATCACAAACACGAAACCGCAATGCATTTTTCATTGCAGCGTTTATTTGCTACCTATATGAGCGAGCATGTACACGTGCTCCGAACTTAATGACATAATGAACATTTAAAACTAGATATCTTCAAAAGTGACTTACCAGATAAATACGAAATGTATACTTGAATGAAAACTTAATCAGCTTCATTTACTTCAGCATCGTCATTATCAAATGTACTGAAACAACTTAAAATATGAGCAAAATTTGGTTACACAAGTTAAGACTTTTAATAAAATTTTCGGTCATTTGTGTCGAATGTGCTACTTTCTAGAACACCTGTTATTTTTTCCGGCAAAGTTAAGAAAAGTTCGGCTAAAAATTAAAAGTTACAAGAAAAATTAGTAGAACTAAAGTATGGTTAGATTTTGTATATTTTAATTTAAGTCGTAATGTGACTCTGTATGACAAGTCAAACTACATTCATATCTTTTTTTTTATACGATCACGCAGTTCACTCCACACCAATGATAAGTTATGACTGTTTTCGTTCCCTGAGGACTGAGATGGGATTCCTTCACTCACTCTACCTCTTTACGTTATAACATGTCCTATTATCTCGTATTACACTATCTGTTTTATTCTTATATTAACAGTAGGAAGGTAGATTTTGAAAGTTATCATAAAATAAGTTGGTAAATATATTGATGCAAATGGCACAACCTGTTTAACTAAATGTTCAATAGAGTAATTTTTTAATTCCGATTCGTGTTAGTTTGTTTAGTTAAATATTATAATGTAAAGTTAAATGTGATCTTAAATATTATTTCCAATTGTGTAATTAACATTCAGTTCCGTTATTATTCGTTAGTTTTATATCGTAAATAAGTAAATGATTTGATTGTGATAATCTTCAGTATAAAAAATGAAATAAATTTTTCGATACCTATACCTAGAGTACTATAAATATAAATAATTTGAGTATATTAATATTATTGCAGTTTGTGATGCGACTATGAAACAATAAATTCCTAAAACTGCTGCCCTGCGTTTATGTTTCTGCTCTACTGCCCGTTGTGTTATGCTTGGTATTATGCTGCTATTCCGTGTGGACTTCGTCCTTCTTTTGTCGAGTCGACCAATTCCTGTTGAAGACAAAAGGGAAAGATTTCCATATTTTCCATTATTAAAATACTCTCATGGTAAATAGTATAGTGATTACATGAAACCTTTCTGTCGATAAGATCTATAGATAAAACAGGTTTCTTGTTATCAGATCATTCTCTGATCATACATATTTATAATTATTTGATGAAGATTCAATCTGTTTCAGCATTGAGTATTGTTTGTACTGATAAATAAATTGAATACTGCAAAACTACCATTAGTCCTGCGATTTCTTCTCTTATTATGCCAACCTTTTCGAGACTTTCTTTACTTACAGTGAAAAATGTGGAATTGTCACAATTCTATTTTATAATTTTTTTATCATTTAAAATTGTAGAATATTTCTTCGCTTAGCAGTAAAGCAGTAAATAGTGCTTAACAGCTAAAGAACTACGGACCATTTAACAAGTATTTTGTACGAGAAATCTTTTTCCGCTAACGTCGGACGTCTGCTGCAAAAAGTCTCCAAGTCTCACCAAAAAGAACAAAGTAGTTTAGATTCAAACATAGTTCTCTGACAAAGTGTACTACAAAGTAATTAGTAAATTAAATTTCTCATATTGTTATGATACAAAAAATATATAACTTGTCTTAGAATTAGGTACACAAAATAAGTACGATACTTTGAAACTTATGCATATTCTAGATTGAAAAAATATACTAATTTCTTTTTATAATTATACTAACGTCAATACTACAAATTAGAAAAAGAATTACAAATTTTTATATTAACTTTTTAATTCCCGACATTTGTTTTTATAATATTTGGGATGATATGCGAGTAAACAGTTCGCCTGAGGGTAAGTGTTGACATTTACACTCAACCTAAACGAAAATTCAGGATGTATTAAAATGTTAGAATTATTATTTATTTTTTATTATTTTATGACTAGTTCTTAGGCATGATAATACAATCAAAATCAGAAGTACCCGGGAGAAGAAGTTTCATTCCGGGGGCCCTTACCTTCTACTTTTGACGAGGTATTCTATCTTTATCCTCAGGGGCGACGCATCTACATTATGAATATATTTGCAGGTGTGACGGGCCGCAGGAGTCATTTACTATCATCAGTCTATGTTCGTTTGTAACCCTCAGTAAAAAAAAAACATTCTCAAAACCCTTTAACAGTGGTAGAGCTACACTGCAGTTTGTTTCTAGCTGCATTATGAATGGGTCAGCCTAATCGGGGTAAGACCTCGCCCTCACAGTATACCAGCGTAAATTAGCAGTATAATATTGCTGTGTTTCGTCTGGTAAGTGTGGGGGTCCGGTGACTTTAATAACTGGTAATGAGGCATTATATTTCAGTCCTCAAGGGTGACAACGCATCTGCATTATGATTACTTGTCAAGGATGAATGTAGATGTCATGGGCCGCAGGAATCACTTACCATCAAGTGAATTGTATACTCGCTTGTTACTCACAAAGTAATAAAAAAAAACCTATGAATAAGGAACTTTGACATTTGTATTCTGACTGCAATGATTTCGTAGTTATAATTACTTTTCGTCTGAACATTTATCAATAACACAAAAACTATGTAACGCTTCTTTAAAGCAATCAAATTGTTTAAGTAAGCAAGATTGATTATTTCGTCGTATTGCTAGAGACATGTTGACATTGTATTGAGAAATGAATAGAAAATCTACAATATATTATTGTCAAATACAGGTTTAAAGCTACTGAAAAATGACAATTAAAGAAAATGAAGCATTAAAAGTGGGCACAGCATTTTAAAAAATCGCGGCTTAATAAAAAAAAGTTGATACCGTAATGTGTCGTAAGAGGCGAGTAAAGGAAAATGTACTTACATATAATTTAATTTAAAAAGAGCTATAGTTCTGTCTAAGCCATGCTTTTCGCAGTACGCGAGCAAACTGAGTTCGACCCCCGGTGCCGGTACCACTGAAATGGTTAATTGAAAATTTAGTGCTGACTTACTACGTGCCCGACGGTGAAAGTAAACCACGGTGAAGAAACCTGCTTAAAATTATAAATAAAAAGTATATATACAAGTAACGACATAACTCTATAATTACTAGTACCTTCAATCACCCTAAAATCTACCTAATATTCTAAAACAAAAAAACCTCGACAAAATAAATTTACTCGAGCAGTATGCATTGAACAATCTCGTAACCTTGCGTTGACCTTGCGTCCACAAAAGTTTCCAAATTCAAGAAAGCGAGACTTTTATTCCGCATTAACGGCCCTTGCCAGTAAAATAAATTCTACCTTACTTCAAACGGTTAGATTTCAAAAGTTTCTAAGAATTTAGGTATCTTTAAAGTAATCCTTTTAGAAATAAAACGTTAATCTCTTGAGGCAATGGAGGCAATCGCGATGGCAATGACGAATGGAACGAATAGACAAGACTAGTAGATTAAGTACTAGTTTCGTCTGGCGTTATTGTACCGAAGAATAAAAACTTACGTCAATAGGAAAGTATAAGAAGATTCTTAAAGGAAAGAACTTACACTTTTCTTAATAGCCTAAGAGGGCCGGCTAAACTTCTCTATTATAACTGAGCCTATTAGCACTTATGAAATGTACCAGAGAAAAAAAGAAAATATACATCCAAAAGTATATCAAAATTTAGCTTACTTACATAATTTAGATTTAAAATACAATTGAATTACACTTGTGAGCTATTGTTCTGATGTATGTACAGAAACCACTCGTTAATATCTCTGCTCCCTCTGCTGCACTAGGTTCAAGTGATGGTTATTTATAATTAAGATATAAGACGTGAATCGTAGCATTAGATGTAACCGTAACAATGAAGATAGCTGAAAATAAGTCTTATAAATACACAGATATTTAGAAATAGAGACTATACTAGTCGATTTCGATGAAGTCGTTTTTTTTTTACTATTTTTAATATTATATTGAGGGTGACATATCAGAACATAGTTCACATTATGGCAGGTGATTCCTACGGCCCATGGCATTCACATTACATTTATGTTACACTCACCAGACGAAACACAACAGTATCTGAGTGGAGATCCTTTTCTCTTTATAGTTGTTTTAATCATTTCTTATTGTTCCTGATTTTACTATGTATTGTTAGTGTCGAGAATAAATTAATATTATTATTATGGGGATTTTTATTTCTCTCTTACTTCTTTTTCATTCTTTTTTATTTTCCGTTTATCGTTTGTTTTAGTTTGTTTTTTTTATTGCATCTTATTTTACAATGTATTGTTTATGTACGCCAATAATAAATTATTATTATTAACAGTGCTATGCTATTTTACACTGGTTTTCTATTACAGCAGGGTCTTGAGGTCTTGGGTTGAGCTCGAAATAAACAACAGCTTTGCTCTACTGTTCCTCCACTAATTTTAATAAAAGCTTATTACGTTTTTTATGTTATTTTATACGTACTTTACTTTATTTTGTAGTTAGAAATATAAAAAGGGCCTTTGGTATAATTTGTGGTCACTCGTAGTGATCCACTGGACAATCTTATAAAACTGGCAAGATTTTTCTTTTATACAATAGATTGCAAAAGAGCAAGTAGCTCACCTGATGGCAACCGCCACTCATGGCCAACACCTGAGCTGGCCTTATAAGCCAAGTTTGTTTATCACATTTTTAATATGCATATGGTGGGTATACTATATATTTTAATTGTCTTATATGATCTCATCTGGGAACAGACCAAAGTTTGAAAACAAATTAACAAACTTTGTGCGGCGGTTTATGATCATTTAGTACCCTGGTGATGAGGGTTAATTGTGTTATTTATTGTTACCCATGTTTTATGTCATTTAAATAGTGACTATATATATATATATATATATATATATATATTTATATATGTATATATATACTCACAAACTAAAAAGTCTATCCCTCTAAGTCTCCTACTGCTATCTACCTACTACGGATGGGAAATATTTATTTTTAATTTATTTCTTAGACATGCAGGTTTCCTCACGATATTGACGTTCATCACCGCGCTATTAACAATTTAATTGGAGCCGACGACACCGGGAATCAAACTCCCTTTGCTCGCGTACAGTGATTTGAAAGCGAGCGCGAAACTGAGCTACTACGGTCATCCGAAAGTACTGTACATACATTTGATAAATCTACATATTCTTTTATAAAGTAATTACCGTATTGTTGATTATTTATAATCAAAAGGCAAGGTAAACCTGAGCTGAACTGCTGTTTAAGTATATTACAAAAATCTATTAAATGTTACATGGATAAATAGCTTAATGAGTAACAAGATAAAGTATAATTGTTTGGTGATATCCACAGTGACTGTGATTTAAGTAAATCGCAAGTAAATCGTAAAAATATATTAAGCGAAATTTCGCTCTTCAACGTCGATAATAATAGTTTGATTCGAAGTCGATGTTAGTAAGTTGTATTTTTAAAATTGCAATGCAATTTGAAAAATTAAAAAAAATATAATTTACAGACTACTACAGCGAATTTAATTCAATTTTAAAATATATATATATAATCCAAAAGAGAAATAGTCTTTTTAACATTGTTAATTGCATAATTCTCACAGTTTCCCAGTTTCCTCCGGATCTCCTTAAAATAGGTCATATCAGTTAAGGATTAGGTAGTCAGTTAATGATAAGAATCAAACGGCATGGAGTTGTTGTTGTGTGAAATGGCACAACATTCAGCATTGACATGAAACGACAGGCGTTTAAAGTGACAGCTCCTATGTTAGGTACGTACGCGGTATCATTTTTTCTGCGCATATATATATATATATATATATATATATATATATATATATATATATATATATATATATATATATATATATATATATATATATATATATATATATATATTTATATAGCTTTCTTCAGCATGAAAAAGTTAACGAAAGAAAGCGGGGAATTAATTACTGGTGACGAGGGAGACCTTAATCATACGGAGCTTAATATATAGCATATATATAAGATACACCAAAGTGTGATAAAGTTATAGCCTCGAAATATATTAGTAATATAGAGATTGATTCAAATGAAGTATTAAGATTACTAAAAACGTTGGACCCGACTAAAGGTGCTGGACCTGATAACATCCCGTCACAACTAATTATAGGATGTGCTTATAGCCTGTTTGAGCCAATTTGTATATTATTTAAAAGATCGACAAAAGAAGGATATATGCCAAATATTTGGAAATCTGCATTTAGTACACCTAAAACCACCAATTTCTAAATTATGCTTAATTGCAAAAGTTTTTGAAAAAATAATTTTTAAGCAACTGTATGCTACAGTTTTTCATTTTTTAATCGACCAACAGCATGGCTTTATGCAAAGTCGATCTACATTAAGTAATCTTTTATTATTTAATGACTATGTCACTTTTTCATGGATAAGGGTTCACAAGTGGATGCTATTTTTACAGATTTTACAAAGGCATTTGATCGTATAGACCATAAAATACTTCTACAAAAATTGCTAGCTGCTGGTATTCATGGTGATTTATATAGGTGGTTTACTTCTTATATTCAAAATAGGTTAGGTAGCTGTTGTTATTAATGGATATTCGTCCTCTTGGACCAAAATCCCTTCGGGAGTTCTTAAATACATCAAAATTATAAATGACATCAATACTTGTTTTTTAAATTCTCAATTCATACTATATGCAGATGATATGAAAATATTTAAAGAAATTAAAAATTATAACGACTGTAAGATCATGCAGGCAGATTTACTCAGACTGGAGCAGTATTGTCTATCTAACAAGTTGGATCTTAATGTGTCTAAGTGCTTCGCAATGTCATGTACACGTAAAGAAAATATCTTTAAATATAATTACCAAATAATGAATCAACATCTTGTTTCAGTAAAAGAAATTAAAGATTTGGGTGTAGTTCAAGACTCTAAAGTTTTGTATGACAGGCACATTGACTATATTATTAAAAAAGCAAATAAAGCTCTCGGGTTCATAATAAGGTCTTGCAGGAATTTTGAAAAAAATAAATCCATAAAAGTACTTTATTGCTCGTATGTGCGGAGTCTTCTCGAGTACTCATCGCAACTTTGGAATCCTTGCTATGATATTTATATAATTAGATTAGAGGCCATTTAAAACGGTTTTAAAAATTTTTTAGAATTTAAATGTAAAACGAAAAGCAATAATTATGAATCAAAATATAAAATACACCACTTGTTACCACTAGCAGAAAGACGAAACATAGCTGATATAGTATTCTTATTAAGACTTGCGCAAAACAGAGTAGACAGTCCTTAACTCTTACATAAATTACAATTTTTTGTACCACGAAAAGCTATTTCACGACGGAAACATCCTATTTTCTACATACCCTTTCACGCAACAAAATATAGAAAAAACTCATTTTTCTGTCGTGCTTCAAATTGAATTAACAAATACATAGAACAACATGACTTTGATATCTTTAACTCAAAAATCACCACTATAAAAAAAAATTGACTAGAAATTGTTTTGATACTGTAGCTTAACATACTCTTTTTACTATTTCTTTTTTGTTTCTGTTTATTTGTTTTCTGTTCAAGCAAATGTTGTCGTTTTCTTTATTATTTTAAATTAAGTCTGTATACATATATTATAAAAGCATTGCGGCGAAGTATCTGTACTTATGGGGTCTATTTTTAGATATTTATATGTGAAAACAACCTAAGTTATTTTGTATTTTGCTGTATGTTTTCCAAATAAAAATAAAATAAATATCTAGTATATTTATTTACGCTCATGTGAACTGTGTGTTCGTTTGTCATATTTAATTACATAAGAAAATGTGATAAAAAATGTGTAAATATTTTTTTATACATTTTCTTTGTGACAACGTATCTGTCTGCATTATGATACGCTATCGAGTGACATGGGTGTCAAGGGCCGCAGGAATCACTTACCATCAGTTGAACTATCTCAATACACTAAAGAAAGGTATGTTATTCTACGCTATAGAATGTTTCTTTATGACATGCCTATATAAATATTGTCAATAACCCAATCTCACAAATCAAATCAAATCTGCAAAACTTAAGGTCGTAGGCTCGAATCCGCCATTCGTGTATTATCGTGAATAATCTATGCACAAGTATTTTACGCTTAAATAGAATCGTTAACCGGAATGTAAGTATTTTTAATAGTATTGTCAGCATTCATTTAAAATAAACAACCCAGCTTATTGATCATTAATTAAATCAGAATGTGAGTTAATAAAATATAGATATGGATAACTTCGTAACATATATTTAAATAGCTTTAATTTACATATGGCTCAAGTGCTTCAGGCATAATATATTACTAAACTCTGGATAATGTTGATGAGTTATTCAACTTTTGATAACGACTGAATTTTGATTACGTATCGTAGACTCCTCGTACCCTAATTTTATTGCCGCATAAGCGAGAGCTTCTAATATTATTTCAGTAAAGTTCAATATATGTTTAAGCTTTTATTATTATAAAAATATAGTAGTTTTTAACCAGGTTTAACTAAAAAAAATGACGTACTTACATGCTAGTTTTTCTGGTGAATAAGCAAATTCACTAGTGTTTTCTTTTGTTAATATGTAACCTGTATTTATTGCTGAGGGAGTGGATACAAGACTTACTTAGAGGGTTGAAACTTACTATTCTAAAGCTTTATTTCTAATCTGGTGTGCGGAGCAACGTCGTTGACATCTGTTGGGAAGTAATTCTGTAAGGGACATAACCCTGAGTCACCTCCATCGATGGATGCAGTGGTATAATTTTATAATTTAAATATAACAATGTAAATCTTATTTCTACAAAACTAAACATATCCATTTGGTATTACTAAATAATTTTGAGCATAAGAAAACGTTTATAAATTACGCTACGAAGGCTTATTGATATCTTAAATTTCCTTAAAATAAAGTAAAACTGCAAATACATCTCCAGCCAACTGGTTCGCAACCGAATTAAAAAACAGTTTTTCACTATCCGAAAGTGCATTAAGTTAAGTACTGGAGAATGGCTAGCGAAAAATTACACAAACGTAGAAAAACAAACATTAATTTAACAAGAGAAACAGTGAACTCAGAGTACGATTTACTCTGAACTATATTTATTTTTAAAAGATAACGTCGATTTTATAATTAAAGGAATAAATCACTTGGCATCCCTATAAATATCTACTTTGTGGCTTAGACCGACTATAAATTACTTTTGAAATATTCTACTTCAAAATTAAATACAAACAGTGCTGACATTTTTTAACATAAATGTTTCTAGTGATACTTTTTTTTTACAAAAAGGGTGACAAACGAGCACACAGTTCATTCGATGGTAATCGATAACTGCGGCCGATGACCCATCACCTATCCTCAACAAAGAAAAACATGCATTGACATTCCCGAGGACCCGGAATGACACATTATACGGAATACAGCACATGGTGCTGCTGTTTCAACCTGGTATTACCTGCTGGCCATATGAGAAAGCTCAGAATTGCTATGGAACGGGCTTTGTTCGTTCCTTCCCCGCGTGATAAAGTACGCAACGTAGACATCCACAATGATCGAGGGTTACCGATATAGGCACATACATAGGTCAAAACGTTAACAAGCTGATGTGGCTATGAAAGGCATTGGCATTGAAAGGGCTTGCCATTTAGCTTGTAGAACCGATTACCAATGGTCAAGAAAGATTCTTAAGTGGTGACCTCAGATGTTCAGCAATAGATGTTAGCTGATGATGAGATTTTGAGGACGTGGTCTATCTAGAAGTAAGCTCTACCACTGGTAAAAAAGGAAATTTAAGTTACTGACTTGTATTATTACTTCTTATTATATTCAATTATAATATGTAAAAACTGCAGTTATAGATTGTTTATGATGTGCGCATGTTACATTTTTTTTATAACATCGAGGGTAACAAACGAGCACACAGTTCATCTGATGGTCGGTGATTCCTGCGGCCTATGACATGTACATTCATTTTTGACAAGGAATCATAATGCAGAGTCGTTGTCCCCCTTGAGGACTGAGATAGAATGCCTCGTCACCAGTAATAAAGGTCTCCCGATCCCTGCACTAGACGAAACACAGTAACATTATGATGCTATTTTACGCTGTTATCCTGTGACGGCCTGGTCCTACCCCGGTCAAACTGACCCATTAACTCTGCTGCTAGTAACAAACTCTCCACTGTCATAATACACACTTATTTATTGAAGACCTACTATCATCACATTGCTCAGACCTCGTGTCTATGAGTACGGGTCGACCTGCTGTTGATTATACAAGTTATTTTAAAACGGTATTGATTGTAAATATGCTTTTACAATTACCTAACCATTATGTAATAATAGTGTACAGTTGTTTGGTTTCCTTTTAAAATAAAAAAGAACTTGCGAACTATAGTGTTTTTTTAAGTAGAATACAGAATTTTGTATTTATTTACCACTTTGGTAAATATTGTGCTGTGTATTAAAAAACAAACGGAGACAAAAAGTTCCTATATCCAATCTGCTGCACTGATGCGAAAATTATTATAGTCCAGTTCATGTACAGGATAAATTATATCCATCGCACTGTTATATGATTATTGTAAAAAAAACAAAAAATGATTTCATAAACACATAACATTTATGATCCGAAATAAAAATGAAATAGATTAGAACCGTTAATAAAAATGATAACTAATTTCGGCCTTATACGTACATACATAGTCTTACCGGTTGATTCTACCACGGCGATATCGCCGGGTTATAACATATGATATCAAATGCGTAGAACTAACATAGAGGCTCATTCTTCGTCACCTTCCCTATTCCGATACATATGCAGTAAGATAGGTGGAATGTTCAAATTCTGGATCACGATATATACGATACACTGAGAACCAGAAAACAATGTGTAATGCATAAATTTCCTCGTGTGGGATTCGAATATAGAATTGGACACGCAGCAGCCAGGGACTACGAGGTTCACGCCACGCCGTCCGTGCTATGCATGCGCCATGCAGACGTCTGTACGTGTACTGTATGTGTAAAACACTCAGCAATTGTTATCCCTAATTCGATGTTACGTCTGGTGAGTGCAGGGATCCGGAGAATAAGGGTATTACTGCTGACGAAGCACTCCATCTCAGTCCTCAAGGGTGACAACGCATCTGCATTATGATTCCTTGTCAAGGGTGAATGTAGATGTCATAGGCCGCAGGAACCCCTTACCATCAGGTGAACTGTGTGTACTTGTTTGTTACTCACAATGTAAAAAACACAAATATAGTTCCTCGGCTACTCGGGTACTTACCTGGTAAACACCATAATACGTAACTCAATTGTATATAATAGTTTTTCGCCATACAGTCGTATATTAAGGTATGTACTGCAGAATGGATACGAAACTGAACTGATTTACCACGTGCTTAGTGCAGGGAAATATCGTGAGGAAACCTAAGCATATCTAAGAAATTATAAAAAAATATTTAGGACACATGCGAAGTTTGCCTATCCTCACGTGGCACCGCGTGGCGGACTACACTCTAACACCCTCTCTAGGTAGGAGGATGCTCAGAAGTGGGATTTAAATGTATAGACTGTTACTTTACATTATACATTTATATTAAATTCATCGTCATCATTATCTTTTTTGTGTGTGTGAGTATTGACGTTGGTCCAGAGACCTTTACAGCTTTATTTAATTAGACTAGTGAGCAGGAGGCCCGCTGAGTAGGGAGTTAACGAATGCTAGGTATCGCGGAGATTGCTGCTGCATCACCCCTGCACCACCACTGCACCCGACCCCTGTGGACTTAGAACGTCCACGACAACAGAGGGGAACCCGTTACTAATCCACCGTTGAACATATTCTCCTCTCGCAGACTGCCCCAAAGTACGATCTTAAACGATTTGTTCGTCAAACCGTATAGTTGTTGTCTTACACTGCAATGGCCAAATTGAAGTGGCCGCTTTAGAACCATTCTTTTCCACCTTTACCGATTATTTATATAGTATTTGTTTGCACATATACGAGGAATTATATCCAATAAAAGTAACATAAGATCTCAATGAAAATTGATATAATGTTCTGTAACTGTAACTTTATGTACCGCGAATTCACAATTTATATTCTGAGAAAATAAAATCATTTCAAGCACACGTCTGCGAAGCGTGTCTCCTTAAATTACTTTTATCACAGCCTTGGTAATATTAACAAGAATTGAGTGCCGCTGATCTTATTATCTTTTGTTGAACTCGAGTCACTGAGAACTTGGAAGAAAAAACAGGAAGGTAAAAAAGAATAGAATATTAAAGATTCTTTAATATTCTAAACAGTAAGTAAGTAAAGGGAACTATTTTCGATACAAAGGTTTAAATAAAATAAACTCTTTGGATTTATGAATAAGCCGTTTAGTAGAATTTTTTATGAGTAAGAATCAGACAATCGTAAACGAAGCAACAAACAAGGTAGCGCTTGAACCGTGGAAGAAAAAACATGTTTTATTAATTCAAATTATTTTATTTAATAAAAATATACTTAAATTTAGTTTATGTCGCTATAGGCTGAAGTATCGCCGATATATTGACAGAATCTTCGTCGAGTCGTCAAGTCGGAAAATGACTTGAGTGTCGAAAACAAAATACGAGGTGCAGTCCCTATAGTACTTAAAGAGGGGTTTCGCTTCTTCAAGGATATTTTGAAGAACTTGAACCATCAGTTCGCCACCATCTTTCAGAAGATCTGTGTTAATTTATCATCTCCTAGCGCTTTATTTGCTCTAACTGACTGCAGGGATATCTCTAGAATAAAGTTGGATAAGATCCTGACGGCGTTGTTGACTGCTGGAATTAATCCGAACGACTCCTCAGAATACTCCCCATAGTAAATTCGGTAAAATATGCAACATCGCTTCGCAACGCCAGTGAATCAAGCCGATCGGTTTCGAGGACGATTTGAGCTGCTTTCCGTTGAGTACGGTCAAACGGAAGAAGCTGGTGTTGCAGTGCTCCGGCCCGGAGATGAGTATTACATTTGAGGTTGAACTTGCGCTCTGTAAAGTTGCACACAGTGGTCCGACATGAAATACTGACTCGCTCTATTAAGCACGCCCAGTTTCTTAGAGGCTAATTTGTCATTACCCTCCAAATAAGTGTGGAACTGAACGTCGCTCTTCATGGATACTAGCTGAGGTAGCAAGGGGAGAGTGCAACCGTCGACTACGACCTTGATGCTACGGTATACGCGTACACGATCAGGTTGTATAGGGTAGCCTGAGCGTGGAAGCCCAGTGTGGGATTCATACCGAAGGTCCTGGTACCCTTTGGAGTAGATTTTTCGAAATTACCGCTACCATATTGTTTAGAGTGGGGGAAAACGCATAATGGTATAAAACAGCACTTATAATTGCAATTAACAATTTTATTTGTGCCGACACCAGGGGTAAAATCGGTTTGCTCGCGTACCATGGCAATAAAAGCAAGTGTTTAGACCCTAAGCTACCACGTTAGGATAATATACCTTAATCTCGTCATAATTTATGGCTGATATCATATTATAAAAGAAATATTCCACGAAAACAAAACAAAATTTGTATCGCAGTTCAAAAATAAGTTTTCATGGATATGGATATACACCTTACAAAATGAAAGCACTTAGTACTGAACTGACGAACTGAACTTACGCATTTTAGAATACCCTCTTAACATCGCGATGTATTTTGTTAAGCAGCGCCATCTGTTAGCAATAAATTACATTACTAGCATCTCTCTTATATAAATCTAAAAACTATTAAATTGTGACTCAATAATAAAAAATAGGAGTACATTACCTTTTAAACGGTTATTTTTGGATTCTGGTTTTTAATAAATATGAATCCGGAAAAATTTACTAAGAATATATTTTATACTCATTTTGTCTTATAGCATTAGATAGGTTGATACATGTTTCTTAATTTAATAACATCAATAAAATTAATTGTATTTTAATTATAATCTAAATAAAAAAAACCTTATATTGAAGTGGGTTGGTTGTTTTGTGTTTATGTATGAATAAAGCGTATCAGTTTTATGCCATAAATAACACTACGTTTTCGGTACAGCGCCACCTGTTAACAATTAATGAAGTTTACAGTAATGAACGACGAATCAAAAATCATCGTGTATATATTCGTATATATGTTTGATAGAGCAATAATATTCATACAAAGTCTGGAAAACAAATAATTCTAATCAGTAAGAAGTCAATAAAAAAATATTTTTTAACTTCTTGTAGACCAGTTTTTTTGCTCACCAAACTAAACACAGAAACATGATACTGCTATTTTACGTTGTGCTGTGCAACCATTCACGATTTGGAAAGAATGTGACCATTATAACTGGTGACAAGACATTCCATTTACCATTCCATTTCAGGGGTGTGACAACGCAACTGTGAAAACATTATGTCTGCTTGTGGAGGAATATCATGTCGCGGTCATTGCTTGCCATCAGGTGAACTGTGTGCTCGCTTGTCACCCCCAATACTTGAAATTAAATGAAACTAGCCTAGCTGCTGTTTTTATATTGTACAATAAAAAAAGTTTTTCTATCTTTATTGCATGTATCAAATTCAATAAAAGAGTGAAACAGTTATCTGAATGACACATAACGCGAAAGTATTATTATTAAGTTGTAATTTCAAACGCATTAGAGAGTCGGCAACGTATTATTTACGACTCTGTGGGCGCATACTACACGAAAGTGTAAGAATATGAACGTAAACGAGGCAGTGCATTAGCAATAGCTCTGTGCAAATGGAAGGTAAGGCATGGGAGTTATTGGGTTAGTTTAAAAAAAAAGCGTAATAACTGCCGAGGTTTTGTCTATTAAAGTGAAAAGGGCGTAACGATCAGTATAAAATGATTGACTATTATAATGAGATTTTTGATATTGAAAAAATTATCAAAAAAGAGTTTACCGTGTTTCTACACCACACATTTATTCTGTTTTTACACAACGCCTCGGATAATTTAGAGAAAATAGTTATTAGATACTGATATTAAATCAAAATCATCAGACGAGGCACAAACAATAGTTAGGAATTGTCTGGTAACGCTTAATGATGACACTGAAAATATACTGGACATCAAAGCGTAAAAACTTTTAAGTCAACATTTTTTTGTGTCTATTATAAGTGTATATATACTCACAGTTATATAATTATATATTACATTTAGTAAAAATTGTTATGTTATTATGTTTACTACCTGTAATCTTTACGATATCAAAGACTTGTTAATAACAATAGTTTATTTCTTCTCACAAAAACTAATGAAAACAGGTGTAGTATACAATAAATAAGATTTAGAGGTGGTGTTGTTATAACACTGAAACATTTGAAATGGGTTGGACTTCACGTTTATCTTAAAAATGTTATTCCAAACACAAATATATATTTTTTTAAGTAAAAATAAATAAATTCGTGGAATTTATTATATTGTCATCGATTTTTGTCTTGCTCAGTCTGTCCCGGATTGTTATTTCGGTAAGTTCATTCAAAATCAAGGATTAATGTGCAAGGTCGGCAATGTTAGGGGTTTTTCGGACCTCGTGATCTTTAGGACGTCTCATCGAGTGGTATAAACTAACAGAAAGTAGACCTTTCTGTTAGTTTACCTGTGGGTAGCAACTGTGATTATATCTTTATTTATTTTGCTCCTAAATATTTTCACATACCTTGGACAAGCTTGGGGTCTTCCTCTTGTCCTTTTGAGTATTCAGTAGTGCCAGGGCTTTTCAAACAATATAGTCTTCACAACGTCTCATCATGGGTCCAAAACAACGAAGCCTACTTTCTATTAGTTTATTTGTGACGCTCGTATTTTAGTCACTACCTGTGATGTGTTCTTTTCGCTCCTAAACATTTTCAAAATTTTCCGATAATTTTGTTTGAAAATATTGCTGCATCTGTCGATAAACTTATATCAAAGTGCCAAGCGCATAGTATAGTTTGAAAAGTATTTCAATTTCTATTTAGAAATATTTTCGACAAGATTTCAATATGCGCTGAAAATCTCCGTTTTCAATACCGACGGAATAGCTGATGCCTTAATTAATATCAAGAAATAAACTAGTGCAAGTTGGCAGAGTTTTTTCAGTTTAATGTATTACTAATTAATTGTATTGAGGAGATTTCTTTTATTGTATTGAGGGTGATAAATGAGCACAGTTCACCTGATGGTAAGCGATTCCTACGGCCCATGTTCATTCATTGTCGTTATCAGTAATTCGGGTCTCCGGATCCCTACTCGCACTAGACGAAACACAGTAGCATAATTGTGTTATTTTATACGGTTATTCTAATTCCATCATTCATTCATACAAAAGCAATTCAAACTATCTACAGTGTAGCTTTACCATGTCGAGCTGAGCCATTCATTCTGCAGCTAGAAACAACATAATTGTAGCTCTACCACTGTCTTATTGCGCATACATTAAATTGAACTAGGAAAGATATTTACGCGAATTGCTACAGCACTGATATTTGCTGTTGATTAAATGAAATTGAGTTTATTGTTGCGAAACATAACAAACCGGCGCGTGTGCGTCTCATGCGAATGTCTATCGACGATGACGGCAATTACTTACCACCAGGTGAGGTGCTTGTTCGTTTGCTACCTATTATATAAAACCCTCGTAAAGTGCATAATCATACACATTTATTGATTCTTTTAGTTGGTTACACAACGGAATGGTTTGAGGCAACCGAAGGATGGCTAAATTGTTCTTTATGGGTTTAATTTTCTTTTTTAATAGGCGCCTCTAACGTAATGAACATTCTTATAATTACATTATATTCTTGTTAATACTACCCGGCTGTAGACGCACGTTGTATTTAGCTTTAACTGTATTACATTACACTGTTCATCTGCCTTTTGTATAAGGCTCTAAGCCTTATTAATCTATTTGTTTATTTATGAAATTTATAATAACAAAAGTTTATTTTACACAAAAAATGGGAATGTGTTATTAACAGCAAGATTCAATGACTTTCATTTAACGATGTTTGCTTCCATAATAAATATATATATATATATATATATTTATATATATAATTTTATAAATTCTAAAACTTTCAAAATATTTGATATGTTCACATTCTGATTTGAACTTTTGCAATACATATATATATATATATAATTTATGTATGTGAATGTAAAGTACAGATAATATTAACTTTCTTCATCAACTCAAAGCTGAGCTTGTACAATTAGTACACCTTGTTCAAAACATCTTTTACCTTTGAATATAATAATATATATATAATATATACACTTCGATTATTTATTTATGATGTCAAACGAGTGCATACTTCACTTAATGACAATTGATTCCGAAATCACATGCCACCCATATTTATTCTCGATACAGTAACGGCCTATCGACATAAATAAATCCCACTGTTGGGCATAGGATGAGAAATCACTTACCATGAGGTAAAGTGTATGCTCGTTGGTCAACTAAACTACAATGAAAATGGTAAGCTATTTTTCCAGAAAGCGTGAACCTACACCAATAAAACCGCGTGCATGCCGTAGTTATAAACCATGGCATGACTCTACTACGTGAACTTAATTTAAAACAAGATCATAATGATAATAAATAATAAAAAATAATAATTTTTTCACCAACTGCAATATATCACTTTAAAGTAGTTTATAATAGAAAGGAGAATTGAGAAAATGACATGTTGATAATAAAATTGAAATATATTTGACAATTTGGCAAAAGCACTTGATGCTCCGACTTGTCAAAAATTGTGTCAGAAATAAAGCTTACACAACGTTAGGCTTTTGAAGTTTATCTTTATATTCCCTACATTTTACAGATTCATCTTGTATAACATTTTCGTCTGGAATACTAAATAGCTTCGATGCTTTACAAAGTCTTACGTTACTAATCTCTGATTTTTAAATTACCTCAAAATTTAGTCGCGTAAAATACATTAACCCTTGAGAAGCAATTATATGTACTTTGATTCCCTGGGATCATCAAGGACAAAGCTGAGAGGGCAAAGAAATTGTGTACCATATACCTATATTATTAACACGTAATTTCTGAAAAAATCCGTATTAAAAATATGTATCCTAAAAACATTTCATCATGTGTACCTGTGACGGGCTGTATCACTTAAGAGGTGCTAAATTGCCAATCCAGCATGGTGACATTACAAATGTCCCAACCAACTCAAGATATAGATAAGTTTCTAGATTTTATGAATACTTTTTATGGAAGGTATGGAAGGGTCTCGGTTTTAAAATACATTAACAATGTTTGAATATATAATTCGATTTTGTGTAGTGTCATTGGTAACTGTTTCAATAACACGCAATTGAACACTGAATGAATTGGAATTTGCTTTTAAAAATAAAACGGAATAATGGTAATAAATAATGTTTTCGGAATACGCTGACCGAGTTTACGTATTTGCAGTTTAAATATTACAGGCATGCTCATATCCTGTGGAATTTATTTGTTTAATTTAACGTTTTTGCGGATGTTTAAATTAGTTTTGCTTGCGATGACCCTTTTAACAATTCAGTGGGTATGTGGCATAAAAATGTTTTTGTATCAAATGGCATGTACGAACACCACATTTTGGAATACCGACAGTCAATTTGGCTTCGCAAAGATACTGACTTTCAAAAATAAAGTATAGAGGCAGCTCAGAAGGGTATTCGCTTTTCAAGTGAAGACACAGTTTACCTAATGGTAAATGATTTCTTTCATCTATGACATCTACATCCATTCTCGTGTTTTTTGCTTGTGTTTCTGATATGAAATCAGCTCTGTAATAATATTTCTACAGTAGAGCCATGCTCTAGTTTTTCACTGCTATATAAAGAACCACAATGTTTCGTTTGGTGAGTGTAAGAACTTAATAAACCGAAATTATACCTATAGTGTCTGCAGTCGGGGTAATCCTAACCTGCCTCTCAAATCATCTTTGGCGGTTGAGACTCCGTGAATGGCTGCTCTGGGTTCAAATGCTTTTCTGTTTTCTGGGTTCTAGACTACGTTGTTGAGGGACTCTTGCCTGGTTGGGCTTTATATATGTAATTTGTTGTATTGTATATATTTCTTTTACTGTCCAACCAGGCGGAGATAGAAATATCCCTAAAGTATTGATATATATGAACAAAGTCGACGTTGTTTTCTTTACATTATAGCAACGAAAGGCAAAGGACTCATATATACACATATTGGTACAGTAGGTTTTTAAATTCTATGGGACAACTAATGACACCCACATGCAACCGTCAGTTCACCCGATGGTTGGTGATAACTGCACCTAATGACATCTACTTCCATCATTCAAATGAAATGCACAACTCAAAACATGCACACGTGTTATGAGTAATAAAACGGACTAGTCACCACACAATAATAAGGGTCTCTGGATGCCTAAGCACACCAGTCAAAACATAGACATGTTATGAACTACTACTAACTACTATTTTATGTTAGAATAACATGAGGGCATGGTTCTTTCTCAGTTAAATCAAGCTAACCCTAGCTAGTAGCTAGATTCAAACTGCAGTTTGACACTACCACTCTTAAGACATTTATGTTGACATTCTCGTCCTTTAACTTGCGTAGATACCAAATAAAAAGTTTACTCTCTCTTATTCTTCTGAATTATCAGAACACCAGTGTCGATTCGAGAATACTTATAATACTACGAAATGAGGTCAGCCGTGAAAATTGACTCCAGACCCATAAATTCCCAGCACGCAGTACAAATGGTGCTACGTGCTACGTCCTTTTAGACAATATCGACTTTGCTTGGGTATAGTGTCATTTAGATAGAATCTTTCGCCCGGTGTTGTTTCTTCTAAAGCTTTAATTTTATATATTTTACAAAAAGTTTGGCACATTAATTTCTAAAGCCCAAAAATAATAATATAGCTTTATTTCAACGATTATCCATATATGTAGGTATATATAAGTAACAATAATTTACATTTTATTTTAAATTCTTATTTATTTATTTCAGCTATTCCACCTCAGTGTATCATTATTATGATGGCTATAGATGTGAGGTATACTGTGTGTTCATTTGCTTATTCCATTCAATTTAAAGTACTCAATTTTGATGTTATTGAGGGTGACAAATGAGCACACTTTAACTGATGGTAAATGATCCCTGCAGACCACATTCATCCATGATAAGGAGTAATGAATATACCTTGTCCCTCTTGGCGGCTTAATTGGAATGCATCGTCATGCAGGTCTCCGGCATCTTTATTTCAACAAATGTAACATTGTAGCACTAAACAACTATTTTACCTATAGTATTCTGGAAAGCGTGGCGTAAATTGTTAATAGGGTTTGTACTTCCGTTCCACGATCATATGACACATATTAGAAGATATTGAAAATTATGTTCATTGCAGTACTGGCAAGTTACTACTCCATAGCATGTGCCCGCTCACCAAAATATAGTACTTTATTTCTCTTCTAGCTTCAATATGTTTTCTTCATTGCCTGTGATAAGTGTAAATTTTATTTGCACCAATAGCTATTATTGCAACCATGTCTTATATTAAGTGATTTTATTCTGCTATCTGTTAAAATTGTTAACTCATGAGAATGAACTGTTAAAAAATTAAGAGCCTTGGATATTTGAAAAGAAAAAAACTAAAGTCATGAGAAAGACAGATTTAAAACAATAGCGCTAATCCCAACTGATTTGCTCCATCGTTTAAGAGTTCAATTGCATTAACCTAGGAGATAGCCTGGGTCAAACACATTTGAATATATATTTTTTTAAAAGATAACGATGAGAGATCCGATTGATTTTCACATTTTCGTGTCAAACAACACAACGCAATTAAAAATAATAAGAGTCAGAGGTCAAGAGATAGAAGATGTATTAAATAATCTAAATGGTTCTTGTGATGACGACGGAAAAATAAGACACCTCATCCCTTCCCGTGGGTGTCTTAAAAGGCAACTATAGGATTTGCAACAACTAACGATTGGCCTCAATGAATAGTGGATTATCCATCTCAATTTCTTTTTAGAAAATACTTAGACCCATTATGGGCAGCAGCATCAGAATTGCAAGGTAACTGCGGTTGCCAACTCACTTGCCAGGCGTGGTAACTGAGAGAGGCTTATATTCTGCAGTAGACAATTGATAGGTTGTGATGACGATGAGGAAATAGTTAAAAAGTATATCTGAATCAGTTCTGTATACAAAAATTGAATCGGAAATTAATAAAGCAAACATAGTTAATAAGAGATAATGCATAGTTTAACGTCACTTTTACGTAAGTAAAGACCAGAACATCTTCCTTCACTTCCGTTAATTCTGCGATAAAACCCACAAACGGCGGTCGTTCCCTAATTCTGCGGTCTACTTAAGCTTAAATTAATTTAAAATATTTCCATACCCGACCTTTTCGTGGCAAATCATGGTCTAAAATAGAAAGCTCAGGTAATTAATTACCTTTTAAACCTCTTTTAGTTGACATTTTGTTTGTTTTGTTTATTTTAAATATAATCATAAGTAATTATTTCTGCACATTTATTTTCACTTTGAAATATTTTCTATAGTTATAAATGGGTATATAAATATGTATACATAACGGGCAAAGACTGAAGAAGGAGGGCGGAAGACCAACCGGTGTGCCACGGAAGAGGCTTATGTCCATCAATGGACTGATACATGCTTAAGATATGTACATATACCTACATATAAGGAACTTTTGCATCTCATTTTGAATTTCAAATTAAAAAAATAATTGTTTTTTCCATTTAAAAATGGAGTGGACACAAAAGAAAGGCTATTCCTCTTGATTAAGACCGATGACATTTATAATTTAATTCAGGCAAAATTTAAAAATAACTTTGAGTTTTATTTACTTTTCGTACTATCAAACAATTTAGGGTAGATTAAAGCTTAAAAGACCATAAAAGGCCAATCTCGTACGGTAAGGTAAACGTTAGCAAAATATATTAGGGGTTAAGCAGAACTACAGTTAAAAGAGTAGTAAAAGAAGATCTGGAATTTGGATGTTATCGACGAAAAACAGGGCATTTTCTTAATGAGCATCTGAAAAAATTAAGTTATAAAATCGCAGGAAAAAAAATATCGTGAAATGCTTTTTCAGACGAAAATGTTTTTAACGTTGAAGTTACCATAAACAAAATTATAAAATGATTGAACACAACACTGAAAAACTTACAATTTTAAATCGCATAAAACTACACAAGTATTATCGTTCATATGTCGTACATATATATTTTAAACGAATATCAAAGCTTATATGGCCTCTAAGGTTAAAATATAAGGCAATAACTAGATGTAAACCTTTATCTGGCATGAAATTCTAATATTATGCCACTTTACGAACTACAAACGTAACAAAGGCGTTCTGTGATGATACACCAACAACTAGGAGAACATAACACAGTTGTATTCGATGCATACAGTATGAGTAACTCAACTCAACAGATAGTTGTACCATGAAATGTGGATTCTTAACAAATCTATATTATACATATAAATATATATATATATATATATATATATATATACATATATATATATTGCAGCTATGAAACCGAATCACAGCAGCATTACACCGTTTAATTATTATATATTATTCTGTGAGGTCAGTTCCTTCCCTGGTTTCATTCGTGCTAGAGCTAGAAACAAACGGAGGCATAGCTCTAGCACTATTAAATGTATGAGTGCGTTATAAATCAAGATAATGATACTCCAAATTTATATTTAACTTAAATATTTAATAAATAGCATTTTGTATAGACAATTGCTTTCTCAATCTGAGTCCTGATGTTGAAATTAATTCGTTACTCAACACGGCTGCTGAACGAAAATTGTTTCTTTTATAAAAATATGGGTGATAAATGAGCCCACATTTAATAAAACTTTTAGGATTTTATTGGATTTATTTTAATTCTCTTTTTATTCTCAATGTTTTGAGCTCTTTACAGCACGTATGGGATACTTTACGTAATTTGGGGACTTTTTTTTCAAATAACATTGAGAATAACAAACCATACAGTTCACCTGATGGTAAGTGACTCCTGCGGCCCATGACATCTACATTCATAGTTGTCAAGGTTGAAAAACCCTTTGAGGATTGAGATGGAACGCCTCGTCATCAGTAATAAAGGTCTCCGGATCCCAACACTCATCAGATGAAACACAGCAGCGTTATGCTGCTATTCTCCGCTGGTATTCTGTGAGGGCGTGGTCCTAACCCGGTTGAGCTGACCCATTAATTCTGTTAAGACTTGATGCTGTTCGACCTTCTCATGTCATAGGTAACCTGAAATACGATCAGCTTTTAATTACATATTTTTGACTCGATCTAATCAGAAGGAGCTCATAATATCTTCAGATCTTGCTGTAGTATGTGTGCTTGGTTTATGTCTGATTTAATTTTATTAATCACAGAGTCCTACGCCGATGGTAACACCTGGCCATCTTCTCTATTTAAATTAGGATGACTTGTAATTTCAAAAGTTGCGACAATCGTCCTGGTAGATGTCAGTGTTCCTTTGCGAGGATTTTCAAATCTGATCTAATAATGGGACCACACAACTCACCAATTGGTAAGTGTACTGGTATATATACTTAGGACATACTGAAAGTTTCTGAAATTTGATATATTAGATCAGATATTATTATATATTTTTGATATATTTATTATTTTTCCAAGTATATGCCCTCACTATTTACAGTTTTTGTGCACTCTTTGGAACAATTGTGTCAACCAGTGGGTCCAGTCTTCAGTACGGATTTCTTCATTGGCTATGTGGAACTCATTAACCGCTGCTTCTCCGCTTGTAAATCGTAAACATCTAAGCTTATCCTTAATTTTCGGAAATTAAAATAAGTCGCAAGGTGCGAAGTCCGGGCTGTTATGTCCTAATTTTCTGCAAAAAGCCAAACCATTTTCCCCGACTTTTCTAAACTTTTATCAGTCTTATAAATATCTTTCTATTCTTTCAAAAGACTGTCTTTTTCTTTCCCATTGTAAGCAATACACTCAGGTTTCGTTACGTCACGATAGTATGGACAGCCAATGATTGGCATCCATTCAACCATCCAACTATTTTATAATTTTACAAATTAAATCATGTGATAAGCATTGAGTGCAAACCTTAAGATAAGTAATTTATATATATATTAAGTAATTTATTTATATATATATATATATATATATATATATATATATATATATATATATATATAAATTACTTATATATAATATATAGAGCGACAGATTTGTATATAATGGTTACTTTGATTGGACAAGTGTTTGAATTGTATTGTATTACATAATAAAGTAGAACATTTTAAAAATAAATGAGTAAACAATCATGTAATGTATATTCTTTCCTTAAAAAAATATGTTCATGTTTCACGCCATCCGTTTCAAACGTAAACATTTCAGAAGGCATCCTGTGAAACGCGTGACAGTGCTTGATGTCTTCTCGTTTTACACGTCAACAACTCTATTCCCTTTGATTCTCTTATTACGCCAACTCTTACTCGAGAGTACAATTCCGCTGACATTGAAATAGATTGTAAAATAACATTGTATTTTATTGAGAAATTAAGTTGTAATGTGAAATATTTTTGAAACTGTCAAAAGATTGTAAAAATGAATAGTATTTGATGCAATAAAAATGTGTAGGAGTACTGAAGTTAAGTTAAATATTTTTATTAGGTATTACTAGTATAGTATTTTACTAGAATGACGAGACATTTAACTTTTTTTTTGTAAATGCTATCAATGCTTTTAACATTTATAAAAGGTATCAATAATTTAGGTTAGCAGATAACATTCTGCTAAGCTTAAACAAAAAATCCACCAAACACATAGCATACATACCACACCAGACTGTAACAATTAAGATATATAAAATTTTATTATCAATAAGAGCTTTTAAGTCTTTTTAAAAAACTATAATACTTGAAGAACACTTCAAATCAAATAAATATTGATTATTGTCAATGTAAGAACAAAATGATCAGATTTTGTCGTTTATAGAGAAAATAAATTTCCTTAAACCCAAATTTTCTTTTAATATCTCCAACTAACCTGAAAAATATTCCGCTGAGAGATGGTTAATAATATATTCTATTCGAAATGGCCATCTTTGGCATTTATACAGACCTTTAATCTGTTTGGCCACGAATCTTTTTATCGTTTCCAAGGGAAATTTCAGCACTGCTTACTGCAAAGATTTTTTTAAGAGACTCAGTTTTCACTCCTTTTACACAAAAATAAAGTTTTGTGACTCCTTGATAAGACATGCCCACCATACCATCACTGACGCAGGATGATGACCACGCTGTACCTTTCCGACTACTTGAGCAGCTTCTTTATAACTGTGAGCGTACACTTCACCATTTCGCTTATTGTAGTGTTCTTCAATCGTGAAATTTTTTTATCGGTAAAGAGGATATTTCTGTGCCTTTCACCTAAGTATCGCGACAGAATGCTTTAGTAAAGATTGATTTAGGGCATGTCCTGTATATTGACAATAAGCACCGAGCTTCAGGTCTAGTTTTATAATACGCGACTGAGTCCTAACAGGAATCTTCATTTCTCGCGATAAGATTTTTTGCTTCCTAAAGGGGTTTCGACGAATTCTGGCTTTAATAGCATTAACAGCCTTTGTAGTTCTAACAGCACGCGGCCGCCCCGATCTTTTCTGGTCTTCGACAGAGGAAGTGTTGTTGTATCTGTTGATAGTACGAAATACGAACATACGGCAGATACCAAGCTTTTGAAGTGTCTGGAATATGACCGACGGCTCCATACCCACTTTGTGCAAGGCAATCACTGCAATCCTATTTCCTTTAACCCCCCATTCCATATTTTAATTTGATAATGAATACGAAAAAAATATGCGAAATGGCGCAAAATCGAAAGAAGTTAATAAATAAATATATACGTGTTCCAAATTCAAAAAAATTTAAAAGTTGAAAAAAAGAAAAGTTTTTATGTAACAGTATATATGGCCAGACTAGTGATATATATATATATATATATATATATATGTACATATGTGTGTGTTTGCTATAAATTATATACGAATATCTACATATCTACGAAATATAAATGAAAATATAATAACATTGGAAAAAGTTACAAAAGTTCAAGAATAAATAAGAGACTTATTAATTTTGGAATTTCTATCAATTTGACTTTAGTCGGGAATTCAATCAAATATAATACGAGGTTTGTTAAAATAATTATGAAGATACAAACAACTTCAGTCTAACACTAAGTCATTCAAAATACGTACAAAATCTAGCCTGAATACAATTTCTTTTCTATATACGCAGAAGGCGTTATATAACAACTGTTTCAACAGGCTTCTACGCTAATCCCCTTATTGTTTACAATATTCCTTGTACTCCTGTGGTACAGTGAGAGAAGATTAAAGTCCCAGTAGTAAGCCTACGCTAGATTACACCCTTTGTACATAGTAGAGTATATGAACAATTATGATTTGTAAAAAGTAAAACGGTAGTAGTATTTTATATTTTTATTTAATTTTTACGGAAGATGTAAAGTAATTTTTAGTGTAAAGTGAAGTAATCTCCAATATATATATGCATATTCCACTGGTCTATTGCATTGAACTTTTCTCTTCATTCGGCCAGACTGGGGATTGGCGGACTTCACATGTCTTTGGAATATTTTTTTTATTTAATAATTTCTTTGACTGTCAATTACTTGATAATTCACGGATAAGACAATTGACAATTACAATTAACAATTTCATTGGCAATAGCTGGCACCGGGGAACAACTCCGTTTACTTTTTGTTTATATACATTGCAGCGTTTAGACAATGAACTGCCATGGTTCGCGTATTATGTTGTGTTAATTTTAACTTTTATTACTAAAAATATTGTTAAAAAGGAATGTCGTGATTCTATCTTTTAGTTCCTGAATGTACTCACTCGTTCCCTAAATCCAACCCACCATTAGCCCACAGAATATAGGCCTTCCCCATCGGTTGCCACAAGGCACAACACAGGAACAAAACACAAACATATACATATATAGACGGAGGTCGACCAACACTGCACCTCCCAGTCCAAGGTTGTCTACTAAGAACCTTTCGTTTTCCATTGATTATCCGTTCTACGAGTTAAATGGACAGCTCATTGCCACTTCCGCTGATTTTTTGCCCGATATAGGCACCCTGGTTCTAATGCGGATGTTTACTTTGCGCATTCTCACGCGGAGAAACAACGAGCAAAACCTTCTCCATAGCTTAGTCAATCTGAGCTTTCTAATGCTGTCAGCAGTGAAGACCAAGTGTTAATAGTGTATTAACTTAAACTTATTTACTGGAAATATGCACTAGTAAAAGATTTTTGTTTTTGAGCATTAAGGGGTATTGGAGAAGAGATAGTATGTCGCAGTTTCCTGAACGCTGCCAATCCGATGTAGATCCTTCGATTGACCTCTGGGACAAAGTTGGACTTATCTAAATCAACAGTTTGCGTCAAGACTTTTATTTATATATATATATATTAAAAAAAATCGATAATTCATTTCCCTCAGTAATTACTTGAATTTTCATACGCCGCAACCCACGCTACTGGAAACTTTAGTTTGAGCCAGCAATTACGCTCGGCGTATGATTAATTTCCTTGGAAAAAAATATTTTTATTACAGGCGTATAGTATACGAGTATATTGCATTTTCATAACACCGATTTTTAAAAACCATTTGGAAATTTCATAATTTCTTAAGTTTCCAAGAAAATTCGTGCTTACGCTTTGACGTCCATATCATACCATAGCAATTGAGTTAAACAAAAATATTTCCATTTTTTTTATTATAATATATTTAACTTTAGATCATACCAGAATATTTAAATGAAATGTCCTCTTAATAATCATGTATTTTTTTTACTATAGAAGGGTTGTTTAAAATTAAGGGAGATGATTCAATTGGATAAATACCATTTTTACCGATTTTTTTCGAGCGACCAACGGTTTTTTTTACCGATTATAGAGCGAGGTCTCGGCGTCTCGGTGTGCAAATTTAAAAGAAAAAGAAAGTATTTTTCGATCAAACATTCCAGGTTTGAACACAATCGAAAATGTGGCGTCCCATTCATGCCATTTTGCGTGAATCTAAAATTAACCAGTAATTTCTGTTTTTAGCATCGATAGGGTAATATTTCGAATTAATTATTTCCCTACTCAACAAGCCTCCCGCTCGCAAGTCATCATAGATAAAGCTGTAGAAGTCTCTACACTAACAGCATACACAAAAATATATCTATATATTTGCAGTGCTAATTGATATTACAATTTTTATAATTGCATATCGCTACCGCCTTAGCAATAAGTAACGGCTTAGCGGAAGGCCATGAAAGTCGCGGTTAGGTGACTCTATTCAACTTCTTCTGAAATATGCCAATGATTTCACGTTTTTAGTCTACTGGAGCGAAAATTCTTATATTTTAATACTTTGTACTAATCATATATGACATTCGATGGGGATATACATAGGTCGAGTGTCGAACCTCACGAGTGTGAGATCCAAGAATCCAATTACAGGTAGCACTCCATCACAGGTCATCCTTAAGGGGATAATGCATGAGGCATCAGCAGCAACTCCTCTGGTTTTGAGGATGTTCATTGGCGGCGGTGATCACTTATCATCAGGTGAGCTAGTTGCTCGTTTGCCATCTATTCTATAAAAAAGTGCATCTTGAATTTAGTTTTGTAAGTGCTGTAGTTATCAATTTCCTCGTTTATCACAAATAACATTTTAAAAAAGAATATTGTTGTAAAATCGGATTACTGTCTAAACTAAACTACTATACTAAATTTTTAATATTGATTCCGTAAAAAAAGAACAATGTAAAAAAAATAATGTTATTATATTTTTTTTACTTCCAATATTATAATATTATTACATTGAACTAGTCACCATTTCGTTATCTAAATACTTAATTTAAGAAAGATAAGAAATATATAGCGTACTCAATAAATTTAAAGTAATGTTTAGTTAATAATTATCCTAAATTATCTTATGTAGTTTTGCTCGTTAAACAAAATAGTAAAATAAAGGTTCATTATATTGTACTTTATTTAATGCTAAGAAAAAGTTGTTGACCCTCCTTCACAATACAACTACTTTGCATGCTTGTAAAATAAGAATTTGTTAGCTTAGGACAGTCCCAACATTACAGCGGACCCTTCTTATCTATATGAAAATCTCACAGCGAATCATGGAGTTCAAAGCAGTCAAATGCTTTATACAAATGCTGTATATTTTTTCCTTTGTTAAAGATAAAGGGGCAAGAACGTTATTGTGTAATAAAGCCCGAGGCTGGATCTTGTAGGAATATATCATTAAGTCTAAATTGTTTATATCTTAAAATTGTTCTATATTTAAACTAGCGTTAGATAGTGGTACGCTCAATTTTGTATAATATAGTACTCTTATGTGAAAAGGCCTTAAGTATACGCATAGAATGCGATCGAAATTATGAAAAAGTATGCATGTTATTATTATTATTAACCGTTGCTGATTTTTAAGAGTGATAGAGTGAGTGATAGTTTTTACAGTTGTAGAACTAAGCTGCAGTTTGTTTCTGGTTGCAGAATGAAGGGGTTAGCATGAAATAGCAGTAATAATGCTGCGATTTTTCATCTAGTGAGTGTAGGGATCCGAATACCTTTATTGCTGGTGATGCTTCTTCACAATGATTCCTCGTCAAGGATGAATGTAGATGTCATGGGCCACAGGAATCACGTACCATCAGGTGAAATATGTGCTTGTTTGTTACTCTCAAAGTAATAAAAAAAGTCATGCTTAACAGTTTATTTGTGGGGTTGGCAGCAAAACAGTTTATACAGTGCCAGCCTATATACCATTACACAGTTGTGTGTTACTCGTTTGGTGGATGTCTAGATCTAGGAATCCAGATAATGGATGATTCTATCTCGGCACTTAGAGGTGTAAACGGAAACGCTTTATTCTTTGTTGATGATGGATGTTAGATGTCATGGGCAGCAGTGATCACTTATCATCAGGAGACCTGTGTCCTCGCTTGTCGATCCTAAAAATATAAAAGAAAATTTCAGAAGAATACACATTTTCGTTTTTTTTTAAATAATAATCGCAATGTTTGCATTAACATCCGGTTAACCAGGTTAATCAGAATTTGCTTGTGCTAGGAGACTGTTCACAATAATAGTAGAATGGCGGATTCGAACCTACGACCTTGAGTTTCGCAGACCATATCCTAAAACATTGAGCTATTGACGCTACTTCGATTAATGCTTTATATCAGGTGTGATTTGAATAAATTATGATATACTGAGACGAAAAGTAAAGCTTTATAATCGGCTAATATTTATATGCATTTAACTATGAAATATAACAGATAGAACTTCTACGTTATCAAGATGTGTCTGCCTGTAATAGGTTAAGCGTTAAGATTTAAGTTATACATTTGTAAGCATATATTGTACAATCTTATAACGTGTTAACTATTTAAATAGCCTAATAAAAAGAAAATCTCGAATTCATTCAAGTAAAAACATTAAAAAGCGGTATCTGCATAAGTATATCAGTAAAGGGGAGAACTCCCGGTATGTTACGCTACATAAGGGTACTTAGGGCTTGGTCCAAGTGCCAATATTTTATATAGACGATTTCTAGAACTTTGACAGTGGTAGGATTTATCTACAGTTTGGTTTTAGATGCAGCATGAATATATACTTGAATATTTATAGAAGATAATGAAAATACAAGCCTAAATATAAAATATCATAACGCTGATGTATTTCGTATTGTGAATGTATCCAGCGAACTTTATGGTGTCATGGGACGTAGGAATCTATACGATCAGGTGATACTTATGAAAATTAAGAATATATATATATATATATATATATATAAATATATATATATATATATACATATATATATATATATATATATATATATATATATATATATATATATATAACATGTATAAAGCCCACCAAGCAGCTTCACTGCTAGTTTTCGAACTCATGTCTTCGTAGTTTTCCTCACGATGTTTCCCTTAAAAAGCACTTAAAATAGCAATTAACAGTCTCATTAGTGCGGGCACCGCAGATTTAACTCGGTTCGTTTGCATTCCAAATAGAAATATAGAACAATTCCTTTTCACACCGCGTACCTTAATTCCGTGTACCATATTGTACAAAAAGTTTTGTAAACCTCCGTAGGCTGTAACCGCAACAACATTGCTCAGTAAGTTTTGATATATGATACGTGCATTGTATTTCACTTCCAGGATGCTGGTTGGTGCTTTTTTGTTCTGGTGAATTTTAAACACTTTTTTTTATTACATTAAGAGTAACAAACGAGCGCACAGTTTACCTAATGGCATTTGATTCCTGCGGCCCATGACATCTGCATTAATCTTTAACATGAATCATAATGTTTATGCGTTGTCACCCTTGTGGACTGAGATGGAATGCTTCGTCACCAGTAATAAAGGTCCCCGGATCCCTACACTCACCAGACGAAACACAACAGCATTATGCTGCTAATTTACGCTGATATTCTGTGAGTGAGTGGTCCTACCCTAGTCGACATGACCCATCCATTCTGTAGCTAGAACCAAACTGCAGTGTAACTCTACCACTGTTAACATATGACATGATGCCGAAAGGTATTCTCTACTAGCCTAACTTTGGGATAAGGAGGGAATATATTACAGATGCAAGGAAGTGGTCCTACCCCGGTAGCTGTACCAATGTTAAATATACTACACGATATATTTACGCAATTGGGTATGCTAAATATCATATGCTATGATAGAAAGACCTTATCATGATGGTTGGCAATCCACCGCTGTGTTTCCGAACCGATACGACTTAGGGAACTTCAAGAAGAAACCTACGCCTTTCTTAAAGGTCGGTGACGCATTTGCGATTCTGGTGTTGCGGATGTTCATGGACGGTGGTGATCACTTACGATCAGGTAAGTTGCTAGCTCGTTTACCACCTATTCTATATAAAAAATGAACTTTATTTAAGATAATATTCTAATAATAGGAATAATTACTGGGTATAATTTTTTTTAAAGTATAATATTAGCAATGCTATTAACATTACTAATATTCCGGTTAACCACTACAACTAAGCTGACAATGCTTGTGCTAGGAGTTGGTTCTAGACGATAGTCCAATGGTGAATTCGAACCTACGACCTTAAGTTTGACAGACCGTACCCTAAACTATTAGGCTAATGACTCTTCAAATAGGTAGTTCTGTTATATAAGTAATCATTACATTATCAGCACAAAGAAATCTTATCTATAAGAGGTATAATTAAAGGTAACGAGTTCTTCTATCTTAGTCCTCAGAGATGACAACGACGTCCACATAGTGTACCTTACATGTGTACAAGTGTGTGTGTTACAAGTGTACGTAAATATCACTGTGAGTGGCCACCGAGAGGGTTTTGGTGAATACTAATCACACGTCGCCTTGTACCCTAGAGGAGGTTATCTTTCAAAGATTTCCCCCCTGATATCTTTACATATTTTCTGTATCCGTGCCACAAACGCTTTATCATTTGATATTAATAAATAAAATGTATTCATACATCCACTGTTATGTTTGGAGTCGTCAAATCGAAAAGGCGAAAATATATAATACAGTTATATTTTCGTTAATGCTGGACGTACGGACAATGAGAATGGAAAAAGTTTGTCTTACACCTCTGTTCACGTTTGCGTTTTATTAATAGATATCATCATATTTAACAGTGATAGAGCCACGCTGCAGTATTTTTATAACGGTAGCATGAATGGGTTAACTCGACTGGGGTTGGATCATACTTTCACAGAATAGTTTAATTTCATCTAAGTCTTCATGGGGTGGAAATGATCTAAGTGAGATGATGACCAAGACGGCAGTAATCTTCACTTACCAAAAGAATATATGTAAATAATAGCTCTACGATCGCAAGTGAAATTCAATAAAGTCTTTCCTTACAAGTATATTTTACTAACTTAGAATTTCCTGTAAGGGCTTAATCGTATTTATTCGACCCGTTAAATCCAATTTCAATTTTTTCCGTAGTTTGGCAGCAAATATTTTTCCTTGTCTGAAGGGTTTCGTAATGGACGTTGGTAACGTTTGATTTCACAAGTTGCAGTTTACGTCCAATGTGAACGTGCTCGTCATGGAACGTAAAAATTTTACTTAACATAAATGTTAAGATAAAATCATTTTATGTTTTAAACATACGAGTACCTTATGTATTATATTATGTACCTGGCGTAGTAGTCCAATAACTGTCCAGGGGAAAAATATTTGTGCACACAAATTTCTATATATTCTCACCTTGTTTCTATTTTACATACAATCGTAAAAAATATTTATTTAAAAACTCTTACAAGGCACTCTATGAAAAATATTATAATTACAAGATGCATTATACTATGAGAAAACATGATACTAGGTATTTCCACACACTTCGTTTAGTTTATATATGTACGTAAATCTTGTCTTCTCAAAACAATGAAGTTATAAATTGAGGTAACGCTTTTGTGTAAGAATCTTATTGAAATTATGTAACTGAGAAATATATAACAAGATTTATAGTTTAATAGTGTACGATCTGCACAACTTAAGTGTGAATCCATAATCCGACTATTGCCGTGAACCATCTCAAGCTGCACTGTGGCTCTACCTTTGTCTCTTCTTTTATATTGTGCGTTTAAAGTTCAAGCCCCTGTTACAAGTATTTTCATTCCCCTTGACCATTGAATTTTTTCTTCTTTGTGTGCCTCACTGATTACTGAAGGTTTGACTTCTGCTTGGAAAACTCTATTTTATTTCACGTGATGTGGAAAAGCTCGGCAGTATCGGCGATGTACGTGCTTTGGATTACTGGGTCTCAAATCTTTATTTGTATTATACTATTTTGTTTTATACTATTGTCTTCTCACATCTTTATTTAAGACTTAAAAATTAATAATGCCACCACTCCCACTACTTTCTCCCACTTACAATAAGAGTTTTTTTAATGTCTACAAGCCAGTGCTTGTCTATAACCACACTTGGTTTTAAGTGGTGATTATATTCACACTTCTCCCCATGACATCCGTGAACGGATGAACGGAAAAAGTTGCCGCAGGAAATTTAATCCAATTCTTTGCTGTTCACATTTAGGACGACGAATCATATGACCTCGTCCTAATGCGGGAATTATACACAACGAAAGGATATCCACAAGGAAAGCCGCCGTGTGTCTTGATGTCTAGGAATGAAAAGGGGATAGGAGAATCATTTTATATATAAAACCTACACAAGTAGAGTACATTTTATAAAAAGACGGAATTTTTTTTTTATTATCACATTGAGAGTAACAAAAGAGCAAACAGGTCACCTGATGGCAGAAAGTGATTCCTGCGACCCATGACGTCTAAATTCATCCTTGAAAATTAATCATAATGGCAATGCGTTGTGATCCTTGAGCACTGAGATGTAATGCAAGAGGCACCAGTCTCCGGAACCCTACACTCACCAGACGTAGCACAGCAGCATTATACTGCTATTTTCCACTGGTATTCTGTGAGGGAGTGGGTCTACCCCGGTCGAGCTGACTCATCTATTCAGCAGCTAGAATCAAACTGCAGTGTAACTCTTCCACTGTTAATATTTGACATGATGCTGAAAGGTATTCTCTAGTAGACTACCTGTGGGTTACGGAGGCAATATATTACAGATGAAAGAAAGGATACTTATTTTAATTTTAAAGGATATAAATGTAATAAATTATTAATATAATGTTATTTAACTCCTCTGCTCTTTCTCTAAAATTTATGTGTGTATTTTATAAATGAAGGCGAAATAAAATTACACAAAACATTCAAAAACTTTTGCGAATTAACCAAATTATTAAGGAATTTGTCTAACGAACGCGGAAAATAGATATGGATAAAAAAGTTATTGTATCCATTTTTACCTTGCTTAGATATTTATGAAAATAACTCTCAACGACTAGGCCTGGTCCCTAAAGGAATCCATCTCAGAACAATTTACAGTCGAGAGTAATAGTGTTCGAGGTATACTTGACATGATTTTATTTGTTAAAAAATCAAGACAAAGAAATATCAGATTTATTAAGTTTTTAGAGTTTGTTTTATTGTCAATATATTTTTTATGTACATAAAGCTATATTTATATATATATATATATATATATATATATATATGTCACCGGATTTCTACAATCACCTAACAAATCAACTATTTAAAGCAATTTCATGGTGTTGTTCTAGAGGGCTGCAGATGGAAACGAGCTCCACTAATTATTCTGCTTGTCCAGCCTACGTCCAAAATCATAATCCAAAACGTTGTCATAAACATAACAATATCATTATATCTAAAAAACAATCATGGCAATTTTCAATGTCAAGTAACAAATAAAATTTTAACAAAAATATATTTAATGTTAACCAGTGGTAAATTTTAACAAATGTTCCAAAGATAACTGATGAAAGTTTTAGGGTTTTTATCTAACGAACGCGCAAAATTAATACAAAAATATTATTATATCTAATATTTAACTTGGGCTTGAAGCATCAATACCCTTAATGGTTTTGAGTATGGCTTGCGAAGCTTAAGAATCTAGCATATGCAAACTTAGAAGGAGTGGTAAACCGGAACATTAGTAAATAAATAGCAAAAAGAACGTATACATACATAGCATTTTTTTTAAACGAATCCTGTTCTTTTTTCGTGAGTTCACATATTAAGTTAAAGTTTGATCAAAAAACAAATGATTATGATTTATCGACGTAATAGCATTGACATCTAAAATAAAAATTAATAATTTAGAAAGAATTAATAAGAAAGATATTTAAATCTAAAAGTCCGAAATTAATGATTCCGTTTGTAGGCTGTGACTGGATTTGTAACTCGGACTGGTTGCAATTTCGCAAAACGTTACAAAGAAGATTTTCGCTGTACACAATCATTTCCCAAGATTACAATTTGCAAGCCAAGAAATATTATTGTCCAATGGCTAGGGTACTCGAATATCTGGGTTGAATAACCAGGATTTATTTTGAAACTATTTGGAGTAAATATTTGTGGTACACAAAAATCTGAAAGTTTCTTCAGTGTATTTTCTGTTTCTTAACTGTTCTTGAGTGAAAATGCGATGTTTATATAAATATGAAAACGCATTCATTTTTTATGTAAATCGCCGCAAGAAATATGTGGACATGGAAAGATATGGCAGAAACACGCTTCAGCTAAGAGTTGTTTCTCATTTCAATAGAAAAATAGACTTATGTATATGTATATATATATCTATATAAATAATATTTAAGAGAATCCAGGCAGTGCTCATAACATAACTAACATTCCAGTTAACCAGCTTACATGCTAGGAGATGGTTTAGGGCAATATTCGAATAGCGGATTTGAATGTACGACCCCAAGTTTCGCAGACCATACCCTAAGTCATTAAACTTTTGACTACTGTGATACTATGAGTGTACTATGTTTCGTATGGTGGGTTTCCAGGGATCCAGGGACCTAGTTATAGGTAACGATTCATTTAAATGCAGTCCGTAATATTGATAACGCATATGCATCTTGAATCATTATTGAGGATGGGTGTGGATGTGACCTGTTTGCTCGTTTCAAACCTCCAATATAATACGAAAAAAAAGTTTCACGTTGTAAGGCACTTTATCTAGAAGCTCTTCACAAAAGTTTCTTACCCAAAGTATTTAAAAGTTAAAGCACATTTAAACCCTTTCAGTAATTCAGTTGAATATTTAAGCATTGAAAGACTCTACAGAATATATTTTAAATGTTATAATAATTAAAATGCTATTTGTGAACCACTTATTTATAAAAAGTTTTCTATTTTATTTGTTTATATATTTATTTTATTAAATTGCAACGAAATAATAAACAAAATAAAAAAAATGTTTACATATATTTTAATAAGTAAATATCAGATGATGTTAAATGCGTAGAATTAAATGTAATGAATGTTCACATTACAGTACATTATTTAAACAAAGATTACAGAACAAAAATGTGTGTACAAATTGTTTTGTCGATCGTTTCTTATTTTGCGCAACATTCACAAAACAAACTAATCACATAATACAAACGCGAATCAGGGATCAAAGCCATTAAATTATTACGTCATATACTTGATATGTGACAACGCGATTCACAGAGAGCAGATAACAATGTATAAATCACTTTTTAAGTATTATATATTTTGAGAAGTAAATACCAGAAGATGTTAACCGAGTTGTTATCGAATTCGACATCTATGTTTGTCCTCATCGTAATACCTTATTAAAATAAAGATTTTAGAAAAAAGAAGTATGTATACAAAGGATTTGTTCTGCAAACAAGGATCAAAAGTAAATAATGGAACAATATGCTAATGAAAAGTTTAATGACTTCATAATATGGGTACTTTAAATTTTAATGACAAAACATTCCATATTAACTTCTTTCTTATATAACGTGGTTATTAGGCGTTTATGTAACATATTGTAACTTGTTACTAATAAGGCGTGGATCGTTAATCCTGCCTTGTAAATTTTGGTGGAATGTTCAATTCAATTCGTAGGCACAATTACAAGTAACGTGGCATTAAACTCAGTCCTCCGGGGTAATAATGTATTTGCATCTAGAATCTTCGTTGAGTATTATTATTTGAATTTTCACTTTAAAGTTCACTTCAAGGGCAATTCAGATTTAGGATCGGGACGGATCTATTAAATTATTGAAAATTTTATTGTTAGTAGTTTTAAATAATAAACGAGAACACATTTCATGTGACAGTATAAGTGACTATTCTGACATTTTTTTTAAATATTGGTCATATATATAACTGCTGTTATTAAACCAAGAAACTAAAGAAAGGACGTAATCCATTCATATGCTAAAAAAATAAATAAATTTGTCATTATTTTGCACATTTTTCATTCAATTCTCTTTCTTTGTACGCAAAGAAAGTTCGTAGTATAAACAAGTTATAAACGACAGGTAGCCACACAATGAAAACTCTCAGAATTCAATTTTTCTAAGATGCTCAGGTCAGTTTTAGTGAATAGAAAAACATTTTAAGTTTGTAAATGCATTCCCGGGTGTTTATAAATTTCATCTTTAAGTATTATTACCATATAGTGCGTTTTAAAAGTAGTAAGTGTTACGATAACATTTTAAACTTTAAGCGTCAATAGCCTAATGGTTAAGGGTACGGTATGCGAATCTTCGGATCACAGATCGAATCCGCCATTAGTGTATTGTCATGAATAATTTTCTAGCCAAAAATCTTTTAAGCTTAGTTTAGTTTAGCCCAGGAGTATTTAAAAAAATGTATATATAGTATATAGTAATGCCATTTTTTCACATTAATCATATCACATTACAAATATTTACACATATCGTAATTTTTATCACAAGTATTTAAAGGTTAGTTATAATAAGTTTGTAAGTGAAGAGTTTTGGCAATTAAATAAACTTTGAGAAAGCTGTATTGGAATTAGTATAAGAACCTTTATGAAAAACTTGAGCATTGTGATTCTTGCGTTGCATTCGAGTAAACTGTCCATCGTGACAAGTTCCTCGTAAAGCTAATTCCCTTCAAACTTTACAGTCACCATACTTTCGACCTTATAATTACTAAAGGTCAATCTGATATAATAAGTTCAGTATAACGTGGCGGGGAAAATTAAGCTATGAAAATAAATTTCGTATCACACTCAGATCACGAATGAATTAACATGTTACGAGGCGCTGAAGATTTAGTATAAGTTACATAAATGATAATCTAGAACGCTCATTCGATTGCTCGACGAAGCTTACATGGGGTGGTCAGAATAATATGTAATAATTGACGGTATTCATATGTGTTCGGCGCGATAGCATATATATATATATATAGATTTCATATAAAAAGACGTAAATTAAACGTAAGCGTAATTGAATAGACAGTGAGTATCATAATGGCGCAGATAAATCTCACGGTAGAGGCTACAGTTATTATTATTAATATCTTGCTGTATATTTAAAAAAAATATAAATCAAACGGCGATGGCAAATGCAGCAGATAACAACAAGTAGATTTCTTAGTGATATCGATCAGGAGGCCATTAATCTTTACAAGCGATAACACGCAATTCTTTACTGAAATATAATGAGTCAAAGATTTCCCACACCGTTAATTGCCCATAATTTAATATTGATGTATTTGGGTGGAAATGTTTTTAAAGATGCTCATTATTATAAACATATGAAAAGCAATATCTGGGTGGCGTAGAGTAAGCGATGTGACGTGTACACATATAATAATTATCCCTTACTATAGATTACATCGAAGCACGACTCACCAGCCATCTAATGATGATTCAAAACAAAACATAAACTGTGATGGTCGCACTAAGTGCAGTGGATACAAATCCTTCTGGACTTTACAAATAAGTATGATTATTATCAGCATTTTTGTGCATTAAAAATCATATGTTTTATATTGAGGGTGACAAATGGTCACAGTTAACCTTGTGGCAAACGATTCCAGTTAGTAATCGAGCGAAGTAATCTTCGATAAAGTAAAAAGTGTAAATGCGTTGTCATACCTGAAAACTAAGACGGAATGCCTCCTTATCATAAGGTTCTCCGCACCAGACGAAACACATAGCGCCATTATACAGATATTTTACGCTGTTCGAGTTCGAGCTGACCCATTCATGCTACAGTAAATTACGAACTGCAGTTTACCTTTATCAATATTTAAACATGTATATATGTACTAGTGCAATTGCACCCCTAATACATTTTTATACTAAAATGGACGGCATTATTATACCTAATTCCATTTAAGATTTAAAATATATGATAAAGGTTCTAGAGTAAAGGTTTCGGATTGACAATCGCTGTCTAGTACGACCCCAAATTCGATTTATGACCTATGGAATTTTTTTTATTACATTAAAAGTAACCAACGAGTACACAGTTTACCTGATGACAAGTGATTCCTGCGGCCCATGACATCTACATACACCCTTGACAAGGAATTATAATGCAGATGCGTTGTCACCCTTGAAGATTGAGATGGAATGCCTCGTCACCACTAATAAAGGTCTCCGGATCATTACTCTTACCAGACGAAACGCTACTATTTTACGCTGCTATTATGTGAGGGCACCCCGGTCGAGCTGACCCATTCATTCTGCAGCTAGAAACTAACTGCAGTGTAGCTCTGACACTATAAAATTAGCAGGAAATGGATGTATGCAAGTGGGTAGGGTTGTTAAACTGTAGGACGGTCTATGTTCGGTAGTGTATTATTAATAGGCCGTAATGATGATGATAATGTTGATATTATACACGAACAGGAGACAAGTTGGAAGTGGAGGGGACTACTTCGGTCTACCGTGATTAAGTTAAATGTATGAACTTATTATATAATCTCTGGTTCCATCATACTCTGTATTTCTGCATGACAATCAAGGGGACATGATGATCATGATGTTAATAATATACACGAACAGGGGACAAGTTGGAAGTGGAGGGGACTATTTCGGTCTACCGTGATTAAGTTAAATGTATGAACTTATTATATAATCTCTGGTTCCATCATACACTGTATTTCTGCATGACAATCAAGCGGACATGATGATCATGATGTTAATAATATACACGAACAGGGGACAAGATGGATGTGGAGGGGACTATTTCGGTCTACCGTGATTAAGTTAAAAGTATGAACTTATTATATATGCTCTGGTTCCATCATACTCTATATTTCTGCATGACAGTCAAGCGAACATGATGATCATGATGTCAATAATATACACGAACAGGGGACAAGCTGCAAGTGGAGGGGACTACTTCGGTCTACCGTGATTAAGTTAAATGTATGAACTTATTATATATGCTCTGGTTCCATCATACTCTGTATTTCTGCATGACAATCAAGCGGACATGATGATCATGATGTTAATAATATACACGAACAGGGGACAAGTTGGAAGTAGAGGGGACTACTTCGGTCTACCGTGATTAAGTTAAATGTATGAACTTATTATATATGCTTTGGTTCCATCATACTCTGTATTTCTGCATGACAATCAAGCGGACATGATGATCATGATGTTAATAATATACACGAACAGGGGACAAGTTGGAAGTGGAGGGGTCTACTTCGGTCTACCGTGATTAAGTTAAATGTATGAACATATTATATAAACTCTGGTTCCATCATACTCTGTATTTCTGCAAGACAATCAAGCGGACATGTGAAACTGCGTCGACTGCAGCCGGCCTCGGTGATTAATGTAGCAGATATTCAACGTTGCAATGTAATTATGTCATAATAACTTACTCTTACAGTACCGGTATATGCTTTTTTTATATAGAAGTTAGAGTTGCAATGAGCTGGCCGTATAGATCGTAGAGCCGATGAGCGATGGGGAAGAAAGGTTCTTGAGTGACAACCTTGAACTGGCAGTCGCAGTGTAAGACGACCCTTCAGTAGATGGAACGGCGACCTATGCAAGTCGAGGGATGATGGTAGTTCACGGTCGCATTGCAATCTGTGAGGAAGAGCTATGTTTGGCAGGAGACTATGGATAACACACATACATAGTAGTTATAATAAAGAATAAGCAAATACTTCGCTACCAGTGGGATATGGCTACAATGAAACGGCACATCAATATTATGTTGCTATTTCGGCCAGATATTCGGTATGTGGTCTTTCCGCAGTTGTATCGTGGCTCTTTTGATAAATAATATGGAATGCCTCGACATTATATTTGGTGATAAGACATTCCTCATTAGTCCTCTGAGGTGATAACATATCTGCATTACAATACCTTATGAAGAACTATTGTGGATGTCATGAGACGCAGGAATAATAGGAACCATTAGGTGAATTATATGTACACTTTAATTGTTTTTTTATAATTTTTGATTTCAAGCTCACATTAAATACATCTCTGTTATATTTCCCCCCATTGTATTTTTCCATTATAATATAGCGTTATTTTTTTCTAATGTGTCTACTTCTCTAATGGTTTTGAGAGTAGTTGTAAAAACTTTTTTTAGATATCTAAAATCGTATAATCCACATGCTCAACTTGAATAATGTAAAGTAAGTGAGACTACGCACACGAATACATGCACACACACACCCAAACACACACAAACACACACTAACACACATTCACAGATAAAAAGGTGTCGGCTTTTGTGAGCACCAATATCACACGTCCTTTTAAACTGACAAAAACTGAATTTAAAATTTTCATTGAAACACTTATAGATAGTATATTGATTTGCACCAATAAAATTAATCTTACCAGATTGTTTATTTACCAATGATCTTGGGAACCAAAGCTTTTATGTTTTAATTTGCCTGACTAGTGCAAATAAAGCAAATTTTATTATTAAATAAAATATCGTCAATATATAAAAATCATTTATATATAAAGGTAAAATGTAAATTGTTATTTGTTTAATGAATAACAATAACATTTGATTATAATTAGTGAGGATATTTAAATATGCCTTACTAACCTGAACCTAAAGCTAGCGTATGGTGAATTCAATGTTTTATTATTATATAATTATATAGCCTACGTGAATAACGTTGATGAACATAAAATGATTAGGAGGGCAAAAATATTTAAAAATATTGTAAATAGGAGTAGTTAAGCCGTGGTTTGAACTATGCTATAGCTAGTTTTGAGATGCGGCGTAAACTGGTTGAATCGACCAGAAAATGACCACGCCCTCACTAACAGTAATATGTAATTATAATGCTTCTGTGTTTGGTTTCTGAGCGTTCGTAAGTTCAAGGAACTGGAGAAAGAATAAGTAGAAACAATGCATTATATCTCAGTTTCATAATGCATTGTTTAAGATTGTCACGTCAGGAGAGTTTCTTTATACATCTCAATTTTAAAATAGATCATACATGTTAGTCTATACGTACATGCGTGGGTGTGTCCATGTGTGCATATATAAGTGTGAATGTCCATGAGTGCGTCAGATATGAAATAGGATCTGCGTATCTGCAACTATTAAGGCACCCCGATATATTCGATCATTCATACGATCTTATCGCATAATCGTTCCATCCTCCAAATAAAAAACGACTACATTTTCCTGTCTTTTTATTAATCGGAGTCATCGAAATAATAAAAAGAAAATGCTCCTTCAAATCTTATGAACACGCCCGCACAATTTGCCTTAATCATAAATTACAAGAAACAAAGCATTAGAAAATGATAGTCTAAAACCTTAGCAATTTCCCAAACTGAGTGACCTTGTCATCTTGTAATAAATGAAGAGCACATTTCTGTCTTTGTGTCCTAACGTTTAAAGTTATTACCTAGCCATGGATAATAGCTCGGCAGATTATCTCACTACATTTATTTTAAACCAAAGAACTACAATGTAGCAATTAGACCATTTTTCCCACACTTTTTTTGCAAAAAGTAACTTGTATATCAATTAATGATGTATATTTAATACGAAAGGGGCAAACATATGTGTATATATAAAGTTTTCTATGATATCAGGAGTTGATATAAGAAATTATAGTTTATTGACATGTGGATGTGATAGTAAGTGATTTTTTTTTTTTTATTATATTAGGAGTAACAAATAAGCACACAGGTCACCTGATGACATTTCATTTGCGGCCCCTGACATCTACATTCATCGTTGACAAGGAATCATAATGCAGATGCGTTTTCACCCTTGAGGACTGAGATGGAATGCCTCGTTATATAGGTCTCCGGATCCCTGCACTCACCAGACAAAACGCAGCAGCATTAAGCTGCAATGTTTCGTCGTGTTGTGTTTGTGAGGGCATGGCCCCGGTTGAGCTGACCCATGAACTCTGCAGCTATAAATTAACCGCAGTGAAGCATTACAACTAATAAAGGTATTATACTCATCATCTCCACGGCCTGTCTATAGTCCACTGCTGAAGAAAGGCCTCTCCCATATGTTGCCATTAAGCACGATCCTGAGCCGCCTGAAACCATAAATTTTCAAGGAGGTCAATGCGACAACGCTGCCACTGCTATTTCGAGGTTGTCACTCAAGAACATTTCTTCCCCATGAGCTTTTTTTTTATTACATGTTAGTCACAACAAACGAGCACGCAGTTCACCTGATGGTAAGTGCTCCCTGCGGCCCATGACATCTACATTCATCCTTGATAAGGAATCATAATGCAGACGTGTTACGTCTGAGGACTTTGATGGAATGCCTCGTCACCAATAACAATGTTCAGCTATCGGTACTATGAGCTACCTATATGGCCATGCCGTTGCCATTTCAGCTTGTTAATATTTTCAGATACGCCAGTCACCCACGTTCTACTGCGGATGTCTAGGTTGCGTATACATAATATATAAATAAATAAAACATAAATGAAAATACATTTAAATAAGTGTTACGTTGTCACAAACATAACTTTTATTATGAATATATACAGGGCAGAATATTTTATATTGTTTCATGGTGCGTGTGAATAATTATTAATTAATAATTTTTTTTAATGGATCTGTGTCTAGACAACCCGATTGTTTTGTAATAATCCTTAACTGAGGGCAGTTAACATTATTTACGTTTATATAGTGCAACATGGCTTCAGCTAGTTTCTAGTTACTACATGAATGGGTCGGCTTAAATGAGGTAGGACTAAGATCACAGAATACAAGCGTGGAACATTAGCATAAGGCATAACGAGGCATTCGATATCGATTCTCAGTAGCGATAACGCATGTGCTCGTTAAATCTTCGTTGAGAATGGATGTAGTTGTCACAGTCATTCCTTGCCGTGCGGTGAACTGTATGCTCTTTTGTCACCCCTAATATCTGAAGGGTCAATAAAATCATATACTATAAGGCTTAGGGTACTGTTTTGGGCTCTGCGAAACTTAAGGTTGTAGGTTCGGTTCCACTATTCGACTATAGTCGTAAACCATTAGCACAAGCATTTACAGCTTAATTGGAGTGATTAACCGGAATATTAATAATATAATGGATCAGCATTAAATTTCAATAAAAAAAGTGAAAACATAGTGCAATAAAGAAACACCAATTATCGCACAATACAACTCTCTATTATTCCGTAGTCATCCATGCCTAGACAATAAAGCAAGGAAACAAACGGTTATGAGAACACGCGAGCACATTACATTTAGTTACGTTGTCGCAGCTTCTGTAGTTGGGTTCAAAATTAGTTATTTTAGCTACGTCTTATACAACGATAAATAATGTTTTATTATACTATAATGTATTGTCAAATAAACACATACGTAGTCGCATCAAACGAAAAATAATTTTAGATACATTGTTTATAAGATGTGAGGGCAAATACAGCAGACCTACTTTCTAATATATAAGGCACTTGCAACGTAACGGTGACAATCGAGCACACATTTCATTTAATGGTAAGTGCTGATGCTAATGACATGAACATTCCATCCTCAACAAAGTTTCAAAGATGAGTTGTAATATTTTTCATTTATATATTTATTAAATCGTTAATTGTAAACACCTACTTACGTACATATGTCATAGCTTAGTACGTCATAAGATTGCATATCATATCATAGTATATCATATCATTGCACTACAGTATAGCAAAGCACAGCTTAGCTTTGCATAACATATCATAGCAAAACATTGCGTGGTATAGCGTAGCATATGTTATCGTAGCATAGCAAAGCAAAGCATGGTAAAGCAAGGTAGTGCATAGCATGACAGCATATCACAGCATAGCTTAGTAAAGTATAGCATAGCATAACAAAATATCAAAGCAATACCTGGCATGACATAGCAGAGAATAGCATGACATGACATGACGAAAATCAATACTCTGTACAAAATACAAATATTGGCTTTGAGGGAGATTAAAAAAAAGTTTTCACAGGTGTATGTATGTAACCTCTGAACAGTGTGATGATAAAGCAAACGAATGTTGTGGAACTCTCTCGCGATACACGTCAAATACAGTTAACAACAAAACGTAATTAATCCTCCGGGGCCGTTTACGTTCAAGGAAAACTCGCATTGCAAATTAGTAATGTAGAAAATGTATACACGTCCTAAGGATTTTGATACACAAGGTTTCTTAAAGTAATATTATACATAATATTTGTATGATAATCACCAACGAATAAAGTAACAGGTCTGCTTATCTATATAAAAATCATTTTTTGAAAATAAGGGAAAGACGAGCACAATTCACCAAAATCGCTGCTAAAAGCAAAGATAAAATACCTCGCTATTAGTAACTGGGCCTTCAAGATTCAATCAAGTGAAAGTGCGGCAGAGCTACGACTGTAGCAGAGCTACACTGCAGTTTCTTTATAGCTGCAGAATGAATGGGCAAGCAACACAAAAGAATAATGCTGCTGAGTTTCGTCTAGTTAGTGTAAGTATCCAGAAACCTTTATTACTGGTGACGAAGCATTCCATCTAAATCTCAAAACGTTATAAAGTATGAAAACATTATAATCCGTTGTCAAGGATGATGTAGATATCAAATGACGAAGGAATCACGTGCCATCAGGTGAACAGTGTGCTCGTTTGTTACTTTCAATGTATAAAAAAAACCCATTAGAACGAACTCATTCATGCTGTGACTTGAAAAGAGTTACAGACTGACTTACCACTTTTAAAAATGGTTGTCCGAGATAAGAGATGAAGAGAGCAATCTTATTAGATAAGGCGTCACATGATGAGTTTGGCGGCATTCCTTTTTAAGAAAGTTTTATCGTATAAAGTGATATATTAAAATACTACGACTACAATATTATACATACAATAATACATGGACTACATAAAAACACATATGATAGATTTCAAGAAGTCTCTCCCCGTAGAGGGTATTGACGCATAGATCACCAAGTGTTGTCCAAATGGAGTCGCCATTGCCGGACTTCACATGTCTTCAAAGTACATTTTATTTACTTTTATTTTCTTTATTTATCTATGTATGAAACATATACAGGATACAGGTAGAAAACATGACCACGAAAACTGAATTGCAATTACTAAACCATTAACACGCACTGATATTCCAACTTATGGTACTCGGGTACTATCAAATAAGTGCACGATAATCCAGTTACTAGAAGCTTGTCGTTTATTTTTGAGTCAGTCATCACTACAAGTATCAAATTTATTCCATCGTCGTATATTTTGACATATGCATCGTCCCAAGTGGCTAATCGCTTCATTTGGCTGACATATTATAATTTACGATATGAAACGAGTGCTTCTGTCTGAGATCCAATATATCAGCAAGATAATTTCATACGTTGCTGTTTGAATGCGACTGTAGCATTGAATAATGATGAGTGACGACCGAGTGTTTACGGCAAGAGGCGTTTGTGACAAACGGCGAAAATTACAATGTAACGTTATTATGTTTAGGATAAACTTTATAATTGCGTATATATTTCCTTCCTTCCTTTATATTTATTCTTTATAATATTATAAGAGTCAAGCCAATATGCCATGCCAATATGTTTGCCGTTTTCATTGCAAAAAATACTCATAGAATTCCACAAGAACTACACTTGATTCGTATTCTTAATTTATGTATATTGAGATTTTTAACATTAGTAACAGCCACGTTACTGCTAGTTTGTTACTCGACCGGGAAAAGATCACGTCCTCACGGAATTCAAGCATGGAACAGCAGCATAAAAATTATGTACTTCATATTCTAAGAGTAGGAGTTCATAAACCTAATTAAAGGCTACGATGTATTCCACCTTAATACTTAAGGGTGATAACGCATGATCAGTTAGACTTATTTGAAGTCGGAGTAATAAATCATATACTTTAATATATTCGTAATTAAGATTAAAGTTCACTGCTTCTTTTTTTATTGCATATGAATGTAAAATCTGGGCTTAAATCATCACTTACTATGAGCTGAAGTGTGTTCTCGTTGCTCACGACTTATACATCATAAAAAAATAAGTATACATGTAAGATATTTATTTGAAACCTATATAAATATTAATATACCTTAAAGGTGCACCAAAATAAGTCAACAGTACGATGTAGCATTAACGCTAGTGTCGATTTTCATTAGTACCAAATACGACCGATGAGTTATAAGTGTGGTCGGCATGAGAATGTATTTATATTTATGCAGTATGTTTCTCTGCGTGATAGACCACTCAACGTTGACATTTGTGGTAGAATGGGGGTGATGCAACGGACGATTCACAATTAACTGACGAGTCAAATTAGTTTTCTACAAATAATAATCTTAGTAATAAAATCCAGGATCTCTGTAAAACATCATAGCTATTCCAAAATAATATTAAAAAATACAATTGATTTTATTGTTAATAGTACATGTTTTTAATTTATTATATTAATCTATAACGTTCTACAGTGGTAGAGCTACATTGCAGTTTGTTTCTAGCTGCAGAATGAATGGGTCAGCTTGACCGGGGTAGAACCACTCCCTCCCAGAATACCAGCGTGAAACAGCAGCATAATGTTGCTGTGTTTCGACTGGTGAGTGCAGGGATCCAGAGATCTTTATTTCTGGTGACGAGGCATTCCATCTCAGTCCTCAAGGGTGACAACGCATCTGCATTATGATTCCTTGTCAAGGATGAATGTAGATGTCATGGGCCGCAGGAGTCACTATGAGGTGTACAGTGTGCTCGTTTGTCACTCTCAATGTAATAAAATAATAAAAAAATCTATCGGGTAGAAACGCGTCTTTATCTTCAAGAATATCTCAGAGTGATCACATAAGATGAAGTTAACTGGGACCTTGGTCATCATTCACAAAAAGTAAGGATTTGTTCATGCATTCATCTTTATTATAATTTGCGTGTATACTTTTCTATAATAATAATTAATAGAAACTATAAGAAGATATTAGTGGTTGTAATCGACAAGAATATCATAAAGAAATCTTTTCTTTAAAGAATATCGTCACTGTCACACACAAGTAGCGAATTGATAAATAGATGCGCTGAGACAGTTTCTATTACGTATTCTAAAGAAAATTTTCTACAAGGCATATTTAAACAGTTTTCTGCTATGGGAAATGTCTTGCGTAATTTACTGTAAAAGTAAAGTAAACTAACATTGTATATTTATGTATATATATATAAATATATATGTATATATATATATATATATATGTAAAGGCCTCCTCTCTACATAACGAGAGTGTTAGAGCATAGTGCATCACGCGGCGCCGTAGTGGATTGGCGGACTTAACATGCCATCGATTTTTTTTTAAATTATTATTTCTTTGATTTCCTTCACCGCCGAATGAGTGTTAACACGCACTTGAAATTGCGATCAATAATTTAATTGGTGCCGGAGTTCGAACGCCTGTTCGCGAAGTAAAAGCGAGCGCTTGCACACTGCATCATATCTCTGTAATATGCAAACGGTAAATTAAATACATTACCCTGTTAAATAATACCGTTTCATACGAGTATGATATTTTTATACAATATTTAAAAAAAAGGTAAAATCGTTTCTATTTTGCAACTCAAAGTGAGTAATAAAACAAAATTTATTTATATAAAAAACCAATATTATCATGCCGTCGAAACACTACCAGATCAATTTCGATCGCCTCAATCCAATTTTCTCATTTGACTCACAATTGCCTGCGTATTTACATGAATATTTATGAAGCTTGTATTCTTTTTTAATAAATTGTGGTCGTTTTTTAGACAAGTAAGTAAGTTAGACATCTGTAAGAAACAAAAAAAATACCGTTATAAGTTATTTTTATCAGTGGCAACATTTTATTCTATTCTGATGAAATCTGTTCACACACATAATAATCACTCATATGTTATTTTAAGTCACTATGTCAAAAAGAGAACAAAAAGGCTCTATTTTTATGTTCTACGCTGCAGTTTGTTTCTAGCTTCAGAATACCAGCGTGAAATAGCAGCATAATAATAATAAATAGCTGCTGTGTTTCGTCTGGAGAGTGAACTGTGTGCTCGTTCGTTACTCAGAATGTAATAAGAAAATGTTACATCTAGCAACTAGCTGTTGTACAAATAGGTCTTTTTGACTGGACTTTCAACAAGACTTTGCTTTTCGGAATACTATAGTATATTGTATGGCCTCGAATTGGATCGAGTGATGACGCCTATACAAGTATGCTGGAAGTCGATGGATTCTGGTGGCAGGGTCATGGTGTTCACAAATTTGAGGCTTTACCCAGATAAAGTTTTTCTGTTAACCACTCCTACCAAGCTTAAACGCCTGTGCTAGACGACGGTCCACAACAATAGTGGAATCAATTTCAACCTACGATCTTAACTTTCGTAGATCGTACCGTAAAATATTAGACTATTGATGCAAAAAGACTAAGGATTCTTTAAAAAAACCAACTTTTAGACTAGCTTAGACTGAGCATAGATTCTCATTACATTAGAATATTAATATAATACATTACACAAATAATATAATACACCGTGAAATGAACACAGTACAATACTGACATATTCTGTGATATAAGGGAGAAATAATAATAACAATTTTGATTGAAATTGAACCATCGGGCTATATACAATAATATATAGCGCCTTTACAACAATTGCATCAGGTATATTTTCGGACTTCGTAAATATGATCACATCTCTCAATATCCTGATCGCCTTAAGTGGCTTACCATTCAGCAGAGGTGTAACTCTAGAACTTTTCTCAATTTTCAACGATCCAACTACTCCTTCTTATCTTAAAGATAACTTTCAATAACTTTCTTTATCTCACAACAGAGATCTTTGTTCCTCTTCGAATCTAATGATAAGAACTCCTTATCACGTCACCCACTTCGTTGGCAACTCCTTCACCCTTCAGGCTACAGTCTCTGGAACTTCTTGCCCCTAGATATTAGAACAGTATCCAATAAGCTTTCTTTTAAAAGGCTGGTACGCGAACACTACTTAAAGACGTCTGATGCTAATTGATATGGTAAATTACTCTTATCATTGTTTGTTATATGTTTAATTATGTTAATTAAATATTGCTTTTTATTTGTAAATATATATATATATATATATATATATATATATATATAATTATGTACATATGTAGGCCCCTCTATATGTATGGTATGTTATCTTTATATTTTTTAGTAGAATTATTTCTAATTCATGATTATAACATAAATTTTACATGTATGTGTAATACATTTTAAGTTTTAAGATATATATTTTTATTTTCTTATTTACAATGTAGGTGCTACACCTCCTACAATGTCTCTCCACGCCACGGGTTGACTGGTAGAGAATGCCTTAAGGCATTAAGTCCGCCCTTTGTATCCCTTTTTGTAAGGTGTGATCAAATTGAAAAAATGAAAAAATTTTGTAAAGTTTAAAATAAATAAATAAATGAATATATAATAGGAGATATAAATAAATAATAATAAATAAAAAATAGCATAATATAAATAACATCTTTTTATTAAAACCCAAACTTCTGGTGACTCAATTACAGATAACGCCCAGATTATAAATAAAAAAACCCTTACCTCCGCGCCCTCATGTTTAACTTAGAGGTAATCAACTGATGACAGAATATCATTATTTATTAAATTATCAAAGTATATTTATTTTCAAAATATTGATATATATATAAAATAGATAGATTGTATAGAATAAAATATACAAAATATATAAATACTGTATGTATTTCGTGAAAATATATCTTTTTTATTAGTGATATCAAAGCTAACTTGATAGAGATATACGATTTAACAAATAAAATTTATATGACCATAATTTCTTGAGCCTATAAAATGTAGGTCTTATTTCTAAATTTATTTATAGTAATTTTGACATACATAATATATATATATATATATATATATATATATATATATATATACATATATATATATATATATATACACGTAAAAATTGTTTATAAATCCATGCTGTGGCCGCCTGTAAGTGGATTTGTATGTTGTTAGCTTAATGCTACTTATATTAAAATAATTTATATTGTGTCAAATGCACGCAATTGTGTTGGTGGTTCGTTATATAAAAATAAATAAACGCCTATGTATCCATTGAGTATGAGATAGTGTCCAACATTATCCCCGGATACTCTACAACTCTACATCATACCTTATCATACGAAATGGCTACTGCGAATGCTAAATGCGACTTCAGATTTTGCGGATGTCCATGAGCGGCGGTAATCACTTACCATCAGTTGAGGTGTTTGCTCGTTTGCCACCTATTCCTTAAAAAACAGACAGCAGTGTTATGCTAATAAATGCTGAAATTCTGCGAGGGCGTGGTCATACATGTATAACAATGGCTTGACTCTACACTTTGTTCTTGACAGGTTTCTTCACCACCAAGGACGTAGTAGATAAGTACTTATAATTAAATTAACAGGTTATTTGATGCCGTCACAAGGGGGCTGAACTCGTTCTCACGCAATTTTTAGGAAGCGCCAGATAACAGCTCTATGTCACGATAGTTTCGTTGAATGAAAAAAAAATGTCACGAATATAATTATTGTAGCAGAGTGCACTAACATACGAGTAGTACAACTAGAACGAGACTTATAGACATTACAATGAAATGTTAATATTGTATATGTAACTAGTCTGGACATAAATACTGCTACATAAAAAATTATCTTTTTTTTCAACTTTTCAAATATTTTGAATTTGGAACACGTATATTATTTTAAAAACTTCTTTCGATTTTGCGCCATTACTCATAATTATTCGTGTTCATTATCAAATTACAATATGTTGGTGTTGATGATCGGGTGTTAAAGAAAATAGGATTGCAGTGATCGCCTTGCACAAAGTGGGTATGAAGCCGTTGGTCATATTCCAGACACTTCAAAAGCTTAGTATCAGCCGTATGTTTGTATATCGTACTATCAACGGATACAACAACACTTCCTCTGTCAAGAACCAGAAGAGATCGGGGCGGCCGCGTACTGTTAGAAATATAAAGGCTGTTAATGCTGTTAAAGCCAGAATTCGTCGAAACCCCATTAGGAAGCAAAAAATCTTTTCGCGAGAAATTAAGATTCCCGCTAGGACTCTGTCGCGTATTAAAAACAAGACATGAAGCTCGGTGCTTATCGTCAATATACAGAACATGCCCTAAATCAATCTTTGCAATTAAAGAGTGTGGATCGATCAAAACGCCTTCTGTCGCGATACGCAGGTACAGAAATATCCTCTTTACCGATGAACAATTTTTCACGATTGAAGAACACTACAATAAGCAAAAAGGTTAAAGTGTACGCTCACAGTTCTAAAGAAGCTGCTCAAGGGGTCGGATACCTTTCCGACCCCTTGAGCAGCTTCTTTAGACGTGGTTATCATCCTGCGTCAGTGATGGTGGGGCGTGTCTTATCAAGGAGTCACAAAACTACATTTTTGTGAAAAAGGAGTGAAAACTTTAGCCAAAGTGTATCAATATTCAGTCTTGGATCATGTTGGGAAACCTCTTTAAAAATATACTATGGACTTTCCAGCAGGACTCTGCGCCTGGTCACAAGGCACGAACTACCCAAGCCTGGCTTGAAACCAATGTTTCGGACCTTATAAGACCCTTTATACTTCAAATCATGGTCAGTATTAGGGAACATGGCCTACTCTAAACGACATGGTGACATTGAGTCTCTTAAAAAATCTTTGGAGCAAGCAGTAGCGAAATTTCCCTTGGAAACAGTGCGTAAATCCATAGATTCGTGGCCAAACAGATTAAAGGCCTGTATAAAAGTCAAAGGCCCCATTTCGAATAAAATATTTTTTTATTTTTTGCTGAGGCTAATAAATATGTAGGTATAAATTTTAGTAATATTACATTACTTTATTAAAAAAAAATGCATTTTCATTTGTAACAGAACTTATGGCCGGACTAGGTATATACAAAATAATAAATGGAAGTGTGGATTGTCCTAATTTAATGAATAGGGTAAGATTAGCAGTGCCGAAATTAAATGCAAGATCCCATCTTCAATGCAAGCAAACTTTTAAAGCTCGGATCACGAAAACAATCTGGCCAGAACCGCACCTCTGAACAGAATTGTAACATATAATAATATATATAAAAAGGCAAATCTTGACATTTTTCGACACTCCCTTTTAACTTTTAAATAGAATATAAAAAAAAACATTTTTGAGTAGACGTAACATGTATATATATTTCTTTCTTACTTTTTTGTTATCATTACTTTTTTTATTTTTGTTTTTTTTTATATTAGTTTATTACATTTAGTCTAGTTTAATGCATGCTAAGTTAACCTTTAAGTGGGATATACAATGTTACATGATTAGTTTAATGTAGTTAATGTACTTTGAAACCATTGTATATAACATTGGCTTTCTTATAAATAAATAAATATGTATACAGGATGAAAGGAAATACGCTACATTCCTTACAAGGGGTACAAAGTACAGTAAATTTACAGCAAATTCTGTGATATGATATAGTGTTCCAAACTTGATTATTTCCGAGTTATTCATGATTTAAGAGTTTTAAATAAAAACCCCAATTTTCATTTTCAAACGTACCCTAGTAGTTAATTATAAAAGATCTGGTTAATATTTTGGAAAATCATTAAAAATGTCAGAAATACCCAATTTTCGGACACTTAATCATGTGACCAAATTTGATGCAAATTTTCTGTACCACTCTACCCCTTGCAATATTATAATGTATCGTGTTTCCTGTCACCCTATGTATATATGTATATGTATGTGTGTATGTAACAGCGGTCAAGTCACGCCCCAGTTTGTTTCTAGATAAGGCACGAACGGCTCGATCGGGGAAGGACCTTACCTTTACCTGCCCGGAATGCTAACGTAAAATAGCAGCATAACGATGTTGTGTTTCGTCTGGTGGGTGTGGGAATCCGGAAGCCCGTGCAACAGACAATCTATCTTAGTCCCCAGAAGCTACAATGCACCTGCATTATGATTTTTCAACAAGGATGAATATGGATATCATGTGTCCATTTACCATCAGGTGAACTGTGTTCTTGCTGGTCACCGGAAATAAAAACAAAATGTAAAAACTCCTTTATTTTATTATTTAAATAAGGCATTGAAATCCTTCTCAGGTTCTTGTTTATTCAAGACTACAGAGTCGAGCCAATTTTCGACTTGTATTCTGCCTTCGGTAATAACTTTAGTTGTCTTGGAAAAGACTTCGTGAACTGTAATAAGAAAACGGAGAAAATCTCGCAATTTAAATTTGTCCATCGACTTAATTTTTATAAAACCTCACTATTCATCGTATTTTAAAAGATTTATATTAAATCAAGGAACTTCTTTTATAACAAAACTTGAAAATTACTTAAACAAAAAGATTTATTTGGTTGATTTAGGCGTAGCATTAGTTTTTTTTAATAAATTATATGATGAAATTATAACAGAAATTAGAACAACATAAAATAAAAATACCGTTTCAAATTTTATTTTAATATTTATATTTAATTTAATTCCGAAGGCTCTACGAATTTAGTGTAGTAGTGATTATCTTAGCCACTACATCTCAGATAAGAGAAGGCGGGATCACGTTAATACTTAACCACTTAACTATTGTTCGAAAAGTTATTATTTTAACTTTATATTTTTAGAGTCTGGATATATCTGCGTCCAGACCTTCCTCTGACCTTCAGTTCGTACGTTTTAAATCTGAGTAATGATGTGTGTTTTAATTTTAAGGAATAATAACCACACTATAATGTAACCAGGATAATTGATTTGAAGTGGTTATAGTCAGAATATACCGCCATGATCTTATTAGATAGGGAGGGCTTCATAATCAAGGAAAAATCTTTACCTAACTCAGTAGAGTGTAATTGGTGTAACGAGTTGTATTGCTGTTATAAGAATGAATAAATATAAATATTACATCTAAAGCCTATAAGAAAACGTTGCAAGTGAGCCTTGAGCCAAGTGAGATTAAACTCTTCAACTACCGCGATATTTGAAATCCCTCACTTATTTATGATTCATGACTGCAAGTGATCTTACCGCTGAGCTAGAAAGCCATCTTCTGAGATAAATTCAACCCATAAAGTCACAAGTATTATTGATAAAATATCATGATACAAATGCACTGTTTTCCTGAGAACTGAAATTGAATGCTTTTTATGAGATAAGGGGATTACAAACGAAAGCAAAATTCACATGATGATTTTTTTTTATTACGCCCTATACATGTATCTTCCATAAGATAAATACATAAAAAAGTTGTAATGAGTATTCACCGCGTAAATAAGCCACTGTTTTCTGAATTGCATTGTCAGTAACAATATACAAAGCGGAACAACATGTAGCTTTATGTTTCGTATGATTAAAGGACGTATCCGAAAGTTAACGATTCCTTCTATCTCAGTCTTCAATTGTGACAACACATTGAATCTTTGTTGAGAATGGATGCAGATGTCATCAGACTCAGTCATCACTTACCATTACGTGAATTGTTTGCTCATATGTCCCCATAATAATAGGTCTCTACCTATGAAATTGCCGCTTTGTATGAAATAAGTTAAAGTATTTTTTTTTAAACTTTTTTATTTCTGTTAATCAAAGTCATGACCCATGTAATTGATGCACCTTTGCCAACGCAGTGGTAGTTTATTGATCCTTCCTTTCCTTCTTGTAAAAATCAAAACTTTTTTTTGGTTTGAAATGGCCAATACTGATGAACGGCAATTTCATAGGCAAAGACCTAATATTATTAAAAAAATATATATTAGACATTAACAATCGAGCACACAGTTCACCTAATGGTGACATCTATACTCATCCTTGACAAGGAATCAACAAATAATGCAGATGAATGTGTTATCACCCTTGAAGTAGGCCTAGTCACCAGTAATGAAGTTCTCCGCATCCCTGCACTGATCAGACAAAACACAGCAGCCTTATGCAGCAATTTTCGCTGGTATTCTGTGAGGGCGTGGACCTACCTTGGTCGAACTGACCCATTCATTCTGCAGCTAGAAACAAACTGCAGCATATTTCTACTGCGGTCAAAATATGGCATTGCTCGTGTTTTCATAAGCAACCAACTTCTGAAGAACCAACTTCTACGTTCAAGTTGACAGTCTTTAGGTTTTTAGTGGCCCTCCTTAATATTCTGCGTAGTTGATCTCATCTCTGTAATTACTAAAAATTATTTACGCGCCTGAAATCAATCAGGAGCATGTAAACATCATCATATCGTGACAAAAGCATTAATAGGACATAAACTATTCCATTTCTCGTGGTAGTTTAAAAAGGTGTTTTGGTGAAAGGTGAACTACTTGATGATTATAATAAAAATATATATATGTATTTTTATAACATTGTGTGAATTGACAAACAATCACACAGTTCACAAGTAAGTGATGATTGTAGCCCATTAGTTGTGACCCTGAATACTGATGGAATACTTCGTTAACCGTAATACGGTCCCAGGATAAGGGATCCTGGGACCCAATTACAGCGGGGATCTAATTCATCATATGAAACACAGTATTATTATTGTTAACGTATAAGAACGACATTTCAATTCGTGATGCCAGAAGAAGATGCGTACGCGAAGCCATTGCGCTTTGACCTCCAACTCCCTAGCATCGTTTCTATCGTAAAAGAGAATATATAGCTATATATAATTATTACAATTGTAACTAATTAAATTAAACGTTTTACTACAAAATAGGGAGCTTCGTTTCAACTTAAAATATCAGCGCAATCAATTATGCTACATAGTTTTCTGTGACAGAGTGACCCTGTCCCGGTTGAGCCTAATTATTAGTTTCAACTACAAAAATGGACCTCAAACAACTACTACTAGTAACTTCCGTGGTGGACTCTTTTTCTAGAAAGGAGGCTTATTCAACTTACAACACCTCGTATGTTGCGGTTCTTCGTGAGCTGCGGTGATATCTTACCATCTTACTATCAGGTGAGCTGTCAGGTCTTCTGCCGACTCTTCTATAAAAAAAGGCACAGGTATATATCCCCGTCCATTTTGCTCTTAAGATTTACGAAGTTACTTTTTGTGCAACTTAATAAAGCAATAAAACTAAATCCTTATCGCTGACAGATGCAAAGTTATTTTATATAAGTGCTTTTTAATGAAATGAATTTAACCGAAGTCCCGGTATACTTTGATGTACAAGTAATAGCTGTAATAACTATACTGTAATACTTTTTAATGGTAAAAAGAAGAAATAAAGCATTCTATTTGAATTTATAACGTAATATCTACTGAAAACGAGCTACCGCCTGCATACTCTGATATTCCACTAATAAAAAATACTCTGGTAATGGTAGGCTTCATTGATAATTTACTTGAAATGTGTTAATGTAAACAGCAAAGGATTGGAAGTATTTGATAAATAGCTATAAACTTATTTATAGTAATCAGTTCATTATCTAATAAAAAAATATACACATATTCTCATAAATATGTAATGGTCATAATATGAAATGTTAATTTGCTTCTATTGACAAGTTTTTAGAACACGAATAACACGGTTGGGTAATAAAATAGTAATAATAAATTATATAAACGCCATGCACATATTATGATTGGTTTTTGTTTTTAATTTTATTTAAATGTCCGTGTTTTTGTTTCGATTTTAATGAAGGTGGTTTTCTATTTATGACATAGAATACTGCTGTGCGATGTGTATATATTTGATGTAGACGTTGTAATGATATAATGTATATATATATATATATATATATATGCATATGTATCATTACAACCTCTAGATCTTAGATATACAACGCTGGTATTTTGTAAGGGCATACACTCATATCATTGTTGTAGATGAACATTAACTACAGAGTGCTCCTATCTGTGACAAAATCAATTTCTTTTCAAATCATTATATATCTTACACAATACGAGATCATTTTAACATCTATTAACATTAAATACTAATATGATTTGTACTATCAAGAAAAGGCAATTTAATTTACCATTTCCAAATAAGTAGGACTTCTTGTAACTGTAAGGTACTTAGATCAATATATTTTTATTGGATATTTTTATTGAATTAATTTATATTTCATTGCAATGAAAACAAGAGAATTATATAATATTTTAAAACCTGGATTTAAATTATCTAATTATTGTGACTTCCCTTCTGAACACCTTGGGCAAATATATCAGCGGCTTTTTACTCAATGGAACAGTTACCCTGCTCCTATATACTACGTAAGTATAATAACTGAATCTAAACATGCCACTGTCGGCGCTCTAAGCGTGCTAACTTCTATTTTATTACATGTTAGTTCAGTTTAATGAGTTAAATGTACCATAGAGCCACTGATAAACTTCATCAAGGTTATTTGCATCTTGTTCCAATAAGAATTTTCGTTATTACTTAATTAGTTTTTGTCAATATGCCGCACCTTTTTTACTTTGTCCTTATTTGGACGTCCAATTCATACTAAATGTATTACTTACCCTTTTTATACTTCAAAACTATTATAATAAGTCAACAGTCTAGAATTAATATTTTTTTAAAGTTAGATAAATGGTCACTTGGACACACGTATAAGAAAGCTTTGTCAAATTACCTTCCTCTAGGTCTGAAAGTTAATTGGAGATATATATGTATGGATATGGTTTGTTACCCTTTTTTGAGATTATCTATCGTTAAGCCATAAGTACGAGGTTTTTTCATGAAAACCTATATTTTGATCGAACGAGGAGGAATCACGCTCATAAAGAAAACCACCGTAAAACGAGTATAATAACAGTGATGTTTTTATTATTACAGTAAGTGATAAGTTCCATAGAATTATCCAGACTGTTGACGAGATTTTTAATCTTATTTCTTAACCTTGACTCATTTATTTACTTATTTAAGCTTTATCTACCAGAAAACCTCAGGGTAACGCGGAAATAAAATGAAGTAGATGATGTTTATAAACTTTGTCGATATTAAAATACTATTATAACGGTGATGTTTTTATTATTACAGTAAGTGATAAGTTCCATAGATTTATCCAGACTGTTGACGAGATTTTTAATCTTATTTCTTAACCTTGACCCATTTATTTACTTATTTAAGCTTTACCTACCAGACAACCTCAGGGTAATGCGGAAATAAAATGAAGTAGATGATGTTCATAAACTTTGTCGGGATTAAAATACTATTACAACGGTGATGTTTTTATTATTACAGCAAGTGATAAGTTCCATAGATTTATCCAGACTGTTGACGAGGTTTTTAATCTATTTCTTAACCTTGACTCATTTATTTACTTATTTAAGCTTTACCAAACAACCTTAGGATAAAGCGGAAATAAAATGAGTACTTCATGTATGTTTAAAAACTTTGTCCCCATTAAAATACTATTATATTAATTTTAAAATACATACGTATATTCAAACTTATGTATGGTATATATACTAGCAATATCTATTTGTAATTAATCATCTCAACATTATATAATTAAAACATAATTATATAATGTTAAGATGATTCTGTTAATCTTGTGTTGATACTTTATCGAGAATGTATTTACTACTGAACATTTAGCATTTAATAGATTAAATTACTTTCTATTAAGCTTTTTTCTGGGGTAGAGTCACGCTGTAGTTTGTTTATGACTGCGGCATGGATAGGTCGACTCGCCGGGGAAGAACTATGCCCTCACAAAATTTTAGCGCAAAATAGCCGCATAGCGCTGCTGTGTTTCGTCTGATGAGTGTAGGGCACTGAGAGCCCATATTTCTGATGACGAGCAATTCCATCTTAGTCCTCAAGGGTGACAAAGAATCTGCATATGATATATAGAGGAGAGTGAGTGTTATGTTCCGCGAGAAATACTTTTTAAAAGAAATACTTAAATTTACATCAGGTATTCTGTGAGCCGTTGTCACCCTCGATAAGGTAAAAAAAAAAACTAAGCCAGTGATAAACATTAAAGTATATTTTTGCTGTAAGGTTTTCAACTTAGAATTTTTTTTATAAAATAGGGGGCAAACGAGCAAGCAGTTCACCTGATGGTAAGTGATTATCATCACCCATGAAAATTGGCAACACTAGAGGACTCGCAGATGCACTGCCGGCGATTAAGAAAGGTGTTGGTGGGTCTTTTCTTGAAGGTCACTAAGTCGTATCGGTTTGGAAAAACCGATCCACAGAGTAGTCGAGCGTTGCGGAAAACTTCGTGTAAAGTATGCAGTGGTGGATTACCATCCATTGATAAGATGAGGGTGAAGTTTTGAAGTCTCTCGTTATATATCTATGCTTAAACTTAGGTAATATTTCACTTTGTGTACAGATAGGTTTGCAATCCATTCTATTTATTTTTATGTTATATTGGGGAGGACACCGCTGACCTGATGATAAATAACTTCTGTGGTCCTTGACCTGCACATTCATCCTCAATTAAGGATCATACGGAGATGCTTTATCACTCAAGGACTGGTCACCAGTAAAATGATTCTCGAAATCCCTAGACTCAATAAATGCGTTATGCTGCTATTCTGAGAGGAGCGTTCGGACTACAATCCATTAATTCCCTATTGTTACTGCGATATATTCTTACTGTAATATTTTATTTTCTGCATTCTGCTTCATATATCACAGCGGGAAAGTATTGAGTTTAAAGTTTTCCAAGTTTTACTGTACCTTGTCATATTTTATTAAAACGGCAAAATGCTAAAACCATACAGCCGCCGAACGCTTTCCTATTGGTTTCAGTAGAGTATGGAAAAGAGCAATATTGCTTGAACAATAAAATGTTCAAAGTATTGAATATAAATTTGATTTATACGCGGTAGAGTAACAATACAGCTAGCTTCTAGGTGCAACATGAATGGGTTATGGAGTAAGTAGCGTGAAATAGCACATAGTATGTAGCTGCCGTTCTACGTACAGTGAGTGAAGGGATCCGAAGACCTGTTCCATCCCAGTTCTCAGGGGAAGTTACTTACCATAAGTTGAATTGTGTGCTCGTTTACCACTTTTATGTTAAAAAATAACAAAACATAATCTACAGCTCTTTTTAGAGTCTAAAGTCGACGATCTTAATAACAGCGTTGAAATACTTAATAATAACCTGAAAACTATTAGAGATTGGTCATGTAGAAATTTCGGTTACTCTAGGGAATGCATTCATGTTGTTGGAAGTCTCAAAACGAGTATCTTCCCACGTGTTACAACGGAACGTTGATTCCTACATATTTCCGAAATTAAACGTAATGATGTTGCCACCTTGCGTTCTCCTTATCATCATAAGAAATTCTTATCCTTCAAAGCCAAGCTTATGCAGGTTTACTCCTATATTATTCCCATTATCGATTATGGTGACGTATGAAAAAATTTCCTAAGAAGTTGAAGCGCCTATAAATCAATTCTTTAACATTTAGTTTCAACTTACGTAAGTATGTTGCAAATGTTCTTCTATCGTTCATAACTCAAGTGGCTCTCTATTCGACGAAGGCGTGGCTCTAAAAAAAATCTTCTATATAACATGATCAAAATCTCATTTTATATTAAAGATGCCTTCCAATTCCTTATTCACAATTAATTAATTCTTCCCTTGACTGTGTACCTCGATCCATAAATAGAATGAGAATTATTGTTCCATGTGCAATGGACTCTATTTTGGAACGCCCTTCTGGATGATGTCAAGAATGCACCGAGTAAAGTTTCTTTTAAATCTCTTCTTCGACATTTTTTGAAGGCAAATACCATTTGATATATATATTTTCTCATGGTATTTTTGTATATATATATATATATATATATACACACAACACACACAAATACGTTCGAAGAATGTGGCATTTTGAGTGATATGTGGTCAGTGTCAGGTCCATGGCAGACCTTCGAGTGAGCTTGTCTACTTTGAAGCATCTTCTAAATGTATCTCTCGAACTCATCTCAGATCCTTCAGATCGACTTTGGTGAGGTGTCGGTTGCGCAGTAAAGTTTAGACGATAATACGGTCGTAAAGTTTTAATTAGCAATCGATTTCAGAGTGTATTTTATTATTATGTTGGGGGTTATTAAGGAACACAGCCCACCTGATAGCTAGCGATTCTTGTAGGCCATAACATCCACACTCATTCTCGAAGGCATCAAAATGTAAATACGTTATCACCCCTAAGGACTGATAGGGAATAGCTTTTCACTCGGAGTATGGATTTCTTCAGCTCTGTACCCTCTTGTTACTTGTATTCTGTTTAACTGTTTTCAATTACATCATTTTTTATACCTAAAATGTCACATATTTTTTGACATAAAACTTTTCCATATGTCTATCACCCACGGGAAACAAACTCAGAATATCAATTACATTAAAAAAAACAAATACAAAAAAAAATATTGTAATATATTGGAGAATGTAACAATGTTAATTTAGATCACATTGGACCTACATTTCAGGGGCCTTTTATAGAATTGAAACATTGTTCCCAGTCAATTACGTACGGTCGACCGATACCAGACAAATAACCTTTCTCTGCCGCTTTCCACATGAGTGCAATCTGTGTCTATTGTTTTCGGCTTCAGAATAATGTCACGGTAAATATACCAATATACGGTAGCTCTACAACGCCGCCTTTGTTTTAAATTACCTATTTTATTTTATTCTTACAATTTTCGGAAGACTTACAGTTAACACTTAAGTAGATAAATATTATAAGCAATACAGGCCAATTAAGCCATTCCAGCCATCATGCGGCCAGCCCTAATGTATGGCAATAAATCGTGGCCTCCGACCCAAAAAAACGTGCATACTATTTCGGAAATGCTTAATGCTGCGTAACCAGGATCGATAACGAGTGTTTTATATTATTTTATTGCGTATGGCCATTGTTAGCCCGAGGGCTTTTACAACTTCACCAAGTTTGCAAGGCGGCCGCGCGGTTAGGGCACTCAGTCGAGACCTTTATTAATGAGTAACCAGCACAACGGTGGCCGAGAGGGAGCTTGGACGTAACCCTATGCGCGAAATCGACTGGCTCGTAGATGCCTCTCGGGCTCGATCAGTTGCTTCTGACCGATTAAAGGAGTATGTGTGAGGAAGCCAGAGTTGAATGTAAGGGACATTGCCAACTCGATGCAGAAAAGTCTAAGTCTAAGGTGCAGAAAGTCTTCACTTGACTACGTAGGGAACTTAGTTTTACTACATTCCTTTCCCAGTGCCAGACCTCAGACTAGACGCGGGAGTCTAGTGTCGAGGGACATGATAGAGTGCTAGGTTTCGGAATGACTAACTAATGAATACGAGTCACTTGTAAATATTTGAAATAACCTTATACGTTAATTTGTCTGGGCCGGATCAACGGTATGTTTGTTATGTTTAATAAATTTTTATCGTAGAAGCAAATATTTAGTACAAATTACGACAAATTTCTTTAGACGTTTCGCATATTCATTTTTACTTAACGTCTTAAGTTCAGCGGAAGTTGTGACAGCTCGATTCAAATCGAAAACATGGATGTTTTTGTTAACAAACATAGCTATATTATTTGTATTTAAAAAAAATATAGTTGTTATTAAGCATTTATTGCATAAATTACAGGCTGGTTGTAGAAGTAATAGATAGGAAGGGTCAATAGTCTAATAGCTTTGGGTACAGTCTGCAAAAAATAGTCATAGATTAAAATCTGCCATTCGACTATCATCGTGAATCATCTTGCCACTCTCATCAACCACTGTGCCGCTGCATTTTTGTGTGCCGAAAAATTTAAGTAATGTATATAGTCAAACTTAAGTAAAATATTATTATTAATTTGTAATGATGGTGAAGGAAAGAAGCTGTATGTACCCTATTAGTTTCATTTGACATTCCGTATAAGTTCCCAAGAGTGATAACATATCTACACTATGATTCTTTATCTAGCAAGTCTGTCCTGGTTCTCAGGAGTTACCGTCAGGTGAACTGTGTACACACTTGTTAACCCAAATATCATATCATATCCTCCGACTCGTTTACACTGCAGCTAGAGACAAGATGCAACGTGCCCCTACAGCTCTTAACTAATGTAATAAGTAAAATACATTTTATATAAAAGAATATTTATTAATAAAATAAAAATCGCTAAGTTTATTGTCATATACATACCATACTAGAAAAGATTTTTTGTACGTACATAAGAATGTGTTAAACGGAAAATCATTAGTATGTACCAGGTAAATCTTTTGAAAGGGATGAGGTAACTATAAGATTTCTTTATATCGTCATAATCAAAAATGTATACACTCTATTGACCTACTATAACAAGTCTTTTATTTTACATTAATAATATCATTTTTTTACCCTATATAATAAATAGGGAAATAAAAGAGCGCATAGTTCAACTCATGCTAAGTGACGATCTGAGTTTAGAAATATCAAGTACAGCTTTTTTGTTTGGGCAAATACAGCACATATCTTGCGCACATATTGTGTGATCAACTAGTAGGATCCAGAAGGTGGCGCAGAAAGACACCATAATCATTCTGCCTCAAAAGTTGGCATTAATTTACGAGTAGATGTCTTCAAAGCATAAGCGAAAATAATTAAAAACACCCGCTCTAGTTTATACCTTTCTGGCCGAGGCTTTGATATCACATCAGTAGACATCTGATAAGATCTAAATGATGGCGTTGTGGTCCAAATCGAGTAGGAAGACCACAATCATACTGTCTCTAAAAGTGTACATTCAGTTACGAACAGATTTCTTCAAAGTACAAGCGAAATTATTTAAAAGCGCTCGCTCTATTTTATATCATTCCGAGGCTTTAATATCATTTTCATTTTGTAAACATGTCGGATTTAATTTAGAATTTACAACACGCATTGTGAGAACTAGATCACACCAAACATTTCACATTATGAAAATTTTTATTTATATGACACAGAAAAATATTTCTTTTTCTTCACAACAACTTCGACCTAAATATTTTGCGACTATATCTGTGCACTATAATAACACTATTTCTATATTGATCAGTGGTAGAATCACAGTTTGTTTCTGGGTATATTTTTAAATAGTAGAGCCAAGCATCAGCTTCTGTTGTTACATGAATAGGCTGGCTCGAACGTGGAAGTACCACCGCTTCACAGAATACCGTCGTAACAACATGGTAGCCGTATTTAAAAAATACCACAGAAGGATCATGTAGAGACTGCGAAGCTAGCCTTGCTTTTTCACACCGAGACGCTTATATGCTCTGCGGCTGACACCGCATTAATCTCTTAATCGGGACACAAATTGGACCACTCGTTTGTACCTCGGGCTGGAGTGTTTATATACGTCAGTGATGATATCTGTCCTCGACGCCTCGGCAGTGTTGAACATCCCGCGTCTATGTGTGCCTACATAGTCCCCATAGCGGTAATACCAACACTAACCGAGTCATTGCCCACGCCCAAATGGCTACAGACTCCTTGAATCAAGAGTGCTCGTGATACTCGGCGACTTTAACCATTTGTCCAACATTAGATTTTTTGTACTAGACTTACACATTCATCCATTGAGTTCATAGTTGCGTCATATTAATAGTTTATTTTCCAATATTATTACTCACTAACGAGCACATAGTTCTCTTGATGGTACGCGATAATATAACTGCAGCCCGTGATTTGTATCAATTCCTCACGAAGATTCAAAATGCACATCTGTTACCATCCTTGAGATTCGAGATGGCATGCCTGTAATTGGACGCTGGATGCGTCAACTAAAATCCGTTGGTCCAAAGTATATTAATCTGAATTCTAAAAAAACCAAACAATATCAACAGTCTATCATATGTTTGAATAATAGTTTGTAAATTAGTAAATTTAGTTTAAAAATATACGTATAGAAATATTAGACTTTTAAATGTTCCAAAAAATATTTATGAAATTCAATAAATATAGACTTCGTCCTTAGGATTTTAAAGGGACGTAATATATTTTCTGTTTCAACCGATCAACATTTATGCACCTGTTTCTAGATGAACGAAAAAGTTTTTATGTTTGCGTAGGCAGCATCCACAGCTGTGTTATCTTATACCGTTTTGACGTAATGTACAATTTTTTGTCTCTCGTGGCAAAACCATCCTTGCTCAAATGTTTACTTTCATTTATTTTTTGTGAAGCCTCTTTACACCGTTGCTTACTTAAATATTAAGAAAACTAAATTAGGTCATATTTTATATAAACACGATTGAAAAAACTAAAATACAAATAGTTATATAATTTCTAAAGAGAACTTCTTTCGCCATTTCTTCAACGTTTCGATAAAACTCAGTTTGTAAAATTGGTGAAAACCATCTGACGCTTGATCATTAACATCACCATCACAGCCTATCCTTAGTATCCCCTGTTGAACTTAAACCTCCCCCATAGATTGCCACAAAGCACGATCCTGAGTCAACTTGCATACTTCCCGTAAACGTAGATAGTTTCGTAGCTCCATATAGTGGAGGGTCGTCCTACACTGCGATAATTGTCTTATGTTGTTTTTTTATATTTTAAAATGTTATGATCTTACAATATTTTTATAAAATATAAGATATATAACGAGTTATAACAGCGATATATACCTGAGCCACGTTAGTGCTGATATCACAGAATAATCAGCGTTAAATAGCAAAAACAAGAAAAAGTGGCTGTATATAGTATGAGTGTAGGGCTCCTGGGAACTAATTATCAGTATTGAGCAATTCCATCTCTATTCTCGCGGGTGAAAAATCGTATATCTAGATTATTATTAAAGATCTATGTAATATATACATATATATATATATACGTCATGGGCTAAATCATCAGGTGACCTGTGCGCTCATTTATCACCCCTAATTTGAAAAAACATTCAAATTAATAAAACTATCAACTTTGGTAGAGCTTTCTGCGACCTCCTTTCTTTAATGGTTGACTACAGGGAATGGTCATGATCGTAATCAATCAATACATCTTTCTCAGACGGCAACTGAGGTTTATATTTCTACTGATCTCTCTTGTTAGCAACAAATAAACAACGCCGAAATTGCCATGAAGTCATTAATCAATATAGATGTGCTGACATTTTTTTTACTTTTCGTCTCCAGATAGCAATAACGAAAATTTATGACCATGCGCCACATTTTTTAATGGGCCATGACCAAGGTAAATGCCAGAATACTCGTATCAATGTCAATTGCGTGACATTTCTTTAAGTTTCCTCCAAATAATATCCGTACATAATAACATTAGAGATTCTGATTTGACGTCTAAGAACTGTATTGGCCAAATATATTTTTGTGTTGAATGTGTAGTTTGTGTGTGTATTAGATGCTGATATTGCTATACTAACGAATAGGTGTTTTTGTGTAACTATAGATGATAATAATCCGCCTAATTAAGAAGTTTACCACACCCAAGCCAATAACGATGTCAGATAAAACCGGTTAGGGTTTAAGTACATGCTAAAATCTAGAAAAAACCGTCGATAGAGGTTTAAATAACACCACCAGTGAGAGTTTTTGTACATATTTAAAACTGTGTGTGTGTGAGATACTTTGCGTCGATATATAGATAAATGTCGGTAAGGGTAATTGTAAGGATTCATGACTAGATAAAATTATCGGTGAGGGTGTTTGTACATGGTACACGGTGTGAAATTATTTGTACATGCTACTGACTGGAGAAATTTGTTGTTCAAGGTTTTTTTAACAAGACATCGGCGCATAAACAGCCCGACGACACGAGGCCACTAGAAGTCTAACATTTTAGCTAGGCTATCTAGATTCTGATTTAATATATTTTTGTCTTACATTGCACGAAAGTTATATATATATATATATATATACATATATATATATATACACACACATATATACATGTATATACGTAATATACGGATATACAATTTCTATGATTCACAACGCAAAACACTTCAAAGACATGCTTCTATTAATTTTGGTGTTATTACAAATGTCTTCGATTATCTTTTACCGGTGGTAGACCACGAACATGCTACAGTGTAAACTTTTAAAAAATTAAGATTAAGACTAAAGATGATAACTAAAGTTAGGCTTGGGTCACAGTGCTTTTAAATTAAGACTAAAGATGATAACTGAAGTTAGGCTTGGGTCACCGTGCTTTTAAATTGTCATCAAAAGAATTCAGCACAAAGCAACCGTCTTCTTCTCTGTACATGTTGTCGCAGCAAGCCTTTATTCTCGCAAGGAATTTTTTTTAAATTAAAATCCTATGCAGTGCGAAGAGTTATTTGCGGATTTGTAATGCTTTTTAGTTGTGACCCTTTTCTTGTATTTATATTATACAAAGATTATTATTATATAGATTAGATTAGATAAGTTAATAAATAATCGCACTGATCACCCAAAATAGGAGGCAGAGGTTTTAATTTCCACATGCTAAAAATTCTATGTGTAGTCATTTCTTCGGAAGATTATCGGGATTTTGATTTCCTCTTAACAACTCTATTATATGTATACAACAAAAACTATTTTACGTGTAATACGGAGTATAATAAATGAATATGAAAACTATAAGATGTAAAAATATATACATTGTTACAAGTTTACATGATTGGCAGAAACTGATCGTCCATTTTGCCTCGCAAATATTGTAAAAGATAACTGAGAAAGATGCTACCAAAATATTTGGTGTCTTTTCACATGACATTTTTTAAGGAATTTTTGTCTACCTTTAAAAGCAGCAAATGGAAAGTTTACTTCCAAACAAAGAAAAGATTTACCATGTTACTTACGTCATGATACTTGCTACCTTCGCACTTATCGCTGCGGTTCTACGTGAAGCTTCTTTACGCGTATCACTCCACGTTGGCATTCGCTTTGACATAAAGCTTTTGTGTAAAATAATCAAGGTAACGTCAGATTTCAAACAGACGAAAACTTGCACGCCCACATAGTAAAATATATAATTTTAGGTTTAATCTAAATCAGACATGAATGTTGTAATAATGAACGAAAACAGCAAACAGGAAACTGAATATAGTAATATCAACCATTTATATAAATAGAGAGAAGTCTCATTGGACATTCATACAATCCATATGGCAAGTCAAACTTTTATGTCCTGTATGCTGTGGCATTCCTACACATTCTAAAATTACAAGGACGACTAATACTTCTGTTTCACAACACAGACTGCCGAGACGTCGAGAAGAAATATCGTCTCTGACGTATTCACACCATCCGGCGACTAAAACGAGGGTTCCAGCTATAAAGCGTATATATAAAACATTTTGCCCCAAATACGTTGGGCACCTAGAGCATACACGCTCAGTTTGCATAGTGTAGCCTGAGCGTATACGGGTCGTACGAGGATATACGGTATCGTTTGAGGCGGCGACAATCCTGGCTCGCTTTACACCTCTGGACATACTGGCGGACATGGACACAAGCGTGTACAACTGGATTCGCATCCTACGCCAGACCAGTGGTGGCGAGCCAGAAGCGGCGCTCGAGGCGGTGAAACGGCAGAAACGACGTATCGCGTTCGTGACGTGGCTCGCAAGGCTCACTGAGGATCGGTATGCGCGCAAACACGTCGTCGAAGCTTCCTGCCAGTCTTCGAAGCCTGCATGCAACGACGAGGAGGAAGACACACCTACAAAGTTACGCAGGTGATCACCGGGCATGATTTTTTCAGTGATTACCTGTATAAGATCGGTCGCGAGGCAATGGCGAATTGCTTCCACTGTGGCGGAAACGACCGAGACTCCGCATCGCACCCGCTCGCTGTTTTCCCGGCGTGGGAAACAGAGCGGCGGGTGTTGGTCGGTCACATCGGACGGAAACTGTCCCTGCTATCAGTTGGGTCGGCGATGCTATGTCGCGGGTAACCGGCGCGGAGGGCCGTAGCCTCCTTCTGCGAGACCGCAATGGTCTGAAAGGAACAGGATAGAGAGAGGACCGATCCTGCTTGGAGACGAGGACGGTGCAGGCGCTCGCGCAACTCGACACGACCCTCCCATTGGTGCTCCCATACCATAAACGGGGTCCTTCGGGTCGCTGAAGATCGGAGTGGGGGCTCCGACCGTCCAGTATTAGCAACCCCGAGGAAGACGACGGCACAACGTGGTACCGTGTCATTGTGATAGTTCCGCGAGGTTTCTGGGGGTGCGATCTTCACGCACGTCCCCGGGACGGGCTATCCCAGTGAAGCGCAGGTTCCTCAAGGAGATCCCGCGACTCCTCCCGAACGATGCTGGCGACCACCGTGGGGTTTTAGTCAGTGCGAGTCCGACATAATCCGTCCTCACCTCTAGAGGGCGGGTATGCGTAGGCATTTCCCCACGCTAAAAAAAAGGGTAGCCTGACCATCGATGCCCAGTGAGGAATTCTCCCAAACTGAAAGTCCTGGTACCCTCCTGAGATAAATATTTCTAAATTACCGCTAACATGTTGTTTAGGGACGGGGGAGGTGGTGGGCCTCCGGCCACCTCACGCGCCGGACGAAACGCAGAAGTGTAGGACGCATTTAGTTAACGCCAGTGTTCTGCGAGGCGGTGGTACTTCCCCGGTCGAACCGGCCCATTCGTGCAACAACAAAAGCTGGAACTTGGCTCTAACACCGTAAAAAACATGAGTACACCTATGCATCCACGATCTAAGTTGAAAAATCAAAGATTTTAGTGACGGAATAAGGCCTATTGATTCGAAGTTTCTACTTGGAAATGTGTTAACTACTTCGTTAACTAGTGGACCAATATGTCCTTTTGATGAGAGGATAGTGGTCATGTACACCGAACCAAGTTTTTCTAGTGCTCCATGACTTTAAAAATTACAGATTGACATTCTATTGTTATTGTCCTTGATTTCCCACCCCTTGGTAACCTTGAGCTTGAGCTTGGCATTTACACTGGAATATGGAGCTATGTTCGCCGTGAATAAATATTATGTGTAGTTCACCAGCGCCTCACTAAACTCTCATGTGATATTTTATATGTTCTTTAAAAAAACAACTTTCATTTAATTTATTTTTGAGATCTTAACACACAACAGAGTTTAATATTTTATATATAAAATATTAAACTTTTTAAGATTCCAGATTCTATTATTAGATCTCTTGGTTTTCGATTGTTTCGATTGCATCCACTGACTGCTGAGCATGCTAGTCTTTGGGAGCGGAGTATTAACTGATGAGAACTTAATGAACTACTGGCGTGTTAGCAATAATACACTTCTAATAATATAATATATATAATATAATATTTTATATATATATATATATATATATATATATATATAATATATATATACTTGTAGTTTGTATTTTTTTTTAAATGTAACTTTTATAAACATTGTATTAATCCGCATATTTTGCTTGTACCTTTGAGTAGTTCTCACAGTAAACTGGCTGCACTGCCCCGCCGTACACAGTTTCATACTAGTACGGAGGGTAGCTGAACAATTTGCTATTAAGCAAACTAGCCTACAGCCTCGTTTTGATTTGATTTATTTTTTCAGAAAGTTATATTAATTTAGAATACATGAGGTTAATATAAAATTGTTAAAATTAGGTAGTTTGTGAAAAAAAATTCTATGAATAAATTTCTTTTTCATTTCAGTTCATAATATTATTTAATGTAATAATATATACACAATACTTAAAAGTTTAATGTAAAAAAGTTTTTTATAGCTGTTATTGTAAAATAGGTCCACCTGAAGCTCACTGAAATGGCAAATGAATAAAGTGTTTCCATTTTGGGGCAAAACAGTAGAAGTTTCCATTAATAATTATTATTGCATCATTAAGATAAAAATCGATATAATGGAATATAACATTTAAAAGTATATGTACGAGTACTTTTGACTTCTATTCGAAAACATTTCTCTGTATAATTACTATTACAAGGGAAACCATTCTCTATGGAAACTCTCGAGTTAATTTGACAGGAATAGGCAATATTAAGACGAGGGATAATTGTTTTCCAGTCAAGGAAGTACTCAATTCGACAGACAAATACCCTTTAGAGAAGTTTCCTATTGCTTGACCTATTTTTAGCATTGGTTTACAAATAAATACATTTATTGATCTGCCAATTTATATCCGAAATTGTCAGAATGATACTTTTCTGAAACTCGGGATTTTATTTTATATTAATTCACTATTCCAATTATATTTTGTATTTAAAAAAATCGATAAAACTCAATATTTAAATTTATATTCTTGATGTTATTGGCACATGTGATGTACACAATTTTTTTATAAAAAAATATATACAATACGTGGTACAATATGTGGTAGCTTGTCTCTAAGCGTTTACTTTCAATTTACGGTACGCGAGTAAAACCGAGTTTGAACCGGTATCAGCACCAATGGAAAATTTAATCACAATTTATGTGCTGATTTACCACATGCTCGGCGTTGAAGGGAAACATCGCGAAGAAACCTGGACATCTGAGAAATATAAAAAAATATTTCGTAGACATCTTGAGTCCGCCAATCCATACTGCAGCCGCGTGTATACGGTATCTCTCTGTAGGGAGATCTATGCTGAGCAATGGGATTTATATATACAGACTGTTTCTTTTTACATCACTTTACATTTTATATAAAGACCAAGATGTATTATTATTGCGTAAAATATAAAAAATAGCAAAGATTTTATTGAGAAAATATATAAAATTTACGAAATATTAATGAAATATAAAATAAATTATTAACAAATAACTATTTTTTCTGTTACCGCTGATATTATTTTCAACATCAATTGCCGAGGCCTATAATAACATACCTTCTGTTATGAGAACAAATATAACTTAGTGCCTCTAAAATGTACTTGAACTTTATATGTAATAATATTATTCGTAGGCACACAAGTTTCTCTAGGATATTTTGTTTCACTATAACCTGCGAAGATATTTTGTATTTGATTATGTTATTTTACCTTGAACCTTATACTCTATACACTTTACACTCTAACGGCGGTAGATTCACGCTGCCGCTAGTGTAAGGTGTAATGAGGGATACCATCTCGGTCCTCACTAGTGCCAACTCATTTGCATCCTGAATCTTTACTGGAGGATAGATGTAGGTATAATTATCATATATCAGCCTTACCTTATATTTATAAAAATTAAACGACCGACCAATAACAGTTTGTGCAATAGTTGATTTTGGTTTATAATTTTAGGCCAATCTACAACATGGACAAATCGGATATTGCGTGAAAGTTTACCGCTGTATATTATACACCCTGCACAGTTGATAACAACCAAAGTACATTTTCTATTTTCATAAAAACAGGACAGACAGCAAATAAGTTAACTGAGGGTAAATAACATACGTTCATAACATCTGATGATTCAAGATGTGCACCTTCTCATCAGCTCTGAGATTGCATAACAATACGTTGTCCGTAATTGGATCTCCAGATTTCTTCACTCAGCATATAACATATTCACACAGCTTTCACTCTATTCTATGAGGGCGTGATGCTTCCCCCGCCGAACCGACCCATTAATACTCCGACTGGAAGTTAAAAATGTACGAAACAATAAATCAATAGACCGGCAGTAAAAAATTCACTACAAAATAAACGTTGAGATTTTATCTTCTGTAATAATAATCGTTAGCATAACAAATGAATTACAATATATATCAATACAGAATATGAAACTGCACCGATTAAATCTACAGACAGTAAATGGAGACTTTGGAATGAAGTTTACATTTTAACGAGCAAAAAAAAACATTACAATCATCCATAATGCATCAGCTTTATGGTCTATCGATAGTGTTAAAGTAATAAATATTTCGATGATGCAAGTGGTGCAGGATCGGGCTTTGTGGCAATCTATGGGAGAGCCCTAAGTCCAGCAGTGGACTATAGCCAAGCTGCGACGATCATGCAAGTGGCGCAGGATCGGGCTTTGTGGCAATCTATGGGAGAGCCCTAAGTCCAGCAGTGGACTATAGCCAAGCTGCGACGATCATGCAAGTGGCGCAGGATCGGGCTTTGTGGCAATCTATGGGAGAGCCCTAAGTCCAGCAGTGGACTATAGCCAAGCTGCAACGATCATGCAAGTGGCCCAGGATCGGGCTTTGTGGCAATCTATGGGAGAGCCCTAAGTTCAGTAGTGGACTATAGCCAAGCTGTGACGATGATGATGAATAAATAATTAAAAATAAAAATAATTTAAAAAGTAAAGTACATTGACAGTCTGTTAGATCTTACAGATATACATTAATCAATATCTACTGATTCTCTTTTACGTGTTTGATAAGTAAATATATTCAAAAGTAGATCAGATAACGTGTACATTTATATATGTATGCATGTATTTATACATATATTTATTCTCTTATCCTTTCTCAGCTCGATCCGAAGGTAAACAAAAAGAGAATTTCTTTGGCATTTCTCTGCCTATTTGTAATTTTTATTATGTTCAAGCAAAGGTAATAAAATATATATATATATATATATATATATATATATATACAATTAACTTGAGGGGGTACAACTCGGTTTGTTCAGCTTCGATAATTAAAAGAATATTATTATTACTATAGAGGATATTTTTTTTCCATCTCCGCATTGATTGGTCAATAGAAAATAAACATTTTAAGAAACAAATATATACAATATGATATAATACATATATAAAGACCAACCTGACGGGAATCCCTCGACAGGGGACCCCGGAGCCCGGATCTGTCCGTCCCGGAATCCCAACCGCCTCAGGTGATTCGAGAGGCTGGTTGGGATTAACCCGTTCACGAATACGACTATAGGAATAATTTCGGTCGGCATACCATCCCACATGACGGTAACCTCGTGTGCCAGATCCAGATATTTTGTCTTTTGAGCTGTTTCGGCTTTCACGAGGTTCTCGAGATCGAGATGTCGACCAAATATTATTATAATATACACTTTATTGAACACCGCAAAAAAAAAAACAAATTACAAAATTTTTAAAATAATCTTACTAATTTACTACCAGTTTAAAATTATAATATATATAATACAAATATAACAGTGGTGAAGGCATACTGCAGCTGGTTTATATCTACAACATGAATGGGTCGGTTTCGACCGGGGACCTTCCCCGGTCGCCTTCACAGAATACCAACGGGAAATAACAGCATAACGATCCTGTGTTTCGTATGGTGAGTGTTGGGACCGCGGACTAATTACAAGCAACGAGGCATTCAAACTCAGTTCTCAGGGGACAGAAGCAAGTAAATCTTGAATCTATGTTGAGTAATGTCGTTAATCTAATGTCGCAATTATTATATACCATCAGGTGAACTGTCTACTGTGTGAAAAAAAGTTAATAAAGACAAACCTATATTCCCGTATAAGGTAGGCGAAGCAGCAAGTGCTTTTTGCCCATTATGAAATGAAACGTTTTCCCACAACTATTCTCTAAAAAGATCTAAATAATCTTTATTATTTAATTATTATGGTGGTTTTTGTTGGTAGTTGTGGAAAATATATCCTAAATGATATATGAAACTTCAGTGGCTCGAATACACGACAATCAAGGACTTTCCGATCGGCTTGATTCACTGGCTTTGCGAAGAGGTGTTCCATTTCTTTGCATTTTTTTATCGCACAAATCGTGGGGAGTATTCTGAGGAATTATTCTGATTACTTCCAGTCGCCGAGTTTAATTGTGGTACATAGCGACAAAATATAAGGTTTTACCTATTTTCTAATTTACTCTTTTTCTATTTTCCTTACCTTCTTAATGGCCGGCAATATAGTACGAAGTATTCTGTCATGAACAATTACTATGTGGGATCATCTGTCGCCGGTGGTATTACAGAAGCGATAAGACTTCGACGCCTTCAAGATAAGAGCCTACTCTTTTCTTTAAAGCCAACAGCACAAGCAACTCATCTGGTCTTGCATCAGGTGAGCTGCTTGCTCGTTTGCCACCTCCATTATAAAAATATGCGATGAAAATCTGTAGAACAATGTTCCTTAACATCGTCACTTCATTAACGACCTACAATAGCGATAAAACAGAATAATTTTAATAAAATAAGTCTGATTGTAAGTGATAAAAGATGCAAGATGCACATGCGTTGTAAAACATTGAGATGTAATACCTGTTATTGGGTCCCCGGATGCCTATACTCACCATATTAATCACAGCAGCGTTATTACGCTACGAGTATTTCACGGACTCTGTAAGGGTGATAGTGATCCTTTCCCGACCGAGATTTTATCATTAATAAATGCGGGTCGTTAAACTAACCAGACGAAACATAGAATCGTGATGCTGTTACTTTACATTGGTATACTGTGAGGACTTGGTTCTTAGCAACCGAGCCGACCCATTTAAGTTGCGGCTACAAACGGTGCGTGACTATATCACTGGTAATAATTTAACTAATTTAAATATTTTCCTCGTTTATGTCTTACAACGTTGTGTTTTATGGAATTAATACAACTGATGATGTCTTGAAATAATTAATACTTATACCACAAACAACAACTGATGCACTATTTAAATTGACCCTGTGGTCTTCTGGCCCTAATACTTGATCACTGAGTCTGCGGTCCAGGGTTGGTCGTTATCATTATTATCTTAGCCCATTTACGTGATCATTGTGACAAGGTATTGTGGTTGAAGTCCCTTAAGAGTTTTCGGAATGGAGGCATAAGCACCAATAGTATAATGAATGTTCAGTGAAACTTAACGTCATAAGATCGTATCCATCATATGACTGTTTTCGTAAATTCTCACATATTCCAAAGCTCACAAAATTATATTCGTTATGTTTAACTTAAATTTACTCCTTTATTTATTCATTCTGTACATTTCATAAGAATTATATACTAAGTTATATATTTATGTAGGTTGAATAGTAGCATACTGTTATGGTTTCACACTGCAATAATATTGTAATATTGTCAAAAACCTAGTTGTTTAGAATACGGTCAACTTAACAGGTTCGATCCATTACCGTACGCAAGCATTTTACCTTAGTCGGAGTGGTTAACTTGAATCTTAATAGCATTTAAAATAGGCATTTTCTGGATGTTTGTACTAAATTCAGGTTTTCAGATTTAAGCATACTATTTGGTTTTACAATGGTGGTAATATATATATATATATATATATATATATATATTAGTGGCATCGGATAGATATATTACTGGCGCGTCGTATTCTGAGATGTTCAGCGCCAGCTCTTGCCTCCGGAAGCCGCCCAATATTCAAATTTCTTTCATTTATCCGCATATAGTTATAGTATATACTACGCGCTTATGGCTCTTCGCTGAACATGCGGGCTAGAGCCTGAAAATTTCACCACCAGCAGCCACCATGCCAGTATCCCACCAGCCGAACACTACGGTAATCCAGAGAATACTATGCAGAGTAAACGCAATGGAAACCATCTTCCAGAACTCTGCCGGTATCTTGGAAAAAATCTGGCTACGACAAGGATAACAAGAAAAGTTTAGAAGAAGAATGCGGTAATCTGAAGAACACGAACAAGACCTAATGTTTTGCTATTACAGAGCGAAAGCAAAACGACTTGGATACAGATGAATACAGGTTGCTAAAAGCATACCAAAATAAATATTGCACACAATGATACTAATATATAAATACACTCATCTTACAAAAATAGAGAGCCATTCACACATCAATCATTGTAAGAAAAGTTTTGGGGAACATCATTTATTTAGTGAGATACCCTAATTCTCCAATTCCTTGAGGCGGGAGTAAGTATAAAATAATAAATACCGATTTGTAAAATAATACTGAAAGTATCTTTCACACATAATACACACACACACACACACACATATATATATATATATATATATATATATATATATATATATATATTTTCTTTTCTTATTTTCAACGTTTTACTTATTTTGAATTTGGAACACGTATATTATTTTAAACACTCCTTTCGATTTTGCGCCATTTCACATATTTTTTCGTGTTCATTATCAAATTACAATATGGAATGGAGTGTCAAAGATTATTATAGTTAAGAATATAATAGTTATGAATAGCATTGCAGTGATCGCCTTGCACAAAGTGGGTATGAAGCCGTTGGTCATATTCCAGACACTTCAATCATCAGCTTGGTATCAGCCGTATGTTCGTATATCGTACTATTAACAGATACAGCAACACTTCCTCTGTCGAAGATCAGAAAAGATCGGGGCGGCCGCGTGCTGTTAGAACTAAAAAGGCCGTTAATGTTGTTAATGCCAGAATTCGTCGAAACCCCATTAGGGAGCAAAAAACCTTATCGCGAGAAATGAAGATTCCTGTTAGAACTCTGTTGCGTATTATAAAACGAGACCTGATGCTCGGTGCTTATGGTCGATATACAGGCCATGCCTTAAATCAATCTTTACAATTCAAGAGAGTGGATCGATGAAAACGCCTTCTATCTCGATACGTAGGTAAAAGGCACAGAAATATCCTCATAACCGATTAAAAAATTTTCAAAATTGAAGAACACTACAATAAGCAAAATGATAAAGTTTACGCTCACAGTTCTAAAGAAGCTGCTCAAGTGCTCGGAAAGGTACAACGTGGTCATCATCCTGCGTCAGTGATGGTTTGGTGGGGCGTATCTTATCAAGGAGTCACAAAACTACATTTTTGTGAAAAAGGAGTGAAAACTTCAGCCAAAGTGTATCAGATTCTTGGATCATGTTGTGAAACCTCTCAGCATTACACTTTTTAAAAATATACCGTGGACTTTCCAGCAGGACTCTGCACCTGGTCACAAGGAAAGAACTACCCAAGCCTGGCTTGAAACCAATGTTTCGAACTTTATAAGAGCTGTAGACTGGCCCTCATCTAGCCCAGACCTCAACCCTTTAGACTTCAAAGTACGGTCAATTTTAGAGGACATGGCTTGCTCTAAACAAAACGGCGATATTGAGTCTCTTAAAAAATCTTTGGTGCAATTCATATATTCGTGGGCAAACAGATTAATGGCCTGTATAAAAGCCAAATAAAAGGGCCACTTTTCGAATAGAATATATTTTTATTTTTTTCAGAGACTAATATGTAGGTATAAATTTTAATAATATTACATAACTTCATTAAAAAAAATTGCATTTTCATTTGTAACAGAACTTATGGCCGGACTAGGTATATAAATATATATATATACATCATTATAAAACAATTGGTTCAGAAATCTCAAAGGTATGACGCATAGACAAAACAATAGATAAAGTAAAATGTAGATGTTTTGAATTTGTCTATTATTATTATTAGATGTTCATTGTTATTATCGTGTAGATGGTCAATAATGTAAATAATAAATATGATTAAAATAATAAAGATATAAAATAATGACAAGATATTATATATATATAATTACCTAATAACCTCGTATTTGTCATCGCTATTTTAAACGACCTCTTACTTGATGGAGTGACGACCAAGTATTCATACTACTAAGCCAAGACACATTTATATAATAACAGCTGAATAAAAGCTGTCTCTGCTATGGGTGTATACTTTATTTCTATATATACGTAACGGTAGAGAATAATAAAAAAATCCTCAGAAAAAAATAAGTCAGTTAAAAACAAATTAATGTACGTACATGCACACAACATATATATATATATATATATATTCATTAAATCATTAAATATATAACTTATCTCATGCGTAGATTTTTTAACAAACACCTAAGTTATTATTATAGGACAATTCATGGATCCGCTAATTATTTCAGCTACACCCTCCTTATCGAATATACTAAGGTCCAACATAGGCCTGAACATGATATTCATAATAGTATCAAATGAATTCATTTGAACTCATTCAAAGATCATGAAAGTCACATAGATTTTTTTGATAAGAGACATTCATACTAACTAGAACTTAAAAACATTTGTTTATACTTTATATTCTCTTTTATATTACATTAACAATAATATTAAATTCGATTTTATAAAGGGCTGCTTAGCTGTTTAAATTTAGCACAATTACCGGAATAAATTGGAATTTACTTTGCCGCATATAGTTAAACAATGATAATGAATAACATGTTCGGATTATGTTGGTCGAGTTTATATATTTGCAGTTTACATTACGTGTACATTAATTTGTTTATAACTGAATATATTATTATTATTTATTTATTTATTATTTAAGTGTCTTACTAAAGTATAGACAGTTACGTATATAAAAATACGTTAATTGCGTATATAAAAATAAAGTATAGACCCTTAGCAAAGAAACCTTTTATTTAGCTGTTAATATATAAATGTGTCTTGGCTTAGTAGTATCAATATTTGGTCGTCTCTCCATCAAGTAGGAGATCGTTTAACATAGCGATGGTACGAGGTTGTCCCTCGAGAACTTTTAATTATATACACAATTTTTATTTTTTAATTATCTATTATCGTTTCTACGAGCTATATATCCCGACCCATTTGATAATTTCCGTACTAAATCATTGAGCTGTCATATCTAATATTCGATGATTCGAACATTGAATTAGTGAGTAACCAACATAGAACCCTCAGTCTTTATTACTTAAATATATATTATTCTATTTAAGCGTTTAAAATTGATCAACCTCGAATGACCTTGAATGACCTCTATTCGATATGCTTTTGACCTGTGTATTAGGGAAATAAATCTAAAAAGAAATATTCTATTATTTTAGAACAAATTATATAATATTTCGAACTTTTCAATATCTTTTCTGCTTTATGAAATGTAATAACGAAGCGCCATATGCTTTTACATACTCCCCAGGAGGAGAGAGAGTATCTTTTGAAGATGATATGAGGTCATTGATGATGAAGTCCATCTTCTCAATTTCGATCACTGCAATATTTTTTTAATATTTCCAGATAACTGTGCGGGAAAAAAGATAGTGCCCCAAGTATTCGCACAAACGCACAGGCGGTCATTCATCGTCTCGCTCGTAAATAATTCGATGTGGATTTTGTTGATTCTGTACATGCACGGTTCTGCACCCAACCGTAAGCGTCTATGATACCTTACTACCTACGTTAGTTTTGAATAATAAGTATCAATGAAAATAATAATAAGTTATAATAACAATATTTTATTTATTTCTAACCATAAATGAAGCACAAACTAAAAATTATTCACAATGGCATTAAAATTATCGGATGCGGAGAGATTGGTATTATGGTGGTGATATGTATTTTTGTACCTTATATGTTTTTCGATGAATAATAAACTTTGGTTGCAGGAATCAATTAATATCAGATGAACCTTGACCTCGTTTGTCACCCTTAATACAATTAAAAAAGTGTCCAAGATAAGTACCGCTGAATGCTCTAACATTAAAACACCGCGGGCCGGAGGTGGCTCATTCTCAGAGGATATTACGTCATAAATTCAAACAGAATACTTTATCACTGCTTTTTCCTTTATGGCCATTTAAGAATTATTGAGTTGAGCAGGGGGAATGGTATATTAAGAATAACCGGTACTTCGGTTGTAAATCGTGGGAAAAGCATAATATATATCATAGCATTATATACCATATCATTATACCATAAGTTTTGGGGAACACCATTTATTTAGTGAGAAACCCTGATTCTCCCACTCCTTGAGGCCGGAGTAAGAGTTATAAAATAATAAATATCGATTTGTTAAATAATGCTGAAAGTATCTTTCACACATAATACACACATAGACACACATACATATATATATATACACGTAAATATTATTACATATACTTTATCATAAAATGTCTATGTAATCTGTATATTCTATATAGTATATTTTTGCTAGTTTAGAACTAAATAAATTTTTCTATTGAAATTCGGAGTCGTTTCAAATCCTGTAGATTATTTTATGGTATTTCAATTCAATAGAATATAAAATTTCCAGTTTTTGTGTAATATTTGCTCTTATATTCTGGATCAAGTGCTAAAGTTTGTGGTACAATTATTATTATTTACTTTTGTTTTGGCCGATTATAAAACTTTTTTAGGTCACTAACAAGTTAACACACAGCACATATTTAAGACAACCGTAAGACCGTACCTAAAACCGTTAGCCCATTCAAATTTTAATTAAATTCAATTCAACTTTTAAATTTTTAACATTGGACTATTTGCTTTCGTGTAGAATTCTGCTAACAATGCATTCAAGTTACTGGAAATTCAATATAGCTTTATGCATTTTGTGTCTTATGTCACAATCGACGGATTTCAAGCTTAAAGTTTCCCGCCGCCCATACCTTGTCGTGTTTTATTAAAACGGAAAAATTCTAAACGTGACAGCTGCCTAACGCTCCACTATTGATTTCGAAATCAGTAAAATATAGAACAGTGCAATTGCTTTGACAATAACTTGCACGGAGTATTGGTTGGTACTCGTATATAGACATTTTATTTTATTACATCTTTTCTTATACTTACGGTAAGGTTTACAGGACAATGTATTGAAGCACCGTCCAAAACAATTATGATGCTTTCTACAGATATGTTTATATATATTTTGATTGATGTTTTGTACATTCCTGCGGGTCACAAGGGTCTTCGTATCCCTACTCTCACCATACGAAACACAGAAGCATTATACTACTATTACTACTTACGCTGGTATTCTGTGAGGTCGTAGTCCTTCCCCGGTTTATATATATGTATATATATATATATATATATATATATATATATATATATATATATATAAATATGTATATATTTTTTTTAATTCCCCGCCACGTACTTCTACATCTATAGATAGATATATAATTGTAGTAGTATCTACAGGTGTAACGCCCCTTAAAGTCAGCCTATATATATATAAATCCCACTGTTTTGCATAGGTCTCTCAAAAGCACGTTTGTGCATAGCATAGTCATAACTGCAGTTTTCCGAATACGTGCTACGAATTAAAGTGCGTTTAGCGATTGGGCTACCGGGGTTCTCTTTTCTTATATTAATCTATACATACCCCTGAGGACTGAGATGGAATGCCTCGTTACCAGTAACATTGATCCTCGGATTGCTACGCTGATCAGACGAAAGCTTTGTGCTGCTATTATACGGTGGTATTCATTAATAGAGTGGTCCTTGCCCGGTTGAGCCGACCCATTCGTGTGGTATTCAGAAGTTAGCTGCAGCCTGGCTCTACCACGATTACATAAAACTAATTCATTATATATTTATAAAATTACTAGCAAACTTCTTCATATTTAGGTAAAACTAATTTAATCCATAGTGCAAAGTTTTTTTTGATAATTACGCATGCTGAACAGTGCTAAGTTTTTTTAACACTTCTTAAGTTATTTCCTTTCTCCACATTTTCATTATCATAAATGAGTTTCAACCCATTAGTGAACCCATTTAATAAAAGACATTTGCATTTTAATAAGAGCCTAAGTAGTTTGAATTCCTGGGCACTTGTAATTTTATATTACGCAAGCAATATTCTTTTTAAATGAAAACTAGCTTTTCTAGTAATATTACTAGAATTCTGGTTAATCACTCCAACTAAGCTGAAACTCTTGTGCTAGGAGATAGTTCGCGACAATAGTCGAGTGTCGTATTCCAACCTACAGCCTTAATTTCTACAGACCCTAAACCATTAGGTTATTGGTTAGGCCATTATAATTAACAATGTGATGAAAATTATATTACAGGTATTTTAACTAATCTATTTGATCAATATAACATTGTAATAGAAAATTATCGCGAGGAACTCGGCAGGTTAAAAAATCTGTGAATTTCTTCAATCAGCGGTTATAATATAATTATTAAAAATATTAATTGTATTCATATATATATATATATATATATATATATATATATATATGTATATATATGTACGAAGCACAACCCTGTTGTGTTTCGTACGGGTATCTGGGGACCAAGCTGCAGGTCAACTGGGCGTTCCATCTCAGTCCTTGTGGGTGACAACGTTTTTTTATAGAGTAGGGGCAAATGAGTTAGCAGCTAACCTGATGGTGATTACCGCCTCCCACGGGCATCCGGAACACAAGAGGAGTCGCAGATACGCTGCTAGCCTTTAAGAAGATGTAGACTCTTTTTTTGAAGGCTCTTAAGTATCGGTTCGTAAGTACATCTGGTGATAGAGTTAATTTCACAATGTAGCGTAGTAAAAAAACGCACAGTGGTGGATTGCCACCATAGAGACGATGAGTATATGTATGTAATTTTGATTTCTGTGTATTTGTAAATCTTTGTACAGGATGGGTATTGATGTAATGACGTTCATCGCACACAGTAAGGTGTTCGTTTGTCTATCCTAATATTATAAAAAAATAAGTTTCCGTTCAATTGTTCGCCTCGGCATCATCCGTCGCAAGTGCAGTTGGAATTTAAAGAAAATTATCTGTACAGTTCCTCTCCTATGCGAATATTTGAAACGTATGATGTGAAGGCAATATTAAATTTTACGATATATTCATTTTTCTCTGTTTATTTCAAATACGAGATGATATACAAACTGGGAATAACGACTGAGTGCTATGTTCTGATCAAGTATTAAAAACAAAACTAAGGACATAGTACATATTTTCCTTCAAAACGCTGTACTGTACTCTATTACACAATAACGCTTTCACCGACTTATTTTTTCAAAGAAAAAAATATACATCATTTGTATTAAGCAATGCTAACTCCTTTGAACTCCATGATTCGCTGTGAGATTTTCATATAGATAAGAAGGGTTCTATGTTATGTTGGGACTGTCCTAAGCTAACAAATTCTTATTTTACAAGCATGCAAAGTCGTATTGAGAAGTACGGGTCAACAACCTTTCCTTAGCATGAAGGAAATATAATAACATGATCTTTATTATACTACTTTACTTTAGAAGATATTATAATGTTGGTGATGTCCTCCTGGTCGTCATTGACCACTGCGATATCTTCTGGTTATGACCAGATGACACCAACTGCGTAAAATTCTTTTATAGTGCCGTTAGTATTTGCGCAAATATAATAACATGATCTTTATTATACTACTTTACTTTAGAAGATAATATAATGTTGGTGACGTTGTCCTCCTGGTCGTTATTGACCACTGCGATATCTTCTGGTTATAGCTAGATGACACCAACTGCGCAAAATTCTTTTATAGTGCCGTTAGTATTTGCGCAAATACAGGTGCAGTCACACACATTAAAATCGGAAGAAAGTTCAGATGCAATGTTAGGGACTCGGGACATACACACAATATACTTAGATCCGAAAACCGACTATTTGTGATACACAAATATATTTATTTATTTATTTGTACAACTAACATATGAACAAAGGCGGACTTAGTGCCTAAGGCATTATATACCAGTCAACCTTGGGAGGGTTCAGAGAAATCAAGGTAGGGACAGAAGAATAATAATAAAGAAAAAAAGAGACATACAGTATATCTAAATACTTATATATATATACATATCGTTATGTATTTATTATCTTAGGAATTTATAATACTAAATAAAATAATAGATATTTATATACATTTACATAAACTATAAAACAAAAATATATACATATTATAAATACAAATATATCTAAAAGTAAAAGTATATGTCTAAATATATGTGCCATGGCTGAGAATCGAATCCAGGATTTTCAATTGAGCAGGCCAGTACACGAAGCCGTCATAGGTCAAAGGTACTAAAAAAAGTATAATATATTATTAAGTTTTATTATTGGTTACATTTTAATATTTTTTTTAGGTAAATAAGGTATTAGATAAGTTACAGCGTCCCATGTCATATACGTTCATTCTCAAAGACCTAATATGGAATGAACCAGTACATACGAAACACGATACCGCTATTTTTCATTGACATTCTGTGAGGCGTGGTCCTTGTGCGTCGACCCATTCACCTTTTTTTTATAGCATTAAGAGTAACAAACGTTCACCTGATGTTAAGCGATTCCTGCGGCCCATGACATCTACATTTAACCTTGACAAGGAATCATAATGCTGATGACTAAGGACTGAGATGGAATGCCTTGTCACCAGTAATAAAGGTCTCCGGATCTCTGCACTCACCAGACGAAACACAGCAGCGTCAAGCTGCTATTTTACGCTGGTATTCTGTTAGGGCGTGGTCCTACCCCGGTTGAGCTGACCCATTCATTCTGCAGCTAAAACAAACTGCTGCACTGCGGTAGAGCTGCACTGCAACTGCAGTGTAGCTTGACCACTCTCAAACTTTTATATTTGTAATCCTATTTTTTTTTTATAGCATTAAGAGTAACAAACGAGCACACAGTTCACCTGATGGTAAGTGATTCCTGCGGCCCTTGACATCTACATTCATACTTGACAAGAAATCATAATGCAGATGCGTTGTCACCCTTAAGGACTGAGATGGAATGCCTCGTCTCCAGTAATAAAGGTCTCCGGATCCCTGCACTCACCAGACGAAACACAGCAGCGTTAAGCTGCTATTTTACGCTGGTATTCTGTGAGGGCGTGGTCCTACCCCGGTCGAGCTGACCCATTGATTCTGCAGCTAGACACAAACTGCAGTGTAGCTCTACCACTGTGTCTAGCATTTTCGAACTAGTTCTTTTAAAAATGGTTTAACAATAGCAAAAATGATGTACATTTTGGAATATTGGTTTTAGTGATGTGCCTATAGATACGCAATTAAATTCTTTTTAGTGATTGATCCTCTCGATACATTTTCATCACGATGACATTCAGCTGTGAGCGCAGTTGTGTGTTACCTGAATGAGAGCTGAATGTATGAGAGTTTTCATTTGCAGTTAGCGACACGAATCATCGGTACAACGTTGGCATCGGCTCGAATGTGTGCCTTGTTTTGTAAGGTATCGGGGAGGGAGAAATATCGATTTTCTAAACATATCTCATCAGGAATACAAGGTTTTATGGAACTCCTTACTAAAACCTCAAAAACATTTTGAGATTATTAAAAGGTCTTGTTCAGGGTACACACTCTTCTGGTTGATGTCAAGAACTCACCAAGTAAACTTTCTTTTAAAAGGAAAATTACATCAGATATATATTTTTCCATTATATTTGTGTATACCTATTTGTATACTTGTGAACATATATATATTTATGCATATATATATATATATATATATATATATATATATATATATATTCATATATATATATGTATATACATATATTTATATATATAAAAATATAAAGATTTTATAGATAAATAACTTTTTATTTTTGCGCACACGAAAATTTTCTTAAGGTCACCCAGAGTTGATTGGCAAAGAATACCATTGGGCAATAAGTCTGCCTTTGTAAACCTTATTTAAAGGACAAAAAATAAATAAAAGGTAAGTAATTATTAAACCAAAATATAGTATTATACTTTTGGTACAAAATCGCCTGAAACTAATTCCATGTATAAACTTCCACAGAACATAAAATACAGAGCGACCAGCATCTCCTAAGTGAAATAAAATGTATCGTATATCAAAACTTACTCACAACAACGCAGCTGCGGTTACAGCCTACGGAGCTTTATAAAAACTTTTATAGTATATGGATACGAAAAAGGTACGTCGTGTCAAAAGGAATAGTTTTATATTACTTTAATGGAAAATTACAATGGAAATGTGTGAAAATATTGATATATATCTTATTTTTTTTTTATTGAACATTATATACATTATAGTTTTATTGAACAGCCCATGAAATCTACTAGCTAGTTATACAGCAAAGTGTCTATAACACTGTAAAAGTTTTTACATTTCAAATTCAATACTAGTTCTATTATAATTTATAATAGTTATATTAAAAAAAGTTTTAATAACTTCAAAAGTATTTGTTCATTCCTGATAACATTTCGTATAGTTTTATTGATGTACGAGTAAGGAATAAAGCAGGTTTTCGTGACTTCTTTGTTGCCTTTATCTAATTGTCAGGCGCTTAATTATAATAATAAGTATACTATTTATAAATGTGTATATATATATATATATACGTATATGTATATGTATATATATATATATATATATATATATAAATATATGATATATTGTTATATATTTATTTTATAAATACTCAAATATTGTTATTTATTTTGTACTTGCATCGGTTGATAAATGTTTGGTTTAATTTTACTTTATGTATAAAATCTTTTAAGCACAATACCTATTTTAATTCATCACTGCTTAACTTAAGGTTGATTGTTTGAGAATACCTAAGGCATTAAGGCATTGTGAACCTGAGAAATTTTGTATAGGTTGCATTAAAGAGTAAATAAATAAATATGGATCTGTTCTTAAACATTATGAAATCTCACAGATGACTCATAGAATCTATTATAACACTGTGTTGAGCAATAAAGCATATTTTTTTAATATTAGAGGCGACAAATAATTTGGTAAGTTATGACTGCAACTCATGACATCTGCATCCATTTTCAACAAAGATCCCGATGCATGTGCTTTGTCCCCCCTATGTACTACAATGGAATATATACCAATTATATAAGGGACCGTTACACTCATCATATGAAATATAGTAACGTTTTTTGGTTTGACTGAGAGTGGTGGTTAGAGTAACGGACTGCTGCATTGCGTGTCCTGGGCTCGATTCCTAGGAACAATATTCGCATATCATAAATTGTTGGAATTAAGTTCTGCGTTGTATGTATGTCTCGTGACCTGCACACTGCATTTAAACCTTTCTCTGATATTTTGATACATTGGAAAATAGAAGGGGACAACGAGTAGTGGCGAAAATATTTAGTTACGGCACAATAAAATAGCATGTGGCAATAACGAAAAGATGTCACCTTAGACGTTATAGACCTTGTTGATTAATTAATAAATAAAATTAATAATAAAACATATACTTTTACCATATACTTAGCTAAATTACAATTAAATGAATTACTTGTAAATGTGGCTTAGTAAAGTTAAATCAATTTACCACGCTATGTGAGCTTTCTAGGAACATCCGTTTTCCTGTTGATCTTTTATATCGCTGTTCCAATTATAAGCAAGTTGTATTTACAACAAACGAAGAGATTGTTCCATTTGTTAAGTTGTAGTTAAATTCTGAATAAACGTAGTGACACATTTAAGCCGAGAACAACGGCAAGCTAATTAATTGAACCGGAGACAATGTCGGCAATCTAAGCGATAACATTTTCTCTACATTTACTTTCTAGCGAAAAGGTCATGCTTCAGGAAATAGCGAAGCTCTCAGATAATCAATTTCCAATGCTTTGTGTGTTTTAATTTAAGATCTAAGTAATCGGCACTAGCTTTAGCACTTAAGCTTTTTATACAAAATTTATTATTATAACCGAATTTCTTATTTTCACCATAACGTCTAAGTTATATAATTGATTGTATTAATTCCAGCCATCTTTTATGATGTTGGCGGCCTTTAGAACTTCCTAGGAATAGACGCACTAAGTTGAGACTAAGACGAAGATGCTGGCTTAAAATCTGCAACATGTTGTTAATGCACTCCGACTCCTTTCGAAGGAAACCACGACGATATCAGGGAGTACACCCTGCACGAAAAATACTCATAATGTGGGCCGACCCATTCTCACTTCGTTGCGAGCGCCTATTAAAGACGTTCGAACCATGCCTTGGGCAGCCCCCGAATCAGGGAGAATAGGTCAATTTAAAAGCGGTCTAGGTTATGAGTGTAACTCGCGTAGGGTGTACTCCCTAATATCGTCTTGTTTCGGTTTCTTTCAAAAGGAGCGATTGGGAAATACGTGTATGTGTATGTACTTCATTCATCCCATTGTGCCAGAGTACCAGAAGGCTCCGTCGTAGGTCCTATTTTATACACACTCTATACCAACGACATACCGCGCACTCGCGGTGTAGAGCTAGCCCTATTCGCCGATGACACCGGCATCTACGTGTCTGGATTCAAACCAGACGCTATTTGTAAACGCCTCCAATCTGCAGCCAACTTCTTAGGGAAATGGTTTCGGAAATGGAGGATAGAGGTTAACCCCACCAATAGTGCAGCCATGTACTTCTCTCGGCGCAACAAAACGCCGCATCTTCCAGCTATAGAGTTATTTGATCGTCCAATCCCCTGGGAAAAGACAGTAAAGATGAAAGACTCACCTTCGGTCCGTATATCAACCGCGTACGGAATCGAGCAGCGTTCACCCTAGGTCGTTTGCACCCGTTACTTGATAAAAATAGCAAAATGTCCCTGCCTAGTAAAATTACACCATACAGCGTGCATCCGACCCATAATGACACACGCAAGCCCCGTTTTTGCGCATGCCTCCCCGCGTCATATTCACCGCCTTCAGGTAATACAAAATCGTTTCATGCGCAAGGACACCGGTGCGCCGTGGTTCTTGTTCTTGCATAACTAAAATCTACACACATATCTTGAGCTGCCGACCATAGCTCAGTACTTGAAGCAGGCTTCCCGCTGATATTTTGACTAGCAGAGTCACACACCCAAACCCCTTGATTCCCGAAGTCCCGCCACTTACAATCCCAACGTGAATCACAGATTCACCCGCTTCCGAAGGAGTCCGAGGCACGCCCTCGGCAACTGCGACAACGCGACCACCAGGGCCCTTTATAAAACACTACACACGTACATTGCACCCTCATATCGCCCCCGCCGACGGCGATGTCACAGGCTGGTTCTCTCCAGTCCATAGAGATAAAAGCGTCGCTGGAGTTTCTTGCGCCACTCCTCCAGCGCCCATGCATTCCGAAGTGGTGGTACAGATAGCTAAGAAAAATTAGCGATAATAATTTAGATAATCCTTTGTCAGAAGCAACTGACCGAGCCCTAGGTTCGGCCGTCTCGTGCACCCTCGAGTCAGACGCTCTCCTGAAACAGGGAAACGATCAACAAGTCGAGGCTCCCTCTCGGGAGCCCTTATGCTGGTTACCCATAAATAGAGATCTCGACTGAGCGCCATAAGCGCTCGGTCACCTCTTAACCGGGTGAAATTGTAAAATCCCAAAGACTAACAGCGGCCCTCAGGACAAAATAGAAGGAAAAGCATAACACCTACTTCAATTCAAATCTACGTCACCTTAAAGTTGATTGGTTGAGAATGTCTAAGGCATTTAGTGCGCCGTTTTTGAAGTTGCTTAGGTTAATGCAATGAAGAGTAATAAAATTTTTATTTCTCTATTCCTTAAACATTGTGAAATCACACAGGTGTGACTCATAGAAAATATTGTTACACTATGTTGTGCAATTATACTTATTTTTTTTATAATACAATACATAATGACACAATGATGTGACAAATGACTTAAATTGCTTCGGGCCATTAATACAAATGAACAACCGTGCGCATATTAAAATATTTTTAAATAAAAATTATTTATATAACACCTGGTACAGTGATAGTGTTCTAGGTAAAGTCATACCCCAGTTTGTTTAACTCGCCAGATTTTTACAACAAAAACGTCTTCCTAACTATCATGCTCGATATACGTTGACCGGGTCCGTATAGCTCGCAGCAGATATGTATAATTATTAGTTAGTTGTTTACAAAATTATAGCTGCCAGATCTTCATTCGCACCCTTTGGATTAAATAACGCTTAATGTATTATATATGTATAATTCAAAAATATTTTTTCTTATAAATCCTTGGTGTGCATACACACTGATATACAGACATATGATGAAATTCACATACTCAACAAAAGTACATATGTAAAAAATCTGTACCAACCCATCAATTCGTGTTGCACAAATATTTGGGTTCCGCTCACTCAAGACCTCTTTTAGGTTCAGGATAATTCCTTTATCTATGCTTTGTTTATCTTCAATCTATTCATTTCCGATTCATGACATGGATTTTTACAATAAAAATACATTTATATTTAGATATAGCTATACCCACTATGATAGGCAAATGGTTCGACAGGATCTTCTTTTTTTTATGAAAATACGGATGACAATTACGTGATGATATTAATGACACTCGTCCATAAATACGAGTACCATCCATTATTAAAAAAAAATATTCGACGCAAATACCGTAGTCACCCTCTGGGACTGAGATGGAATGCCTCGGTACTAATTTCATTTTCATAACATTAATATTCAAATTCAAATCCCATATAGATTATGCTGGTATTCCGCGAAGGCTTGGTCTTTTCCCGATCTAGCCCAAAGATTGAAACTGCAACTATCAAGTGGCTGGAGTGTGGCTTTATATTTTATTACTAGAATAGGTGGTAAACTAGCGAGCAGTTCACCTGACGTGATTACCACTGCCCATGATCATCCGCAACACCAGAGGAGTCGCAGGTGCGTTGCCGGCCTTTAAGATAGATGAAGGTCGTTAAGTCATATCGGTTCGGAAATACCGCTGGCTACAGCGTTTGTGCGTGGCAGAAAATTTCGAGTTAAGCGTATGCCAATGTTACAACATACCCTAGGTACTCTGACCTATTCTTAACAATGGAAGGTTAAGTGATTTCTATTGCGCCATATTGTGCAATAGTTAGTTATTTTATTACATATAGATATATATATATATATTAAATTATCAAACTTACGGCCCTTTTTCATAAAATTATATAAATATATATCATATAATATATATCTTTATAATTTATATTTCTATTTCACAATATTGTGTAAACACTTCATATATAAACGTCGTACTCGACCACGAGAGCGCAGTCTACGAGTACATCGCTTCAGTACCTGTATACGCTAAGACTCGTCAATGCGAGAACATCACCCCTGTGATTTCTTCGGTGGCTTCGGCCCTGGAAACCATTTCCACCATCGTCACGGACATGGTCGTCATGGCCACCACGAGCATCATTTCGGAGCGGGTCATAATGAACATCAGCGATCCGATCACCGTCACGTCGGACACTATACCTCCCGATCTTGCAAACATATGCGTCACAGTCCACCACATCATAAATGGCACGGGGATTTCGTCATCATGGATCAAAGCATCACAGCCCTGGACGTGATCGCCATGGATGTGATACGTTCCAGTCATGCTGCAGACCGGGCCCACCCCCATCTACACCTCCACAACACGCCCATTGCATAAGAAGGCATTGGTATTGCGATAGAAATGGACGAGGAAGACGGCAAGAATTTAGACGTCATTGTTCACGAATCAATCAAGAAAATAATGATGACAATTCCAGAGACCAGTCGGTCTTTGTTAGAGGGATTATCATGGAAAGGGCTGTACGCTGCAATTCTGTGTAATGCGATAAATTATGTACTATACAATTTTAATTTTCCGACGGTCATGTATATATATTTATTAACAGTTTGTTTTCCTATAACTCTTGAGCGACAAAGATTAAAAACATACATTGATTGTTTTACTCTCTATAGAGAAATGATAATAACAATGTCTAGTAGTAAACTAAGAGAAATAATATATTACTAACAATAATATTTAATATTACAAATAATATTATAATTATTTACTTGTTGAGAGTGCTGGTAATTTCTAGCTGTAGCAGAAATAGGTCGACTGGAGAAGGATCATGTCCTCACAGAATATCAGCATAACCCTGTTTCATATGGTAATCTTGTGAACTGTGTGATCGTTTGCCAACCCTAGTATTATAAAAATCAAGTCGTATGGGTTGGCTGAGAAGTACATCTAATTTCCGAAAACGTAATTCGTAAACGGCTATGGTGCATCAGCTGTATCGATGTTCAAAAACCGACCGCATCTAAGTCGGAACATCATATAACGATGGGACGAAATGACGTCACCTTGGGACATCTATGTTTGAAAGTTGAAGATAAGGAAATAAAACAATATTGAAATTATATTGGAAAATTTGTTTCGACAACATAACAAACGGTGAGAAAACAAATTTAACTAGTTCTCTAAGAACAAAGTTAAGACGGTGCTGTCGAAGCTTGGTGTTAAAATAATGGTTGCATCTCGTTGTCATGTGATCCTTTGTCAACAATAGTCAAGAAGAGATCTAGTAAATTTTTTTCGTACTCCGAAAAAATCTACGTAGCAGTCTACGGTATATGGCCTATGGAAGGAAGACTAAATTAATTTTTTTACTTGTTTAGAGGATGTACATGATCCTTTTGAAATAATTGGATCTAATAATAAAATATGAAGTACCCGCATTTTGTTTTTTTGAATAGTATGGTACACTATACCATGTTTAATACACCCATAGCGTAGTAGTGAGAGAACCATCGTGTCGTGGAAATCGAACCCAGAACGGATTCGGTTAGTTTTCGAATCTAGGTGTCCTGTATCTTGATTTTGTATTTGAACCTTCCTCCAATCTTATTGTTTATGCATTACATCGAAGTAAGGAAATTAACGACGAATAGTATTTGCGTTTGCGTGAATACTAACGAAATTATAATATATTCATGCTGCCCAAACTGAAGTCATCCGGTTAATACGGGAAGTTATCGAAATCGATAGGTGGACATCGTATTATTTCTTACACTTTTGAACAATAATACATATGAAATACTAAATAGAATCTTAGTTGTAAGAACTTGAAAATGGTAACAGTTCCCACCGCAGCATTAAATTACCATCAAGCGAACTGCTGCCGCTTGATGGTAATTTAATGCTCCTTTGACGAATAAAACATTAAAAAAAATCTAAACGTCTTGTAAATTGATACAGTTAATCTTGCTGTAGCAACTATACTATTATATAACTATAAATATATAATGGGTAGCCATAAATGATATAAGTAGGCACATGCGTGTCAACAAGTGACCGAAACGAACAAGAAAAAAAGTGTGTAGTCTGTAAGTCCTGTGTCTTTGACACTGCAGTTAAATCTCCCTATAATCTTATTGCTTATGCATTACATGCCAGGGAAGGGGACCACGAGTGTGTGCCTATGTATTTGGTCGACTTCATTGAAATTTGGGTAACGTCCTATACTAAACTGAATATAAAACTTTTGAAGAGCAACAGTAGTAAAAAACGAAATAGAATCTTGGATAAACATAAAGCTAGTAATAGTTGCTCGTAATTCTGTGAGGGCGTGGTCCTACTCCGGTCGAGCTGACCCGTTCATTCTGCAGCTAGAAACAAAGCAGTAGGGCAGTTTAGCTCTACCACTACCAAGGTATCTTATATGCATAAGGGAAATAGCGATTGTGGTATTGATACTTGTCACGTGTCGCTTGCTATATTCAGTTTTTTAACCATTCTGTTAACCATCAATACTATTTATTTATTTATAATCTAATGGAAGACGTAGCAGAATTGCGACTGGTGAGCGTAGGGATTCGGAGAGCTATATTACCGGTTACGAGGCATTAGATCTCAGTCCTCAAGGTTGCTTATGGAAGGTAAATATGATTGTCATGGGGGCAGGAATTACTCATCATCACATGAACTGTGTGATCGTCATCCCCAAAGAAAAAAGACCAGAAGCCAACACCAACACATTCGTTTTTTCTTGTTTTGCGGCCTTAGCAGAGGATTTCGAACGGCAACTCGACCATACAACTTCGCATCTCTCAGTCACCGTTTTACTGTAGTCAATGATAAAGGTTTAACTCGGGTTTTGTACACTTAAACGCGGATTTCTGGTGCTGTTAAGCGTCTATTTCACTTGCTGGTAACAACAATGAAATTATCTTCACTAGACGTGGTAGCTCTCGGCCTTCCTGAGTGTGGACGATCTTGAAAACTGCCTGTCTCCCTGTATCGAGTTATTGTGCCATGAACACAAGTCTTCGATAACTTCAGTTGTGAAGCAATCTCACGTTCGGATTTGCCTTCATTATGTAAAACAACGATGGCAGAATGCACTTCACTGATAATTTTATAGCTTTTCCCATTTTATGACGTCTTCACTGTTTCTACAGTGACTCTACACAAGTTTAGACTAATTGAGATTGTTTGTGAATAAACCCAAGTAAACTAGGCTATTACGACTCTACCACCTGGCTCTAGCATTTGTCGGTGTTTGAAAAGAATAGATGTTTATTGTCCAATAACTTGAGAGCAAACAAAAGAATAACTTCTTTAAATATACTAACAATAGAATATGCAAATGTGCATTTCTTTTATTTATCATATGGGATTTTATTACATATATATATACATATATATATATATATATATATTTATATATATATATATATATATATATATATATATATATATATTTATATATATATATATATATATATATATGTATATATATATATATATATATATATATAAATATATATATTAAAATGACTAAGAAGTGATAGTCTAAATTCAAAAAACGAATTTAAATATAAAATATACGGTCAGTTGATGTACAGAATGTCCTTGACAATTACCGTGACAGTGGTCCGATAGATCTGTTGTATGCGTCATTATCTGACGAGCAATTACCAACAACGAGATTGACGTTGGATAGTTCTACATTACAAGAGAGCACCGACTTACCTCGCTTACACTTAATAATCATATAAGGCCATGAAGTTTGGCCTCAGTATCTGTGACGTTGGAAGTATTGATAAACTCGCCTTTAACAAGTATCAGTTAACAATAGATAATAAAAGTAAGACTATGTTGATTTGTCTATGTGATGACAATGGAACTGGATGGCAAAGTTTATAAGTAGTTCTAAGTAAAGCTAGATTAATGTATCAAATGTAGATTATACGTTTGTAAAAAAAGCGTTTCCGATTATTTTAAACGTAATTTTCTGTATGAAGGAAGCGTAAATGAAACAGCTTGTTGGAAATAAATAGTCTATTGTTATTAGTTATTAACGATGTTTTATTTGAAAATTTTTCGATTAATTTCCTAGACATACAGGTCTTCACGATAATATACATTACCGCCGGACATTTGGACATTCAGCGCTTAAAATTGCAATGAACCATTTCATTGCTGCCGATCATAAAGTGGCGTTTGAACTCAGATTGTTCGAGTACCACAAATGCATATATAATATATAACCCATACTTTACTCCAAATTATGTCATCGAAAAAGGCCTTGTATAAGATAGGAAAAGAAGATAGCGAATGATTACGTTCGTATTTAATATACATTATAATAACCCGCGCGGTTTATATCTAATGACAAACTTTCCATCCTGATTGATTAAAGAATTTCAAAATATCTAATAAACGCTCTGCCTAGTGGCAAGAACATATCACTGCCTAACTGATAGTTATTGATTCATTATTCAGTCTAGACTGATAATTGTGTAAGACTAAATATTGAATTTCGGTTCGTTATTTGTATATATCCTGGGTGATACTTCCCTGATCTTATGATCCTATAGTAGCGACGGTAGACTGCCAATTGGCCCTATAATATATCCTACGTCGTTGTATATAATCTAATAATTGATTATAACTCATGATAAATGAATGTTACCGTAATTAAAGTCCAAATATCTATAACGACTAGTAAATATATATATATATGTATAAAGCTGTTGAAGTAACAATCTCCATTGTAGGGCTCATTTTCTTTTATGCTTCGTGTTTGCATTGTTCATAATTGTCTTGATTCTATTCAACGGTCCCCTAGCCGTAGGAGACTCGCAGGGTCATTGTTAATTAAAATTTAATTGAAGCTTAAAATTAATGAAATTTAAGTAGGTCATATTTGGCGACCTTTACACGGTGAGCTTTTAAAGGTTGTCCTTTTTTACAATAGAGTTGTCACCCATACCATTTATAATAATGAGCACACAGTTCACCTGAGTAAAGGTAAGTAATAAATGAAAATGAAATGTACATCATCAGCAAATATTTAAGATGAACATGCGTTTTCACCCCTAAGGGCTGAGATAAAATGCCTGGCCACAGTAGGGTCTCTGAATACTTACATTACTCGTATTATATCAGTCGAAATATAGCAGCTCTATGCTGCTATTTTATGCTTGTGATTTGTAAGCATATCCTTTTATATGACGGTGCTGAATCAAGGGGCTTTATAGACTTTATCAGGTAATACATCTCATTTTTCCAAATGACACCTTTAGGAATGGAAGTGAAAAAATGTTCGGATCTTCTCTAACGTTTTAGAGTCGAGTTATTCATACAACAGGTTTGCTCTTTTACCGCTGATACTAATTAGTATAAATTATTGAAAGTTTATTTAAAAGATGACAAAGAAATTGAAGTAATCGCCTTTTAATTCAGGTAGAATTGGATCAATTTTGTCAGATAGAGACACGACGGTAAAAAAATCAAAGATCATGAAGCATTGGTACTCGTGGTCTATTAATTTGGGTTAGTGTTAAAAATTTCCATGAGACATTTTGCAAAAAAAATTCTTTAAATTTAATTTATATTCCACCCTGAGCTTATTAAATCGCAAACAGGTTTAGCCTCTCGCCTTACATGGAGCACATATACAGGTGTTTGTCATTTTAATTCAAAAATCTTATAATGGCAGAAATAATGGTAGAGCTATACTAGAGTTAGTTTCTAGCTGCATAATGAATTGGTCAGCTCGACCAGGGTAGGACCACGCCCTCATAGAATGTGTTTCGCCTGGTGACGAGGCATTCCATCTCAAGGGTGACAACGCATCTGCATTATGATTCAAGGATGAATGTAGATGTTATGGGCCGCAGGAATCACCTGCCATCAGGTGAACTGTGTGCTCGTTTGTTACCTTCAATTTAATTAAAAAAAGTAATAAAAAAAAATTGACTGTGAATCCATCTACTACACATACACTATTATCATTGATTTTCCTTAATATAGTTATAATAATTATTAATTATATTATATTATTTTCCTTAATATAGTAATAATAAATTGAAAAAATAACATTCGCTTTATTCCTATATCTAGACCACACCAAATTGAAGCGATTAAGAAATCTTCAGAATACACTTAAGAACCGCAAACACTTATTTAATGCCTGATCGTTTGATCGTTCTTCATTCCCTTGCTTTGATGGCGTCATTTATCCCCGTTTTATCCTGCTTCTAAAGGACGATTGTAAGTTCTACTTACTTTAAACGATTTCTATCTTTTTTTTTCCTTTTATTTTATTGAATTGGGTGTGGCAAACGAGCAACTAGCAAACGGCCTGATGTGGATGCGTTGTATTTTGTAAAGACGTTCTCCTTCAGACTGCAGCTAGAGCCGAATTTCAACGAGGCTTTACAACTGTTAAAGTGGTGTGATATATTTGCACAAATATCTTTAAAAAAAGATAATGACAAAAAGATATTCGAAGAGAAATACGCCACTTCTTGTAAGAATTACTAACGTTTGGAAACATAATTTAAACTTTGTAGGAATTGTTTACTGTATTACATATGTTAGAATGTCATTTATAAATTATGTATCTAATTCCCAAATTGAAATTAGAAACACAATGATACCTGAAATTGATAAACTTATCATACTATTACACATATTTGTTAAATGTAGAAAAATTATTGTTTTCAAAGAAAAACAAGAAAACCCATTAAAAAGGGGGGTCAAGCGCAGTGCACCAGTTTTATTTTATTTATTGTTTTTTCTTGTTAGTTAGTTGTTTGTTATCTAGGAACTAATAGAAACACCAAAAAGCATACGATAATTGTTCTCGCTTAGAAAATTCTAATTAAATGAATTGGATCGATTTCTCCGTAATTAGAAATAAAAAAGTTCATGCATGTATTGAAGTTTTCTTATGAGAGCTCAATAACAAAAGCGAAAGATGTCGTCATTGAAAATGTGAATTAAATAAATTGGATCGAGGAAACCGTATTTGGAGCAAAACTTAGAGCTATAGAAGAAAAATGATTGATGGATGTATTATCTTTTTCTTATGAGAGAAATTATGAGTACAAAATTAAAGATACCATCATTGACGAAGTGTATGTTAATTGTCACTCAGAAAATGTGAATTAAATAAATTGAATCGAGATATCCGTATTTGGAGCAAAACTTAGAGCTATGGAAGAAAAATGTTCGATGGATGTATTATCTTTTTCTTATGAGAGAAATTATGAGTACAAAATTAAAGATAACATCATTGACGAACTGTAAGTTAATTATCACTCAGAAAATGTGAATTAAATAAATTGAATCGAGGTATCCGTATTTGGAGCAAAACTTAGAGCTATGGAATAAAAATATTCATTGGATGTTATATTTTACTTTTACAAAAATTAAGGATACAAAATCAAAAGATGCTGCCATTGATGTATTCACTATCTCCTACTAGATCTACCTCGTGAAAATATGTACGTGCCTCAGAATAACGCTTTATGCGTTATTTCTAGCAATGTTGATATTTCATTTACTAGATATGGTGTTTTGTTTTCTTACCTGTGCTATTTATAAATAAATTAATATAAAAATATTTATGGTTAATTTTTTTTATTCAACTAAGATACCTCCTCAAATATTATCTAACATTTTTCTTACATCGCAGTTCAGAATACCATGAATTTCAACTCAAGATAACATCGAATTATCTCTTCGGATACTTTGCTCTTCATTTACTTGGTAATTAAATTGTGAGTTTCTTATATAGGTTATGGTATTATATATAAATTATATTTCCGTTTATTATAAATTTATATTTCCCTGTTTCAGCATTAATTGTTATAATCCATTTTAAATTATAAAGTTGAAAACGCTTATGCGCCTTTATTTCTTATCAAAAATGGATTTAAATAAGATAGCTTGCAAAGATAATGTATTATCACGTGGATGTTTATCATCTTGATATTATAAACAAAAACACGTGCAACTCAGTACAACTGACGAAAGTGAAATTTCTTCAGCGATCTAAACGTATACGTATTTAAATTGCGACGGACCTCAATAGGTTTTATTTTTTATTTTTTTAAAAACAATTAATTAAATTTTCAGGGCTTTAATGCTCTCGACGAAGATAGCTAATTACAGAACGATCTTATTATAATGTTAATTCGCAAGCCTCGAAACAAAACAATATCGTCACCGGAAAGTGCGGGCGTCGACATTACTTAATTCTTATATTGGGCTAACAATTAGTAGAATACTTTAGTACTAGATGTTGTCATGAACAAAGGATTGGGATTGGGTTTAGACGTCATTACTACGTAGTAAATAGTAAACATACAGAAAAGGAGAGAGAAACATAGGAAAGAAGAGAACCATACCGAACGAAACTACCTAACTAATCAACAACAAAGCTAAAAAAGAAGTTTACTAAAAAAATATTAAATATCAAGGTTTTATTTTCACTCCGTTAGTTTCATTGATTATTACATTCGTGCTAAAAGCAAATATAAAGCAATTATATTCGCTTCTCATCGATTCGCATCACTGCTACCACTATTATAAACTAATGTTTATTCAACCATCGGTGCTTACAGAGCGCTCGATCAGTGCAGTGCCGTTGCGTCTAGGGGAAGTAAAATATTGACGTCTGCTATATGCTGGGATAAATGGGCAAAATCAATGGTAGGATCAGAATATTCGCTAACTGTTCAAGACATGCATGTATATGCATAGTGTCGTAAGTAGGCAAGATAGTAAAGTCGATAATTATAACCTATCTAATAATTAAAACTAAAAATTATAGTGCCACACAAATGTTAGCATTGATTTGAAATAGAACGCAGGCACTGTAGGCAAGTGCTAACTTTAAGACTATGTTTTCGTCTATACATATAATAAAATTGCAACTGTCCGTTTATCTGTTCGTTTCTGCATGCTAATCTGCATAATGACTCAACCAATTTGAATATGGTTTTCAGTTACGTATTGAGATTATTTCGAACTAAAATTTTGTGTTTGTTTTAGTTAAATCGGTTTGTTATTTATAATGATAGATCAATTTTAAAGTGTCCCTCGTACGAGTGAAGTTACAGGCACAGCTAGTACATACATTTATCGATACCTAGAACACCATTAACTTCAAGTACAACATCAATAAGTGAGGAGTCGGTTTGTAAATGGAAATGCATAACTGCATAGACGATCTGTATAAAGAATTCACGACAAAGCTTCCGATTCTTGAATAATGCATATTATTTATCATGAATATCGAGAAGGGAATTTATAATCCTATTATAAAGATCAGAAAATATGCTCTTTTGTACTTTCTTTTCAACTTTTAATATCGCAATGTTCAATGTGGTTCTTTTATTATGCCATTGAATTGGCGGAGAGGAATCATCAAAAAATATGAATGATGAATTCTAAGGACTGAGGTGGTGATTACTGGTGACGAGGAATTCCATCTTAACCCTCAAGGGTGACAACGCGTCTGCATTATGATTTCTTGTCAAGGATGAATGTAGATGTCATGGGCCGCAGGAGTCACTTAACATCAGGTGAACTTTGTAACTCTCAATGTAATAAAAAAAAACCAGTAATAAGGATAATTGGGTTCCGGAAATTTTATATATTGAACGATTTAAATATTGATCTTAAGCACATAACATCCTAGTCTTATTTTTAAATTTTTAAAAATTTTCTTTTCCTCGAGTAATTTGAAACTACGAAAACTGAATGTGCAATGAGAATGTAGATGGGTATGGTAGGCAGCACCAATTACTTACTTTCGGGTAATCTTTATATGCTTATTAGTTACCGTTATATCATAAAAATAACAAGCGCTTTCTGTTTCTTAAATCATGGTCATTTCACTGTTCAACCGAGACCAATAAAACACTTATTTTGACCTAGTAAGTTTAACATATCTCCAAGCGACTTTTGATATATCTAGATATCAGTATGAAAACCCTCAACAAACACTCAACAACCCTCACCAACTCCTCCCAACATTCTATAGGGTTGTCGAAATATACAATTAGATTAGCCTTTCTTTGCCGTTGTTACATGTACATAACTATACAGCTAATAATTTTACGAGCTCTATTTGTTATTTTAATCGAATTTGCATTTCAGATAGGCAATTTAGATGAATTTTACATGACGTACAAGTGGTTTCTGGAGTTCGATATAATTTATTTTACTATGGTGCCAGAAATTTCTATTTTGTTTACATTTGGATGAAACCTCACCGTACCAGGGATAATTATATTAAGCTTATATACTGTTTCCGTTACATAATTTAGGAAGATCACGATCTCCTAGATATAGTTTCTAGTTTGATACTATATTATAATTACCCAAGGCCAATTAAATTAAGGCCATTTTTTGACAGACAGACCCTCCACAAGCTTAAGTTAAATACTACTATAGTTAAGAAAACTATTTTAAAACATTTACACAGTTATAACGAATGTAAATAGTCCTTTATTACTGGTATCGAGGTATTCCATTTTAGTCCCAAGAGGAGACAACGCATGTGAAATATAATTACTTGTCAAAGTCTAATGCGGGTATCATGGGTCTCAGGAATCGCATACCATCAGGTGAACTGACTGCGCTAGTTTGTCACAATAACAAAAATATATATATATATATTTTGAGCATAGCAACTGTAGTTTATATAATGATAACGCACTTACGTCTAATACACAAAATATATTCGATAATTTCAAAGTTAATAATGTGTTCTAAAACAAATTGTTCTAAACATTATATTCCATAAGACTTTTAGCCCCTAGTATTTGCATGAATACAGGTGCGATTATCTTGATAAAATTATATTTATAAATAAATAATTGTATGGCGGATGAGAGGGGAGGAAAAAAAAAACACAGACTGAAAAACTTACCATAATTCACCCCCAGCAACGAAGATGCTGCATAAACTATAGCAGCAGAACCGGCTCAGATCTTAAAACTAAAACAAAACGTATTTGCTTAATTAGAGTGCTTTTACAACATTCCGGATGTTAGCAATATATAATATAAAGTTTATATAATAAACTGCTAGCATTTCTTAGTTGTTTATAAAAAGTAATTGGTTGGAAGCATATGTATAGTTGGTGCTTCAATATCAATCTATCGCAGGTTCAAATATTTATGTACCCTGTTAACACAAGTAAGGGGAGATATATGTCCTAATCTCACTCGATTAGTGGCCAAGGGTTTTACATTCACCATTATCACTTTAAAAAATATATATTATCGATGCTATTACATTACTAATATTCCGGTTAACCACTACAACTAAGCTGACAATGCTTGTAGGAGATAGTTCATGACAATAGTCGAAGGGTGGATCAAACCTACGACCTTCAGTTTCGCAGACCGTACCTTTAACAATCAGACTATTGACTGTTCAATTCGCTCAATCATTTAATAAAAATCTCTCTCTCTAAACAGAAGACCAGAATTTAAAATATTGCTCAAAACATATCGCCAATGAATTATTTTGAGAATTTCTGCTAGGATCTGTCTTAACTTTTCTTTCAATATTTCCAAATCATATTATACGATTTCATGCTCATCTTTCTTCAATTTCCTTTCTTATAGTACTTGTAGAATATTCGATATGAATTTCGTGAATCTGTTTCTTGTCCGTGTCGTGGACACGCGGTCGAAAAGTATCGTAAAGTATTGTCAATGCAAAACCTTTTAGAATGTTATTCACTTTTATGAAATTGTTGCTCAATATCCTAATATCGATCTGATTCTCATTTCAGTAACGCAGTAAATATGAAGAAAATATCTTGCAATCAAATCATGCAATCCAATTCACCTTATATGTTTGTCATATTACCTTTTCTATAGCATTTGACTCGTTCATTGTTTGATACGGCCGTTGATTACTTTTTAATAACCTAGCCAAGTATTTCACCTCACAGATGCAATCAGAAAACTTAAGCACTAACCTGCTTCAATTGTGTGCGCATGTTTTCGTTATTTTTATAAATTGAGTAAGCGCTAACGTCCCCCTACCACATTCCATGGAGGAAGTGGCGCTGTCTCTCATGCGATCGCCGTGACTAGGGCCCTATGAAAATATTACTTAGCTGGATATAGTATCCTGATCAAGTACTAACTTAGTTTGCAAATATTCTTATTTAATTTTACTAGCTGACGTTGTGCATTCAGTATAGTATAATAGAATTCTCTATATCTAAAACTTCCCGTAGTGGGAAAGTTTTGTATTGTACTTTTCTCTAGATGGGGTATTTAGTAGTAAACTAATATCCTCTGTTCTTCGGGTTGGTTACCGTTAAATGCATTACATTAACGTATATTTTATATAATTACTCATTAAATAAGTAAAGTAAAACGAAGTTTATTTATTCAATTTAGAAAACCACAGCTTAAGTATATCCAGTCTTAAGTTCGGTTTGTAACCATGTACTTTAATAGTAATAGAACTGTTATTGGCTCCAACATCGATAGGTCGGCGTGACGTAGCAGCATAACATCACTATGCTATTATGATGAGTTTAGAGATTAGGACCTAATTAAAGACAATGAGGTATTAAGTTAGTCCTCAGAGATGGCAATGCATGTAATTCTTGGATGATGGATGTAGATGCCTTTGGTCGTTCCTTACCATCAGGTGGTCTGTCTGTTCATTTGTTGCAGTCCTAGTATTGTAAAAGAAATATAAGTCATACGGTTAACACAAATAATAGTTAACGATAGTATGTTGTAAGAGAAAGATACTTTTTGCCTAGAAATAAACGGAGCAATATAATATATCCTAGCGTCGTTAGTAGGCCGTTAATGTCTACGTAGTAACAAATAGATGTTTCTATTAGCTACTGCATATACGACTGGCAACGACCTACAAACTAGTCTTAGTCAGTCGGAAAATATATTTTTTTCTTAAAAGCAACTAAAGTTGCCAAAACTGTTACACACACTTATGGCGATTTATTAAATATCTTTTTTTTATTATATTGAGGGTGATATAGACAGTTCACCTGATGGTAAGTGATTCCTGTTGCGCATTGTTCCCATATTGAGCCTCGGTAAGGAATCATAATTTAGATGCGTTGTCACACCTAAATACTAAGGTTGAATGCCTGGTCACCAGTATTAAAGGTCACTGGATGGCCCAGCACTTACCAGACGAAACACATTATGCTGCTATTTTACTTTGGTATTCTGTGAGGGCGTGGCCCTACCCCGATCGCGCTGACTTATTTATTCTACACCTAGAAACAACGTGCAGCTTAGTTCTACCACTGTGTTCATCTGCACTAAAATGGAATGCCTCGTCATTAGACGAAAAACAGAAGCGCTATGCTCCAATATTGTCAACCAGTCCATTCATGCTATAACCAGGCACCAGCAGTATCATGTCTATACCATTTTTTCTTCATGCGCATAAACTAAGGTTAAAATCGAACCAAGGACTGGGTATACTTAAGCTGTGTGGTCTTCAAAATTTTATTTATAATAGATTGGTGCTTAAGTTAGTTGAGATAAAATTCATAATATTAAAGTTAAGTAAAATTTAAAGGAAAATACCTCCGGTAATTCCAACGTAAAACCTTCAATAGAGTCAGCCCTTAATAGTGCGGTTTACTTAAACTTTAATTAATTTTAAATATTTACATCCCAGACCTTTCGTGGCTAACTGTGAAGCGAGGTAAACCAAAAAAAGTTTTAAACAAGAAAAAAAAATGGTATTAACTCATCATTTCATCTCTTTAACCTGTTTTCTAAATAGCTTTATATTAAAAACATTTGGGGTCGCAAACGACTACACAACTCATCTGATGGTAAGTGATAATTGTGGACCATTATATCTATCAAGTCACCCTTGCCAAATGTTATACCTTGTTACCTGTATTACAGTACCGGATTCCTAAACTCACCATACAAAATGCGAACAGCTATTTCACACTGGTAAATTACACACGTGATCCTTTCCTGGTCCAGCCGATCCATGAATGGTACAGCTTTTTTTTATTACATTGAGAGTAACAAACTAGCACACAGTTCACCTGATGGTAAATGATTCCTGCGGCCCATGATATCTACATTCATCCTTGACAAGGAATCATAATGCAGATACTTTGGCAGCCTAAAGGACTGGCAGCTTTAAGCAGCGTTGACAGCTACTATAAAGGTTTCCGGATTCCTTCACCCACTAGACGAAACACAGCAGCATTTTGTGGCTATTTAACGTTAGTATTTTGCGAGGTCGTGGCCCTTACCCCGGTCGGTCTGACCCATTTATTCTACAACTCGAAACAAGCTGCAGCGTAGCTCTACTTCTGTTAAAGTTCAGCTTGAAAAGCAGCAAGTGTAAACACTTTAACACTGTTCTGTACATGGTACGGTTAGGTGACATTTTCTTACACATAACAAAATTTTACATATTATACTTAAATATACAGAAAACAGTAAATTAAAATATATTAGTAGAGCAACGTCGCATCGATCGATTGTCGCTTAAGCCACGTTCACAACTAAGTTTTTGCGAATACTATATCGAATCTTAAATTACTATTTTATTGTTATAATATTATAAACAAGCGTACAGGTAATCTGATCTTAAGCGTTGACTACGGTCCATAAACATCTGCCTCGGAAATCAATAACAATTAATTGTCCCTGAAGACTAAAATGACCCTTCCAATTGACGCTAGGTTGGTTTGAAAAACATTTACTGCGGCCTTAACCTTTTCCGATTATATTGTAGACTTTGTTACTTGCTAATCACCTTAATCCTATATAAGCTTTACTTAACACGTTATAAATATAGCTAAATATATCATTAAAAATGCCACAAGTTTAGGATTTCCAAATTAAATATTTATTAAATATATAATCCTTTGATATATATATCCTATTGATATAGGCCTCCTCATGACGTTTTGATTATGACCTCTCTATTGGATTGAAACACTGCCAATTTAAAAAGTGCGGAATGTCGGGCATGTGTCATCATCATTACTGTTTTTTATAGTTAATGTAAAGATCGGAAGGTCCCGGAATACAGGTAAAGAGGCATTTCATCTCACACCTTAGGGGTGACAACGCATGAGCATCTTGAATCTCTGAAGGGGATGGATTTTGATATCATGGACCGCAGTCACCACTTATACAACTTACATAACAGGAGAACTGTGTGCTCATTTGTTACACTTGTAATAGAAAAAACCTGTCTAAAACTACATCTATTTGATGCTTAAGTAGATGACACTATAGAGAAATCCATTTTTTATTTTTGGCCTATATAATACTCACCGACTTAACAAAGTAATATTGGTGATTTTAATGCCAATGCATATAAATGGGAATTCGGCTTTTCGGGATATCATATTTGTGCAAAATGGGTCAAACAAACTCATTATTTTAGACACATTTTGAGACGCACGAGATAGGCACGCTAAACGGTTCTATTATATGAAAAGAATTTGCGATACAAGAAAGTTATTATATTTATTTGGATGTAATAAAGATTTTGTTGGCTATTTAATTAAATATAATGAGTAGTAAAGTAAACTAGCCTCCTCTCTATAGACAGCAGGGGCTCCACTGCGGATTGGCGAACTCTACATATTTTCGAAATATTGTGTCTCTTGCCCTTTTCTTGATTTCTGCCCTTTCCTTGATTTAGGGGGGGGGGGATCTTAGAAAGATGCCCAGGGGAAGAGACAGGGTTACGTGGGAATTCTTACCACTAAAACCCAAGAGGGGCTCCGAGATCTCGTGTTTTTTTGTCCAAAGCTGTTGTTTCAGAGCTGTGGTAGCTCAGTATCTAAGCGCACCCTTTGAATTCACGGTGCGGTCGTGGTGCTAAAGTGCAGTTTGTTTCTAGCTGCAGAATGAATGGATAAGCTCGACCGGGGTGGGACCACGCCCTCACAGAATACCAGCGTGAAATAGCAGCATAAAGCTGCTGTGTTTCGTCTGGAGAGTGTAGGCATCCGGAGATCTTTATTACGAGGCATTCCATCTCAGTCCCTAAGGGTGACAACACATCTGCATTATGGTTCCTTGTCAAGGAGGAATGTGAATGTCATGGGCCGCAGCAATCACTTGACATCAGGTGAAATGTGTGCTCGTTTGTTACTCTCAATCTTATAAAAAAAACCGAGCTCCATTTCCGGTGCTGGCATCAATGAAATCATATCTATAATCATATTCACCGACTGTAGTTAAAACCTTAGGAACATGTCTACCTCTACTTATTTACATAAATATGTGCATAGCTACGAGATAAAGCTGAATATGCTATGTAAAATATTAGCCGCGTTTTGACGCAATTCGTCTTTGCGTCAGCGCGATTCTTGGACCTTAAAATAATGTTTCTCGACAATATATGGGGAATCCTATTTACTGTTCAGCATGATCAAGATCCGATCATCTGATGACATTTACTTTTAAATATTTTAAGGTTAAGTGTTCTAAAATAACTAACACAGATTTTTTTAAGGAAAAATCTCTTATCCCTGTTATTATACACAAGGTGATTTAAAATAAAACCTCGGCAATATATTAAGATAAAATGACATCGGTGGTTAATAAACTTAATCCAGTCACGTGCCAAAGATGGGATTGAAAGATAAAGCGATTATCGAACTTTGCTTTATACCATTTTGTGCTTAATTGATTTGGAAATGTTTGTATCGAGATGATTTCAATAATTCGATAACGGTATATGAGGTTATTATACAATGCATTACTTACTATAAAGAAATTTAGATGTAGACAAATGTAGACGTAGAAGTCTACAACAACAGCCACCTCTAACCCTAAACTCTGAATATATTTCTTTTCATTGCATTGAGAGTAATAAGCGAATACGCAGATCACATGATGGCAAGTGATTCCTGCGGCCCACGACATCTACATACATCATTGACAAGGAATCTTAATGCAGATGCATTTTTACCCTTGAGGAATGAGATGAAATGCCTCGTCACGAGTAATAAAGGTCTCTAGATCCGTACACTCAATAGACGAAACACAGCAGCATTATGCTGTTATTTCACGCTGGTATTCTGCGAGAGCGTCGTCCACTGTTAAATAGAATATTCAATCATAATTACTTTATTAAATTTGTAAGTACAGGGTTAGGAAAATTTTATAATAATTCGCTACTAAGTTTGATGCTCGACTATAGTCGACGCATTATGAACTGAGGCTTCGGGTCATAAATCATATTTATCTGTTTATCTCACTCGCACTTACAGGTCTTATGGTGTAGTGTTGTGCGTAAGAATTGTAGCGGTGCTGTCGATAACGGGATAGGTACGATCGATATGCTAAATTATGTTAAGTATTAATAGGAATAATTTTTCGCTATCTGTAAATAAAACTTTATAATTTGTAAGATAAAATGTTTGTTTCGATGTAATCATAGAGAAACTGTATGGATCGTAATATGGCTCTGAAAAGGGCCGTTTTTATCTTTTCTAGATATGAAGCATCGACCCCTCGTGCGCAGGTAGCTAAGTATCGATAACGGGTTGCATTGCATGCACATTCCTACTATCAGTAACATTTATTGCCCGACGACTCAGTTTAAAATGCGTCGACTATAGTAGTATAGTATTTATAGTATAACTGATTATTAATATGATGATAAAATTTTCATTGTGGCCGCACAGAGTTAATGGAGTGCTGTTCAATTTGTAGTCGAAAGATTAAAATAATTCTTAAAAAAAAATATTTATGGTGAATATAGAGTAGATAACATATCTACTCGTATGTTCACCTTATTATCTCCTAAGCTGTTATTTAGAATCGGTAAATATCATATCATATGCAGCAAATGTTACAAATGTTATACCTGCAACTAGATAAGGATCGGTCTTTTCATTTTAAGAAATTTTATTTAACGTTAGTACGATGACACTCGTACATCTAAATTTACGAATACATATTGATACAATTAGTAAAGTCAGCCTGCTTTAAAAACAAATGGAAAGAGATATAAAGTTACCCCCTAAGTTAGTCCCTAAATCGTATCGGTTCAGAAGTGATGACTGCGTGATATCCACAACAAAGAAACTCATGGGTTGTCCCTCCTGAAGATTTAAATGTAACGCCAAATTACCTGTAAATAAGTTACTAGCTAAATTTACAACAGATCCATATTGCTACTTCACGCTGGTATTCTGTGGGAGCGTGGTACTTTTCCGGTGTAGCCGCATTTATGTTGCAGCTAATTTTGCGCTGTTACAACTCCTCTGTTGATGCTCGTGCACGCGGTGATTTTTTACAAGCGGGTAAGCTCAAGCTCTTTTAGCCGCTCTTCTAAAAAAAATATATTAATGTTATATGGACTTCTTCTGTCTGAAATAAATATATTTTTGTTATATACCGATTTCTAAACGTCCGTTTGTACGTTGAGTTCAGTGAACTAAGTTATTTGTTTTATCGATGCAAATTTTATCTAGTATACAGATATTTTTCTAACATCGAAGAAACTTCACAGATACGCAATAAAATATTGAATAAAATAATATTGAGTAAGATCGTGGAATTCATTAAAACCCTTTTGAAGAATCATTTTTAATATAGCCGGTTTATCATTTTCCGTTTGAGCGAATCCCGACAAACTACTGTTAATCAGTTAAAGGATATGAAGTACCTTTTAGTAAATATTTTTATATAAAAATATTTAGTCTAAAACCGAACAGAGGGTTGTGTAACTTTATATCTCTTTCCATTGTGAAGAACTGAAGACAATGATTGAGAAGCTCGCACATCTGCAATCAGCTTTGGTCAATCGGTCGTCCCCGCTGGTCCTACACGACAACGCGCGACGCCATATTGCACAACAGACAGTCTCCAAGCTGCAAGCGTTGGGGTTGGAAGCACTCCCTCATCCACCGTATTAACGAGACCTTGCACCCACCGACTTTTTCCAAAATTTGGACAACTTTTTAGCGGGAAAAAAAAAATCCAAAGTGGCAGTACAAAATGCCTTTGAAGAGTTTGTTGCCTCCTGTCCAGCTGATTTTACAATAAGGGCATCAATAAACTACCATTATATATATTTAACATTATTTTGAATGAGGAAGCCTGCTCGTGAAGAGATAATACGGAACTGAATGGAAGTGAGATATTAAGGTATGTGCCATTAAACCAGTTACACGTAATACGATCCAAGTGATGTACATTGTCACCAGTTTTAAGGATCACTCATCAGTCGGAACACAGAAACAAAACTATTCTGCTTTACTTTGCCGACACCTAGAGTTACGACGTGACTTAACTACGTCGGTAATTCCATATTTAAAGTTTAGCTCGTAAGACGTTAAACTAAAACTTGTATTATTAATTTAAAGATAAGTTTCGGAAAGTTAAGCAAATAAGTTTCACGGAGTTAATATCACGCTCAGTTAGTACGTTGATGTACTTTATCTTCGTTTATTTTTTAAGAGATGACTTTTGCAAATTTTTTCCTTATACAATTATATATATTTTAAAAAAAATTCCTTAGTTTTTTGCCTAGGTCGTAATTTGTGAAAATATATCACCACCTACACAATCACCTACACAATTTTTTTACAATCTTAAATAGAAAAAAAGATCACTTTGAGGATCTATTTGACAATTCTGATACAAATTGAGTTATTTCATTATAAAAAAAGACATTTTATTTACGGACTTAGAATAAGGTACAAGCACCGACTAGTACCCATTTATAAAAAAGAACATTACATACTAAACTTTGTGGTACTACTTAATTTTGTGGTCAATTTACTACACAACAAATATCTGTAGGGTGAATACATTGGCTAAACCGAGGAAGGGTTATACTTTCGTGGTATACTGCTTTACGCAGTTATAGCCAGTAATGAAGTAATTAGCATGATTAGTATGTTGTATTGTATATGTTTCGTGTGAAAAGTGGAACTTGGAACACAATTACGGGTACAAATGACCAGATTTCTCCTGATGGTAAGTGATGACTGAAGCCCATAAACACCATTTATCCACAGCAATGATCCTAGATGCACATGTGTTGTCATTCTTGAGGACTGAGATGAAATGCTTCGTTACCAATACCTGAGTTTCCATATCCCCTTACACAACAAACTCACAGCTATGTTATCCCGCTACATATTATATATTTTTTTAATTTATTTCTTTATCCTTTTCTTTTTTTTTCCTCTCTTTTATTTTTTATTTAGTTTTTCAACTACATTTTATATTCAGGTACTAGGTAAATTTCCTAATTCCCTTTCTTTAGTTATGGAAGAGCGAAGAAGACACTCCTGGCACCCACTAGCATTGTAAAAAGGAGTCTCCAATCATGAGAAATTAAACAATTGTAAGTTGTTAAGGAAATAAAAAATATAATTATAATTTCTTTCTGGTGTTCCTGGTGGCCATTCCATCGCATGACGCATGACCATCTTATTCGTGCTGCTAGTATACAGAAGCTGCAGCGTGGATAACTAGTAATAACAAAAACATTGGTAATAACGCATTTCAATCCTGATTTCTTATGAAATATTGTAAGGATTTTATGTCATGCTACCGCCATAAGAAACTGTTTGAGCTTATGTATTTTATAAAAAAGTACATTAAATTTAAATTAAGAAGAATTATATTTCTTAAATAAATTTTATAAAGAATTATACATACATATGTAGGTATACACGCTAAGTACGAAACCACAACGTTTACTATTTCATATTATTGTTGACTATAGCTATCGAACAATCCATCTGACGGTAAAAAGTCACTGTGGCGAGAAACCTACATCTGTAAGGAATCTAGATGCGCATAAGTGTATTTCTGTATCGAAATTACTTGTTGAATTAATTGTTTGTAATGACTAAGTAAATTGAAGATTGTATGTAAAATGAGTTCATATTTTCCTACCTTTTTGCAAATAATCTTTTGAGGGATTCCTTTTATTACAACAGTTTTATCATTTTCCATTTGAACGACCTTGGAGTGAGTACCTTTTAGTCGGCAAAGGTATTCATTCAACCAGATAGCGGTAGATGTTTTTCACTATATTACTTTCGCAATTTTCTCTTCTTATTAAAATATTGAAGAATATTCTTTCTTGGAATTTATTTTTATTTATCTCTAGAAGAGACAAGATATAAATTGAAGGTATGATATGGATATGGCCGTTCCCTTCCTTAATCGTTGCGACTTAGGGACCTGCAAGAAAACAGCCTACGCCTTTCATAAAGGCCGGCTTGCATTTGCGACTTCTGCAGTGTTGCTCTAGTGGTAGGCAGCTTCCTCGTTTGCCACCTTATAAAAAAAATTAGGGGAGAACAGGCAAGTGCATTAAGAAACTTTGTTGAGGATAGATGTGTATGTCACGCCTTAATTATCGTTTACCGTCAAATGAACTTTTTGTTGTACTTCCAGGTTATAAAATAACGTCAAGCTAAATAAAAGTATATCAATTCATTAGACAATCACTTAGATAAATATGTCAAATATCTAAGTCTATAGTGAGTTCTAATTATTATTAAATATAATATAAAACATTTTAGGCTTAGACCTATCCGTTGACATAAATTTACACACTGTCGGTCATTTAGCAGAATGCTCAGATCACTCGGCGATTCTGTCATTATAACTATATCATCGGCAAGTCAAAGGTGGTAGTTGTTGCTAAGTGGTAGAGCTACACTGCAGTTCGTTTCTAGGTGCAGAATAATAATGGGTCAGCTCAACCGGGATAGGTTCAGACTCTGACAGAATACCAGCGTAAAATAGCAGCATTATGCTGTTTTCGTCTGGTGAGTGTAGGGATCCGGAGACGGTTATTACTTGTGACGAGGCATTCCATCTTAGTCCTTAAGGGTGACAACGCATCTGCTTTATAATTTGTAAGAGATGAATGTAGATATCATGGGCCACAGGCATCACTTACCATCAGGTGAACTGTCTGCTCGTTTGTTACTCTCAATGTAATATAAAAAATAAAGGTGGGTGACGTGCCCGCCATTGACTGACGGTAAGACTATATAATCTTTCCGGTCCAAAAGCTTGAAAGCATTTTTCAATGAATGCGGTGAAGTTTCAGAGATATAATATGATGTACTATGTCGCCTGTACGACCAACATCGTTGGTAACAGCATATATATATATATATATATAATTTAAATTAAATATATTATAAATATGTCATTTTTTACTTTCCTTTTTATAAAATTAATGCAAAGTATACCTTAAGGTAAGTAATGAATAGAATCTCTCCTTACTCGTTACTGACTTCGTAAATTCCAAGCCGTGGCTCCAGGAGAGCCCTCAGCCCAGTGAAGCCGTAGAAGCTGTCAGGCTAGCAGTGGTCATCAGCCATAAAAAAATATATAAGATTTATATATTTATAGACAAGGCCTTTTCCATCTCGGCTCGTGAATCAAATGATCAAAAATTCACTTCGATAGTAACTCAGACAACTTTGTATATAAACAGAATAGTTTGCTTAGCAAAACATGCTTTTAACCAAGTCACCGTGCTTATTACTTTGGCACGTGCTTTTGGAGCGATGGTCGGGCTCATACGTGAATGCAATATTGAATTGGAAATATTTGGTAAAAGTGATGTGTTGTTATTTCGTGTTATAGATTCAATTGTTTTTTTTGTCTCGTAGACATAAAGATATTACAGACGTACTCAAGAATAGAAGCATCTGTCCATATATACTGCGCTATATTATATATTCAAGGGTGGTAGAGCCACACTAGTTCGTTACTAGCTGCAAGATGAATGGTTCAATAGCCCGACCGGGGAAGGATTACGAAATAGTTGCATAACACTGCTGTTAATCGTGTGGTTATTATACGTGACTCTCTGGAATCAGCTATCACTGCCGGTATTTTCGAACCTATACGTAGGGACCTTCTAGAAAAGAGCCTACATCTTTCTTAAAGACTGGCAGCGTATCTGGGACTTCTCTGGTATTGCGAACGTCCATGGGTGGCGATAATCACTAACCATCAAGTGAGCTACTTGCCATATATAAAAAAAAGAACTAAATACTCGTTTCCAACAGAAATCAATACATGTAGGCACGTCCGTCGTATGCGTTATTGCCATAGTATTTCTGCAAACGTCGTAACGTAGGTAAAGTGTTTGTGGTACAATAAAATCGCTGCCAGCGGAGAGTTCCTGCGAAAATATTGCTTTACTGCCGCTACGCCAGTTATTTCTCCAGGGTCGTGTTTTATTGACAATATTGACGTGAAATATCACGACTGGCGTGCTGTTATTGTAATATATATGAAGCTTCTCGTATTTGTGGAATTTATGATGATTTTGGTTATTGAAACGTTTAATTGATTTTTATTTTAGATATTAATTTACAATTAATATCTTAAATAATTAAGTTAGTACTAAACGTAAGTACTAAACGAACATATAGTTTACCTGATTGTAAGTGATAACTGTAGGGAAAGTTATCTCACCCTCAACGAAGATTGATTCAAGATGCACATGCATTATCTCCTCTCACTGTGATTCACCTGTTATTCAACATCGGATCCTTACACGCACCAAACGAAAAAAGCTGCGTTATACTGCTATTTCACGCTGGTATTTCAGGTCTTTTAGCAATTCGTAATTTAGTTAGAAACTAGCAGCATCATTCTTCCACTGTAATGTTTTCATTTTTGCTAAGAAACATTAAGTAATGTCTCCAATACAAATATTTCGGTCTTCGGTTAGTATATGAAATTTTTTATTAACTATATGAAACACCAGAGACCAGAGTTAATATTTAAACTGATATTCAGTGAAATCTAGGTCTTCGATGGTCTACCCACTTTATCCTATTCCACTATAGTAACTTTTCTGTTGCGATGTAGCTGTGTTTTTGGTCTAGGTTTGGGCCCGTGTTATCTTTTTCTGATTTTCCACATGTGCATCGGATTGGGAAAGTGAGTGACAAGAAAGTGTTGCTTTGTCCTTCTTAGGGCACTATAATATACCATTAACACCATCCGGTAACGACCTACCTGAGACAAAAAATCCTAGACCTTAAATCTGGTGGTGAGGTCAATCTCAGTCTGCAAAGGTGGCAAAGCATATGCATTATGATTCTTATTTTATTAACATGAATGTGATGTTATAAGCCACAGCAATTACTCACATTCAGGTGAACTGCTCGTGCATCGTGCTAATTTTATAAAGAATAAGAAAAGAAGCTAAAGATGTAAGCCCATGACGCAATGGAGAAAGATTATTTCTTAGGCTCTCTTTTTGCGTCCAACTCGACTCGACGGGGGAACTCACCGCCTACCATCTTGCGGTGTGAGAGCTCATGCTAGATGTCCGATTTCTGCAGACATCAGTGGGCAAAGTATTTCTCTCCCTGGACATCCACAGGTCGAGTGGGCCTGATGATGTCCCTCCAATTGTGCTGAGAACGTGTGCTCCAGAGTTGGCACCGGTTCTTACGCGTCTTTTTCAGTACTCCTACTCTTTAGGTGTCGTCCCGAACTGCTGGAAGACAGATTTGATGATCCCGATCCCTAAAAAATTGCTCAGATCCGTTCAACTACAGGACTATTGCTATTACGTAATAATGAAATCAATTGTAAACTGCCAGCTCATGAGTTACTTAGAAGAACGCTGATTAGTGACCGCCAGAACGGTTTCCGTCGGAGTCGCTCAGCTGGTGACCTTCTGGTCAACTTTACGCATCGATGGGCGCAGGCAGTTGAGTTCAAGGAAAAGGCCTTGGTGGTTAGTCTGGACGTAGCGAAGGCCTTCGATAGGGTTTGGCACAGAGCGCTTCTTTCAACGCTTGCTTCCCGAGAAATTTTGCAAGTGGGTCACCAGTTTTCTTTCTCAAACCGTAGCATCATGGTGGTAGTCGAGAGTGCATGCTCTGACTCCAAACCAGAGAATGCTGGTGTTCCACAAGGCTGTGAGCTGTCTCCTACCTTATTTCTTCTGCATATCAATGACATGTTGCAAATTTATAACATTCATTGCTATGTGGATGACAGCACAGGGCATGCGTTATTCACTGGCTGTGCAAATATTTCTTGAGAAAACGTCAAACGTATCGAAAGTGCCGGAACCAAACTTGTGTCAAGACTTTGTTAAACAAAGTTTCAGATTTGGGCCGACATAATCTAGTCCAATTTAACCCCACGAAGACTCAAATTTTCGCGTTTACCGCTAAAAAGATTCCTTTTGTCGCATCTCCTTATTTTGAAAAAACTCCCCTTGCTACCTCAAAGGGTATCGGAATCCTTGGCGTTGATATATCGAACGACGTTCAGTTCCGCGTTCACTTGGAGGGTAAGGCCAAATCGGCCTCTAAAAACTGGGCGTGCTTAATAGAGCGAGACAGTATTTCATCTCGGCCCACTGTTTGCAGCTTTACAAAGCGCAAGTTCAGCCTCAGATGAAATACTGTTCTCATTTCTGGGCCGGGGTACCCCAGTAGCAGCTTCTTCCGTTTAACCGCATTCAACGATGAGCGGCTCGAATTGTTGATGACCAGATACTTTCCGATCGGCTTTATTCAATGGCGTTGCATCTCTTTGCATTTTTTACTGAATTTACCATGGGGAGTGTTCTGAGGTGTTGTTCGGCTTAATTCCAGCCCCTGAGTTTAAACGTCGTATATCAAGACAGAATTCAAAATTTCACCCTCCTCATCTCGATGGATGGCAATCCACCACTGTGAGCCTTACGCAAAATTTCCTGCCATGCACTACTACTCTGTGGAATCAGCTGTCACCAGCAATGTTACCGAACCGATACAACTTGGGGACCTTCAAGAAAAGACCCTACACCTTCCTGAGAGTCAAGTAACGCATTTGCGACTCCTCTGGTGTTTGCCGATGTTCATGGTTGGTGGTGATCACTTACCATCAGGTGGACCGCATGGTCGTTTGCCACCTATACTATTAAAGAAAAAACATATATTTATTTAAAAGTATTTGAGTTGTAGGATATCATCTAAGTATACTAAAATATATTACAAATAAAATCGAAAAATATTAAGTAACTTAAATCGTTCAATATATTTAAAAAGAAAGTATTGGATTTTTGTTATTATAGAGATGTATTTCATACAGCGATATAAATGACAAAGTTAAATTTGAAATGAAAATCATCGATGAATCCGCAAAGCAATATAACCGAAATCCATTACAAATAATGGAACTGTTATTAGATTGCAAAGTTCCGAGTAATGAATCCACTGCGGGATGTCCATCACTGCTCTGTGGTCATTCACAGTGAATGTAATATTGTGGTTATTAAAGCTATAGAACAAGACAATACCGGTGTTTAGATTCATTGTCATTATATCTAAAGGTAAAGAAAACCGAATTCGATCCACAGTGCTTTTAACATTGAACATCGTCAATTTTTTTTATCTAAGAAATAATTAAAAAACTACTATACATACATATATATATATATATATATATATATATGCTCTTTATTACATCTGTATAAAATATATAAGTTTTATCCAGGTTAACATTTTCATAACTTGCAAATAAATGTCTGAGGAGTTGTTGGGATTTATTTCACCCGCTGAGGTTAAGCGTATATCAACACAGGATTGTAAATCATATCCTCATCATCTCGATGGTTGTCAACACACCACTGTGCGTTTTACGTGAAATTTTCTGCCACACACAACTAGTCTGTTGAATCAGCTGTCACTTACGGTATTGACGAACTGATACTACTTAGAGACCTTCAAGAAAAGAGCCGTTACCTTACCTTAAAGGCCGGCAGCGCAACTGCGACTCCTTTGATGTTGTCGATATTCATGGACAGCTTACCGTCTTTCGTTTAGTGAGTGTAAAGATCTGAAGACCATATTATTTGTGACGAGGCGTTTATTTAAGTCCTCAGGGAAGAACACAATGGTTGAGCTACACTGGACTTTATTTATAGCTGCAGATTGAATGGGTCACCTCGACCGCAGTAGGACCACGCCCGCATAGAATACCAGCATAAAATAGCAGGATAAGCTGTGTTTCGTCGGGTGACTGCAGGGATGGAGAGACCTATATTACTGGTTACGAGGTATTCCATCTTCCTCAAGGGTGAACACGCATCTGCATTATTCTTCGAGAAAGAATTCTTATCGAGGATTGATGTACGTGTCATAGGTCACAGGAATCACCTACCATCAGGTGAATTGATGAATTGATGCCCTCGTTTGTCACTCCAATGCAATAAAAAAAAAAAATTAATATATTAATTTCAGATATATTTTTTTAATTTCTTTGCATTGCTTTGTGAATTATTAATACTAAGTTGAATGCAATATGCGAACACCTTGATTACCGAGCGAATGATACACTTCTTAAGTTTTACTTTTTAATTAAGGTAAACACAAATATTTCAATCCTACGACATAACAAGGAATAAATTTGTTTTTATGTCGTGTGAAAATCACAAAATTGTATTTTTAAAGTTGACCCAAAACCCCAAATATATTAGTCGCCTTTTACGGCACAATCTAGACGCATAACAAATGGTCCATTTTGTCAGGGCTATTAGGCAAAGGTTCAAGAAGCGGAGCCATAAAATTCGCTCGGACATGACGTCACAATTAATCTGATGTTATTATTCCTTCCTTAGTAAATACTATTCATATTTGTTTAAGAATTCAAATTTCTTACATAAGAAAGTTCAATGGAATAATCGATAATATTTTTTACAATGTCAATAACATGTAAATTACAAAACATAGACAAATAAAATAAAATAATACAAAAATAAAACTGAGACACACTTGCCTCGCTCACCAATCCCGCAAAACACGTAATACAACGAACCATAAATGTATCACGTAAAAAGAGATATTCAAAACTACACCGCAACTCGGTCAGTTTCTCTGACCGCTAAGTAGTAGCCAGTAGCTTGCAGTGGCGAAGTCGATAAATAGAGATAAAGTTCCAGTTAGAAAATTTCAAAGTGGTATTACTTTACACGCAAACTGTTTACTCTGCGCTTAGTAACTTTACTTAACAGAGAAAAGCACCTTCAAAGATCACTTTGTTTACTTTAGGAAGCTTTGTTCTTGCCCAAGAATTTAATATGTTTCTCTAGTATTTAACTTCTAGCTAAGCCATGAATGGGTAAGCTCGTTGCAGGAACCTTTCAGAAAACTATTGGTAAACTGAATAACCTTGCGTATGGTGAATCAAGAGATCAAGATACATAGTTAATGGTTATAGATAACTCGTCTCAATCCTCAAGGTTGACACCATATTTGAACCTTGAATCATTGCCTAGGATACGTGGAAGCGTTTATGGGCTTCAGACTAGTAAATTATACCTCATGAATATACTGTAGAAAAATGACCCTCACATTAATACGATGCGGAACGCGGATATATATGGACACGTACGATTACTTCGAAGGAAACTCATAAAAAGTCATAAAACAAACATACAAACTACCGAAAGTCACGCTATTGGAAACTACCGTTTTAAAAACGTCCATATGTAAATGTTCCTTTCATTTCCATTCTCTTGACTATAATTATGCTTAATACCATTATCACATTTTTCCATTTCAAGTGTTTCTATACAAGTATATATATATTTATATATATATATATATATATATATTTACATATATATGTAGATATGTATATACGGAATAATATTTAATGTGAAACTATGGATGTCACAAATACTACGGTATCGGAACTATGAATTCTTTCAATTATTATTAAGGGTAGCAAAAAAGTGAGCTGAAGATAAGAGATTTTTACAGTGGTACAGCTACACTGTGATTTTTTTTCTAGCTGCAGAATTAATGGGTCAGGTCGACCGGGGTAGGACCACGCCCTCACAGGATACCAGCGTAAAATAGCAACATAATTCTGCTGTGTTTCGTCTGGTGAATTCGGAGACCTTTATCGCAGTGACGCGGCATTCCATCTTAGTCCTCAAGGGTAACAATGCATCTGCATTATGATTCCTTGTCATGGATGAATGTAAATGTCATGGGCCGCAGGAATCACTTGCCATCAGGTGAACTATGGCCTCGTTTGTTTTAAATGTAATTAAAAAAAGCTTATGACACCCACATTCATCCTAGTCAGGGAATCATAATTGTCACCCCTGAGGACTAAGAAGGAATGCTTCGCCATCCCCTCTCTACACTCACCCAAACCCAACAGCATTATGTTTGTTATTTTGCAAGGTCGTGGTCCACCCCGGTCGAGTTCGAAGCGACCGAATCGTGGACCGCAAGTCGCACTTCCCATCAGGTGAATTCTGTGCTCGTTTGTTATACACTAAAAAAATCATCGGTAAACTACACGCAAGTACTACCTAGAACCAATTGTGTCCATCTTCTGTACCTAATTAAGAATGTGGTATATATGCGTGCGTTAGTTGCAAATATAAAAAAATATATTAATCTGCAATATCAAACATAAGTACATAACTGTACAAAAAGATCGCGTTAACAGTGTAAAATTAGTTCAAACAAAACAAAGTTTTGGAATGTAGCATTCCATAGAAAACTTGGAAAAAGTAAAACAAATAAGACTTCCGGTTTTGTACCGAACTTTTTCATAAATAGATACGATTTTTGCGTGACACACGAATATAGTGTCAGTGATTACAGAATAATTGCAAATTTCACTTTAATTAATTTACGCCAGAATGTATGTTAACGTACGTAATATTCTCATTCTGGTTGATTTCAACAACGGTGATATCTTCTGTTTCTTAATAGATGACATCAACTACGCAAAATATTTTAAAGTGCAGTATGCATTTGCGTTCATTCGCGGAAACATAGGCACCCACTCGTCGTCTCCTTCGCTATTCCGATGTAATCCATTTACATTAAGATCGGAGGAAGGTTCAGTTACAGTATCGGCTGAAAATCGAGCCGAAGATCGAGCATCACATCAGCCAGTCTCTTAACCGCTACATCACTTGGTCGTCATATCATTATTACGTAAACAAATCATGCAACGTACCCTGTTTGTTTTGTTTGGTTTGGATAGAGTAAATAGTTCTCGTGGTCGCTGGGATGAGTGCTGACAGAACGCATACCGTAAAACCATAAACAGATAGGATGGAGTAGAATATCATTGCTGATGACCAGACATTATGAATCTGTGTCGTTTACCGTGGCCAGGAGTCACTTACCATTTTCTCGTTTGTCACTCTAAATACAATAAAAACAGGAGTAGGAGAGATAGCGAAAAGTGTGATACAAAAAAAAATCATCAAATATTCGGACAGGGATGGCAAATCGTACCCCTTCCTTTTCCTGTCTAGCATTTTCATCATCTAGTACCGGCATAAACAATGGCTTACAGTTGCTATGCTACGTCTGGTGATTGAAACAAAATTGGTGATCCAATCAAAGGTACCATCTTAGTCCTCTATTTACTATGCGCCACCGTCGTGCAAAGCTTAAGACGAGTATATACCTATATGTGCTTTTTATGTGATTGTATCATCCAAAAGATTATTACGATCATTATGTTCTTCATCGTTGCAGCCCATCACCAATCCACTGCTGTATATAGGCCTCCCTCACGGACTGCTCCACCTACATCCATCGACTTAATGACAACCCCCCCATAATGATCATTATGTTACAACGAAATAATACGATATTTTGTTTCATATCCTTGACATCTGTGTGTCTAACGCGTCGTAATTTACCGCAACTTCATTTAGCGTGATATCAAACTTTTCTTGTGCAACATCGCTCTTTCCTTTTACTGCCATATTGCATTTTCTTCGTCTCTTATTTCTGTAATAATAGAACAGTGATTGTTGTATAAATGTATATATTGTAACTTATAAACGTGAATTTATAACAAACGATAGATTAATTGAAATTGTGTAATTGTTTTAAGCGTTTAGAAGGATTTGATTTTAAGAATGGTTGACGTTGCAGTTCGTTTTTAGGTGCTGCTGCGGGCGTAGGTATTCTCAAATAATTGCCTACTAAAATAAAAGCAAAACTCTGCCATGTTTCGTATGGTGATTGGCGACATGCACTAGACGAAACACAGTATTGGAAATCCTTCTTAGTTGTGACGAAGCATTCCGATTTAGTTCTCAGGTGTAACAACGCATCTGCTTTATGATTCCTTGTATGAGTATCATGGGTCGCGGGAATTACTTAACATCAGGTGAACTGAGTGCTCATTTGTCATCAATATAATAGACATCTTATAATTGAGTTGTTGATTTAACCTTTACTTTATTCCTTTCTCCTCCATATCACCTTCGCTAATCACAAACACTTGAAAATTTACTTACATATAACTCACTGGCCCCAAAAACAACTATGTGTGATACACCAACTTTTCTCAGGATCCACAATACAACACCCAGGTACTTTAATCTCTACGACATGCGACCTTAAGAAAAAGAATATGCAACGAAAAGAATGAGAAATGACTGATCTGATCAATAATGTTTCATCTTAAACACAGGTAAAGCTACGATGCAGTTTGTTTCTGGCTGCAGAAGATATGAGTCAGCTTTACCGGGAATGAACTACACCCTCACATATCAGCGTGAAATAGAAGCATAACGCTGCTGTGTTTTGTCTGGTGAGTGTAGGGATCCAGAGACCTTTATTGCTGGTAACGAGGCATTCCATCTCAGTCGTTAAGGGTAACAACGCATATCCATTATGATTCCTTGTCAAGGATGAATGCAGATGTCATGGGTCGTAGGAATCACAAACCATCAGGTGAACTGTGTGCTTGTTTGTTACTCTCAATGTTATAAAGAAAACTGTAAAGTAGCTTTGTGAGGTTATAATTTTTTTATAGGCAAACAATCAAGGTGAACATCCACAATTTTAGAGTAGTCGGAGCGTTGTCAACCTTTATGAAAGGTGCAGGCTCTTTTCCTGTAGGTTCCTAAGTCACCTATCCATTATCATAAGTCGGTAGGTAGGGAAAATTCAGAACAAAACAACTAACAATGCCTAAAATTATTGCGTTATACGCAATATAATCAAAGCAAGCTAATGTTTAGGATGCGTGTGGCGTGAACACGTTGCCCGTAATCAAAGCATTAGGCTACAGTAATTTCAGCCTGGCACGCTGCGACGCTTACCTGATTTAATAATACAATTCCTAACAAAAACCTAACAGCCTATACACATATAAATCACTCACAATAACTATAATAAAGAGGATTTTGGAGCGTCTAAGCTGGTCGGCGGATTGGCATACTTCACATATATTTTATTTCTTCGACGAGTAGGTTTCATCACAACATATTCCTTCACAGCCAGTGGTAAATCAATAAAATAATTTACAATTGTAAGTAACTATTTCATTGGTCGACACCACCGGCACCGGGGACCTAAATCAATTTGATCGCATACCGTGAATAGAAAACCAAGCACTTATACACTAAGCGGTAGACTTATACCATAAATAGATGTACCAATAGTGAATCTAAAGACCGATATTATCTAGTTCTATAATTTAAACAACCACAATATTACACTCATTGCGGGAATAACCACAGAGCAGTGACGGACATCCCACAGTAGATTTATTACTCGGAACATTGCAATCTAATAATAGTTCCATTATTTGTAATGGATTTCGGTTATATTGCTTTGCGAATTCACCGGTGATTTTCATTACGAATTGTTTTTGTTTTTACTTTATGGTTTATTTCGTTGTGTCCCGATCCGAGATCCCTTTAATAAAAAAAAAATGTCATACTTTATAAGTATATTGAACCATTTCAGTTTTCGATTTTATTTTTATATATAAAAAATATAACTAAAAGATCTATGATGGTAATGTCTTCCAACTCCTGCAGACCTACCCCATAATATGAAACGGAGTAGAATCCTTGCAATCGGTATCCATCGACTTGTTGAAGACATGCATAGGCAGTCAGTCCATCTGTTTCAATACGCGGTTGACATTTTAGTATTTTGCCTATTAGGTAATTAATTACAATAACTTATGAATGGTACATAAGTTACAAAAAGGCCAAGCATGTGAAAACATAATTGACCTTTTTGTTGATTTTTAAATGTTATGTACACCATACACATATGTACATATTAGACTACTTTTTCATTTAATACTTCTTTGAAACTTTTTTAAATTTTGGTGAGGTTAATCTGGGCCTCGGAGATCTACAGGAATTACAAAAATTACCTTAATAACCCTCCAGCAATATGTAAATACTAATATTACATGCAACCGCCGAACATTTGACTTGAACTTTTCTGCGTATATGGCATTTTAATTCTTAATCATGAGTTAAATACACCAGTCGATTACTTTGACGTACGACACGTTACATTGCATAAGGCATGATGATGTTACTGCATATGTACTTTGCGTAAAAAGTTAAATTATAATCGTACATACATAAATACAATTGTTTTGTATTATAAAGTTAACCACATTAATTAAGTATGTATATTTATATTACTAAAATAAAAAGTAGATGAAGTTTTTCATGTTTATTTAGGTACTATACTAGTAGGTAGATTTAAAAAAAAAAACAACGATTCATTAATATTCAACAATTATCAATTTTGAAACATTAAGAAAACTCATATTTAAAGCAGCAATTTTGCCACCGCTTGACCATACGTCAATCACGTTTATCGTGTGGAATGATTATTTTCGCTACAAAAATGATTACGAGAGCATTTCTTGCATGCATTCGTGTCTTTGAGTGGTAATGTTATTACTTCGTTATTTTGTAAGTTGTCATAAACATATACTTTAAAACTGTATCTTTATTTTGGAAAATAGTCTCTCGTAGGTTGGAGATAATGATTTTCGTCTTTATGTACTGCATCTGCAGAAGCACAAATGTCTATCTCTCTGTTTCATAAGCCGAGTGTTCTACTGTACTGTCGTGATCTGTGTTTCTGAGATATTGCGATGTTAGTTTATAATCTTACACCCACAGTTTATGAACCGGTTATATTTCCTTGTGTTCAAGACATTTTGTAATTTGTATTACGAATAGCCATTCAAAGACCATAAAAAACCATAAGTATACTTTTTTTCCCCGTAAATATTTCCCGTTGGTACTGGCAGCTAAGTATCCTTAGGCTACATAAATTTTCAATGCGTGGACATAATTAGAATTTGTGTAAGTTTGCTATGAAGAAAAATGGAGAAACCCATTTTCCTGGTACTTCTATTATCCTACTTTATTTGTTTTTGTATATTCATTTCTACAAATACAAATTGATTTCGCAAATTTTATTGTAACTGTGTTTGTTTTCATCAAGTATATATTATAAAAAAAAACAAAGAGTACTTGTTAAGCAGCATAATAATTCTTGTATTGTCCCAGTTATAATAAATCGTATAGCTCATTATTTATTCAAGACTTGCCTTGCCAAGAGGCTTGAGCCAATTTTCGTCGTGTATTAAATTGTCTTGGAAACGTTTTCATGACCAGTGTAGCGAGATAAAAAAGCAAATATACTGTACTAATAAAGTTAAGTAACAACGTATTTATATATATACACATGCCTTGCTTCTAGAGAGGGTATTCGAGCGGTTCGACTGCGGATTGCGGACTACACACCTTTTCCATTGTTGTCGATGTTATCTTTCACCGCCGATCATGTGGTAAATCAAGGTTTAAATCGAAATTAGCATTTTCATTCGCGTACCGTGAATTGAAAACGAGCGCTTATACACTGCCACGATTCTTCATTGTACTAGTACGGTTCTAAAGTTTTAATGTATCAACCCATCTTAATTGTAAAAAAATCTTGTTTAATGAACCAGGTCTATTTATCCTCCTGAAAGCCCTAACTTAATAATCACCAATTACGATCTTACTAGTGTTAGCGATGTATCCTAAAAGTCTTATCTTGTAGTTTTGTTTAGTCTAGCCCCAGAAGATCCAACCCTTCCCTAGCTACTGAATTACAGTCATATATGTCGGTCGTATACTTTTCATTGTTTCATTGTCTTCTTTGCAGTGTCTGTCTAAATTATATGTAACATCAACATTTTCATTCTATACAGTTCTGCATTTTTTTTTAAAAGGGAGCAAACGAGCGGCGGGAACACCGAGGTGCTCATGGACACCCATGGATGGTTATCCATGGGTGTCGATGAGTGCAACACTAGAGGAACTGCAGATGCGTTGCCGGCCTTTCAGAAAGGAATAGGCTCGCTTCTTGAAGGACCCTATGTCGTACTGGTTTGGAAAAACCGCCGAGGACAGACCGATACACAAGGTAGCTGTGCGGGGCAGTAGATTCCGCAATTTATAATGCTTCCTTTACTATACCACCAGATATTTTATTCCAGTCTTCTTCATGTCTGCTTATGTGTCATTGCATAATAAAACAAGTACTTAATTGATTTGTCTTAAATTGATTGATTTGAATTATATTGAAGATGACCGCGGGACTTACTGACAAGCACACAGTTCATGTGATTGTAAGTAATTCTCGCGGCAAATGACATCCCTCTCGAAGCATCTTAGTCCTCAGGGGTGATCATGAGTTGGAATGTCTCGTTCACCATTAACTCGGGTCGCCGGATCTCTAAACTTACCCCAACGAAACGCAGCAGCGGTATGATGCTATTTTACGCTTTTGTTCTTCCCCGGTCAGGCCGACCCATTCATACAGCAGAGAAAAAACTGAAGAGGTGCTACATAAGGCAAAACTATGTGCCAGTCTTGATTCTAGCAGTTAACTGCAATGTAAATAAGTAATTTTAAAATACACTGATATTTATTCAAGACGGTGCCATGGATTTCACACGTCAAGCATGGTTGGCACGAATTTTAAAATTAGGAAGGATTTTAATTTTTAATTTTCAACCTATTTTATTAAGACAAACAGCCGATAATTACGTCAAAATTTGTTCAGCCATCGTAGAGATTTATGTGCACAAACGCACAGACAAACAAACAAAGTGATAAAGGAGCACGTACATCTGATGAACCTAATCATAAATAATAATTACAGACTATAGACATATTTCCTTATATTTATTATCCTGAAATAAAAATGCCGATGTGTAATCACTCCTAACGACTAACTTGGAATGCTTCATTAAGTTGGATCTTCATTTTCAGGATTGAACATGGCAGATTATCTAAGGGCTGATAATATTGCCATTGGGCTGACTGGCATTGGGCAATTACAACGACAGGGCAAACATCGATAGTTTTTATTTTATAATAAATATTGACTTCGGCTCTGTAATGAATCCGCTAATTGGTTGCCAAATACGCTTATCGCGACGCCATGTTGTCGTGATATGGATAAATATATTTGAAATACAATAATTGGACTGATTATTCAATTATATTTTAAACAACTAGTGATAAATGAAGCTTAATCTTCGAGCTAAATCAAATTTCATTATTCATCCCATTTAATTTTAGCAGTAATTACCTGAAGCTTTATTAATTGAATATAATTGTAATAAATACGAACGTGCACTAGATCCAATTACTTCATGGTTTTATATAAAATATCGCATACTAGGTGTGAATTCAAACGTATTAAAACAAACGAATTATTAGTTCAATTACCGGAAATGTTTTAAATACCGGGCAGATAGAAATCAAAGGACTTTATCAGCTACGATATTTCACTAAAGAATATTCTTCGCATGGATATTCAGAAGCAGTGGTCCAAGTGGACCGCTACCAAATCGCGTGTGTTTAGTTGAATTCCCAGCCTACTAACAAAGTATGTGACACAAATTGTTGATCCTCGAATCTAGGGATGTTGGGGGTATGTGCTCCGTTTGTTCGATACTGAGTTAAAACATCCGATCTCATTACACATGTATGACATCGTAATAGGGAAGCGCGCGATAAGTAAGGCTAATGCCACACGGCATACAATGATTTTGTCGGACTCTATTCCACACGGCTAGTCTGGTGTCGCAATTTTACGATACGTCGATACGACACTCGCCAGCTAACGCACTTTGATGTGGCGAAGAGTGAACCTTGACATTTGCGTGAATTTGCGTGAATTTGGAGATGAGACGCTATGTCAGAAGGCGTACCCCTGTTCCGACGCACCTTGCTTGTGGAAGAGATATTGCTCCCCCAAGACCAGCTTGTCGTTGGGCAGCCGGCGCTGGTGGGACCATTGATGTGTGCAAGAGTGATCCTGTGATACCGTCGAAGACAGAAAATCGTGGGGATTTATTCGATCCGTCATAGCACATCCTTGTTCCACGAGGACGGGTATGCATTACGCATATACCCAAGAACAAAAAAAAATGAAAAGAACTCCACACTGGCACCGCGGAAGCAACACAATTTGCTGTTTAAATTACTCTTGTTATGTTTATGTCGGTATGATACATACTAGAAGACAATGCCGTAATTGAAATCGACCAGGAGGACAACATTATCACTGTAATGTTACATTATGTAGTACCATTAACTTGTAAGCAGCAAAGTATATGTGTATTAAAACAACTGGTGCCAGAAAGTTCGTCCCCATGTGACCCATCACTGTAATATATTCACACGCAGGTCGCAGTTAAAAGTTGAGTTCGCAGTTCTTGCGGATGATGTTTGCATAAAAGATTATACACGTATCACACGAGAGATATATGAATGACGTATCTATATGCAAACTGTAAATTAGAAAAAGCTGAAAATGTCGAATATATTATAAGAATACCTTTTTGTTTTTTTTACGTAGCAGAGGTATTCCATATAGTTTTGCCTAAACTGATTTTTCATAGAATAACAATATATTGATTGCTGCAGATACAAAAATTGAACACTGAATTATTGATAAATAACGTCTAATCACAGATTCTCAATTTTTTCTGGACCTTCACAAGAAAAAACCCGTCTTCCGGAGTACCAAATACTTTACCTTCTCATTTCTATATTAATAACAAAGTACACACGATCTACACGTATTTTATCTTCCCATTTCTATTTTAATCACAAAGTATGCAATAATTACGTTCCATCGCTAACGAATGCTCTAGATAAATAGCACCCTGGGATAACAACGATCCTAGATCTTGATGAGTCATAAACATTCGAAACCTAATTACTGATAAATAGCATCTAGATAAATAACCGCCTTAGAGCCGCTCTAACAGTCTTGTCTCGAATTCGAAAATAAATGTGGATATCTTAGGACCGCAATTGTCACTAAACATCGAGTGAACTGTGTGCTCGTTTGTAGTTTGCTTAATCGCTTTGTTTTTTTTTTTAAATAGCTTTAATATAATATTTACTCTTAACTCAGGCTCACATAGCGCCTGCTTTTAATTCACGGTACACGGGTAACCGAGCTCGATCCTACTATTTTCATCACAATTGCTGATTACAATTGTGATTTGTTTCACTGATTTACCACATGATTACACAGTGTAAACGTTCACGATAAGAGGACATAAATACCACTCAGATTAAAAAACCAACAAATATTGTACACAAAGCACAGATATTGTTTCTCGTCTGGGAATTGAACCCAGGGCATTAATATTAATTTTATATGTCAGTTAAATTATTGTATGTATTGTCAAGCGTGCACCGTGGATCTCGCTGGGGCTTATATTTTTCGTTTTAAGACAATCGTAACTATTACCAAGTGTTGCTGTACATTAGTACTACAACTTCGAAAGATCTTTTGTGCATACGCTTACGCCTGTTACTTTGCCTGTGCCTTTAAATTCTAAGTGCCTAATCTTCTGATTTCGGGTAATTTATAAGATAAATTTTCCTAGCAAGGGCGTTACACCTTCACAAAGTATATGTTTAACTGTTCCAATGTACTCTTCGCAATATATTCGCATGTTAAATTTTCGAAATACGCAACGTTAATCGAAACAAAGGCGATTCATATTTTTGCAAGAACTTTAATTACAACTAAACTGCATTTATTATGTAATATTATGCTTTATTACTAAAAGCAAACACTTGAAAAATAAATGTGAAACGTCGCGGATGTTGGTCAAGTCGATTCCCGTATAACGTATAATAAATCGAAACAATTGACGTACGTTTCAGGAAGAGAGTCCAAAAATTGTATGACCTCACTCGAAGACTGCCTGTATTTTCTTAAAAGATTTCATAATTCAATTGTTTCCTCTCGCCGTCTGTATAATGGCTCCAAGGGTACGCACAAAATCGTTTATATTTCAACGGGACATCACGAACTACGCTTTAATGTCGGTAGTGACCCAAAAATAAATTGAAGTTAAAATGAATGTTCTGCGTGACGAAATACTTCAACCGACACGGTGAAAACCCAAATATTGTTTTTTTATTGTAATAGGGGTAGAGACAAACGAGCACATCATTCACCTGATGGTATGTGATAAATAAAGTCTATGATATCAATATCCATTCTCAAAATATATATATATATATATATATATATGTATATATATATAACATTAAATATATAGTTTATATTGTCTGTCGTTAGTTTGAAACCATCATACGGTGGATGCCTACCTAGACTTCAAAAATTAAATTCACGAAAATTACTTACGGTACCTCACCGCCTTCGTACAAAGCAATCAATACAATTGTCTTTTATGCTCAGCTTCAAAAGTTATTTAAGATTTACGTTGTGTTTTTTATAGTATTGGGGGTGAAAATCCAGCATTCAGTTCACCTGATGGTGAGTGATGACTGCAGCACATGACATCCATATTTATCATCGAAGAGTTGACTTAATGCAATATTTTTACCCATATTGGAATGCCTTGTCACCATACCAATAGACTATAATATAATACATATCATATTATACAATATATACAAATATTTGTAGCAAAAAAACAGTGTACGTAATTTCGATGCGTGTAAAAGCAAAAAAAATAGATCCAATATTTTAGCCGATATAGAAAATCATATAACGGTAAGTGTAAATGAGACTGCGAATTTTATGGAGGGCGTAAAGTGTAGAAGGGTCAAAGATGACGTACACACGAAAAATGTTTTGCCATCCATTTGTTATGATACACAAGAACCGTGGTAGCTCTGTGTCTGAACGCCCGCATATAAGGTACAGAAGGCCAGCAAACATAGTTCGATCCCCGATGTTGGCATCAATGAAATTATTAGTTGCAATTTTAACCCGATTTACGACGTACTGGGCGGAAAGAAATAAAAAAAGATATATTTCGAGGACATGTCAAGTTATTTGTTGGCGATATGCAACACGTCATACTCATCGATTAATGATATAATGGTATAATAGGACTTAGGAACCGTACCACTGTAAAAAAAACATTGAAGACTGTATTAAATAAATGACTCCCAGTGTTGAGATTGGTAATTGTTATTTTAAGTAGTAACATACCACTATAGAAATGTAGTCTACAAAATATTTGAAATGGTATATCCACTATGAAGCTATGTATTAATATAGTAGCTGGCGAACTATGCTTTTAGATGGAAAAGCCCGATGGAGTGTAGTCGTGTGTAGCTTATTATGTGATACGTGCAATGCTTTTAAAGGAATTGCAGCATTCCGAGTGACATATTTTTTCGCCATCCTAGGTTTGAACGAGCTTTCAACATTAGCAGACAGAACAGTATTTATGTATGTGGTGCCTCGGGATAAATGTCTCTAATCATCTGTACGTCTTATGTCAGTCTTGACATTTTGAGTCCACAAAAATATTTAAAGAGTATTGTTACAAATTCCAAAGATATTAACATACCTGCTGATATTGTAATTTTGAAACATGATTCATCAATTAGTAAATAAAGATCTTAAGTTTTTCCAGTTCTTGGATGTAATGTGTAAAACCTAACCCTGCAATTTTATTAACACAAGCGTTTATCTCCCACGCACTTAACTAATATATACAAAAGGAATTGATTCAATATTTTATAAACAGCTACAATTCAAACACCATTAAATAAATCAGAATTGACATGTCTTTTTTACTTGTCAACCTATCTCATCGAAACAAACAATAAAAGTTAGCACAAGATTTACCTTATACATCACTGAAAACAATATCTAGATTCGGATAAGGTATTGTGAAGATTAGCGTAGAGAAACACTCAGACAAACAAACACAAACTTATGTGTAAAGATAACGAACCTTATCTGTTAATAGCTCACAGTTCAGTTTAAATAGCCATAAAATAACAGTAAATAACATTAAAATAACAGTTATAAAGTATTTAACCATATTATTTAAAAGCAAAAAAACTGACCACCTATAGTGAAAGATTAAATCATTTTAAAATGAAAATTGTCGAGCGAAGATGTGTATTAGACAACCTGTTCTTACATAAATTAATCAACCGTCTATTGGAATGTCCTGATCTTTTAACACGTATCAATTTAACTGTTCCCTCATGATCAAGACGAATTAAAGTCAGAAAAATTTTTGTCATTCATCAGTCTAAAACGAATCTTGGCAATAATTCATCGCTCAATCGTTTATTAAAACCATATAATAGGCTCTTTAACCATGATAATAATATACTTAATACTATAGATATACTAGAGAAATCTGACCATTAATAGTGTTTTGTTGTATATATATTTACTGTTAAATAAAAAAAAAACATTTTTGTTTTGTGTTCAATATATAAACATACATTCATATGTTACAAATCTACACAGGTCTCTTATGTTAGCATTAAATTTATTCTTAGAATACTTATATTGTAACATGTATTTAATTTGTTCTTCAACTTAGCTTTAGTCAATAAAAAATAAAATCTCTTGCATGTCGTTTCACCTATAATTAATATACCATTTAGTTTAAGATTTAGTTACATATGTATTTTGTAACATGTTTCAATGTGTATTTTATGGGCCAACCGGACGCATGCTATATGCTACCACTGAATGAACGAGACTGTCCATTGACTCATAATGGAAAAAACATTTTTTTCGTATTTTATATGTAAAAAGTTGCAGTAAAATTTCTTTGGCTGATGGCATTTTCAAAACAGAAATTGTAAAATGGTTTACCGCTATGAAAATGAGTGAATCTAACGTAGAAATTGATAGATTTTGAATGAATTAGATCTTGAAGTTGAAGAGTACGATGAAGTAATGAAACCAAATCGATTTTGAAAATGGGTAGTCGAAATGCAATCAATCTCCATAGAATATAGCGAATCCTGGATTAACTCGCAATAAGGTGATGCTGTGTGTACGGTAGGATTGGAAAAGCGTCGTTCATTATGAGTTTTTCTCTAATGCCAACAGCTGATGAAACTCAAGCAAGAAATATCAACAGAAAGGGTGAGGTTTTTCATTATGGTAACGCCGGACCACACACATCTTAAGCCACTCAGGAAATATTGAGAAAACTTGATTGGGAAGGAATAATCCACCATATAGAGAACCTTACACCCTCCGATTTTCACCTGTTTCGGTCTCTTCAAATTTCTTAGGTAGCGTTAGGTTAACATTAAGAGGGGACTAACAAAACTACTGCAGTTTTTGATCAGTAGTCCCAAAATTTCTATAGCATTGGTTTTATGTCACTACTTACAAAATTGCACATATATAGTATATATTATAATCAAATGTAAATAAACTATGATGAAAAGTATCTTGAATTTGTCTATAAAACCCGACCATTTCTATTCAAAATACTGTAATACTACATTACTAGTTCAAGCACTAAGTCACTAAATTAGTGTTAAAAATAAGGGTGAGAATTATTGAGTATGGGCAAATCTTTCGAGCAATGCAAGTTATTGAGTGTCTTTATAATACGGAGAGATTTATAGTGACAGTGGAAGAGCTAGAATTTGGCTATTGTGTGAATGGGTCATCTGACCGGGGAGGTACCACCAGAATAACAGCAATATAACACTGATCATATCGTGATTGTTTGTAGGTTTCATCTCGTATCTTAGCAGTAATAAGTAATAAATGTGTATCCTGAAAATTTGTTGTAGATGTCTATTGACGTAGTCATTACTTACCTTACTGTAAACTGTGTGTTCATTTGCCACTAATATAATAAAAATAGAAACAAATGAATGATTATTAATTATTATTCGTCGGCTTAAAGCCATACGATTCAATGTTTTAATCTGAGCCAAGATCTACAGCTGTACAGTTATTCATATAACGTCCTTGTATAAGCAACATTTTCAGGGTTCTACACCTTTTACGAAAACATTTACGTTTTAGATAGCATTTGAAATAGGAAATGTCAAAGGCTTTTTTAATTTTTGTTTGGTATAGAACAGTACAGGATTAGATGTTGCTCTTTTTTGTGTTGTTCATGTATTTCTCGCGCAAGACGTAAAAGAAAATTGATTTTTATTATTATCATTTGCAGGTTTTTAGAATCACCATTTCGTTACAGAAAAATTTTAATGATAACTTCACCAACATTACTCTGATATCTTAAAGTTGCTACATAAACTAGTATTCCTTAAATAAACCTCAAGGGTATCAATTTAATTAAGTTTCATTTTTTAATTAAAAAAAAAATAATAATACAAAAGTGTCAGCTAATAAATATCTTACATGAAAAACAGTATTGTCATTATAAAATCTTCTATTAACGTGAATATGAATAAAACTAGTTTAAGGGATTTTATCTCGTTTATTTTAAACTTTTTTGTCCCGACATTTCGAGCGCTATATGTATATCATGGTCACAGGGAAGACTGAGGTGTTTGACATCCTGACATCAAAGTTAACCCGAACCACGGTTAGCTTTTTATTGTATATTTATGATCCGATCCGATTTGGACGAGCTCACAGTATCTTGAATCACGAAACGTCGGGTTAATATGATTTCTAAACTAACGATGGCTCTTATATTAATAAAACAAGAAAACGCATTAAAACAAAACACGTAGCTTAGTGTACTAATAGACTACGTATTTTATTGCATGAACGAAGCACTAAGTATATTGAAAATTCTGTGGGACCTTATCGCAAAGTATGTTTCAGTTTTATGCCCTGTCTGATAGAAAATGTATGCGTCTTTTATGTACATTTTACATATCGTAAATAGTGTAGTTTTTATTATCGCGTCATTTTATCCGTCCTATAATATTATATTATTTTAGATAATATTTAGAACGGTTAACTTTTCGGTTAACCGTTGACCACCAGTGATTTTTTTTATTACATTGAGAGTTACAACGAGGATACAGTTTACCTGATGTTCAGTGATTCCTGCGGCCCATTACAACTAGATTTATCCTTGACAAGGAATCATAATGCATATACTTTGTCACCCTTGAGGACTGAGATGGAATGCCTCGTCACCGCGATAAAAGTCTCCGGATCCCTTCACTCACCAGACGAAACACAGCAGCGTTATGCTGCTATTTCAAGACGGTATTCTGTGAGAGCGTGGTCCTACACCGGTTGAGCTGACCTATTTATTCTGCAGTTAGAAACAAACTGCAGTGTAGCTCTACCACTGTTAAAATTATCATAATTATCATCACAGCTGATCAATAGTCAACTGCTGAACATTGGCCTCCCTAATGGAATGTCACGAATCACGATCCGCAAATATCTGCATGTAGTGGGGGGCATCCTACACTGCGAATGCCAGTCCCAGATCAGAACCTGGAATCTAGTAAAGAACCTTCTACGCCTATCGGTTATCGGTTCTAAAAGCTATACGACCAGCGCATTGCTAATTCAGCTTATTCTTTAGAGTTACGTAGATATGTTAGTCGCTATCGTTCTACTGCATATTTCTACAATGCTTATTCCATCACACTGCATTCTAGAACCTCCAGCACTTAAGGATTATCAGTATGGGTAATTGGCAGCAAGTAAAGGTAAAGTAAAACTTTTGACTTTCAACGTCCAATCGACTTGATCCACTGATGATTCTGAGGAGTTATTCGGGTTACCGTTGAGTTCAAACAGTATAACATAATATTTACTTGATTCAACCATGTATTGAAATGTTCTACTATAATTTCACATGATTTATGTTATACAAACAACGTCGTTTACGTCGTTTTGCAGAAGCGTTCTACCAGATTCATCTTTTAAACGAGTTTATACGAGAATAGGTCTGAGCAAAAAAAGTTAACAAAAATATTCTCATAAAAAATTTGTTGAGCAGATTTATCTTTTGACCATAGTAGATTTGCATTAAAGTAAGATGATATTCATAATCATACATTCTTTTTATTAATAAAAAATAATTTTTTTATACATAATTCTTCTTAAACTCTAAAATTCGACCTTCTGCAGGTATCGACGAATGGAAGTTGCAGCATGTGGACGGGCATTGTCCTCTATTATAATCCATTGTCGATATTCAGTTAGCCGTTAAATCTCTAAATCTGCCGCTAGTTTCGATGAAAATCAAATCGGTTTTTGTCTCCACTGAAATGCCCACTCACACCATTCGGGATCCTCGTCCAAATGCCACATTTTCACTTATGCAGGACTGGGCGAATTGCTTTCCAGGTCTTTTGTACTCATCTATCGCTGCCATGCACTCAAACACACTCTTCTTTTATCTGAGAAGAGAACAGACCTCCAACTTTCGTCCATCGAGTTCACGTGTTCTCTTGCGAAACGTGGTTGGGCTACTCTATGAGCTGGGGTCAACTTAGGACCAGTAGCCGGCCTTTTGGAGTCACGTTAGCTGCCTTTAGTTTTCTTCTAACTGTCCAGCCACTAACAGCTACTCCTTGAGTTTATCTGTGCTCATGTTGGACTTGAACGCCAAAGATGGTCCAACTTCTGAGTGAAGTTCTGACGATGAATCGGTCATTCCTCTCTGATGTGCACCTTCTTCTGCCAGATCCGTTTCTTCAGTTAAAACTACCAGTATCCTGGTATCGCCGGTAAAGTCTGGACGCGGCACACTGGCTCATTTTTAACACAGTTTTTTTAAGTCACTACTTACTTTCACTTTGGCCTTGGGCAACCGCTTGAGGCACTTCTATAGATGTATCCATTTTTAGGCAATGTTTGTGTTTAATAATAAGGGATAAATGTACCAGTTGACGTTTGACGAGTTACTACTAAAGGTAGGTCAGGCCTTAAAATGACCTTTTTTTAAGATATGACAACCCCTGATTAGCGCAATTTTATGAGTGTGCAAAAATGATGATTGGCAGCAATAACATGTTTTTGGGTTATTGCTGCCATTTGGTATTCTCAGAAATAGTTAGTATTCTTGGAAAAGATAACATTTGTTTACATTATTTAGAAGCCAAAACATACAAATGTGATATGTCAAAAAGAAAATTATAATTCAAGTCTCAGTTATTTTTTAAAGACATTCAACCTCGCGCATGACCTTTGAGTCGATTTTTTTGTTGACTAGTGTAGCATACTAAGATCGGCGATATAAGAAATTACTTATGAATTCATAAAATTGCATTAATACTGTCAAAATGAAAGGTGGAATAAATGGTGCCAACACAAAATACGATTGTATGTCCGACTTTCCTGATTCTTCAGGTCAAATTCACTTTTTTAATTTAGTATTACTAGAATTTCGTATGAACGGCCACTTTTAATCGACAGTTAACCTTGATGGTTTTGGCATATTTTTATGAAAAGATACATATTCACCAATGCCTAGATGAATGGTGTTTAATTCTTTTTAGATCACGTCGACATTTCCACATGAGCATGATAACTCTTGGGAACACTATATTTCACTTCACTTCCTATACGAGTTGTACGCTAATGATAACCTCCATAGTATGTTTTTGGATTTCTGTTGCTGTCCCGCAAACTTCTACTGACAAAAAAGAGCAAAGACTTATAATTGTTTTTTTAATAATTATTCTTACTAAATTAGTTTATACAGTGTAGTAGTGTATACAGTATCACTAGCTTAAGTGATATAGTTATACGATTCTATACTGTAGAATCATAGTTATTATAAAATAAATCTATCAATCTACATTACATACATAATTTCCTATTTCATATTTATGATATAAAATATAAAAACTCAATCAGACAAAGAACATCCAAGGTTTATTCACAAGCCACTTCCATTTCGCAGAATTGTCTTGGCATTCATCTGTTATGATACGACGGATGATATAGTAGTTTTGTATCAAGGTTAACAAAAATAACAAAATGGTATATATCAACGCGGGCATATAATTTCATGATATAATACAAGTTCTGTGAAATATATAGGAACAGATTTTATACATATCACTCTGTCCGGTTTCCAAACGAGACAAATTTTAGACCATAAGTTATTAGCAATTTTCAGATGTAAGTACAACTGTGTTTGTGAGTATTATCATTACATATGAAACTTAGGCATACCTTATAGTACTTTCTTAAGGGAGCGTAATAAAACATAAAATAATTGGTCCTTTTACAGTTTTCAGTCCTTTTGACACTTTCTAATATAGAGACACTTTGATACCATTCTCAATATAAACCTTCACCCCTTAAGTCATACAGACAAAGATTAAATTATTTTTAATTAGCCTCACTCGTGGATCGAAGACACATGCTCTACCTGACATTCCTCTATAAACTCGTAAATGGCATTATTGACACTCCTGACCTTCTCTCCTCCCTAGCGTACTCTATACCGTCCCGGTTACCTACACCTTCTCGATTCCAATTATTAATATGTAGTGTAAGCAGATCGAACTTAGGTAAAAATGCGCCTCTAAATAGAATAATCAGAGAATTTAACAAATACGCAAAGTCTAACTGTATTGATCTCTTTCCTCAAAGCATTTGCACGTTAAAAAGTCCTTAACCTATAATTATTAAGTTTTTGTTTTCATTTCTTTTTGTAGTTTTCATTTTAACTTAAAATTTAGTTTAATATTACTTTTTATTTTTTTCTTTGTTACATTTTAATATTGTCACTCGCCATTTATTAATTGAATGCTATCTTCACCTTTAATTGCGATGGCATTAACCACGAAACTATTCCAATGTTTTTTTTATTATCTGATTGTAAAAATGTTCATTGTGTTGTTCATTAAATAAAATAAAATGGAAGTAGTATTTCAGAACTCACGTTTTTAGCTTAAACTCGAACAAAATTGGTAAAAGTATGTGTGGCTATAAAGCAAATGATAAGGCATTAAATATTATAAAGTGTTTGGGATTCTTAAATATCTTTTGAAGATTTCTTAAAAGCTCCAATGTGGTGCGGTTTAGAAACCAAGATTAAAGCGGAGAGATTTTTAACGCTTATCTGTGTGACCCAAAAATTGAAGATATTTTGTGCTCAATGTAATGGCTGTTGATGACGATACTAAAAGCAATATGAAGATGGATTAGATAAATTGAAGGAAGGATATATTAAATAAAAATGAGTAATTTTAATAAATTATTATTAAGTGTTTTCAAGAGTAGACTCCATAGGCATTTATTGAGCTAGTTTGCCTTACCATCTAGGACTGCATTTCCGCTTAACATCAGGTGGGATCGTGGACAAGCACTTGCTTTGAAAGTTTAAAAAAAAATCCCACGTAACAATAGTGTTATCATTAAACGAAGCGAATTCATGGTCTTTAAGGCACTTGGTCGCAAGCCTCCAGGATATTTGCCATCTTTAAGATTGAATGGCGTTGATTTAAAACGTGCCAATCAGTTCAAATACCTGACACTGCACTATGTAACTGATGACCTTAGAGACCATGTTGACATAGAAAGGGAACGTAGAGCGAAGGCGGTGCGATGCAACATGCTGGCACGCAGATTTGTACGTTGTAGTGAAGAGGCAAAAATAACACTGTTTAAGGCGTATTGCCAAGTATTCTACTCAGGCAGTCTGTGGTCGTGCTAGATATACGCAGCGAACAATCAGCGCCTTACGGGTCCAATACAACAACGGCTTCAGGCTGCCCAAGTTCTGCAGTGCATCCGGAATGTTCGCCAAGGCACATACTGATGGATTTTGTGCCATAATCAAGAAAAAACCGGCTTCCCTGCACTGCAGAGTGAGGGACAGTTCCAACACCATTATGAGAACAGTTGCAGAGCGGTATGACTCGCAGCTCATGTGGCACCTCATTGGCTTGTCCCTTTACCCGGACAATTCATTAGTTTTTAAGTTTTAGATAGAGAACTAAAAATGTACATACTTACATAGTTATTAAGTTTTATTGTTACTATAGTCGACGCATTTTAAACTGGGTCGTCGGGCAATAAATGTCACTGACAGTAGGAATGTGCACGTAATGCAACCCGTTATCGATACTTAGCTACCTGCGCACGCGGGATCGATGCCTCATAGTGACCTTCATTAGCACTCTGACTCCTGATTGGTCGTTACGAGTAAGGGTTTTGTTTTTCTATAAATATAAGATTTATTGTTATGACACTCAGTACATTACTTACGCTTCGATACGCAATACGCACAATGGAGAATTTATTTTCTAAGGTGGTTTCGAAGAAAATTTTTTAGATAGCGAAAAATTATTCCTATTAATACTGAACATAATATAGCATATCGATCGTACCTATCCCGTTATCGTGCATCTCTACAATTCTTAGGCACATCACTACACCTCTCCATAAGACCTGTAAGTGCGAGCGAGACAGCCTGAATATGATTTATGACCCGAAGCCTCGGTTCATAATGCGTCCACTATAACAAATTCTATGGATTAAGTAATCTGAAATAAATATTATATTATGATTATTATTATTAAATACTATTACGGAAATAAAATTTAAAACAAATATTTTTGGATGGATCCAAGCATAATTGAATCGTCATCATGATTAGTCTTTTCATCCTTTCCATTAGCCATGGTTAGACCTCATTTCCAAATGGGGTCGGGGCGGTGCGTTATATCTTTCCAAACATCGCTTTTTTCGGTTAACGACGTTGTCCCCCTCGTCACGATTTCGACCACAGTGATATCTTCTGGTTATTGCCAGAACACATCAACTGCGCATAACATTTTTTAGTGCCGTAAGCATTTGCGCAAAAACGTATGCACTCCTTTGTTGTCCCCTTCCTTATTTCAATGTAACGCTTGTGCATTAAGATTGGAGGAAGGTTCAGAAGCAGTACCAGGGACATGAGATGTATATATAACACACTCAGGCCTAAAACCAACAATTAGTGACGGAGCTGTCATCGACGCTAACTACACCGCGCAGTATTTTCGGTTATTTTTTCTATTGTTTTTTTTCATTACATTAATAACTAGTAGAGTAACAAACGAGCACACAATTCACCTGATGGTAAGTTATTCCTGTGGTCCATGACATCTTTATTCATCCTTGACAAGGAATCATAATGCAGATGTTTTGTCACCATTGAAGACTGAGATGGAATTCCTCGTCACCTGTAATAAAAGTCTCCGGATCCATACACTCATCAGACGAAACACAGAAGCATTATGCTGCAATTTTACACTAGTATTCTGTGAGGGCTTTGCCTACTCTGTCGAGCTGACCCTTTCATTCTGCAGGTAGAAACAACCCCTGAGAACTAAGATAGAATTCCTCGACACCAGAAGTTGTGCATGGTTATTTTTTTTGAAGAGGCGTCAAACGGCTGCACAAACCAACTTGCTATTTATCAGTAATATCGGTTTTATGGACTTAAGGAATTATATAATTCCTGCAGTCCATAAAAACACTTTCTCGATTAGGAATCAAAATTCAAACGTACCCTGAGATTATGGTCTAATATCTGGGTATATGTAAAATATAGATAGACATTTGACCTTTCGTTATACTATACTGACCGCTAGATACTTGTATTATCGCCATAAACGAAACCTAATAGTTATTGTTTAGATATCGGTATCGGAGTTCACGGTCCGTAATAGAAACGGTCAAAACGTAATCATTGTAATCGCACAATTTCGACAAAGGACATTATTTATATAATAGTCTATGATACCTTTTATTAATTTGCCTTTTCTTTGTGAAATTCTCGAAGTTTTTTTTATTTACTTTGAGAGTAACAAACGAGCACACAGTACACCTGTTGTGTTCCTGTGGTCCATGTCATCTACATTCATCCTTGACAAGGAATCATAATGCAGGAGCGTTGTCATCCTTGAGGACTGAGATGGAATGCCTTGTCACCTGTAATAAAGATCTCCGTATCTCTACACTTACATCAGCGTTATGCTGTGTTCCGTCGTTTGTTTTTGTATTTACGCTGGTATTTTGTGAGGTCGTGGTCCCGGTCGAGCCGACCCAACTATTTTGTAGCATGTTTCATGAAACATTTCTGACGCAAAAAAATTAAAAATAGGCACTTACTTGCTTACCAGATAATGAAAAAAAGAGAACTATGTTATATCCGTTACTGTACTTGTTTTTGTATTCCTCTTATCTCTTTTTCTCTCTCTCGTTTTGTTTGTTATTAAATAAGGACTACTTATGTTTTTTCTTTTTTGTTGGTTTATACTGTTTTTCTATCATATTATTTTAAATTGAGATGTTGCCAAGTAAATTCTGTCATGTGTACTTAGTTGACATCGCTCTTTTTGTTTGTTAGATTTATTTTCTACCCTTACAATTATTGTATAAAGGTTTATGTATGAATAAGCTTTGACGTTTTCTGCCTCACTGAAATCAAATTAAGGAATCTTTTATTTAATTATTGTGTATTCTATCAATGCAAATAATTATAATTTGCATGTCAGCTCATCTTTTTTATCAAGATATTGCCGACCCAACTTTCAATACCCAATATTCAATTGTTATTTATTCATCAGAACTTCATGCAGCATGACCAATCGCAGGAGAGCAAATATTGGCAGGTAAAAACTCGAGATAAAGTTTAAAGTTACTGTTAGTGACATAAGCACCTATCCAGTTAGGAACGTTATAATTATGAATGCATCAAGATGTAGTCCGAGTTAGAGTTTACCTTGTTAGTCTGACCTCATTAAAAGTTTCCACTGAATAAGCTATTTCCCGGTGCTATTAAGCAGCGTTCAATGATTCAAGCAATATAAATACACCTGCCAGTAAATATTGTCATCTTGCTACTAATGTACTTATTTTTTGTTATTATAAAATACTTATTAATTACGTTTTCTTCGTGAGATCGAATCCTAGAATGTAATACAATGGACTTTTTATTAACTTCTATCTTAAGATATTAGGAGTTTAAAGTAGAGAAATAAAATTAGTGTCACTCAAACTGAATAAAAGCAAGATAATAAATAAAACAAAAAATGTCAAGACTAGATATTTGATTATAGCTACTTACGAAAATATGAAACTTCATGGTATAAATATTTTTGAGTTCATTTCTTTACAACTTTGAATAAAAACTGCAAAAATAAAAATAATAATCGTGTTTGAATATATATTGGAGAAACCACAGAGTGCATTTTAATTTGAAGTGATAAACATAAACATGAAGTGTACGATGACCCCTGGATTGAGTGGCGACGTACACAAGTCTGCGGGAAGGCATTAGATACAGGTGGCATTGCAGGGGACCAGTGACAGGCGGAAATATTCATATCCATGAATATGACATCCCATGGATTGAGATAGAAAATACTATAACCAAGGTTGATAAATATTTGAAGCTTTAAAAGTATAATGGAGAATTATTGAATAAAAATTTTCCCAGGTTGCACGTTCTCGAGAAGATACAAAATGACGCAATCTTTCAGAGGAAGTTGTACGCTATACTGCAAATGGAACGAGTGCTACGGTAGAGCTTATCTCAGTCAGCACATTTGAATCAATCGAAAGAGACGATCGCCTGTGAATAGTTTATATATTGCCAGACACTATGGTATTTTTATACCAAAGTAGAAGCGATATATGAGTAGCAACTATTTATTGTTATGTATATATATATATATATATATATATATATATATATATTTATAAATAAATATATATATATATATTACTTTTGATTTTTATAAACCTTACTTATTTAACTTTTGATGTGCTAGTTTGCTCATTTTTGCTTGGTCGTTATACTCGTGATTGCAGGACTTATTAAAATAATTATTGTTTACGAACTTTTAGTGCACTGTATAACATAACACCTACCCCATACGGACTAAGATGGAAACTCTCATCATCAGCGACAGGGGTTCGAAACTCTAAGCTCAACAGATGAAACACAGAAAAGTTATGCTACTATTTTATGATGGTATTCTGTGAAGTCGTTGTCCTTCCCCAATCATTGACCTTTACCTCATTCATGCTATACCTACATACAAAAAAGTATATACCTGCCGGCCAAAAGTTTAAGACCGCACATAAACAACATAATTATCCATCAAATTGTAATATAAATAAATAAAAGAAATGTACATCTGCATATTCTATTGTTAGTATCGAATATTTAAATGATTTATTTCGTTTTATATTCATTTGTTTACTTTCAAGTTATTGGACAATAAATATCTATGTCGTTCAATCATCATATTTTCAAACACCGACAAACGCTGCGCTAGAGCCTGGTGATAGAGTCGTAATAATATTTTTATAATGTCTTCATTACTAATTACTTTGCTTTTGTTACGTATTGGCGAATAATAAAGTTTATTTAGCTCCTGAAAACACGTGTTACTGACTTATTATTACCCGAGTTTACTTGGCTTTGTTCACAAGCAATCTTAATTAGTCTAAACTTGAGGTTTCTACAGTGAGGACGTCATAAAATGGGTAAAGCTCGAGAAATTAGCAGTGAAGTGTGTTCTGTCATCGTTGTTTTACATAATGAAGGCAAATCCGAACGTGACGTTGCTTCACGTATCGAAGACTTGTGTTCATGGCACAATAACTCGATACAGGGACACAGGCAGTTTTCAAAATCGTCCACGCTCGGGAAGGCCGAGAGCAACCACGTCTAGTCAAGATAATTTCATTGTTGGTACCAGCAAACGAAAAAGACGCTTAACAGTATCAGAAATCCGCGTTGAAGTAAATAAAACCCGAGTTAAACCTTTATCATTGACTACAGTAAAACAGCGACTTAGAGATGCGAAGTTGTACGGTAACGTTGCCGTTCGAAAACCTCTGCTAAGGCCAAAAAACAAAAAAAAACGGATGTAGTGGGCTCTTGCCCACTGAATTGAATTTACGTTCGACGCCGTGCCCAAAAAAAGATGATGTCAGATTATGTAGTCCCAACAATCAAGCATGGTGGTGGCTCAGTTATGGTCTGGGGTTGCTTCTCTAGCCAAGGAACTGGAGATTTGATTAAAATTGAAGAAATATTGAAAAAGGAACAGTACAAAAACATTTTAGAACAAAATGCCGTTTCTTCCGGGTTGCGATTAATTGGAGATGCATTAATTTTCCAACAAAATAATGATCCAAAGCATAGCTCAAAATTATGTAGAGGATATTTAAAAGAGAAAGAGGCATAAGGGGTGGTAAAAAATATGGTTTTGCCTCCTCAGAGCCCGGATCTCAATCCCATTGAACTTTTGTAGGAAGAGCTTGATAGGGACGTCCGTAACCGTGGCCCATCCTCGTGAGAAGAAATGTGGAATGCTTTATGCGAAATTTGGACCAATATATCACAAGACACCATTAACAAATTTATTGCCGTATGCCGAGACTTGTGAAAAAAGTCGTAAAATATAAAGGAGGATTTTTTGATGAAAAATCAGTTTAGCTAACTATAGCTGTTTTTGCATGGACTATTAATATTTCTTTACTCTTTTAAATTATATTATTTGTCTATCAATGTTCTATTAGATGATTAAACAGGTTAATTAAACATTTAACATTTTATTGGACTTTTGCTTTATTTCCCTACTTTAATTAAGATGGTCTTAAACTTTTGGCCTGTAGGTATGTGTTGAAATAAAATATAGTGTTGATAAATTATAACTAAATTATTGTAAGTCCAAAAGTTCGTCTTTAATTACAATAAATGTTTATTGATGGTGCAATTCAGGTTCATACTTTTTCCATTATAACCCTTGAATCTTAGTACCCAATATTGAGTGAAAAGGTTGTCTAAATATATATAAAAATAACTTAAAACTTCAAGCCCTCATTCAAGCCATCAGACCGCCCCCGCGATCGGCGAGGGTGTCGCAAATAAAGTCATTTGCGGTACCACCATATCTCTGGCCGGTTCCCACCAATTGTCATAGATAGTAACGTCGCTGGAATTTCTTGCGCCACTTCTTCTCTAGCGCCCACATATTCCGAAGTGGAGGTAAATGTTGCTAAAAGTATTAATAATATTAATATAGTATATCCGTCGCAAGCAACTGACCGAGTCGAGGTTCGTCCCTAGCAGGTACCCTCGAGTCAGTGGCTTTCGCGCATGGGGTAGCGGTCCAAGGGAAGTCTCCGGAACCCTTATGGTTTCGCATTAATAAAGATATCGGCTTGCATTTCATACCAGTGAAGCTTTAAGAGCCCTCAGACTAAAAGTTGCCATAAGCAATAAAAAATTCTAGCACAAGTATTTATGCTTACATGGTGTGGTTACCGGAATGTTAGTAATTTTAATACCACAACTAGCATTCAACACAATTACTTTAAAACAAAGAGCATTGATGAACTTCCATTTTTATGCCCCATCCCTATTCATATGTCATTAAAACGGAATTTACATAAAAATAAAATAGTTTATAATGCAAAAACAAGGCTCCCCCTCTAGAACGAAAGGTACCAAGCACCCGCCATGAATAAGCTACGCCACTGTGACCTAGACGCAACACGTTATAGTAAGCAACACAATAATGATAAAAATAATATTTTCCCTTTAACGAAGATATATAAAATGAGTAGGGCATGCAGGATGGGAATATAGTTCATAAAATTCTTTTGTGAGACACTGGTATCTGGTATCTGTGTATGGCACCCGCGGATAGTGCAGAATCCAACTGTACAAAAAGAAGGTTAAAATGAGGAACGTGGACGAATAGGTGACCAACATAGTTTAAAAGATCAGCAAATTCAACTGGCAATGGGCTGGATCCATATCTCGAAGAACCGATATCCAATGAGGAAGAAATGTTCTGGAGTGATCACCTCGGACTGGCAGTCGCGGTGTAGGAAAAGAAAATAAATGGTAGAGCAGTTTGTTTCTAGCTGCAGAAAGAATGGGTCAGCTCGGTTGGACCACGCCCCCACAAAATGCCAGATATACAGACGGAATACCAAATTATATTATTTTCTATTTTTTCTAATAGACAGTTATCATATAAATACAACATTCAGACATCGCAAGCGACACGTGAATAATCTTTAATTCTATTATACAAACATCATTCCATAGGGCATGCGAGCTTTTAACTGCGACCGGCATGTGAATATTACAGTAATGTGTCACATGGGGACGAATTTCCTGGCATCAGTCGTTTCAATGGACATTTACTTTGCTCCTAACAAGAGAATGATATAAAATAATTTTAATAACATGTCAACACACGAAAAGTATTGTGAAACATTATTTTGGTTTAAAATTTATTTCGCAGTGTTATTAATAAATAGGTCGACATTTTTATATAATATTAGGGATAATAAACGAACTTAGTCTATGCTAATGGTAAGTGATTCAAGATGCACATTCGTTGTCACCTAAGGACTGACATGGAAAGCCTCGTTACCTGTAATTGAGCTACCGGATCTCTACACTCATAATACGAAATACATTAGGAGTACAATGCTATTCTACGAGTGTTCTCTGACGACCTAGTACTTGCACATCCATGCTCCAGAGAAAGGAGTTGCAACAGTATTAAATTATTATTAAAGTTAAGTATGAATTGATATATAAGTATGTATATATTTGTGTGTATCTAGTTATATATATATATAATATTTTCGGATCTGGTAAGGGTGTTTGATCCTTATCAAGCCACTGTCTGACGATTGACATGGGATTTTCTTTATACCGTTCACTGAGATTGTAAAGTACTCCTAACTTGCTGACTTTCTGCAATTTCTCCAGGCGGGATAACAGTTGATTGTGATGTGTTTAACCTTTCTACTATTCCTCTTTTTGATTGACGTAGATTTTGCTACAATATTGCCTTTAAAAAGTTGTCGTCAAAGTCGGATGGACGTTCCGCCCTCGGTTCGTCTTTTGAGGTCGTGTCTCCAGAACAAAATTTTATAGACCTATTACAAACTGACCGAGTCACGATCAGTTATTTCTCTATATTATAGACTCTCATTTCATAGGTTAAAAAAATAGTTTAACGTAACGTGTCACACAAAACAGTTGACAAATGACTAACTGAAGGAAACAAAATCTTTTCCCGGTAACTCATAGTAGGTAGATATGAACAATAGATTATACTTAGCTGCAAAAAAAGTTACTTATTACTTTAGAAGAACTCGAGTTTACAACGTTCTCGGTACCTATTACCGATTACACTTATATGACATTTTTTTACAATACAAACTATTATATATTTTTTAGAAATTCTGCAAGAATTAACTAACAAATATCACCTGTAGAACCGAAAAACTGTAAATGCTACAATAAAATGTTTAATCCTGTGTAATATTAAAAGTTTAACTTGTATTAAATCACAAGTGTATGCAAATTTGGACTTTATGTTCAAATGATAGATCTGCATTTAGATTACCTCCTTTACTTATTACTATCCCCATCCATGCATGGTACGAACCTCTCGAGACCACTTCAGACCGCCGCACCCACTTTCAGTTAAAACAAAGAAACTGCATTGCAAGTTGTTCACTGTTTTATATCAATAACATCCATTGAGTCGGCGTTTTAGCAATAAAATATCAAATTTTAAACTACGTAAGTATATTGGGCCTTTCAATTATTAAATGTGTGTTTGATAGAAAATACGGTCTCATTTATGTTATAAGACGGTTAGAGGTAGAATCCAGGCAGATTAACATCTGTAGAGATTACTCTATGCCTGGGTCTAGTAACGTGAATGTGAGCAGATATAGTCGGTGTGTTGCGTAGAAAACTAAGAATAGAGTAAAATTTAAATTTATTGAGTAGTGGGCGGCATATAGCAATGCGTTAATGTTTTTTTTCTTTTTTCTCCTTCACACAAAAATCCTACATTATTTGGTTGAGTGGCTATCCTGTCCTATATGTACACCCCCTTCCCTAATAGTGAACGTATTACATAAGAATTATCATGAGTGAGATACATGGTACAATTTTATTGCAATTAAATGGAAATGAGAATTTGTTACGAGCTTTGCGATAACAGTAAATATAAAAATTATAAAGAAAGAAAAAAATAAAACGATAGATAAAATTAATACTATAGACATGTTATTATCTTTTATATATAGAGCCAAGGAGCGAGCACTTCACTGGATGGTGAACATCCGCAATAGCAGAGGAGTCGCAAGTGCGTTACCGGCATTGAAGAAAGATTCTCTTCTCTTTTCTTGAAGGTCCTTAAGTATCGGTACGGAACTACCTGGATACAGAGTTGATTCCACACGGTAACTGTGTGCAGCAAAAAAAATCGTGAAAAGCGCACAGTCCAACGACTGCCAACCATCGAGATGATGAGGATGAAATTTTGAATACTGTCGGTGTACGATGTTTATACTCAAAATATTCATATATCAAATAAATATTTAAGGGTATGTTACAAACACTTATCTGAGGACTTGTATTTTTTAAAATAGAATATTTTAATAGACTATACACAAACGCTATATATACACTGTTCTGTACGCATAATGAAAAATTATATTTCTACCGCGGTAATTTACGAAACAAATTGTTCAACTCCGTTACCCTGAAAACTATTCCGAAGTTTTCTTTGCGTGTAAGAAGCCAACAAAGCATGCACAAATTTATAGTAACCATTGTTACTAATTTCTAGCGATATTTTACGGTTTTGTAGAAAAACATTGCAAGTCAAAAATATTTTGTATCGAGTTCAAAATGAGTAAGCAGAGACATTTTTGTTAATTCAATTTTACAGAGAGTTTACACATATATCACGATGTAGTTAAATTTACGCAAATGTTAAAGTACTATGACGACGTTACATAAATCTTAGTTCGAACATGCAGTATATAAATTAATAATATCTTAATGCAGTGTAAGCAAGATAGGCCAATATGCATACTCTAAACATACGTTCTGGAAACCTTCACAGAAGTGTTCTAAGAAAACAACTATAAATAAAGTGGTTTTGTAATATTGAGCATAAATGAACATGAAATGTCCCTATCGAATCTTATAAATGGAACAACTTGATCTTCACAATGGCTGAATATTAAAATATCCTACTTACCTCCGTCATATTTTTATTACATTACTACACGCTATCGTTTTTATACTTTCACCAGCTCATACGGTATCTCTCGTGCAGAGCTTCCGAAGTTTCAGGGGTATATGAAAAATATTTTGTATTTAGTAGCAATAATATTACTTTCAATTCTTCAAACAACACTTCAAACTTCAACACTTCAAATTCAATTCAATCTTAGCATAACCAGCTGATACTCGAAGTATCCTAAATGTTAATTGAAATATCTAAAAACATTCTTGTGGACTTTACCTTATTTTAGTGTAAAAGATGATATATATATAAAGAAAACAGTAAAAATAAAAGTGCAACAATTTTATTTATTTAAATCCATTGGAATGTATACATGCAATTTTCAAAACAACACAAAAACAAAACAAGATATTTAAACAACATTTACTTTTTATTTTTACTAATGAATACAGTCTAATTTGGACTTAAAGTGCTGCTTTGATTCGAGTCTACGAATAATCCGAATGGCTCAACATACAAGATAAAAACACTCAAATAAACATATAAAAATAATCGAGCAAATTAACTGTTAAGTACATAATGCAATTTTACAAAACAACTTACGTAAATACTTTGTGCTCGTGATCAAAAGAACATACGTAGAGAACTCGGAGGTTGTGTTAGCATTAATTTAAAAACATGCATGTCGACGATTAGATTTGCTCATGTTGGCAAAGCTTTGTACTGCAAAGTTCATTCTGTTGTATTATTTTGTAAGTAACCTGAGAGGAATTTATTATAATAAAAATATTTTAAATAAACATAACGTTCACAAGCTTTGTATATTTAAGAATATAGTTGTTTTCCCATTTTATTCAGATTTAAATGAGCTTTGTGATTAAGTTAAGTAATTTTCATTTTCATCGATAACACTATGTCTTAAATTTGCATTCACAACATATGAATATTATTCAAAGAAAATTGTTTGATGTTCAAGTAAAGTATGAATAAAGAGTTGGCATTGGGCCTCTTCTCTAGAGATTGTTGGAGGATAGTCCGCCACGAGGCTCCACTGCAGATTGCCAGACTTGACATTTCTTCGAAGTATTTTATTTTCTTTTTTATAGAATAGGTGGCAAACAAGCAAGCAGCTGACCTACAGGCAAATGATTACCACCGCCCATGGATATCCGCACCAGAGAAGTAGCAGATGCGCTGCCGGTCTTGTAAAAAGATGTAGGCTCTTTTCTTCAGTTCAAGTGATATCGGTTCGAAAATATTACTGGTGACAGCTGATTCCACCGTAGTTGTGCGTAAAGCGCAGAATGGTGGATTGCTAACCATCGAGATGATAAGGATAATATTTTAAATTCTGTCTTGATGTACGATGTTTAAACTCAGCAGCTGGAAATTAATCCGAACAACTCCTCAGAAAACTGCCCATGGTAAATTCAGTAAAAAATCTATAGTGATGCAACATCTCTTCGCAATAGCAGTGAATCAAGCCGATTGGAAAGTACCTGACCATCAACGATTGGAGCCACTCTTCGGGTGCCCCGAGAACAGTATTCCATGTGAGGCCGAACTTGCGCTTTGTAAAATTGGCACACACTGGGCCCACAGGAAATATTGTCTTGCTATATTTTTTAGAGGCAAATTTGGCATTACGCTCCAAGTGATTGCTGAACTGAGCGTCTGAAATATTTATATTTTAATTTTTTTCTTATACATTCAAGTTTCCTCACGATTTATTCCTTCGCCGTCGAGGACGAGGTAAATCGGCACTTAAAATTTTTATTATCAATTTCATTGTTGCCGGCACCTGGGATCGAACTAGGTTGGCTATCGTGGTGTAATTTTAAAACGAGCACTTAGACACTGAACTACCACGCCTCAAGTACCTTACACTAAACTGTAGTTACAAATCCGTGTCAGATCAGATTATGAAACGAAAAATCATTGGTTGGTGTACCACATCCGATAATGTTGGCGTCGAAAAACTACATACGCCAGAATCTTCTTCCATATTATTTTTTAGCTTTTAATTATAGTTGTAAAAGCTCTTGTGGCCTACACTTTATTTTACAACTGCTTAGTAAGATAATTAAATTAATTATTATTTTAATATAAATTTTAATGAGTTTAGTACGAGCAAATCCTGTTACTTTTTTAATAAATTTAGAATTAAGTTTTTTTTTATAATATTAAAAGAGAAAAACAAAAATATCGCAAGTGCACATGTTAAATGATATAACAACCACATCCACGATTAGGTATCATAATGCAGGTGCTTCGTCTCCCAGTAAAACAACGATCTAATGCCTCCTCACCAATATTATTAAAATTAGTGTCTTGTGCTTTGCATAAAGTTCTCTTTCAGTATTTCACAAATGAACATTATTTACTTACGCTTATCTTAGAGACGTTAGTAATTCTGTAGGCAGTTCTAGTATCAACGGCTATAAAGTTTAACCCGTTTAAGGGTATTTAAGCTCCCAGACGTCTTGGATTCAACTTAAACGTCAACCCTTTAGTTTAATCCCTGAAACAGTAGAGTAGAAATTAGTTTATTACTAGATCATAAATACTCTCCTGTGAGTATATTCCTCACAAGCATATGTAAAATTATAATAGTTATAATAGTATGATATATAAGTTGTACAAAATATTATCACCCCAAACCCTTTTCTGTGTTTCAAAAATAATTCATTAAACTCAAAATTCCATTCTCAGACTAATAAACTCTTAGATGGAGTTCAAATTCATTCTTCTTCTTCTTAAAGTGCCATCTTCTTTCGAAGTTCGGCGATCATTAGGGCAACTTGAACTCTTGAAACCGCGGCTATAAAAAGCGACCGGGTATTCTTTCCGAACCACTGGCGTAGGTTTTTGAGGCAAGATGTTCTTCTTCGACCTACACTTCACTTTCCTTCGATCTTGCCTTGTACGATGAGCTGCAGCAGTTCGTATTTTGTGTTTCACCTTATGTGGCCACTGTGTGGTCCAGCTTTATTTTCTTAATTGTATATAACATATTCAGATTCATTGAATGGAATAAAATAAAAGACGGTCATCATATCACTGTGTAAATATCATGTGAGCGGCAATTATATATTTAGCTTTGGCAGAAGTTATGAGAGTTAGCAAATTACAACATTTTGCCCCAATAATAACTATTTAATTTAATGTGATTATAATTTTAAAATGTTTTATTATTATTTTATATTATTAACCTTTTGGCACTTTTATTCATAGAATAGGTAGCAAACGAGCAAGCAGTTCACCTGATGATAAGTGATTACCGCCGCCCGTGGACATTCGCAACACCGAGAAGCCGCGAATCATATTTTAAAAATTCATTAACACCATTCTATCAATTTATATAAATATGAAGTAAAACTAAAACTATACTATAATTCAAATAATTAATACATCATACATATCAGGGCTACATAATTCAAATATTATGTAGCCCTGATATTAAAATGAAGAAAACGAAATATGTTTTATTCATTAAAATCGACTATGTTGGATTAATTTATTTTAAACTTAAAGTTTTATCTAAACATCATGTTTGCTCTCTTAGATATCATCACTAATTTAGCTGTATTACATAGCCCAATTATAGTTGATTTCCAAGAAGCCTAATAAATATTTAGATATTTCTCGGCAACCTTATCAAATTTACATTATTTTCTATTCCTTCGGAGTCGTGATCGTGTTCTAAGTTAATGAATATAGAATTATTACCAATAAATTTTACTAAAATGTTGGCTAGGATAAGTTTATATGGGTTTTTATTTATTAATGTAATATTTTCTCATCATATGTGCCATATCTTCTTTTGTCGACCAATTTACAAACGTAGTTTTTTTTTAAAAAGATTCATCAAAGCTTTTATTAATATTACTGATAGTCCAGCCAGTTTAACTAATGTAAATATACATCATACAGGACTTTGGATGGAAAGCTTTACCCCCTTTTATCGTTTTATAATATATTTTTTTTAATTCTTGTTATTGTTCTGAATTGAGACATAACAGGGATAGAGCTACGCTGCAGTTTGTTTCTAGCCGCGGAATGGGTGGGTCAGCTCGACCGAGGTGGGACCACGCTTAAAATAAAAATAGCAGTATAATGTTGCTGTGCTTCGTCTGGTGAGTGTAGGGATCCGGAGACCTTTATGACGTGACGAGGTATTGACCGAGGTATTCCATCTTAGTCCTCAAGAGTGGCAACGCATCTGCATTATGATTCCTTGTCAAGAATGAATGTATCTGCTGCCAATCACTTACCATCAGGTGAACTATGTGTCCATTTGTTAATCTTAATGTAATAAAAAAAAGATGAATGAATGATTAAGTGTCTGCCCACATTTAAAACATTTAATAGATCTATATAAATAACGTGCAGATCTACCGCCTACGATAAAATTCGCAGACTTTTTTTTTTTGAAAGAATTTAATTCTTGAAGAAATTGTAGCAAAAATAAATTATAATAAAATTAATTTATTATAATTAATTTATTAAAATGCCTACAATGAGAAAGATAAGGCTTGTGCGTCTCACATAGGAGAAGGCAATTACGATTTCCACATACATAGAATACTGAACAATTATCTAACTTATACACTAACAATGTATACAAACAAAAACAATATATTCTTCAGGAAAAACACTGTTTGTACTTGTATCAAATCTATAACACTATTGTTGAGGAAGTAATAAGAAGAAACAACTTATCACTGGTAATAAATATTAAAATTAAATTATTACTTTTTATTAGTGCCATTGTGTGTGTGTTTACACTAGAGAGAAGTTGTGGCTGTATTAATTATTTGTGTAGTTAATTGATTTGGTAAGGAATAATTTATAAAAACGCTGGTACGCTGGTTACATTGTCAAGTATTCGAGCTCAAAATGTTTCGAAATTTTTCTTTACCTAAGGAGACTAATTACTTTAACTTCCTATTTTACGTGTGTCAATAACCTTCTCCTCTTTGCTTATTTAAATCTATAGGAATACTGAAATATAATTCATCATGATTATAGCTGATCACTATTAAAAATAGGCCTCCGTCATAGATCATCAAATTGTCGGATCAAATCATTGGAGATAAAGTTCATTTGTTATACCTAATATTTAAAAAAACTATATAATATTAAATATCTTAGAAAGTACATACACATACGTTTGTAATTCAAAATGACAATAGAAATGCAATTTGCATGAGCAGCAAAAAGCCAACGCCACACTGTGTTCGCAGACGGTACCCATCAAAGTACTGAACGCGACCGACGTTGCTTAACTTCGTTTATTGGAAGAAAATCGTCGAATTCGACGTGGTATGAACGTTGACGACTGTGTCAGCACGACGGAAATTTGCACAGGCCGCTTCTCCATCTAGAGGGGGCTAGGTCTAGATCTAGGGGGGAGTGTAGGACCACTGCCACTGTCACTCCACACCAGGTTGCCACTCAAGAACTTTTTTCCCCATGGGATAGAAAATCACTGATAGTCCAAGAATCATTTGTTTATTGGGGTCTAAATGGCTATCAACATATTTATAACAAGCCCCCGTAAACAAATGTGGTTTTATGCATTCATTACTAAATTAACTAACTCAATGTAATATTTGCTCAGGTTTATTTGCAAATCAAATGGATAATGAAACAGGATAATAATTGATTTGAAAACAAATAAAATCTGAAATGTAAACGTTTATATAATTTACAAGTTATTAATTCTAATCGTATTTACAAGCATAATCGTATTAAGCATTTTAATGATGTCCAAGTGTTAATACCTAATGTTTAATATGTTTCTTAATGTTTTTATTTAGTTTCAAGTATTAACGGTGAGTAAAAAAGAAGGTTCTGTTTTTCAGAAGGTTAACTACATTTTTCCTTAACAAGTAGTAATTTTTCAATATAGCACGTCATGGAGTCTACTTTTTCCTTTACTACCTATTTGCAATGCAGCAACATTGAACTGCAACAATCGCCGTGTGGATAAAATACTTGGCCGGAAGCAAAAGTCTACTTTAATAGTAGTCTTAAGTATCAACTGGATAACAAGCGTAATTTCTACACAGCTTTAGGGCTTCATATATTTCTTATACTTTGATAAAAGCCATGGTAGCTCCGGTGTGCTCGGGCACTTGCTGTTAATTTCGCGGTATGCGAGTAAGTCGAGTTGGGTCTTGGGTGTAATTTTTATTATTACATTGAGAGCACACACAACAGAGTACACAGTTCACCTGATGGTAAGTGATTTCTGCGGCCCATGAAATCTACATTCATCCTCGACATGGAATCATAATGCAGATGCGTTGTCACCCTTGAGGACTGAGATATAATGTCTTGTCACTAGTAATGTAGGTCTCTGGATCCCTACACTCACCAGCCTAAACACAGCAACATTTTGCTGCTATTTTACGCTAGTAATCTGTGAGGACATGGTCCCAGTCGAGCTGACCCATTCATTCTGCAGCTAGAAACAAACTGAAGTATAGCTCTACCACTGTAAAAATACCACTTAAATTATATCTAGACATGTGAAGTTCACCAATCTAAGGTGGAATCGAGTGGAGTTGTATACTCTAATATTCTCTTTAGGGAGTAGGCCTATATCCATTTATGGTATCTATTTATAAGGGATTTAACTTTTTTTCATTATAGAATAGGTGGCAAACAAGCAAGCTGACGGTAAGTGACTACCGCCGCCCGTATCATTCGAAACACCACAGGAGTCTCAGGTGCGTTGCCCGCCTTTAACTTCCTAGTTTATTACTTTACTTCGATATAAGATTGGTCGTCACCGTATTTAAGCACTAAGGATACGTCGAAACTTATAATTTTTTCTATCAGGTGTCGAAACTCCGTTAAAATCATTGTGGAATAAATATAAGTCACATTTTATTCGCTTCAAGTCACTTCAATGTTGGCGCGTAGCCAACCTGCGTCTACGTATTTTACACGTGCTGTGAAAGAAGTATGCATAACGAATGTTAAGTAAACTAAATTCTCTTTGACACCTGCCAAAACTTAATTGTGTTGTTTTACTATTATTAAAATGGATAAAATCTTGTTGGAGATTATGAATATATAAATTTTTTGTCATGCTCATGCATTTATATAATAATTGTTTTTTTTATTTACGTAGTGTTATACTGTCAGAATGTTGCTAACGCTACTGCTCTTAGCCCTTAGCCATCATAGAAGAAAATGCTATATAGTATTAATTTCGCATTTGTACACATTTTCATCCATTAAAAATTATCAGATGAATACATTAATTTAGTATTTTATTTATTTATTTATATATTATTATTTATATTAAAACTATAGGTTACAATCGTTATAGTGTTAAAATACAGCATATGTATGCTATATCAGTTAGATTGGAACCAGTATGTGAAAGCACAACGTGATCGTTTTAAAATAAAAATATTTACAAAAACATATTTAGTTAACATAATTTTAAAAATTATTTTTTTACAGATTTTTAAAACAAATATTTAAAAAGAGCTTATTGTTTATAGGTGTAATAACGACAATAAAAAATGTCCAAGACATTATGTTTATTGCTAGTTATCTCGTTATAGACGCTACACATTCTGATAGGATATGTGTTGTTTTGATATACTTGCCGGAAATACTTGTTTCAGACTTACAAGCATATCTTGTATTAAAATTTGTTATTGAATTATAGTTACGTCTTGTCGTCGATTATAGGCAAGTTCTTTTCCAATAAAGCACCAGTGAACACGAGCAAGGAGCTTCGTAGAAGGATTGTGCTTAGTCAATACGCTAGACAGTAAGACATGTATGTATGTATGTACAGGTAACTGGTTTTGTGCTTCTGTATTTATTTTACTATATATGTCGTCTTAAAATAGACCAAGGCCTCTATCTTTATTCATTATACTGGGATTTTGGAATTCCTTTAGCTAGAAAAATTATATAAGTGAAATCAAACTTAATACTGGATTCAAATTTGTATTGCAAATGAAACGAGACAATTCTGCCGACAGCCAGAGCTTTCATCAGAAAAATTAGATGTAAAAATGTGGTACATTTTGAACTATTATTACAAAAAAGAAAAATGCGACGCAATACCTGAAAAAATGTTGACATTTATGGATTTAACGCAGTGTCATTAAAGTAGCACAAAGTGGTTCTTGTGTTTTCAGTCCGGGAATTTTGATAAATTGCTCTATTTTTGGGTGGCACGCGAGCTCACGTAAACGAGAAACGTAAATGAATTGTGTACAGATTATTGAGTATTAACTCAATAGTTTAAAAAAAATACTTTAAAATTTTAAAGTTAGTTATAATTTCACAAACTTAATCAAAATACAATTTTGGTTAAAGCTAAGTAACGAGAATTTTAAATAAGACCTTTTTACAGTTTATCCTTTGATTCTCAATATTTTTAAAGGTTTTTAATATCATTCAAGTTTTGCTTTGGGCGCTTATTTAAGACCAATGTAAGATTGATTTGCAAGGCATGAAAACGTAACAAAATATGTCAGTGTCATATTTTACTTTTAGTACGGCATGAATGGGTCGGCTGCTGAGGTACCATGGCCTCACAGAATATCACTGTTAAATAACTACATACGGCTACTGTGTTTGTGTGTTTGGTTTGGTTTGGAGTGGAGGATACGGGAGACCCTTAACACTGGCGACGAGGAAAGATTACGTAAGCTTTTACATATTTAACGAAACTATATTCACTGTAACACTTAATAATAGTATAAAAAAGTGTACAATTTACAGCTTTTTACGACTGCGAAATGAGGTTAATGAGCCAGCGAAAGAGAAGATTGTTAAAATAAAAAATCATGTATTACAATGATAAAGTTGAAGAGCCATGCTGTATATAGTTCCTCGGTGCAATAGGAATGTTTCAGTTTACTACTACTACAAATGATATAAAATTGCCACTGCGATGTAGTTGTAGTGTGTTATCATGTCATATGACAAAAATTTAAAAACACATTTAATACTAAACTTTGATGTTGAAAAAATTTAAAAACGTTTTGGCTCATCCTTTTATCAAGAAAAATTACAAAAAATATAAATTTATCTTTTTAAACAATCTAATTGTATATGACATATTTTTTAAAATTAAAATTACACAGAGTAATCAAGTATAAAGGTCAAAGGTTATCAAAGGTTGTGTTAGGTGGTAGAGCCAAGCATCAACTTTTGTTGTTGCATGAATAGGCCGGCTCGTTCGGGGGTGTCACCGCCTTACCAAACACCAACGTATAGTAGATGTGTGTGAGTGAGCTGGAGGCCCACCATCTCTTCGGTTTTAGAGTATCCCTCACCCATTCTCAGGCTACCCTAGGCGTGTATGCTCAGGCTGCCCTGCGTATTTGGGGGGGGGGGGCAAAATTATGCACTGCAGCCATCTTCTAAGGGGTCAACAGAGCAAACACGGACTAGGGCAGACTCTACCACGCTAGCCGTGGATTTCTGCAATATCAGGGGACTTTATTCTAACCTTAACGCTGTCCACTACCATCTCGAGACGGCGTAGCTGTCCTTGCCTTTTCTCACCAAGACGCAGATATCTTCTCCAGCTAATACCTCATATCTCTTCTACCCGGGGTACAAATTGGAACACTCTTTTGTGCCGCGGGCCGGAATATGTGTATACGTCGGAGACGATATCTGTTCTCGACGTCTCGACAGTCTTTAAGAACCTACGGACCTGTTCATCCTTTGGCTGCAGGGATATCTGTTCAGGACTTTGCTTTGGCATCTAATCTGAAAAAGTACAACTCTACCTCCAGGACCTTCAAAAGAGTTATTGCAGAGGCAAAGTCTGTGCAAATTGTCAAAATTGGCGAGATACTAATTCGCCATCGGGAACCCATAAATTTTGGTCTCTCGCCAAAGCTGTCTAAGGGAATTTCTATCAGCCATTTGTTCCATTTCTGGACAAAGGAGACGACTCGCTGGCCCATGACGCAAAGGAGAAAGCTGAATTTTCAGACTTTCTTTTTGCGTCCAATTCGACTCTTGACGACAGGGGGAACTCACCGCCAACCATCACGCAGTGTGAGAGCTCCAAATCCGATTTCTGAAGACATCAATGCGCAAAGAACATCCCTCCCTTGGGCAACCACAAGTTGAGTGGGCCTTGGGCCCTCGCTCAGACCCCAACTACTGGCCTGACAACTAATGGAATCCGTTGTAAACTGCCACCTTATGAGGTAACTAGAGGAACGTTAGCGACCGACAGTACGGCTTCTGTCGGGTTCACTCAGCCTTCTGGTTTACTTGAATTATCGATGGCCGCAGGCTGTCGAGACCAAGGGAGACCTTGGCAATTAGTCTGGACGTAGAGAAGGCCTTCGATCGGGTTTGACAAAATGATAAAATAAGAAATAATAACTAAACAATTTTTTTATAGATAAAACACTACTACAAGACTAATATTTCACCTGTATGTACATATATATTTATAACTTCATTGTTATGATTGTTTTTAATTTTGTTATAATCATCTTCTTTTATAATGATTAACAATAAGACGTCACACCGTTCATGTACCCATCATTTTATAAGTAGACAAAATTAATGCGCGGCGAATGGTTTCGGCGATAAGAAATTTATGATCGAGTAATTTGGTTTATAAAATTATTTCCGAGATCCCGCGACACTCACTTCATCATTTATTCTGACATAATAAATATGATCTTCAAAAACGAAAATCATTAAATATTTACAATGAACTCAAGTGCCTGATCCTAACTCAAAGCCTAGCAACGCACGCGCAACTTCTCCGGTTTCGTTTTGTTTGTGGGCCGCGGCCATGAAATTGTAAAATAATATAGAAAATTATATATTTTTATAAAAAAAATTATACAAGATTCCAATTTTTTTAAAAGATAGACGAATCAATAAAAAAATTGAGGTTTTACATTGCAACTTATGCCCATGTCCTATACATTTTCGTCATGCTATAAAAAGCACAGGTAATTAATTATGTTTACACAATGTCGGTCCGGAAAGCTTGGTAGTGACGTAAGCCAATCTTTGAGAACAAACAATGCCTGTGTGTCGCTTACTAACTTCAGACCTGCTCGTAGAGATTTAAGCGTTAGCCAGAAATAATCTTAGTGCAACGAAGTGTAGACTCTCAAAGGAGGCCAATCATAGAGAATCAGTAAATTTGCACTAGCTCTCTTATCTACTTGGAGTTTCAGCTAAGCCAGTGCGAACTATTTTCAATTATTTTGTAATTATTGAGGATCAATTGCTACACGGCCGCGCGGTGCAATGATTAAAGCACCTGGCTGCTGCAGCGCAGTGTCTTGGGTCCATTGGCCAGTCGAGGAACGATATTTGTGAATCAAAAATAGTTGCTTTTTAGGTCTGGCAACCCCTGACTAATTCGAGTTGCCATCCTTTCCGGGTTTGGTTGCGTTCTTCATAGTTGATTTGAACCATAGTGATATATTTTGGTTATAACATATGACACCTATGAAATTGCCGTTTTGTATGAAATAAGTTAAAGTATTTTTTTTCAAACTTTTTATTTCTGTTATTCAAAATAATCACCCATGTAATCGATGCATCTTTGCCAACGCAGTGGTAGTTTATTGATGCCCTTCTTGTAAAAATCAGCTGGACGGGAGGCAACAATCTCTTATAAGACATTTTGAACTGCCTCTCGGGAATTGATTTTTTTTCCCGTTAAAAAGTTGTCCTAATTTTGGAAAAATAATAGTCGGTGGGTTGAAGGTCTGGTGAGTACGGTGGATGAGGGAGAGCTCTCAATCTCAACTCTTACAGCTTGGAGACTGTCTGTTGTGCAGTATGGGGTTGCGCGTTGTCATGTAGGAGCAGCAGGGACGATCGATTGACCAAAGCTGGTTGCAGATATGCGAGCTTCTCCATCATTGTCTTCAGTTCTTCAAAGTACACATCTGCAGTAATGCTCATGCCGTTTGGTAAAAAAAGTGTGATGAATCACACCGGCACTAGACCACCAAATCGTGACCATCAACTGTCTAAACGCATTTTTCGTTTAGGGCATTGCTTTGGTGCTGAACCAGGATCTAACCAACTCGCTGAGCGCTTTCGAATGTCGAACAGAATCAACTTTTCGTCGCACGTAAAATTCGGTTCAAAATTCTTTCATTTCTGTGCCTGTTGAGCAGCGCGAGGCAGGTCTCAACGCATACGTTGTGCTGGCGATCGTTAAGTTCGTGGGGCACCCATCTATCAAGCTTTTTTACCTTGCCAATTTGTCGCAAATGGACTAATATTGTTTTGAAGTTAACATAAAAAGCTGCTGCTAGTTCGGCTGTAGATTGAGTATCATCAGCTTCGACAATCGCCTTTAATTCGTCATTGTTGACCAAAGTGTCAGGACGACCACGAGGTTCATTTTTTCAAATCAAAATTTCCAGAACGGAACCGAACAAACCAATAACAGTTTGTGCGTTCGTTTGTAAAGTTCTCTCCGTAAACGTTGTTGATGTTACGTGCCGTTTGTGCCGCGTTGATGCCACGACGGAACTCAAATTCCATGATCACACGAATTTTTAAGTATCCATTATGACGAAAAATGTTCAAACGTAATGAAAATACAAAGCTAATCAATAAACAAAAGACTGACTTTGTAAAAAGAATGTCAATTTTTAAAACAAAATTAATTTGAATTTGGAATTCACAGCCAATTAAAACTTTTTTTTGGTTAGTAATGGCCGATACTGAAAAACGGCAATTTCAGAGGAAAAAACTAATATATGAAATGAGATAAGAAGAAGGATTAGATGTACTGTGACTGAGACGGAATATATAACACATCAGTCTGTGTGTCCATATCTATAATATTTATTCCTATGGCAATAGAAACCTGGAACACTTAGAAACCGGACAGGCTCTATTAGGCTATAAAAGCATTGCGTCTTAATCTTCTGCGAGGACACCAAATTTGTATCTTATCTTAAAAGAGCTATCAAATATATATATATGTATATACTTATAAATTGATTTGAAAATCTGAATTTGGTTATTTACCAGAATATTAATGAACGTAATATTATTATTATTAAGAATAGTTTACCTCAAGATTTATGATCTGGAATATCCTATTTTTTTTAACATATCTAAAACATAAAATACTTTCCGAACCAGTAAGAAGCTTGTCCAGTTTATTAAATGTATCGTACAACTACATAAATAAGTCCATTTTAATGTCTTAAAAGTTATGTATCATGATTTTCCCACATTTGTTTTTATAAGAACAATGCTTGCTGTCCTATTAACATTATTAAAATTTCGGTTAACCACTCCAATTAAGCTTCAAATGTTTGCGCTAGGAGATAGTTGACGTCAATATTCAAAAGGCGGATCAAACCCTTTAGTTTTGCAGACCGACTTACGACTAACTAAACAATTACGATTATTTTTAAACCTGTTATTAGGTACGAAACAATTACGGAATCTATTAGATTTAGAAGTTTAGGAAATACCGATACTGCATTAGCAACTTTCAATGATCTTCGGTTATTTATTTATTTATTTATTTATTTACTTTATTAGGAAACTTCACAGCATACAAGAAACATTAAACATAAATACAATTAACAAGGATATTTAGCCATCAAAGAAGTTACAACTATATACATTTTTTTTTAAAAAGTATGTGCAACAGGAGTAACATGCAGTGTGTGTGTGTGTGTGTATGTGCGTGTGTGTGTGCGTATGCATCTTGTTAAGGCGAATTCAGGAGTGCTTCAGAAACATCGTTTAGAAACTGATTTCGTTTAAGATGGAATATGTCAATATTTCCAAACATATCATTATAGACCTGCATACATCTATATAAGACTGAGCTCTGGGCATATTTCGTTTTTGTAAGAGGGACATGAAATAAATTTGTACTTCGTAGGCGGCGTGTTGGGATACGAAGATGCAATTTTTCTATCAAGGTAGGACAGTCTACGTGGCCATTTAATACATTATATAATAACCGCATATCGGAAATAATTCGTCTATTAGATAAAGACAGAAGTTTATATTCCGTCAGCGAGATATTATAGTCACGCGTGGATTTTTTGGTAAAATGATTTAAAACTTTAGAAATTTTACTTGGATGTTTTCAATGTTACGAGTGTGGGTAATGTAGGATGGGGACCAAACGGGTGAAGCGTACTCAAGTGTACTTCGGACATAAGCGAAATATAGAGGTAGTAGGGGACTTGAACTCCGGAATACTTTTGAAAGTCTCTTGATAAAACCAAGCATTCTAAGAGCCTTATGACAGATGTAATTGTAGTGTTCTGAAAATATTAACTTTGAATCTAACAAAACACCTAGATCCCTTACTTTCATAACACGACTTACCACACAATTATTTAATATGTACTTATATTGTAATGGATGTACTTGACGACTGAATGTAATTATTTGACATTTTTTGACATTAAGATTGAGTAAATTTTTTGTGCAATAGCTTGAAAATCTGTCAAGATCATCCTACAATTTACGACAGTCCTCGATATCACGGATCGGATAAAAAATTTAGTGTCATCAGCGTACATGAGAAAACGAGAGTGATGAAAGCAATTTGAAATGTCATATAAATAAATGTTAAAGAGCAGGGGACCTAATAAAGAGCCTTGAGGAACCCCCGATGGAATTAAAGCTTTGTCCGAACAGTAACCACCGATTTTGACCCACTGTGACCTATTTCTTAAGTAAGAGTTAAGCCACCTCAGCAAATCTCCATGTATCCCTAAATTTTCTAACTTTGAAACTAGTAAGCTGTGATCAATTCTGTCGAAACATTTGGAAAAATCTGTATATACCACATCTATTTGAACGCGAGTATCCATTTTGCGGGAGATGAAATCCGTTAAGGTGCATAGATTTGTCTCCGTAGATCTTTGACGCATAAAGCCATGTTGTTCACTAGGAATAAATGAAGATACGTGAGTATAAATGGTTCCATAGACGAGACTTTCAAAAAGTTTGCCAAAGGTGGACAGAATTGAGACAGGTCTATAATTTTCTGCCAACTGCCTTGATCCACTTTTGTAGATTGGTATTATGTAAGCATCTTTCCATTTCTTAGGAAAAACGCCCTCATTTAAAGATTTATTATATATTAAAGACAGAGGAAAAGCTAGTGTTTTGGCACATTTCTTTACAAATAAAGGTGGTATATTATCGCTACCGGCGCCCTTGTTGGTATTTATTCGAAGGATATATTTAAACACAATCTCAGGTGTTATATGGACAGATGAAAGGGTATGCGAATTCGGTTTATTAGTGGTGGCAAACAAATGTGCTGAGTTACATGAGTTATAAACTGATTGAAAATATTCAAGGAATGTATCGCATATACCTTTTCCACTAATAATTAAATCTTGGTCTTTTAGAATTTGATTGGGAATGCTACTTCGCATCTTAAGATTTTGTGCAAAATTCCACATAATTTTAGGATTAATCTTTATAAACTTTTCACATTTGCTTATATATTTATCCCAGCAGATATCTTGTTCTATTTTTTGCCTACGCCGGAGCAATGAAAATGTATCATAGTCTAATTGATTTTTATAATTCTTTCATCTTCTGTGAAACTTCTTTTCTCTTTAATTATTTTTATAAGACTTTTAGAAAACCATCGAGGATATCTAGTTGGTATACTATAGAAGTAAGGTATGGAGGTTTCAATAATATTGTTAAGAATAATATAAAATTGATCCACGGAAGCATCCACATTATCGCGTAGTAGGGCCTCTTCCCAGTCTACTTGTGACAATTGATTTTGAATTTTGTCATAGTCAGCTTTCTTAAAACTGAAAATTTTCTTTGGTGGATCTTTAAGTGAAGTAAAACGAACGTCGCATAAAGAGAGTTCTAAGGCGGGATGATGAGGCATGTCCTCTCGAGTAAGTGGGTTAGACGAACGATTAACACCTATATGGCTAGATGCGTAGACGAGATCTAACAGACGACCATTGTCATTTAAAACATTATTATATTGATTTAGACCAGCTGATACTACATAATCCAAAAAATTCTGTCTAATAGAATTAGTGTTAAAAGATGGTACGTGATGTTCATGCTTATCATCCAAAGCCCATTTCACATCGTCCATATTAAAATCCCCCACAACAAGAAACCTTTCATTCTGGTGCCGACTTATGATACCTTTAAGTAGATTTGTGAAATGTTCTAAGATGAAGTTATGCCTTCCGTTTGTACCAGGCAGATAAACACATATGATGTTAAGAAGTCCACCAATTCTAACTGTTACATGAAGAACTTCATATGGGCAAGGAGGTAACGTTTTCTGGAAACCATGAAGACATTTTTTTTGTAAGCAAAAGGACACTACCTCCACGAGTATGCCCTGAACCCACGGAATCTCTATCACATCTGTACACGTCATATCTATTGTCAGAAATTTCTGAATCACTCACTTGTGGATTAAGCCAGCTCTCCACTACACTTACTATGTCGTAATCGTAGAGGAGCAAATTGTACGAGAATTCAAATGTTTTTCCTCTTAAACTACGTGAGTTTTGAAAATATATTTTAAGTTATTCTTCTCGACTTTTGAGTACAAATATTTCATGATTCAATTTATAAGAAATCGTACAAAAATGTTTGTAAGTATATAAAAAGGTTTAAAGACTGATTAACGCATAAAGGTATGTTAATGTTTAGCAAGTGAGTGTGTTGGTGTGTAGTGTTATTAGAGTCTAAATGTATACAACTGAGTTTATGAAGGATATGGTGATAAATGTCATTTACTAAACATTGATAGATTTTGCTTCTGTATTCAGCTTCTCTAACTGCTTCATATTTCGTATATTTATTGCAGCGCAATTGTTGTTTTTGCGAATAAATATTTTTCCATTTCTTGTCCAGACATATTGAAACCCCAAGGATTTACATTTTACTCGTGTGTTTTTCAAGAGCAATTTGTTTTGAGGAGTGAGGTGCTCATTAATATATATGGATCGAGTGTTGCCATCAAAACCCATTTCTGCTGATGTAAGACCTTTTTTTCTGCGTATGGAGCTAAGAATTTTATTTTTTAGATCCTGCTTTAAAAATTTGACTACAATGGGTTTTGGTAGATTAGAATCTTTCAAGCGGGTCGTAATCCTAGTTGCAAACTCAATATCTCCATTATCGATGAGAACATTAAGAGAATTAGCCAGTTTACCGATAATATTTATTAAATTTTCGGAGCGGCGTTCAGGTATACCAAAATTTCTAAGTTGTTCATTCGTGGTTTTGTTGTTCCTCACTAAATTTTTCCTCCAAATCCTGGTTATATATCTTTATCCGTTGAAGCTCACTCTCTATGTCACTAATATTTTTCCCATGCTCAGCAATTACAGAATCCACAGTAGTTAATTTACCTTGAAAATCATCGTAGGCCTTGGATACGAAATCGCAGCCAGATTCAAGCTGAGAGACCCTGTTATTAATTTCATTGTACTGCGATGTAAGCCTATCAACCTTTGTTAAGCACACATCTAATTTGGTATTAAAATCATTTTCAACTCATCAATCTTTCGCTCAATATGGCCAAGTAAAGTTTTTGTTCCTGACTGATTGCTTCTATAGCCGAAAAATATCATTTGAGGTATGTACTGTTGCGGAAGAAGTGGTCGCTAGTCGAGTTTGTCCCCGGCGACTTACTTATTGCCCCGTTGTTGTGTTACGAGTCGAAGTGGTACGAACGGGTGTATCGTTATTATTACCCTTAGGTTTTATTGACAGGCATCCAGGACATAACCAATTGGGATCAATTCTTGTGCGTGGTAAGCGGCTCACTGATATGTATCTTACGCATTCCAAGTGGTAATCTAAGTCACACTTTGGGCATCTTAATCGGTCAACTGATTTGACCTCATTATCACACGCAGAGCATCGGTAAGCCATAACGAAGTTATATAAAAGATAAGTATTAATTATAAGTTGGGATCGAACTCACGCACTCGAAGTTTATAATATTTGCAGTTTAGAGGGTAAGGCGACAAATCACTGCTGCAGGTAATCGCTGCGCGACAACTCCATGTACTGCATTAAATAGCAAAAGCTGAGTCTGCGGCTAAAAGGTCTTAAGCGCCGGGCATATCGCGTCGCTTACGCGTTTTCGTCGACACGTTCACTTAATTAACTGATAACCACAAATTTTAAAAATTTCAATGTTTTAATTGTATTTTACGATAACTTTTGGACGATAGAAATGATCACAATATTAATAATAGTTGTTTGCGACTATGTTAACTGAATTTAATCACAAATAACACAACATAAGACCTTTAATTACATTAAAATTCGCAGAGGTTGAATAACACAGTACACTACTGCCCGCTGCACGTTGATAATTATCTTTTTGGCATTGTGAAGAGATGTTGCATCTCATTGAATCTCATATCGCATTTATCAGAGGCAGTGGTCCGAGGACTTGATTGGTTTAGTTCCAACCTGTATATCGCGACGAAAGTATAATCTACTATCAACATCTTGATTATTGGCAAAACACCACTATGAACCAGTGTACCATTTTTTTTTAACACGCACGACCACAGACCTCTGTGGTCACTTATCTAGTATTTGCTAACTAGTTCAAAATTCCAAAATTCATTTCTCCCTTATTCTATATGAAAAAAAAACAAATAACAATTTACTGGAATAATATACATTAAGTAAATATAATATATATTTATTTATTATATATATATATTAAATTTTATCGCGTTTATTTACACTATTGTTAATTTCTGCTAGTAATATACGGTGGCAACTCTGGTGGTTGACGTCCTGATAGTATAGTTATAAAGTCTGAAGTCTGTTTATGAATGTTAATTTTTGTTGTAAAATAGCCACACAAAACATTCTTAGTAATCGGTACTCGTTTGTCGACCTTGTAAACATCCTTATTAGGAGACGGTGCTCATTTTCCTAGTGACGATGTTAACAAAATTCCGGAAGTAAACATAATTCTCGATAGGAATTTCAAACTCTTTCGTTCGCAAATAAACTGAATCTCAAGATTATTACCGAGAATATTCGTAGTTGCATGTATGTATCAATTAATATAAGTTATATTAGTTTGCCACACTCAAAGTTTCTCCTACAAGTGTTCAGAATTCGATTAGTTGGAATTAGTTCCACCCGAGTTATGACAACACCACCGTACCACAAGATACAGACTTGAGTTTTTTCAGGTTCATAATAACTATAAAATATGAGTATTTATGAAGAAGTTTTTCTTTATAAGGAATAATAATTATAGTAAATCCAAAAGGTGGCGGTGATAGATGTATGCATTTTCTTTAATAACAAATACGAATATAATAATATAATTAATTTTAGATTGAATAAAGATAGCAATGACAATCATTAATAATAATAATTACAGTAACAATATAAACAAATTATACTAACAATAACATATATATATATATATATATATATTAAATTTTATCGCGTTTTGTAGCTTAACCTTCCAATGTTCGGAATGCTTTAGATCACTCATATGGGTTTTTTTCACAATTTACAAGATGCAGCGTTTGAAATTTGTTTGTAAAATTTCGTTGTTCACTTATTATATAGATAAAAAAAAATGTACAGTCCGGTATTACAATTGGCAATTTCACTGCAGCACATGGACATAACGTCAAGTCCAATTAATTAAAGAGGTTTGGTTTAACCGTGATCAGTAAGTGTCCAAACAATGACTTTTAAGATCACGGTACACTCTCAAAGAATATAATTTTCGGCATTGAAGAAATACTTAACTAGACGTGTCAGGAGCCCAATGGTTTAGGGCTTAGTCTGCTAAACTTAACTTAACTTCGACTATTAGTGTTAAAAATTTTTAGCACAGATACTAGTATTCGAAACTATTAAAAAATTTACAATTTTAAATGCTGATTTACGGCGTGTTTATGGTGAAATTAAACCTCGTCAGGAAACTAATGCAGCTGAAAAAATGCATATAAAGTTAACGGATTCTCAGTGAAACCGCGAGGTGAACCATGATCTATCTATAGACATGTATCCCTTCGATAGGATTTTTATATGCAACTGTCTTCCTTTTTATTTTTTTTATATCTAGCAGTAATCTATTTCTGTAACCAACAGAAAAAGTAAAACTTTACTACTTACAACAAGATTCTGATTTGTACAAAAGACTTAAAGTCTTGAATTGTTATCTAATTATCAAAAAACATTATGTCTGTAAAAGTCAATATTTACAAAGGAGAGCCTAATTAACATAAATTAAAAATATTTTAAATTCATTCTATTAATAAAAAATATTAAGTGAAAGTAACAAGGTTAAATTCGTCTGTTTGTTACGGATAATGTTAAAAATCTGAGATTATGGCATTTACAGCTTTGCAGCAAAATTCTTGACGTTCATAAAATTATCCAGTTAGAAGAACGCAGACATCGCTAAAAATGTATTAATACAACGGCGAAATAAGTCATAAAATTTACCTACTTAATTAAGCTCTTAATTTTGTGTTTTGTAAATGAGAAATAAAATAGCCGTACGCGTTGTTATCGAGTTCGACCCCCGATAAGGCATACTTTTAAGTGCTGATTTATTACGTACTTGATAGAGAAATGCCGTGCAACCACCAGACCCAAACCAGCATCCCTAAGAAAAAGATATTGAATTTAAGAAATTTACCAATTCGGAGCGGAGTCGCTATTTATATAAATACTTTTCATTTGAAATTTTTAAGTCGTCAGGAATAACACGTATCCTCTGGTAAATGTCGTGGTCTACTGTTCGAGTATACCAGTTTTCGATGACATCTGTCGCAGGCTTATGACAAGTATTCTCCAGGTAATGCCACGTAGCGAAATGACTCAGTATACCCTCCACCATGGTTATTGATGCATAGACGATGGCTCTGAATAGTTGTGCTATGTTTGTGATCAGAGTACAAGGTAATCGTTTGGTTTGCTTGCTGTGTTATTGCTTGTAGAGGTAGCGGAATCCGTACTACATTTAGTATTAATACACGTGGGTGACACTGAAAGGTTTTAGACCCGGCCAGTTAGAAACATTGGCAACGAAAAAATCTATTAAATTTCGATTAAAGATCTCTTTGTTTACCTAATGTCATATATTTCATTTGTTTTTGTGAATTGGCGGCAATTTCAAATGTCTTGTTACACCACAAAAATGAGAAAATTTTCGACAACAATGCTATGATAGACTTCAATTTGCATTTAATTATGAAGCTCTATCTCGCGCCAATGCTTAAAATTAGTTTATTGAGTTTAAATCTGGGCGTAGCAATCTCAGTGATGATCTGCGTGAGGAACTTCCTTCAAAAGCGAAGTCTGAATATAAAATCAGTGCTGTGCGACGCATGAGACAGATGACAGATGAAGATAAGAGTGACCTAGCAGCAGATGCGGCCAATCTTGGCATTGGACTGATTCAAGTACAAAAAATATAACACGAACATTAAGGCGTCAGTGAGCTTTGCACCAGATAGAAAACAATTGAATATTTACCTATGGCAGGTGTCGAGATAATCAGTCATCCGCCATATAGTCCTGACCTAGTACCCTGCGACTATCATTTATTCCCAAGAACCAAAGAAAAACTTCAAGGTATTCGCATTATGAGCATTATAGATGCGGTTAGTGATTTTGAAAATGCCATAGAAGAGGCCCCTAGTCTAGGCCCACTGCTTTTCTTAGTGGTTCCATCGAATGCAAAAATGTATAGGGAGGAACGGAGACTATTTCAAAAACAATAAAAGTATCGGCAAATGTGGAAATACATTGAGCGGTTTTTTTGCTTTCTAAAGATTTTCAGTGTGACCTAGGTATATAATTAGATAACAAAATAAAACATCCATATTTTGAAAAAGAATAATATTCACTTATATTATATAAGTGAGTACACTATTCAGCAAGTGGTAATAAATTCGTTTGTTCACTATCGTATTTATCCTCAAAAATAAATCATAATGTAAATGCATTGACATTCCTGGTAAATAATTTTTTTACTATATTAGGCCCTATAAACGAGCAGATAGTTCTTAGTACTTATAGCAAGTGGGCTTATGGACAACTTCCGCCACATCCATTTCCGATCCACATCTATCAATAGATAAAGATTCAAGATACACATGCGTTATTGTCCCTGATAACTAAAATGAAATACCTCGTTATGTATTACTTATGCTATAATTTGGGCTATATTATCTTTTTTTTATGTTTTAAACCGGCCATTGCTTGAGAATCGCCGGTCTATGCTTGATGTGAGTCGTGAACAAATAGTAGAACGTGGCTCTCTCCTGGCCTCAGACTGGATGCACTAGAAAATTCTCTTTAATCAATATATAATATCACACTACGAACTATACTCATTTTACTAGGAATTTTGACACTTATAGTTAACAATTTATCGACATTGGCTCTTAGCAGGTAATAAAAGTATATGATGTTGCTCAATTATTTTCTGCATATTATTGACCGTGAGGCGAGTCGGCATACACATATATATATATATATATATATATATATAATAATAATAATTTTTATATATAAGTTGTTTTTATTGTATTGAGGTGCAAACGAACACACAGTTAAACTGGCGGTTAGTGATTCGTCTGGCTCATGACACCCACGATCATTCCGAATAAGGAATCTTAGAGCAGTTGTATATAAACCTCTGAATAAAGAGAATTAATCACTTGGCGTAACCCATAGACACATATTTCTATGTATACGTGTTTATATAGTCAGACTATTTTTTTTTCGGGCTGATGGCCGCTGTTAGTCCGAGGGCTTTTACAGTTTCGCCGGGTTGAGAGGTGACCGAGCGCTTAAGCCGCTCAGTCGAGACCTCCATTACTGGGTAACCAGCACAAGGACTCCCAAGAGGGAGTTTCGGCTTGTATCGTTACAGTGTTCAGCGAGAGCGTCTGACTCGAGGGTGCCCGAGAGGGCCGAACCTCAGCTCGGTCAGTAGCTTCTGACTAAGAATTATCTCTATTATTATTATTGGCTATCTGTACCACTACTTCGGAATGCGTGGGTGCTGGAGAAGAAGTGGCGCAAGAAACTCCAGCGACTCTTCTATCTGTATTGACTGGAGAGAACCGGCAGTAGTCAGACATTAGCATTTATGTTTCTTATAAAATAGAAAAACCGTAATACGTGTTTGGTAAAACACTTATTGGCTTCATCAGTAAATGATAACTTTAATATTCAGTCATAAATTGAACTGTATGTTATCTCGAATAGACTTCGAAATTTCGAGACAGTCTTTGAGATAGACTATCGGCATGTTTTAACGAAATACTCTAAATTATTTCGATTTAAATGACGCTAGGTCAGTATCTTTAGTCATATCAATCATTTTGTGTACCTAGAATTCATAAAATCACTGAAATTATATTGAATATATAAACTATTTCTTTAATAACTTAAACAAAATGAACAAATAAAATTTATTGTTACTAATAAAAAACGCTGTTTAGTATTTCAATTTTTGTTTACTATAAAAACTAAACATAAAACTCTGTACTAATTGCTGTTTGTACGGATAACAGTTATATTTTATGAGGTAGCATTAAATTATATATAGTTAATCGTACGGCCGCGTGGTGTAGTAATAAGAGTACCTGGCTGCTGCGTCCCAGGTCCTGGCCTCGATTCTCAGCCGATTTATCGATCACACATTGTTGGTTTTCTGGTTTCGCTGCGTTGTATATATGTCCCGTGTCCCTGACACTGCGTATGAACCTTCTTTCGATCTTATTACATATGTATTAAATCGGAATTGGGAAAGGGACGACAAGTGAGTGTCTCTGTGTTTTGGACAAATGCCTAAGGGCTATAAAAAAAATATGCGCAGTTGATGACATCTGGATACCAGAAGATATTGCCTTCGTCACTATTATATCAACTTGTTCTGAGTTGTAAGCCCACGAATATAAGCGAGATAACTTACAATAACTTAGGACTTAAATAAATGAGCATTATTGTCACACCAAAGAATATTAAAAATGTTTTCTAACAAAATATATCAATCAATGTACAGCATAATTTTTTTTTCTCAATCCTTTGTCGAAAATGGCTTACTCGGTGTTTCCACGAAAACTCCATCTGTTTATTTTACGTTCGCATAGTACTTATTGTTCCATGTTCCAAATTATTTAGTATCGTATCGTAAAACAAACTTGTGCCCATTATCTTTATAAGGTATTGTCAATATTCCCAATATTCACAACGAATGGCATTCAATGGCGTCAAAGTAAAGATTCAAGATAAGAAGGAAAACCTATTTTAATTTTCATTGCTTTTCATGACGTGTCATGTATTTTATCAGTATTTGAACGTATAAACCATTTGTGTGATTTTTTTTATTACATTGAGTGTAACAAACGAGCAAACACGCTGGTATTCAGTGGGGGCGTGGTCCTAGCACTGTCGAGCTGACTTATTCCTTCCGCAGATAGAAACAAACTGAAGCGTAGCTCTACCACTTTTGATACCTTACAGCAATTATAACCAGCATAATATATATGTATATATATATATATATATATATATATATATATATATATATATATATATATATATATATATATATATATATATGAATATGTGTGTTGAGTTTTAGTTGGTTGAGGTGAGGGTAAATGGATCTATATGATACAAATATACTGATGGGTATATTTGTATCATATAGATACATTTTTATGAATAATTTTATACCACATGCTCGGGTTTAAAGCAAAAGATTGTGAGGAACCTTGCACATATCTAATATAATAGTTGCTTTATTTATTTTAAATATATAAAATAATTGTTTACGATAATATACTCGACCTTTTCTAATACGCGCACTACAGTATTACTGCACACCCAGGGTTGACTGGGGGAATGCCCAAATGCATGTTTTGACACTTTTTTAATTAATAGTAATAAATCTAGTGGTATATCACTTTAACAGATTATCAGTCTGTTATTGTTACTGATATCATGATATGTTGTCTGACTTTCTTACTCCTGAATTTAATGATACAAAAATGAGCGGAAATTTTAATGAAAAGCAACTTATTTACAATCAACGCGTGAAGTTATCTAAACGCATATTTGTTCTTGCCTCAACTTCGAAGAAGTCTGTGTTTACGTACTTATTAACAAGTGGTTTTATTATAGAATTGGTGGCAATCGAGCAAGCAGCTCATCTGATGGTAAGTGCACCACCAGCACCAGAGGAGTTGCAAATGCGTTGCCAGCCTTTAAGACAGGTGTAGGCTCTCTTCTTGAAGTTGGTTCCGCTGGCGATTCCACAGATTATTATTTAGTAGGAGGGGTATCTTTCTGCAGCATGGTTTAAAAGTTCAATGTTGGCACTTGGATAGCATTTGAATTTTAGCAGTTAAATAAAATATTCTCGCAAATAATCTCTTGGAAGTCTACGAAGTAAACAGAGATGGAATGGCCTCACTGTCAGTAATTGGATGTACGATGCCCCTACACTTACTAAATAAAACGCAGTACAAGTATTTTGATTACGCTAGTATTTGTGGTTTGCATTCTAGAAGGTCGTTGTCTCCAGTTGAGGTGACCCATTCAAACTGCCTCGTAGCTCTATCATTGCTGAATATTAGTAATATATTAATAGCATGAAATAGGAATACTATTATATATTTCACCTAAGAGCGGATGCTCTCGGAAATGTTTAGTTTTTGATGAGAATCTGATTGAAAAATAATGTTCAAAGATAATCTGTAGAGTTATTAACTAAAAGGGGCAATTACTTCAAGCTTTAGGAGAGAATGGCGGGATTGTAAACAATTATAGTTGCTCTTCATTTATTACCAGGCGACAAGGTCACGCCTCAGGAAATTACTAAGGTTTTAGACTATCATTTTCCGACGCTTTGTTGTATGTAATTTATGATTTAAGTAATTTGTACGGAACTTCTTTTATCTTTGACGGTGATATATTTCTATCTCAGTCCTCTAGGGTAACAACACATCTACATTATGATTCCTTATCATACTTGATGTCATGGGCCGCAGGAATCACTTACCATCAGGAGAACTGTGAGCTCGTGTGTTATTCGCAAAGAAATAAAAAAAAGTTCATTAAAAAAATAAATAAGAAATATTGTATATATTCATTTTGACAAAAGTATTTGTTGAAAATTTAAATAAAATACATAATAATATCCCATAGTTAAGTTTATTTGTATCTAGAGTAATCTTCCTCATGGAGTGATGAGCATGCACAAGGGAGTCTTCCATTTTCAATAACACACAATAATAATTGTGGACAAAGACTATATTAATAAATTAACTATTCACTTCGAATGAATGTACATGCATACAATTCCTATAACCAAGATATACTAAAAACACGCAGTATAAAACATAATATTAACTCAGTTTCATGGTAATCGTCTTAATAGCAAATATTATAGATTTCATTACACGAAATAGGTTGTATTAATTTAATCGTTTTTGTTATTTAGTGTAAAGCTTCGAAGTATTATTGACGTTTGGTTTTGAAATCGTGCGTCATGTACCTATCTGCTGACCAGAACGTCTGAGTATCACTTAGTTAAATAGTAGTACGCTTTATTATCGAATAAAATAAAGATCATCATCATCATCTACTGAGAGGTTATCCTACATTGCTACTGCCAGTCCGAGGTTGCATCTCAAGAAGCTTTCTTCCTCTCTCGTCATTACATATGTTAAGAAGAACTCACAAAATCTCACAATCATATCATGTAATAGTGTTATAATAATAATAATTCAGCTTCAATAAAAATACTTTCAATGCACATCTGATGTAGTAAAACAATGCATTTAGGATGCTATTGGGCTGGTCGAGATATTGTCTCGCTTCGGAAATATGCGCAGAAGCCTTAAATGCTATAATATATAAAGGTCACGTTGTTAATTCACCGTGTGAAAACTGAAAGAATAGCAAGTTAGTAGCAATGGGCCGAGCACATAACTCGTGGAACTGATAACCGATACAGCCAGGAAGGCTAGAGAGTGGCAATCACGGCCTTTAAGTTGTAAAGTAGAACGAACATCCATTGGATAGATTTTTTTTTATTACATTGAAAGTTACAAACGAGCACACAGTCCATCTGATGTTAAGTGATTCCTACGGCCCATGGCATCTACATGTATCCTTGACAAGGAATCATAATGCAGATACGTTGTCACCCTTGAGGACTGAGATGGAATGCCTCATCACCGCGATAAAGGTCTCCGTACCCCTTCACTCACCAGACGAAACACAGCAGCGTTATGCTGCTATTTCACGCCGGTATTCTGTGAGGATGTGGTGGTCTTACCCTGGTGGAGCTGACCCATTCACTCTGCAGTTAGAAACATACTGCAGTTTAGCTCTACCACTTATGAATGTTTTGATTTTGCCATTGCCAGATCGGGGGAAGTCCATAAATGCAGGTGGTTCAAGATCATGATTTTTGGCGGTCTATAGGGATATATTATGAAGTAGATTATAAATAGACTATGGGGATGATCGGGGGTAGCCAACAAGTCGATCGCGTTCGACCGGTCGATCGCGAGGCCAGTTTTGGTCGAACGCCCGCAATGTTTGTGATAGAAATCAGCGTACTATAAACTTTGAAACGATAGTTATGTTGAGCGATGGGGCGGATGAGTTTTTAAAAATAAAACTATTACTAGGGACTACTGTTTTATTATTTTTAGGATTCATTTTATATACAATGGCTACACGAAGCTTTATTGTCTACTTAAACTACTATGGTTACACAAAGTTTATTGTCTACTTAGAATTAATGAACCTGTTTATATTTTAAGTAGTGATATATGAAGACAATGGATATCCTTGTCACTCTATCGCTCATGTTTCCCCTTATTTACTTCCGAATTGTTAGATTATGATAATGTAACTCGATTAAAGAAGAAAAACCCTTTTTATATTTACGAACACATAAAACAATAACTTATACATTGCAGTTGATAAAAAAAATGCATTTTAAGTTAGTAAAAATCTGAGAAAATTTGTTTGCTTTGCTATCTATGTGAATGTCATTGAAGTCACTTATTTCAATGAGATTCTTTCATACAGACCGCACTATTTAATTAGCCATAAGACGACATTGTTCGTAATAAACATACGAGTATATGTCTTGCTTGTTTTACGCTTAGTCTTCAAATTAGTTTAAATTGCTTAACTTTGCATTTGAATCTGTTAGCAGTAATTGTTCTTTGACTAAAGCTCGTTATCGACTAAAGCAATGCAAACCCCATCGCTGGCTAGCTCAATTGTAAAATACGTTCACTAATAAAGAGTGTAACTTTTAGGGTTGAACTAAATGTTTTACTGCAATAAGATTGCGTATTTTTTTTTTAAAGGAATTTTGTATTTTATCAATATTTTCGTAGTTTTGAACTCATATTCTACCATGTAAAATCTTATGCACATAAAATGATTAGAATTATTACTGTTGTGTAATTATAATTAAAAAAAGTATACTAAAAGCTATTTTTTAATATATCATTAATGTGTTAGTATAGTGTATTTACTATCTCGCTGCATGCCGGATTGTGAATCATGTTTTGCGTAGTGGTCGTCTAGCGCATGTGTTAATAATAAAGGTATAAAATAAATATAGTATTTTTTTTCTATTTTGCATTTAACGATTTATCGATAATATATGCTATACGAACACTGAACATCATTATACGTTGCAATAGGACGTGTGAGTTCGAGTGATCACGCAATATGCAGCGTTACGTTCATACGTCTTACAACCTAGCCTGCAGGGAGATGGTAAAAGCACGTTTCGATTCGCGGCAGAAATTTATGTGATAAAACCTATGTACTAGCTATATCCCGAATATATATATTTTTTATAAACCAAGGACAATGGATTGTATAATAATAGTATTAAATTTTACATGTGTTCGATAAGAAGAAGTTACGATAAATATATCAGTGAAAATAAATAAATTAAACATTCATTACTTTATATTATTTTATTTCTATAGAAAATTAAAAACGTGCGCACTCTATATCGTCGAACGAAGAATGAAAATAATCCTAGTGAGCATTAAACACGATCCCAACACCCGTCACTCTCAAGATTGTGCGATTATACCAACTGAGCCGCTCTATAGTATTTGTACATAGACACTCAAGTGGCGCTTATATCAAAAGCTCAGGGTTTTAACGTTTTCAGATAAGAGCATACGTAAATACTCGTGCTTTTCATCCGTGCCACTGAGTCGATTTTACTGAACTCTGATACTCATAATTTTTATTATTTATTTCCTTTACCTATCCAATAAATGTATTACACTTCGAAAAAAGGTAACTACCGCACTACTTTTCTTAGCAAGATGATTTTGGTGTGTAATTTGGTTTAATTATAATAACAAGTATAAATTACAGGATGTAAGTCGTACATTCTTGAATGGACTTTTTATAAACCCTCACAAGCCACATAGATGTAATAGCACCTATAGTTAAAATACTCCGATCGCATAAAAACTCCAATCATCTATAATTTCTAGTGAGGTAACAGACATAAATATGCGCTTATCACAATATGATGCCCATGCTGTAGTGTTTGAAGAGAAAAAATTCTTTAGCTTTGACAAAATGGCCGCTTACGGACTCCATATTAACTTTTTTGTAGTCAGTCACTTTTGAAGTCATGGTTCATGTATACTCATCCTCACAGGAGCAATAACCGGTTATACTTAAAAACTAAACATAGCTTCTGAAAACCTAATATACTAATTTAGTATAAAATGCATGATAGAAACAATGAATCTAAAACTAGGACATTCGCAGTCGAACAACAATCACTATCATAGTCAAAATTATTGACCAGGTGAAGCAGCAAAGAGCTGGTAACCCCGTTACATTATTGGATGACTTTCACAAGTTGGATCGACAGACTGCTCAGATCATGTCTATCTAAGAAAATATCTCCATGGCAGAGCCACGGTACAATTAACTTTCAGCTGCAAGATGAATCGGTCGGCTCGAACAGGGGAGCACCACGTTCTCACAAAATATCAGAGTAATATAACAGCATAACGCGGCTGCGTTTCGTATGATGAGTGTAGAAATCTAAGGACCCCATTACAAGTAAAGAGGTGTTTTTTTTCGGGCTGATGGCCGCTGTTATCCCGAGGGCTTTTACAGTTTCACCAGGTTGAAAGGTGACCGAGCGCTTATGGCAATTAGTCGAGACCTCTATATATGGGTAACCAGCACAAAGGCTCCTGAGAGGGAGCCTCGGCTTGGACCGAAGTAAAGGGGTAATCCATATCAGTACTTAGGGTTGATAACGCATTTGCATCATGAATATTTCTTGAGGTGAACTGTGAGTGAACTCGTTTGACGACCTTAAACGAGTGCAGTCACAGTTTTAGAAATAAAATTTTATTCATTTTATAGAAAAAAAAGAAAAAAAAACCAAAGATAGGCACGATAATCGGTTGGTGAAAAAAGCGGTGTAAAAAAATCATCTCATAGATCTACATGTATGTTTAAGACTAAGCAATAGATATGACTTAATAAAAATAATAAACAATGTACATACAAAGATATATTTTAACGTGCAGTTAGTCGTCACGGTATAATTCCATTGCAATGTTGAATATCTGCTACATTAATCACCGTGTCCGGCTGCAGTCGACGCAGTTGCACATGTCACTGGAATACATAGAGTATATACTATAAAGAGATTAGTGTAACGGTACAAAATTTATATATGACCCAGCTTAGATAGAGACCTTCACAGTACACATAAAAGTAACCTGAATGCGGTGCTCGACCTACATCACGGAAATTAATTATATTAATAATCCGATCATGCTCCACCGTGAAGTGGAGGAATGGGGAATTTGCTAATAATATAAATTGGAGAAGATAGTCTGAGAAATACAAAAAATATATTTCAAAAGTTCGTTCGTTCGTTCAACAATCCGCGTGTAATCTGGACCAATTAAATTACTTAGATGCTGCAACAGTACATCAAAATTATAAGATTATTATATTATTAAATGGCGCATAAATTCCGAATAGAATAAGCTGAATATTGGATTTGTATTACTAATAAGGTAGGATTGATTTGTAAACAACTAACCACTATGAATGTGCTAAGTCTTCGTCTAAGTTATCCGTCTAATAGAAATAAAAGATAGAATAATTATTAAAAACAAATAAAGTAAACCTGGTTTTAGTAAATTAATTTAACAGAGATCTTCAATATAGTGGCTAAAGCGGAGAGAAAACAAATGCAACCGTTGATGAAGTTTGTGACATCTCACCCTACTAACTTAAGTTAACCACCCCTGCTATATTGTCTTACAAATAAATGTCTACACCATTAAACTATTCATTTCTAATTCTCTACAATACCTCGCAATCTTTGTAAAACTAAAACTGTAACGAAGAATTTTGGATTATACTTTTTTTGATATAATGTTTATTATATATATAGAATATTTAATAAACATTATATCAAAAAATTATATATACACATTTTATAATGTGACATTATGTAGAAATCTGGAATGTGATCATGTTTAGATTAACTTATATTTTGTGATTCGTTTATATATTTACTACATATCTTTAACCCACCTGGTTATATATTATTTAATGAAATATTATGTCAACTTTACTGTATGGTATAATATAATTATATTTATATATTTTATATAATCATATTTATGTATGCGTTTGTAAATAAATATAGTCCTGTAATTAATATTTTTCAATTTTTTAGGAAATATTATTTTTCTTTGAGTAAGATATTTTTATTGTTAAAATAACCGCTTTTGTACATACTGTTGTTATCTTGGTTATCTTGTATAAATGTTTTGCGTACATATAAGTTCAATAAATAAATAAATAAAACAATATTACTTATTTTTCTATTCGTTTCAAAATAAGGAAATAATTTTTCAACATATTACGTATTTTAAATGAATTATATAAACCAGAATAGTTCGAAAATTTTAATAATATTTTTTATTAAAATGGTTTTTTTCTAAAATCTGTAAATCCATATTTTATAATTTTGAGATTTTATCTACGTGGTTAAACAAACCATCAGGGTTTGATTTGGATGGGTGACTGTAATTGGTGCAGGAGAAATCTTATCATGATCAAGTAGTTTATTACTGTCGCTAGGCAACGACAGAGGCAAAAATTCCAGCAACGTGTTTGGCCACTAAATAATATATATTTTTTTAAACAAGCTAACAACAACAAAGCTAACACATTTACAACTGCTCTAGTGTTGCAGAGGTCCATGGACGGCGGTGATCACTTACCATCGGATGGGCTGCTTGCTACCTATTTTTATTCAAAAAGGTAATACTACACAGAAAACTGCGACAGGCGTACCGACTGACATACTTGAGATTTAATAACCTAAAATCGAAAGGTTTATAGTATTTCATATCCCTATCTAATCTAATTAGCATAAACAACGCATGAATTTATTTTAGAATAAATAATTATTAGTAGATCATTTATTATAAACTCTATGGTCATGTTAGTCTATGCCTTGATGATACTAGCTGTCTAGCTAGTTTCGCTTACCCTTAATTTACGCTCGTGAATGTTATTAATACTACCCCGGAAGTGTCCAATTTATAAATTACTTCGGAACAGACAGCATAAATATACATTTTATCATATAACGGTTAAGTAAATATAACTGTTTGTTTACCAGCTAATTCAAAGTTAATTATAAGGAACATTAATCATGACTACAGCTGCATCAGACTTATTCCGCTTGTCTGTAACAGAATAATTTATACCTGAAGATATTTCCTAGTTAAATTGTTACGTGAAATATTTTTAGCTTGAATATATTTTGATATTAATCGCACCTTCATCACGGTGTACTCGAGACTTGGCAACGTCGTATTACCATCGCAGTGTAGGGTCGTTATACCACTACATGGAGTTTCGATGTATTCAAGTCTTCGAGGTGTAAATTGTTGCAGCTGGCTCAGAATCGTAATCTGTGGTTATCTGTTTGGCAGATGATGTTCAGCGGTGGACTAATGAAGGTCGAGATAATGATGATGTTTAATACGATTTTGTTAAAGGCATTTAGAAGAAAGTTTGACCACGAAAAACGATTGTCTTTTATCGGTCAAACATTATTTCAGCATCAATTACTAACAGTTTTTTTTTTCACAATAATGAATAAAACAAAATATAATGACGTCACAAAAACATAAGCTAGTTAAATATAGATTAGCTAGTAAGCTCAAGTTATGTGAGCTTAATGCTCAGTCCGTCCAATTGTTTGGAATTTAGCAACAACAGAGTTGAAAGCTGACTTATTCAGTCCTTGATGGTAAAGAATACATATCGAAGAGTGTAAAGTATACCAAGGAGACGTAATCCAACCAGAGATCTAGAGAAGATAATTGCGATTGGTAATTTGGATCATGACGATATCTGGGAATTATCAGAAGATATAAATTTCACAGAATATTTATTATGGTGACGTAGGTTACGTGAAACTGTAAACTGTAATTACATACTTTTCTCCTCTTTTCCTCCGATATGAGACCGTAGTAGGAGGACCTATACAGGGAGAATTAGGATTGCAGGAAATGTACAACACCGCGATTAGAAAATTAACTGTTTTTATACAATTACTCAAACAAAGAATCGAACCCAGTATCCAATACTCAGAAGCTGGGTATACTAACCACAAAGCCAAGTAGCAATCACGTAAAGGCTAGATACGATTAATTATTAAAATATATATTAAAAAAAAAACAACCGCACTTACTGATTTATTATTATTAAAAGTTATTCAAACATGTAATATTTATTATTATTAAAAGTTATTTAAACATGTAATATTTCACACTGCAAACAATACTGAAAATAAAATCAACATTCATTATTTTGAAAGGGTAAACTGCTTCTAACCCCCTTATATATGGCTTTGATCCAGTCACGGGATCAGCGGTTGCAGTTTAAACGTAACAAGATTTAATATAACGCCCAAGAGACCATTTTATATAGTAATCCACAGTTTATCATGTTTATTCTTTTTGTATTCAGTTATACTTGTTATTTTTCTTCTAAAAACCCTAAAACAAATATTATACATATTGTCTTTCATAATATACTTTAACTCTTTGACAGTTTCTACATCACACGGGATGCAATCAAACATACCGAGTTAAGGGCATTCTTATAGCAAGTACGCTTCATGACAAACAAAAATGTACAAAAGGACATCCGATGTAGACAATCACATATATGTATATATTTATGAATGTGTATATGTATGCATGAATGTATGTAAATAATCAGATTCTTTTTAAACGTATTAAAAATCGATGACATTACAATAATTTTATTACCATGTACATATATTTATTCACTCGAAAAAATTTATCAAAATATTTGATGGAACAGTTGATACTGTCGTATTATTAGTTACGAAAGATAAATAATAGCGTTACATAGTGTCAATCTGTGCTTGAATAATCATTTAAGCAGTTACCAATCCTCTAGATTTTAAAGATGTCAATATCAAATACATTAAAGACACAAAAAAACGGTTCCAAATTATAAAACATATTGTTTTTAGTTTTTGTGTTTTGATATTAATCGTATGTCCGGTATAGAGGAGACGGCATACATACGGCAACAATAAATAAAATACATACATATATATATATATATATATATATATTGACCCTATATATATATATATATATATAGGGTCAATAAGCGTAATATGCCTACACTCCTCGCCCGTAGTGGAGCAACGCTTAAGCCACGGAAGAAAGGGAGAGAGTTGCAACGTAATACTATGTTATACCTCAACTGTAGAGGGTGGAGAGATCAGCTCCTCAGAACACCACCATCCCTACACCCTGTAGCCAATTTATGGGTATCAATGTATGTATTTTTGAGTACCATGAGTTGTGGGTTCACGTCAAGACCGTTCGTGGGCAGAAGGAGGTGGAGGGGGGGGGGGCTAACGTTATATATGTATTTTTTAACTTATTTCAATGTGTTCTTTATCAGTTAAGTACATTAGCGAATGAACCTAATAAATATACCCACTATTTGTTTCACACATGTCTATGTCGTGGCCTCTCAATACAATACGACTAATTTAACGTAGTACAAAGCGCAACTAAGTAAACAAAGCAGCTTATTTTGTACACGACTAAATGGAATTCTATGTTTTTATAACCATTTTGTTTTCTAAGCTCTGTTGTGTAGACATGGACAACAGCGGAGTAACACAAGTTGAATTATATGAATAATGTTTTTCATTTCCACTATGTGGTTTTATCGGAATGTTTAATAAACAAGGAAATGTTTTACGATGTGTTAATGTGGTGATGTGGGCTGTAACTAGAACTAGATTATTTACTATTTTGAATTGATAGTCTCAAAGAAAATTAAAAAGCTAATTAAAAATATTACTCACATACAAACACACATAGATTGTATTAATAATGAAACTCATTTTTTGATCGTAAATAATCTGACTCTACTCCGATTTATTTTTAGACCAAAGTAGATTAAAGTATTAGCTTTAAAATGATGTAACATTATTTTTTATTAATAAAAAAAATGTATAAAATTCGCCTTAAACTGTAAAATTTTAATAACATCACTGAACAAAAAATACAGACAAAAAGACAAAACAATCATAAATTATAATAAAAAAAAATGCAATATTTAGTGTTACCCCCTGGCTCTATTAGAGCTCCTAATCGGTGTTTCATAGAACGGATAAGATTTTTCACTGTTTCTTCAGGAACATCATTCCGTTCTTCCGCGAGTGCGCCTTAAAACTCCGATGTCGTAGCAAGCATAGGATTTTTAGCTCGTCCCATAAATGCTCTAAAGGATTTAAGTCCCGACTACGTGCTGGCCACTCCATGCACTCCTGCAGATACCGCCGAACAGTAGCTGAAATATGGGCATTGTCTAGCATTAGCACAAAGTATTCTCCGATAAAGTCAAAGGGTACTTTGATACACAAACCTCCAAATCGGCCAATAGTTTTAATTAAAACCAACTCAGTTTTTGCCTCCACTAAAATGCCTGCCCATACAATCTTTATAGTAGTAACATTCTCCAAATGCCACATTTTGAGAAGGCCCATTTCTGAGCGAGGTACTGACGATCGGTTCCTTCTTTTGAGAGATCCGCTTCTTCGATTAAAGCTAACAGACTCCTGGTACCGCCGGTGGCAAATGACATTTTATAGGGCATGATAACCCCCAATTATCACTAATATAAACAGGTGCAAAAATGGTGACTGTGACAGCGGGAATTGGCTTCGTATGATTAAACTGAATATCCAATTACAGGTTACTAGACGTTCTTAGTCCTTAAGAGTGAGAAGGCTCGAGCTTCTAGAATCTTCATTTGGGCTGGATTTAGATATCATAGTTTTTTTTTACTATAAATTAAAATTATATATATATATATATATATATATATATATATATATTATAAAATAAGTAACGGCTGATAGCCAGCAAAGGGCTCCAATTGTACCATTCACTGTCAAAGTCAGGGTCTGCAACGCATTAAATATATACGCTGACCGCAGAGCCATACGGCTGACTGAAGCGAATCAGTTGGATAATAGATAAATAATGTTCTCTCAATAGGCGCGAAATACATTTAACACGCCTAGCCACAATTTCATATTACACGATTTGCAGCCCGTCAAGCTGAATCTGTCTATTTGCAATTTAGAAGTACATGAATGCAATACACGTTCCTAAAAGTTTTGATAATAATTTTTAAATAAATATTATATTATAAAGATTGAATGACTAGAGATTGTTTTAAACGTTACATATGAGCATTTATTAGATTACCCGAAAGTAAGCAAAGGAATGAAATTATCTTACCCAAATTACCTTAGTCAATAATTGTTAATATTTTTACAAGAATATACGACATGCTTAGATATGTTTAGATCCAATCGAGACAGGGATCCTTATTTTTAAATGTGGTTTAAGCGGCTCGGCTCTACTGGGAAAGATCATCACAGCATGAAATAGCAACATATTGTTGCTAAATCGTATGGCGAATATAGGAATCCAGTGACGCAATTACAGAAATTAAAGGATCTCCGTTATAGAAGTGACATACATGCATTGTCTTCATCTTGAGGAGGGAAGTAGACGGTTGCTGACTCTACTTTGCATTAGGTGAACTGTATTGTATGGTTATTTGTCACCTTTAGTTTTGTAAAAACAATCATTCGATTCATGGTCAGCCTGTTAAGTCTCCATATTTTGGATTTGCCAGGAGCTTCGCAAGTATAAATAAAACTTGTTCAAAGTTTCCATAACGATAAGGTTAACATTACTTTAACCAAAAGTTTAAGACGTAATCAAATTAAATTCTCAAATATCAAGTTCGTTTCGACGTAGTACACCGTGACGTCATGCATTGTCTCATGTGGCTAATCGGTTCATTTGGCTGACACGTTATAATTTACGATCTGAAACGAGTGCTTCTATCTTAGATCCAATAAATCACTGAGACGATTTAATACGTAGTGAACGTGTGTGTCTGGAGCATTGAGTAATGGTAACTGTACCCAGCTATATATAGAGGGAGCAAGGGTAGAGAAACAGAGGTAGAGTCATTTCGTAGTTTCCAGCAACATTCGTTAAACTAGACCATAATAACTAGATCAAAAGAAATAGCCCCTAACTGTGTATTACCGTGAGAAACCAGCGAATCATTGCTGTGCGCTCTAATGCTATCTTATGGCACGGTTTCTCAATTACAGGCAACGAGGAATTCAATTAGTTAGGTCCTCGGACAGCGCATGTGCATCTTGTATATTTGTTGAGCATGAGATGTCATAGACTGCAGTCTTCACTTAAGATCAGGAGATGTGTTCTTGTTTTGTGATCCCTAGTCCTTAATAGGATATTTATAAGAAACGTCTATTGCAATAACCTTAATGATGTATTTATGTGACAGCTGTAAAAAACAAAGAGGGAGAGAAAGTAATTATTGGTACTACATACACATAAATACAAAATAAAGTATATTTTAAATATATAAAACAAAATATGTATGCAATAAAACAGATTCATACAAATATTTTGCCTATCTACAATTCTACATACATTTATACATCACATTTTTATAATAATTCCTTTATTAAGAGTAACGTAATTTCTATTACATTTTATAATTCAGTGTGGTGAAATGACAGTTCATACTTCATTTCGACTAAAGATTTTCATACCTGCACGTATGAAATTTATGTTGAAAATAATGTTATCTTGTTTTTGCTTTGTCTCTGCGCTGTATTTCAGTTTGCCTTGTGTACGATTTTAAATGCTATTGACATAACAAGTTAACATTAAACTTTTTATCCCTTAGAAATCTATTTTATTATATTTAGTACTGGAATATTTTATTACATTAACATATTTTTCTTAAAAATAAGGTTTATTTAATTGCTGTGTTTTACATAAAAAAAATATGAAAAATACCTCGATACAGAGGATGTTAGAGCGTAGTCCACCGCGCGGCTTCAAATACGGTGGAAGTCAAATAAATAAAGACACCTTTTATTTAGCTACGTACAACTTTATTGATAGTATTATCAATAGTGAAGATAAGTATTAATTCTACTTTTGTTACTATTAATCATTCAACACTTACATAATATATCATTAAAATAAGTTGAGACCTTATTCGTTATTTAAGTGAATAACAAACTATAAAATGTTTCATGTACTTAATTAAAATTAAAAAAAAAACAAAAAACAGCCCTCTTATTATATTAATATTATTTATGGTTATGAATGTTATCAAGAATTTTGAGAAATTTAAACGAAAATTAATATCATAAACTCTGACAGTTTACCTGTAATATGTAAATGCTTCCAAAGCATACGAAGAAAACCTGGAGGAGGATATATTAAAGTTTGGCGCTGTTTTCTGGACACAGTGTTATATCTGTTAGGCAAGTTATAGGCGATATTATACAACGTTATCCAAGTGTTGGACTCAATTAAAAAAAAAAAATCTTTTTAATGATATATATTATACTTCATAAATAATACAATTTTTCCCATCAGTTTAACCAATAACAATGTTACCGACACGAATAAAACAATGTTAAAGAGGACATGAAAAGCAACATGAAAATACCACTGTAGAAACCCAAGACAAGAAAAAACGAAGTCACGTATTTTAACAGCTTTTAAAGGATATACGTCTCCGGTTTTCCCTCGCGTGACACGATAGCTAACGACGATCGTGGTGAAAAAAAAAAACTTTATTATTTTTCGAAGTTTACTTATAAAATACACAAGTACTACATATTTACCTGAAATGAAGAAATGAAAAAGAATATTTTTATATTTAAATATATGTATATCCTTAGTTAGGTTATTATTTATCATCTATACTACTTTTCAGTTATTTTTTATAACGTCTTTTAGTCAGATTGAAACACCGACACGGGCTTCAAAGCGAAGAACCATGAAATCGTATTAATTTTCATCTATTACTCCTATGTTCAAGCATCTTTACATATTTTTTTTATTATGTTACTCCCTTTCGGTCACCGTTTACGAAGTGATTAGACATACACTTCACTCAATGGAATTTTTATACAGAATAGGTGGTAAACGAGCATGCTGCTCACCCGATGGTAGGTGATAACTGCGGCCCATGTCATTTACAATCATCCTTGACAAGGAATCATAATGCAGACGCGTTGTCACCTTTAAGGACTGAGATGGAATGCCTCGTCACCAGTTATAAAATTCTCCGAATCCCTGCACTCACGAGACGAAACACAGAAACATTATGCTGCTATTTTATTCTGGTATTGATAAGGGCGTGGTTCTACCCCGGTCGAGCTGACCGATTCATTCTGCAGCTAGAAAAATCTAGATTTTATTTTCGAACAAAGGCTACTTAAGTCTACACTACTAACTACGCAAGTAGGTCAGCTTTTCTTTAAAGTTATTATTTTTGAAGTTGTTTAAAAAAATATATTTGGTAAGATGCACGCTCGCACAACGGCAGTGGTTCCGCTTTTTAAGTAGTCTTCTTCTAAAATCAGAACTTTGTTTAGCTGTGCTTCCTGTATTATTAAGCTGACCTTCCGTCATTTGGAATGACAAGTTCGTAAGTGCTTTTGTAGCTCAGTACTCTACTCCAGGCGTGGAAATATCCAATTCTAAGAAGTAAATAAAAATCAAAGACATGTGCATATCCGCAGTAGAACGGCTGAGCGAAATGTGCTCCAGAATCTTGTCTTGATAGGAGGTTTAAACTTAGTTGAAAGTTAACCTTTGATGAAATGTTACTTTACTCAGTTTTAGATTATTATAAAAAGTGTTTTGAAAATGAATTTAATATTAATTATTTATATTAAAAATTAAAAATTTAATTTTAATTAATATTAAAAATTATCGCTTGTAATAAGGATAACTTTATAATTATGTTGCACTATAAAGATGTACAAATTTTTAACATAATATTTCTTAGTAAAGCGCCGGTATTTCAACGGCCATTTAAAACTTTTCGCGGCATGTTTGAGGTCAACGATGCGCGAATTGCTTTGTCGTAGCTATTCGTAGCTGTTCTCCGTCCCAAACTAACTTACTATTGTTAAAACAAAACTTTGTTTAAGCTTTAAGATCGATGTCAAGTATTCTTGATAGTTAAAACATGCGATGAATCACCTATTCTTGGGATACTAATTTTCTTTAGAAATTCTAATCTGAAGGAAATAACAGTACTGAATTTTCTATAGAAATTTTAGGAGGAAGAAAATAATTTGATTATGGATTTCCCTTTAGTAAAATTCGCTGTAATAATATATCCCACCTTAATGATTAGAGCACTATTCTTGATACTTTTACTAAACATTCATCTGAATTTACGAAGAAAAGGTTCTTTTAGGCCCTCAAACGTCTGGTTTTATAGGGTCGAAATGGACTACACGATTCGGCCTCAATCCGAGACTTTCAAAATCTACACGTAAGTACACAAGTTTGTTCCAATTCATTGACCTGTTCTCGGGAAATATTGTATTTTGAAGATTTTATCCCCTGTGCTGTATGTATTCCTACCTCTGTTACAGGCGTGAATTGTTTGTAATTATATACACACACATGGATTATCTCCCATTTATATATTTTCGGAGTATAGAAAATTTAACAATAAGAAACTGATAAAACACTACTATTATTGAAATAATAAGGATATATTTCAAGTTGCGGTTGAAGTAGTACCTGGCTGCCGCTCTATGGATTCTGCGTTTGTATACCAGCCAAGGAACAATATTTATGTATCACAAAGTTTTGGTTTTCGGGGATTTTGTTTCTATTTTATCGCACATGCATTACTTGGTGAAGGCGATGACGATTCTATGTTCAAATTTAATTAAAAATAAGTTGAAATACAAAAATAAAAATCCGAGCAGTTCGTAGAAGACAATGTGGTGTGGAAAACCCGATTTTATTACATTTTCCGTCCGTAACAAGTCAGTTTGTGTTGTTTAGCATCGATTGGAACAGAGTTACAAGATTTTATACGTCTTATACATTGAGATTGAGAATATATAACTTATTTATTACTTGACCAATTTAAGTAAAACAAATACCAAGTGTTAGGTCAAACTTATCTCAATACTTTTCTTAAAATTACATCCAAATTAGTTCAGTCATTATGGAGATTAGCGTGCACTAACGTACAGACAAACACATAAAGGAAAAAGAAGGGAAAATATGTATTTACTAAGCGGTGAAATATGTTACCTATAATAAAAAAATACCGTGAAATTCGAAGGTTCGACTAAGGAAAAACTATGCTTTATACAAACCTGAAATAACAGTGAAGCCGCCGTTTCTGTCCTTTCGTGAATGATCGAAGCCGGAGATTGAATTATTGGTAACGTGACATTTTGTGTCCTCAGGGACAATGTAATAAAACTCATACAATGGTTCATAGCCTTTTATGTTTGTGAAAAAGCCGACGATCTAATGCAAAGAAAACATTCAGTCGCAACGGCAAGGGTTGTCAAAATCATTAATTACTAGTTTCAATAAAGTAAATCTCACTAGTATGCCAGGCCTCCTCTTTGTTTGAACATAGTCCACGCGGCTTAACTGGAGGATTGGCGGACTTCACATGTCCTCGAAATACTTTTTTATAATTATTTCTAGATATGCTCGTTACTGCACTATGTTTTCCACCACGTGGTAAGAAGCACTTAAAATTGCAGTTAACAATTTTATTGGTGTCCGCAGCGGGGATCGAATTCGGTTTCTTCGCGTACCGTGACCTAACACTACCATGACTCGAAGGGAAAATAAAGGGACAATAAAATTTGTATTGAAGCAATTCTACATTAAAATTGTAATTAAAACCCGGACGAATAAGTTATTCATTTATGCGACAGTCTATTTCTGTTCAAATAAAACTGAACTATATGGAATATAATTATTAATTAATTATGATAATTTTAATGGACGAGACGGAAATTATTTGAAGCCAAAAATGTATATGCTGCTATAAATTTATTTGCATGCTGTCATATATGGTGTGGTACCTATATTTTCTACATTTAGCTTTTAAATATTGTAATTTGTTCAACGTTATTGACGTGATTATTGACGTTAGCGACTCGACGTGACCTTTTAGCAGTACTTCCAAATGTCATTCTGTAAGAGTCGTACTGAAAATAACTCTGCTAATATCGTTTCAGTTATGGGAGTGAGAATAATTTAATTAATGTATCAAATTGTTATAGTTCCAATTGTCAAAACATTACATTTTAAATTTGACTTTTGATGTTTTGATGTTCCGTGCTATTCAACTACCCGCATCACGGCGCACTTCTGAAAATACTATTCACAAAGAAAATAAAAACAAACATCAACCTTACAGAGATTAAATAAATAGGTGAAGAAGATAACGTCACAGCGCCGCTGACAAACAAATAAAGGAAAAAGAAGGGAAAATATGTATTTACTAAGCGGTGAAATATGTTACCTATAATAAAAAAATACCGTGAAATTAGAAGGTTCCACTAAGGAAAAACTATGCTTTATACCAACTTGAAATAACAGTGAAGCCGCCGTTTCTGTCCTTTCGTGAATGATCGAAGCCGGAGATTGAATTATTGGTAACGTGACATTTTGTGTCCTCAGGGACAATGTAATAAAACTCATACAATGGTTCATAGCCTTTTATGTTTGTGAAAAAGCCGACGATCTAATGCAAAGAAAACATTCAGTCGCAACGGCAAGGGTTGTCAAAATCATTAATTACTAGTTTCAGTAAAGTAAATCTCACTAGTATGCCAGGCCTCCTCTTTGTTTGAACATAGTCCACGCGGCTTAACTGGAGGATTGGCGGACTTCACATGTCCTCGAAATACTTTTTTATAATTATTTCTAGATATGCTCGTTACTGGACTATGTTTTCCACCAAGTTTCCGTGGTAAGAAGCACTTAAAATTGCGGTTAACAATTTTATTGGTTTCCGCAGCGGGGATCGAATTCGGTTTTTTCGCGTACCGTGAATTAAATGCGAGCCCTAACACTACCATGACTCGAAGAGAAAATAAAGGGACAATAAAATTTGTATTGAAGCAATTCTACATTAAAATTGAAATTAAAACCCGGATGAATAAGTTATTCATTTATGCGACAGTCTATTTCTGTTCAAATAAAACTGAACTATATGGAATATAATTATTAATTAATTATGATAATTTTAATGGACGAGACGGAAATTATTTGAAGCCAAAAATGTATATGCTGCTATAAATTTATTTGCATGCTGTCATATATGCTGTGGTACCTATATTTTCTACATTTAGCTTTTAAATATTGTAATTTGTTCAACGTTATTGACGTGATTATTGACGTTAGCGACTCGACGTGACCTTTTAGCAGTACTTCCAAATGTCATTCTGTAAGAGTCGTACTGAAAATAACTCTGCTAATATCGTTTCAGTTATGGGAGTGAGAATAATTTAATTAATGTATCAAATTGTTATAGTTCCAATTGTCAAAAACATTACATTTTAAATTTGACTTTTGATGTTTTGATGTTCCGTGCTATTCAACTACCCGCATCACGGCGCACTACTGAAAATACTATTCACAAAGAAAAATAAAAAAGAAACATCAACCTTACAGAGATTAAATAAATAGGCGAAGAAGATAACGTCACAGCGCCGCTGAAAAGCAAATAAAGCGTAGGCCAGGATACTTGCGTCATCCTCGCATTAACCAACGCTATTATAAATACATACATACAATTGAGAATAATCAGATTACACATGCACGAAACATTTGTAGCAATCTCAGATGGTTTGCTGACCTCCATTGAAAAGTTTCATCTGCTGTAAGACTCCCATCAAAATTTCAAAAGAAAATAACAGGACCATAATTCAAGTATTTCCTTTGAAAGAAAATGAATATTCAAACAATTCTTTAAGTGCGAAAACTTGTGTACATTTTACTTACCGTTGACGCGAGGCATTCCATCTAGCCCCAAGGGAGACTACGCATCAGCATTATAATTCCTTATCGAGGATGAATAGAATAAATAGAATCATCGCGACACTTTCTATGTTAATAACTCTGTTTATACTTCAACAAATTTACACAATATTAAAGAATATAATCTCCTTATAAATGTTATTCTCTATTTATAAGTTTATATCGAGGGCAAATGTGGATGTCACTGGCAGAGAAATCAATTATCATCAGGGAAACTGTATTCTCGTTTGTTATCCTGAGTGTAGCTAAAAATTAATTTGATTTCGTCAATCAAATCATGTTGGAAAATAATGTGATTTCCTCTTTTTATCTCAACATAGCTTGAAGTTTGATAGGTACACCTGTGCACCCTCCTTTGCTTTTTATTATTATTATTTTCATAAGGTATTCCATTACTTGTTAATTATAAATGTATGCTTTTAATCTAAAAAAATATTAACAGTTACTGAAAAAGCAATTTTAAACTGTCATTGAATTTTTGTCACAAGTGATAAACGAAGACAAACTGAACTCAAAGGGTCTTTTACAACAATCAAAAAACTAATGAATAATGCATGAATATAGTCTGAAGAACATAAATCATAAAAACACTCCTCGTAAATTAAAAGTAGCATATAAATTACAAAAAATACTTATTGTACGTTAGAAATAGTAAAGAAGAATACATTTCACAGACGCCCTCGCATGACTTTCGCAGTGTTTCATTCAACTTTTCAGATACTGATGAACATTTATTACTTTTATTATATCGCAGTGAAGAGATGACCTCCCATATCAGATAGATGCAGGCAGCTCTGTGACGTGTGCGTAGGGGGCTTAGGGGGTTTATACTCAACAGAGGACTAGTGATGAAATGATTATTAATGCATAGTATTTAGTTTATCTTATTCCTTATATTTGCGTAAACTGGGATAAATTTCTACATATGTCTACATGTCTATATATATATAAGATGGTTTGTTGTTAAATATATATATATATATATATATATATATATATATATAAGATGGTTTGTTGTTAAATATATATATATATATATATATATATATATATATAGAGATTTAGATATTAGGATTTATAAACCCACATATCGTAATCCACCAACATCCAGGGATGGTTGCCGGTGGAACAAATTGTTAATACTACAATCTTTGAAATCTAACATTTTAGGTGCGTAGCCACAACGTTTAAGCTTAGTTTATTTGGTTAAAAATATTAAATTGAATATTATTTAATTGAATAAATAAAATAATATATTTAAATAATAATAAATAACATTTGGTAATAATTATATCCACAAAATATATAATGCCACAAACTAATTTCTTAATTTACCTCTATTTTTTGTCTAATTAAATGTGTATATATATATATATAAATATATATATATATATATTACAATACAACAATACACTTATAGTGAACCCGGAGAAGACTGCAACACATAGTGCTCAGGGATTACCGGTGATCCCAATGAAATGAAAGTGACCACCGTGCGGGATTTAGTAGGGACAAATCTCACATAAGCCTATCATTCCCCCAGGAGGCAGGGTATCTTTTGAACATTTCCCCGCCAACATCAAAAAATAAGGAGTCCCTTGATATTGGAGACGATCATAGTTCACAGGGGAGACAACGCAACTGCCTTATGATTCTTTCTCGAGGATGTAAAAGAATAAATAGACCCATATCAAGCATAGCTCTGTTTCTACAATATTCACAGAATATTTAAAAATATAATCCGCCTAAAAATATTATCCTCTATCTCTAATTTTGTATCAGACAGTTCTTTTCAGGGTTTCGTTGTGCTAATTTTTTTTCGATTGGTAATTTCTTATGATCTTTTACTTTTATTATCCTAACGCAAAACTGCCATAATAACATAAAAATAATACACACTTTAATAATGACTTGTATTGTCTTTTTCGCTCTCCCAATGTTGAAAAATATAGAACAGAGTTATAAACCGTTTATATTGGAGCTGTTAGTTCTGCGTAGATTAACTGCCACTCCTCATTTAAGAATCTCGTTACAATCTTTTTATTTAGGATCTTAACAAAGTTACAGAATTTTTAGTAAACATAATTTGTGATTTCCTCAGAACTTGCGCTTTAAAGTATAGTGGGAAGTCCTAGAATTTTTAGACGACATGTCTAAACCTAAACAACAGTTGTCTTAAAAGAGCTGTGCCTGGTATAAATTCAATGCAATGTGGGTTTATTACTGTTATAATGTCCTCATGTGTTGCTGTTGTGTACGCTATCATATTCTGTGATGTTCCTATACAATTAGGGGTGAGACAGCTAAATCTTGCCTATCTTTGTTATTTGAGTCTCATTTTGTTTCTTGTTTGAGTATTTCAAGGTTGGTGATATTTCTAAAGGAATTTGATAGTAAGTGATTACGGCCCATATGTAATGTTTTGCCAGGACTGAGATAGAATGCCTTGTCACCAGTAATGATGTCTTTAAAGTATTCATCCACTCATATGTTAAGACACGTTATATACGTTGGTTTTCTGTAAAACCATGGGTATAATTCAGCTAGTTTATGAAGTAACGTGGCTCTCCCACCTTTAATAAATTGAATATAGCCTTGCCCATTGTTTTTCTTCACTAGCAATTTATTAATTTCAAGAGAAGAGTAAGTAAAAATAAATTGTGTGAATGTAAATTACGAAACTTTGATGGCTTCAAAAAAAAATATGTGCTTCTTCTCCTGTCTTTCGGATGTTTTCATATTTAAATCTTAACTTTTTGTTGCATTTATTAAGAGTGAGAGAGTATTGGTTTACTTAAATCCTACTTCATATAAATATGACGTATGTGAAAGTTTGTATATTTGGATGTTTGTTACCCATTCACGCAAAAACAACTAAACGAATTTGAATAAAATTTAGTATACAGATAGTTTATAATCTGGATTAACACCTTATGTGTTAATACATGTTTTAAACGATTGCTACCTAACTACTAGTACTTTTTATCTCGGTAAATGAAGTTTGTACGTTTGGATATGTTAACACGCAGTCGTAGTCGCGGACAGATGCTACTCGTAGAACAATATAATTTCGTATATACATATTCAATTCAATTCAATTCATTTATTATCGGATAACAGTGATCCATTAATACATTTATACATTTAAATAAATTACAATGAATACACAACACACATAGACAAAAACATAAAATAAACAAATAAAATAAAACTAACAAAGAATAACAATAAGCAATTAGTTCTGCTCCACTAAGATTATAAAATTATTACATATGTACCTATAAAATTGGAAACTATATGAAAGAGCTTTTAAATGCCCATCGTAATTGTCATAGTGACTTGTAAATAGACGAATAATGAAATCTTCATTTGCACATACTTAAAAATAAAATATATTTTATCATATCCCATTCCCAATAACAAAGAATCTCCACCGCACAAACTGCAAAGGTAACAAACGGTACAGTAAAATTATGCTAAAACCACAACTGAGGTAATTTCAAACAATTTCATTCAGATATGTGAAACATGGGTGTCAGTTACTTTACACAAATGTTGATTTGAACCGTAACAAACGTTATATATTTGTAAATGTTAAAGAAAATTTAATTTCTATCACAATTTTTTTTTCGGAAGTGTATTTTAAGGGACATTGCCGATTTTTTTTGATTGAACGAAGAAGATATGTATGTATGGATTTTTTTTTTATAAATTAACAGTAAGAAAACACAACATGCATTACACGACATATTTGACATAATTCAAGATTATTATTATTATAAAACGCAGTATTTCAAATGTACATAAGGCCATGTTGCTTGGTTTCCCATTTATTACTGACTAATATTTACACTGAATAAAAAATAACTTCAAATTTTTCAGTGTTGGTATATGTGAATGTAGTAGCGTGCCAAACACATTATAAATAAATATATGAAACAATAATTGCAGCATAGTATTTTTTTTATAGCAATAGGTGGCAAACGAGCAAGCAGCCCACGCGATGGTAAGTGATCACCGCCGCCCACGAACATCCGCAACACCAAAGGAGTCACAAATGCGTTGCCGGTCTTTAATATTATTATCTATTGCCCCACGTAAAGGTTTCACTAAGCTCGTAACCAGATTCCCATAGGAGTAGCAAGTACTTGCTACGAACTGTGCAAGTACTATGCTGTCGCCAGTTCCAATTACGTAAAATATTTGGACTAATGTGCTTGCTTGTGTCTACTTTCCATTTTTTTTTTATTAATTTGAGAGTTGCGAACGAGAACACATTTCACCTGATGTTAAGTGATTCCTACGGCCCATGACATTTACATTCGTCCTTGACAAGGAATCATAATGCAGGTGCGTTGTCACCCTTGAAGACTGAGCTGGAATGCCTCGTCAACAGTAATAAAGGTCTCCGGATCACTTCACTCACCAGACGAAAGACAGCAGCGTTATGCTATTATGCTGCTATTTCAGGCCGGTATTCTGTGAGGGCGTGGTCCTACAACGGTCGAGCTGACCTATTCATTCTGCAGCTAGAAACAGAGCCATAGAGCAAACTTCTGAAGATTAGGATGAACTATCCGGTCAGACCAGCCAATGGATTCTAATTATCAGTCGATTTCAACACAAAACAGAATACAGGGCGTATTTCCATTATCTACCCCAATTAACAACAAGAGATAATATATTATTGATTCGTTTTTATCAAATTTTATTAGTTTTTGTCATATGAATAAATATATTAATAATAAATTTTACCAGAGATTCGTATTGAAGACTGATATATAATTTATTTTCGGTTAAATCGATATAGGCTTTGTAAGAAATTTTCATTCGAAACTTATTCCAACTTCGCCAATTCCGTTGATAGCTTACAACTGTGCGTGGCTTTTTAAGTGCAGTTAAAGTTGTAAAAATGGCAAGCACATATTATAAAGAGAAATTGCAGCAAAACTCTGATGTGTTTTGTACGGAGAGTATAGGGAACCGGATTCCCAATTACGTGTCTTGATGCGTTCTTGTTCTTAGGCTGTCAATGCGTTTGCATCTCGATGTTTTGCCTTCCTCAACAAAACGTACGGTAGGTCTCATGGACATCATTACTTATGCACATAGTCTTAACACAAGAATTATTATCTTCGAACTTTTGAACTCTCGGGATGCAAATGGCTCAGGACGATGCAATGTTGCTATCTTCGGGGACCAGCGCCCATAATCTTTGTAGTCCACTGCAATGACACTGCAGTATCATTTTTCATCATGATCATCATCTGGATTTATGTATGTCTATATATCTGTTCTGTATGTATGAATTGACTGTATGTCAGTTGGACAAAGACTGACGTCTAATATTACACTGATACTATACAGGCGGTCAGGTCGGTGCATAAGTATCTGTCCTACTTACTTTTAAAAATTCCTCTTTTAGACGAGTACTATCATTATTGTTCGTATTTGTTTTAACAATTGTTAACTATTAATATTAATAGATGATTTTGACTTAAAAATATAATCTGTTTTGTTATTAAGAAAAATAATGAAGCTCCCAAAAGTAACTATAACACCTATTAGGATTGTAATAAGTAAATTAATTAATATTTTAAAAGGTATAAATAGGACAATGCACTCCATTGTTGGGTGTGGAATTGCTACAAAGTGGTGTGTTTGAATAAACAATTGTAGTTCTAGTTGAACAATGTTATTAATTTTTATTAGTTATAAAAGATATTAAAGAGTCAATCTTCTTATTATTATCAATTCTTTTAGCATTTTTCAGTCACTGGTTTCCCATCTACATTCATTATCATTATTTTGGATACATATGCTTGTATATTTGCTGATACGAGTAATTATATGTCTCAGTAAAGTACGGCATGTGTGGCATTTACTGACTTTAATGACCACCCATACTCATTCATCATAATTACGATACAGATATATTCCAGACATTAACTGTACTGTGTGGGGTAGTGTCTAAAACATCATGAAATTTACTGTATGTAGTGTATGTAATCTTAAATGTACTAATGTTATTAAAATATAGTAAGCTTAAAAATATTTTTAGATAAAGCAATAGTCTCAGGTGATTTTATTTTTAAATTTGTATATAAAATTTTCAGTTACTAATTATATTGTGCCATGCAAACATTGTTCGTTTAAGGAGAGCTTAATGCAAAAACTTTTTCTAAGACTTTTTTTTTTTAAAATGAATGTTTTTTTAAATTGTCAAGTTTTGTATATAATGCGGCCTTCTTGAAATTCTTTATCTTGTTAGTAAGTATTTTATGCTTTAGCGTCAGGCCTAACTAAACAACGAATTCCTGCATTAATTTCTCTTATCTTTTGCTTTGGCATTTTGGTATAATACATTTTCTTTCCATAACGGTATATTTGATATAGAACGGGTAAACAAAACATTGTTTTTATGATTAGATTTTTCTCATTTGTATTGATATAAGTGGTAATTTAAAATGTAATTTAGTATTTCGTTTCATTTTTTTTATCGATTATTAAGTAAGATTCAGTGGAAACTGTAGTGTGCCTATAACAACTACAGTTTGCTTATAGTTCAGTATTATAGTTCGGTTCGACCGGAGGAAGACCGCGACCTTTCAAAATACCAGCGTAACGTTGTTGTGTTTTGTTGCGTCTGTAGGAATCCAGAGAACTAATTAATGTTAATGAAACATTACATCGTGATTCTCAGGAGTGCATCCTGAATCTTTTATGCAGATGGATAAACCATTAGGTAAAATATTTGGTAGTTTATCACCTCTACTATGTCAAAAAATATATGACAAGCAGAATTTACCGCTAACCCATGTAAATCCAAGGGCCTCATAACTCTTATCTCATACCCCGACTTACCTTGTTTTACCCAAGCGGTCTTATAATTGAACCCAGTAAATCCCTTCTGAATACTTCAGTTGAGTTACAATGCTTAGTGGATAGAAACGCGATATTAAATTATGATATGTTACTCTAAATTCTACTAAGGATTGATACAATCCAAAAGTACCATTAATATCGTTCAGGGAACACTTACAATGAGTGGTACTTACTTTTATAAGTGATGACATAATGTTGCTAAGAAATAGCAATAGCACGAATTACTTATACAGTTCTAACTGGGTAGGACGACCCCTGGGCAGCGTTGGTAGCGACCACCACGGGGTTTTAGTCGATGCGAGTCCAACATAACCCATCCTAGCCCCCTAGAGGGTGGGTAAGCGTAGGCATTTCCCCACGCTACAAAAAAAAAAAAGAACGACGCTTTCCGGAATACCTGCATAAAATACTGCTAAATTCTACTGGGATACGTCTGGCCAAAGAAAGAATACGCCCTATTACTGGTGATGATATATTCATACATCTTAGTTCTATCAACACATGTGCGTTATAATTTTATGAATTTGCCTCCTCCAATTAGAAATCTTAAAGCGCGCCATAATTTTATTTTTATTTATGACTAATTTGCATATGGATTTTATTATAATTAAAATGTATCTTTTGTAATTTAATCTGAAATAAATTATTTATTATTATTATTATTATAATTTTAAATCAAAGTTAAAGATGTAAATCATGGGATTACAAGGGGATAATCATGATACGTACCTTATTCGGAACATATACTCTTACAACTCTCACAGAAAACTCAAATGAGTTAATCATGGGAAACCAATAAAACGCTTTTTTAATTTTTTCTGTTATTTTTTATTGTAAAGTTTTAATTTCGGCGTCGAATAAAATACCCACAAAATGTTAAGAATGCTATTTTAATAAGTTTAGTTAATGTTTGCCAGTCACACAAAACGTTAATTTATATTTAATGTTCTATTCTAGTTTTGAATAACAGTTTAAAGTCAAGAGAACAACAAAGTTATTTAATGTTGGTTGCATACAACTTTGAACTATCGTTTATCTTCCTGAACATGCAATTTGAATATCAACAATGGAGTTAAACAATTTTTAAATTATAAGGATATATAAGGAATTAATAAGAAAATTGGTAAAAGACATACGAAGTCCAGACTACGCTCCAATACCCTTTTCTGTGATCTACATTTAAATTCAGACTTATTGAGAACTGCGTGGTTAAGAGGTACAGAGTTAATTTGGCTACTTAATTAAGTCTTTCCAGAGATTTCATGTTTACGTACCATTATGTACAATTGGTTTTGTTCTTTATAATAATGTTTATGAAATTATTTGAAAATATATCAGAACCGTTAAATGTAATATTCTTTTGATAACAGTCAACTTTTTATGACAGATGTTGTATAAAATTAATGAGTATGATTAAAGGTGAATAAATCACATGTTTGTTTTGTTCAATTACAGAGATAACTACGGCGTCAATATACAAGAGCGAAGTGTACAATATAATTTTTGCATCAAATATACTTGGAGTTCTGATATATTGTCGAAAACTTTCATCAGAATTTTTAAATAATTCTTCTTAATACATTTATAAACCTTATTATTTATGAGCCTTTAATTTAGTAGAAGCAGAGTTAAATATGTCAGATGCATACAAACGAAGACAAACGTAGTTTGAACGCAGTACGATCGCTTTCAGATTAACATTTGTCTTAATCTCGAGTATGTATAGAAAGATCTCGAGACCACTTTTAACTGCACCCACTTACATTCAAGAAGCTAGAAGTTGCAGATTATTGAATCGTTTCTTACTACTTCTTTTAATTATCGTCGTGGTATTCACATAAAGGTATTAAAAACTTTCCAATTTTATTCTAAAATATTTACCATTTTAAAATTACGGCGCCATGGCTTATTGGTCAGAGTTTCGATCAGGATTTTGGGTTCGGATGTTTTCATATACTCGTGTTCTTGACGCTTCATTCTTCAACTTCGTATCCTTAGATCTTCTTTTTTATTACATTGAGAGTAACAAACGAGCATACAGTTCACGTGATGGAAAAGATTTCTGCGGCCTATGACATCGACATTCATCCTTGACAAGGAGTCATAATGCAGATGTGATGTCACCCTTGAGGACTGAGATTGTATGCCTCGTCACCAGTAATAAAGGTCCTCGGAAGACTACAGTCACCAAACCATACACAGCAGTATTATACTGCTATTTCACATTGGTATTCTGTGATGGTGTTGTCCTAACCCGGTGGAGCTGATCGGTTCATTCTGCAGCTAGAAACAAACTGCAGTGTAGCTCTACCACTCTGTTATAAGAACATAAAGGTCTTTACAAAGCCTTCCCTTTTTAAAACTTGTTGGATTTATTTTTATGTGGGTAAACTTATTACGTGGGAGTCAACGTCTTATCTCATTGACCTGATTTAACATTTTTGCTCGAGTTGAAACTATGCATTCGCAGAATACCAGGGTGACATATCAGTATAACGCTGTAGTGTTTCGCGTGGCGAGTGTAGCGATCAAAGGATAATCCAATAACAGGTAATGAGACATTCTATCTCAGTCCTCAGGGATAACAACGCATCTACATTTTGTATATTTCTTGATAACGTTGCATCTCTTATTGGCTGACGTAAGTAATTATACGTGGGGCGAAGGTTAAAAAGTTATGGGTATCCAGCACCTACTGCGATTATATGCGAATTAAAGGGAGTGCTTAAACACTCAACTACGATGGCCTATTTTACAATAAAATTTAAAAACTTAGTGCTTTTAAATTTGTAGAATAATATGGCATACTATAGTTTGTGATTATGATAGAATAAGCGTCAATTATGGTTTAAAGCACGGTTTGCAAAACTTAACGTCGTAGGTTAGAATCCACTTAAACAACTATTGTAGTATAGCATCTGCTAGCGGAAGCATCTAAGCTTAGAATGGTTAACGGAAATGTTAGTAATGTTAAAAAATATATTCAAACCAGAAGTAAAGTGTTGATTATAATATAGTAATAATTTATTATAAATACGTAGTAAATGAAAGTTTCATTAGCTAGTGATTAAAGGCATATCGAACACTCAAAGATTACGTTAAGGTAATTTAAAAGCTAGCTTTGAAACTTAGTGGGGTTAACTCGTGTTATTTCATTAACGACGGCTACCATATATCACAACTAAGGAATGTGTTAGCGCTGGAGAAGGAGCAACTCCTGTATCACTTTTAATCACGTTTATTAGGGAAAACCTACCGGACTGAGGTGTCATAATCAAGGTAATATGTGTGTAGTATGGATGGGAAATATCAGAAGCTTTAATTTCTACAAGCTTTAATTTTTCTATAAGCTGACTCTCTTGATCCACAAAATATGTACATATTTGTTTATTTTTAAACTTTCTAAGCAAGTGCTTGACTACGATCCTATCTGATGTTAAATGGAAATACAGTCCTAGATGGTAAGGCACACTAGCTTAGTAAATGTTTTTCATCACTTGTCATTCACTCTACTCTTGAAAACACCCACATTGTAATCGGAAGGAAAGACAGACAGACGCGGGAAAATTATTCGCTTCGTTCGGATTTGAGGGATGTTCAGAACAAAAGGATAAAATCCAGCAGTGCGTCGTGAAGTCCGATGGTGGAACGGGGATAGGGTAATTAGATCATATAATTCAGGAATTACACACACTTAATTAAGCACACTCTCCAAAATGCATTCTGTAAAACACTGAAAGGCTAGCCTGTGCTCAAGACTGAGCAGATTGGTCTCAGCTGCGTCACCAATTAGCCACTTAGCCCGCCTTTCCACCGAGTCCTAAGCTGCGGGAGCTGCATATAAAGTGTATTATTTTTTTAAAAAACAAAAAAGCCTTTATTTACATTGAAGTCAACGAATTCGATTTCTTAATATGAGCATTCGTATTTCGACTTCAAGAAGTCGGTTTTATTGTTTTATGTTCATAAGTATCCTTAAATTGTAAGCTTGTTGATTTATTATGTATATATAATGTTGTAATACTTGACGTGCCTGTCATATGTTGTAGTAAATATATAACTACTGCTGATACGCGTATCTCAAATGAGTTAATTGACTTCTGTATGAACATAGATAACGTAAAATAGGAATCTATTTCGAAGATAATACTTTGTCACACTTAGAACTTGACGTTTGTTTTTAAAAAACATAATATAACATAAGAAATATATGGACCTTTTTAAATAGAGGCATAAAGAATATGGAAGATTTAAATTAACAAAATGTTTCTCGAACTGTAAACCTTTAAGCCTGTGAAAGACTTTTAAGTTAAGCAGAATCGGAGCTTTCAAAAAGCTGCAGTCGTTTACAGCGTTTGAATTTCTTTTAAAACTTTTCTGTACAAAATGGGCATTGAATACAAATTGTACTTTTTTTTCTTTTTGCAAGACAATCTTGTACATGAAATAAATTTGTACTAATACAAGTGTAAGGCTTAAGTAGTCTAGAATTTTTATAGCGTAATAAAACCCAAAAAAAATCACGAGTATAAATTAGTATACCAGTGATTGCTGTCACTTTATCTCTTTAGTATAAACTCTAGTTATACGAGAAGGATAAACACAATTTCGTCATCATTTATTATTAAAATTAGGGATAATTGACACGCGTGGAGCTACGGTGCAGGTAGTTTTTTGCAAAAGCCCGTATGCATCAGGTGACCAGGAAAGGACTACACGCGCACAATTGCCTGCACGAATATAATAAGCAGCATAATACTAATATAATACTGTGCTTAGACCTTATAAAGTCGATCATCCAAACTCAACGATCCATAGACTCAGTCCTCAGGGGTTTGAGCATGTGCGTGCTGAATCTTAGTTGAAGATGGATGTAGGTACCATACCATCAGTTGATCAGTGTACGCATTTGGCATCCCTAATATATATAAGAAACAGAGCTCCGTGAGGTCTTCTACGCAATTCTACGGAAAAGAGAGCACCACTGAATGCCATCATTCTTAGTTTCACGTTATTACGTTGAACGTTCACGGTAAAAGTGTGAATTAATTGCTTACAATTTCTTGTGAATATAAATCTCGCTTACGTACATACATGGCAATAATGATTATTAATTATTTCATAAACTGTTTTTGGTAATATAGGAGGCAATAGGTAATATTTTGCTGAATTAACCATGCATCTACTAGCTGAGAACACGTGCTCACAACGCGACGGATTTGGCGCAACACATTTCGGCGTCCTTGGCGATTGACCTCGAGTTCGTTCAATACCCTGAGTATGGTGACCTTTGTTAGTAGCTATGTGGCAACAGTGTAAACAAATTTAAATAAAATATGTTTAAAAAAAAAACAAGAATTTTAGCAGAGCTTAAGTAACATTACCATTAACTACTCGAAGTTACAGAAGAAATAAGTACTAAGATTAAATGTTTGTACTAGGAGCCATCTCCTTTGACGACAACGCATCTGCGTTTTCATCTCTCATCGAGAATTAATGTGTCAGAGGACACAGGAATCACTTACCATTAGGTGAACTGTGTAGTAGTTTTTCATCTCAAATAACATTAACACCGTTAAAATTACAAGCCAATACTTAGATACTCAACTATCACGGCCTCATTTTAAACATGAAGCTTTTCACAAATCTACACTACAGTTAGTTTCTAGCTGCAGAATTAATGGGTCAGCTCGACCGTGGTAGGACCACCCATAGAATACCAGCGTAAAATCCCATTTCAGCTTACTTCTCAAGGGTGTAACACATCTGCATTATGATTCCTTGTCAAGGATGAATGAAAATGTCATGCGCCGCAGGAATCACTTGCCGTCAGATGAACCGTGTACTCGTTTGTTACTCTCAATGTAATAAAAATTGCAGGATATTAAGGCACACTATAGTTTGTGCTTATGATAGTATGAGCTTCAATAATGGTTTAGGGCACTGTCTACTAAACTTAAATTTGAAGTTTTGAATCCACTTATTAGACTATTATAATGAAGCATTTCATAGCGTAAGCAATTAAGCTTAATTGGAATGTTTAACGGGAATGATATCAATATTATAAGAAATATATAAAAACGTAAAGTTATGATTATAATATAATAAGAATTTATTATAAATATGAGTAATTGAAATTTTCAATAGCTAGTGATTAAAGGCGTGTCGAACACTCAAAGGTTATGTTAAGTTCATTTAAAAGCTAGCTGTGAAACTTAGTGGGTTAACTCGTGTTAGTGCATTAACATAGATTTACATCGCAATAAACCATTTCTGTTAAATACATTTTTAGAAAAGATCGACTTAATTGCTTACAATTTCGTGTGAATATAAACCTTGTTTACAACTTTATTTTATTTTTTTTAAGCTAAAGCTTTTTGGGCCAACATGGCGGTACGTTTGATTGCATAAGTCCACGTGATTATCCGCAGAAGAACTAAGGTTACTGACATAGATCAAACGTTCATTAAGATGAGTTGGCAATGGGTGGGCCATATAGTTCGAAAAATAATAATCAATGTGGAAGAAAGAGTTCTCGATCGGTAACCTCTTATTGTCCATATCCCATAGAAGGAGTACTTTATTTTAAAGATCCCATTAGACTAGTTAGTAGCCACGGCTGGCTTGAATGAAGCGCAATAGGGAACACTCTTTTTCCAGCAATTAGGACCGTATACTAGCAATTGTCGAATGCTGACATCCAACTGGTCCAACGCGAGTGGTTAATCGACGTTGACTAGTGACTTTACGTATCCCTAAAGAAAGTATTCCATAGGTGTTAACGGGTCCATTACGAGAAATTATGAGCTCATAGAATGTTTCCCGTAATAGATTGACGGTATCGCATCCTGTGTGGCATTTTGTTCCATCATTTTGAAACCAAAGCACTAACACATCAATATCATTCAATTGAGGAACGAACAAGTCAGCAGTCATTGTTCTACAGCGCATTCCATTGACGGTTCCATTCTGGCTGGCATCATCCTTGGACCAATGATTCCACCTCTCCATAAGACACACTAAATTGTGTTGATGATTGTTGATATAAGGATGTTTCAAGAAAGGCTTCTGGGTTTTCTCCACTCCAAATTATTGACATTAGTCATTCAATCAAAAATGAGTCTCATCGCTAAACAGATTTTGAATTGAAAAAGAGGATCGTGCAGAATATTGTTTTCGGCCCATTCACCGAACATAGGGCGCGCATGATATTCACTGGCTTTCAAGTTTTGCATGAACTGGATCTTATAAGGTCGTAATCCAAGATCATTTCGCAAAATCATCCATAAAGTCGATGGACAGAGCTCCAGCCTGTTGTGCACGATGGCGAATTGACTTATTCGGGTCCTCCACAATACTATGCTCTACAGCATATGTATATATATACATATATAAATATATAAATATATTATATATATATGTATATATATATATATATATCTATATATATATATATATATATATATATATATATATATATATATCTATATATATATATATATATATATATAACGAAGCATCAAACCATCAAGTGAACTAAATGTAATAAAAGAGGTTTTTTCAAAAATTGAGTTGATGTAATTTTGCGTTATAGATATAAACGTTCTTTATACAAAATTTTGTTACCAACATTTGTCTACTGTGTGAGATATATTATAGTGCTGTCTGTCTGCACATATTGTGGGTACAATAACAGGTAGTTAACAAGGCATTCCTTCACAGCACTCGGGGGAGACAACAAGAAAGCATTATAAACGCAGATATCATGGTTCACACCTTACCGTCAAATGAACTGTGTGTCCGTTTGTCATTATTATATAAACAATATTAGAAATTAAATAAATCAAAGATGATACTCGTCAGTTTCTCAATTAACAGTGGTATTGCCATTCTTTAGTTTGTTTCTAGATGCAGCATATATTGGTTGACCATGGAAGGACCACGCAGTAACGTTATATAAGAATAAGTACCACAAAATACTACTGCTGTGTGTAGCATGATGACCAAATCAAGGACACAATTACAGGTAACGAGACATTGAATTTTAGTATCAAGGCATCTGCATTATGGTTCCTTGTCGAGGATGAATTTGGATGTTATGTGCAGCATGAGTCCCCTCAATCAGGTGGACTGTGTGATATTGTCACCCTAAATACAATTAAAAAAAATCTATACAAATATAACTTGTATGATACAATCAGAGTAACCCAGCGTTTGAAGAGAAAATTGCGGTATAGTCAATTCATTTCGAATTGGCTATACCGCAATTTTCTCATCGTCAGGGTTTAAAATCAAGTACACGACTCGTGATTAAACAGCTATTCTGCCTTCTATAACTTTTTCCATTTACTCGAATTCTGCCTTCCTTGTCCGTATTCTCCATGTCAAAGCACAAAATCGTGGCTTTGTTATAGTTGAGATGAGCTTCTTTAATATCTTTCTCAATTATCGTCAGCTAAGTGGTCTTCCACGTGTATTTTTCATGAATGGCAAGTCTAGACCAAGCATCACCATATGATGGTAATGACTCTTTTCGACAATTTTCTAGCAAGCGTTTCTCTTCGTAAAATCTATACAAACATCACAATTATATGAAGGTGTAGACATACATATGTAATTCTCACGTTGTGCGATAGAAAGTTATTTTGACAATAGACAAAAAAACCTCATGCTAAACTACCAAAAGTCACGCCAACGTTAACTGTATCATAAATCCATCTGTATTTAAATCATTGTTTATATCTATTAGAATATAGACTTAACTGGCTCACAGTGATGAAGCTACACTGCAGGTCTAGATGAGGGGGTAGGGCCGATTGGGGAAGGGACATTCCATCTGCCCTCAGAGGTGATAACCATTTTTTTTATTACCTTTATTACATTGAATTACAAACGAACACATAGTTCACCTGATGGCTAGTCGTGAGAAGCCACCCACGATATTTACATTCGTCCTTGACAAAGAATCATCATGATGCAGAGAATGTCTCGTCACCAGTTGATAAAGATCCTCGGATATTTGCACTCACTAGACGAAACACAGCATCGTTATGCTGCTAGTTTACGCGGGTATTCTGTGAAGGAGTGCTACCTCCCCCAGTAGAGCTGATCTATTAATTCTGCAGCCAGAAAGAAACTGCAGTGTAGCTCTACCACTGTTAGTGCCGGATGGACGCAGAGATCATGGGTTATTTTTATTTCTTACCATCAGGTGAAATTTGTTTTACACTTCTAATATCATTAAAAATATTATAAGTACATTCAACTAACAATGACACAGCCAGGATGCAGCTTATTTCTAGCTGTAACATATATGTGTTAGTTCGAATTGAGATCGATAGATACATACCATATACACTGGTATTCTATCAGGGTATATGGTATAAAAAAAAAGCGTAACGCTTTTGTGTTTCATTTGATTAGTTGTTGGCATCCAGAAAACCATATACTATAGTAGATATGCATTCCATATCATGCCATGGGTAATAAAGCGACATCTTTAGGGATCTTTGAGGACGTTCAGGTTTGATTGAGGACGGCTGCCACAAAAAAATTGAAACAACGAGACATTCCTTAGTGTTGAGCAGGTAGTAGGTGACACAGCATAATGATTCCTTGTCGAGTATAAATATGAAAATTTTGCATACATTAAAAAAAATGTTCCTCCACTGGGAATCGAACTTAGGACCCGAGACGTAGCAGCTAGACAGTCATACTAATACTCGACATCAAATTAACTTTTATATTAAGACAGAATTACAAGTGTTACATGGATTATTTTCAAGAATATAGTCATAAAAAAATGATAGCTTTTGTCTCATCTCCAACGTATTTTTTCCGGATACAAAGCTTTCCATTTTCGAAGACACAAGGGGCCCAAGTTATAATGGCCGTTATGTCTTGTCATATGTCACACAATTCCATTACGTCCCTTTCGAAAGGGGAACGTTTACTTTCCAGTCATGCAGAAGATTGGAATCGAATGAATAGGCTACTTCATCTGCTTTAATGTCGCATTGGATAGGTATTATTTTTGTCATGATATAAGGGTGACGAATGAGTACACTGTTCACCAGTTGGTAATTATATCACTGCGGTCTGTAAACATTTATATATATACATAGCATGCCTGAATAGGTCGACTCACCTGAGGAAGAAACACGCCCTCACAGAATACCAGCGTTAAGTAGCATCATAACATTACCGTGTTTCGAATGGTCGAGCATATGAATCCTGTTATACTGATGACGAGGCGTTTAATCTCAGTCCTTAGTGATGACAAGACATCTGAATTATGATTCTTTCCAATTATCAAAGATGAGTATTGGTTTCTAGGACCGTATCTTGGGCAGCCTATGCTTGTTTTTCATTCTAAATGCAATGAAAGAAAATATCTGGATACATTAGCAATGGGTCATAGTGACACTTTCACATGTGTTGAGGGGGCGAGGACTGAAATGAAATAAATCGCTTTTAGTAATTGGGTCTCCGCGTTCCTACACTCACCGCAGGCACGAACTAGCAGCAGCGTGGAATTTAAAATTTTTTATTACATTGTAAGCAACAAACGAGCACACACTTCACCTGATGGTAAGTAATTCCTGCAGCACGTTACGTCTACATTCATCCTTGACAAGGAATTATAATGTAGATGCACTGTTACCCTTGGGGACTGAGATGGAATGTCTCGTCACCAGTAATGAAGGTCTCCGTATCCCTACCAGACGAAACATAGCAGCATTATGCTGGTCGTCTGTGAGGGCTTGTCCCCGGTCGAGCTGGCTCATTCATTCTGCAGCTAGAAACAAACTGCAGCCTAGCTCTGCCACTGTTGCTGACTACATGATGTCTGCTACCATTTGTTGCTAATCTGTGGAAACTTTAATTTGTCCGTGTTATTCTGTGCTATATTTTTGAACTATTGTTACCTATGAATAAATATTTAATATTATTTATTTATTTTAAAAGATTAGTTTTTAAATAAATAAATAAAATTAAATAGTCCATGCAATTATGCAAGATGGTAACAGCTTCTAAAGATTTTGAAAACACAGTCATTGTAATCGTTTGTTTGTATAACTAATATTACGAATATTATTGCATAGAATAATGTCAAAACTATATCAAACCGGGCCCCACGCTTTCATTGTGTAGGACTTCGCAAGACTTTAAACAATTTTCATTTGTTACGTAGACATGCAGGTTTCCTCGTGACAATCTCTTACGCCAAACTTGTTGTAACAACTGAAAGCGTTTTATCTAGCTGATCTTAAACCTCTGACAAGAAGACATAGTACTTGTTTTTCAGCTGGTCCCAAAACTTCCGAGAAGTTAGACGGCCAAGAAATAATACACACACTTTACAAAGGATACCATTAAAAGATTTTTAATTTAAAAAAACGGTCATAAAATATTAATTTGATTAAAAGATTTTTTTTATAATCAAACATTATAAGAATTTCAAATTCACCATCATAAAATAGTAAAAAAATATTTATTATTACAAATTTTGTTTCTCAAACTGAATCGCATGTGCGAAGACAGGAAAATTCGCACCGCTATGTTCGTGCCATTCTAAGTTGCGTGACCTATCACTTTATTTACGATTGTGGTAAATTAAGGTTTCTCATATGAGAACTATCGTTTTATTGTTTTTAGCTCCTATTCAAAATACGACGTAAAAAGCGTCATAAATATATATAACATAATATAAAATCAGCGTGGTTGTGCGTGTGCGTGGGCGTGTGTATGAACGTGTGCGTGTGCGTGCATTTGTACCCATCGACAGGTTTAAGTAAAATCGAACTTGGATGTAATTTTTCCTTACACAAGCATATACGAGACTAACAATAAAGTACAAAGGATCATTAAAAACATTGTTTTATTGTTTATTATTACTTTGTTCTTTTTTGTCAAAGCAAATTAACAGATCTTAATAAGCTAGAGTTGAACGACTGCATTCAATTCATTTTTAGGTTACGTAAATATAACTCTCCCAATATTCATTTCAGTTTAATTGGCTGTGTAGAAGTACAACAAAGACCTCATTTCAGTATTCTGCTTGTTCTTTTCTCAATTTTAAATGGTATATATCAGCACCATCTTATCTTCAAGATAAATTCTAATATCTCTCTTTATCTCATGACATCCTTCTTGTATCTTCATGTAATAACAAGTGAGTATTCTAGCTTAATCATCCGGGTTTATTTACTTACTTACTTTTACTTTTTACTACCCTGGAATTCCTTAACCGAGGAAATCAGATAGGTTAGCAAAAAATGTATGACTAAAGATAAGCATTTTTAAGAGATTGGTTCACTTAAACACCTGTGGTATTTATTGTTGCATTTCTTGTATTGTATTTATATATGCATTAATTGTATTGTATTTACGTAGTTATTTTATGCATCATAATGTTTCACCGCACCATGAGTTGACTGGTAGAAAAAACGTTTGGCATTTAGTCAGCCCTTTGTGAACCTCTAGATTTGTATAAATTAATACACTGAAGAGTAAGTAAATAAGTATATAAAAATATTCAATATAAATAAAAACCATTCAAGGTATATTTTAGAGTAAGAGAACAGTCACGGTGTTTACTATGCAGTTACCGACCAGTATCCGAAGTTCCAGAGTTTTACGTGTTAATTGAGTGCCTTGTTATTTTCACTTTATACATAATTGTATTCTACTTTAGTTTACCAAAAAATATTTAATGCCATTAAACAAAAAATAAGTGTTTTCAAAAAAACAGGCTGTTAATGCCGAATACATCAGTATATAATGGTTTCTCTTTAATGAAGATTACCTTGATTCTATTTTGAAATAAGCTTGAGATAAATTTACTCTGAAAGAAGGTGAAAAATTGTTCTAATTATAGACGCCTACCGGCTCTATTAAATTTAGAACGTTTATACGATACATATATACCGTAGAGTTCACACCAAAATAAATGATTGAGGGTACGTTTGCAGTATTACTATTTAGAGATTAAATAATGTAATCAGTGAAAAAAATATTTAGCGCGTAGTAAATCTATTCGATCGTTATACTATGTTCCTTTTTGAACTTAACTGTCTCATACTTCTGGGACTTAATGCACTTTTAAATATAATTTTTAGCAGTCATATATGCAGCAATCCAATCCTAATTATTTGGTTAGTTTGTTCGTTCATTTTCCACCGTGAAACTTAATATATAAATTTACAGCTATTTCATAATACTACTCTTTTATTTATAGTTCATATCTATTACAGTTTTCATTAAAATTTACAATAGTTATTTAATTTTATCAGAATCATTTACTCGGTAGGTTTTTGTTGTGTTTACCTTGTTCGCAATCCGTATTAAATAAGACAAATAAATAAATAAATTTAATATAAATTACATACAATGGTTTAAATAAAATTTTATATATTTATTTCAAATTAATAATAAGTTATTTTATTGGTCACAAAGTTTCACTAACTTGGGAAACAGCTTGAATAAACTGTCTAAGCTCCAACATACGCGATTTTAAGTGAAAATTAACGGTGCCTTTGTGTAGTGTTTGACGTGTCTTCTTTTTAATTGTGAATATGGTATTATACTCAAATTATACTATATTATATGTATATCTTTACCTATACAAGATTTATGGCATATATTATGGTATATATTCTTACATAAATTTTTATTTAATCTACGATAGCTTAAACGCCATCTCGATATCTATTTAGACTGGAATTACGCAGTCTATGAAATGCCACTTGTTTTTATAAGAATTAATATATAAAAAAAATACTTCATGTGTTTAAAAAAACAAGCTGCATTTACAGATGCAGCATGAATGGGCTGGCTCTACCAGGCCAGAACCACACCCTCACAGAAAATCTTTTATTAAAAAAAAACTCCTGGTAACTTACATCTGTAGCATAAATTTTAGCGCAAACAGTGATGGATTACAATTTCACAGAATATCGGCATAAAATCTCCATTGCTATGTTTCTTACAGTGGTGAAAATCACATAAAACCAACTAAACAATTTTTATCTAATCGAGTTATTATTTAATAGATAGTAAATATTATGGGTCACAAAATGGACTGTTAATTACATTTTGTAAAAAAAGTATTATTATCAAGTGTCAACATAATATAATAAATCTATAAAACAGATGGAGAAACCAGCAAGTTAAGCCTCCAGTAAAGACGATACACAATGAGCTTTCTAATTTAACACTCTTTCCTGACAGGAGCTTCAAGCTGAGCTGGATTTTGTACAAAGAATATCACCAGTTTGAGTCCTAGCTTTATTGTCCTTAATTCTTAAAAACGGCGCGCCGTCTCTTGTATTATTCTTAACTGTCCTATTATGGAGTTCGAAGTTTACTTTTAATACGGATGGGACGCACAGTTCACCTGATAGTAAGTAATTCCTTTGGCCCACGCTGATCGATTTATTCTGCAGTTAGAAACGAACTTCAGATGTCAAGATACTCCTATTTACGAACATAGTTCCGGCTCCACAAACAAAATGAGATAAGAGATGAGTTAGGAAAAAACATATTAATATTTTTTTTTACTATGACTTTCTGAGAGTAAAGCGTTTATCGCAAGTTAAGTTCAAATGTTATAATGAATATAAAAGCTTGAGGTGACTTGCTTTAAGACGATGTCAACAAAGTGCCGTGCAAAACAAGCGCTTTCATCTTTTGTGCTCGGATGAATTCATCGCTCCCGCAAGAATACTTATTTTTAAATTTAAAATCCTTTAGTCGAAGACAAGATGCTTTATCTTTTAGCACTAGACTGGAAAATCTTCGAGGTTGCTCTAAAAGTAGGGTATTATAAAAAAGTTCTTAATAATAATTCTAAATAAAATATTCGTTTGTTATTATTAATCTTTATGTATAAGTAATTAAGGTACGTTAATTCGACGGCGCGTGTGCGGCTAATGAGACACAATTTTTCTTCCTCAATAAGGAATTATGACGCAGATGTGTTCTCCCCTAAGGACTAACCATTATGGTGGCATCATCACCTTACTATTATGGTGGTCTCTGAATCCCCAAACCCACTATTCGAATTCCTAGACAGAGTAAGTTTTTCTCTAGAACAGGTTGTAAGTGGGCCTATGTGTATCATTGTATTAGGAAAACTCAGTGAAAGCTATTATGTTAACTCAAATATTGATGGTTTTTTATATATACATATATATATATATATATATATATATATATATATATATGTATAATTATTTTAGAATAGGAGGCTAAGAAGCAAGCGGTCACCTGTTGGTAAGTGATTACCTTCGCGCATGAAAATCCTCAAAACCAGAGGTCAGGTGAAATGCTTAACAAAAAAAATCAACAATCCAAAATAATATTAAAACAATTTGACACAGTAACTATTTATCTCTAACGTGTAAAGTATAAATAAATGTTGTCGGCATATACCGGAAACATGATCAATTACTGTTGTTTAATTATACGTATCGTGGGAAATCCAATTTATACTTTTAATCGTATTTTCACTCCTCCATTATTGTGGATGTTCATGGGCGGCGGTGGTCTATTATCATGTTAGTCCATTATCAATTATCAGCTGAGTATAAAATATATTTTCGTCATAATTATCAGCCTATCACTAGTCTACTACTGAACGCAGGACTGCCACGGAGTACGACCCTGAACCGCCTGGATTCAATGATCTATCACTCTATTCCCTGTAAAGTCGACGGTGAGTGCTTCTATGTTCTTTCACAAATACCTAATGCACTATAATACTCCCGGCCTAATTTACATCGCTCGGTAAACAATCTGAAGATGTCCATATATAAATAGAGAAGGTGGATTACTAATCCCACAAATTATAATATCCCATAATTTTCTAGAGTAATAAAAGTCCATTTTCTAGTCTGTGCCAGAATGCCCAATCGAGTACTTAAAGTTGTTTACTTTTATTTTAGGCACAGCCTGTATAAAACGTATACACGTACTGTATATTGTATCCATAAAATATATATTGTACATATGAGTTAAAGTTGTTTATACTTTTCATATATATATATATACTATATATTTTTGCATACATATTTCATATTTATATTTCTTTATACTTTCAAGTCCTGGATGGTAAGGCGCACTAGCTCAGTAAATGCCTATTCACTCATACAAATAGACTAATGTTAGATAACTTGATATCAAATTAATATACTAAATATCTTTGAATTATTGATCAATTTTTTTTTTCTTTAAATAAATATGCCTAAGTCAAATTTAAACAAGTGTATTTTTACTAGTTAATGACTTAAAGTTTAATAAGACCAGAAAGATAACTTATTTCTATTTGATTCACGATTTAAATTACTTTAAACTTTAGTTAAAATTTCGGCCAGTTTCTTCTTACGGCATTGTCAGTGTTGATGTATTTTGTATTCCAGACGAACATTTTATTCGAACAAGAGAATTCACAAAATGTACAGTAAAAATACAAAACAGAACTATAAAATGTGTATCACCGACACCCTTTTCATACAAGCTGACACATCCCATTCGAAAACAAACAGCAAATGTTTTTAGCAAATTCGTCAAATACGTTTACTAAAATAAAGGTTTAAAGATAACTTATTTTTTATTCTATTGGCTATCATACGAACACACAGTTCCGCTGATATTAATCGATTACTACGGCCCGCGGCATCCATTCATCTCTAAGAAAATATCAGGATGGTTCATCGCCTGTAATTATGTCCCAGAATCTGGTGGGCACCCTACGAAAGGCAGTAGCGTTATTCTGCTATTTATCCCTGGCATTTTATGAAAGCGTAGTCTAATAGAGCCCGGTAGAGCTTATTCAATTACTGTATACATATGTATAATTAAAGTTAACAAGATAACAAAATGAGATGGATCTCAGTCCAACATTGCAGTGAAGATGCAAGTGAATATGAATCTTTGTTGAGGATGAATGTAGATGTCGTGGGCCGCAGTCATCACTTACCATCACGTAAACTGTGTGCTTGTTTACCACCTAATACATAACATGAACTGCACTCCCAGGACCTAAAATAGATAGATGAGCTTGTGCTATAGTCGTTTTGCACTATAATATAAAAATAATCAAAAAAAAAAAAGAAGAAAAAAGAACTAAAACAGAATCAGCTCGTACTACCGTTGTTTTGTGCCGTGCAGCATTAAGATCTTAACAATTCAAACGTTGGATAGGATTTTAATTTACCGTAAACATGATATTCTCGTGGGCGCCAGAATTACCTGCCATATCACAAGATGTACCAAGGAGTTTCCACAAATTCTAAAGTTGTTTTTTTTATTACATATAGAGTAGCAAACGAGAACACAGTACACCTAATGGAAACTGATTCCTGCGGCTCATGACATTCTCATCTCATCTCCATCTACATTCATCCTCGACAAGGAATCCCTTGAGAACTAAGATGAAATGCCTCGACACCTGTAATAAAGTTCTCCGGATCCCTTTACTCACTATATGGAACACGACAGAATTTTACGCTGTTATTCTGTTAGGGCATGTCCTATCCCGATCGAGCTGGCCCATTCATTCTGCACCTAAAAATAAACTGCAGTGTAGCTCTACTATTGTCTGTACTCGCCCTATACTCTTTTATAAATATAATGAACTTAACATCTAATGGTCGATAATTTAGTTAATTACTTTCAAATTCACATCAAGTATCAAAAGTCTTCCTAAAGTAAATGTTATAAATTTACAGTCAACTCATAACCTTCCTTCATTTTATATACATAACAAAAAATAAATAAATTATCATTATTTCATAATTGTATGACATTTTTTTTTATGTAGTACTCATGGTATACTCATTTAGGTAGCAGCGTTACTGCCCCGTATTAACAACATATTTTGGAAGAAAATTTGAAAAGTAAGTTTATAAATAATATAAATAGGACTCAGTTTCTCATACTATATCATAATGTTGCAAGACACGTCGCTTATTAATATGCCGTAAACCGTACGGCACGGTTGGGTAATTTTTCACCTCGTAAAACGGAAAATAAAATGCCACGTGTCACAGTAAATTAGGTATTACGCGTATTGCGGAAACCGTCTTATCGCTTCCTGTTCACATCAAAATTCTAAGAGATAAGGAGAAATGTTTTTTTTGGCACAGTCTTTTATTTTCTTAGGTTAAAGCGACGACTCATTTATAATGCTCTCTATATATTTCCAGTTTAGTATTTGTAGTGGAAAATTATCGTATTACTGTATGGTACACGTACAACGGGTACAATTTAACTAAGATAAAATATAGTGCATTTAATTAACTGTTCGGTTTGATATAGTTTTGACATTATTCTCTACAATTATATTCGTAATATTATTTATACAAACAAACGATTGCAACTACTGTGTTTTCAATATCTTTAGAAGCTGTTACCATCTTGTTTAATTGCATTGACTATTAAATTTTATTTATTTATTTAAAAACCAATCTTTTAAAATAAATAAATATTTATTCTTAGGTAACAATAGTTCAAAAATATAGCACAGAATAACACGGACAAATTAAGGTTTCCACTGATTAGAACAAATGGTAGCAGACATCATGTAGTCAGTAACAGTGGCAGAGCTAGGTTGCAGTTTGTTTCTAGCTGCAGAATGAATGAGCCAGCTCGTCCGGGGTAGGACCAAGCCCTCACGGAAGACCAGCATAAAATAGCAGCATGATGCTGCAGTGCTTCGTCTGGTGGGGATACGGAGACCTTCATTACTGGTGACGAGACATTCCATCTCAGTCCCCAAGGGTAACAATGCATCTACATTATGATTCCTTCTCAAGGATGAATGTAGACGTAACGTGCTGCAGGAATTATTTACCATCAGGTGAAGTGTGTGCTCATTTGCTACTCTCAATGTAATAAAAAGTAAAAATCAAAAAATGAATTACATCATGAATACAAACTGTGTACTATGTGTGTCTATATATGCATGTGTGTTTTTTATAACATTTATAATTATCATTTTTATTTTCTTTGACTCAATTAATTAAAAAAATAAATCTACATATACTAGTTTATTAGCTATTATTTTCTAAATGTGACGGTTGTCATTTGTTAAATTGTGACAAAAAAAGAGCGTAAAATCCATCGAGCAATTATTTCGGAACCAAAGTCACTAATATGTGTGAGGATTTCTAACAATGTAATATGTTAAAATTTGGAAAACATGTTAGCTCAACGTTCAGGTGCATGTATACTATTTCAAAGTAATCGAAAGATCTTAGTTTGCTGACCGGCTCGATAACGTGGTCACCAATGACGAAAGAGTTCTATGTATGTCTAAAAAATAACTAAACATGTAAAGTCCGTAGTACCATTTGTGGTATGGGACATAATTATCATATAACATAACATTAGTCACAAAAATCTTAAGTGAAAGTAAACGTGTATTTTATCAGTGGCAGAGATACGCTGCAGTTTGTTTTTGGCTGTAGCATGAATGGGTCGACTCGGGTTAGGAAATCAGGTGAACTGCGCCCTTTAATAACCTCAATACGATAACAAAAATTCTAAAGTATGATTTTGTTATTTTAATAAGAAATTATATTATTTCTTTTAGTTTTCTTTATAAGCCACCATGATTTATTATAAATAAACAAAATATGAAACAATTTCCAATGTTCAATCGAAGCATCAACCCTAGATATGAACTTTCTATTAACCGGATTCCATTTCTCGCATAATACCTATTGATTAATAGCTTTATGTGCGTGAGCTTTAAGCTTTTTGTTCATTCTGGCTATGCATAAGTTGGCAATTAGTTTTCATTCAATTTACAAAGGAATTTTATATTATGAAGCCACTGTGTTAATAACTGGCTGTAGGAATAGCTCTATTTGACTGGGGAAGGGGTGTAAAATAAAAGCATTCGCTAGAAGTTTCCGCTATTGTTAATTCCCTGATCATATGTCACTCCCTACAATGCCTGTGATTATAATAAGAAGCGTATCGTAATGAACGTTTGCTTACTTCGCTAGGCGGACTTTCAGGGCTAGTGACTTATACAATAAATTAAATTAAATAATAAATATACATCCCTTCCCTTCCCGGGATAGTGAAAAAATATTTAAACGTGCTTATTAAAGTTAGATTATGAACATACTGAAAGGCTATTAGAGGAACAGTCTGTATAGTAGTGTTTTATAATTCTGCAATTATATACAACATATACACACATACACACACACACACACTCACACACATACTCACACGTGTACACATAACCTCATACTCACTCTTACATACACACACATTCTGGTTTTATTTATTGTATTTTATTTACATAAATCATGTGTAATAGTATTTAATGGGAGAAGACACTGACCTCTGTAACACGGGCTTAGAACCTAGCTCAGAAGTAAGGGACTTCACAGAGATTGTGTAAAAAATAATTATGTCAATAAATATATTTTTTTTTATTAGAATCAAGACGAACTCTTGATTTCTGTAAACAGCATGATGATGTTGTTTACTTATATGATATTCTAGAACATAGGCCTCCCCCACAAACGATCCTGAGCCATCTGTTTACAACGACTTCTCGCACCAATGCATAGTTCGACACGCCATCCAGTGGAGGGTTCACATGTATTCTAACCACGTTCTATTACGTACTCCGAACATAAAACTTTAGTTTTGTGTTCGGTATCCGGAGAGTAATATTAGTGTCACACAAATTGTTGGATTGCGGGCTTGAGTGCGTTTGTTAATCCTTGCTTTTCCCTAAGGTTACATTGATTCGGTAAATTTTAATAGAAGCCAAAAATTTACAATTCAAAAAAATCAAAGAGCGTTCAGAAATTTAAAAAACCATAAAATATTATTTCATTATTAATGCTTAAATAAGGAATTATATTGAATTGAATATATTCAAATATCTATATTCAAATTTACACAGGGTAAGTGTCAGGGTACCTCAATGACCGAACGCTTACTTTTATTGTTTTCAATCGAGTTCGATCTCCAGTTTCGGATGAATGAAATTACAATTTTCATATTTAGTGGCGATGTAATACCACAATTGTAATTTCACCGCACGTGCTCCCCTGTGAAGAAAAATAACATTAAGAAACCAGAAAAATATTCAAAGACTTGTGAAGCCAAACAATCCACAGTATACCCGAAAGAGGATTATGTTTAGTAAAGTAAAGGTTATTACTGTCATAACTTTTTTACTTGATAGGGGTAAATAATTATTACGTATACCCATAAGTTTACACGAATTTCCCATGTGCATCACATTATCTACAATATGAAAGGAATAATTTTATCTTATATTTTTAGGAAAAAGCCACGGATGCTTTATTTTTAAAACAAACGTTAGAATGGCAAACAAGCAGAGCATTGCTATTAATAAAATTAACCACTTCGACTTAGCTTAAATATTAGGAGACTTTTACGACAATATTCAAACACTCTAAGTTTCACTGATCGTATATAAATTTTATTCTAATTTATTTTTGTTTGTAGTTTGTTACATTAGAATTCCTCATCAGAAAATGTATACTTTTAGATATTGAATTTTATAAGCTAGAAAATTTGATATATTTATATGAACTTTCGTACTAGACGAATGAATATTTAAAAAAAGACAAAGGCTTCAGTATCGTTGTAAAAAATACTTTACGTAAGTATTAACGCAAAAGTCGTAACGGAAGTTAGTTGCTATTAACCACCAGGTACGTGGTTAATGACCCAACCCAGTTCTTACGTAGTACATATATATATTATAATGCTATTGTTACTCGTCCAACCGTCTATATGTATAAATATATTATAAAACATATAAATCAGTTGCATGATAAAATTCAATAGATATAAAATATTTGCCAGGATAGTAAATAATGATCTTTAACTATGATCTATCAACAGGCAATATCATAACGCATACAGTTTTAACAGTAGTAGAACTACACTGCAGTTTTTTTCCAGCAATCGGGATAGGATCACGCCCTCACAGAATACCAGCGTAAAATACCAGTATAATATTGCTGTGTTTCGTCTGTTGAGTGCAGGGATCCGTAGACTTGTATTACTGGTGACGAGGTATTTTATCTCAATCCTCAAGGGTGACAACGCATCTGCAATATGATTCCTTGTCAAGGATCAATTCAGATGTCAGGGGCTGCAGGAGACACTTGCCATCAGGTGAATTGTGTGCTCGTTTGTTACTCGCAATGTAATAACAAAAAAAATGCTTTTAGCTTTATTTTGAAAGAATCAATATTCCCTAAGGAAAGTAGAAGCTTCAGTCAGATAATGTAAAACGTTTCCCAACATGTGTCCACATTTAAAAATAGTTGAAATGAATTAATGAAAAATATGAAAAATAATTATAGTCCTGGTGTAAGCGCTCGCGCTACGCCAGCAACCTGGGCTCTATCCCAGATGGCGGCACCAATGAAATTGTTAATTGCAATTTTTTATCTTCTTATATATTATCACGTTCTCGATGCTGAAGGAATATATCGAGAAACCTGCAAGTGAAAGAAATAAATAAAAAAATATATCCCCCCCTCTTGCTTTACTTTTTGTACAACCCTGAGAATCTATTTCAATATCTTTATTGTAAGTGGTTAGTTTCAGAAACTTTCAGTAAGGGCCACGTATATTTTCTTGAAAAGTGCACGCTGTGATTTGCGAGGCCCGGGAGACGCGGAACATTTATTGCACAACTATGTGTAGCGCATACCGAATCAGATGCAATTCTAGTATTTATTTTTTGTATAGAGAGGAAAAACTTAAATAGAGTTCCTTATCTGATGCGAGAAAGACAGTTATGTCGGTTTTCTACCCTTTGCAACCATCTAGGTGGCCACCATCCTTTAAGTTTGTGAATTAATGTTACCTTAGCCCGATTCTATAATCCTTGGACTACAAGGCTGATGGGACAGGGCGTCCGTTCTCAATACCTCGACACCTTCATACGCCTCTAGGGTATATGTAGATAACCAAGCCAATCTTTAAAACACGCACTTGAGCTGCATAAGGTGGTGGATTACAATGGCTAACTCATTCCGGTTGATCTACTCTATGGCAGTTAAGGTGAAGTCGCGGGAGATAAAAAAATTATGATATTGCGATATGCAACTCGCTCTATCTTCTGCGTGGCAATTGTGATCGACGGGGCATTTCATTGAAAGCTGTGATAGCTGGTGCAGTACTCTATTTCCCATGGCTTCTAGGTACGTCTGCTGCTCATTTGTGGAGCCAAGAGGATGCGTCTTTGTATCAGCGTAGCTTGCCTACAAAAATATGCGTCTTTGGTAACCAAATTTGAGATGTTTTTCTATAAATAAGTTACGATATTTCTAAGACAAGAAGTACCCCAATTTGTAGTGAAGCCATATAAAGTACTAAGCTACAATTTTACTTCTAGAGAGGAAGCTCATTTACTATCTATCCAAGCCTGTTCTAAAACATCTTTTATAATACCAGTGGTGAATTGAGCAAATATTTTTGTATCAAATACCTATTCAGTTACGTATACTTTATCAATATATAGTTGTTGAAAAGATTGCTCTGTTTTATTATTCAATTAGGAACCTCTGTCGTCGATGTAATAATAAATTATACACATGTAACACCACAATTATGCTTACCAATTTTTCCATACCTATGAATTCATTATGTAATGGTAAGATTGCCTTGTTGCGACGTCGCAGGTCCTGGATTCGATTCTTAGTCTAGGTACAATATTGGTTGTCTATTTTCGGATCTGGGTATGCATATTTTGTGTCCGTAACACCGTGTTTCAACGTTCCTCTGATCTTCTTGCACGTGCATTACAACGGAATATGGAAGGGGATGAGTGTTTACGAGAATGTTTACCTGGAATGTTTTTTATTGTGTAATGAATTGATTTATCCTGCGCAGTTAGTGTCATTTGGTAACCCGAAGATAGGGTCGTGATGGAAATTAACCTGGAGGACATTATCATCATCCATTTTTTTTTATTGACGGCTGTTCTGAATTTTCTGATCTGCATATTGCTTCGAGTTTCCCAGTGTCATATTTGGCTATACTTATTTAATTTGTATACAAAAATACATTTCAAAGTACATTTACATTTGAACAATTGTTACAAAATGATTCACATTGCCGCCACTCCGTTGGTTTGCCTTTGCTCTTAAAATGTAATTAGTATGTTAATATATGACAAAGAAAAATTATCAAAAATAAAACCTTTAAAAATATATTTACAATGCGTGAACTAATGAGAATTTTTTACAAATAATTGTATTTCAAAAAGGGAAATGGTTTAATAAACCTACTACATTCGTGACGATGCACAACAGAAACGTTCAGAAACCTTTTTTCTTAATATATAATTTTAAGGAAGGCCGTTTTGTTGCGGCAGCCACGAACTGGCATTCTCAGTGTAAGATGACCCCTCAGAATATTTCGTATTACGAGTAAGTTTAGATCAAGAATCAAGCTGCATCGCTGATTAAAATCTATAATAAACATCAAAGTATAAAAATGTTACTTTGATGTTAATTATAGTAGAGTATGAGTAATTAGGCAAATGAGCGCACAGTTCACAGAGACCACATAGAAGCATATTTGTTGATTTTAGTAATTGATTAATATTTCAGTGTGCGTGAATGTGTGTTGTAATTAAAATGGAGCATAAGTGTGACAACTCATAATATTAATTATAAAATTAATAATTGAAATATATGTTAAGCTTTCGTAAGATATTATAGAATAAATAAGTATAATATCAAGATAAAGTAACAAAATACTCATTTCATATGTCTCAACATGGGTCTCCCACGTTATCTCATCCCTCGGAATGAGCAGTGGACTCGTGAAGTTCTCTGCGGGTTATATATATATTATATATATATATATATATATATATATATATATATATATATATATATATATATATATATCGATAAGCACATAAAATAGCAATGTACAGTTTCATTGATGCCGCCATCAGGGATATAGACCGGGTTCTGGCGTAGCGCGAGCGCTTACACCAGGACTATAATTATTTTTCATATTTTTCATTTTGCAGTCATTTCGGAATTTGTGAATTTGCATTATAAATTATTTTATAAATTATCAATATTTTCACAAGTTTTACTATTGGTCAATCAACAAGAAAGCTTATAGAGACTCCAAATAAAATTTGGTGGTATCATTAAAAAGTATAGATATTTCCACACTTATTTATGAGATCAGTAATAAAACACTAACTAATAACCATTTTAGATAACTTAGTTGACGTCAAGGCACGTTAGAATTCGAGTTGTTTTCCAAATTCATATTTCAAGAGCAATAATACTAAGAGTCAACAGCCTAATGGTTTCGGAAACAGCCTGCGAAACTAAATATCCTAGATTGGCGTGAACAATCTCGTAGCACAATCATTTAAGCTTACTATGCTTAACCAGAATGTAAGTAATATTAATATATATAATATTTTTTTTTTTTTTTTAATAAGTGAGACTAACAGTTTTTACGATTACAATATATTACATGTATAGTGTGAAATCTAATTTTGGTGTTCCTGTAGTCTTCTGGCACTCCATTAGAATGTACCTATCAGCATCATCCTTGATCGGTGTGTAAGTGATAGCAGGTCCGTAGGGCTTGCGTAGAGGTAGTTTTACTTGTGAATTAAGATGAGGCGCCCGGGTGATGTGACTACGACATTGCTTGTTGTTATAGCCACTCGTTTCAGCGTTTCACATTATTATTTCTTCGTTCACTATGACAAAGGAAGAGTCCTGTAATATAAATAAACAAATAACACAAGATTCATGAAACCGTTAAGTATAAGACCGTCGATGGAATTTCTAAACACAATCTTTCCACTGGTAATTTGAGTATGTAATGTGTTGCTTTGTAATCATATCTGTTGTAATCTCTAACTTAAAAATATTTTCTATTACAAAGCTTTATTCCATTTTCATTTCCATTAATTTCCATTTAATGCTTCATTGTTAAGCAATATTTAAGTATCGTTGAACCGCTAAACTATATCTATTATTAGTATCTATTTGATATAATGTTAATTCGTAAATATATAACTATAGAACATATTCTTGGGATATGAAAATTAATTAATCTGAAATATTATTTGACGAGAAGATCTACATGACGGTTAATTTAAAATATTTACTTTATTCAAGTGGTATTCCTGTAAAACAAATATAGTATTTTATCTTGAGGCAATAATAGCGGCTTTGTAAAGTTGTGTTGTAAAATACTGCAAGAGAAAGATGATTTCTATGTTCAAAACAATATTTACAGAAGCGAACTTTAACGTTTTATAGCAATCGTAACTTAATTTAAACTACACTATTCACGGAAATATCCCGCCATTGATCGACCTCCTGTAAGTTATTGCTTGTAGTTTGGAGAGCGTTTCAACTTCTCTCCGTGTAAAATATAAAAGTGCGAATCTACAATCCAACAGTATTATACAATTTGTTTTAAAGGAATTAATCATGTTTTTTACAATATTAATATTTTACAGGTACACAGCAGAAACAAGTGGCAGTCTATATGTATAAATCCCATTGCTGGTTTCCACCTTCTCTCTTACAGGGTTTTAGAGTAGTCCACCACGCAACTCCACTACGATATGGTGGATTCTAGATGTCTTTGAAACATTTTCGAATCGATACTCTTCCATATCTGCACACTCCATAGTGATACGCGATGGGATTATATGTGGCGGCACTTCACCATCAAGGGGTTTGAGTGTGCGACGGAAGATTCGAAATATAGGCGGGAAGCCTGCTTCAGGTACTGAGCTATGGTTGGCAGCTCAAGATCTATGTGTAGATCATTTCATTACGCAAGAACCATGCGCACCGGTGGAAAAAAAAAACAAATAACCTAATCACCTCCTTGCTCTAGTACTAGCGGGTCTTTCACCCCTCATATTCGTTTCAATCCCAACGACAGTTATACAAACAAGCGTGAGATTATTTACGTTTAGAAAAGCTGCAAAATTAGCTTGCTTTTACAAATGAAAATATATGAACTGCCTAATACTATCCATAATCCTACGATCGTTTTTGTCATCGTCTTTCTTTGAAACTCTGAATTCCGTCTAATGAAGCTCGAAAATACAAAAGGAGATGCTTTCAAAGAGATCTTTTGAGTTATTTGACGCAGTTTATTATGCGTTCATACTTCATTCACCAGACAGCGAAATTAGACTGATTACGCACTTAGCCTAATTACTTTAATACTTTTGAAAGCTGTGGTGTTCCACAAATTGGTTTGCTTCTTTTCTTTTACAATAAAAAAAATATGGATACGTCATAGATACCTCAATGTCAGGTTACTAGCACTTAATTACATAGTAGCCAGCAACGAAACTTTAGTTCAAATCCAGATGTTAGCAATAATGAAATTGTTAATGGCAATTTTAAATTCTTTATGCTTTTTTCTGATTTATGTGTTTTTCTATAAGAATAAATTATTACTAAATAATATATTAAAAATAAATAAAGTAAATGTTGAAAATATGTCAAGTCCGCGCGATTTCACATTTAAAATTGTTCACAAACTAAGAATATTAATTAGATTGTGCGTCATTTGTGGTAAAAATAAGGTGTCAACATGTTGGCTGGAATGCTGGCTGAACTTATACCAACAGCTGTGACAGCAAATGGCTTAATATCAACAAGCCTCTCGAATCGTCTAAGGCATTTGGCACTCTGTGACTGAGGTCTTAAGTACAGTAGAAGGCCGTGCTTCTAAAAAGTGCGGTTCTCTCCCTTTCCCCTTGACCTGAGACCGTTTGGATTTTACCAAATACATATACCGATATTTGGGTATCGAGGGACTAACGTCTGGTTGGTCTTTATATGTATATTTAGTTTGTTGTAAATTATATGTATTTATTTACATTTATAATATTTTATTTATTTTATTGATCTCGTTAGAGGAAGAAAAAGAAATAATATTAATATTATCTTTCAATTGACATTGGGGCCTCTTCGGCGTAGTGACGAAATACGCTATTACTTCACTCTTAGGAAGTTTTAAACAAAATGTTGGTATGTTGTCCATTCTATAAGAAATATATATGAATTACCTACCAATTATGAACTAAATGTAATTAAAAAAAATGTAAAATTATATCATCCGTACCTCATAAAGTGTTAACGATTATTCGTGTCATATTTTTATGAGGCAGACAAAGCTGTCTTCTCAATATCCACCTGATAGTAAATGATCACTGTGGCCCATGTCATTTATATTCATTATAGATCAAAATGCAGATACGTCGTTTATTGCAGAAATAAGATAAACTGCCTCGTTACGTATTTTACGATTTGTAAATCCTTAATAACATTAATAAAAAAATTACGGTTATCTAAATAATTAATATGAAACTATAATTATGTATATGAAACGGAGTGAGAAACCACACTTAGATTTTTTAAAGTAATAAATATAAACTAAAATAAATAACTCATTTAATCAATCCAGGTAACAATAACAGGTAACCACTTAAAGGTACGTAGAAAAAATAAAATAAAAGGTATATCTTATAAATTAAATATATACTCGTACTTATAATCTAAAATATACTCTAAAATATTGCGATGCCGGATCGATAGGGTTTCAGCTCAGCATTGTGTTGGCATGAGCCAACGCTGGTATTCTGCGGACACCTTTTCCAAACCAAAAAACCAACACTAAACTAATACTAAAACTAGTCAACTTTGGGAAGAGAAGCTCATCGTAATATTTAAAACATGAGAATTAGGAGAATTGGTAACTTCTCTTTCACCGCTAATAAAAACACTTCTTGCGTCTTTTTTTTTATAATCGATGTGACAAACAATGTCTGAAAGTTCACTGCATGTTACGTTTCTTTTAATATAATTTTATTTAATATTGGATGTGACAAACGAGCACACATGATGATAGTGAGTGATATACGGCCCATGACACTAATATCTACCCTCAACATAGATGGAAGGTTCGAGATACACATTTTCACCCCTTATGCCTGAGATTGAATGTCTTGTTACCGGATTCACCCACTGAGCAAACGAAAGCTGATGCTATATCACGCTTGTATTCTGTGAGCGAGTGATCTTTTCCCGGACGAGCCGACCCATTTTTGTCGCAGCTAGACATTAGCAGCAGTGTGGCTCTACTACACTTAACACCAAAAATGCACTTCTTTATTAACTATTAATAAAAGAAATTTAATACAATAGTCGCACTGCGCCTGAAATAATCCCATTTGAATAATAAAATTATGCTATTCGAAATGCCGCTACAAAATTGTACTGCCGTTCCCCCGTAGTTTTATTTCAAGCGAAACAATGGGCAAGGAATATAAAAAGCTCGACCGTTTAACGAAAGTCTTAAGAACAAGGTTGCGTACTTAAGTAGAGTGTTATAAAAAGGAGTTTTGATGCAGTTAATTTCGAAAACAAAGTAACTAAGATCTCATAAAAATTTTAAATGACGTGATCTGTTTACTTTTGCAGTTATTAATAATGTTTAATCAATAATATCGCTTGTGGTGGAACAACATACACTTATAATTTTTTTATATACATCTATGTCACAGTACCTTTCGAATGACGTTAATTACGTTTAATGAATAATGTCACTTGTGGTCGAAATTTGACCAATACTTTACCTGACTTAACGGGACGATGTTTTACCTGCTTCAAGGGTAACATACACAATTTGCTTCTTTTTATCCCCCTCTAAGTTACAGTACCTTCTGAATTCCGAAGGGTTTAGTAACCGTGGTTCGGAGTCAGCCACGGTGAAGCTAAGAGGAACCCACACGGCCGGCCTAAGGCGCTCTAAGGGCGGCTCGAGGTACCAACTCCGTGTGAGCTCGTGAAGAGATCGCCTCGGATTCATGTCGTTGGGCTGTGACAAGCGAATGAACGCCGCGAGGTACCGTTTTCCGCACCATCCGCAGCCGAGTCAGAATCAGGAGGATAGGTAGGCGGTTCGGGGGACACCACCTGATCCCTCGAGCCATCGCCCCCACTCTTCACATCCAAGCTGGAGTCGCGAAGGGAGGATATTGTCTCTCCCTATCCTCCACGACTCTAGTGGGGATCGCACCATTGAAGCGGCAGTGGTGAGGCCGCGGGGGAATTAGAGTGTCGGGTCGCGCCAACCGCGCTCCCTTTCCTCCGTAGCCGAACTATGGTCGGTGGTGGAGCATTAAACCAGATCCGCCGCAGGGGCTGGGATTGGTTGGCATTTCCCATAGAAAAAAAAGAAAGACACACCTTCACCAACTTAGCAAATATTGAGAGAGCTTGGTTGAGTAGGGTTAATGCATCCACGATATAGTCCTGACATTAATACAGAAGAAACTGCCAACCCCGTAATCCAGGCCTGCGAGGGAATGACAGCACTTACGTAATAAGTAATAAGAGTAGTAAGATCCCATTATCCTTACACTATAAGCTTTTGATAACCTTTTGGTATTCATTTCTGTGTCTTGTTAATTTGATATACCAATGTATATCACTCACTCACTCCACGATCCCAACATCCAAGCCACTAAGCTCTCACAATTTACAATATGCTAAATATGTTTAATAATATTAACTTGAGTGCTAATTCAATTTGCTGAGTACATGTGGGAACAAGGGAATTACCACAAATCGGACCAAATGTTCCACAAATGTTGACAGACCTAACGTCAACCAAGTAATCAATTTTAATTAAAATAGTACGGCACGGTAACACTACAGTTACAGTTAGTAGTAACACTACGATTAGTTGATTGCTTTTCGAATATTTTTTAAAGATCAATGCTTTAATATTAAACAAAATATTTGCAACCCTTGTCCGTGTTCTGTAAATAGGTGATAAAAAATCAGCAATGAAGCATCAATAGGCTAACGGTTAAGGGTACGTTTGGCGAAACTTAGGATCCTAGGATCGAATCAACTATTCGACTATTGTCCTGAACCAATTCGTAGCACAATTTTTTAGCATTTTTAGCAAAAAAAAAGTAATTACCGTTCTTATTAAAACTTGTTACTGTTTTACATAATCGGTATTTTTGTTAGATTAGATTATTAATTAACACCATCTCAGCCTTTCTATAGTCGAAGTCTTTCTGTGCTGAACATAGAATAATTTTATTGTCTATTATCATCTTTATATCCACAATGGTGACACAGTTTAAAAGATCAGCGAACTGAAGAGGCAATAGATTGAACATGTAACTCGTAGAGTCGACGGGGGAGAAGGGTTTTCAAGTGGCAACCTCGGACTGGCAGTGGCAGCGTAGGACTGGTCTGGCAGGCCTCCATTAGATGAAACGACGACATATGCAAGTTTGCAGAAAGTGGCAGAATTGGACTATTGATAAACAGTGATGATGAGGATTTTTATTAATTAGGTTCTTGCTAAACCTATCATACACATATCTCACCGCACCTTGGGTTGACTGGCAGAGAATGCCTTTGGCATTAAGTCCGTCCTTTGTGAACTTTTAACTTTGTTAAGGTTAATGCAATAAAGAGTAAAGAAATAAATGAATAAATGTTTTGTCGTAAAATATTTATTATAATTTAATTAGTTTATTGCTACATCTATTATACACATATCTCACCACACCTTGGGTTTACTGGTAGAGAATGCCTTTGGCATTTAGTCCGTCCTTTGTGAACTTCTAACTTTGTTAAGGTTAATGCAATAAAGAGTAAAGAAATAAATGAATAAATGTTTTTTCGTAAAATATTTATAATAAATTAATTAGTTTATTGCTACATCTATTATACACATATCTCACCACACCTTGGGTTGACTGGTAGAGAATGCCTTTGGCACTAAGTCCGCCCTTTGTGAACTTTGAACTTTGTTAAGGTTAATGCAATAAAGAGTAAAGAAATAAATGAATAAATGTTTTGTCGTAAAATATTTATTATAATTTAATTAGTTTATTGCTACATCTATTATACACATATCTCACCACACCTTGGGTTTACTGGTAGAGAATGCCTTTGGCATTAAGTCCGTCCTTTGTGAACTTCTAACTTTGTTAAGGTTAATGCAATAAAGAGTAAAGAAATAAATGAATAAATGTTTTGTCGTAAAATATTTATTATAATTTAATTAGTTTATTGCTACATCTATTATACACATATCTCACCACACCTTGGGTTGACTGGTAGAGAATGCCTTTGGCATTGAGTCCACCCTCTGTGAACTTTTAACTTTGTTAAGGTTAATGCAATAAAGAGTAAAGAAATAAATGAATAAATGTTTTGTCGTAAAATATTTATTATAATTTAATTAGTTTATTGCTACATCTATTATACATATCTCACCACACCTTAGGTTTACTGGTAGAGAATGCCTTTGGCATTAAGTCCGTCCTTTGTGAACTTTTAACTTTGTTAAGGTTAATGCAATAAAGAGTAAAGAAATAAATGAATAAATGTTTTGTCGTAAAATATTTATTATAATTTAATTAGTTTATTGCTACATCTATTATACACATATCTCACCACACCTTAGGTTTACTGGTAGAGAATGCCTTTGGCATTAAGTCCGTCCTTTGTGAACTTTTAACTTTGTTAAGGTTAATGCAATAAAGAGTAAAGAAATAAATGAATAAATGTTTTGTCGTAAAATATTTATTATAATTTAATTAGTTTATTGCTACATCTATTATACACATATCTCACCACACCTTGGGTTGACTGGTAGAGAATGCCTTTGGCATTGAGTCCACCCTCTGTGAACTTTTAACTTTGTTAAGGTTAATGCAATAAAGAGTAAAGAAATAAATGAATAAATGTTTTGTCGTAAAATATTTATTATAATTTAATTAGTTTATTGCTACATCTATTATACACATATCTCACCACACCTTAGGTTTACTGGTAGAGAATGCCTTTGGCATTAAGTCCGTCCTTTGTGAACTTCTAACTTTGTTAAGGTTAATGCAATAAAGAGTAAAGAAATAAATGAATAAATGTTTTGTCGTAAAATATTTATTATAATTTAATTAGTTTATTGCTACATCTATTATACACATATCTCACCACACCTTGGGTTGACTGGTAGAGAATGCCTTTGGCATTGAGTCCACCCTTTGTGAACTTTTAACTTTGTTAAGGTTAATGCAATAGAGTAAATAAATAAAAAAAATATAATCACAAAATAACATTGCCTCGTACGCCTCATCTCATGTTATTGGATCCCTGTATACCTACATACACAAATCGTACCACAGGAACGTTGTGCTGACATTTCACGCTGGTATTCTGTGATAGCATGTTCCTTTCCCGGTCCAACTACCGACCTATCCGTTTTCCAGCTAGGCACTAGTCACAGCTGATTCTACCGCTGTTAATTTTTCACGCACCTTCTAAAAAGTATCACGACGAAGGGAGTCCGTTATTACACCGAGGATGTCGCTAATATGATGTTAGTGGTATATATGTCGTGGTAGCATAGTAACCGCGCGCTCGATTTTAATTTCCCACAAATTGTTCGGGGAAGGACTATGAATGATATATTCGTGTGGTAAGTTTGAGGAACCATAGACTCAATTGCTGTATAACAAACATACACACAAATACTATATAATAAAACATACACATACAAACATTCCATCTCATTCCACTGAGACAACAATACATGTCCTTAGTTCACGCACTGCAGTCATCACTATCAATCCTAAATTGTTTGATGCTTTGTCTTCCTTAGTTTCATAAAATGGAACTATTATCATCATAAAAATCTTAAAATTTCTTAACAATTTCGTTATAGGACAGATGATAATAGTTCTCAATGGGTAAACACAGCATCCATTTATCTGTTGACGGTATATTTACAATGCCTGTTGAATGACATGAGAGTCGATTACGTTCTATCTATGTGGTGAATGAAAGGTGCTAAAAGCCTGCCACTACCTACTACTACACTACCTCACTTGTGACTAACTATTCATCGTATTCTAAAGACCTTTTATTTCGCAAAATTGGTTTTGTGAGTATGGTCTTCCTTTCTTTTTCCTTTGTCCTTCTCGACTAATGGATAAGAAAATAGGTATATCATATAAATGTCATTAGTTTAGTTAAAGGGAAAACATGTAATCTAATTTGTTTTTAGTATTTTTGTAAGTTTTAAAGTCTTCGAGCCACATGAATCACTACCAGATGACAACAACTCCACAATACTTAGGATATTATTGAGATAAATAATCAAGCAATCACAGTGACGTGAATCCGTCCTTTTCTTCCCTTGAACGATATAATGCATGTTTGAAAACCTACTAATAACAATAACATATCGTTGAGGTTGACTTGAAGGACATTATGATAAAGAAAAATATATTACAGGTTTTACCTGTACGATACCAATATAATATATAAAACACTTGGAACACTTATACAGTTAACTGATTATAATGTTACGCTCATCCATTTCAGTGCTTTTACACTGAAGTAAAACCAGGATATCGTCATTAGGAAATATTAAAACTATTAAAGACCGCTGATTTTAGATCAATATTGTCAGAAGTCCGAGCGTTCGTTTAACTCAGTATAATCAGCTATATATATTATAGTTTACTAAAAAGCAGTTCTCCCCAAAAATGGCAAAATTGTCTTGAACAAACACGTGGATATTATGATATTTTCAGAAAATACTGTATGACATATACTGTGAAATATGGTTCCAAAATATTTAAAAAATAACCAATACAAAATTATATAAATCTTGATTAAACCTTGAGTAAAACGAAACATTTAAATTGTATGAATTTATGAAGAGGTTTTATTTTTGGAAATTACTAAACAAGCTTGAAATATTATTTTAAATGAAGAGCAATTTTCAGATGCCATTTTGCACAACGGCAATGGGAATAGACAGCTTCATGAAATTCAATCCGGTCGGCCGTTTTGCAAGTATTACTATTTAAGAATTCAAGTCACGTGAACATGACATTGAATAAAGTGATTTCATTTATCTTTGTAGCCAGGAAACCGGGAATGTTAAAATGCACATATTTATATACAAAAGAACACCTGATCAAACGTCTTTAAATAGATTTAGAAGATCGTGTGTCTAGACTTGTCTTGACTTCAGATCTACGAATTACTGAGTTAAATTAGTAATTCCGTGTTCCTGTGTTTTGTTTGATAACGATGTCCATTCGATGGATTTTGACCACGGTGATATTTTCTTGTTACTATCAGATGACTCAAGGTGATGCTCAAGACAGATTATAGATCAAGATACAGAGTCAATCACCCGTCGTCTCCTTCCTAGTTCGAATTAATACATGTGTAATAAAGAGGAAGATGCAGATACAGTGCAAAGTACTAGGAGCAAACACAATACGCTCAGACCCAAAAAACTAATAACTTCTGATAAGTAAGTTTTGTTCCTCTCTATAAATAAAACATAAGACCTTGGTTACAGCAGCCTTTGGTCCCGGATCTCTTGTGCGGTTATTCCCCAGACATCAGCTCACGCAGGTCCATTTCATCACAGTGGCTGTATCTGCATCTAGGAAGACCAACCGGGATTTCCTTACACCGCGATCTTATATTTCCTTTAAGTAACCAAGACAGCGATGTCTATGACCTTTTGTTATTCCCATTATATGTTAAGCTACTTGCTCTTCAAACTTCTCCCAAGACTCTCTAGCTTGTTACTTCACAACTTCCTATCGATTGTTGCTTACAAATATCTTTGAGATTGCGAAAGTATTGTAGTTTCTGAGTCCTTCTGTAAAGCACGGATACCAAAAGCAGAGCAGCGCTGCAACGCATAACCTTTTGGACGCATAGGTCATTTTCTCTAATTTTATAAAATAAATTAAAATCCGAACACTACATATATAATATGTAGATTATTTGTATTTTTTGTTCATGTTTTTGCTTATTACTCATCACGTATTTTACTTTTACTTTGTACGTTAACTTTTTATCAAATAGGCAGATTCGAGGAAAATATGAAAATTTTGAAATATCTGAATTAATAAACTTTCTCAGAGTTTTAAGCGTGTGTTGATGTTAACATTATTTGTGGGTCCGCAAAGTGGGTCAGGTTGGTAGCGTATCAACTATAATCTGCTTCCACACAAACAATTTTAAAGTTGGGTAGGGGAGTTTCAAATAGGAATTTTATCTATAGCAATTTTAAAATAAAAAATTCAAATAAATACCCATATGTATATTATCCAAGATAGTAAAATTGTTTCTTTATTTAGCGAGATGACACTTTTCTCAAATCCAAAGATCTACTCAAATTATGCTTTCCCGTTACAAGTTAGCTTTTGCTGTCTTCACTATGTTGCCGACTGTTCCATTGATTTTCGCACCCAAAAAATGTCTTCCTTATATATTCTTTGTATATGTCCAAACAACTATAAAATTTTAAATAAAAATACTAGTTGGCACATATCTTCCAAATTATAAAATTTATTATTCCATATTGTATGGATATACCATAAAACCACGGCATTTCGAAAAATATATTTAATATTTAACTAAAAATATTAAATTTGTTTTAGTAAATTTATTTATTTACAAAAGCATCCTCCGTAATTAACGACCATTGACTCATAGCAGATGAATTCTAATGACAACCAAGTAGCTAAATACAAAAACCCTAGTCGAGCTCATTTGGTCGTAATTTAAAATTAAATACTTGTCATACACTATAATTCTTCTTACCTTATTTTAAAAAAAAAGCTGAAAAATACTTAAGTTTATTAATTTTAGCAGAATTTATTACTAAAAAGGATAATACAATGCAATGGATGTCTAAATGATTGTTAGTGTCGTTGTGACATTTACTGATGTCGACCAGGTTGTTTTTGACCACGGCCGTATCTTTTGACCAGAGGATATCAACTGAGCAGAATGTTTTATAGTGCTGTAAGTTTTGGCGCAATCACTGAGGCACTGCCTCGTCATCCTATCCCTGTTCCGATACGCAATAAAATGGGGGGGGGGGTTGGGAAGGTCTAGATGCACTATCAGTAACACAGCAAATACATGTCAAAAACTCAGAACCAAAAACAATATGTAATACACAGGTTGTAAAGTGGATACGTAGACATATTGAACTTATCGAATCAATCAATTCAGCACTTGATTAAATTTGGCAAAGACAATAATACAACTCGAAAGTAAATAGAGATTTTGGGGTCTTAGAGAATTAAGTCGTCTAGGGCAGAATGAATTTCATGTTATAACATACCCAATACTATAATAGTCAAAAGGGAAAATAATAACTCGTACCTACTACTACTACTACTCGTAATACCGCAAGAATAAGAAACGAAGCAAAAAGTTTAGAGTTTTATAGTATTTATCAATGAAATTTGCTATTGTAATTATTTCAGTGGATACCGCCTATGAAGCTGCCACTTTTGGCGAAATTGGTTTGGCATCTCTATTTACAATTGTAGGTAACATCCTATTAAAATGGCCTCTGTGTTTGAACTAATACTCAGCATTATTATACAACAGAGATGTTTTGAACATAAAAATACCCCTCTAGCCTTACAACTAGAACGCGTTACAACGAAACAAGACACGAGGCTAAACAAAAGTTTTGTGTAAACGTATGCGTAATAGACTGAGAACAAATATTACTTAAAATTTATAATATTGCTAGACCAAACAACTAAAATTTAACCACGAATATTTCAGCATTAAACCAGATACCAGACTAACGTAAGACATTTTACTTTGGCCATCTGAGACTAAACATTATTTACTTTGAACATTCTCTAGTATAGTTCTTCGTAATTGGGTCAAACTCTTATTAAACTCACTCGTAGAGTCATAAATTTCTTTAATAACAATGCATGGTAAATGGTGGCTGGTTTGTAATTTTTATTTTGTACTTTTTGTGCAAGTTGATACCTGTTTACACGAATTGAATATCAAATACAGTTTAATTATGTATATTTCATTTTATAAAAACCAACGTCTATAATTTTTAATAAGTTAGTATTAAATAACATTTATGTGAAGCACATATTATTGATATTTACCTCTAGGTGCGTCGTACCTTCATCCGATCTTATCGTCCACATGCTGTCGCCACTTTTTGCCATTGCCACGAGGAGTAGTTTACGTTTGAAGATAAATACGATACGCAAAATGAAAACAGCTCACAGCTCTAAGTAAGCCTCCCAACTTGTTGGAAAACTTCAACGTGGTAAAATCAATTTTGAATCGTATAAAGTAAGACTTTCAATGATACATTTTCTTAAAATGTACCATTGAAACGCAACGAGCAGTAGAGTTTTACTGGACTCCAATAAAACTGTACTGGTGATAACAAAGCGATAAATTCAAACTCAGTACATTGTTTCAGACTTCATAAGAGCTAGAGATTGGTCCGCATATAGTGCAGATCTGACTCAGTGTCGATGAGAAGACTCAAAACTTTATTCCGAAATTCAATCTCTGTAGAAGACTTATGAGAAGTAGATTAATTTCCTACGGAGATCCTACGGAGTGTGTAAACACATAGATTTGTGGCCACAGATATTTTATTAAATGCTTTTTGATAAGGCTTTGGATTTATGTATGTATTTGTAATAATAATATATGTATTTGAATTGTTTCATATTTGAACATTAAATTTATATAAAATTATCAAACTATATTATATAATATTTGGAATTTAATGATATTTCATTGCACCGTTAAATTGATAAAAATTATAAACTGCAATAAAATAACAAATACAATTAATTATCAATTAATTACACTAAAAACATAAAGATACAAATAAAGATAAAAGTTAATAAAATAATTCAACGATTTGAAGTCATCAGAGACAGTATAAAACACCTATCTTTGTATTCTTTTTATTCTTTTTACAGTTTCCGATATTACTGCCCTCTCACAGTTTTTGTAAGCAGGGTTTTCTGTCAATCAGGATTATTAGATCAATTTTTGTATTTAGAATAAACTTATATAAAAAAATTGTAGTCCAAACAAAGTTTTAGAAGAGAGAATTAATGTGAAAGCAAATGCAGTTTCCCTTCGACGTCCATTTGTCTCCTTTAACCTGCAACCCGCCGGGACATGGAACATAAATCACTAGGAGTGATTGAGTTACACCACCGTTCTTAGGTAAGATTTATTGATTAAATTAAAAGCTGTAATAATTTTAAGAATAAAAATTGTCTGTACATTAAGGAATTATTTAGAACAAATTTTACATTCTTCCAACACGCGTACCACACGGGTTTAACTGCGCTGTACATTAATCCTAATTATGACATTTAGTTTAAGTTTTATAATTAACTAGAGCCGTGGTATCTCAGTTTATACTCACGCTCGCTTTTAATTCACGGTACGTGAGCAAACCGAATTCGATTTACGGTGCCGGCATCAATGAAAATTGTTAATCACAGTTTTAAGTTCTGATTTATTGTGCACGGCGGAAATAATAAAATTAAAAAAAAATATATATTTTCAGATACATGTCAATAGCCCAATACCATATATGTTGTTAACTTACTTAATGTACATGATTTTTATGCGTACTAATAATCAGTATTAGTGAGACAACGGGACATTCTGGTTAATTTATAAGTTTTACCCAGTATGAGCTACAATATATTTATACTTGAGTTTGAATTGAGTTGAATTGCCAGTTCCATGTACCATTGAAACACAACACGAAACACAACAGCATTATGCTGCTAATTAACGTTGGCATAACCCAATGTTTGTCTACAATCCAACAAGTCCTGGTGTTCATCTTAAACGTAGAAGTTGTTAATACCTACTAGAAGCGGCTGGCAGCAACTGGTTGCTTAAAACCAATGAACCGGCTTAGTGACTTAAAACTAGCAGTAGATAGCTGAAGGCTTTTATTAGTAATGATGATAGGTATGATCCAGTACTAAATTTATCCGTAAAATAAATTAACCATGAGAAATCTAGAGATAACTATAATAGATATATAGAGATAACTTTAATATGTTTTACCTCTTTGCATATTATATAGAGTGAGTAAGAAATATAATCTTTTAAAATCCTGTTAGTTGCACAGCACTTACCTCGTTAGAAAAACTTATTGATGTCTGGTTAAGTATTGCGCTGAGTTAAAGACGTATTGACTAAACAAGATTAAATTAAGTAGAAAGTGTTACTAGGAATAGTATTTAACCTTAAAATCCTTTTATATTCTGTTCCTAGACAGCGATACGCTCACTATCTGGTAACAAAACAATAACAAATTGACTCAATCTAGTCGTGAGGGTTTTAAATGTACACTGGTTTGTATCAATAGTTTTCGATTTTCGGATCCTTATACACAAATAATGATCTACTTAAATTTATCCATCCGTGATAGTCGACGGTAGGGATGTTGGTCAGGTTGAAGCTGCCAGCGACTCACTTACATCAAGTGAAGTGTGCCAAATTATCACCGTGTTATCGTGAACAACATATATGACCGGAGATGACTTCTTACCTTCGTGGTCGAGCGATGGATATCGTTCAGCATACATCTGTGTCAACGATAGGACATTTCCCTGTCACATAATATAGAAATGAAACGTGGATAGCGTTATCTATTTCTGCACACCGTGATTGAGATAGAAGACGTGGTTACTTATAATAGTATAAAAAATTAACAAAATTTCCTACGCCTTTATATAATTTAGACGTAGGTTATGGACCCGAATGCTGCATCGTGTGTCCTGGGTTCTCAGCCGAGGAACAATCTTTGTCTATCATAAGTTGTTGTGTAAGACAAATATTATTATTTTCAGTTCTGGGTGTGTTGTATCTTCTCATTCCTCCCGTATATTTGAAAAAGCATCTGAACCTGCCATCGATTGTACTTCACATGCGTTACATCCAGACGAGAGATGGGAGTGAGGATTGAGTGCTTCTGATATCACCTGGGGCGAAATCAATCAGGAGGACACAATCTTTTTGAAAGATTTCGGCCATACATACGTCAGTCTTTACTTTCTTATTTGCTTATATGAAATATACTGAATGTGTTAAAAAATTTTGAATAATGTGATCATCGTTATGCTTTCAGTGGTGGTTTCTAACTAAGTATTGTGATTTTTACCTGCTTCGCATTAACTAATAGATAACAGTTTTAAATTCGCGATTGAAGCAATGTTGAAACGTGTGAGCCTGTAGCCAGCTTCGCATTGAATTGTAATGAAATAGGTCTATTAAGGTAGTTGCACTGAAAACTATGAAAACATTGAGAATGATTTACATACAAACTTGCAAAAAATAAACCACCATTTTATGCAAGTTTGTTTGTAAATCATTCTTTTATCCTTTGAATATATTAAGGACTAAATTATGAAAGATTTCCATTATCATTTTAAATGAACATAATATAATAATATGCATGAAATATAAGTACTTTGAAAGTTTCAAATGGATGAAGAATTTTCAGTATCAATTTTAAAGTTTTAACTCGTTCTAATATAAAAATCACTAATAGTAGGAAGTACTGTCTATGATTTTTATTGCTTTGAGGGTGATAAACGAGCACACTGTTCTGCTGGTAAATTTTTTATGCGGCCAATGCTACCAACATTCATCCACGATAAGGAATCATAATGTAGAAGGAGATGTGAAAAAAGCGCAAGTTCAGCCTCACATGGAATACTGTATTCATCCCTGGACCGGGGCACCTCAGTTCCATTCAATGGAGAACGGCTTGATGATCAGATTCCGCCCGATCGGCTTGATTCACTGGCATTGCGAAGATATGTTGCATTTTTTCCCAAATTTACTATGGGGAGTGTTCTGAGGGGTTATTCGGTTTAATTTCAGCCACTAAGTTTCTCCTCTCTCCCACTATTAGTTCGCAATTTTTAAATGAAATTTTAACTCATACGTAAAACTCCATTTTTATTTATTGTACTCGTAACTGTTAGAATTTTTCAGTAACTAGTATTATTATTTTTATTTTATTTTATTATTTTACAACGGCTCTTAAATATATTACAATACATTCTTATGAGCAAATCTTACAGCCAACAAACGGATTTACATTATTTAGCTTTATTTAAACAGACACCAGAATAAAAGCAAAAAAGTGTTAAACTTAAAAAAAAAATGAAATTTGTGATACTAAATCAGTAGATATAAAAATGTAAATGTATGATAAAAACAAGTATGGAATTTAATTTAATTTTGATTTTGTATGCGTGTGTTTGATTAGATATATTTATTTGTTTGTATAGTATCCGTGCGTGCCGTCTTGCATCATCAGTTTTAAGATATAATTTTTAAATGTATTCCTATTAGTATAAGAAATATCAATTGAGTGAAACTTATCATTATAAACTATGTAATCGATTAACACACCCTGTATATACTATATATTAGAATATTTTAAAATAAAAATAGCCAACATGTTACGAGTAGTTACAACTACTGTTATAAACTAAACGGGAGTTCTGTAAGTCATACAACTGACTCCTTGAGCCTGTTATTTTCCCTTCCGAGAAGTCGATCATTGCCTTCTAGTCATGCGTAATATTAATATTCAATACCGACGCGTGGGTTGTCTATAATAGTGTATAGTATAGTTATATAGTAGTGTTTGGTTGAAGGACAACTTTTGAGTAAATAGTAATAATAATAAAACTTTATTCTACATAATTATTTGCACAATTATTTGACCCTCTCGCCCCTGAACTTAAAAAAAAACCCTCACAATAATTATATGTATTATATTACTTTAATAAACCTCTTCAAATCTTAGCGCAGTTTAGTTTACGAAGATAAGGAATAAAGGATAGTGAATGATGAACATAGTAAAGTATTTATAGTACGTAATAACTTGAAAAGGGACGAATAAAAAAAAACAATCTTTAACGAAATAAATCTATGCAATCAATTCCAAATCATATATATTTAAAATATATTTTACTAATCCTTAGTAACACTTATGGAATTGAAATATATAGTTACATTCGGAAATTACCTCCACAAATTTATAGCAAAAACGTGTAATTTGTGTAGAAAATTTGTAAACAAATTTACTAGACTGTTTGATGAATATTTTTACAATAACAACCTCAATGCTTGTAGATTTATAATTTATTACTTCTCGGAATCGTTGGTACCGATTTTTTCACTTATCACATTTACATGTGTACACTAACCTTATATTTGAGCTTAAATATATACACAGTTGATGACAGGATTGACATAGCGTCTTTTGTTACAAACATTTTGCGATGTTGTCTCTTTTCGAGTACTAACTGGAGAAAGTTATGTAACAAAAATGTTTGTTTAAGATGAGTATTTTAATACCTTGGGACATAACGAAATTTGATCGGGTTTGAAAAAAGTAAATCCAGAGGAAAATTGCTATGTATGATTTAAAAATGAGTTGCATATATAATATATGCAAACTCAAAGCACCGAGTAAAAATTGACCATCCAGCTATTTTAAATAATTTAATAAATATTCATGTTCATCGTATATGGTATCATCTGGATGCCGAACTAAATAGTAGTTGCATAGCTCATAAATAAGTCGTCTATCTCTATCTCTTAGTCTTAGACCGTATACATACTGTCGTTATTAAAGAGACAAGTCCAATAAAGAGCACAGTTGAAGACCACACGTCAGATTCATAAGTTAAATATTAATACAAAGCCGCAATGCGGTCGCGACTTTCAAGGTTTTCAGAACGAAGGGGTTTTCGTTTTCTTGTACTGACTAAACTTATTTTAGGCTTTTACGAGGTGTTTATTATCTTAATTGTTTCAAAAATGGAATCATAACTTAATAAAACTGATGTATTATGGTTGTAACAAAACGTCGTCAACTTTAAATTATATTATTGCGTTTTATTTTATTTTTTATTATAATGTTAGGGGTTATACATGCCTATAGTTATATATAGTATACATAATTCCCTTGATCGTCCATTTATGGATCCATTCTCAATAAATATTCAAGATGCCTCGGTATAAGCAATTGAGTCTTCTGATCCTCTCGCCATATGAACAGAAGAACTATGCTGATATTTTAAGTTGACATCCTGTGGAGGTGAGGATCCTTCCACATCGAGCTAACCATTTATGCGTTCTACTGTCTGCCTACAGTGACGTGTTAAGTGACTTATTAAGTCACCACTAGCCCGATCGTATATCACTTAACGATCTTATTTAACATTGATCCTAAATTGCAAGAACCAAATATTAGGTCTTTACCAATAAAAATACAGTTCTTCAGTATTGGACATTTCAAACCAAAAAAAAATTTGATTGGCTGTGAATTCTAAGTTCAAATTAATTATGTTTTAAAAACATGACATTCTTTTTACAAAGTCAGTCTTTTGTTTATTGATTAGCTTTGTATTTTCATTACGTTTGAACATTTTTCGTCATAATGGATACTTTAAAAACTCGTGTTATTATGGAATATGAGTTCCGACGTGACATCAACGCAGTATAAACGGCACGTAACATCAACAACGTTTACGGAGAGAACTTTACAAACGAAAGCACAACCCGTTATTGGTTTGTCCAGTTCCGTTCTGGAAATTTTGATTTGAAAAATGATCCTCGTCCGGACACTTTGGTGAACAATGATGAATTAAAGGCGATTGTGGAAGCTGATGATACTCAATCCACAGCCGAGCTAGCAGCAGATTTTGATAGTAACATCAAAACTATTTTGGTCCATTTGCGACAAATTGGCAAGGTAAAAAAGCTTGATACCTATATGGGTGCCCCACGAACTTAACGATCGCCAGCGTGACGTACGCGTTGAGACCTGCCTCAAGCTTCTCAACAGACACAGAAAGGTGGTCTAGTACCGGTGATTCATCACAGTTTTTTACCAAACGGCATGAGCATACAACTGCAGATGTACTGTGAAGAACTGAAGACAATAATGAAGAAACTCGCACATCTGCAACCAGCTTTGGTCAATCGGTCGTCCCCGCTGCTCCTACACGACAATGCGCGACCCCATACTCCACAACAGACAGTATCCAAACTGCAAGAGTTGGGGTTGGAAGCTCTCCCTCTTCTACCGAACTAACGAGACCTTGCACCCACCGACTATTACTTTTTCCAAAATTTGGACAACTTTTTAGTGGGAAAAAAATGCCTTTGAAGAGTTTGTTGCCTCCCGTCCAGCTGATTTTTACAAGAAGGGCATCAATAAATCACCACTGCGCTGGCAAAGTTGCATCGCTTACACAGGTGATTACTTTGAATAACAGAAATAAAAAAGTTTGAAAAAAAAATACTTTGACTTATTTTATACAAAACGGCAATTTCATAGGTAAAGATCTATCATATTCTTTGCTTATAAATCGAAACCCAGGATAGAAACGTATCCGAATCGCTTAGCCACGAAGTTATATGACGTTTACAAGATAAAATGATCGGACAGTATACAATGACGAGGTTAAAAAATTTCCATTATACGTTGGCAAAATAAAAATATTTACGATGTGTGAAATGTACGTAAAAAAGGCATACGTTTTCTATCAGACAAGCATAAAATATGGAATGGGTCATGTTTCTGCGTGGGTCTTGCGATATGGACTTTAGTGATTTCAGTAAATTCTGAACACTCCATAAATTACGTACTATAGATATTAAGGACACTAAACTTTTAGGATGGCTTTGAGGCATTTATATGTTTTGTTAATGTTTTTCCGCCTTTTCGATAATATTTCCGAAATAAGGTCAATTTTTTAATTTATTTATATATGTCAATAAAACAAAAAATAAATATAACTTTTAAGTCAATTTTTAATTAAAAAAAATCATATTTATTAATAAAAAATATTTTGACACCTATTTTCGTTTCTGCCAGTAACTTATATTTATTTTATGGTTTTCGGTGTATATAACTGAGACGTTAAAAATGAGACAGGCACTCAAGGGTTACTAGATAATTTGATCTTCAGCATAATAAGGAGGATTTCCACAGTATGTTCCATCTAGAGGAGGAGGTATTTTGTACTAATTTGGTTAAAAAAATATAAATGTTTATTAATTTTTTATTGTAGTTAAATCATCCTTTTCCTATTTTAACGTGGTTCTTTTTAACAAGCTTGGAAAACTGTACCTTCTTTTTGTAAGTAGGTTAATGTCAGTAACAAGTATCCGTACATTATATAAATATTTAATTTGACGGTATACTTCACTTCATTCTGTTTTCTTTCTTCTGCTCTTTTCCTAGTTTATGTTTACTCTTTTTACTTCTGCACAAGGATTTGTCGGTGTTGAGTGACAACAAATTAGGAATGAGGAAATATACCTCTCGTGATTGGTCCATCCGGTAGCGGTAGTCTTTCACTACCCCGGGGCTTTGCACTCTTTATAACAGTTTTTACAGAGTAGCTATAGATAATCAAACTATCTTTTTTTTTAACTTCATTCCACTCGGATCCCTCGAGTGGAGCAGTCGTCCCGGAAGTGCTCTCCATGAGGTTCCAGCCAGACGAAAATTCAACTAATACATACAGTGTGTTGGTAGTGTTATTATCAGTGGTAGTAGTAATAGTACCAAAAGTGCCAGAAAAAAACCGACCAGTGCATGTGTGTTGTGCTCAAGAGTGTGAGAGCTGTGAAGTAAGTGCGTCACCGCGCACCTGCAAGCACAACTGCGCGCGCCTACCTGCGCGCCCACCGGATCCAGCGACCCTGTAAGTTGCCACACCCGCTCGCCTCAGAGGCGGCTATTGTATTCTTTTGTTCTCTCGCATTAGGCGACCGACAGGTACTCACCCTAAGCGTACCCAAGACGCTAGGATTTCTGCATAGTTTATTACACCCGGACAATAAAATCGTTTTTTTCTCGCGGTCGGGCCTTAAGCCCTAAGCGATTAAGTGATGGACGCTTGCGCGATGCAGGCATGTTTTCAGGCGGCCAGCCCGAACTATGGGCTTCCTTCATGCGCCACCTAGAAGGTCGCCTTCAGCGACAGCCCGCAGTTACCGGACCCAATTTCACAAGTTAAAACCGTACCCGTAGCGCCTTCCGCGCGGCCAACCACCTCCGCCTCTCCCCGATCACGGTCGTCCTCCGACTCAGACTCGGAGTCCTCCGAATCGGATATGGAGGTAGGGCCAAGTCAACCGGACGATGGCTTCACCCTCGTCACCAATAAGAGGAAAGCCCCTATTTCACCCAGGTTCACCTAGAATTCCGCAAGACATCTGTTTGGAGAGAAGTATACCCCAATAATAATGATTTCCATCTATTGGATCGCTACGTACCCCTTACCTTTCGCAATGATAGCATGGGGTGGTACGTTAGCAGCTCCTGATAATATAATAGACACCAAACCGTCGACATCAGCCACCCAGTTATCCCTGGATGGAACAAAGTACGGCTCGGCAACCACGGCTACTTCGATTAACCACTGCGCCATGCTCTGCAATAGCAAGTCCTGGGATACGGCGCAGTAGTTTATATTTGTTTGGAGAAAGCGATGAGAGGCCATTGTATTAATTTATAACCATTGCCTCCGCCCCTCCGGGTTTTGATGCCAGCGTCCTTGTATCTATTCCACCTTTTTTTAGTTTTGGTGGAGAGCATAACTTGCTGCCTAAGATGTTGTTGGCTGTCCTGTTAGATGCAAAGCAAATCGAACATTTTGGCTCAGCGTAAACACACAGCTGCCTTATGTGCATTGGCCCACATCTATAACATTCCTCACTACGATCCACTTCTGCGGTGCACTGAGCACGGACGTGACCGTAGTGTAGACATCTATAGCACCGCATGGGTCTAGGCTGTAGCACTTGCACTTTCGCTGATACCCACCCTACCAGAAGCGCTCTGCTTCTTCAATCTTTTTGGCCGTTGTAACTGGGCAACGGACCCAGACAGATTCAGTGCCTGTAGGTGTGCGGCGAATTTCTCCCACCTTCACCAGCGCTGCAACAACCCCGCTGCTGTACAATAAGCAGCCACCTCTTCTTTGCTAAGAGTCATCGGGCCGATACGCAGGTCTGCGCATTTTATTGGTCTGGTGATCTTAGCCAGGTTTTCCGGTAATGACTCTTTTAGTTTTTTGGCTAGGGAGTCTGCCTTATCTCCGCTCAATGCCCCTGGCACCTCCGGAATACGTGCTCCGGTGGCAGCTTGACGGTATCGCAGCGCCGTGATGCTGAGACTGGTCAGATCGACTTTGTGTCTAGCTTCTGCTAAAACTTAGCTTAGCGTATGTGATACCTTGGTCTATGGCTCCGGGTTGTAGCGTGATAACCACGGCCGCGGTTTTAGGAGGCCGTAGTTTCACGTGGCCGTTTTGACTGGTCTGCTTATTATTAGGAGTGGCAGGAGTAAGAGGAGGTTGTGGAACAGTCTTTTTCTTTTTACTGACCCTCTTCACTACAGTTGACTACCCCTCGTCTTCTGGCTGTGGGACTAAAGGAAGTGGGCGGAGTTCTAACTGTCTAGGAGATTTATCGTTGGAACTCTTCTGACCTTTACTACCCATTTTAGTTCAGGAACAGGTGACTCCTTAATGGGATCTTCTCCTGGGTTGGACCTAGTTACGCGAAACTACCGCTGGTGTGACGTCTACAATGAACCGTGCCAATGAAGGACGGATACGCTTCTCAGGGAGTAGCCTTTCTTGTAGCGTTCATCATTGTGTTGAAGCATGATAGACGCCATCATTTCCTGTCCTGGGGTATACTGAGATGATGCTTCTCCTTGTTCCATTCTTTTGTCTGGCAAGGGTACACCTTGTGATTGAGATGTAGAGCCCTTGGATATCTGCGCTACCGTGGTTCGCAGCTCCAGCACCTCCTTGCGGAGCTCCTCCATCTCACCTTGCAAGCATTACATTCTCTGCCTGCAATTTGGACGTCTCTTCAGTAGAGGATCTTAAATGTAACGCCTCCGGCAGGATTTTATAGACACATTGCATCCTTTGGGCATGCAGATGTACCTTTCAGATTCCTAGACTTCGATGCTACCGTCAAGATCATGCCAACATCATCAACCACCTGTTTCTTGAGGGCTACACCAGTACGGCTTTCAACTCTCTCATCATTAACAAGACCCAGAACTGCTCGGTTCTCGTTGGCCTTACGCGACAGTTCTTCAACTTCTTCTTCAACCGTTTGACAGGTCTCCACAGGTTTTGGTACACGGAACTCCGCTGCCGTGTTCTTGGTTGAAGGTTTGTCTTTTGGTTTATTTGAGGAGGTTTGACTCCCTGCCGCCTCTGCATCTGCATCATCATCAACTAGAAGCACTGACTTATTTAGGCGTCTTTTCTTTGCCACCCTACCTTTTTTGCCACCTTTGCCACCGGTATGTGGGGCCTCCGCTGATAACTCGCTCCGCAAACTTGCTTCACCTCCCATCTCATTAGTTTTTGTTTTTGTATTTTTACACTCCATTTAAATCCCACGAGGTATGGTAGGAACAAAACCGTCGACCGGGCAGAGCCTCCTTACCGGGCAAGCCTAGGCGTAACCCGTCGGAAGTCGGCCGGTATTACCCTGACGGGGGCAACACTTGCGGCGGAACTTCCCACCAGCCATGCACTCCTCACGGCGTATAACGCTTGAGTTTTGGGTGATTTTTATAGAAGGTATTTTTTGTACTTCCTCGTGACCCCGGGCAATCAAACCAAAACTCGGTCCCTAAGACACCATGTCAGAGGGATTACGAGATTAGTGACGGCGGTAAAGTTGAAGATAATTCATCCTTACCAGCCCAGCGACCGGGTGAGGAGCACTGGAGCCGTCGTCGCTCCTCCGCTAAACACTCTGCTAGTCAGAGAGACAAGCAGTAAAGTCCCCATTACGCTCTTATTGAGCCACCTATCATTTATCTGTTCGCCTCGCTACGATCCTCGCAGCGATCCCAAGATCGCAAATTACAGAACCATCCGTGGTGACAGGCTGACCGCCCCCAGAGGTGGCATCCTCATCTACTTCAAAAGGTGCTTGCACTGCGTACCGCTCGAGGTTCCGCGATTAATAAACATAGAAGCCACCGAGTGTAGGGTGGCTATGACCGGTCATAGCCCGATTGTTATCGCCTCGGTTTATCTATCACCGACGAAAACAGTTCTAGAATCGGACATCAGGACCCTAATCAACCTAGGGCCCTCGGTCGTCATAGCAGGCGACCTAAACAGTAAACATGCCTCCTGGCATTCGATAAGGGAGAATAAAAACGGTAAGGCGCTTCACGCCCTCATGGGCTCTCATAACTTCGATGTTATAGCCCCCGACTCCCCGACACGTTACGCTCTAAACTTTACACGTCAAACACCCGACGTTTTAGATATTGCGTTAATTAAAAATATCACCCTAGCGGTCGACTCCATAGAACCGCTACACGAATTATTATCGGATCATAGGCCGGTGCTCCTCAAGCTGGGCCAATCGGCAGGCGAGGTCCCTCAGACCAAAACCATAGTCAACTGGCGTGCTCTTGAAGGTAAACTCAGAGCCACGATCACCCAGCAGCTAGATATTTCACTTAACGAGATCGACTCACCCGACAAGGCTTTCAGGCGATCGACTCTTTAACTTCTCACCTTAGCTCGGCCGTCGAAGACTCGAAAGGACGGTCCCCGCGTCGACCGATCAATTCGGGGTCCTTCCCTCGAGTCTCCGTCGACCAATAAGATCTAAAAATCGCGCGGCAAAGCTTCACGATAGATACCCGACAGATGTTAATCGCGTAAGACTGCGTCACCTCCAAAGAGCGCGTTAAATCATTTAACAATGAAAAATGGGGCAACCTGCTAGCAGACCTCGAGCCTTCGAATACCGCCTACTGGCGGGTGGCGCGGGGTCGCAAAGCAGACACCATCTCACCAATGCCCCCTCTAATTTTATCGGATAACGCTACTCTCGCATTCGATGACACGGAGAAAGCCGAATATCTCGCGGACAGTCTAGAGAGCCAATGCTCCCCGTCGAACTCCCCTGCGGACCAAGACCAACTCTGAAAGGTGAACGCCGACGTGGCACTTAGGGCATCGTTACCACCAGCGGGTGAACCGTTAGAACCCGTGACCACGGACGAGGTCACTAACATCATAAAAAACCTCAAAAAGAGGTCAGCTCCCGGCCCCGACGGGATGAACAATAAAATAATTAAAGCACTTCCAGCTAATATTATCTGCCTCCTAGTGGCAATATTCAACACGCTCCTCTCCAGCTGCTCCTTCCCGGATGCCTGGAAGGAAGCGGACGTCATCGGGATCCCCAAACTGCACAAACCGCGGAACCTCCCCAGCAGCTATCGCCCAATCAGCCTCCTGAACTCTGTGCTCAAGGTATACGAAAGGATTATTCTAGGCGACTTAAAGAATACGTCCTAGCTAACAGATTACTTCCCGACGAACAGTTCGGGTTTAGGAATACGCACTCCTGCGTTCAACAGGCCTTCCGCTTAACGGAACACATTCTTGCAGGGCTAACCCTGAAAAACCCCATCGGTACTGGTGCACTATTCTTCGATGTCACAAAGGCATTCGACAAAGTCTGGCACAATGGTTTAATTTACAAACTTCACTCTATTAACATACCAGACAGGCTCGTGCACATCATACGAGCCTTCTTGTCGAATCGCACTTTTCGATATTGAGTCGACGGCACGCGCTCCTCAAGCCGGCCGCTCCTAGCAGGTGTCCCCAAGGGCTCCGTTCTTTCCCCCCTCTTATTCTCACTTTACACAAGTGATGTCCCGAAAGATCCGCAGGTCAGTCTTGCGCTTTTCGCAGACGATACCGCCCTATACTATTCAAACTTACACAAGGGCCGTATCACCATTCGACTCCAAGCCGCAGCCAACCGCCTCGCCGAGTGGTTTCGGTTATGGAGAATCGAAATTAACCCGGATAAAAGTGCAGCAGTCTTCTTCTGGAGAGGCTCATCCGACCCATTCTGCACCGCATCAGTACCTAGACGTAGAAAGCTAGGACGTATCACGATCTTCGACCGATCCATTCCCTGGGTAGAAACGGTCAAATACCTAGGGGTCACCTTTGACCGCAAACTCAGCTTCCGCCCGCATATTAAAAATGCGAGAAATAAGGCCGCGTTTGTCATGGGCCGGCTTCACCCGCTCATCTGCGCAAAAAGTAAAATGTCCCTAAGACATAAACTCCTTCTATATAAGACCTGCGTAAGACCTATTATGACCTACGCCAGCGTCGTCTTCGCCCACGTAGCCGAAATCAAAATTAAACAACTCCAGACGGTTCAAAACCGTTTCACTAGGATTGCAACCGGAGCAGAACCGTACCAACGCAACATCGATCTGCACAGTGACTTACATCTCGTCACCATACCGGAATACCTAAAATCTATCTCACAGCGCTTCTTCGAGAAAACGCTTTCGCACTCTAACCCGCTAGTGGTAAACGCCGCAACCTACGATCCGGAACCGAATCCGGAAACTATGAACCGTATACCCCGTCACGTCCTCGACGACCCCCACTTCATGAGAGAACCTAACGCCAGTCCGTCCTCAACGGACCCCGGATCCACACACGGTACATACACCTCGTCGCGTCGCCCTCGCCTCCGAGCGCGACGCAATCTTCGCGACACTCATTACACCCGCGTGTCAGGGCGGTTCTCACCGCCCACAGCTTCCGATTGATATGATAACAGGTGGCGTCCGTCAGAGGCTAGGTTCGCATACCGAAACCTCGGACGGTCATTAGACATCACCATCCATTCTCCACTCGGGAGAATCACAATATAGCCAGGGAACTGGCAACTTGGGTGGTATCATCAGATAGGTGTGAGACCAAAGAGTAGAGCGACACGCTCAGTTTATGAGCGCTTTGTGTAAGTAAGAGAACCACAGTAGGCAACACGGTATATAACCAGCTCACGGACCCCTCAGTTCCGTGAGCCCTGTGTCCGATGAAGCTGTAAGAGCCGCATAGGCTAACAGCATAAACATCAACAGAATCTAGGTAATCAAACTATATGAAAATTCTCCAAGAAGTCTAAGAACTAACTAAAACAATGTTACTCTTGTCGACGAAAGCTTGAGTTCATACGAGTACATAGGGAGAGGAATGAAAAATGAATGCCTTTTGCATTTGCGCAAATGCTTAATAAAATATTCTACGCAATTGATGTCATCTGGTAAGAACCAGAAGATATCGTCATGGTCACTACGAACAGGAGGACATTATTAAGTTTCTAGATAATGGTTTTGTTTCTATCTGTTTGTTGCTTATATATAGAAAAAAAACTGTACATGTTAATCTGAAACTAAATATTACCGGGGGCTACAAGCGCTCTCATGTCAATCCACCATACCATTCCGTTGCAAGAGTTTCGAAGTGGGAACTTTAAGTACAACACGCCGTATCAAAATCTATTTCTAATATAAATTATAAATTCAACAACAGTCATTATGCTAATAAACAAATGAAATAAAACCAAACTCAACCTTACTTTTATAATGTGAGCGTTATAGCGATATCATCACCTGATGGCATATGATCACTGCCGCCCAAGACGACCATCCATATTCAAGATGCACATGGATTATCATTTCTGAGGACTGGCATGGAATGTCTCGTTAAAATTACAGCAGCATTGTGCCAGTATTATGCCAGTACTTGACGCTTCCCATGTCGAGACCACCCTTTCAAGTTGTAGCCAGTAATATATATCAGTGTGGCTCTAGCACTATAAAGAAACCTAAAATCAGTAGTAGGTTGAGTGATCTTGTGTAAACGACAGCATGTAGTTGATTTTTATAAATTGCATGTCAGTATCACGCACATAACTCGATAACGGTTATCCAAGAGTAAAAAAAAACCATCAACGCATGAACAATATCACAGTATATGTATATTAACTATATAATACAATATAGTGTATAAGATAATGTACACAGTTCACTTTATATATTAATACTTTATATATAAATATAATTCTCCCCTAAATTCTTCAATCTGACTCAACTGTCAGGTTGGTAATCGAATTAATGGTTATTGTATCTGTCCTTTAGTAAAATCTAAGCTTTATCACAAGAACTAGCCTTTAACAGTGGTACAGCTACACTACAGTTTGTTTCTAGCGGCAGAATGAATGGGTCAGCTCGACCGGGGTAGGACCATGCCCTCACTTCTGTGAGTAAACCGGCAGCATAATGTCGCTGTTTCATCTGGTGAGTGTAGGTATCTGGGGACCTTTATTTACTGGTGACGAGGCATTACATCTCAGTCCTAATGGGTGACAACGCATCCCCATTATGATTCCATGTCAAGGATGAATGTACATGTCGTGGGCTGCGGGCATCACTTGCCATTAGGTGGACTGTGTGCGCGTTTGTTGTTCTCAAATTAAAAATAATAAAAAAAGGATTCTTAGGCGTTATATTTTCACTGTCATCACTAAATCGCTTGTCCAGTGTGTTGCGTAGGAAAAAAAATTATAAGAACTGACGATTTGTTTAAATTTAAGAATCTGCTACTCTAATGTATTTAACAATAAAATCTAACTATGCTAAATTATTTTGAAACTTTGCGGAACAAAAATAGAACGCTCCTGAAAATGAAGGGTAATAAATGATAAAGATTTTTTTCTGAAACCGTGGAAACTTCTACGGGGATGATATGAGAGCAAAAATTTATTTTAATTATGTCGACGCAATTTTTGGAATTTGATAGAAAAATATCTTCTTTTAACAAAAGCCAGCCTTCTTCTAATAATAGCAAGCCATTATCGTTGTATATTAAAGTAGTAGGCTGTTAGGTAGCACGTTGGCTCATAAGTCTGTCATCAGTCTCAAATACTTTATACTAAAATTTACGACTTTTGATGTTTGTTGACAGTTAAACGTAAATTAAAATTTAATTTAAAGGTTATTCAAAAACCAGCATTCTGAAGACATGCCCTCAACCTCCGAGACTAATCATCGACCACAACACTCACATCGTTCGTGTTTATATCAGCCTACCAGCTCTGGTGATGTTTAGTGGCAGCTTTCTCCTCCAAATGTTGTATTGTGTAAGTGTGGGCTGGAGGAAAGTCATTTTTGCGTACTTGCCGCCCGATGAAATGGCGCTGAATCTTGTTGGAATATCCAATATCGACTTTAGAACATTATTTTGAGAGAGAGTTTTAACAAAGTTTGTAAGTATAGTATTTTGATATACAACAGCACACCTTTCACACAAAAAATAGCTCAATATAGATTAAGCTCACACTAGATAAGCCTTATAACAAGGCCTGAGATATCTTGTTTCATCGGATTAATGAAAAAGTGTGCAAGGTTATATGTAGATATAATCTCACTTGTTATTAATAAGCCCAATATATTTATTTTTGTTTCCTTGAAGATACCTTCGTAGTAATTCGATAAAAACACCGTCCTAAGCAGAACATTCCAATCCGTTACTGTACGCATTAAAAACTTCACTTGGACGTTACCATCGTCTAAAAACAGGTTACCCACCGTTTTTCTAGATATCCAACGGGTTTAAGCAGAAGGACTACTTAACAATTTATTACCTATATTTTGAAATAAATTGTAATATAACTACTGGTAATAGTAACACAACTGAAAATCACAATTTGTAAGCTTTAAAAAGCTAAAAAAATCGTATTCGATTTTTATTTCAATTATTGAATAAAAAAATACCAAGAATAAAAACACAACAATCAACGTCCTGATTTAAGTAAATAGAAAATATTACCCTTCTTTACAGAACTAAACAATACCATGTCTCGAAATTAACTAATCAAATTTACTAGAGATACAAACTAAAGTCGTAAAATGTAAAGGTACATTTTTTGTGATTTCAAGCAATATAAGAACGCACATAAATTTTTCTTATACATTTATTTTTAAAGCCAACAACTAAAAGTCTCTAAAATGTCCATCTAAGAATAATTAACGGCCAAGAGAAATCTAATTAATGGCCAAGAGAAACCTCTACTTAATTTGACAGAAAGTGGTTTCCCCTGTTAAGCGAAGTGACAAACGTTTTCGAAACTTTGCAATGTTCAATTAATGTGACAAGAACCAATTGGAGTTTTGAGACAATGCCACTATGTCAATTGTTATCAAACAATGTTTTAATATCAATAAACATACTAAACAGAGTTTGTCTGATAAGCTATTTACTTATATATTTTTTGTTTTAATAGAGTAATTCTTCATACGTTGAATATTAATAATAATAATTAGATGTTTTTTCATCACTATCACCACCAGCCCATCACCAGTCCACTGTCAAACATAGGTCTTCTCCACAGACTGCCATAGAGTACGATCCTGAACAGTCTGCATCCATAGAGTTCATTAGAGTCCCCGCAGACTTGAAAAAGTCGTCACTCCTGTCCAGAAAACACAGGAATAACAAGTATAAATAGACTTAGTTTGCTCATATTCCAGGGTCCACTATAGTTTAACATTAGAAGCCGTAAAACTCAATAGAACGAAATAAAAAGCAATTTATAAGATAGAAAATTAAGTTCACTGCTTTTTTTATTTAAAAGAATTCTGCAAATATGCAGATCTAAAAATCAATAATTATATGTAATTGTGAATTGTAGTAGAATTTAATATTATATTTATTTATTATACAAGTAATTACAACGAATACGTTATAGTGGAAAAAACAAAGTACTAAATAACAAAAAAATAAATAAAGTAATGGCGCGAAAAATATTTGCGGATGTGAAATTGTATAAAACCGTTTCGTGAGAACGGCTGAGTGCTTCCATATTTATCACGTACGTGGACAGAATATTATCAACGTGTACCTTGTGGTTTTCAACACGGATCAAATTGATATTTAACTATATAAACGATGAAATAAAAAACAATGATAGCTTAGTGTTTAAGTGCACTCTTTTAATATATTCTCTTCTAATGGTTTCGGGACGGTTTCCGAAACATAACGTTGTAGGTTCGATTCCGCCATTCTACTATTGTCGCGAACCATCTCCTAGCACGAGCTTTTAAGCTTAGTAAGAATGGTTAACGGGAATGTTAATAGTATCAAGTGGTTACTAACATTATTTTTAAAAATAAAGAAGTAAAGTTAGATAAGTCTTCGTCACATACTTTCTTTCTGGAAACGGTATTAAGTAGATGATACTGGTACTGGATTGGTTGTTAGATGATGTTAGTTTGATACCACTCATGATGAAAAATTCCATCTTAATTCTAAAGGGGGAATAATTATATGTAACATGATTCTTTAGCAAAGATGAATATGAATGTCATGGGCAGTAGAAGTTATTTACGATCAGCTGAACTTATTTGTTCCGTCTCATATCATAGAAAAAAATGAAACTGTCAATTGTTTAAGGGTGCACACCTAAAGGGCGAACTACAGTAAGCACGCGTGTACAATACGAAATGCGTTTTATCGTAATAGTGCTGACTGTCAACTGTATAATGTTAACACTTCTTGGTCTTGTGGAATGACATTTTATTCAGACAGTGTAACGTTGTGCAAGGAATTACTTGTACAAAAAATACCGCCACAATGGCGCGTCCTCAACCGCTTTATATAAAATTAATTAAAAGTCAGATTACAAACTAATGAAGTGAAATTATTGTTTACAACGCCAAATTAATATGATGAATAACTAAATTACTATTTATGGATTTTAGACATAATAAGGTATAGGTTAATCACTAAAATATCATTAGGAGTAATTATTGTACGTCACAAGCGCCTATATGTTACTAGTTAACAATAAAGAAAAAGTTTAAGAATATTTATTTAAAATTGACCAAACAAATAAATTGTGTTTGGCAACCCCAGTTAATCGGCTCTGAATGTTAGAAATAGGGATATTAAAGTTTTATATCAACCTGTATTACATATTTAATATAGTTAACAGCGTTGCCTGTTTTCTATTTATTAAGCCAATAAATGCTGCTAGGCTTTTGAGTGTTACTAAAATTAAAAACATACGGCCAATAAGGATGGGAAGTATTTTAAATTCAAAAATTAATTTCTAAATGGTATATCACCTCAATTAGAACGAATTAACTGTTCAAGCGAAGCTTCTTAACACACGTTCTTACTTAGGGGACTTAACTTATGAGAAACGTATCGAGCGGAACGATGAACGCGGCGCGTATTTTTGCCCATGTGAGTGAGCGAGACAAAGCACAACTGATTGGAAGTATAGACAGTTATTGCTTTCGTTGTGTTTATTTATTTAATTACTTTATTGATATCTATATAAATAAAAATTAAATGCTGTTCGTTTGTAAGCGTATCATTTGAAAACAGCTGTAACAATTTGGTTATTTGTTTAAAACGTTTGTAACAGTCCGAATAAGATTATATGGAAATAACGATTGGAAATAGGGCCGGAAAATTGGTAAATACAGGAAGAACTGAAAGTTTCTTTTGGGCCATCTAGTTAAATTATATTCATTAAAAATTACTGTCCTACATAAATACTTTCTTTTCAATTACTGATACGTTTTATAGTTTTGATATATTCGATTTCACAGACAATGCGTAACAAGCCTGGCTTCTGTATGGTGTGCCGTCACATGAAATCTCATGTTTTTTGTTATCTCTTATATTATTTGTTATGACAACTTCCGGAATCTTTTATTCAAAAATTGGCAAAATGTTGCGGTTAATACTCAGAATATGTAGGATGTCTAGATGGATCTATACTTTCCCAAATCCAATCCGCACTTGTCACTTTATATGAGCGGATCGATTGGAAAAATATTTGGATGCCATTATAGAAATATATACGGTTCAAATAATACGAAAGTCTAGTAGTGCCTCTCTCTTAATCAAAATACTTATTTACTCATCTATAGTACAACCTGTATGGTATTAATTAAAACTATATGATATCTATAAGATATCACATATGACTAATACCATGGAAGTAGTGTGGTAACAACCAATAACGTTGCTATGGCAAGAAAAGCTCTCACCATATATCAGGCAAAATTTGAGCTTATTACATGAAGGTAAGGCGAGAGAGCCCCAGTTAGGATTCTAAACTTAATATTTGATATAAATTGGATGATTTAACCTCTTATTCAACTCGCCTAGTACTCGACATTAGTACGCTTTAATACCCTTACACGCGTAATAATGTCGTAAAAATAACTTCACAATAATCGGATGAAAATTATTTAATCATGCTTGCAAAATATCTCTAATGATCTGATTCCTGTATAATCTATCAATAAAATATATAATCTAACATATGTGAATTTTAATTTACTTTTTGGATGGCAATGTGTCAGATGTTGATGCACTGTTTACTTACGTTATCTGTGCTGAGCACACGTCGGGTAACGTTACTAGTTACGGGTCGTCAATATGTAGGTGTGTTATTTGTCGTCACATTGCCTGCCAATTAGTTTTGTTAACGTAATTTAGTTATTTTAGATATTATAACGTTCACGATTGATTTTATTTATCAACGAACAAACAATGATATCAGAGAGTTTTCATCAAATACTCTACAACCACTATATATATTGAAGGAACAAGATGAGAAACATACGTACATAAGACGGCTTTTGGCATTATATTTTAGTCCTAAAATATGAAAATTAGAAAAGACTCAAAGATGCCCTACTTCAACTCCGCAAAGCCCAGCCCAAGCCCTCCTACGATACTCGTATCTTTAATGACAGGTAAAATTATATTGATTTGCTTGCCACAGAATGTTCAAAAACAAGTTCGGTTTCGGAAGTCATACTCGTACGCGAGGAATCGTCGACGAATACGTCTAAGCAGCTATCATCATCATATTAGACGTATCAGGCAAAAAAAATCCTTAGTTTGTATAGATAAGTAAGTGTAAGTGTTGGTTGAGGTTATATTTATTGCTTAGTAGGTTTAGTTATAGGCCTTATAAGTTCAAATACGTAATAATGCAAACGCTGACTGAATAAAAAGACCTTTATTATTAGTGACAAGGCATTCCATCTCAGTCCTCAGGGGTAACAACGCATCCACATTATGATTCCTTGTCCAGGATGAATTTAGATGTTATGGACCGCAGGAATCACTTACCATCAAGTGAACTGTGTGCTCGTTTGTTACTCTTCATGATGTAAAAGAAAAATACATCCGTCCATTTTGTATGCTACATTCTGGAATCAGGTAATATAATAATTCCTTGTCTTAGATTTATAGTCGTTCATTTTAATACTGTAAGCACTGTATCAATATTTGTAATTAACATCAAAGTATTTTTTCCAAATATCTCATATTTAATTGGAGAGTGTTTTACGATCAATGAATGCTTTCAGCTGAAGATTGGGCTATGTGATGTCCCTTGAGACGCCTGGGTTAAGCCGTTAACATCCAAATGCTATTGATGACGATGATCAAAAATATGGTAAAGGTCCGTTACGTAGCTTCCTTAACTTGCATCTCGTAAAACCTACTGAATGCATTTAAACAGTACCAACCAACCAAGCAATACAAATGGGTCGGCTCAAAAGAGGAGGGACAACGCCCTAACAAAATGCCAGCGTGAAACAGCATTACGATGCCGTGTTTCGTATATATACGAATATCACTTAACGAGGCTTCCTACTAACTTAGTTTAGGACTAATTTTGATCTCTATGGCTATAGTCATTATATATATATATATATATATATATATATATATATATATATATATATATATGTTAGCTTCTAAATAATGTAAACAAATGTAATATTTTCCAAATATACGGCCCAATAATATGTATTTATCGCAAATTTTTTTGCACCTGTTTATAATAGCACTAATTAGCGGCAAAACCAGCAGCTTGAACCTAAGAAGTGAATACGCCAAAAAGGTGCACATCAGAGAGGGATGACCGATTCATCGTCAGTCCAACAGGAGGTCAGAGAAATGCGAGGAGTGGCTGCTAGCGGCGCGACAGTCAGAAGAAGACTAAAGGCGGCTAACCAGACTATAAAAAGGCTGGCCACTGGCCCTAAGTTGTTGCCAGCACATCGAGCAGCCCGACTACATAGCACAAGAGAACACTTGACCTGGACGGACGAACAGTGGAGCTCTGTGCTCTTCTCAGATGAAAGCAGAGTGTGTCTCCATGACAGCGATAGACGGCAACAGTCTATCGCTGTCATGTAAAAGTCTACAGAAGACCTGGAGAGTGATTCGCCCTGTGCTCCATAAGTAAAAATGTGACATTAGGAGGAAGTTCCTGAAAGATGTGGGCGGGCATTTCAATGGAGGCAAAAATCGAGTTGGTTTTCAATGAAACTTGCGACAGAATTTGGGATTTGACGGTGACTTTTAAGAATTCTTACAGTTAAGCTTTCAATAATGGTAAGATGCCGTGATCATAATTTACAGGAAAATGTTACCCATAAACGAGTATCCTGATCCCAACACTCACGAAGAAACTGGGGAAAGACTGCGCCCTCATAGAATACCCCTGGTATTCTATCAGTCGCTATTGTGTTTTGAGTGGTGATTCAAGTGATCCGGACACCATTATTACAAGTGATGAAGAATTCCATCTGAGTCCTCAGATATAACATTTAAATTATGATTCCTTATCGTGGGTGAAAGGTGTACTGGGTGTTCGTTTGTCAACTTCAAGTAAATGAAAAGAAATAAAAAATCTTTTAAGTAGAAATTAAATAATAAAATAATGGTCCAATTCTAAGAAAACCTTTCATACTTAATAATTTTATTTGTGTTTCATTTTTATCACTATTTTTATATTTCTAATAAGCTAAAATAAATTTTATAAACTTACTTAAGGTATATATTTGTATAAAATCATGTTAGCTATTTCTCTAAAAATCTGTCTCCTTTTTATCGATATGTTCATAAAGTTACCCTACTGCCGGTTTCTCTACAATACAATATTTATTATATTTGACTGCCGTTAATTCAGTTTGTGGTCCGTGTAGACCCCCATCTATCGTCGGGAAGAGACATGGTGGAGGTAGGCTGTTAATCTAAAGGATTTAGTGCGCGATTTTCATTCTCAAAATACGTAGTAAAAATCAATTACTGAGAATGTCCGCGGTGGTGAGGAAATTAAAAATAAAAGTGCATGTGCAAATTGATAGACGAAACCGAAATGAAACTTCTTACGCTTCTGATTACCTGGATTAGTAATTATATAGTAAAAAATAGTAAGGAGTAAATACGCTGACAGAGGAAGAGAGAGAGATAGAGAAGAACAAAAAGAAGCTATATATACCATCGTGTAGTTCTTTCGTTTTCCGTCTTTGGCCAAGTACCTTCTTTACGTCCTCTTTGCATCAGAAACTTTTTAATAAACTTTTCACATAAAAAAGTATATAGTAAAAAAAATAAGCCATAAATACGCCGAGAGAGAGAGAGAGAGAGAGAGAGATAGAGAAGAACACAAAACGTGCCATATATACCATAGCGTAGTTGTCTCTTTTTCTGTCTTTGGCCAAGTACACTTTTTGCGTTCTCTTTGCTTCAGAAACTTTTTAACAAACGCTACACATAAAAAAATTATAGTCGAATTATATCTTGAAGTTTTACTCTCATCGTGCTCTAGTTAAAAAGTTAAAAGTACACGCTAATCTCTTCGTTACGGAATATTGTTTTTCAGTCAATAAAGAATATTTAACATCACATTTCCTTTTATAATCGTCTAATATTTGTCTAATAAAAGTTGTTTACTCGTTTTCAGAATACTGAGTTAACATAAATTTTTAAGAGAGTCGCCTTAGACTTGTAAACGGCCAACTCTGTTTCGAGGTTAGAAATTTTATAACAAGTTTAAGTTTTGGAAAGCTTATTAATATACAAGAGTTGTCGTTTAAAGTAGTTGATAGTTTCTCGCTAATTTATTCAAATTCACATATTTATTTACAGACTATGTAATTATGGTATGTATTGTATTTTACGACGTAGTCATTTTACCGGTTAATAGTAGTAGAGTCACATTGCAGCTAGTGTCTTGATACAACATGAATGAGTTGGCTCAACCTAGCAACTACTAGGAAATAAAAGCATAAGTTATGAATTTCGTGTGGTGCGTCTAGAAACCCAGAGACACAATTAAGGCATTCTGTACCAACTTTCCTTTGTACTTTATTGTCCAACACAAACGCTACTTATCATTTGTACCTAGCGATTCGCTATGTGAAATAACCTTAGGCAACTAAAACTACATTCGGCAGGAAAATCCGATGACCTTTTTATACTTAAATAACTTACTAGCTAATTTTTAAATATACCTACATGACCGAGACTGTACATAGATGTCAAAGGACAATGAAACATATTTGATTTTTTCAATAACTAAAAACTAAGCTAAGGTATTTTCTATGTCTTTTTATGTTTTTAAGTGTAATAGTTACCGTAGCGGTAAGTTCTTGGGGCCCATGACTCTTATACTGATAATCAAATGATAGTCTGATCCTGTGGCCCTTCACCCTTCGAGCTCATTTATTCTAGCTGCAGTGTCCCTAATAAAAAAAAACGTTATATAGAATCAAATAGTCTAAAATTCTACAATTTTAAGATTTATGTATGGGAATTTTAAGGGTTTGATCACATTTAGTGTTCTGAGCACATAATCTGTAACACTGGTCACTAGCAATTAGTACACTGAGTGGTAATAAAATGAAGGTAATTAAAGTAAAGATGAACATTAACTTATCTTTGGCGATCGGGCGGAGATAAATACAACGACATATTTTTCTGATATAGTTTTTAATTCCGATTGGAGGAAGAGAGTCGCTATTTTGATGCCTCGACAGGAATACATAGAGGGCATTTACAACGGCAGATCAAAACCGTGTTCTTTTAACGTCGCCTTTTTAATGCAAATTGTATTAACAATCAACGCGACGAAATCTTCAATTTAGTTCGTGATCTACAAGTCGTCGTGCTCTTAGTGCAAGAGACATTCCTCAAACCGCATACTCACAATCCCAACATTGCGAATTATAACATCATTAGAAATGATAGAACTTCTGCCGCTAATGACGGAACTCTCATCTACTACAAAAGTCCTTGCACTGCGTGCCCGTCGACACGTCAACCCTGACTTTTCTAGAAGCCTCGGTCTGTCAGCTAGCCATGACCGGCCACGCCCCCATCACAATCGCGTCCGTCTACTTACCTTGCAGACGTGACGCACAAGTATTACGAAGCGACTTCGTGGCACTCCTTTCCCTTGGAAACTCAATCATTTTGGCAGGAGATTTCAATAGCAAGCACACTCGGTGGAATGCAGCTCAAATCAACCCCCAGGGGTTGGCTCGCTAATCGACGCACTCGACTTTGACGTCGTAGCGCCTACTACGCCTACCCATTTTCCATACATATTGGGTTACGCACCCAATGTGCTTGATATTGCCATCTGTAAGAACATCAACCTCGCCTTCCGAGAGATAGAGGTAATCCACGAGCTCGCTTATGATCATCGCCTCGTTCTTCTTGGAACCGACTCAGGAATGACCTGAGGGAAGCCACATCACCGCACCTATATGCTATTCCTAGGAACATATCTTCAGTCCACGACACGAACCTCGCAGTTCGTGTCCTCACTAGGCACATCCAGACAGTCGTCGAGGATTGCTCGAGGCATGTTTCCTCGGGGGAAGACCACCAATGAACCCTGCCAAGCGACATAAAGGACCTAATGAGGCGACTCGTACCCACGACTTTTATTCCACTGAAAGCAACCGGCTGGTGTTACGATCACGCATAGCCCAGTACAGGAATGATCGGTGGGATAATCACCTCTCCAACATCGAACATTCCCATCTCGCCTTCTAGCGACTTCCCAAATCCCTAAAAGGGGGCACTGCCCAAACAATGCCTCCCTGAGCGCGTCCCAAAAACCACCCGCCTTCTTAGACGAAGAGAAAGCCGAATGTCTGGCTGACAATCTCGAGCTCCAATGTTCGCCGAGCACCCTACCGATCGACGCCGCTCACCTTGCAATGGTTGACAGCTAGGTCGACCGGAGGAGTAAGGAACCACCTCGCAATTCCGTTTTCACCTCCTTTCCATTCCTCTCAAGTTACATGCACCGAAGTTGAGTTCATAATTAAAAATCTGCGACCACGCAAGGCTTCCGGCCTCGACGCCATTACCAACAAGGTGATGAAACTCCTACGCATGTCTATTTTACACCTACTGGTGATAATCAACAAAGCGGCCATATCAAAAGGCACCTTCCCGAACACCTGGAAGGAAGCCGACGTCATAGGGATTCTCAAGCCCTTGAAATATCCAACCGATCCATAAGCCTCCCATAAGCCTACTTAAAGTCTTGGGTAAGGTATATGAAAGGCTCATCCTCACCCGCTTCAAGGACTTCATGCTGTCCCGAGGGCTACCAATCAATGAGCAAGGTAAGTGCCGCCACTTACAATCCCATCGCGAATCACAGATTCACCCGCGTCCGAAGGACACCAAGACACGCCCTTGACGACCCCGACGACGCGACCACCAGGGCCCAACCCTTCATAAAACACAATACACGTACATTACCCTCATATCGCCATATCTAGCCATTCGGTTGCCAAACAGGAAATATACTATTGTTATAAAGAAAATGCTTTACAGTTATTTTTTACTTAATAGTAAGTTATATATTGCCTAAAACTACAATGCCCGTTTATTTTGGTTGCACCGGGGTTTCACCTACCTTATTATAATGAAATGACCCTCCTCATATTCTAACCCTCTTTGATTTTAAAAATGATGTGGAGTAAAGTTTTTACAATTTTTTCTCTCTATTGAACACGAGCTAATTATCAAGACATTTATTATTGGTGACGGTGGAGGTATCCCGTCTGTTCCCCGGGGATGATAACGCGTTTGCACTATGACTCCTTGTCGAGCATGAGGCAACAGTCAGCTCTTACCATCAGGTATGAAACGAGCATACAGTGTGCTCGTTTGTCACCTTCAGAACAATAAAAAAAAAACAAGTAAGACATAGTTTTGTGCAAATAGTCAATTTAATTATTTTTGTACATAACCCGCTGGACCTGATTTTTTTCCTAACTTTTTCCTAAGACGAGAGGGCTTGCCGATAACAGCACTTGACCTTACTTCTGTCTGTTGAATTTTAGATATTGCAGTATGCCGAGTTGTTTTTTCATCTCATTTCAGTGTTAGTACTAAAAAACAATTTATTTAACATATTCTTTCTTTCTTGTATTTAAGTAGAATATTCCCTTTTTAACATTTATTAAAAAGTATATTGACGAACAAATAATATTTAATTGAAACCGCTATTATTGTAATCTACGAGGAATCTATACAGGTTAACTAAAAGCGGATTAGGTTAAAGTTTTATATTAACCTATATTACATATTTAAGATAGTTACGGGCGGCGCCTGCTTGCTATTTATTAATCTAATAAATGCTAGCGGTAGAATTTTAAGTGTTAGTAAAGTTAACATACAGCCGATAAGGATAATAAGTATTTGAAATGCGTAAATTTACGCCAGCCTTTTTTTATAGAAGGGACTCACTCATCTAGTAAGTGATTACGGCGCCCATAAACATTCGTAACACCAGAGAAATTACAAGTTCGTTGCGAGCTTATGAGATAGCAGTAAGCTCTTTTCCAGAAAGATCCTAACTCATATTGATTCGGAAATACCAGCTGGTGAAAGCTGATTTCACATAGCAGTATAGTTATTGCAAACATAAACATACCGCCACTTTGACGCTTCAGTTGGGCGATGTCAGACTTTATGTTTCTTGTCCTTATTTTTTTTTGTATATGGAGTTACTGTAGTTTGATGTACATATTGAGTTTACCTTTAAGAAATTGTTACACTTGAATTCTATCAATTATGTATAATTTCAATTATATACGTCATCAGTGTAAACAAATGTCGATAAACCTAATAATATATGTAACATTCCAAAACTTGCACATATCATTTCTTATTTCAATTCAAAAGCAACATTAAATATGAATGCTACAAGGCAATTACAGCTTATATGTTGTGTACATAAAGTAATAAAATAAAAAAAACCTTTTTATCTTTACACTTAATTAGAATGGACCGCAGAGGTACACCCTAGGAACAAACGTCAAAGGAAGACGTACACAGACTGTTAAGCCACAAGTAGTTCGTGATAGAGCCAACTGGAAATATATTACGGTTCCTACTCAAATACCATTAAATATCAAGTGAAGCTTTAGGTTTATATTTCACCCATGGCGATAACCACGTATCTCCTGGTTATTGTCAGATGACATCAAGTGGATATATTATAGTGGGGTAAATATTCGGGCGAACACCGGAACTCACTTGTCGTGACTTAGTCTGATTTAATGCATATACATATATTATATTATATTTAATGCATATGGATATAGATATATGCATATCATTGCAATAAGATCGGAGAAAGGGTCAGATGCATGTCACATACACGGGATGTACATACAACACATCCAGATCCAAAAACCAACAATTTGTGATACAATAACTGTATGCTCTATGCCATGTGGCCGTATGGAGCTTTAAGCTCAGAATTAAACTTAATGACAACATACTCGTATCAGCATATTGATTAATATACGAACATGGATGCGAGGTTTATTTCTTTTTTTTAAATATTGGGATTTGCAAATGAAGACGCAGTTCAACAGATCAGATTACACCCATCCTCAAGAAAGTTTCGAGATACACATGCTCTGTAACCCCTGAGGACTGAGATGGAATGTCTCGTTCGTTGCTTGTAATTGGGTATCCCTACACTCACCATGCGAAACACAGTAGCGTTATGTTGCTCTATGAAGCTGATATTCTGTGATTGCTTTGTCCTTCCCCAGACAATACATCCACTGTTAAGCTGTAAAGATTTTTGGTTTTTTTTTTCAATTTGAAAAATTTCATCGTTCCCAACAGTGTGTCACGTGTCGGTACAATGTTTGCTTACGTTATCTACGCTGAGCATACGTGGGCTATGATACCAGTTACGAGGTGTTAATATGTAAGTGTGTTATTAACTATACATTACCAGTTGGTTATTTTTCAGATTAAAAAGTTTTTATTAAAGCTGACTATATATATATATATAGGCTGTTACGTAAGTTGTAATATTATTATTATTTCACGTGACTATTTGCTAGTATTTCCTGTTTATATTTAATTTACTTATACTTATCGTCCATACATATAAAAAATATCAATATTTTATAGCCTAGAATGGTTGTGTTCCACCATTTCCAATTTCCCTCGATATCAAATAAGATTCAAGTATTGGAATCTCTTACTTTGCTATTTACATCTCAAGTGTACTTTTACGCCGACGTATTTTTGAAGAAAATTGTATTCATAAATTCGTTTCAAAATCCTTTTGTTAATATTTGGTTTCTTGTTTATTATTTATGAACCAAACTGAATTGATTAAATTCCATCGTCAAAATTTAAAGCCAATGTAAGCCATTTCCTTTATATAAAAATATTTACGATCAACAAATAGAGATGTTGAATGATTAATGGCAATTTTCTAAAATATACAATTATTCGTAAAAATGTTTTACACAATCGGCAAATAATAATAATAAATGTAAATAAAATACCTGTTCTTTTTCTTACATAACAGATTCCAATGCTGGTACAAATAAATAGGCCTCAGCCGCTGCTGCGTCACTCAAAATTCAATTAAAGCCAGCGAGTCCAAATTACGATATCAAAGTTTCAATACATATATACAAATGCACACACATATGCAGCGAATCATGCTGCTTGAAACGAAGAGCTCCCCTTTCAGAAGTATGTATAAATGAATAATGTATGTTATATCGCCTCAGGACTTGCGTTGTGAAGCCCTCTATAATATTCACTGTAATACCGTACGTCTTGTCCCTGGAGTCCTTATTATCTGTTGATTGTATCGTGACCAACGATGTCTACGCACCAGTATTCGTAGTCCATTTCTATAGCAATACTTTTGCTGTATACGATAATAACTGATAAGGTACCCTCTATATAGCCATGGAATATATTTATATAATGAGTCGGGGAAAAAGCTTTTTTGTATTTTATTAGTAAAAAGTTGCATAAAAATCTCTTTGATTGTAATGTTTGTATCTGACTGGTTTTGATACCTTTAAATAGACACACACATCACACATTACATTTCAAAACAAAAAATAAAAGGTAAAAACGGTTTCCCGCCATTTTTCTGTTTTTCTGTCCGCCAAAATGAGTGAATCTAAAAAGACATTCGATACATTTTGAAGTTTTAATTCTAGTTAGGTTTCAGCCTCTTCAGAATTAGTTATTATATTAGTAGTTTTAGGTTAACATCAAGTATGTACTGTCAAAATTACTTGTCCTCGTTTTTTGATCAGAAGTCCCAAAATTTAACGGCATTATGTTACTACAAAATAAACAAGTTATCGAACTATATGGAATATATAAATTATAATTATAATTATAATCAAATTTTTCTTGAATTTGAATATAAAATACGAAATATCTTTTTCCCCAACCAATTAGTAACCATCATGACATGATAAGAAAAAATCCAAGTATTGTTGACAAATCTTTGTCTGCACTAAAATCTTTTTTACAGTGATTGAATTGCTCATTAGTACGGTGAGGAAATGTATTTCTCATATAATGAAATGATAACTGCTAGATAAACAAGCATTGTTTACTAATTAAATATTCAATAACGATAATCCGGTTATTATCGATGGGCTTAAACTATAATATAAGCATAGTATATTTTTACACATGCAGTCATTGTCATCAAATGAGTGCTCATTTTTCATCCTAAGTATCATCAGAATATAAAAATAACTATAGTCATGCCCTAATACAAAAAGGACAAAGTATGAATCAGATCGAAGCTAAGCAGCTCAAATGATTCATATTTTCATTTTATTCCCAGCTCAACTTCCGAAATATAAATATCTTGCCTCGGGGGAGGCTTTGAATAGTAAATCTAGATTCGCATTGAGACTGTCGTATGTTGAAAGAAATAGCGAAAAAGGTAGTGGTCAAATAGGATTTTACTTTTCCAATCACATCTTTTTGGAAGTAGGAAAAAGAAATTTGAAAGTTTAGGTAATATATTAATATACTGTTTACTACGGATCTGTTGACAGGTTTCGATTTGTCAGATAGATTAGCACTCCCAGTACCAGATGTCTTGTAAATTAAGAGGCTTGCAAAATAAGGAGGAGATTGATGAGACTATTTAATATATGAGTTTAACTGACATGAGACCTTCAGTTAGAATAATAGGATTATGAGTCATCGGATCGATTCCAATCTAGGTCATAGCTATTCAACAATACATCATAACAAAACTATATATTTGTTCAGAGACGTCGGCATTGGTTTAGAAAATTTCTGAAATATTATTGCATGTATACCTATCGGGTAAGCAAAGGTAACAAAACTAGAGAGACACTATTTTACACTAACAACACTGAATTTGATTATGGCGATATACACCTGTTATTACCAGATGAATATGGATATAATAAAGTTTCATAAAAATTTACACTTCTCGACTCCTGAAAAATAAATGTGCAATAAAACCGAAGCAATATACAGACACCGGACACAAAAATATGGCTCTACTGAAAATCGAAACAAGATTTAACAGTGATAGTGCTATGCTGCAGTTTGTTTGTAGTTGCCCTCAGCTCGACCAGGGTATTGTGCTCTTTCAACAACAGCGCGTCTGCGAGATTCAACTGCTTCAACGGTTTCTGTTGCTCTTTGAGACGCCATGTAAGTTGCCTGCTGAAGATGCTGAGCTCGGGTGTCTCAGAACCCAATTGAGATGCCACATAGTCAGCGTTCTGTTGACGCCGAGCTTGGGACTGCTCTGGAGTCTCATTAATTCGTTGAGATGCCAGATACTAAGCATGCTGTCGACGCCGATCTTGGGACTGATCTGGTGTCTCAGCAGCCCGTCGAGATGCCACATACTCAGCGTTCTGTTGACGCCGAGGTTGGGATTGCTCTGATGTCTCAGCATCTCTGTGAACTGCGTCACGCTCCGCCTGTTCTAGCCATCGCAGTTCGGCTTGTTGAAACGTCTCGTTAAGTCTAGCTACTTTCATATCTCGAGCTTTATTAGAGATTTGGGAAAGATTTGACTTACGCTTTCGCGGCATAATTATTAATAAGTACTTTGTCTACACTTCCAAAATATACAATATAACAATGTATAAAATACAAATATTCAATTAAAATTGATTTGCTAATCGTAAAACAAAATCAATGGTGTTATTCTATTATTCTTGTTATATTATCACATAAATGTTTATTGTTTCCAAAAAATAACAATCATGTAAATAAGATAAAAACGAAGTAATTCCTATAATTAAATACAAAGCACAAAAAAATTAAGCTTTTATTGTAAGTAGTTAACTTTATTATTATTATTAGGACCAAAAATAAAATCAAATACTAACCTATGTTATTAAAATAAAAACCATAACTCGTTATAAGTAACGGCCACAAACATTTAAGTTGTCGTGGAATTATTATAACTGTTAAGTAACCTACCAATGTAATAATAAAAAAAAAATGTGAAGTATCTTCTGATACGTGTCTCCTAACCATAAAAAAAACCTGCCAATACATAGGTACAGTGCGTTTTCAACAAATCCCTAGTGCCCCGAAAATTCGTATTACAGACACAACCGTTAACAATGTCTGCACTCATGCGTCTGCCCGTGTTCGGGTTGCGCACTCAGCGATGAGCGACCTCTTCCCCCACCCCGTCTGCAGTGGACCGACTGCCCGCGCGCGTCAAATCCGCCCGCTGCCGGACCGCACCATAATATCGCGCACTCGGATGTTTATCGTCACAACTATTCAGGTATTTGTCCAAATGATGTAGTGTAAAAGACAAAGTTTATCTACTTTAAATACTAGATGCGATAAAAGTATTTATTTTGATATAAGGATCAATTTGTTACTACCAAATGTGCGTTAGAAATAAATGATCAATTTTTATTGTATTTATACTTCACTGTTTTGGCGATAAATGATTACAAAAATAGATATATAACGGACTTTTTTGTAGGACTATTTAAGATAAACATTTCCATTATACATTATATACGTGTTTAACTCCAATGGTTTTTGCGGCGTACGCCAGAATAGCTCGCAGATGGCAGATTTGTTTCCTACTTATCGTTATATTTTTGAAAATTCACACTACATCTTTATGAATTATAACCTGTGAGTTATTTTGTCGTGTAAGCTATATTATTGTAAAGTTTCATCAAATGTAATTTTTCGTGAAAGAGTAACAAAGATACATTCATACATTCTTACAACCTTTTGCGTTTATAATATTGGTAGGATACTACATTATGATAATATCCCCATGACGGATTTCAACCAAAGCGACATCCGTCTAGTAATTACCAGATGATTTTAACTTTGCAGGATATATTATAGTGTCTTAATCAATCGCACAAACACAGTGGCGCTCCGTACGTCCAATAATATCGAACCATTGTTCTAATACAGTGTCAAGGAAACGGGATATACACTCAGACCCGAAAACCAACTGTATGTTACTTCCGGTCCTGCTTATCCTAGTTCACTAAATAATTGAGTTTATAATTTATTATTATTTAAATATTCCGACATTTTGTTAATTAGGAAGTTTACTTATTATTTTCTCGATTTACATTAGTTTCCAAACTACAAACTATTGAAATACCTCCCGCCTCCGATTGACTTCCGGCGTACGGAGTATTAAATTAATGGAATTGTTGTTATCTCTGATTGTCAATAATTAAATATTTCTTATTACAATGTGTCGAAAGTTAATTTCTACTGTTAGTTCGTCAATAATAACGAGTATAAAGTTATGAGAGTATAAGACGTTGTATCGTTAATGTCAGTTCAGTTAGCTCACGGACCCCTCTAGCTCACGGACCCCTCAGCTCACGGACCCCTGAGAAGGTCACGGACCTCTCAGCAGCTCACGGACCCCTCAGTTCCATGAGCCCTGTGTCCGATGAAGCTGTAAGAGCCGCATAGGCTAACATCAACATCACCAGAATCTAGCTGTCAGTTCAGTTGTTGTGTTCGCCATAGGATAACAGTGGTAAAAGACTACCGGCTTATTCTATTAAAAAAATGGATTGTTCTACTGCGGGTGAAGACCACGATTGCTGTTACCTCCTTTTACACTTATGCCATATTGTCCTAAAGTTGAAGCCACTACTGGCTACTATGCATTTTATTAGTTTAATATAAGAACTAATCACCTAGATTAATTAAGTTTAGGAAGATAGTTGCTTATTAATGTAGATTTCTAATCAACCTTACAAGATCCGTTATTATACCAAGCTACATTTAATTGTATAATCGATGTGCTTCCAGCGCAGGATTTACTCCTCTATATTCCTATAAAATCAACTCCAACGGGATATTTAATATTCCGTCAAACGGTACGGTCGCACATTTTCACCTAATTTCCCAGAACATAATTTGAAATGACCGTGGCTTTAGCAGTTCGTTACTAAATACGGGCAGATTTAATAGGCTGTTATATATCCAGCCTATTAAATCTGGATATTGCTACCTGAAGCCATTTATATCCAATAAACAGATCAATTGAACAAAATCCTGTTATCGAATTACAGTGCAATTTTGATACAGGTTAAGGGTATTGCTTTTTTGTAATTTCTGTCATTCGACCCTGATGTATCATGACGGTAGACAAGTCTAGAGAGATCGTTGGTTCTGGGTTCGATTAAAAAAATCAATATTTTCGCAAATAATGTATCCGTAGCTTCCTTCGATCTTATCGCTAATGCCGTATATCAGGCGCAGAGAAAAAAAAGGGAAGATCTGCTAATATTAGCATTTTATGATAAAAATATTTAATTTCCTGTAACTATAAAATAAAATAGGTCGCTATCAATAAATAGACTCATTTAATTATCGTAATAAAAACCGTACCGTCTTAAAAAATATCAAAAAAATATTGTCTTATAAATGAAAATAACTTTTTGTCTCATTTTCGTAAACGGAAATACGAAAACATGTTCTCAGTTATTTGCTTATAATACTATGACTTACATTAACCGCCAGTTAAGCATAAATGCTTGAGCTGAAAAATGGTTTGGCAATAATCGAACCGTATCTACGACCTAAAGCTCCGAAGACAATACCTATAAGGCTATTGACGCTATGAACGTGTGTAGAACATTATTTATAGAATTTTGCCGACATTTAAAAGATTATCTATAACATTTAAACCTACATGTATGTATGCTAACAATATTTTTGAACAACCAAAATCTACTATTTAGGTCACGAAACCGAACCTATGGTGTTTAGAATTCAGATGGTATAAACACTAAAATTGTTGCCATGACTTAAAATACTCTAAAAATTACCTTTTACTACCAATGCCATTAAGACCAATAGCCGCTTTATTGTGTTGAACTCGAAATTACAAGAAGTTTCACAAAATAACCATCTCGCCATCGTAATTAACTGCACGTTATACGTAATTAACTCTGCTCTATCTATGACCTAATCTAGACTACCGTCAGGTTTTCGTTTCTGTATTCAGAAGCTTTGCTCAAGCAAGATTTAATATTTCGTCTTAAGCTCGATCCCATATTCTCGCATTTTCGCAACAGCAGTAAATAACTACGAGATAGTTCGGTATGACGTCGTATTACCCTGAGAACCAAGAAATAATTATTCGAACTATAAATATTTATTCAACGTAGTTATGCATCCCCCTCACCCATCTGTATTAGACTAGAGAGGGCTTGTTCAGCAATTTCGCAATTCAGATATTTCAACCTTTCTCACAGTCTTCAACCGTAAGCACAGTCAGCGATACGATTGTTTTTCCGAGAAAAACTGAACAAGTGTTTCAGGCAAATACAGTTCACTTTATTAAATAAGAACACATTTATATTCATTAATTTTAGTGCCTCCAAATCGGCAACACCTATCTTTATTTTATTAAAGTAAGTAAAGGCATTTAGTTTTATTTAGTTTTTAAAAACATAATTAACTGCTCCCGAAATTTGACTACGTATGTGTAAATAAAAATAAACATTTGCGATTCACATTTGGACGTGACACAAAGAAAAGAAGCAAATATTACACTATTACGAGCTGTTTTTAAAAGTGTTTTACTTTTAGCACCACCTTTCATTTTTTTTTAATATAAATTAGGCTTACGTTTGACTTCAATCTCGCTTGGTGGAAGATGAAGATGAGGCCTAATATGGTACACGTTTGCCTAGAAGGTGTCTGTTCACTTTGACCTTAAAGATGTCCAGATTATAGCGTTCCGGAAACACTAACCTCGGCAGAGAGTTCCACTCAGCCGTCCGCATAATCAAAGCTCACTCGTCGCTCCAACGAGTCCAAAGCATCCAGTCTTTAGTCCTATCACACATCACATCATTAGCCTATATTAGTCCACTGCTGGACATAGGCCTCTTCCATGGCACTCCACTGAGCTCGATCTTCAGCTCGGCTTCGCCAGTCTCTGCCCACTGTCCTACGAATATCATCGTCCCACCTAGTTATAGAGAGTACTATGTTTTTCCCGATTCGCGATCTCCACTCAAGAACCTGTCTACCCCAGCAGCCATCGGTTCTGTGGCATATATGACCTGTCCACTGCCACTTCAGATTTTATAATAAGCTAATTTGTCTTTATGTAGAATTTATGAGTCGGCTAGACCAGGAACCACGCCCTCACAGAAAACCATCGTGAAACAATAAACGCTGCTGCGCTTTCGTATGATGAGCGTAGGGATCTAAGGATACCTAATTATAGATAACGAGAGATTCTATCTCAGTCCTCGGGGATGTAAATGCATCTTGAATTTTCGTTAAGGATGAACGTTGGCGACATCTGCCGCAGTCATTACTCACCTTTAGGTGATCTGTGCACCAGTTGTGCCGCCCTAATATATTAAAAAAAAACAACAAACATATGTTTGCACGCCGTGCCTAATTTCGATATCCATTTATGTGCATTTGGTTTCTTATTTACATATTCAACTAAGAATCACATATTCGGTATGGAATCCAAACGTTTTAAAATCGATCCGAGAAAAACGTTATTATCGTTTGAATTTATTGTTCTGCTACGTATTCAAATTACTGGACACACAATATCGTTTATATTCCTTGCACAAGACAAAGCAATTTGTCTTCTGTCTGATGCGCACAGTAACTGCAATAATTCTTCCATTGGAATATAACTTATGTTTTCAAAACGAGTAAACAAGCTCTAACTGAGCTAGTGCGTTTATCGTCTAGGGTTTCTTCGTCACTTATCACCAGGGATAGAAGGAAGAAGTCAAGCACACGAAACCTTTCCATCAGATTTCCGGTGCATACAAATGCAAGTGTACGCAGTGGTAGTTTAAATTTATTCGTCTTTTAACATTATTCATGTAAGAATAAAATAAATAGTTACGTAAAAACAGAACCAAGAACAGTAAAATAAGGACACTCCTTTAATAATTCTAATATTTTTATTTGTTTATATTATTAAAGATTCAAATCCCAACGGAAAAGAAAATGGAAAATATAGTGTTTTGTTTTTTACATATTTTTCTTTGTTTTTGTTAACAATATATTTATAACTATAACTTCTTAAAAAAATGTTTAAATTAACATTATATATACGCGATATAAGATATTACCTAATCCTTTTTCCACAATAGTTATTTGTACTTTGATTCTGGGTCTAGGTATGTTGTATGTCTCGTTTGTCTTAACTTTCCTCAGATGATCCCATGCATTGTATCAAAAAGGAAGGCGACGATTATTAAGTGCATCTATGTTTGAACAAATTCTTAAAATATTCTGCACACTTGACATCATCTGGCAATGACCAGAAGATATCGATGTGGTCGAAATCAACAAGGAGAACATCATCATCACCATCACAATGAAACTCGTCAACCAATTCCTGTTGTACGAATGCCAATCCTCGGCTACCAGCTGTTGCCAGCTGCGAATCGAACCCACGACTCACAAAAACAATGAGACAGGAACTATGATTATTAAGCTTTTTACTTAAATCTCTGTCTGGTTTTGGAGAGTTCATTCTACGTTTGCAAATACAAGATTGCCAGACGAGAACCTTTCATTACTATCAGTAATCGTTTCTACTAAGAATATGGGCCACACAATGCCACTTAAACTTACTAATCCTTTTTCACCTTTCTTGCTAATAAGGATATTTTGGTTTGTATGCGTACTATATACCCTTCCTATGTAAATAAAAATAAATTGTGCACTTCTAAAAATACTGTCTAAATGAATAGTTTATTCAAATTAATATAAATATATTATAAAAAATAGTTCATTCAAATTTATCTCTAAACATTGCTAAGCGAACAACTATGAAAATATAATAAACACAAAAACAAACTAGAGTAGAGCGCAAAGATAAAGCTCGTATTTACGTTTACAACTTTCATTTTATAAATAATGAAGTAAACATTTTGATAGTTGTTTATTTCAAAATGAGTTCAGTGAAATATGAAGTACAACTAGGTTTACGTTCGCTTGGCATAATAGTTAATACATGAGTGGACTTCTAGGTTGAGGGTTCTTCGAGGAGCTATATTTACAGTTCCAGTTAGCAGATGTATCTCGAATTATATTCCGAAACTCAGTTCTACTGCAAATTGAGGGGGCTTTAAATATCAAATATTTATTTTATTAATAATTCGATATATTTATGACCAGCGATAATTTCTTTACCGTTCAGCACATACTTGGCCTGCAATTAAAATTGCATTAATATCATTGATTCCGGCACTTAAGGTGCTCACGTATAATATATAAAAACGAGTGATGGGGTAAGTAACAACAACCCTATTGCACTATCGCTAATATACATAAAATAATATCTATATCCAACATACGTGCAAATCTTCAAATATTACTCTTATAATTTTGGGATAAATATTCATGTAGCACAATGTGTTTCTTAATATCTCAAGAATGTATCTCAGGTGTTATATATATTTATACCGGTGAGTTAAGACTAATCTAAAATGAGAATCGTCTGGTAAGGCGATTGCCGGCCTTTGCCTGCTCAAAATAATTATTGCTATACATTTTTTTACTCAAAATTCATCGGCAGCGGTTGTCCTAAACTGCGTTTATTAAGGGTTTCCACTTGAGAATATCTCCTCCATACAAGTACCAATGTCTTTATATCTAAATGAAAAATATAGTATACACATGTATTCATATTATATGTTTATTCAATTTTTGCTGTAGCCACTTAAAAATCCAACAAAAAGGCGAACTATATGCTAAGAAGTCTAACAGTGAGCCCCAGGAGGTCAACTAAAGAAAATATTATATAATACTAAATTAACTAGATTAGTTAATAAAATGTATAATTAATATTGTATAAAAGAATAATTATTTTTAAACAAACAAATAGTTTTATACATTCATTTATATTCATATTCATATTATTCATATATATATTCTGTTATTCGACAAATATGTTTTATATAATTAAGAGGTATTTTATTGAAGTTGTCTACGGCTGCAATTGTTATTCCATTAGGATTTAGCTTGAATATGAGAAAAATTACAGCTAGTAGCACTACAATGGGGCCCGCAGAGTTATTCCGTGTAACTATATAAAATTCCAGAAATGTAACTTTCGTCTTTAAATTATAACTTGATTCTTTTTTAAGTGACAGCGAATAAATCATGTTATAAAAAGTAAACCGCCAATTATTGACAACACACAAACAGATCTTGTGTCAATGTTATCACCGACTAAAATTTTCACGTCTTCATAAGAAAATTAAAAACATTTGAATTCCCAGCTGTCATCGAATATGGTCTTTGAATTAGGCCTAACTCTAATGCCGCCAAATATAGTATTTAAGCCTTTAACCACTTGGCCTCATCTAGCATATAGTTCTCTGAACATATCTACATAAGTATATAGTATGACTGATAATAAACGAATACTAAAACGAAAACTTCACACCGGCCGTTTGGGTTCCACTTAGCTTCACCGCGGGATGCCAAGCTACGGCTCCTCAATAACGATTCAAGATGTAGATAGGTTGACAACCCTGACAACTTGAAATTGCTTACTGCCAGTAGTCAGTGTCTAGAAATTAAATATCATATAACATCCTACTATAAAATGTATTTCCGAGTAGTCATTTCACTACGACTACCATAATTATCTTTAATTGAGTCTACACAGGAATGCACGCTAATCTCATGTTATTACAGAGCCCTCACTTGTCATTGCAAGGCAATTTTCTTTCCCCATTATGTCTCTCTCCAATAGACTAAGCCCACAATAGCACTCAATTTTAAATCAACTATGGCTCACTGAAGGATGAATTATGGTTTGCATAGATTATTATGCATGTTTTAACTCACCTCGCTGTATCTATATATAAAATGAAATAGATGGGTAAATTGAATTTTTAGAATTAGTAAATAAATGACAATATACGACTAGATTAGTAAAATTACATTTTCAGAGACGGTCCAGTAACAGTCTATACAAATAAATGTCACTGTTGGCCTCAGGCCTTCTCTTTGAGGAGTGTTAGAGCATTGTTCATAAGTTTTTCTGTCCGTGAATGAGCAGATAATGGCATCATCAAAATATACACGCTAATTAAATATATATATTTATATATATATATATATATATATATTACAAATCTAATTTGTGTGAATTGACGCTTGTAATTGGTGTTAAAATTGCATTCCACGTTTTTAATTATCGTAACTAATTACTAATTAAAAAATCTTAAATAAAAACTACATTACTTTACTATATTTCCTATTTCTTAGTTAAAACCGATAAAGTAGATACCTATCTACAATCATAATATTTCCAAAAGTTTTTGAATAAGATAAGTTAAAGTATAAGTTTAATAAGGCTTAGGTAACGTCACAGTAAGTTAACAGTAAAATAAAATATTATATAAAGAAGCTTTTATAATCGAATGTAGATATGTTCAGGAGAAACGGTCTATATCCTCTACCACTCAAGTATTTGTCAGGTGATGTATTTATAGCCAGTGGTTAGAGTTTGTGTGGATGCTCCCCGTGATTAATGCGATGCCAGCCAAAAGTTTATCAAATTGAAAAGCCAAATAAACTAGTGTATGTAAAAATCAGGTAAGGCAATATACACTTTTCTGCTGTCTATATATATATATATATATTCACCAAACCAAACACCGATGTTTTAACTACATTCCAAATTTGATTTTCATTGATGACAAAAATCGAATTTTTACTTCTCGTATGTACGGTCGTATATTGCTTAGGTACTGAAATCTACCGACCTCACGCAAACCTGCACAGGTAATTTTACCATCGAGTTTGTATCATCAAATTTGTATCGTGTGTATTACGTAAGAGTACGTTCTAAAAAAAACTTATTAGAAAAGAAAAAAAACACTAAAGAAGATTAAAAGCTTCGCACTTAAAAGAGAATACCTTTTAAAAGCTAGAGTAGGTATCATTAAATAAATGTTTCGTTAGAGAAATCTTTTCCCGGTGGCGTTGACTTCTAAAGATGTTTGGTTTCCAACACGATCCTTTGACAATTAAATAATCTACAAGTAGTTAAATGTAATATAGCATTAAGACTTATTTAAAATTTAATTACTGAATTAATTAATAATGAATTAGATTGAACTATAATAACATTTTCTGTATAAATACACGAATTATAAAAATATTTTTAACATCCGATGGTCAGTAAATTATCTCTACTAGAATAGACCTCTCACAGGATAAAAGAATATGTTGTAGAGTAAAAGTAGATTGGAGATCGCAGTGACTGACTGACATAATTTAGTATAAACTATATGTTATATTTTCTTTTTCTCTTACCGTAAAAAGTGTCTAAGTATCGCTGTGCGCTACTGCTATGCACTTAGCTCCTCTCTAGAGGATATTAGAGTTTATTCCACTGATTAGAATTAACGATATTCGTCTCATAGTCTTTTTTCATTTCTTGGTACTACTCTTACTTAGACTAATTTTTTATTGCGTCAAGGTTCCAAGGTTCCATAATCATATGAATGATGTCTGTGTATGTCTGTGAAAATGTGTGTGACAAAAGAGCACAGTTTACTATTGTAATATAATAAAACTAATGGTAAGAGATGACTGCGGCCCATGAAATTTATATCCATCCAAAGTTTCAAGATTCACATGTGTTGTCACCCCTGAAGACTAAGATGGAATGCCTCATCACGAATGGGTCACCGGAGCCCGGCACTCACCGTTCGAAATACAGTGGTGATCTTTGTTTATTTACCTAAAATGTGATTTTTTGATTTTGTTTGTTTTGAATAAGTGCCTGGACGTTTGCATATCAAAAAATATAAGAAAATAAATCCCCTATAATAAGCTACTATACATCTTAACATGAAAACTGGGGTTTTTATTTAAAATTCTTAAATCTTGAATAACTCAGATATAACTTCGAACTAAGAAATTTAGGAATGTATCTTATTTCCTGTCACCGTGTATATCTTTTTTTCTTCACGCAGTACATAACATTTTAAATCTCAATTGGAAAAAGGTGAATCACGATCTCCCTACGATAATTTTTATTAGTATTGTCGTAGTAAATAATTTTATGTAACAAATTAAGAGCTTACTTACATCGAAAATCATTAAATTTAGTGTACTTATTGCATACATACCGTACTCAAAACTGAGTTAATTTCCATAACAAATTATGTTTATTTTAACGAACTGTATGATGAGAATTGATTGCTTAGAGTTACGGACTCAAACCGTCACGATTCGCGGGATTTGTATTCATTTCATAATTCAGAAACGTTTCCACCAAAGTGGATTAGCATTCCATTTATACAAGAAAATATTTGTCTCTACCAAAACAAAATGTCTCAAAATGGGTCAAAATGTTAAGTTTGGTATCTTTCCTGTGATCTTAAAGCACTTACATCACACAGAGCTGGAGAAGGGGACTACGAATGTATCTTGATTATTCATTGAAGACATTGTGTCTATCTCTGAAGAAATCCTCACATAATGTTCTCAGATGCAGTAGCCAGGTAATCTATCCACCACGCCACGCATCCGTCGTGCCATTAAAAATTTATATAAGGTATACAAACATATATTGCGATCTCTTAAAGCGTCAATAGCCTAATGATTTAGCGTACAGTCTGCGAAACTGAACGTTGTAGATTAAAATCTGCTATTTCACTATTATTTTATTGTTTTTACTAGTTTTAAGCTTTTACTAGTTTCATTTTAAGCTTAGTTATCATTATTTTCAACAGGAATATCAGTAATATAAACGCTATTAGCATTCATTCATAAAAGGGGAAGCTAACAATTGTCTATTTTCTTGTTTTCTGTTATTTTTCCATCTTTTTCATTTTATATTAAAGCTTAAAAAGCAAAAAAAGATAAAGTGTAGACTATGTTGCTTTTATATCAAAACTTTTCTGTTAAATTTCATTTTATTTGTTTACCGATGCGCTTTAAGCGGTATCAATACTTTCCCGGGTGGAACAAGCATGTCCGTGATGCTCATGGGAGGGCTCGGCTATGTTATCAGGCGTGGTTGTATGGGGGTAAGCCTGGGGCTGGTCGTCTCTTTAATGAAATGAATGAAAGTAGGCGCGTTTTAAATCAAAACTAAAGTGGTGTCAAAACAATCAACAACAGATAAAACTGAATATAATAGCTGAACTTCACTCAAACAAAAATTTTGTCAATTCTGGAAAAACACCAATAAAATGAATCATAAGCCGGGCCTCCCTGTCAGCGTTGCGGGAGTGCACGAACCTAGCGAGATAGCCACTATGTTCTCCCACCATTTCAGGATGGACTCTTCTCTGGGGCCATTGCGGCAGGTGTCCGATGCGGAGGAAGGTGGTGAGAGTAGTGTTCATTTTACTACGAAGGAAGTGTTTGCAGTGATAAAACGCATGGTAAGGGGTAAATCCCCGGGCCACGACAGTCTTAGCATCGAGCATCTGCAGCATGCTGGTGTACACCTACCTAGAGTGCTTTCTATGTTTTTCACACTGTGTTTGGGCCACTCCCACCTGCCTAATGAACTAATGCGCACTGTAGTTGTACCGATCATCAAAAATAAAACTGGTGATGCATCAGATATAAACAACTATAGACCGATCTCTCTAGCCACAGTGATCGCTAAAGTGCTCGACAGTCTGCTGGGTCAGCACCTGGATAAACACATCGCGCTAAATGACGCGCAGTTCGGCTTCAGGCCCGGTCTTTCCACAGAGAGTGCTATCTTGTGCCTCAAGCGGACTGTGCAGTATTACACGAGAAGAAAGACACCAGTTTATGCAATCTACCTTGATTTATCTAGAGCCTTCGATTTGGTTTCGTACGATATTCTTTGGGGTAAATTAAGCAATGAAACTTGTCTACCTAGAGATTGTTCTATTATTTATGCATTGGTATAAGAACCAAAAGAACTTTGTAAGGTGGGCTGGCTCTCTTTCGAGGGAGTACGGGCTGGATTGCGGGGTGAGGCAGGGGGGACTTACCTCTCCTACGCTCTTCAACCTGTACGTTAACCGACTGATTGATGAGCTCAGCAGCAACGGCGTTGGGTGTCATATAGATGGAGTGTGCGTTAATAACATCAGTTACGCAGACGATATGGTGCTGCTGAGCCCTTCGATCGGTGCTTTACGAAGGCTCCTGAGAATTTGTGAGTCCTACGCGGTGGCTCATGGGCTCAAATATAACGTGAAAAGAGTGAATTAATGATCTTCAGGCCGGATAATAAGCGATACACTTTCGTTCCGAATTTCACTTTATGTGGTACTGCTCTAAACAAAGTCGAGCAATTTAAGTATTTGGGCCACTGGGTCACCGAAGACCTTAAAGACAATGTCGATGTGGAAAGGGGCGCAGAGCGCTGTCTGTCCGATGCAATATGTTGGCTCGCAGGTTCTCGAGGTGTGCAAGGACTGTCAAGGTTGTGCTTTTAAAGCGTACTGTCAGTCCTTTACACTTGCAGCCTGTGGGTTGACTATACGCAGCGGGCATACAGCGATCTGTGTGTTCAATACAATAACGCGTTCCGGGTGCTTATGGGGCTGCCGCGCCTGCAGCGCTTCCGCTATGTTTGCGGATGCTGATACTGACGGCTTTGCAGCGATCATGCGCAAACGATGCGCTTCTATCATGCATCGCATGCGTGACAGCCCCAACAGCATCCTGCGCGCGTTGGCGGATCGGTGGGACTCTCCGATGCTGGCCCGATGGATACGACTGCATGCAGTCGTACAGTAAGTTTCCACCATCATCTGTGAGTCCTACCGGACTTGCCATATTATATTTAACTAATATTAATATTACTAACACTATCTTGTAAGCTTGCTTCTGTACTAACTAATATGGATGTAATCCTAGGATGAGTCTGAAATAAATGATATTATTATTATTATTATTATAAGTTTAATAAGGCTTAGGTAACGTCACAGTAAGTTAACAGTAAAATAAAATATTATATAAAGAAGCTTTTATAATCGAATATATATAGTATATAATAATATATAGTAGATATGTTTAGGAGAAACGGTCTATATCCTCTACCACTCAAGTATTTGTCAGGTGATGTATTTATAGCCATTGGCTAGAGTTTGTGTGGATGCTCCCCGAATGCGATGCCAGCCAAAGTTTATCAAATTGAAAAGCCAAATAAACTAGTGTATGTAAAAATCAGGTAAGGCAATATACACTTTTCTGCTGTCTATATATATATATATATATATATATATATATATATATATATATATATATATATATATATATATATATATATATATTCACCAAACCGAACACCGATGTTTTAACTACATTTCAAATTTGATTTTCATTGATGAAAAAAATCGAATTTCTACTTCTCGTATGTACGGTCGTATATTGCTTAGGTACTGAAATCTATCGACCTCACGCAAACCTGCACAGGTAATTTTTCCAACGAGTTTGTATCATCAAACTTGTATCGTGTGTATTACGTAAGAGTATGTTCTAAACAAAACTTATTAGAAAACAAAAAAAAACACTAAAGAAGATTAAAGCTTCGCACTTAACAGAGAATACCTTTTAAAAGCTAGAGTAGGTATCATTAAATAAATGTTTCGTTAGAGAAATCTTTTCCCGGTGGCGTCGACTTCTAAAGATGTTTGGTTTCCAACACGATCCTTTGACAATTAAATAATCTACAAGTAGTTAAATGTAATATAGCATTAAGACTTATTTAAAATTTAATTACTGAATTAATTAATAATGAATTAGATTGAACTATAATAATATTTTCTGTATAAATACACGAATTATAAAAATATTTTTTAACATCCGATAGTAAATTATCTCTTCTAGAATAGACCTCTCACAGGATAAAAGGATATGTTGTAGAGTAAAAGTAGATTGGAGATCGCAGTAACTGACATAATTTAGTATAAACTATATGTTATATGTTGTTTTTCTCTTACCGTAAAAAGTATCTAAGTATTCCTAGTAAAAAGACAAGACCTCTATCGCTACGCTGTGCGCTACTGCTATGCACTTAGCTCCTCTCTAGAGGATATTAAAGTTTATTCCACTGATTAGAATTAACGATATTCGTCTCATAGTCTTTTTTTATTTCTTGGTACTACTGTTATTTAGACTAATTTATTACTGTGTCAAGGTTCCGAAGTTCCATAATCATATGAATGATGTCTGTGTATGTCTGTGAAAATGTGTGTGACAAAAGAGCACAGTTGACAGATGACTGCGGCCCATGAAATCTATATCCATCCAAAGTTTCAAGATTCACATGTGTTGTCACCCCTGAAGACTAAGATGGAATGCCTCATCACGAATGGGTCACCGGAGCCCGGCACTCACCGTTCGAAATACAGTGGTGATCTTTGTTTATTTACCTAAAATTTTTTGATTTTGTTTGTTTTGAATAAGTGCCTGGACGTTTGCATATCAAAAAATATAAGAAAACAAATCCCGTATAATTAGCTACTGTACATCTTACCATGAAAACTTTTTGGGGTTTTTATTTAAAATTCTTAAATCTTGAATAACTCAGATATAACTTCGAACTAAGAAATTTAGGAATGTATCTTATTTCCTGTCACCGTGTATATCTTTTTTTCTTCACGCGGTACATAACATTTTAAATCTCAATTGGAAAAAGGTGAATCACGATCTCCCTACGATAATTTTTATTAGTATTGTCGTAGTAAAATAATTTTATGTAACAAATTAAGAGCTTACTTACATCGAAAATCATTAAATTTAGTGTACTTATTGCATACATACCGTACTCAAAACTGAGTTAATTTCCATAACAAATTATGTTTATTTTAACGAACTGTATAATGAGTATTGATTGCTTAGAGTTACGGACTCGAACCGTCACGATTCGCGGGATTTATATTCATTTCATAATTCAGAAACGTTTCCACCAAAGTAGATTAGCATTCCATTTATACAAGAAAATATTTGTCTCTACCAAAACAAAATGGGTCAAAATGTTAAGTCCGGTATCTTTCCTGTGATCTTAAAGCACTAACATCACACAGAGCTGGAGAAGGGGACCACGAATGTATCTTGATTATTCATTGAAGACATTGTGTCTATCTCTGAAGAAATCCTCTCATAATGTCCTCAGATGCAATATCCAGGTAATCTATCCACCACGCCACGCATCCGTCGTGCCATTAAAAATTTATATAAGGTATACAAACATATATTGCGATCTCTTTAAGCGTCAATAGCCTAATGATTTAACGTACAGTCTGCGAAACTGAACGTTGTAGATTAAAATCTGCTATTTCACTATTATTTTATTGTTTTTACTAGTTTTAAGCTTTCACTAGTTTCATTTTAAGCTTAGTTATCATTATTTTCAACAGGAATATCAGTAATATAAACGCTATTAGCATTCATTCATAAAAGGGGAAGCTAACAATTGTCTATTTTCTTGTTTTCTGTTATTTTTCCATCTTTTTCATTTTATATTAAAGCTTAAAAAGCAAAAAAAGATAAAGTGTAGACTATGTTGCTTTTATATCAAAACTTTTCTGTTAAATTTCATTTTATTTGTTTACCGATGCGCTTTAAGCGGTATCAATACTTTCCCTCCTCCAGACACAAGAGCACTGCGCTGATCGAGCTCTCTGTAATAGGAGCTTTGAGTAAACATTGTTTTATGACAGTGTTAATAACGAGAAATATTTAATGTGTCTTCTAAGTTGTTTATATTTTTACTTTTCAAATTATTCATATAATAGATACCGAGTTCTTTCTTGACGCTCGCCCTCTAAGTTTAAATCATCATCATTGATAGACTTGCGAAAATTATTTGAAAGTTTTGGATACATTATTACCGAGATGGTAAGTGATTACCGCCACCTATAATTACTCGTATAATTTAAGGAAGATCTGCAATTGAAACGCTTAGTTATTCAAGGATCTAAAGAGCCTCAGGTTTTCATCTATGCAGTTTATTTATATTGATAATTGCTCACAATTCGCTTTCACTTCATTTTAATTCAGCATTTATTGTAACACATATAAAGTGGGTAATACGACGTTGGCAATGAATGCAGAATTTTATGCGCAATAAAAAACCATAGTAATCGACAAATTATAGTATTTAGTTTTCTGTTTAACTTGCTGCAGTGTCATGTGATATATCATTTCAAGGGTTAGGATCACGTCAGGGTTACTAATGAAGCTCGTAACGCCGTTAATAGGTTTGCGAGAGACGAACGGCGTGCGCTTCGTGCCTATGCGGGTGTCGAACTGGTGGCGCAGGCGGCTGAGATGTGCATGCGCATCGTTGCGAATGTCAGTTTCTCTCGTAAATAGTTTGTAGGGAATAGCATCCAGGGTATGTATGACTTTACAACAATAATTTACCACGCCGCCAATTACTGTTTGAATATAAACGTTAAGTTATATTTTATCCAGTATTTATAGATCAAATTACTGATAACGAGGCACTATACCTTGATTGATATTTATGCAACATGTTGATCTATTAATTTCTATTCTAGATGTTGAGTGAGAGTGTAATTACTTGTGACACTAATAATTAAGTAATTTACTCGTCACAAAGTCACACAACGGATATTCCAAGTTTGAAATATTTTTTTTTATTAAAAAAAAACCCGTTATAATCCGTCAATGTGCATTGTAGTCGTGTGTAGACTTATATATATATATATAATTTTATGTAATTTGCGTAATTGGTCACAAGGAGCACATACTTCGACAGATGGTAAGTAATGAAATGTTCTGCGGCCATTGGACATTTACCTTCAACCTCAATAAAGATTCAAGATGCAAGTGCTTGCGTCGTAACCTGTAATTGAGTCCAAGGACGGTACAGCTGCACTGCACTTAGTTTCTAGCTGCAGAATGAATAGTCAGCTCGATCGGGGTAGAGACTACACCGCTACAGAATACCAGCGAAAAATAACAACATAATGCTGCTGTTTGGTCTGGTGAGTGCAGGAATCCCGAGATCTTTATTACTGGTGATGAGGCATTCCATCTCAACCCTCAAGGGTGAGAACGCATCAGCATTATAATTCCTTGTCAAGGATGAATGTAGATATCATGGCCGCAGAAATCTTTTGCCATCAGGTGAAATGTGTGCTCGTTTGTTTCTCTAAATGCAATATTAAAAATTTTATATCATAATTTAATTATTCATTTGAAATTGATTGGATTTACTTAACTTATGAAATGGATAATCGAACGAATCAACACGAGCAGTAACACAAACTATTGTACTATTAGCATAATCATAATCGTATTTACTGATTCCTAAACTACATTAACAACACTAAAGTGTTATGTTTCTTCCCTTCATGATAGAGATCGGAGCCGAGGTTTGAACCTCCTTCTAAGGGGCCCTCGGACCGCAATCGAACCCCTCTGTAGTCGTCGACGTTATTCGTTACAGGGGTGTGAGTCAGTCTCAGCAGTGGTGTCGCGAGTCTATTTCGTTAGGGATGTAGAGGTCAAAAGACAAATAGCATCACACAAAATGATCAAAAACTTAATTATATTTTTATTGTAACACGACCGTGAGATCTACACACAGTACCTATGATGGTAATTGATTACTAGGGACCGATTTCGACTATTCGATTTGATTCAACAATTCCCACAATCAATCTAGATAAGGAATAATAATCAAGAGGACTGAGAACTCAAATGGAACGCCTGTGATATTGTCTACAGTTTCTTTAATTCCCAAGACAAAATACAACAGTGTTGAATTTTAAGCTGGTATTGTGGAAAATCGTGGTCATTTCCTGAAAGACTTATTCATGCTCTAGTCAGTGTATACGTGCAACATACCTCGACCTCCTCACATTGGTGAACCACCCTGGTTAAGACTAATATTTTATCTACCTAAGTCTACATTATCAAATACAAAAGAAATATCATAAAGGTCATAGGACCTGAAGACACCCAGATGAGAAATATATCTTTATTTAATACAACTTTAGTCTCTATAAATACTCATCTGTAAGATCTCAAGGGGATGTCGTATGATATACGAATAGACAGTAACCGGTGAGACTTGCATAAAGTTTTAAAAAGCTAGATTCTCCTGAGATGTTACTTAATAGGTTTTTGTATCAGCGCCATTCATTTTCTGCCGCTTTAGAAATTGACGGTAAAATATTTTACGTTTAGATTCCGTAAAGAGAAAAATAAAATTTATATAAGAAAAGCAAGAGTAATTAAACTTTGAAACTATAAAATTGCCGTTCTTCAGTATTGGCCATTTCAAACCAAAAAAAGCTTTGATTGGCTGTGAATTTTAAATTCAAATTAATTTTTACATGACATTCTTTTTACAAAGTCAGTCTTTTGAAAAAAAGACGAAAAACGAACGACGAAGAAGAAAAAAATTCAATTCCCGAGAGGCAGTACAAATTGCCTTTGAAGAGTTTATTGCCTCCCGTCCAGCTGATTTTTACAAGAAGGGCATCTATAAACTACCACTGCGTTGGCAAAGATGCATCGATTAAATGAGTGATTACTATGAATAACAGATATAGAAAAGTTTGAAAAAAAAATACTTTGACTTATTTCATACAAAACGGCAATTTCATAAGTAAATAATATTATTATTTAATGATATTAAGGGTTAAAAATGCGCATTCCTCAATTCAACTGATGGTACACGATGAATGCATCCCATCCCCTGTATCCATTCTCAACAAACGTTCGAGATAAAGTAAGGAATAAGCTGTTGTCAACGGTATTGCCGAACCGATATGATGTAAGGACCTTCAAGAAAATAACCTGCACCTTTCTAAAAGGCCACTTGTGACGGCGGTCACTTACCTCCAGGTTAGCTACTCACTCGCCACATATTCCTGCTGTATATTAGTAGTGTTGTCACCCCTGAAACCTGTGAATGGATCTCCAGTTCCCCACACCCACAGAACTGAACTGAGACATAGTGGCGTTACGTTGCTATTTAACATAGGTATACTGTGATATCTGCCCGGTAAAGCCAACCTTTTAAGTTTAGGCATATTTATTATCATTAAAAATACTACAATGCGACAATTTTAAAACTCATTAACAACGGTAACATAATTAGAGTAAACAAATTATAACAATATAATATTTAAGAACTAAATCATACTATGTAAATAAAAATGTAGTTAAGTTATAAATAAATTTTGAAAACAACAGAAACTTGTTTTACTATTCTTAATGATATCTGCCAAGCTGTTATAAACTCTACAACAGTATCTCCGTAGGAACAGGTAAACCTAATTTAATTATATGTCTCGAGTAATATTCTTTGTCATTTATGTTTGAGTGTAATGTGAGAATTAGTTGTGCCACCTAAAAATTATTTACTGATAAAGATAATTTATGATATAATTTATGTCATTATTTAAAATAAAGATAATCATCATTATTTTAAATAATGACAACTTAATTAAATTTATTTTTCGTTATTCCTATTTCCTCTATTAAACTAACACTTTTAAAACTCGCTATTCCTCAACCAGAAGTTTTTTTATTGATATTCTGTACGGGCGTGGTCCTTCCCCGATCGAGCTGAGCCATTCCTGCTGTATCTATAAATAAACTGCATTGTGGCTCGATCATTGTAAAAAAATAACACACGTGCGATAAATTGAGAAGAAAATTTCCAGGCATTATCTGACACAGCACACACGACTAAACCAATTATAGCTCGAGTTAAAAAAGATAAAATACAAGCGATATTGTTGTTTCGCCTCAATATTAAAACTGCAAATAAACTCAGTCAGCGCTTTACGGAGCCGTTATTCATTACCGTTGTTCAATTTCCCGCTGTATCAAAGGGTTCTAAATTTAATTTGGTAATTGGGATTTGTGCAAATAACAATGATTCCGTATAAAATTGTTAAATATTCGTTCAATATAAACGGCAATGAAAATGAAATTTACTTTGTTAAAAAATCAAAACTATCAAATGTTTTACCTGTTAAAATTTCCAACAATATGTATTGATAATACATTAAATTGTAAAAAAGAAATCCATCGCTTTGAAGTTATCGTACTGTTATACTCTAAGCTTACGATGACTAATCACTATCAGAATTTGCTATTTTGATAAGACTACTTCCGCACTAGGCACTTCCGACCACATGAGCTCCGCTGGCAGTTCCACTACATGTGTCCGGTACAAAGAGGAAGAAAACTCACGAGAAAACTGAGAAAAGAATTTCCCAATTATTCTTGATGGTACGAATCAAGAGGGGCAAACGAACTGACAGCTCACCTGACTGATGATAAGTGATCACCGCCGCTCAAGAACATTGGCAACACCAAGAAATTGTAAGTGCTTTGCTGGCCTTTGAGAAAGGACTCGATTTGTTTTTTTGTCTCGTAGCTCTGTCTTCTTTAAATGTGAACTGAAATTATATTTTAAATTACAAATGATAATCATTTCTGAAGAATTTTTTTGCTTGGAAGTAGTCTCATGGTCAGATTTAGTATCTCTCAAGACTGACAAACATATACGAACCGTTATTTTATATGTCATTTGGAGATGCCGAACTAAATATTACTATAGTATATTTATCTGGAATAGCAACGTCTTAAAACTTGACTGATCAGAGAAGTTTCGTGGGTCGAAAAAAGATAATCCATTCTATAACACCATTGTCCGTGTTTCACCAAGAGAACAAATATTGTTGCTTGGGCCACCCCTTGACAGTGTTTCTTCTGTAACTCTATTCAACGGCGCATTTCTTTCTGCATGTTATCAGCGTTACAAGCAAGATAATTTATCTGTTATTGAAGACTATTAGTACCATTCCCACAATTTCTTTAATACGAATCTTTTATCTACGGGTGAAGGTTGCAGTACTGATGGTCGAACTCAAAGTCTGTATAGTTTTAATAAATATTTAGATGACATTTGAAAGTGTGCTTTGAATTTACGTCTCCAAGATGTAATGTAGTGATGTTGAAGTGTGTTATAATATACGAAAAAGTGTAAAGATATCACTGCCTGGCAGGTTAAATAATAACTCTTACTCATTAGTAATATACGGGTTTAACCAGATAACTTTATGTCGTATTTACAGAGGTCTTGAACAATTTGGTGTCATTTACGCGACACATTATGTCAGAAAATTTAATATAGTTAATATTGTTTATTAAAAAGATACCCTGGTGAGTATACTGAGACTTAATTTAATTAAATTTAAATATTATTTTTTTCCTAAAACTGCAGACCCCTGACAAAACGTTGAGGTAGGTATTCTAGAATTTTTTTCTTGTTCGTTGCCATTCTAATAAGTTGTCATTCATTCAATAAGCTCTACGGGTTTTAAAGATATAGACAAACAAAGAGATAAAGCTATGGGACGGCATCTTCGACCCTGAACTGTACGGGCCTAAGAGATATACCCTGATCTGGGGCGATCAGGGCGAGTGTTGATCGCTGTTCAGCTTGGGGCGCTCTGGAACATGACTGCTTTGCAAAAAGGAGGAGAGCGCCGTAAACTTTTACTTTATATGACCTGTTATTTTGTTTTACCTATTAATTGTATTTCTCCATCAATCACGGACAACATTATAAAAAGATGTTTTTAAATAGAATTAGGTTTATTTTATTTAACACTAAAAAAATAGTAGTGGTAGAGATACAAGCAGTCGTAGAGCTACACTGCAGTTTGTTTCTAGTTGCAGAATGAATGGGTCGCTCGACCGGGGTAGGACCACGCTCTCACAGAATACCAGCGTGAAATAGCAGCATAATGCTGCTGTGTTTCATCTGCTGGGTTTAGGCAGCCGGAGACCTTTGTTACTGGTGACGAGGCATACCAACTCAGTCTTCAAGGGTAACAACACATCTGCATTATGTTTCCTTGTCAAGGATGAATGTAGATGTCATGGGCCGCAGGAATCACTTGTATATCAGGTGAACTGCTTGCTCGTTTGTTACTCTCAATGTATTAAAAAAATACACTAAGTAAACATTACATACCTGGCAGCCACACACTGATGAGGGAGTTACGGCTTTTTAATAAAATCTGTATTACCAACCCGATTTAATAAACCTTCTAGGTAAATTAACATAAAGCTTAATATGATGCGCGCCTGATTTGGAAGCTAATGCCTGTTCGAATAAAAAGCGGATTTGCAAGAATATAACGTACCATTAAAGGAGTCGCGAGATACGGTAAAAAAACATTAACGATTTCAGCAAATGTTGTGTGGCACAAGTAATAAGAAATATATCATATACTGAATCAGATATTGTAGACATTAATAATTAGAGCATAATACATTATTGAATATGGCCTCGTACATGTATACAATTTATATATTATCGACTAGCGCTGTTCTCCCCTTTGTCAAACCGTCCAAAAGGTGATTGATGAGCGGGATCGGAAGAGGGCGATTCCGATGGCATGGTTGTTGTGGCAACGGAATCTGGAAGAATAGAATTTGAATAGAACATGACTAATAAGGTGACAAAAAGGAGACTTTGAAAAACGAAGCGACGGAGTTTTGTTGTTATACAGTTAGGGTGTTAGGGGAAGCGTTCACCATTGGGACTTGATAAGGCTCAGTGAAGAAGGGCATTGGTGTGTTTCGTAGAAGATCCCGGAGCACCTCTCAACGTACTAAAGATAGCTAAAGAATTCAGTGGGTTGACGGGTTCCTTGGGTAGAAATCAAACATAACCCTGTTATCACCGAGAAAATGGGGTAACTTTTAGAGATTTCCTTTCCGATCCCAAAAAAAAGAAGATTACCTGTTATTGCCCAGATAATTCTAATAAGACATTAAACAGGAAATATCAATTCTTGGCATTCTTAACGATTTTTATCTACCGCCCTTGTCTGTAATATAGCAGATTGTTATTAGTGACTCAAGAAGGACTTGTAGAGAGAAACTTAAAACTATAAAGTCTACTGAGCTATCGGTGTCCTCCTCCTCGCTCCTGAAATGATTATCTGTTCTTTTGTGCTTTGACGTTAAGCTGGCTTATTTGAATTCGTAAAGGTTTCTGGGTTATTAATAAATTCCGACATTGACGTATTAAAGGCAAATGGTATACGATAAATATTTTTCCATATAATAATATATATGAAAAGTAATTTATTGAATTTCTTCCGCTTATAACTTCCATAAAAACCGAAACCCGTTGAAATGGTAACGAAATTTCTCTTGTAGACAGGTTGTCACATAAATTCAATTTCTAGCGAGAAGGCTAAATGAAGCCGTCCTTCGTATTTTCAAATTATATCTTCGTTATACAAAACCCGTGAAAGATATTGTTTGATATTAGATCCCTTATCCTGTAACAATGTTTCTTATATTTATATAGTTTCTTACTATATAGGATAATTTGTGGGAGATCCATGTAATGATAAAAGAAATCGGGTATTTGTGGGCCACTAGACTCAAGATTGAAGAATCGTCAGGGTGTGATGATGAAGTCCACGATTACACGGCATTATACTAATAAGTTTTCGTTTTTACGGCCTTGCCAAAAGTAATCTTTAGTTTGATATTTTTAAATAAAATTGTTAATTGGTTACTTATAGTACTCTGTACAAGATTTATGAATAACGCATATGCTTGGAATTAGAACACATTGATTCATTTTAGATTTAAGTAAGACGACTGACTTATTATCATCTTTTTTATTATATTGAGAGTAACAGACGTACTCTCCTGATGGTGACACCACCATGCCTCGTCACCAGTGACAATGGTCTCAGTATTCCTACACTCACGAGACGAAACACAGCGACGTTATGCTGCTATTTAAGGCTAGTAATCTGTCCGGCCGTGATCCTACCCCGGTCGAGCTGACCTATTCATTCTGCAGCTTAAAACACTGCAGCGTAGCTCTACCACTGTCCTCAATAGATATCTGCATTACGAACTGGGCGGTAGCTTCTAATTTGACGTTTAAACAGTACTTTTAAAAAGTCTATTTAAATAATTTAATCTGAGTTGTATTGATTTAAATCAATTACTTAAATCTGTTTAAGGATGTAGAAATAAATTCACCCCAGTCACGTTTAGAACTTAATAAATTGAAACGTACATTGCAATTCCTGGTCAAACACCTACCGGATCTAGTTGTATTTAAATTGTTATTCTTTTCCGTCCATAACTACATTTGAATCTTCTTCCATTATAAGACAATAATCTTTCGGAAGGTTCTGGAACGTGGTGTCAAGTGACATTATAATAATTCTCTTGATTCCTAATTAATATAATAAATGCAAAAGTGTTTGTATGTTTGTCTTTATTTTACTTGGTCTACCTAAGATGGGCTAAAGAATTTATATGCACATGCGTTTTCAACCCTGAGGACCGAGAGGAATACCTTATTGCCGTTAGGTTTCCGGATCCCTGTTGATATATTAAGAGGACGTGGATAAGCTTGACTGAGAATCCTTCTTCAGTTAAACTTATCTGCTCAAGCCGCCACTAAAAACAAACTTCAGCATAAATCTTTTGGCTTCTATCATTGTGTTCTAATTATAGGTATAGCGAAGGTAAGAAGAAGAGATTGGCTCTCCTTACACTAATCTGTAGTACTAATTGCACAAGTATACATTCCGTGCATATTGTTGTAAATAACAACAAATAATCATGTTTTGAACAGAAACTTAAAACCGTTTTTATTTTACTTATAGCTAGGAATAATACGAACGAAAAAAGAGTAACGTAGTACGAACAGATAAATAAGATATTAACAAGCACAATGTACAACAATATGAGTGTTATGTTCATTACAAATACTTACATAGAAAAAATGTGTTTTATATTATTATTAGAAATTAGTTATAAAACCACCAACACTTGTGCATAATGGTAATTAAATTTTTCTTTTCTTTTATAATTAAATTCAATGATGATGATATTTTCTTGGGCAAACTAGACGTTAGTTAGTTATAAACGATAACATCTCTGTCATCGATGTCAGATGGTTATAACAAGGTAACATCGCCACCTGTCGACATTAGAGTGCCAGATGCATTTTCGTAAACGCAGAGGCAGTCGTTCCTCATCCCCTTCGCTAGTCTAATATAATGGATGTACAATGAGATCAAAAGAAAATTCAAATACATATAATGCAGTGTATATAACATGCTGGCCCGCATATTTGTGCGATGTAGTACCGATATTAAAATCGCGCTCTTTAAGGCATACTGCCAAACATTTTACACGTGCAATCTGTGGGTCAGTTACACGCAGCGGGTTCTGAGCGCCCTCCGCGTACAATATAATAATAGCCTTAGGATGCTGCTCGGGCTACCCCGACACTGCAGCGCGTCCGAGATGTTTGCGCAAGCACATACGGAGGGTTTTAACGCAACAGCCTCTCTTTTACGCAGAGTTCGGGAGAGCACCAACACCATCCTAAGGTCTAAATGAGAAGCCGCACTGCCCAATCATGAGTCACTGGCTCCGCGCACACGTAGCAGGCACTAGGTCGCTTAGATTGTAGTAGTTTCAGGATTGGGTCTTATACTATATTACTTGTTTTAAAAATAACGTTGAAATCATATTCTGTATTGATAAAATTTGTGTAGTGCATGTGATTAATATTGTAAATTAAAACTTATACAATATTTTCTAATATGTGTATATAATGTTACATGAAATAAAAATTATTATTATTATTATATATTCCATGTCATCGACACATAATAACATATAATAACATACCGGGACATAAAAATAATCAATTTGTTAGGAACACATATTTATCAATCAAAAACAGGACCCGCAACGTAAAAAATAGGCACTCCTACCACTTTGCCACAAGGTCGTCACATATGTTATAATTACGAACTAAACGAAAATTTATACTACACGATTTTGTTTATTTTAACGAAGTTGTTTAATGAAAATTGATTACTTAGCCCTCGTAATGTCCGACGCCGTTAGGGGTGATTTACATCCTGGCCCTAACTTCGAAATATTTTCACCAAATTCTCACTCACATTTCGTCGGAGTTTTACATATGATCCAGGTGCTAGTCGTGAATCCAATTTTTAAAGAGGTATTCGATCAAGTTAATATACGTAACTCTTACGTAAATAAATAATGTCCGTAGAACACGAGATCACTTACACCTTTCATTATAACAATATCTCCTTTGTTAAAGATATTAACAAAATTTCTACAAAAATTGTGTATTGGCTAGTGCAAACTCGTTACTTATAACGACAAGATGAACAATGCTTTGGTCACGATTCTTTTTCTGAGTGTTTTAGCAGAATGTAATGTGATGTGTTATCTAATAAATGGATTAGATGGCGATGAAAAAAAGTCACTGCTTTGTAAATTATATATGAACTTGTTGATTTGAAATAATAAAAAACTGTAGAACGAAAACCACACTACATACGTGACAGTAAAACTATTCTACAGATTGTTATATAGCTGCAGCATGAATGGGTGAGCTCGACCAGAATCAGCTGGAGAGTTAAATTTGGTGAATGTAGGGCAGTCCCAGTTACTGATAGTGAGGCCATTACATATCTTTCCTGGCTGCAACGCATGTGCATCTCGAATCTCCATTGAGAATGCATGTAGGTATTCTTAACTGTCCGTCTGTTCATTTCATTTAAGTTCAACAAAAATATTAAATTTTAGTTAAGTAAACTTACGTATCTAATGTGAATCTACTTAACTTACTACTTTTGGTTTAATTAAAAATATCTTTTGTTAATTTTATCTCTCTCTCTCTCGGTAAATGACGCTTTTGGTGTTCTGAAGCATTCATAATCGCGTGAATAATTTAAAACAACAAGAGAGAATACGCTAACGGGGCTTACTTATAAATAAATAAATACATTCCCGGAGAGAAATGGTTACACTAACCGAATAGGTGCCGGTGCACTGCGCGAATTGTTAAAAATGTATAGTGAGAAAGACTGTACTGTACTGGTCTTTTTCACTTTAAAATTTCGAAGAATTAGTCAGTTACAGTGGTATTCATAACTTATTCTATTAACCTTAGGGAAAATAACCAAAGAATATCATAAATTCTTTCGTTTTTAATAATAAGAATATCCACATAATAAAAAATGTAAAAAATCATCTTGCGTAAGCGAACTTAACCAAGTAAACGTCGACGCTGTAAAAGATTCAATGAATAGGATGTTTGCTATGCAGGACTAAAGCATTGTCACCTGGTATCACATCAAAGAAATTGTTAAAGACACTTATATATACATACCTTAGACCAATTTGCATATATATATATATATATATATATATATATATATAGTTATTTATATATGTGTACGCCTTCAAACAAGATGGAGCAAGGATCTCCGCAAGGGTAAGTAGCTAATATGATGATGATCTACGGCGCTACAGAACAAACATCTGAAGATTTACTATTAGACTATTGTAATTGATAAAACATATCATTATAAACAATCCCTATATAAACTTACTAGATAATCAAATAGCAAAGTATATCTTATCTGTAACTGCGACGTGGGTCTTGGGTTAGATTCACAACTAAGGGGTTGTCCCTTAGTTGTAAAGGACAACCCCTTAGTTGTGAATCTAACCCAAGACCCACTTTTATTAGTGCATAACAAATTGTTGATTTTCGGGAATGGGTGTATAGTATGCGTGTCCAGTGTGCCAAACACCGCGTCTGAACCTTACTCCGATCATATTGCACATGCATTACATCAGAATAGAGATGGGGACGACGACTGAATGAATATCTATTGCTATAATGCATACTGCAATATAAAGTATTCTGCGTTGATGTTATCTGGCAATAACTAGAATATATCACCATATTCTTAATCGACCAGGAGGACATCAGATATGAGATATAATTATGAATCATATCTCATAAACATAGCCATTACATGTACACATAATATACAATTTACAATTAATGAGAAGCCAACGAAACAAAGTCCCCGCCAGCAAAATTAAAACACAGTGGAAAGTTAACAAAGCTTACACCGTTCTTATATAGTATATAGGTATTACCTATATATATCATCTCCACAACTTGCGTAACTACGAAACCATTCAAGGCTTAAATACTTACATCACGCATCATATCACACAAAAAGTTATTTCAAATACTTGTAGAATTATTAGATAATTCTTAAGCGAATCCGTTATACGTTTCACGCACTTGGTTTAATTCTTGTTTTACCTCCTTCGTAGAGGTATTTAAATGTATAAAAATCATAATTACTTTTAACTATGGTATTAAACTCTTCGCTTATATTGATAAAAATATAGTATATTGTATATTTTTTATTAATTTAATTAATTTCGTCAATTTCTTTGTTTGCAAAACAAGTTGCTCGATACCAAAATTAATGATCGTGATTTTTTGTACGTTCTTTGACTGTAAACTTAACTAATTTATTACTGCTGTTAATCTTTTTGACATAGATATCATGAGTGTTAATTAAACTTAGTTAAACAAGGACAAGGAGACTTAATAAAGACACTGACTGGATATAAAATTAATCATTTTATATTATTGTGGTATATTTGTACCAATGACACAGAGTTCACCTAATTAATGTAAGTGACGGCGACCCATGACATCTACCTCGACAAGAAATCATATGCATGGTCACCCTTGAGGACTAAAATGGACTCATTCATCTCCAGTTATGTTCTGTGAAAGGGAATTGTGTTTGTCCAAAATTCAAAATGCACATACGTGTCACCTCTGATTATAACAGATAGAGAGAGAGAATGCTTCGTTAGCTGCCGATATGTCACCGGATCCCAAAACTTAGCACACACAACACAGCAGCGTTATTTTGCTTTACCATAAAGCCAACACGTATTAGTAAAATCAAAATAATAACATGAAATAATATCGCTGTATTTCAAGACACTAGCTGCAGACACGTATGGGGAAGGACGTGCCCTAACACAATCATGATTTCAGCCAATAAATAGTTCACAGCTGAACACAAGTCTGTCACGTGGACTGTCACTGAGTACAGTCATCAGTATACTCTGTTGTGTTTTGTATGGTAGTGCAGGGAGCTAGAGACCGTATTGCTGGTGACGAGGCTTTCCCTCTCAGTTCTTGCGGATGACAACGCATATGCGTCATTAATTTTTATTCAAGATAGATGTAGAATTCATTGGCCGCAGTTGTCATTTACATTCAAGTGAACACAGTCAATATAAGATATAATTAAACACACGACAGTTTATGATCAAAGTATGTCGTAAGCAATTCATTTAGCTACACCTAAAGCATTCGCTTCTAAAGTATTCATGTTGTGCAAATTTATGTCAATGAGCTGAAGTGACACCGATATGCCTCGCTTTAAAATGACGCTAAAGCAAACTTCGATGGTTCGACACGAGCGTACTGTAGTTCGTGTTTTCATTTAATCTAACAAAGCTCAATATAGACTTATACACTGATTCATATTTACATATAATTATCGAGTCGAGGTTAATTCTGTTTACTATTTGTTATAATGCTCGGCAAATCTTATATTATCAAGTACATTAAAACGTCATTGTTCAATTGAAGAGTATTAGAGAGTTACTACAGACGTAGTATAAGACACAGATAATCGTTGGCAATATAAACTCAAACAAAGATTTGAATCTATAACAAACTGGGTACAAATATAAGTAATTGTCTTTTGGAAAATTTTGAAAAATCTAAACTTATTAGGACAACGTATATATAAAATAAATATTGTTCTCGTTTCTGTTATGTATATCGGAAAATCTACGTACTTCTCCGTTTTAACGACACTAGACAATTTTATTTATTTATGTTAACATAGTCTCACAAATATTTTAGGATTTTACAATAGATCCTAATTATACCAACCTTTTCCTTTTAAGAAGAGAAGATTAAACTCATAAAGGAGGTAATATTAAGACCCGGTTTAACTCATTCTAAATAAAACAACAGAATTTTTTCAAGAATAATTAAATTTTATCAATGTGATTTGCAATTCAATCAGAACGATGTTCGAGAGTTACGTTATGTTTCGTAACTTCAATAGTTATATAACCTTAAAACATACAGTTAAAATGCGAAACTGATACTGTTTTTTAATTTACTTTACAATTTTTCGTTGTAATTGAGTTAGTTCTATTGAAGCTCAACATTTTCTTGTTTCACCTACTGTTATTATTCAAGCTTTTATATATTTATTTATTTGTTTAACTATCCCCTGGTGAGTTCCTCGAGTGAGATGGCCGAGCCTTGAACGAATGCTTTGACCTGTGCTGGTTTTAATTGAGGTACACCGTATCTGAAGAATATCTATCATAAGAAGTAAGTACAGCTTAACAGTTTCGAGATCTGAGTTCAAATCTTTGATATTACTGACGTGTACTTTAATACTGAGGAAACAACCGCTGTGTAATCTTACATTTTCTTTTAAACAAAACTAATTTATACGGATTTATTCACATTCATATTTTATCCGGTTATTTCCAATACTTTTACAGTCATGGTCGTGGGGTACGATGGACTTAGACTGGGTATTTAAGGCTAACTTAATTTTAACTATGATAGTAACAGTAGTATCTCACAGTATCTTGAGACCTTGTGGTATCACTGGTTTGAATATATAATTTACTGAATTTGATTTTATAAATCCAATTCAGTAAATTCAATTCATCCATGCCAATGGTACCCATGTGACGGTGGATAACTCAGAGATCTTCTATAATTTAATTTTATTGTATATTATGATTTTCGATTATTAAAATTAAGAAATTTGATTCTTTACCGGACCTGGGGGTCCGGTAAAGAATCTAAGAAGATAGTAAATTAACTTAATTTACTATCTTCTTAAAATATTTATTAACTGATAGCTTTAACATAGGTTCTAAAAACGATTTACTTATTATCATTCGTATACCAATTTCAAAATTACATATGTAAATTACTTTATTATACCTATAATAGTACACGATTCATATTTTTTACTTATTAATTCGTTGAGCTTTTTGTTCACAAAGAGCTTTAGCTCACAATGTCAGGTTGTTAAGTTCGGATTTGCTGGTTATCTACGAAAAACTTATTTTGTCGGAGCTGAATTGTTTGTACATTTATATAAAAATGTTATGATATTCATTTTTGTCATATTACATTTATATTTCTTAAATTGTTCTAAAACTTAAATTTAAATTGATACTTGGTAATAAAAAATGCATAAGTTTTTTTTTGTTCCTGTGTGTTTTGCAACTTCCTCGTTAATCCACGTAAATTCAAATTCTGTTTGTGCTTTTGAACTGTAAAATAAAATACCATCTGTAAAAAGTATTTTTTTATATTTTCCGCTAGCAATTCGGGGTATCAAGAGTTTTGATCGTTCCGCTATCTGGGACCGATTTGGGGCATCCCCTGTATCGACAGTTAGAACGTAATTTCAGGTCTTGTTTATTATTTGCGACGGGAATTTTTTGTTTCCCTATAGAATTTCATCGAATTTTGGTTTTGAAAACGTTTACATGGTCCTAACAGCACGGGTTTCCTCGATCTCTTATGGTCCTCAACTGAGGAGTTACGTTTATTACGGCTCCATACGCTGTGCAGATAAATCATTGCAATAATATTTCCTTGAACGCCTCACTCTGTAGTATAAATTTGTTAACTTATACTTACACATGCATGACTCAAATACAGTTCAAATATAATTTTACAGTGGTACGGTACACTGCAGTTTGTTTTTAGCGGCAAAATGAATGGGGGAATGCTCAACCGCGGTAGAACCAGGCCCTCACAAAATACCAGCGTAAAATAGTAGCTTAATGATACTGTTTCATCTGGTGAGTTTAGGGATCCGGAGACCTTTATTACTGGAGACGAGGCATTCCATCTCAGTCCTCAAGGGTGACAACGCATTTGATTTATGATTCCTTGTCAAGGATGAATGTAGTTGTCATGGGCCGCAGGAATCACTTAAGACCAGGTGAACTGTGTTCTCCTTTGTTACTCTAAATGTAATTATATATATATATATATATATATATATATACATACATATATATTGCCTGACGGGAAATCGTTCGAGGTTCCTTACAAAATACTAATTTTATTTGGAACAAAATCAAAATAATGTTTTTAAATTGTTACATTATTTATGGCCAAATGCGTAATATATTTTAATTCACACAATCACAACGCTATTTTAATAAACATCAACATCGCTGTATATATTATAAAAACATGTCATAACCATTCGCTCACACACTTTCTCTATTCCAATTTAGTAAACGCGGTCTCAAGAACACGACACATACACAACGTACCCGAAAACTAATAATATATGTAACTCACATGAACACATAAATGTTGTTCTTTAACTGGGAATCGAATCTAGAACCCACGACACAGCATGTCAGGCTACGATACCAGCTTTTCATACTGATATACTAATAGCATTTATTACGAAAAATGTCCACTATATTTATGACATTTTAATAAATGCATTAAAACCATTGATATAATCCTTTTGGTGTCCATCAAAGGGATTGGTATTAATGCTTTTAAAGTAAAATAAAGTAATGGTATTTTACTAAATTGTTTTCATTTGCAAAATGTGTAATTTTAAATTTCCGTTTCCGTTTCTGTCATATTAATTAATATCCACAATTTTTTACGTAGTTAATTTTTAAATTCTATACATAAGATGTATTTTCAATTTTAGTTTTGAAGGTTTCATTTAATTATTGGGGGTGATATATGCATATATTTCATAACTTCCTTGTATCATAAGATTGACAACGTTTTGTTTATTATTTACTATTATTAATTTTGTGACATATCGTTTAAGAAGCTTAGTGTGACAGACGAGCTAGCATGATTTTAGGTGATACTATGGCCCATAATTACGTACCCCCATATTCAACAAAGACAAGATACACATACCTCCAACCCTAAGGGTTGAAATGGAAAGCCTCACCAACTGTAATCTGCGTGTTCTGAACTCAGTATATGAAACATTCTGTGAGAGATTCTTATCCGGTCCAGCCTACTGACTAATGATACATGTAAAAACAAGTGGCAACGTTGCTCTAGCGCACTAAATAATTTTACTTTACTTTTATTATATCCAATTCCTTTAATCAATATTTTGTGACTTTTACCTATGCTCATATATGTTCTTATAAATAAAAGAAATTCATTTAATTATTAAAACAACCCTCGAATCCCTTGACTGACTTTTACACGGTACGAAAGTATAAGCAAATGCAAAAAACAGTAGGAGTGCACGTGTACTACTCAGTAGATGGAGAAGTTTTCCGCGGAACACCTCCCAAGTAATTCAAACCGCAATTTACCTCATCTCGAGCAACGTGCTAGATTAATCTGGCCCCTCGTAAACAACGCCAGTATAATCTTTTGTTAACCGATTGCAATACTCCCCGAAGTGCACTTTTGGGATTTACTGAATAATTCGCGGCAATAAGTACTTAATTTAACAGGGTTCTTTCACCGTCACTTGTTCTATTTCTACAATCAGAAAATACAAAAATATTGGAATAGTTTCGTGGTTGATGCCATCGCAATTAAAGGTGAAGACAGCATACAAATAATAAATGGCGAGTGACAATATTAAAATGTAACAAAGAAAAAAAATACGAAGACATGTAAAGTCCGCCAATCTGCACCGAGTAGTCGGATTATGATACGTGGAGCATACTGAATGTTTCTGGATCAGGCCACTTACGATAAAAAAATAAAAAAAATAATTACGTAATTCGAAAATGGAACTCTCTAGGAACTTGTTACTTTTTAATTTGCGAGGCTATCGTTTTTATTATCCTTTTGAAAACTGTGTGCCGCTATTACAATACTCTACTATTTACTCGTGTAAATTTTCACTCAATGAAAAATCGGATCTTGGGCGAGAAAATGGTTGCATCTTTTTTCGGCAAATCAGGACATTCCATTACAGTGTCGTTTGAAAACCAAATGACAGTGGTTGCAAATTGACAGACGTAAACAATTGTTTTCCCAGAGTGTTAGAAAAAGTTCGCGAAAAGCTCCCTCGCAGCAATTTCATCCTTTACCACGATAACGAGTCTGCATATACCGTTAAGATAACGAATACGTATTTGAAGACTTCCAATATGGAAATAATGTCGTATCACAGACATACAGCGTGGACCTCTCAGTTTACGAATTCTATTTATTTACGAAAATTAAAGATAAACTTAGAGGTTTGCGATTTACAACCCGGAAGCATTAGTGAATGCATTCCACGAAGCCATCCCATAACGAGCGCGTATTAAAGACTGGGTCCACTGCTGTAAACAATGATTCCAACGAATGCAAAAATGTATAAAAAGTGTGGGCGTATATTTCTTAAAATTTTGATCTTATTTATTAAAATCCAAAAAGTTTCAGTGTGACCTAAGTATATATAGGATGTTACTTTTATAGTATTAAAGTGGATGATAATTGACGTAAAATCCAAAGGCACGGTTTAGATTTCACCTTCCTTAATTTGAAATTACAGCTATGTGATGAAATAGGACAAACGTTTGTAGGTTATATCTGTTACATATTTGCAGACAGATTGACTAGAGCATTTTAGTGAAACCAGGAATTGGTAGCCTGTACAAAAACTGTCGGATAAAGCAAAAAAATTGTATAACATAAAATATAATGTAACACCTATACTACTTTATTTCCGGCCCAAATACACGGCCGCGTGGTATAGTGCTAAGTTACATTTTCTGAGTTCGATTCCCAACGGAAAAACAATATTTGTGTATCACAAAATATTGATTAACTGATCTAGGTTTGTTGCATGAATCTCCCGTGTCCCATTACACTGTATCCGAATACTGAGCCTACTCTTGACAAGTTTGTGTATAACAGAAATATTCTTCGACTGAAAAACAAAACTGTAAATGTTTGGCAATTATTTCTCATTCTCAATTATGTCTCATTGGAGTTAAAACAGATTAAACACGTACGATATTATTGTTTCCCCTTCAATATTTGAACTGCAAATAAATCCTGTCAACGTTTTCGTGTTTATTATCGTTGTTTAATTTTACACTGTATCACAGGGTTCTAAATGTAATCTGATCGTAGTGTTTTATGTAAATAACAAGAATTAAGTTTATTTTATAAAAAAGAAAAAGAAAAGTAAGGGCATATATATAAGTTTATATATATATATATATATATATATATATATAAACTATAATACGGCAGCTTTGATCTTTATTGTAATTTTATGTATTACTTACTTTAACACCTGCTCATGTATTAAGGCAAAATGACGTAAGGGAATATAATATAAAACAATTTTATGTTTAGAAGTTTTTTAAGAGTTTCACTTAAAAATACTTTGGTAGACGATGCTCCATCATCCTGCTTACTTTTACACTGACTTCACATGTCTTCGAATATACTTAATTCAGGTTTTATTATAATTAAGATTTTGCACGTAGACAGACACCAAAATGTATGCATGAATAATTGTAACAGTCACTAATGGACAAAATATTCTCTGAAGTCCCTTTTTGTAGATTTGCGGTTTTAGCATAAAACTACTTAAATATTTTAGGTGCTATGTTTACAATACAATGGGAAAATGTATTATAAATTTAAACAATTAGTAAACTTTAACTAGTGTATGACATTTTTTACACAAACAGTAATAGTGGTTAAGTTTTAATTTTATTTTATGAACCGATAACAAATTATATTAAAATGAAGAGAAAAGTAATGATAGAGACCTGAGATTTAGATAAGACTGACTAAATTATTAAGTTGAAATTAACTTAATTATGAAAGGCGATAAATTATGAAAATTTGTAATAATAAAAAAAAACAATTGGCTTTAAATAAAGTTACATTTGCAAATGTCATAATAACTAACTTCATAGCAAGAACATCTGTTAACTTTAAGGTTTCATTTATTTTTCCCGTTGCTTAGAAAGCTTAATGTGCATATGGGCTACCCATTAACAGCGAAGCCTAAGTAAACTGAAATATATATTTGTAAAATTTGTACAATGGTGAATTAAATGCCTACATTGACAATTGTACTGGTCATATAATTTAAATTGCTCAGGTGTCCCCTACTACTTTTCTTCCACTAATTTTTCTTGAAAATTTCCTAGATACCCACTGAAATTTCATCTGATAGATATCATCAAAATAATATTGTAAATGAATACAGATGATATCAAGATGCAGAATGCTTAATATATATTCAAATTATATGTCGGGTTACTTTACTTGATTGATGATATTTTTATAAGAAATATATATAATGTGATGGAATGATACATCATAGGTATAATTTAGATGAGACGTAGGCGTTATGATATTAAATATTTCGGGAAAATACTTTATAAGTTGTATTCTTATTATATAAATATAATTACTACTAATATAGTTAATACCTTTTCATTATTAGCTACTAGATATATATGTATATGTTACATTATCTCACCACACCATGGGTTGTCTGGTAAAGAATTCTAATATTCATTAAGTTTGGCCTTTTAACCTTTTATATATATATATATATATATATATATATATATTTATATATAAAAGTAACCATTTGTTTATGCCATCAGAAAAATCATATCTATACTTATATACTTATATTTGCTTGTCCTGGCTGACTGATTCATCAACGCAGAGCCTAAATCGCTGCAACACGGCCACAAACCTGAAATTTGGCAGTTGATGCATTTTATATTGTAAGTATCCACTAAGGAAGGGTTTTGGAAATAGGCGATGAATGGTTATATAGAAGTCCGTCATTTTCAAAGTAAGAAACACAAAATTTCATATACCCGCTTCTGTTTAGAAATAAATGTATACGTATACCGGTGTTTAAAAAAAATATATACCTAAGAGGGTGTTAGAGATTGAAAGTTTATATGGGAAGTTTTTCATTATTGGAGGAAGAAGCGCGAAATTAAATATGAAAACTTCTTATATAAAGTTTAGGAAAAAGTATTATAAATAAGCTTATGTCGAAGCGATAGATGGTGTTATACGCAACAGATAGTATTATATAAAATAATTAACTACATTTCTTGTATTCTAATTTGTGTTACCATAAATAACGTATAAATTTAAAAAGGTCTTTTATACTACTGTACCCGAGGACTTTCCAGACAAATTCAATTGTTTGACACCATACTCGGAATACTCACACCTGGCTGTAGTACAATGTTTCGAATTTAATTAGAGCTTGTCTTCATCCAGTCCATATCTGAACACGATGGACCACAAATTATGGTCAGTAGTTAGTAGTAGTAGTAGTATAGTCAGTAGTTAGAGCTCATGGTCCGCTCAAAAACGTAGCAAAGCTAACAGTTGCTGAATTTCCGATGGAAGCACTACGAATGTTCATGGATTGCTAGAGGGATCAAGGGTCACGTCAAAAATAATATTTTCAATATACGTTTAATTATTATTAATTATATTAAAAAAAATATATGCGATTTAATTTAAAACAGAAATTAAAGACATACTAGTTGTAATACGGAATATATTAATATCATAAGTGCTAGGGGAGGTTCTTTGGAACGTTTTTAGACTTAGTGCAGAGGGGGACCGGTGCGTTTCGTTGGAGATCCCGGTATCCCTCCCAATGCACAGAAGTCGACCAGCGAGGGAATTTTAGTGGGTACAAATCTCACATAACCCTGTCTTCCCCAGAAAGCAAGGTATCTTTTAAAGATTTACCCCTGACACCAAAAAAAAGGTGTCTTACGCTCATTGCTCCCATAAAAACCGAGCCCCGTTGAAATGGAAACAAAATTCCTCTCGTAGACAGGTTGGCACATAAATTCAATTTGTTGCAAAGAGGTTTAAAAATCCCTGTCGTAGTTTCAAATTTATCTCGTTACACAGAATCCCTAAAAGGTATTGCTGTTTTATACCTAAGATCCCTGAGCCTAAAAAATATTAATTACATATCGAATAGTACTATGGTCTAATAAGTGATGATAGATTGTCTTGAAGTCACGATTGAGTTCAATACCCAAATGGATTGTATCACAAACTTTCTATTTTTAGGTTCTTGAGTACATAATGATCAATCACTAAAATAACAAACACATTGGTGCTACACTTCTCCCCTGGTTCTAGAGATAAAATGTATAAACAACTGTTGAAAATATTGGTGGAAACTTAACAATTAACACATAATACATAATTGTTAAGTTTCGCAGTTCGTACCATAAATCATAAGGCTATTGTTAAATAAATTATCCTCTAGTGTAGAGGTAGAAATATATCTTTGCTATATAAATCATGTAAAATTTTAAATGTGCCGATGGATTTAAAAAATTTAAAATTAAAATACATCCCCACTAACAATAAAACATGCATGACAAAGCCTGCGATTCTTGAATAATACATATTTCGATCATAAATGCCGGTATGGAAACTCGTCAATAAATTCGTTTGACACGAAAATGTCGACTTTTCCAACTTTTAACATATATGATATTAAATATAGACAGAAAGTTAGTATAATCTTTTATTCGGATTTATGTAGCCGCAGTCTTCGTGCCAGCATCGTCGTTATCTCCCTAATCAGCGGGCTCGAAATTTGGCTCTGTTTAGATAAAGTTGTAAATTATATTATAATATAAGTATTTTTAAGTTAATGCAAGTGAGAACACTCAGTTCTTCTCAACATCTCAGTGGTTGGAATGCCTCCACCACTGTGCGCTTTATGCGAAATTTTCTGCCACGCACAACTAATCTGTGGAATCAGCTGTCATATGATATAAGGACAAGAAAAGAGCCTTTTTTCGCCGGCATCGCATCTGCGACTACTCTAGTGTTGCAAATGGTCATTAGCGGCAGGGAGTCCTGATGGCAGCACCGATCATCGCTTGATCGTTTATAGCTGATAAACGAAACAGACTATATCCAAATAGATGTGTGGACACCTGAGGAGCGATGGAATGCCTCGTCACCAGTTATTATAGTCCAAATACATTGAATTGAATTGATTCAAAGGTTAAATAAAATGTAATGGCTTTTAATTAAACGTTTTAAGTATAAGCCATTACGAAAACTTTAAACGCGTTTTAAAGGTATATTATAAAATCCTGTAAGGTAAGCGTCAACGCTCTTAAAACTGCTTTCTTAATAACTGACTTAAAATATTCAAAGAGCTCTGCATTAATGTTGCCAGTACTTCGTATTTCATAACTTGGTATGAATAATTGAAATCTTTGCACTTTATATTTACGACTGCACCTAAAATAAGTAGAAAGATGTACTAAAATACTTAGAATAGCTATTTTTTTTAAATATATCCTAACTAATACAGTAACTTCTTTAGGTAGTTTTGCTAGCTATTGGTTTAACAACAGTAATAACTAAGTTTTGGTGCCGGTACCAAAGAAATTGTTAATTGTAATTTTAATTTCTGATTTACTACTAAGAAATAGTTTAAAAAAAATCGAAGATGAGACGTACGCTAATACAAAATGGAGCTGCGAGGACTATACTCTACATTCTTTTTAAAACGAATACTTCCTTACTTCATTACTTCTTTACTCCATTACACCTTTACTTCTTTTCTTCTTTTCTTCTTTACTTCTTTACTTCTTTACTTCTTTACTTCTTTACTTCTTTACTTCTTTACTTCTTTACTTCTTTACTTCTTTACTTCTTTACTTCTTTACTTCTTTACTTCTTTACTTCTTTACTTCTTTACTTCTTTACTTCTTTACTTCTTTGCTTCTTTGCTTCTTTACTTCTTTCTTCTTTACTTCTTTGCTTCTTTGCTTCTTTGCTTCTTTGCTTCTTTACTTCTTTACTTCTTCTTCTTTACTTCTTCTTCTTTGCTTCTTTGCTTCTTTGCTTCTTTACTTCTTTACTTCTTTACTTCTTTGCTTCTTCTTCTTTACTTCTTTGCTTCTTTGCTTCTTTGCTTCTTTGCTTCTTTGCTTCTTTGCTTCTTTACTTCTTTACTTCTTTGCTTCTTTACTTCTTTGCTTCTTTGCTTCTTTGCTTCTTTGCTTCTTCTTCTTTGCTTCTTTGCTTCTTTACTTCTTCCTTCTTTGCTTCTTTGCTTCTTTGCTTCTTCACTTCTTTACTTCTTTACTTCTTCACTTCTTTACTTCTTTACTTCTTCACTTCTTTACTTCTTTACTTCTTTACTTCTTTACTTCTTTACTTCTTTACTTCTTTAAGTGATAAAGCCGATTTGCTGTTAGAAGTTCGCTATTGTGTGAATGGGGGAGTTCGATCGGGGAAAGATAACACTCTCACAGAATACCAGCGTATCACTGCTGACTACTGCAAGTATTAACGACAGCGTGGCATATAGGATCAGAGTACAAACTGCTGTGCCGCTGGTTTTAGGTTCGGTTTCCAGTCCGGGAACAAAATTGATGTATCATTAATTTATGGTTTTCTGATCTGTACCATGCTCGCTTCTTAAAGCACATGCGTTACATTAGACAAGTACCCTACCCTTCTATGATAACTGATTATCTCTTTTTTGAGCAAATGCTTAAAGCTCTGTAATATATCCACTTATTCAACCAGAAATAATTTTCTTTTCCTTTCTTGGCCTTCGTGTAAGGACAGGTTAGGTGCCTTACCAGTGACATCCGTATAGGAAGATGCACCCATTCAAGGATACACCCAATAACGTATTCTCCTTTGAGGATGGACTGCAAACGAGTGGCCGGCGCATGTGTATTCTAGAGCGATCTCGTAGCTCTATTCTCTGTGGCGATGGATGGATGGTGGATGGATGGATCTGTGGAAATGGAACATCTGAGGATTTTAGTCGATGAGAGCCCGACATAGCTCATCCTTACTCACGAAAAGGCAAGTATAAAGCATTTCCAAATGTATAGAAAACGGTGCCAATCATGAGGTTGACTGCGTCCACAATCCTTAGCTGTATTATATAAATACGATTCGTTCTATACGAGAATACCAATGATGACTTCGGCAACGAACATTTTAAATTAAAACTAGTGGAGTTTGATTCTACTTTAATGTAAGCAAAATGTATTTTACAACAATGTTGAAACGCTTTACGCGAAATCTAAAGTTAATCAAGTTGTATACTGAAAACTAAAGCTTTTATATATGTATATTATACCTCTATACATACATAATACGTTTATAAAAATATTTATATGTGTGTGTATGTTTTCTATTTAATTTAAAAGCTTTAAAAGTCTAATTATTTAGCATAATTGGTTTAGGTGGTTTACCGTATGGGAAACTTAACGTCGGAGTTTCGAATCCACCGATTCTATTAGTGGTTAAGGCGGAATATTTGGAGTGCTAAAATGTATTAACATAATAACTAGTGATGTGATCTTGTATTACATTTTCCAATATAGTAATAGTCCACGTTATATAGTTTGGACTTCACGTGTCTTAGAATTTGTTTTTTATTAAAGTCTTCTTGATTAATGTGAACGTTTAGTCTCTATATTAGTGTTGCATAAATTAGTGTTGTATTAGCTTTTTGTTTGTCCAATTACATATACATAATACATAATAATAATTCCTTAAAAAGTTACTGTTACTTCATTTCTAAGCACCTCATTTTAAGCATACAATGCATGTCCAGGAGTCACCATTCTTCCTTTTTCTTTTTTTAAACTCCTTAGTACCTTAATTTATTTATTACAATTTAGTAAACATATTTATATACTACAAACTCGACGTCAAAAATTTGTTCTACGGAAAAATGTTTATTGCTCCGAATAAAAACAATTTAAGTATATATACACTTAAATACATTTGGTCTACTAAATGTTATATTTTCAGATAATATATTAAAAATTCATAACCACGATATATCCTCATAAAATTAATCTTAGTGAATATAATTTAAAATTAGATATCAAGGGTTTTATGAGGTGTATAATCATTTTTTAATCGCTTACTTGTTCAAAGACTGTGGCAATTTATTAAAATTATTTAAATATTTCGGAGACATGTGCTGTCCGCAGTGGGGCTGCGTGGTGGTTTATGCTCTAACCTTGAATGGGAAACAAAAATTGAGTGAGAGGGAAACTCTGAATAACAAACGCAGTGTAGGACATCTACTACTACACTTGTCTAGCTTGGTCTAACTTGGCTGCTTAACGGGTCTTCTCTACCAGGACAGAATCTCGTCTACACACAACACAAGCGTGATATTAGCAGTATTGTCCTTTCGTGTTTTCAAATGTTTTGTGTTGTCAAATGTTGAGTGTATGAAAACAGAGACCTAGTTACTGGCGATGAAGCATTCCTTCTCAATTCATAGGGTCGACAAAGTATATTGTATTGTATGAAATAAGTTAAAGTATTTTTTTTCTCAACTTTTTTATTTCTGTTATTCAAAATAATGTATTCGATGCATCTTTGCCAACGCAGTGGTAGTTTATTGACGCCCTTCTTGTAAAAATCAGCTGGACGGGAGGCAACAAACTCTTCAAAGGCATTTTCTACTGCCTCTCGGGAGTTGAATTTTTTCCCGCTAAAAAGTTGTCCAAATTTTGGAAAAAGTAATAGTCGGTGGGTGTAAGGTTTGGTGAGTACGGTGGATGACTGAGAACTTCCAACCCCAACTCTTGCAGCTTGGAGACTGTCTGTTGTGCAGTGGGGTCGCGCGTTGTCGTGTTGGAGCAGCGGGGACGACCTTTTGACCAAACCTGGTTGCAGATTTGCGAGTTTCTCCATCATTGTCTTCAGTTCTTCACAGTACACATCTGCAGTAATGCTGTTATAATGTGATTTGGGTTCGTTTGAAAAGTTCTCTCCGTAAATGTTGTTGATGTTACGTGCCGTTTGTGCCGCGTTGATGCCACGATGGAACTCATATTCCATAATTACACGAATTTTTAAAGTATTCATTATGCCGAAAAATGTTCAAACGTAATAAAAATACAAAACTAATCAATAAACAAAAAACTGACTTTGTAAAAAGAAAAGTCATGTTTTAAAACAAAATTAATTTGAATTTAGAATTCACAGCCACTCAAAACTTGTTTTTGGTTTGAAATGGCCAATACTGAAAAAAGGCAATTTCATAGGTAAAGACCTAATATAAGTTCTCGTGGGCCTTTACCACTTACCGTCAGGTAAACTGTATGCTCGTTTATGGCTTAATTTCATAAAAACTACGGTACAATAAATATAATGTCACTTGTTACTAACTTTTAGATGTAAGTGTTAGCTATAGTGTAATTTTAATCAACCTGAAAGTGTGTTAACTGTAAATCAGTCATTATTCTAATCGATAGGTGCGCCGAGTAATTTAAACGTTTCCATTAATTAATGTTCTAACTTTTACAGTCAATGTGACGGATCTAGGTTAATAGCTTTTTGATTTTCGAGCTTTTTCTTTGTATTAAGAGTGATAAACATAGTTCACCTGGTGGTAAGCAATGAATGCAAACCATAAACCCAAACTTCCACCCTTCCTACAAAAATCAGTACAAGGAATCAAAGGATTTTGGTTTATTGTCGGTGATAAATTGAAAAGCTAACATAGTACATGTCATGACTCCTAAGCATTTTAAAATGTGTAGTCGAGAAAGTCAAAAGGATTTATTATTTGTTGGTTAATCTGTTACCTATAATATAACATTATTCGCAATTGACATCCGATAATCAATTGTTATGTGCTTAGTGAAGACAGGAATTATAAGTCATTTTCATTTTGATTCCATATCGAATGAAATAATCTTGGAAACGAGGATGTCCCACCATGAATAGGCTGTACAATTGTCACCCTAATTTTTAGTACTAAATAAAATAAAATAATTATCGTATATTTCTCGTCGGACTACCTATTCTTTTTAGTAAATTGCCAAAACCATTGTTCTATTGTTTGATCAGTGTATGCGTATAGATTTCCGAATTGTTCAGGTCTCTATTATATCTATTTCTATGTGAATGACTTGCAACTCCACAATTTGTATACGCATTTTATACACATAAATATCTAGGATGTATTTAATCAATTTTCTTCTATCTAAATGACAGCTCAAATTTATTTGTACAAATACAAAACACCCCAACTACACAACATCAACATAAACTATATTGTATTGTTTATTTGAAAGTATTCACTCAAATTAACAATACAAATGAAAAAGTATTCTTCGATACCGTATAAATGATAAACGGCATACACAAATACATACTGTCCTTCGAGAGGACCAAGGAGCTCGCCGAGCTTGGGGCGGAAATCGTCGTCGCCAAAGTCCACGAGTTGGGACTGGAGGTAGTGCCTCACAAGACCGAGGCGCTATGGTTCCACAAACTGCCGCGGAGCAGGGAACCACCCGACTCGTGCGTCCGAGTAGGTGGGTCTGAAGTCAGAGTGGGGCGGTACATGAAGTACTTGGGCCTCACTCTGGACAGTCGCTGGGGCTTCGAAGAGCATTTCGAGCGCCTAGTCCCCCGGATCGAGAGGGTAGCGGGTGCTATGCACAGACTGCTGCCCAATCTCGGGGGCCGAGGGAGGAAGTTCGCCGCCTCTATGCCGGGGTCGTACGATCCGTAGCCCTTACGGGGCGCCCGTCTGGGCGAAGAGGCTGGCCATCCGACGCTGTAGGACTAAGATCTACAGCGTCCAGCGTAGGATGGCCATACGGGTCGTACGAGGATACCGGACGGTATCGTTTGAGGCGGTGACAATCCTGGCTCGCTTTCCACCTCTGGATATACTGGCGGACATGGACGCGAGGGTGTATCACCGAATTCGCGTCCTACGCCAGAGCGGTGGTGGCGAGCCAGAAGAGGCGCTCGAGGCGGTGAAACGGCAGGAACGACGTATCGCGTTCGCGACGTGGCGCGCACGGCTCGGTGAGGAGCGGTATGCGCGCAAACGCGTCGTCGAAGCATTCCTGCCGGTCTTCGAAGCCTGGATGCAGCGACGAGGAGGAAGACTCACCTACAGACTTACACAGGTGATCACCGGGCATGGATGCTTTGGTGATTACCTGTGTAAGATCGGTCGCGAGGCGACGGCGAATTGCTTCCACTGTGGCGGCAACGACCGAGACTCCGCATCGCACACGCTCGCGGCTTGCCCGGCGTGGGAAGACGAGCGGCGGGTCTTGGTCGGCCACATCGGACGGAACCTGTCCCTGCCAGCAGTCGTGTCGGCGATGCTGAGCGGGGAACCGGCGTGGAGGCCGTAGCCTCCTTCTGCGAGACCGTAATGGTCCGAAAGGAGGCTGCCGAGCGGGATAGAGAGAGGACCGATCCTGCTCGGAGACGGGGCCGACGCGGCGCTCGCGCGCCTCGTCACGGCCCTCCCGGTGATCCCCTACCGTAAATGGGGCCCTACGGGTCGCTGACGATCGGAGTGGGGGCTCAGACCGTCCAGTAATAGCGACCCTGAGGAGGACGACGGCACGACGTGGTACCGTGTCGTCGTGATAGTTCCGCGAGGGTTCTGGGGGTGCGATCTTCACGCACGCCCCCGGGACGGGCTATCCCAGCGAAGCGCAGGGGGGTTGCGGTTGCGTTCCTTACGGAGATCCCGCGACCCCTCGCGAGCGTTGGTGGCGACCACCGTGGGGTTTTAGTCGGTGCAAGTCCGACATAACTCGTTCTTGCCCCCGCAGGGATGGGTATGATTAGGCATTTACCCATTTAAAAAAAAAATAAGTAGGTACGTATTACATCGTGATTACAAGGCTGTAAAAGAAAACCTACGGTTCTGCATGAGAAGAAAAAGATATTAGATGTATCGTCCTGTAAATACTGTATGTTTGTCATTTTAAGTATTTACACTATAGCAACAATTGTTTTTTATTGTTTTTACATTTTAATAAAATAGTCTGTGAGTTGCTAACGCGTAGAACAATTAAAATGTAAATCAAAATATTCCCCACTAATATGGTTATTACATCATACGTACTACCCTTGCGAGTGCTAAAGGCATAAAAAAGCTTTATGGGTGTCTTTGCACGATCGACCTTGTAATTAGCAAATGTAATTAGAATAATGGAATTACCACTAATGGTGGTCCCTTTTGGGCATTTACTTTGCGTGAGTGTTTTTTTTTCTTAGAGTCATTAAAATTTTAGGTAGCAACTTTGATTATAATATACAGGATAAACAATCATGGTAATTCTTCGTAAGAATTTTTTTCCTCTGATAAATATATATATATTTATTTCTACGACCTAGTAGACAAAGTAACTCGCTGGTAAAACACGGGAGCTGGGTTTAGCTACTTATGATAATTTTATATATTAAGCAGTATATATAAACCTGTTGGCGTGTAAAGAAAGCCAAAAGATTATTATTATAATTCCGCAGCTATATAGATATATCGCAGCGTGAGTTAGTACTTTCCCTAACTGTTACTCTAACCCAACAATAAATAGACAAGGAACAATATTCGGGTTTGCCATAATGTTAATTTTTGAGTCTGTTTTTATTGTAGCTCTCGTGTACACTACAACTGAATCTTCCTTCTATCTTAATGAAAATTTACATTGGACTTAAGAACAGACAGCAAATCAGTAAAATTACTAATAAAACCAGGATTATCAAAAGACTTTTCGAACGTCATGATTTTTTCCTTACTCTTCCTCAATTTAACGTATCCAGCGTCTACTGTCAGCCAAATTACGCAGATTCTTACTGTAGCCAGGGAACGCCCGTATAATCTATATGGTTTTGATATACGCTTCTGAAAAATTTCAGGAAAATTTCGTTTTGATAATCGAATTCAATATTTTTTAAATTACCAACATTTATTGAAATGTGTAGATGCAGCTAAAAAATAAATTAAAACTCATCTTGGGCGACTGTTGAGAAAAACTTTCCAAAGAAATCCTCGATTATTGGTAAGATTTCAATAAAACTTTTGATAGCTTTCCCGCGAACTTTTCTTCTTTTATAGAAAAAATCCTGACATTAGAGAGAGAATTGTTAAAGTTAAATGGACTATAATATATCAGGCTATTGCAGGAATCGGGTAAAATGTTTGACAATATATTTATTGTAATAGAAAATATCGATATAATAAAATCGAAGGTACTTGATACAACACAGGTATTTAGGCTTTAGTAAATTCAAACATACAGTTTTATTTTATTTGATTGTTCATTATTTACATATATATATATATATATATATATATATATTTATTTCTACGACCTAGTAGACAAAGTAACTCGCTGGTAAAACACGGGAGCTGGGTTTAGCTACTTATGATAATTTTATATATTAAGCAGTATATATAAACCTGTTGGCGTGTAAAGAAAGCCAAAAGATTATTATTATAATTCCGCAGCTATATAGATATATCGCAGCGTGAGTTAGTACTTTCCCTAACTGTTAATCTAACCCAACAATAAATAGACAAGGAACAATATTCGGGTTTGCTAATGTTAATTTTTGAGTCTGTTTTTATTGTAGCTCTCGTGTACACTACAACTGAATCTTCCTTCTATCTTATTGAAAATTTACATTGGACTTAAGAACAGGACAGCAAATCAGTAAAATTACTAATAGAACCAGGATTATCAAAAGACTTTTCGAAACGCCATAATTTTTTCCTTACTCTTCCTCAATTTAACGTATCCAGCGTCTACTGTCAGCCAAATTACGCAGATTCTTACTGTAGCCAGGGAACGCCCGTATAATCTATATGGTTTTGATATACGCTTCTGAAAAATTTCAGGAAAATTTCGTTTTGATAATCGAATTCAACATTTTTTAAATTACCAACATTTATTGAATTGTGTAGATGCAGCTAAAAAATAAATTAAAACTCATCTTGGGCGACTGTTGAGAAAAACTTTCCAAAGAAATCCTCGATTATTGGTAAGATTTCAATAAAAACTTTTGATAGCTTTCCCGCGAACTTTTCTTCTTTTATAGAAAAAATCCTGACATTAGAGAGAGAATTGTTAAAGTTAAATGGACTATAATATATCAGGCTATTGCAGGAATCGGGTAAAATGTTTGACAATATTTTTATTGTAATAGAAAATATCGATATAATAAAATCGAAGGTACTTGATACAACACAGGTATTTAGGCTTTAGTAAATTCAAACATACAGTTTTATTTTATTTGATTGTTCATTATTTACATATATATATATATATTTATTACGATTGTATACTTTTCCATTTACATTCGGTTTCCATTTACATTACCAAAATTACCTTTTTTACATTCGGAACATATTGTCTGCTCGACCCTAAGTTACACTGAGAGAGAAAGTTTTTAGAAGTAATCCTCCTTTTGTACAAATACATGTCGTGTAGATAAAATTTAAAGCAATAAAAAAGAAAGAAAGATATTCACTGCTAAGCTAACTAAATATTTATTTAATATAAATTATATATATATAAATTATAATAGTTTTAGATAACGTAATGCTATTCACACGATCAGAATCATGGCAAATTGAAATATAGTTTTTCAAAACTTAGTTGAAACCTTATTTCATATATTCTTATACAGTTGAATTGGTTCAAAGTTCACGCAGTGCATAAAATGTTAGGTGATCACTCTTACGTAAATCGAAAAATCGTTACAGGTGTAAATATCACAATTTGTAAATGTATCAAAATGTTTTTTTTATGACTTCCGAAAACGTATTGTACAATTTTCCAGCTTCCTGACCTACTTCCCAGTGGCTCGTAGCTGGGAAAAATTACCAGAAAAAAGAATTTTGTATATATAATAAATAATTATTTGTTTTTATTATTTTTTTATGTACGATAATGTATATCCAAAAAAAAATTAAAAAGAAAAAAAGTAGAGATTATTCGATTCCTGCAAAAGACTTTTCAGTCAAATATTTATGAAGCGATTCTGATATGACCAAATTTTTAAACCTATGTTTATCCGATGCATAGAGTAAAAATTATTTACGGGTTTTCGTTTTTATTTTATTGTAAAGATATAAATAGACAGCACACAAGCGAAAACGAAGTTTAATTCTTAGGTGCAAAACTAAATTCTTGGCAGAGCGTAGGAAGTCGTTAAAAAGAATCTGATTGCCCATTATTAATTCTTCCCTTTACAGAGAAGGATTAATAATGGGCTTACTTACGTACTTTTATTTTAAAAAGACTTGGAGAGATAATTGCTCTAAATAATTGAAGATTACGCTCGTGTGTAAGAATTCCAAATGTCTGAATATAATATAAAAATAACATTTTTGTGTTAAAAATATATTAGTTTGACTTAACCTTCTTGGTACGTACTAAAATGTCATCATTATCAACCTAAAATTAGTCTACTACCAGGCATAGTGAATATTTCAAATTAAAGCGAAAGTTACTAAGTCGAGACAATAGCGTGCCAAGGTAAGATATGACGTGACACGAATAACGCAAGTTATTATAAAATTTTATAAGTATGTGAAATTTTCTGATATTATTAATAACATTTATCAAAACAGACCATGAAAAGTCTTCGTGTATATAATGCAGCTCGTATATTCTCGGAAAATCAGGCGCTAATAATTTTCCGATCAATTTTCAACAGAATTTGAGGTTTTAAATAATTAAAAAAAAACCTTCGTATTTATTGGATTGAATGAATGAAAAAAAATTTAATACATTTATTGTAAGCAAATTAAAATGTTGTTTTTTATTAAAAAAAATAATCTTTTGAAATAAGAGTTAATTGGTACAAAACATAGTTTAGAACAAATCGATTGTATCTACTACTGTCTAAGATTTTTGGTTTTCAGGCTTTTCTTTATACTATATCTGTGAAATTGATCCATGGTAGATCAATATCTAAGTTGTTTTAATTTCTCGCGAAAACCAATAATATTATTTATTCCAGTTCGTACTCTATGAATACCACTTGCTCGGTGATTAAGGAAAACATTATGAATCAATCTGCATGTCTATGAAATAAAAAAAAATATTATATGGTTATGTAAAATCAAATAAAATAAAGAAAATTATAGGAAAAAGTATATTGATTTACTTACATGCGAAGTTCGTACATCCGACCATTACAGATGTATGCTGTCTAGCAACCTCACTAGACAGGAGGCCTATACCTAACAGTGGGATACTACAACTGATCCTTCTTGTGGTCTTATTGGACGGGTGAGTGCCTCTGCGCAAATTCGTGCTGTACCATATATATATATATAAGCAAAGTGGATTCCCAATCGAAGACGGAAGTAAAAGTCATGGACCGCCGGTACGACTTACCTTTAGTTTGCATACTCCTTTATACTTATAATATACTTTTTGACCCTAACTAAAGCTTGTACTTCAATTAACAGTTTTAATTAGTTTTTCGCTTTTCAATTTTGTTTGGTCCTATTTCTACTGATGACTAAACGAAATTCTAATAGATACAAAGCTGGTGTCTGACACTAAATTTAAAATTCAAATGAATGTTCGATGATTTTGATATTTATTTTATTGTGAATTTTAAAAATCAAGACATCTTTATATATATTTATATTATATAAATTATTATATTAATCTGAGAGTTCATTCTTTACGAGTAATATGATTTTCAGTTTACTTTACTCCTATACATATTACAGCAGAAGTTTATGCATGCCACATATTTTTTTATATAGAAGGGGTGACAAACGAGCACACCAACTGATGGTAATTCATGATATCTACATCGATCCTTAACAAAGATTCAAAATGTTTGTGTTGTTACTGATTTGCAAGAAGATGGAATGCCTCATTGGGTGGCTGGAAGCCTACACTTACCATATGAAACCTGGCAGCGTTATACTTTCCCTTGCTCAGATTCAGCGGCATGACCGTACGTTCCGTACGTATTGCCAACACGACTAGGGACCTTCAACAAAAGTGCCTACACCTTTCTTAAAAGACGGCAGCGCATCTGTGATTCCTCCGGTTGTGCGAATGCCCATGGGCGGCGGTAATCACTTACCTGCTGAGCTGATAGCTCGTTTGCCACTTATTTTATTTTAAAAAACACTATACCTTAGAATGAAGGTATATGACCAGCAAATGTACTTTTCCTACTTCTAAAGTAAAGTACACACTTTTTTCAATAATCTAAAAGAAGATTAAAACAATATAAATAAATAAAACAATAAAGTTTTAAACTTTATTTATTTTCTTTGTGTACAATTGTGTTCTTTCAATACGCATGCTTCATTCATTGGTCCTTCGAACATTCTCACATTTCCACAACATTCACTTAAACTATATATAATATACATTTCACTGTATTCAAGTTAATATTTACATTTTTACAATCAATAATTATATATATTTAAAACATTTTAACATGTAAAAAAGCGGTATGTTTACTAATTGCTGGAAAATATCTAAATATATAATATGCACTGTGTTAGAGTTTATTTACATATTTTGACTATAACACACAGTATTTGCACCTCAATTGAAATCGTATTTAATCGAATTTATATGTAATGTTAATGTCACTATATTTAGTTAGTATGATTTTTTTTTATTTACTTCCAAAGAATCTTCTTCATCTTTTATAATATTTGCCTCCTATTCAAATAAAATAAGAAATCTTATCAAAGCATCGACTGGAAATTTTCTAATAGTTTAAATGCAATTCATTTATTATTCTTGTAAGCACCAATATGGGAATCGCAAATTCAGATTTATAAATCTACGCTATAAATGTTTACGTAATTATCGCAGTTATATAGTTAATGTAGTTCATTTAAATATGCGTATAGTTCAGTATCGTAGAATGAAATGACAGAATATGAAACAAAAATTACTTGGTTTCTCAATCTTTCTTTAAAAAACAACACTCTTGTACAGGAAACGTAAAAATAATGTTAGAAAATTCTAATATTTTATATTTAATCACATACTTCTTAATTTATTTATCAGAAAAAATGTTAATGCTTAGTTTATCTTACTACAACAACACCTTTTGATTATTTTATGATTGAAATTGTTTTAATAATTTATTAAAATAAACACGTAAGTTTTTAATTTTAAAAAAATGTTACTTTTTATATATTTTCTTAAACCTGTGTTGCATTTTCTACAGTATTAAGAAATGGCTCTTTTATTTCTCCGGAATGTCGTTTTTTTAGTTGAATTGACGGATTAGGAACAGTTTTCGTTCTCCCTAAAGTACCACTTACTACGTTTACACTGTACGTCATGCGTTGTTCTTTAATAGGGTTCTTGAGAAAGCTATCATTTTCAGCCACCGTTACTTCCAATGGTCTTTGTTGTGTCACGTTTCTTCCCTTTGCAGCATTCATTGACATAGCTTGTAAAGTTAACAATTGATTATGGATACTGGGTGAACTAAGGCTATTTTTTGGAATGGTAGCGTGGGGAGTTCCTGGGGCTGGAGAAGGAGCTGGCTCAGTTTCTTCAGAGTCGTCTTGTATACAAAACTTGTCGACGGGACCTAAATCTACTTCACTCTTATTAAGGCTATAATAATTTCCTCCATGTTCAAAAAGCTTCATGTTAAATCCATCATAGCAGGGTATGACTCCATTAAGTGTCGAAAAAACATGCGGACGAACGTTATCGGGATAACTCATTCTTGGTCTTCGAGGCAACGTCACATAACCTTTCGGATTAATTGGAGGCATTGCCCCGTGGTGGGTATTATGAAATTTGTTATACAAAACTGGGTCAATGTCTGATTCAAAAGTAGGGGATTTGATTGGACTTCCCATATGTTTTTGATTTAACTGTAACTTGGCCTGGGCAGATAAGTTTCCACTAGATGGTGATACTTGATTATTACTTCTTAGAGGAAAAGAAAGAAGATCTGGGGGGTATGCCTGATGCTCTTGAGTTAGTCGATCAAGTAAAATTTCCTTCGATATTTTCGGTAAATCCACTTCTTGACGACGACTAATAATATTTTCTTCATATGATGCTGTGGGGGAAAATAACACATTAGAGATCAGATTTTTCCAATTAACTTATTAAAAAACATAGGTATACAAAAAGTAAAAAAAATATTATTTGTAAAGAAAAAAAATATAAAGCTAATGAATATTTCACGGGGCGCAAACTTATGGGTTAGTTGGTCGTTTTTGTTTTATAAATGTAAAGTTAGAAATGGTTTCCTTTTTTTATTATGTCAAACTACACTTAGTGTTCAAATTTTCTTCTACATTAACTTCAATTCAATAGAATTTTAACAAAGTTAAACATATTAAAAAACAATCAAAGTTAATATACAAAAATTCTAATTATAAAAATATTTAAACAAATGATAATCTTACCTAATACTGATTCATTCTCCAGTAAAGTTTTATTTAGTTCAGACATTTCTGTAGCGTTGCTCGTAAGAGACGGCGGTGGTTCATACTTTCTAGGAGGCTTAGTTACTGGATTTACATCAGACTTTATTCCTTTTTCCGCTTCAGAAGCTACTGACCCTTCGATAAGAGCTTCTCCGTTAGAAGAACGGGTTTCCGTTTTAATTAATCTTTTCATTTCTGCGTTTTGAGAAGTAAGAAAACATACAGCTATCACGGCACCAAATATTACAAAAATAGCGGTCAAACAGCCTACTAATATAGCAAAGGAATCTGTATCCATACCGGCTATAGTGCCTTTTCCGGCGTATTTTGATAGCACAAGAATAATAGTTTTCTCGTCTTTCCCACCAGGATTTTCTGCAACGCAAGTGTAGTTACCTTTATCACTATAACGAGAATGTATAATTGTTAGATTGACCCATCTTATTAAATCCATAGTGTTTTCTGTTACTGAATATCGTATTTCTCCAAAAGCTTTGATTTCTATAAGTTTTCCATTAAAACGCCAATTGACATCTGGTGGTGGGTTTCCGACAACTTTACATGTAAGGGTAACATTATCATCGTAACTTTTGATTGTTGAATCTGGTAGTGGCTCGAGGATTGTAGGCCGACACGCAAAGTTTGATGAATCTAGTTCGTTCCAAAGTTTATCCCGAATCGAGGCCGGCTCTGTACACGACGTTGGCGGAGTGTACAAGTTATGGCTAATAACCCAGTCTCTGAATGATTGTAAGTTGCAATCACACCGCCATGGATTATTATGTAGATCCAAACCAGATAAATTTCTTAACGTACTTAATGTTTCTGGTTTCATATGGTTTAAATGGTTGCCATTAAATCGAAGAATTTTCAGTTGGGGCAAGTTGACAAAAGCTTTGGTACTAATTCGGACTATTCTGTTATTGCTCATCTCGACTTTCTGAAGGAACTTCAAGTTTCGAAATAATCCGTCCTCTAACTTATCGATAAAGTTATTATTCAGGTTTATTAGTCGTAGCTTCTCTGTACCTTTAAAAGTATCGGGGTGTAGGTATCGTATTAAATTTTTTGACATATCTAATTCTATCATAATTGCTAGCGACATAAAAGCTGCCTTATGTACCATTTCTATATTACACTCTCGTAAAAACAACTTTTTTAAATTACTTAAGCCCGCTCTTTTGAACGCTTCCTGATGTAATTGGTGTAAATTATTGTTGGAGAGGTCTAATATTTGTATATCATTACTAAGATTTGCGGGAACGATTTTCAGGCTTGAATTTGAGCAAATTGCAGCTTTATTTCCGGATTGCCATCTACAGTCACATGGTCTTTGACATTCTGTTGTAAAATCAGCAATTGTTGACGATAATAATACAAGAGACACACTGGCAATATTTATCCATGTTTCCCAACATTTATTAGCCATTTTGCTATGGTGTTGGTCATTTCTTCGTAACAGGGCATTCCTGTTCACTACTCGTGTCGTGATGATACATAGGTAATCTGAAACAAACGAAGCGAACTTAGTCTTGTGATTTTTTAAACAGACGACGTATTTGAGTAAGAAAAACATGTATTTTATGTCAAAAGATTTTAAGATTTATGAATTTTAGTAGAAACGCTGACATATAATTCTTGAAAACTTCATTATTCTTATATTTATTCAACGAAGATGTACATATGTAGGTTGCGTTGAATGTTAAAAAAATGACACAATTGACCTTAAGTCACACAAGGTTACGTGTGGTGTGAGGATTACACTCCTTTGTCACGCTATAGCATGGTGACTATTTTATGGTTAGTTATTAGGATTTTCACAATTTAAAAACGCCAGGAGAAACAAAATATTAATGTACATATATTATGAACATAGAGTATAAATATAGGATAGAGCAGATCAGAGAACAGAGCAGAGAAGAGAGAACAGGACAGAGCAGAGAATTGGACACTGACCTACCGTCAGTGTCTAATTTCACAGTACGTGTGCAAACCTTAAACCCCGGTTTAAGCGCCAATTAAATAGGTAAATGCAAATTTTACATGCTGAATTATCATGCATTGGACGGCGAAGGACAGGAAACCTGCTTATCAAGGGAATAAATAGAAATATGTATATTTTAAGATAAGTGAAGTCCTCCATTCATAGTGACGGAGCGTCCCCGACTATGTTCCAATACCTCTAGAAAGGAGATCTATGCCTACCAGTGAGGTATGTCTATATACTTAGACTTACTCTACGCCAAAGCGTTCCATCTTAGTGACATCTTTGATCTTGAGTATGGGTAAATGTTACAATCAATGAACGTACTATATTGAATGATAAGTGCTGCCTATTTATTGATATAACTTATTATTATATCATTTTAATCTTTTATAAATCTAAATTATCATGCAATTATGCATGATTATTTACAACTGCAAAATTTTATTAATTACTTTGTTTCTTATCAATATAAATTTTTTTTATTTCATTTTTGTTGAGTATGGGTCACAGCCATCACTTGCCATCGGGTGAACTGTGCGTTCCTTTGTCATCTCAAATATAATAAATAAAAGTGTCTTACAGCTGTCCAATCGTCCGTGATGATAGATGAAATAATCCTGTTTCTTCACTTAACTTCGTCTATATGTTTGGAACCTTCTTTGTTCGTTTTTATCTAATCAGCGCATCTGTAAAAATAACAAATATTTAACAAAAAGGAATATTGCAGTACAATATAATCCTACTTGTATATATTTATATTTCTAATATATAAAAATAAGCATGAGAATAATAATGTGAAGACTTTGAACGAAAAGTGATAAGAGTACAGTCACTGCAGCATCGCAGGTCCTGGGTTCGCAGCCGAGCAATATTTATATTTTACAAGTACTTGACTAAGGAGTCTTGGATACTTTCTATGTACCTTTATACTGTCTTAGTATCCATGACACTGCATTGAATCATCCACCCCCTTATAGCATATGCATTATATTGGACTAAGAAAGTGGATGAAGAATGGGTTCAATTCCCAGCTAAGGAACAATATTAGTGCATCACAATAGAAGATGAAATGAATATACTGTATGTATTTTTGTATAATAAAGATTTTTATCAAACAGTGATGCAAATACAATATCGCTGTCTGTGAGTTGTTATTAATATTTATGATTATACTAATGCAAATCACAAAAAGTCACAAACAAAAACAAAAAAACAAAGTGACGATATTTAACATTATATATATATATATATATATATATATTATATTTATTTATCAAAAGATTTTCTTCCTTGTCTCCGTATCCCTCCCTACACTCATCATACGAAACATAGCACCATTATTTTACTCTTTGAAGGAGTGGTTTTTCCCCTGTCTAGCCGACCCACTTATACCGCGGCTAAAATGAAACCACCTCTGTCGTAAACTGCGCCGTATCCATTCCACTATTAAAGAGAAGAAATAAAAGTGCCTTACAGCTGTCCAATCGTCCGTAATGATAGATGAAATAATCCTGTTTCTTCACTTAACTTCGTCTATATGTTTGGAACCTTCTTTGTTCGTTTTTATGTAATCAGCGCATCTGTAAAAATAACAAATATTTAACAAAAAGAAATATTGCAGTACAATATAATCCTACTTGTATATATTTATATTTCTAATATATAAAAATAAGCATGAGAATAATAATGGGAAGACTTTGAACAAAAAGTGATAAGAGTACACTCAGTCACCGCAGCATCGCAGGTCCTGGGTTCGCAGCCGAGCAATATTTATATTTTACAAGTACTTGATAGGAGTCTTGGATATTTTCTATGTACCTATACTGTCTTAGTATCAATGACACTGCATTGAATCATCCACCCCCTTATAGCATATGCATTATATTGGACTAACAAAGTGGATGAAGAATGGGTTCAATTCCCAGCTAAGGAACAATATTAGTGCATCACAATAGAAGATGAAATGAATATACTGTATGTATTTTTGTATAATAAAGATTTTTATCAAACAGTGATGCAAATACAATATCGCTGTGTGTGAGTTGTTGTTAATATTTATGATTATACTTATGCAAATCACAAAAAGTCACAAACAAAAACAAAAAAACAAAGTGACGATATTTAACATTATAAATATATATATATATATATATATTATATTTATTTATCAAAAGATTTTCTTCCTTGTCTCCGTATCCCTACACTCATCATACGAAACATAGCACCATTATTTTACTTGTTTACGCTGGTACTCTTTGAAGGAGTAGTTTTTCCCCTGTCTAGCCGACCCACTCATACCGCGGCTAAAATGAAACCACCTCTGTCGTAAACGGCGCCGTATCCATTCCACTATTAAAGAGTAGAAAACCTACAAAACACCAAAGTTACAAAAACATAAACCGTTGCTTAAATATTCAATAGAACGTTAAAACCTGTTTTCACTTAAAACGTCATAATAACTCTGGACGCTGCTCGCTCAAAGCTTTTCGACTTCGGCAGAAATATAAGCTGAAAATGAATAAACATCTTGTTTTCGTTCCCGGAGTTCAGAGTTACCAAAAATTTAAATATTGGTTACCTTGTAGTTACACAAATTATATCAATATAATAATGATATCTACAATTAAAATTGAAAGCACCAATTGCCTTATAGCTGACAAACTTAACATCGTGGGTTTGAATTTACCGTATATACTCGTGAACTATATTGCATAAACAAAGTTTTAAAAAGTTAAACCGGTTAACGTCAATGTCAGTAATACTATGATCACACCTACCAATTTTTTTAAAAAAGAAAAACTTTACATAATTTATATGAAAGCCTAAATACATAGGCTATTATATTTTGTCCTTTGTTAATAAAATAAATTTAAACGACAGACTTTAAATTTGTTGCAATATGCCTAAACTAGCATGTTAAAATGTAAACGCACGTACACTGCATGAATTCAGAAATATTAATTGAAAATTAATAATGTTTTATATATGAAAATTATACGTGAATAATAAATTTGATAGAGATAATGTATAATCCCTAATCATTTGGCAATTTAAATGATTTTTAACTATATTAATATTCATTTGTGTATTGGTTAAAGTTTCTTAATATTTATTTTATTGTATGTGTTAGAGAACGGCAGTTATTTCTTTATTTGACATATACAATATGCATTACATTATACAACCAACATTACAAATAAATAAAATCAATATCGCACTTTTTTTTTACGAGACTGAATGCGAAAAAGTACTTAGTTTGTCACTGTTCAAAACGTAATAATTTTACAGTTATTCATTTTATTTGTGAAAATACTACTGTCAAAATATATAACTTTAATTATATTTCAACTTGTCAATTCTAATAATTATTATACAGTGACACCATCTTCTAAGAGGTGATAATTATTATTATAATGGTTCCACTCTACCTTTTACCTCTTACTAATAATCTGTAAAGTAAGTTAAATATCGTTTGTCAATTTTGTCGAAAAGAAATGGAGATTTTTTTTTAAATAAGCAAAAACTTACCCTTATTTCATTTGAAATAAATTGATCACGAGCTTCCTGCAACAAGTAAAATGAGATATTATTTTATAAAATTTTGAAATATATAAAAATATATAATAAATAGGCTGTATTATTGTATACGGTCATTAGAATGCTAAGTGCTATATAAAAATATAAAATGTTCAAAGTATTTAAATTTATTTCAACTTCTAAAGTATAGCCACTAAAATACTTTTATATTAATGTATTAATTTCAAATATAATAAAATAATATATATAATTAAATAGTAGATTTTGTCTGAGATTTTTTATGCGAAATAGCATCAATGAAAATTGGAACCTATTTTCAAATGTGTTCCTTTTCAGTAGCATTACAGATTTATTTTCAATATTCATATTACTTCCTATTATTATTGCTTATCGTGATGTTTTACGTTTTAGTTTTTATATTTTGCAGGTTCTGATTTTTTTTAATTATAACAGTCATTTTGATCAAACAAATTAAATAGAGTAAGTAGTAAAGTTATTCAAAATATTTCCCACATGGATGACTTTTGAAATAGATTTTACAAATTTTTACATGCGGGCCTTTTAAACTATTGATATGATGTAGTGGCTGTAAAGAAAAGAGTGGTTCTACCACCGCTTAACACTTTCAAGTACCTTAAGATGAGATATTGTTAAAGTTATGAATTTTTATTAGTGGTATCAGAGTGTATCACTAATAAAAACCAAAAATAAACTGTATATACCGTAAAAAATAATATATACCGTACATATACCAAACATATATAGGTATAGGGTACAACGTTTCTCTACGTAGTAGCCCTACGTAGCAGCTACAAAGTATCTGTGGCAAAAATAGGTTATCAGTTGAAGTGCCATCGTGCTTTTGCGTACAATGATAGTTTGAGTAAACAAATACATCCGACATTAATTAGATTTCGCTTCTGTAGTGCTTGGGCCCTAGTGGCCGTGGGTTCGTCCACTCAAGTGGTTGTGGGTTTCTCCAGTCCTCCTTTCGAAAACGAGTGAAGTATATACATTTTTAAATTGTTATGGGTGATCTTCGGTTAACTCTCATCATCAACCACATCGAGCGAATCAGCTTCGTTTATTGCTAATTTGCTTGAGTTTTCCTAATATTAGTTTTCTACAGAACTTCACACATTAGTGAATTTAGTATAATTATAGTGTATACTAAATTTAAAAAAGATTTTAGGAATATATGATTTTAGAAATCTTTTTAATGTTAACAAATTAAAAGAAACATCAAAATATAAATATAAAATTATAGGACGTTTTTTTAAAAATGCATTGTAGGAGTTATGCTTAGAAATTATAATAACTGTTGATGAATAGTTGTACTGGACATATTCGTAGAGCGGTATAGAAACAGAATTCCAAATTGTTATCTCAATTCAAATTCGAATAAGAATGAAATGAGATTGGTATGATTGGAACTCAATCTTTTTTAAAGAATTATAAATGGAGTAACGGCCTATTAGACCTTTTAGACAGAATACTCAGACTCATACCTGTAGAAAGTATCCGTGAGGAAGAAAGATTATTAGCGGATTGGTTTGGTGGTGGAAGTTCAAGTTCAAGTTTTTTTATATGCAATAAGTTTTTTTCGGCGTGTTTCGAGTATAATTTCAAAGTACCAAGGTACACTTTATTGGTGATTAAATCAGATATATTGCGTATTATTAAATTGATAACTAATACGAGGACACCGAAGTATTACGGCTATAGATAAAATAATTGTGTTATTATTTTTAATTGTCTCAAAAAATACTAGTCATGGTTTGAACTGTTATTAAAACTTATTGCGGACCAGCAAGTTCTAATAAGAATTATAATTATATACACAGCTATCATAAATTAAAAAAAAATTACCATATCAACTTCCCATGAAACAACTTTTAATGAAGTATAATTACATAAATGGCTTTGTTATGAATTAGTGATAAAAATGTTGAAGACTCTTTTTATATTGTAATTTTTTTTTGTAGGTTACATACGAACAAACAGCTGACGTGATGGTGAGTGATTACCGTCGCCCATGGACATCAGCAACACCAGAGGAGTCACAGCCGGCCTTGAGAAAGGTGAAAAAATATTACAGTTACCCGTCACTATTTTTGATTACCGGCGGAAACGAGTGATAATAATCGTTGTTGAAAAATTAAACAATATAAAGTTTAGTTTTGGTGAATCACAATAATAAGACAAGATACTTGGCAGAAGTAATATATTTAATCTGATAGATGAAATTGATTGAGCTGATGTTCGTCCCTCTCGGGCACCCTCGAGTTAGTTGTTTTTCCGCGCAGGGTACCGATCCAAGCCGTGACTTCCTCGCGGGGACCCATGTGTTGGTTACCTTGTGGATAACCACCATACCATATGGCCACCTTTCAACCTCCCCCATGCCAACAGTGGCCATCAGCCCTTAAAAAATAAGTAGCAACGCAGTTGCCCCATCCCCCAAACCCACTATTCCCACCACCGCATCTCACACTAACGTGTGTTCATTAGTAAAATTAATAATAAATATAAATTTACATTTTTAGTATATAATATATAATATTACATTATAATTTAATATATAATATATATATATATATATATATATATATATATATATATATATATATATATATATATATATATATATATATATATTTATATCCATAATTTTATTTAGAGACTGAGATCACGCATGCATGTTGCAGTTATAAATAAGCTGCATTTGTTACCATTGCTGCACCCGCCCGCGAATCTGTTTCGCTAAAGCTGTAATGGTCAAAAGACCAGCATTATCACACAATACACAAAAAAAAAACAACCACTGTTAAATGTGATTCGATTTTCTTTTGGCATTTCTTACCAATAAAATAATGCAGAGTTATACGTATTAGATGGCAAACGTGCACCGATATAGTAAGTTTTGGAAGAAATTATAACGATGGTGCAGATAACATTAAAAATGTTTTTTCGCTGCATGAAAAAGATTGCATTCTGACGATGTGTCTACCGATCTAATCTAAAATATTAAACATTATTAATAAGCTTCCCTAGCCTGAAATATAAATTGAAATATAATATTCCCTAGTAAGAAATTGTCTATAAATTACGGCACTATAACGACACAAAACACACCGTAAATGCATGTGAATAGGTTCTTCATGAATATTTTAAGTTTTATTAGATTTACCTGCAAATAGCCTTAAAACTGGAAACTAAAACAATTTAAACCAGATCGAAATTTAGTAAATTCCATGCCCGTCACTATAGGTCCGTTAAGGTATGTAAGTTGCTCTGCGAAATACTTATACACAGTTTTGTAGCCTCGATTTAGTTTTCTTTCGATTTCGATTCGGTTTTAGTTTTGATGTTAAGTTAGTTGATCTTATTTATTTTATTAAATTTAGCAGTAACATTTTTATTTTATAGTATAGGTGGTACAAAACAAGCAAACGTCATTAAAGAAAGGCATTTCTTTTCTTGAAGGTTGTATTGGTTTGGAAATAACGGTAGTGACAGGCTGAGACCACAGAGTGAGAATGCGATTATTTTAAGTGTTCTCAATTAGTCGTCCGTTGGACAGGACATTCGTAATGCTTATGGAAGATGAATTAAATGATAAATGGATATTTAATTAAGGCGTATACGGTATGTATCGTGTTGTTGACGGCTGCATGGCGTAGTGATTAAAGTACTTATGATACTGCTGAGTCGCTCCCCTCCGCCACTTAAACACACACAAATCCCGCTACGGATGGACTTTATTAAATATTTACAGTGACTGGCAAACCGCACAACTTTAAGTGATGTCACTAAACACGGCCCGCGATCAAAAATAAAACATTTTTCAAAAAATTGTTCGTATTTTTTTTTAGAATAAAAATGAAAACATTGTCTAATTCAACAATTATCTAATAAGATACTACTAATCAAAAAACCAAATTAACGTTATAACCAAAACAATACAGATAAACAAAGTATCCAACCCCACATTAACAAGTTGTCAGGTTACGTAATCTATGTTTTAATTTAATTTTTATTATTTAATTGAAACTCAATAAAAGAGTAAAAATTCTGTCTGTATCAATTGTCTTCGAGGATTATGTAATACAGAACCATCGCACTCCAGAAAACTATAACCTGGTTGTTGTCAAACTAACTCAGAAGAAGAAATGAACGTTTATTTACAACACTAGTGATATTTTTTGTGTACGATGTTGAACTCTAATATATTTTACTACTACCTTATTATGATATTCTTTTTTTTTATATATTATGCTTGATCCTTAGGAGATTTCGAAGCTGTAACGCAGATCTAGGCTAGGACGGCTGCTAATTAAAGATAATATACATTGTAAGGATATATTTAAAGGGTTTTTACATCGAATATATAGGATTGGTTCGTTTTAAGTGTTTTAATATATACTAATGGTTCTCTGTAAAAATGTCATGGTTAAGAAAATAAATTATTATTACATTATAACGGCTATTTCTTGCGCATCTAACTAGACAGGTCGCACGTATTTTAGGCATTCTAAAGTGAACTGTCTAGTACATAGTATATAAAGCGACACTCTTCCCAATGTATACCTGTACAAGGGTTGGAAGAGGGTGACCCTGCTCGGAAATTAATTATACTTGGGAGTGGGGCGATGAGTGAGTGCCTTAGTGTTTATGCAAATAATTACAGCACTCTTTTACATTGTGCGCTGTGACTTACCGAAAGATACAGTTGTGGTCGAAATCGTAATCTTTGCCCCAAACAGAACGTGTGAAGTATACTTTTGTTTCGATTGTGATGTCACAAGTGTAATAGAATTGTTTCCCACCCCATCTACTCACATTTATTATCGGCGTCGACACAATTTTAATTAATTTATCAATTATTAAAAGAAAACAGAGCTAGCCATTTTCTTTTTAATTATACCATATTCATACAAATTAAAAGTTGTCTACGGTAACGTTGTAACACTGTAACATTCAATTACGACAACCATTAAAATGTGGTAATTATAGCATGTTGCTACAACAAGCTTTAATAACAGCTAAAACATTGACAAGAAAGTTTCGTCGCCAGTAAATATCTATATTTTTACAATAAAAGCTTACTTACTCTACAATATGACTTTATGTAAATCCGTAATTCCTTAGTACGTCAGACTATATATATATATATATATATATATATATAAACTTAAGGTTGTAGGTTGCAATCCGCCATTCGGCTATTGTCTTGAACTAAATTTTTGCATTTATAAGAAATATTCTCACTGATACCGGCAATAATATATTTAATAATACAATTATTAATATTCCGGTTATTCACTCCAACTAAGCTTAAAATGCTTGTGCTAGATGTTTATATATTGACATATTCGAACCTACGACCTTAAGTTTCGCAGACCGTACCCTAAACCATTATTCTATTGCGGCATCAATATAATTGTTAATTTAATATACACAAATTAATGATTAAAGGTGATATGCAAGCATATAGTTCACTTGATGGTAATTGATGACTGCAGGCCATAAATACCTGCAGGCATCCATAACAACAGATTGGAGATGCTTTCTTTCAGAAGTAACTGACTGAACCGAGGTTCGGCCTTCTCAGGTAGGTCAGTCGCTTTCGCGCACAGGGTAACGGTCCATGCCGAAGCTCCCTCTCGGGAACTCCTGTGCTGGTTATCCATTATTAAAGGTCTCCGCTTAATGCTCTAAGCGCTCCTTTCATCCCGACGAAGCTGTAAAAGCCGTCGGGCTATCAGCCATAAAAAAACACCAAGACGCGCATATATTGTTAACCCTAAATATAGTCAAAAAGATATCCGTTATCAGTATTGGGGTCTTCTAATTCCGACATTCACCATTCGAAGCACATCTGAAACTTTACTCTAGTGTTACTTTTAAGGAGTGATCAGCTAGTATCTAAAACTCTATCTCAGAACCTCAACAAAGCCACGTCTCTAAGAAATAAATTGAAAAAATATATATTTAGAAGACTGATTAGAACATGTAATAAAAATATGGTGATTAATGTATTTACATATAACAAAGCACCAAATTTCGCGATCTAATCTGTTAATGCCAAAATTTGCTGTGACATGTAATTAAGATTAATTGCATTCAGCTTCAGTTTCGTGTATAGTTTGAACATGATGAGTTGAAACATGAGGAATAGTATACAATAACACCACCAAACTTTCTTACAGTCTTAAAAATCTCTGAGAATATTTTTATGTATACAACGGTGACATATGAGCACACAATTTAAATATAAATAAGAGATAGCATATTCCCTCGCATGAATCTTTGACGAGTTAAATTCAATGTAGGATAGTCCTAAAACTCAGCTAAACTCTTTCATTAAAAACGACTAATAACCGACCGTAACACCTGAATCGCGCTATTGAAGTTTCTTAATGTTCTATATTTGTATATATTCTATATGCAAAGACTTCTATATTAATTCTAATATACTATTGGCAAGGTCTGCGATCCTTTTAAATTTTTGTACAGTAATAGCACCACGCTGCAGTTTGTAGGTCCAGCGTGAATGTATTCAAAATACCCATGCGTGGTCACCCCTAAGGACTGGAATGGGTTGCCTCATTAACCTTAACTGGGTATTCGAATGTCCTTCACACACCATATGAAACACAGCAGCATTATTCTTTTGTTTTTTATCGTACATTTGGGAAACCACAATTGCTGGTTTTCAAATTTTAGAGTAACGTGTTTGACGCAATACTGCTTCTGCACCTTGCATGCAATAACATAGCATGCAAGGTGACATTAACAAGATTAATTAGACATTAACAAGGGAAAGGAACGGTTAGAGGGTGCTCTATGTTCGTGTGAACGCTTACGGGCCAAGAATATATTATGTGCGGCCGATGTCTTTTTCTTATTTATATATTTTTTTATTATTTTGAGAGTAACAAACAAAACAAACGAGGACACAGTTCATCTAATGGCAAGTGTTTCCTGCGGCCATGACATCTACATTCATCCTTGACAAGAAATCATAATGCAGATGCGTTGTCACCCTTGGGAATGGAGATGGAATACCTAAAGTCACCAGTAATAAAGATCTTCGGATCCCTACACTAACCAGACGAAACTTAGCAGCGTTATACTCCTATTTTACGCTGGTATTCTGTGGTGCGTGGTCCTACCCCGGTCAAGCTGACCCATTCACTATCACTATTAAATATCATCTGGTAACAACACGAACTTATCGCCGTTATGAAATCCAATCAAGTTATTTTTATTAAAATAATTTATTTGAAAAATAATTTAGATATAATAATTCTAAAAGTAGTGTTACAATAAATTTAAAATTCGGCTCCATTAATTGCAGATGAACTAAGAAATGTATGTCATTTGACTAAAGTTTCAAGAATTTAATGAAGGACGAATTGAAGCCACCCGACATTACGTCGTCGGCCTAAATTAAAGAAGACATTGTTTTAAAATAAACGATCCTTGGAATTCCTTACGAATTATATGCCGTAGTAGCTTATGCAAAAATATAGATCTTTCAGCATGTATATAATGATATCCTTCTGTTTAATTTTAACCATGGTGATATCTTCTGGTTTTTACGAGTGCCATATGACATTGACCACACGAGTTATATTATTGTGCCGTCAGCTTTACGGAAATACAGATGCGCTGGCCCTTATCCAAAATATTGTCTTTACATATTTCGCGTACATGCTTCTTACTTTTATCATTCTCTTCTTTAATATAACATTTATACGATGTTTTAATAAACTGAGGCACAAAATCTGTGCATGACAAATTGTTAGTTTTCGGGTCGAGGTGTGTTGTATGTGCGTCCATTATCACTGACACTTCATCTGAATCTTCCTCCGATCATATTATACATATCACATTACACCGGAATTGGGATGGGGACACCTCTATATATGCGCAAATGCTACTGCACTATAAAAATATTCTGCATAGTTGATACGTCTGGCAATAACCAGAAAACAGAGCACCGTGTTTGAAATTGATAAAGAACAGATCTTATGATAAATGTACCGTATTTTTATTGTTTCATCTCCTTCAAGTTCGCAAAAGCAAAACGTATATTTTATATTATATTACACCCCCTAAATATTCTCATAAGAAACAAAATATTTCGTGAACCGTTTTAATTTCAGCGTTGTAATTGTAGACGTATCAGCTGAGCAAACAAAATGTCAATCAAATGGAATGGAGTCGTTGATGTGCGAAATGAGCCGGCATTCAGCTCTGACAGGCATTCCTCGTGATGCCTCACGACAGCCTCCGACGTATTTTGCCTGTGATACTTATAGGGTGAAACCTTAATGAAATTTAAATCGTTTTCTTTATTATAACAATAGAGGGTGACTAACAAACGGTTCACTTAATGGTAAGTGATAACAGTCCCCTATAACATCTTCATGAATCCCACCCAATACACTCCTGAGGACTATGATGGAACTGTTATTCCAGCAGTAGGGCTGATCACACTCTTCAGCTATCATGTCAGCAGTCTTGAGACATTGAGTCGAGCAGAGACAGGAAAGACTGTTAGTTAGCCGAGGTATATCCTCGGTGCGGGTTGGACCTCTTCAATAATTATATTAATTCTAAGTCACTCTATTTCCAAGTTTGTACTAAGTTCCATTTCTAAATATAACCTATTATTTTTGCTTATTATTTTTTTTAAAAACCTTCGTAAGTTTCCCCTTCCCGTATAACAGAACACTTTGGATCCCTACACTCATCATACGAAACGCAGCAGCGTTATCATCCAATTCCACGCTTGTATTGCGATACAATTTATAATAAGTGCGTGTTTCTCAAACAATCAACAATTTCATGATCATCATATCGAAGGTTATTAATCCACCACTGTGCGCTTTATTCGAAATTTTCTATCCCGCACAAATACTCTGTGGAATCAGCTATCGTCAACGGTATTACCGAACCGATACGACTTAGAGACCTTCAAGAAAAGAGTCCACACCTTTCTTAAAGGCTGGCAGCGCATCTGCGACTCCTCTGGTGTCGGGGATGTTCATGGGCGGCGGTGTTCACGTACCATCATGTGAACTGCTTGCTCGTGTGCCACATATTCTATAAAAATAACTGCAACGTTGCTCTACCATTAGTATTTTATGAGATTTTTAGAATAATATTTATTTAACCTACACAAACACTCATTCGACGTTCCCTTCCTATGATTGGATTTATACGTGTGCCTGCCAATACGATTATGTTTCTACTTACTTCTTTTCGTTCGCCCTTCCACGAGTACGTTGTGAAAAATTGTAATCTTTTACAATGGACTCGTATCGTATAGAGCCTCACGCGCGCACGCACACGCCATATTTGATATGTTGATATTTCAGAGGCATAGGAATCAACTTATTGTTTAAATAATTACTCTGTGGAATAAAATTTTACTTTATTATAATTTTTTATCATAGTACTATAAAGGTTAAACACATGATGTGTTATTTGGTATTTGATTATTAGCTATACTATTATACTTTCATTTAAAACTTTTCACTGTTGGAAAGCGCATTTAGTGGCGTTGTAGATTGGTTAGAGAAAGATTGTTCAAATGTTGTTTACGAGCGGCCAGATTAATCTAGCAGACCACTAGAGCGAAGATAAATTGTTGATTTCAGTGCGTTGTTTCTATATTCTGTGAATTCACCGGTTCGTTGTAAGCATTCATAGTAGACTACATCGTTCTACTGAAATTAAAATGGACAATGCTCTGATATTTGCTGTTCTAACTGTGATCACTATGGCATAACTGCCACGTTGGTCGTTAAACCTGGGTTCGATTTCTAGCCAAAAATCAAATATTTATGCTTAATTTTTTCGTTGTATGTTCATATGTGTCTTTGACCCTACCTTTTTCTGGTCTTATTCTCATGTATAGCATCGGTATAGTGAAGGGGATGGATAAGAGAGTGCCTTATTATCAGCGCGTACTCTTCAGCACTCTATTATTTAGATATAGATGTAATAACCAGGAATCATAATCGAAGATATACATTTTTTGCTATTATATAAACAGTTATAGAATCATTTTTATATGCAAAAACACAAAAAACTATATTTTTATTAAAAAAAAATATAATACGACTCTATATACTACTCTACGATTCTATATAGAGGGGTGTGTCAAACCGGACCTCCGTCTCAGCAAATATCACGGTGACAGTTAACAGGGCAACACGGATTTTCAGCTGAACATAAAAAAGGCGAATAAATTGCAATATTAGCTTGAAATTACATATATATATATTAACCTTGGCGGCGACATCGCAAGGGGACAAAATGCAAAAAGTGGAATAGAATCCAATATTAGTTTAGATATATAGGATACAGCAATAGTCAAAATCAAAGACAATTTCGACAACAAGACAACTTTTTTATAAAATCATAATTCTATAAAATACGTGGCTAATATGACAAAATAATATTAATCTTTGCAATAAAATATGTATTTTTTTACGGTCGTCGTAGTTCAACCGTTCGGATTTATTATTAAAAAAAAATAAAAGAGTCGTTAATTGCAACGTATTTTCATAATTTCATAGACAAAAAATATTATATTGTTCATTTTTTTTTGTACCAAGTACACTAACATAATTTGCCAATAATTCAGCCTTTAGACGAGCGTAGCAATATTAAGCAATCTGTGTAGCCAATGTTATATCAACTATTATCTTTCTTGACATGGCTTTGAAGAATATTATTTACGGGCTAGAAAATTGCCTTAAAATGCATGATGTTGGTTATATCTATTATCAGATAACCACGTTGTCTGGTAACCGAACTGCGGGCCGCAGGTTCGATTCCCAGCTTAGCGAATATATATATATATATATATATATATATATATATATATATATATCGTCTCGTATCTTCGACACTGTATCTGATTATTCTTCGGATCTTATTCCATATGATTATATTCCATATTTTCTTTAAATCGTGCTAGAGAAGGGATCAACGAATGTTACATCATGGACCCTACTGTTGTTAGTTACGCCATAAAACATTTAAATGTGAAACCAATTGTTTTCGAATATACACATTTCAAATTATTTTTCACCTACGTTTGTAGTATTTAATAGTACATGCAGATTAAGGCTATAATCCCGGGTGTATTCTCCCCCACAATCCTGTCGTCCCATTATGCTGCACTGACGCAGAAGGGATTACAGTCCGGTCTACTAAGCACACGCTAAATTACACAAGCCGCACTATTGAACATATCCGGTTGGATAGAAACAACGAATAACAACGTCGATGCACATGACACGATAGTCATCCGCGTAGCATAGAGGTTGGAGTGACTGGTCGTCACGAGTACACTTCGATTCATAGCCTAAGTATAATATGTGTATACATAAATTAGTGATTTTTGGGTCTTGTTGCGAGGGATTGTAATAATTTGCCCAAGAAAGAAGAAAGAAAGAAGAAGTATAATGTGTGTCTAGTCTAGTGCGATCTACCATCAACGGCTACATCATCACGTCGATTTTTTGGGATGATTGATTGGGATTTTGGGATTGTAGACAAGCATTTGCTTCTATCGATTTAATAATAAAATATATATATGTAGGTCCCGTTTCTTAGACACTTTACTCATTGAATTTCGGATCTTATAGTATATGATTTTTCCTAGGAAGGAAAAACGAGTGACTGCATCTGGGTTTACGCGAATACTTACGGTATAATAATATATCCTTCCTATAATTATAATCTGGTAATAACCTGAATATATTGCCGAAACCGCTCGAAATCGGTCACGAGAATCAAGAGATCAAGAAAATGCACAAGATTGAATTTGACGACTTGAATTTAGTCTTGTATTTTAATGACATTTAAAGTGACAAGTTAACACATGTTCATCTAAATTTGTATACTTTTTATTACTTTGTGAGTAACAAACAAGCACACAGTTCACCTGATGGTAAGTGATTCCCACGGCTCGTGACATTGATCCTTGATAAGGAATCATAATGCAGATGCTTTGGCACCCTTGAGGACTATGATGATATGCCTCGTCACCAATAATAAAGTCCTCCAAATCCCTACTCACCAGACAAAACAGCAGCGTATCTCTACCACTGTTAAATATGTGTCGAAATATAATTGACAACTGTAGACAATAAACACCCAACAAATTTATTAAATTTAAAGTATCCAAGCTTAGAGAAAATCCCCTCATTTCCAATGACAGTTCTCCAAATGACGCAAGCGATTTTGAATTTGATTTTCCAATGCGGTCATCTATTCATTTCATTCATCAATTCTATGTTGTCGCAAATGTAGCATAAACACACTTATATATTTATTATAGTCCGTACTGTAAATTTCAGATACGTCACATATAATAATGAATGACATAAATAAATACACAGACGAATATAACCAATCAAAAATAAAGAGCGAATTTGGTATAGCGAAATATAAGCCTGTCAAGACAAGTGTACCAATTTAAATCGTATTGAAAAAAACAATTAAATTTGAATTTCCACTGGTGTGTGTAGATCCTTACTTAGTAAACTGTATAATGTTATTTTTATGCATGTGTGTAAGTTAATTTGCTTGGATTACATCAAGGCATTGAACTGGTACGTGAAGAGTTATTTTTGGACCATTTTTGTCTTATGGCATATTATATATGTTTTTTTCAGTTACAAATAACTTATGAAAAGGAAAAAAAAACAAAGAATTTATTCTTACAATATTGCAAACACTTCCATTTCGAATTATTAACAAAAATTAAAAGGTTCATAAATATATTATAATATATTATATATTATATAAAATATAGATTATTGGAATTAAATTTCCAATTTTTGATAACTTAATAACAATCTTTGTAAATATCATAATTACAGGTAATTGTGATAAATAAATATATCTATAATATATATTTAAATTTCTTCTGAAGAAAAGCCTTAGTGAGAAAGGGAAATAAATACTAAACTTATTATTATTTGTAAAATTAACAATATTTTACCTGTTATGTTTATTCTGTCGTTTTGTCTTTATTTAAATGATGATATCCACTTGATCGATTTGATTACAGCGATATCTTCCACTTATTACGAGATACTACCCGCTGTGCAGAATAGTGCCGCAAACACAATAGCATTAAGTATATGTTCCGTTCCGTCAAATGTAAAAATATTACGGTATTAAAGTTAAGTCAAAGACATGAAGCATAAAACACAACACATACAAACGTGGAATAATACAGTTGGTGTCATAAGAATGTAGATGGTGATCGAACCTAAGAACTACGCAACAGCCATGAGCTAACTAATATGATCAAATGCGGCCAAGTTTAGTTTTTATTAAATTGAGAGTATCAAATGAGTATACAGTTCACTTGATGGTAAGTGATTCCTGCGGCCCATGTAATCTACATTCATCCTTGACAAGGAATCATAATGCAGATGCGTTGTCACCCTTGAGGACTGAGATGGATGCCTCGTCACCAGTAATAAAGGTCTCCGGATCCCTGCACTTTCCAGACGAAACACACCAGAATTATGCTGCTATTTTAAGCTGGTATTCTGTGAGGGCGTGGTCCTACACCGGTCGAGCTGACCAATTCATTCTGCAGTTAGAAACAAACTGCAGATATGCTCTACCACTGTTAAGTATCCCAGAAGTTAAGTACACAAGTTTTGAATTATAAATTACTCATAAAATGGTGACTCTTTTAAGCTTCTTTCAACCGAAATATTTTATTCTCGTACCATTGCCGGAGACAAACGGTTCTAATAATAACCATTTAACATCATTATAGATACACCTACGGAACCCAATTACTAGAGCACGATATAAAATATTTTATTTTACCGCATCTATTCCTCGTAATGTACATGGATTCTTGATTTAATCTCCATAAATGTCAGTCTTGTTTACGAAAAGTTGCACGTCAGCGGGGTAAAGACGGGACTGAATAATTAAGGCTATATTTCCTACCAGTTTTCCATACTGAATCCGAAGCTTTTCCGATCTTGTGGTTAATGGCTAGATCTTGTGGTTAATGGCTAATGTTAATACATTACTAAGACTCCGATAAACCACTTCCAATAATTTAAAAATGCCTGTTCCAGAAGATGTTTCACGACAATCCTCAAAAGACGGATACGAGCATACGATCTAAAGTTTCTTAGACCGTACCCTAAGCCAATAGGCTACTGGATATGATATATGAGGTGTACGAGCGTTAGAAAGCAAACAATGTTATCTGATATGTCCGTGGAAGTGGAATGTAGACACTAATTCAAATGACTAGAAGACACTAACAATATATATTCGTTGTTACCATGAGAACTGAAATAGTTCAGCCGATTGCAAGAGACTCGGTCCTTGTTCGGTCACTCCCACAATCATACTTAATAGAGAAGGAACTATTATGCAGATGCGCTGTCTTAACTTTATATCTAAGATGTATTGCCTTGTCACAAGTTATAATGCGCTCCGGATAGGGGTCCGGTGTGCGTAGAGATTCTCACCACATAAAATTCAGTATCGTTATTTGGCTACTCCATTGGAGCGTGGCCATTCGTCGGTCAAGCTTACTCAAACACGCCACACACTATTTTTGCATAATATATATACTTTTTTTTCATTGATGGCTAATAACCTCTATCTACACATCTCAAATAGAATAGATAGATAGAATAATATATAGCCTTAAAAATTTTATACAGGTTGAATGTCGTCTGCTAAAGAATTTTAAAAATGACTACCATCCGTAAAATTTTCTCTTTGTTTACAAGTGCATGTTAATTACAGTTGCTTCATACTCAGTACGCGGGTCATTGTTCCTATTTTAAGCTAGTAATTTATAATTCAATGTAACACTAGAGCTCACACTACTAAAGGCCTAATTAGTAACACATACTAATTAGGCCTTTAGTAGTTTAGTTGTCAAAATGAGATATGGATAGGTTGAGAGTAGAGAGGGAGTTTTTCTCCGGTAACACAGGTGGAGTCAGGTGGAGGGAGGAGTGATGGAGCTACTTAGCTCCTCTCCATATCCTTTTCGTCTTAACTGGTGTCGCACCACTGATGCTATTGCGGTGGAGACGCAGGGGAAGAGGAGTGTAGGTATTACGTTGCCGGTCTCCCTCTCCTCAGCCCGAACCACCGCAGGAGAATAATATTGTTGATGCAGTAATCACTTTCCTAGTCGCCAGGACCTCTGGCGTTTGTGGGCTATGAGCCACTTTAGCATACCTTTTTACACGGCCTCTTATGTAGAATCGGCTATCGCCAAAGATATTTCCTAACCGGTAGAACTTAGGCGCCTTTAAAGGACTACTACTTTCTCAAATGCCAGCAACAATTTACAACTCCTCTGTTGTTGTGTACTTTCGTGGGCATTGGTTATCACTTCATCAGGTAATTCCCTCTTATAAAAAAATAATCATCAACCATTATAACCATATAAGTGTCCTTTAGATTTATTTAGTACGGAGATTCTCAGTACTCAATATATAGATAGCACTTAGGCTTTACTTAGAATCTATTTCCATGGGAGCCATTAAATAATGACAGAATAGGAAATTGAAGAGGCCATATGTTACGACAATATTTACGATCAGGCAGCATGAAATTGCAACTGCGGTTATATAGACGTATGCGAGTATTATCTCATTTTAAATATATTGAACATTGAAATATTGTATCGACATATTTCCTCAACGTTTTTGTTGCACCTAATATCCTTATTGTTATATTCGAACACTTTATATTAAAGATATGAATAACAGATTTTTTTATTTTATTGACGGTAACAAATAACAAAACAAAAACTGATATATATACACACATATATATATATATATATATATATATATATATATATATATATAAATAGATATTTCTTTATGTATATACTATAGAATAAACTCCATTTAATTGTACTATAACAATATAATCTAATAGTAGTCTCCAATAATTTTAAGCACTAAAGCCTAAGAGTGCTAAGCTGTTTATTTACTATTGCTTTTATGTATATATACCAACAAATAAGATATACATACATAGATTACACGATATATGTGTCACATACACATGTATCAATGTATATTTTTTTTGCTGTCTCTATTTGATCTTTATAAATCCTGTCAACCTGGCCGTTGCCTGGAAGAGAACGTATTAAGCGATAAGGTCGCCCTTTGTATGAAAATTCTGAAATAGTATTTCTCCCTCAGTGATTCTTTTGTGTGGAGTACAATAAAGATATATCTATCCATCATAATGTCAGAAACATACTTTTGAAATTTGTGCAAGTTCAACAATGCAGACTGCGTTACAGAACTTAAAACTCGCTAGTGATATTCGTATAGAAAGCACAAAGTTGTTGCACTAACTTTGCACCAGTTTAGTTTGTTTGTTTAGTATTGAATTAAAGAGACGCTGAGGATAAGGGATAATAATAAATATAATTTTAAAGACAAAATTATCTGGACCTGGCACACGGGGTGACCGACATGTGGGGTGGTATGCCAACCGAAATTATTCCTATAGTCGTATCTGCAAACGGGTTAATCCCAACCAGCCTCCCGATGCACCTTAAGTGGTTGGGACTCCAGGACGGATAGCTCGACAAAACGGTCTCCTCTGTCGAGGTATTCCCGTCTGGTTGGATTTTATATTGTATTTTATATATTTGTTATATTATTCGTTTATAGTATTTTATTTAATTATTTTATTGACCAACCAGGCGGAGATAGAAAAATTAAATCAATAAATAAAATAATTACTTTCCGTGTCTTTCTGTCTTTATATATATATTAAAATATTTTCACTATTATTACTTATCTTACCTTCATATCATGTAAAGATTATTTTATGATTATAACCTATATGCAAATCAGCACTTAAATTGCAATTAACAATTTCATTGGGGGCTGGCACCGGAGATTTATCACGTGCTAGGTGGAGAAACATACCTGAACAATACATTATATACATTTTGTTACGATAAATTAATTACTAATTAGATTAAATAGCGAAAACATTGTTTTTACGAATGTAAGAACATAAAAGAGCGCTCAGTTCACCTGATGTCAAGTCATAACTGCGGCCCAAGACGGGGGGGGGGCGGTCACCATACGATACACAGCAGCGTTATACTGCAATTTTACGTTGATGTTGGTGGTGGTGGTAGGAGCGTGGTCTTTCTTCTCTAGAAAGTGTCGACCCATCCATGTGTTAGTCAAAAATAATCTGCAGCATGGCTCTGCTACGTAAAATTAATGTGGTGATTAATTGAAGCCGGCCTCACATATTTAACTTAAAATAAACTAAAAGAATCATAAAAGTATTTATATTAAAGTTTATATAAATTCGTTAATTTCTTAGCAATAGCGATACAGTAGCTTAGTGTCCTAGCGCTCGCATTTGATGCAAGAGCAAACCGAGTCCGATCTGGCACCAATTAAATTATTAATTTTAGAACTGATGTGCTTAGTACACGCTCGATGGTGAAGGAATATATAGTGGCGAGACCTGCATTTCTAAGAAATAAATAATAATATTTGAAGACGCGTGAAATCCAACGATCTGCAGAGGAACCACGCGGGTGAAACATACTCCAACACCTTCTCTAGAGAGGAGATCATATGCCAAACAGTAGGATGTACATAGAGCTTCAGCAAGCAGACATACCTACAAACAAAATACAGATTGGTCCCTATATACACGGTATGTTATACAAACAGATATATACAGGGTTATTGGTGATTCGAGGTATTCCCGTTATGAGGTGATAGGGGTGACTATTTGCGATAATTTTAACCCCACATGTATTATGCAAAAGTGAACCATTTTTGAGTTATCGTGTTTATAGCTTTTTTGAATTGATACATCAAAAAAGTATTAAAAAAAATGTATAAATTTAAATCTCATTCTTCTGATTTATGAAAACGATTTAATACCGGTGATTTATCAATATTAAAACAACAATAATCGGTCCAAATTTAAAAATACGAGACGAAAAACGATATTATACCAATATTTTTTTGAATTTTTTTCCACTATAATGCCTTAAAAACAAAAAAACCTTATGAAACTTGACTTGCAGATTATTTAAAAACATAAGCGTTTCTTAGGTCTCCAACAATGTATAACAACTAGGAACTTATTTCAAAGCAACTGAAAAAATTATATCATAAAGGAAGAAGGCGGAAATTCCTATCACCTCCTAACGGGAATACGTCGAATAACCAATAGCCCTGTATAGTATATATAAAAATTACGAAACGAAATCTCGTCAGAATTCAGACACGGCCATTTAAAATAAACGGTCCAACCTGTATTTCACTTCGTGCGGCATTTGGCTAACAATACGTTCCAGTCCGTAGAAAAAATTTCAATATTGTTTCCTGAATTCCGTTTCTTATGTCACGACGGACACGTTTCAAGCTTAGAGCTTTCCTACGCCAGTGTCTTGTTCTGTTTTATTAAAAAGGCAAAATTCTAAAGCCTGACAGATGTCGAGTGGACTTCTATTGATTTTAGATTAAGTAAAGTTTAGAATTGTATTCTTTTTATTTAGTTTAGTTTTATATTATATTGTATAAAAACCACGGCATCAGCTCGAATGAGCTACTGACAGCCAGTAATCTGAAGAGGCTTTATATGGCTATAGCTCGTAGAACCGATAACCGACGGGGAAGGAAGTTTCTTCTTATCATGGTAAATATAAAATGGAAAATTTATAATAAAACAAAAAATGTGAGAATATATATAGCTATACATATATGTAGGTATATGCTGACAATTGTCTATTGGGTATCGATTTTATTAAATATGCATTGTACAGCAAAGGATATCAGAGAATTAGTTAAGATTTCCATTCTGCATACTGAATAGTTAGTTTATATTCTGCTACCACAAGGGCCGGGACTCATCTCAAATATTATTACAGACTCTATATTATAATTGCGATCTCTGCAATATGTTTGCCAGCTGCGGACTGTAGCTGTCGATATTCCGGGAAAATTACAGCACGACGAACGTGACCTGTGTTATATAGCAAATCGACGAAGACAAATTGTTATGCATTAGTAACTTTCAAAGCAAGGAAACTGTTACGTAAAATAGAAGAACCAAATTCAAGATAAGGAAAAAAGCAAGTAAGAATTTAAAAAGAAACAGTCTATACATTTTCTACTACTGGATACGGTTTTCTGCCTATTGAAAGTATTTTAACATTATTATGTAGGACTCACGCTAACTTACAGTATATAGAAACATAGACACCGACGGTGCGACTAGACCACAAGCTATAAGTGGCTCAGCCGAGACTAGAAAAGGCTATGCTCGGAATCTCTTTGACGTATAGAATTTATAACAAAGATTACTTCGAACCAGAGTAAGAGACGTAACTATCATGTTTGCAAACTACGATTGCAAAATGGCAGTGGGCTAATTTGTTGCAGAGCTGATAACAGCTCAAGTAAACAAGTTCAGTAAAGGAGACTGCGCATAGGTAAACGAAGGGTGGCGGCAACTGGATGTGAGTATTTTTTTTTATTACATTGAGAGTAACAAACGAGCACACAGTTCACCTGATGGTAAGTTATTTCTGCCATCCTTGAGAACTGGGATGGAATGCCTCGTCACCAGTAAAAAATGTCTATGGATCACTACACTCACCAGACGAAACACAGCAGCATTGCAGCATACTGCTATTTTACGCTGGTATTCTGTGAGGCCGTGGTCATACCCCGGTCGAGCTGACCCGTTCATTCTGCAGCTTGAAACAAACTTCAGTGCAACTCTACCACAAGAATAGGCTATATGGTGCGTCTTGGAAGTAGCCTACATTCAGCACTTGATTGCCGCAAGCTGTATGATGTTAATTGTATGTATGATGCTAATTTAAAAATACTCCAATGTAGGTTTTTTATTTCCTAGTTTTACTGCTTGACCCATGTAATTTAAAAAAAAAAGCACTCGATGATATTCATTGAACGAAAATGTAAATTGTCATTAATTCATTTGTGTATTATCATTATGCCATATAAGCACATTTAAAGCAAGCATTTAGGTATCGTTACCCAACTCAAGTTAAATTTTAACAAACGATAACGACTGACCCAAGCCGTCCAATGCCTATACCTATATATTACCTACGACTTAAAAATGTATATTCGTTTAATTATACCGAGAATTGTCTTTAAATATTTAGTATAGTGTATCTAATAGGGTCTACTTGTAATGAGGGGATGGTACACCTTATTTTGCGCTATGGCAGCTATGCCGAGCAACTGTTCATTTAGGATGGCTGGAAAAAGAAACAAATAAAATTGCAACTTTACATTAGCAATAGAATGGAATTATGTTGATTAATATTAGTAATTTATTGGCGTTCTCGAATTCAATTTACGAGTTCGACTTCTTTATTACACAGATATCGACCTCCGATTTAGATAGACAAAAAACGAATTTTGATATTTTAAGTAAAAAAGTCACATAAGAGATACAAACTCGATTCCGTCATTTTTGGGACCTAGTTTTTTAATAAAATGTACATTGCACTTACTATCACTATTCAACCCGACTTGAATATTTTATTTGCATTAAAGTTAACAGTGGTAGAGCTACACTGCAGTTTGTTTCTAGACTGCAGAATGAATGATTCAGCTCGACCGGGGTAGAACCAAGCCCTCACAGAATAAGAGCGTAAATACTTAGAGGCTTAGATACTTTTATTACTGATGATGAGGCATTTCTCAATGGTGACAACGCATCCGCATTGTGATTCCTTGTCAAGGATGAATGTAGATTTTATGGCCCGCAGGAATCACTTGCCGTCAGGTGAACTGTATGCTCGTGCGTCACTCTCAATAAAATTTTAAAAATACAGACATCCATTTGCAGTCTCAATGTAATAAAAAAGAGAAAAAAAAAGCTTTATCCTTTCCCTTTGTTCTATCCTTTGTTGAGACATCCTTTTAAATAATTTATTTGTTTGTGGTACCATAAAATCGTTTGGACATTCCCGTCTTAGTCCGATCCTTCAAGGTTCAAATGCAATATCCAAACTGCGAAGGTCTGGTTGTGCGGATGTCATTAGACCGATATTATATGACCAACCAACAATTTGCATGAAAATTGTTCCTAGGAATCGTACCCACCTGTACAACGAAGACGCACTTAACACTCTAAATCTTAACAACTAGATCACACAGACTACACCATAATAAATACATAACGCTTTCCATATTTAGATCTCACTTTAGAACCTTAATTATATCCACAATCAATGTTACTTAAAAATGAAACAAGTTTTAAAAGCCCTGAAAGAAACTTGAAAAGTTTTTAAATCTTTTTTATTTCCTCTTCGAGTCTCCCCCATAAATTTGTTCACAATACAGTTTATAAATAATGTAACCTAAAATTTTACGAGGAACACAGAAATATAACAAATTATTTTAAATCAATAATATTGAGAACTGACATAACTTTGAATATATGCCAATCTGAATATTTTTATAGAAATAAACGCATCTGATTTACTTGATGTGTGAAAGCTTTTTCTTATTATTATAATTTCTATTGACTTATTATTGACATATATATGATAATAATAAATAATGCAATGATTGTTCCTTTCATTCACACAATTCACCTGATGGGGAATTCACTCAAGTGATGCTCGCGGCCCATGACGTCTGCATCAATCCTCGACAAACATTCAAAACAAACATGGGTTGTCGTCCTTGACATTCACCCATCGGTTCCTTCTGTAGCTCTAGATACAAATATGATTAGGTGTGAATGACATAAATCACGTATAGACACACCCTAAAACAAACAATTGCACAAATAAAAAGCTCAAATGGACCCACATTCACATGACACTCAATAACTAGTCACTCGCTGATCGATTACGTAGCCCGTTGTCTCGTTATAATCAAAGTAAGTAGTAGCACGAAAAATAAAATTAAGTAAGATGATAAGAGGATATTTAAAATAAACCACAATATTTATTTATTTTATATTAAATTTTATTTTATATTTCAATTATATTTACATAAGTTGCATGTATGTTACTTTATTATATTATGTATTTAGTTGGATTAGTTGCCGTTCGTAAAGCTTCACGAAATTCAATTGGATGAGCCGTTTTGTGAGGTTTATCGTTCAAGGAAATTCAAAACATACAGCTGTGAGTAACATTGAATAAAACAATTCGGAATTCGTGCAGTGTGTCTACTCACGTGAAGTGTGTACTTACACACGCACAGGGGTATATATATATATATACATATATATATATATATATATATATATATATATATATGTAATATTATGTGATCTAGTATACGTGGGTTTACACAAGCAGGCTGTCATGCACACATACATGCATGTATACATGCGCAGGCACGTACACACACACTCATCAAATAAATTATAACAAAAAAAGGGTAATTAAAAGAAAAAATAAGTATTGTTATCAATTTTAACCCCGATTGGGGTAGGAGACTTGAAATTAAAATACACCCATCTAAAGATTGGGGTACAAAATAACATAAAAAAGTTATAGAATAACAAAACAAAATTTCACCATATGCCTTTTGTATTGATTCTGTAGATCTCGCATATTGCAAAGATTATCGGTTTATTTTAGAGAGGGTAATATTATTATATTATTTATATACATTGGATGGTAATCATCTTCTATAATAATATCACAATATTTACCATATTCACTATAGAACGATATTCGAAAGCGAATCATACTAGCAGAAATTTTCAAGTTTCAATCTTGTGAAACTTTATGTCTCAGTTACATGGATAACGAAGATAAACTTCTTAGCACAATTATCTTACGAAAATGTTAAGTCTTACTCGGAGTTTCTAGTATAAATTGTGTTACGTCTATTATCCTAAAGATACCGCTGTGATAAACGCTATACATTTAAAAATATGAAGTAAATTAATAATTGCAATTATTTTATATGCACTTGGTAAAACTATATTAACGTTATCTGTGAAAGTTTAGTACTTATATTAGTTTAAAACATAGTGAGTTTTGAATTATGCTAGATTGTTATTTAATAATCATCATTTTTATTCATCAAAATCCATACATAAGCATCAGCCTTAGATTCCCGTAAACCACCTTACTGAGCATAAACATAAAGCTAATGCAGGTGCAACGATCAAGTTCCCGCAAACATGCATAGGTCGTCGCTTCATTTCACGTGGACCTCAACCGGGATAGAAGCCCTTACAGAATACAAACATAACATTGTTGTATTTCGCATGACCAATCTAATTACAGGTTCCAAGTTATGCCATTTCAGGCATGTGATGATAAATGTGCACTTATGCATCTTAAATCTTTGTTGTATTTAAAACATCTTATTATTCTGATTTATATAAAGTGTTAAGCAAAATATTGATAAACAGCTAACACAGAATAAATTTACCAAACCGTTTTCAAATTCACAAACTTTTAATCTCTGCATGTTTCGCGTAAAGTTATCGTAGGATCTTGTTTTTCAAACAACAAATCGACGTTACCAAGTGGATTGTGTTTCAAGTTTCCTTGTCACACTCATATAAATATTAATGCTCCCGCCTGACTTACAGACAGGCATCTGTTTACGGAGAAATGTTACCTTGTACACCTTACACACACGGTAGCTTACAGACAGGCATCTGTTTACGGAGAAATGTTACCTTGTACACCTTACACACACGGTAGCTTTTATTTTGATAGATAATAAGGGTATCTGTTCGTTTGTTTGTTATGTATATTTGAAAAGCGCTAGACGACTTTTTTTTTATTACAGTGAGATTAACAAACGAGGACACAGTTCACCTGGTGGTAAGTGTCTCCTGTGGCCCATGACATCTACATTCATCCTTGAAAAGGAATCATAATGCAGATGCGTTGTCACCCTTGAGGACTGAGATGGAATGGCTCGTCACTAGTAATAAAGGTCTCCGAAATCCCTACACTCACCAGACGATACACAGCAGCATTATGCTGCTATTTTACGCTGGTATTCTGTAAGGGCGTGGTCCTACCCTTGTCAAGATAAAGCAGATAGAAACAAACTGCAGTATAGCTCCACCACTGTTAAAATTTTGGGATTTAGGTACTGTGTTTCTAGCTTAGACGTAAATATAAAAACTAGTGTTTTTTCATTACAGCTTGACCTTGGAGAACTAACACTAGCGAGGACGTCCGTACGACATTTACGCATATAACCCGCTCCAAGAAGATTTAAGCCACCACCTTTGTACCATTCGCACATTTAGGATGAAAACGACTAAACTCAAAACTTATTTGGAATATTACAAAGTAGAGATAGACCTTGCTATTGTTAAATGAATTGTGACAACACCTTCGTATTATTTTATATTACTACTGTTTTTTGTTATTCCCACACCAAATGTGGCGATTATGTAAATACAGACAGATGGATAATTTGTAATTATTGTAAACATTTTACGTCCGTAACTATTTTTTACCGATTTATATCGTAATTTGATTTTTTTGATTTACGACGTTTTCGTTCTAACTTATTTCGCCTTAATAATTAAGGTCGTAAACATGACAAGAAGTTAAGGATACCTCCTACTTAGCTACATACAACTTTATTGATAGTGTTATCAATAGTGAACATAAGTACTAATTCTTCTTTAATTACTATTATACCTTACACTAAGGCCATATTGCTGAAGCACTAGGTGCTGGAGAGTCGAAAAGTGCGCCAGAAAGAACAGGCAAACTTCTTGGAATATTATCTCTTAAAGCACCACTTTTAAAGAAAGAAAATATAAAATCCAAAGAAAATATTAAAAAGAAAATATTACAATTTGAAAAAAATATGGATAGAACATGAGTTGTTTACTTTTATTTATTTAATTTGGGTCATCTACAGATCATATATGAAAACAATCTTAATCAATACATCTTAAACAAAATTAATACATGAAGTGATATCTGATGCATGCACTAATTAAAGATGAACACATCATTAGTTATAATTAACGGTTATGGTGTTACAAAAATTAATTAATGGAGAAAACTAAACAATAACTGTAACATAATAAAAATAAATTAAAAAAAACAGAATTAAATGATCGGATAAAACAAAAATCAATATGATTAATTGTGACGGAAAAAAATCGTCCGAAAAAAGAAATGGATTCAAAGTAATCGAAGAATACTGTCAAACATGGAGGAGGGACTATCTACTTTTTGGATATGTTTTTTTTCCGCCCATGGAGTTGGCCCAGTAAGGCAAATTGTAGGCAAGTATATTTAAGATGCAACTATGCTACCCTATGTAAAGGAAAGCTTGCCGGTGCTTTGAACTTTCCAATAAGACACAAAATTCAAAACACACAGTAACAGTGATTAAAGACTTTCTACGGAGATAATCAGTAATAGTCTTAGATTAAAAAATACCTATTTTTTACTGCTAAAGGACTATGTAAAATGGTACTTTATAGATGTTAAATTCGGATTCCTCAACTAAATTATTTTCAGAAACTATCTATAATTAACGGCTTTTGTTTTAAAGCTGGCGAATTCTTGGTGTTATTAAATATTAGATGCTTTCAAAAGTTGATTTGGACATACCTCCTAAAAAAAGGAGTTCAATCCTGAAGGCAAATAAGTGATGACTGCGGCTCATAAATACCTACAAACATCCTTAAAGATTTAAGATGCATGTAGGTACATAGACTGGAGTATCAAGTTGAATGTCGCATTATCAGTAAGTGGATCTTCGGTTTTACACTCACCATATGAACAAAGTAGCTGTTTCACTCTGGTATTCTGTGTGCGCCTTATCTGGTCGAGAAAATCCGTTTATAACTGCAGATAGAAATACTTAGTACTGGATATACCTCTGTATGAGGTTTATTTAGCTCGTGGTAAATATTTTTTATATATATTTTACCACTATTTTTTTCTCGTTTCAATTTTATATTATCTACTGAGATTTCATACCCACAAACTATTTTATACACGCACGAGCTTTAAAATTGAAATATTTTTTTTTAACAATTCAACCCCAAGCTGGTTTCAATACTTCCCGTCGATTGACTCACTATGGAGATAAGCGTGCTCAAACAGAAAGACATAACCTATGTATTTTTTTATTAAATTTATAGGTATTGCAACGCAAAAGTAATGTTGGTTAATATATTATTAGAAGACCCGTGATCAATTAATTCTGATTTTTTTTGTCTATTTTTCAATAAAAAATATAATTATTTTTATCGTATATATTCTCCCTTCTTGCTTAAAATTTTCTTTTACCGTTCAATAAGATTTTCTGCTCCTCGTTGGTAGAAATCGCCAAGTTTCGACTCGGAAAAGTTCATCCAACCAATATCTCATTTCTGCTTAAGTATTGAACAAAACTCCGCGCATACCATTTGAAAGAGATCGAAAGAGATGAAAATCCGTATAAAGGAACTCGAACAAAAAAAAATATAGATACCGGTAGAATAAAACATCCCCTTTAAATAATCTTAATCATCATGGCAAAAAAACTATGACATACGAAATATAAAATTAAAAAAAACTAAAAAATTTAGTTGCCTAACTAGTAGTTTAAAACAAAATTTTTCTACTGTCCATGTGGTCTCTGCTTATCTAAGAATAACATTTTCAGATTTCACCAGTATAAGACCTTTTCTTAATCTATGTAATAGACGGCTTAAGGTAATCTTTAAAGGTATAAAAAAATTAATTGAGGCGAAATTTTGCACTGTTAATTAATCTCAATAAAAACTATTATGTCATAACAATCTCGGACATAATGAATCTAATACAGGTCGGATAACGGGCCTCTTATCGAACCGAAACATTGTTCCCAGCCAATTACGTACGGTCGACTGATACCAGATAGATATCCTTTCTCACCCACTTTCCGCATGAATGCAAACTGTCTCTTTTGTTTTTGGCTTCATGGTATCATTGAAGTTATATGTGTAAAAGTAAAATAACATTATATATAAATCGCACTGTTAGGCGTAGACCACAACTATAGAGTGGCTATTAGGGCTAAGTCCATCACTCGGCTGAATTGTGATTGGCGGCCATTTCTTTCTCAGGCAGGTTTCCTCACGATGATTTCCTTCATCGTGGAGCAAGAGGTTGATCAGCAATTCAAATTTTAAAAACTGAATAGTATTATTATTATTTAGAGGATTTTTTTTCATCTCCGCCTGGTTGGTCAATAGAATAAATAAATAAAAACTATAAACATTCAAAGATATTATTATTATTATCGTTGATTCTTTGTTTTTCTCAGCTTTCGCTGGTTTTTACTACATTTTACGGGTCAGAACCAAGTAAATGTAGTATGTGCGTTGTGATTGGGATAGAAGACAATCAAATAGGACCTATTTGATTATCCTCTACTTGCATGAACTTTCTAACAATTCTACATGTATTCAGAATAACGGCTTTTTGTAGCGTTACGTAGAGACTTTCATTTAAATTTATTAGTTTCAGGCTATGGAGTAGATGATGTGGGATAATACCTGTTGTGGAGAGCACTGTAGGGACTACGTCAATTTGTGGTTGTCTCCAGATTCTAGTTATTTCATCTTTTAATTCTAAATATTTGGTAATTTTTCAGTGTCTTTTGTATGTTGTGAGTGTTGGGGACCGCAATGTCAATTAGGTAAGTAATGTTATTTATTTTATCTTGTAACGTTATATCCGGTCTGTTATAGTGAATTGTCCTGTCGGTGAGTATAGTGCGGTCTTAAAACAGTTTGTGTGTTGTATTCTCCAGAATAGTTTGCGGCGTGTAGTTGTAATAAGGAGTGTTTGCGTTTTGTATCAGTGCTAGTTTTTGGTGTATAATGTTTGCTACCTGATTGTGTCTGTGAGTGTAGTCTGTCTGTGTGAGTGTTGTGCAAGCACCTGTGATGTGCTGAATTGTTTCCGAATGTATGTGACACTTACGGCATTTATCGTTAGTGACTGAAGGGTCTTTAATTATATATTTTCTGTAGTTCTTAGTGTTAATTATCTGGTCTTGTATCGCAATTATGAGTCCCTCAGTATCTCTGGAAATAAATTACGTATTTTAAGCCATTTATTAGACGCTTAAGTGTTGATATGGGATTGGTCCAGATCATGAGGATGTCGACCATGAAGGACTTTCTTCTTCCAGTCTTAAATTTTTTGTAGTTGCGGTTGGTCGGTGTTAAAACGTTGTGTGACTGCTTGTGCATTTAAGTTAAGTGGTGTGTAGTTAAGATCGTTCAGAACTACAGCTTTGTGCATGTTACTTGTATGGGATTTTGTGTAAAAGAAGGTTTTCAGATAATTTACTTGTTTTCTCCAAAGATGTTGAATATCTATTAGGCCTCTTCCTCCGTTTTCTCTTTTAATAGTGAGTCTCTTGCAAATTTAGGGTGTAAATTGTTATGTTTCGTAAGTGTGGTACGCGTCATTCTTTCTAATTGTTTTTTGTCTGTTTTTGTCCATTTTTTGAAATTGTGGAATGAGTATGTTAAGATAGAGATGGCGTTAGTATTTAACGCTTTAATGAGGTTTTTACTGGAGAGTTGAGATCTACACATGGCATTAAGTCTTCTCTTGTATTCTGCAGTGAGTGTATTATTATTATTATTACTATTAAAATTTATTTCAGATTTAAAATCCATAGACTGTTAGTAATTTTAAACATCTTATAAATTTTTAATAATATAATTTTTAAGAATCTTAAAATAGGGTTAGTATAATTTACATTAATTTAAAATTTGAAAAAGACATTTGAAATAACAATAAAAATTAAATATCATATGATCGAATGGACATCAATCCATCTCCGCAACAGTGTAGAATCCCATTGATCGATAAACAAATGAAGGATGCCATTAAACGTAAACAGTCCATCGCAAATGCACATCTCTTTCTCATAATGGCAAAAAAGTCATCTGTCCGTGATTCCAGCATCGGACTACGAACTACTCGTATATTTGCTCGTGTACCTTGAATTAAGAACCAGCGCTTAGATCCTGAGCTATCTCACGACTCTAACGAAATTCACGTTCACTTTTAAATGAGTAACTTTAGAAAAATTACCGTGTGAGGTAATTAGTACTTTAATCAAAATAATCAAATTTTATTTTCGGCGGCCGCGTGGCTAGTTCACCGTGGATTGAGCGGGTATATTGGACTGATGTTTCCAAGCCTTAATTTCTAATTGAGGGTCAATATTTGTGTATTACCAATGATTGGTTGTGTGTCTGGATGTGTTGAACATATATTCGATTTCGTTGCATATGTATATCAGACTAGCGAAAGGGACAACGCAAGAGTAGATCTAAGTTTTGCCAATACTAACATCAAAATTTTCAATAGTTGATATCATCTGTTAATAATCGGAAGATATCGCTGTAGTTGAAATCGACCGGGATAAAGAGATCAGTCTTATTTTCTAGATTTGTTATGTTAAATTTAAGTTAAGTTCAATTATCAAAATCTTTACGGACAGGTTATAAGTTGCCGACTGTATACCTGTGTTTTTGTATATTAAAGCTTGTACGCCGTAGTTCCATCTTACGCTTGTTATCATTCGTTTATGAAAAGAAACGCCAAATCCGCCTTAACCTCATTATGGTTTGTATTCCATTTTCACGTCGATTTAATTTCGCCTCGAAATATTTTCAAGATGATTCTATTTCTGAACATTGTCTGAACAATTATTAAGTCAGGCGTAATCAGTACTAAAGAATATTTTTGACTTTAGAATACAAAAATTAAATCATCATTTGTGTGTCCGTAAATATTTACAGCGCATGATCATTATCATGAAAAATATTGCAATGTAACTAATATATTACAGAAATAAATTAACTTTGGGTTTTAAATAAATTATTCTATAACTAAAATTTGTAACCTGGCTCAACGCCAATAATCTCAGAGTAAACATCAATATAAGCAAACTAATGCTTTTAAGGAAAAATTAGATAATTGGCTTTTAGAAAATTGTTTTCATTTGGCACACAAAATTACTCAAATGTGCTTTAATTTTATTACCTCCCGTAGATAAATTCGCTGCAGACTAGTTAAATATATTCGCTAAGAACTTTTTAAGAAGAGTTTTACACAATACTATTATCCCTTCGCAGCATATTCCCCTTTTAATATTTTCAGATCGCTTAATTAACATTTTAATGTCATGTTAAAATAATAATATACTTTATTTAATTATTAATTTGTTTTCCTCCCCAAAATAGTCAGAAATCATACACAACATCCGCAATTTTATCCCATGAAGCTCTTTATTCATTATGTCAATAATGAATAAAGAGCTTCATAACACAAATGAATAGTAAATTTGGCCAAAATTTAAGGTAAAAGAAAAGGTAGGCGTTCAAAAATTTCAAAGACCTTTCATAGTATAGTAGCCTACGCAATATGCGCCTTATGCACATGGGACATTGCCTGGCAAAAACAGCATGCTTTCATTAAATTTTCCTTGACCTTTTTCTCTCATAGCGTCTTTCAACCTTTCAATTTATGCATATAACAACTTTTTATTTATTAATCGATTGAATGGATTCCTTGTGCATATCTATCTGTGACCATGACCACAATTGAATCATAAGTAACTCGGCAACATTATGTTGCTATTTTACGCTGATTTTTTCTGAAGATATTTTCTCAATTCTTAGGTTCTTAGGTGTCTGGAAATAAGCCACAAAGTGGTCATACCACTGTCAAAATGTGTTTTTATTATAACTAAGAGTATGCAAATTTTCAACTTGAGCATTTGCTTGAGCATAAGTTGAGAAAACTTCTTCCACTTTTGAAGCTGGAAAACAAAGTTACAAACAACTTTTCATGTGCAAGTTTGTAAAAAGGAAGAGAATATTCAAAGGAGAACACGTGTTTATAAAAAAATTACTTTGTTATTTCCTACATAGGCCTCTTGAATTTACAGGATAGATGGATGAATGGATTATGGCCAGCACTCATCACATATCATCAGATAAACGCTCATTTTTCATTCTCAGTTTCATCAAAATTTAGTGTTTAGTATATTTTTAATTTGTTTTCTTTACGTTTGACATAAAAATATTCATATCGTAAAACAAAACCAACGGAAAGCAACAATGTAAGGGAAATTGCTAGAAGTGCTCTCGTACGATGTAAACTTTATAGTCGTAAGGCAATAACAAAAGGTATAGGCTGCTATATCTTCAGAATAAAGAATGAGCAAATAGAATTCTTAATGTAGGGTGTCTATCTTGTGTAAAAGAAATATGGGAATTATTCTTTTAATGTTTACATTCTTGATAGTAGAAGCATTTTTTATAATATTGGCAGCCATAATGCCACCCCGCCAGCTAGTTTATGGCTGAAGCATTAATCAGCTCTATATGGGAAGGAACGAAAGCATGACAGAATAACAGAACGAAAAGAAGCATTACGCTGGTGTGTTTCGTAAGACGAAGTTTTCCATGTCAGGTTTGGAGTAACAACGCAGGTGCGTATTGAATCTTAGTTGATAGATGTAAGTATATTTGGCTTCCACCATCGCTTACTATACCATCAGATGAACTGTGTAATGAGTATATGCGACCAAGAGGCACCAGAGCGAGAGTCCGCTCGCGCGCGAGGTGGGTAGACGAAATATAGACGGTAGCAGGAAAAACATGGTGGCTAGACTTCGCAAAAGATTCGAAGAAGAAACCTGGATTTCTTTGGAGGCTTTTACCCGAAGGGGATCCATACAGGCCTAGAACATAATTATATTGCATGCCTTAAAAAAAATAAAAAATTAAAGAAAACAATAATGTAACCTTGTATGGAATGACATAATGCTTTACTATTATTATTATTATTGCGACTCATTCCTCAAGGGGTTTATAATGCATCTTGATTCTTTATTGAGGATGGATGCTGATTTCAAGGTCTGCAGTCATTGTTTACCATCAGGTCTACGATGCGCGCACCATTTTACCCCTAAAATTATATAAGAACTAAAAATAATTATAACATATGGACACAATTGTTATATTAAAGCAAATCAAACAACTGTCAGTGTATCCTATGCACTTATTACTAGCGTAGAGGCATTTCATCTTATTCCTCTATTTAAACGATGCCCGTTTCAAAATTGGGAGTCACACCCATAACTTGACTTGTTCGCTAACTATTCAATAAAAAAATCTAAACCTACAAGAGATTTCTTTATTGATAGAATGATTTTTAATGGCTTATTTAACAATTTCATTTAAGTACAGGGCGGGTTATAAACTTGCCTAGACACCTGTAATTAAAGCGCAATTTACACGCGTGATAATTTATATTTGTAATGCGGGATTTATCGCCTGCGATATTGAGTATGAATCTGTTTTAAGTATATTTTTTATTAGCACTCGTGTCTTACATCCTACTGCCACAATAAAATTGGGCGTGCCTGGAGGAACTTTAAACGTATAAATAAACTATTGATTAAACTGTTATTCGACGTGTTCCATATCAATATATTAGGAACAATATGAATGTCATGGACAGCAGGATCATTTACCATCAGATGAACTTTGTTTGTCACCGGAAATACCATAAAAAAACTTGTAGCGACATTGTAGTCTTGGCGTCTCTACCATAGCTGTCGTTATCACAGAAGTTTAAATATGAAATTAAGTTTAATTCTAAGGCTGCTTTTTTTCCATCACACTTTTAGGCATTAAATTTCAACTAGACAACTTGAATATTGAATATAGTATAAGTTTTTAAAAAACAATATTTATGGTTACCATTTGTTAACAATAATATACACTACCACCATTGGACCTCACGACGCAGTGCTGGATTTCATCCTTTTGTTATGAACATCCCTCAAACCCGAACGAAGCGCTTTACTTCGTCTTCCATTATTCGTACAGCAAAGGACTGGAATAGTTTGCCCGCGTCTGTCTTTCCCTCCGATTACAATGAGGGTGTTTTCAAGAGTAGAGTGAATAGGCATTTACTGAGCTAGTGCGCCTTACCATCGAGGACTGCATTTCCGCTTAACATCAGGTGGGGTCGTGGGCAAGTACTACTTTGAAAGTATAAAAAAAAAACCTTTGGCTTACAAACTAACATATAATTAACACAATAGTGTCGTCTCGTCTACAACACAGTAAATTGTTCGATAAGATACAAGGGGAGGTGTTATAAGATTGACTTTAATAGCGACACGAACACTTGCAAGTATAAATTTGGATAAGCATCGAAGAGCAGGACCGAATCACACAATTCATTGGCGTCAAACACACATTCAGTGACGATAACAATTTAAATTATCACTTGTGTCCACGACGAAAACGGATTGGTCTTTGACGAAGACTTCATCCTGAAAGCGCATTGTTGCACTAAGGTCTTAGTTTTATGAAGGAACTCTAATCATCTGTAGTGCGGTATGACTTCGTTTTGTTGTCTTAACATTATATTTTTTTTTATTACATTTCGAGTAACAAACGAGCACACAGCTCACTTGATGCCAAGTGACTCGTGCGGCTCATGACATCTACATTCGTCCTGGATAAGGAATCATAATGTAGATGCATTGTCACCTATGAGGACTGAGATGGAATGTCTCGTCACCAGTAATAAAGGTCTCCGGATGCCTACACTCACTAGACGAAACGAAACAGCATTATGCTATTATTTTATCATGGTATGGTATGAGGGCGTGGTCCTACCCCAGTTGAAATGACCCCTCCGTTCTGCACCCAGAAACAAACTGCAGTATAGGTCTACCACTACTAAATAGATTATTTAATACAGCTTCATATTACTCTTATAGATTAGATAGAGAAGGCGAATGAGCTGAATGCTCACCAGATGGAAAGTGATAACCGCTGCCCACTAACATTGGCAGCACCACCAGAGGAGTTCTAAGTGCGTTATTGCCTTTTGAGAAAGAAGTAGGCTCTTTATTTCAGTTGGATCAGCCTCAATAAAGAAACGTGGCACGGGTGGTTTTCAATCATGCAATGCTACGTCTCAATTGTGAAGTTCCTAAGAAGAAATGCCTCTTCAGTATTCCAACTACACCAACTGCTACTGTCGCTGATATTTTTGGAGACAGCTTGTGTCTAGCCGCAGAATAAACCGGGAAGGAACTACACTTTCACAGTTGTACACTGGTGTTGCGAATGGTCATGGGAGGCGGTGATCAATTACCATCGGGTGGACTGCTTGATCGTTTGCCACCTGCTCAATAAAAAACTTTCACAGTTCACCATCATGAAGGAACATAATACAAGGGGTATTATGTTTTATTAATGTTTTTTAATGATGAATATAGGGATCCGGAAATCACGTTGCTAGACGCGAGACATTCCATATCAGACCTCATGGCGGACGACGCATGTGCATCTTGAATCTCTGTGGGTTGCTTGGTGTTAGTATTTATGAGATTTATGACAGTGGTAGAGCTACACTGTCATAAATCTCAGTTTGTTTTTAGCTGCAGACAGAATGGGTCAGCTAGACCACGCTATCACAGAATACCAGAGTAAAATAACATCATAATGCGACTGTGATTCGTCTGGTGAGTGTAGGGATCCGGAGACCTTTATTACTGATGACGAGGCATCATCAATCTCTCTCAGTATCTATCTCAGTCCTAAAAGATGACAACGCTTTATGATTCCTTGTCAAAAATTAATGTAGATGTCATGGACCGCAGGAATCATTTGCCACCAGGTGAACTGTGTGCTCGTTTATCACTCACAATGTAGTAAAAAAGTAAGTTTGCGTGTATTACTTTCAAACAAAATATATAAATTCAATGAAAAAAAAAACCTGCAACTGTGACATAAATTATTAAACGTGTTCTTGACCGTATTTCAAAATTTCCCTTGTAAACTCGTAACAAATTCGAACTTCCACGAATTCGTTTGTCCGTTTCGCATTTCGATCGCTTACAACTTAACGCGATCCCAAGTGCAGTGGAAGTTATAAAACGATAGACAAGTCCATTCCGCTAGCGTACCAGAAATAACAACAAGTACATTGCTTGTTAGGTTAAATTCTGCAACAACCTTATATAATATTAAGTAAAAGTATATTACTTAATATTTTTAGATGTTTTCAAGCTGCAGAATATGTCAGGTCACATCGACCGGGGTAGGACCACGCCCTCACAGAATACCAGCGTAAAATAGCAGCATTATGCTGCAGTGTTTCGTCTGGTGAGTATAAGGATCCGGAGACTTTTGTTACCGGTGACGAGGCATTCCATCTCAGTCCTCAAGAGTGACAATTTATCTGCATTATGATTCCTTGTCAAGAATGAATGTAGATGTTATTGGCCGAAGAAATCACTCACCATCATGTGAATTGTGTGCTCCTTTATTACTCTAAATGTAGTAAAATCTGTACTTGTCTGTGAACCCCAATAGCAGGACATAATAAATAATTGTGCTTGTTATCCGAAATCCTGTAACAACTTTATATAATATAATGTAACAACTTTTGGTAGTGAAAAGAATTAATACAATACTCTAAAATTACTAACGCTACAAGTAACTTACAAATAATTTTAAGAAGGTTGTCTGAACTGTTCTTTATAACCTGAAACAAAAAGTTATTTAGTTAATCATTAGTTACAAATACAATTTTAAAGTTATTAAGCTCTCTGTTGTGTAATTTTTTTTTTTTTATATTTTTTTTTATATAATATTTATAAGATTATTAAACTCAGATGTCTATTAACAGTCGGGCGACATTGTGGTCAAAACGAAAACTATCTAATTGTAACACATCATATTTATTTATTTATTTAAACTTTATTGGTCACACCGTACAAAAAGGGATACAAAGGCGGACTTAATGCCTTAAGGTATTCTCTGTCAGTCAGCCCGTGGCGTGGAGAGACATTGTGGTAGGTGTAGTGCCCACGTTGTAAATAAGAAACAAAATATATATATGTATTTTAAAACTTAAAATTTAATATACATATATATATATATATATATACACACACAAACAGATATATACAAATATATACATACAAAAATATATTATAATAATGAATTAGAAATAATTCTACTAATAAACATAAAGATAACATAACATACATATAGAGTGGCCTACAAATGTACATATTGTAAGTCGAACTCTAACCTTTTATAGGAAGGAAAGAATGTGACAAACGAGCACACATTTCACCTGATGGTAAGTGATTCCTGCGGCCCATGACATGTAAATTCATCCTTGACAAGGAATTATAATGCAGATGCGTTGTCACCCTTGAGGACTGAGTTGGAATGCCTCGTCACCCGTAATAAAAGTCCGGATCCCTGCACTCAAAAGATGAAACACAGCAGCGTCATGATGCTGTTTCATGCCAGCATTTTGTGACAGCGTAGTTCTACTCGGGTAGAGCTGAGCCATTCATTCTGCAGATAGAGACAAACTGCAGTGTAGCTCTAACACTGTAGGCCACCACCCTCATAATAAAATAAAGATATACAAGCGTTGTCACCCCTGAGAGTCGCCGGATATCTACCAACCGAATCAAACGACAAGGTGCCATTCTATGAGGGCGTGGAACTTTCCCAATTGAACAAGCTAATTTGTTTCCATAGCTTTTAGCAAGAAAAAGGCGCAACGAACAAAGAACGCCAATACGAACGTCAATAGCCTAATGGTTTGGGGTACGGTCTGCTAAACTTGGGGTCGTAGGTTTGAATCCACCAACAGATTATTGTCGTGAACCATCAGCAGCCCAAACATTGTCAGCTTAGTTGGAGTGGTTAACAGGAATATTGGTAATTTTAATAGCATTGCTAATATTCTTCAAAAAAAGATTGTGGTATACTTTGAAGTATTTATAAAAACTACTAGTATGACATAGTTTAAATTAAATTTGCCTTCCCTTATTTGAGTGCTGGTTCTAACGTAAAAAAGAATGAAAAACAATTAAATAGAAGTAAAATTTAGCAGTACTGTGGTCGGCATCGTGAAACATAAAAATTACAACGACTAAGAAGGTTTTTATTTCGAGACCAAGGTAAAATAAAAGAGTATTTTATGAGAGGTTTTAATAAAATATGCGCTATATTGGCCCTTCCAAGATAGCGCTAGCAAAAATTATACTTATCGAGAGATATGGCGATACTCATTGCGCTACGCATACAAATTTATTTATTTATTTACTCTGTATTGCATTAACCTTAACAAAGTTCAAAGTTCACAAAGGGCGGACTTAGTGCCAAAGGCATTCTTTACCAGTCAACCCAAGGTGTGGTGAGATATGTGTATGATAGGTGTAGCAATGAACTAATTAATAAAAGAAGAAAAAATAAAAAAAATAAAAATAACTACACATTATGTATATATACATATACATATATATATATATATATATATATATACATACACATACATATATATATATAGTATACAATACAATAGCGGTAATATTCGTGATATAGTTAGAGAGGGGATTGATTGGTTTTAGATTGTTTTTTTTTCAATCGATCACCAAACGGGTATTGAACTGTCAATTATTTTCACAATGTGACATTAAAAATGGTAATTAAAATAATCTTGGAAATTACACAAGTATATTTAGAACTAATTCATTTGTCGGTATATTTAAATGTTAATAACATTTTTCAATTTTGCAAAATAATTTTACTAAAGATCCAGTTACAGTTGGATCAACTATAGATATGGGAGTCGCGCTCCTTACGGATATATTTGACGCATGACAGAATTCGTAAAACATAGTTGGTGTTATTTATAATGATTTATATTTGTTGTAAACCTTGCTGATATTTAAAGTTGATAGGATAGAAATAAGGTACTGACTTCCGGAAGCCGCATAAAAATCGTCCATGTACGAACGATTTTTATTCGTTTAGATTATATGATTTTGCATTCGTGTTAAAATCATCTAAAATTTAATTTATTGCAGAATTTTCGTAAATGTTGTAACGATTTTTTTTTGTATAGTCGAAAAAGTAAGCAAACGAAATTAAAAAAATATGTAAATACATAAATTGTCAGCTTTGACAAGACTGAATTTATGTCAGATTTGAAGCAAATCCGAGCTTACAACCGTGACAATATAATCCATACAGAACCTTCAACGAAACACATTACATATACAGAGATTATATTTTTTTTTTATGATAATGAATAGTATATCTGTTGTAGCTAATATTTTAATATTATATTATATAGTATTAAAATTGGAGCTCTATTTCCACCAATAATTAAAAAGCTTTTTCAAATATATAGAAGATTCTATTACATTTAAGTTAACACGTTGATCGATAGCTCCAACTAAGGTTGATGATCAAAGACGTCCCGAAGGAAATCCCCGCAGACCTCATTAATGAGGACCTTAAGGCCCAGAATCTCCCCATCCTATCTGTGCGTAGGATATCCAGTGGGTATTAAAGTCAATCAACATGGTAATTGTGGCCCTCGAAAGAATAAGATGCATGCCCACTTAGCGCATGCGTCTCATTCACTGACTCCAGGGAATTCATGGTTTCATGCGCAAGGCCACCGGTACGCCGTGGTTCTTGCGTAATGAAAATCTACTCATAGATCTTGAGCTCCCGGTCATAGCTCGATGCTCCGGGTACAAAGCAGGGAGGGATATTTCGGCTCTGCCGTCACACACCCAAACCCCTTGATTGTAAGTGCCGCCACTTACAATCCCATCGTGCATCATAGATTCACCCGCGTCCGAAGTAGACCGAGGCACTCCCTCGACGACCCCAATGATGTGACATCCAGGGCCCAAGCCCTTCATAAAACACTACAAACGTACATTTCACCCTCATACTGCTCCCACCAACGAGGGCGTCACAAGCAAGGATATTCGCAATACCGCGATACAGGCCAGTTCTCACCAGACAATAATGATAGAAGCATCGCTGGAGTTTCTTGCGCCACTTCTTCTCCAGCGCCCACACATTCCAAAGTAGTGGTACAGATAGCTCATATTAATTTAAATAATCCTTAGTCACAAGCTACTGACCGAGCCGAGGTTCGGCCCTCTCGAGTACGCTCTCGCGAAACAGGGTAACGGTCCAAGCCAAGGCTCCATCTCGGGAGCCCTTGTGCTGGTTACCCACGAATAGAGGTCTCGATTGGGCGCCATAAGCGCTCGGTCACCTCTCAACCCTGTAAAACTGTAAGGGCCATTAGGCTAACAGCGACCACCAGCCCGAAAAATCAAAATCAAAATAAATAAAAGATGGATTCTAATAAATAACGACCTCCGATATTAGATATTAAAATTAAATTTTCGTTAGCGGTGACATTTTCCATTTAATAAAAGAAGATATTAACTGCGCGGCAAGTTTTTGCGTAAACAGAGCCTTCCGTCATTCGTCTTCAAATTTCTTAATTTCTTTTTATGAAAAAATTGCAGGACAGCTCATTAGTAATATTCACACAGGACATTCACAATACGTAAAGAAAAAAATATTTTTTATTATATAGAATTGTTCTGCGAAATTAAACCAGTTGCAAAACCAACAGTATTTTTTTTGTCTCAAATTAAAATTTTAATGGTGTTCAACATAATACAAAATTCACATATGTATATATGAATAAAAAGGTATGTTCCGTTATTTGATATATTAAAAAAATAATTTCCAGTCTCTCTTTTCATATTTATTCATTCGTATAAAATTAAATCAGTCGACATCGCGAAACATAAAATTACAAAGATAATAAATAAGAGAACCAAAAACTAATTACCCAGCTCACGGACCCCTCAGTTCCGTGAGCCATGTGTCCGATGAAGCTGTAAGAGCTGCATAGGCTAACAACATCAACAGAATCTAGTTACAAAGATAAGTGCCCGCGGATAAGATTTTTTTTTTTTTATCTTTTTTTTTCATTTTTTTTTTATTTTTTTTTTTCATTTTTTTTTTTTTTCGACGCTCAGCAGTCGCCGAGAACGGTCGCCCGGCTCCCCGCCACGATCGTCCCGAGCTACCTGCCCCCGAGCGAGCCACCTGCGCACCCATTGTTCCGAGAACAATACACCGAGCAATTTTTATTGCGGGTGCTATTGTAATCGGAAATTAGTTTCCGAGAAAGATTATTGTAAAGCCACTTGGGTGGTTACACTAGTGGATACCTTGCGGTGTTAACTTAGCTAGTGTAGGGCTAGCCCCGTACGCCCGTGGTTCCCCTTCTGGGAAACGCGAAACCGGAAGGAGTCGACGCAAAACTTGGCCTTGGGTAGTGCCCTAGCCAAGGTTGACCAACCCGCTTATAATAGTCCCACGCGTAATTTTAGTTAGCTCTAAGCACACACCCAAGTGCACAATAAGACTGGCACTTGGACGCACTAGGGCTACACAACTAGGCACACATCCTCCCTGCCTATACCCGGCAGGGAGGGAAGTAGGCTATTCACCCCGGCATCCCACCGGTGGCCACACTTCCCACAAATAAAGTAGGAAAAAATAAAAGTGAACAGAGTGCACAATGGAGGACTCTTCCTCAGAGTCGTTGCTGCACTTCATCAGCATACTAAAAAATAAATACCCCGATGTCTTCCAGGACATAATCAAAGAAAGACCGCTCCCGGATAGACCCTCCTCAAGGGCCTCCACCATATCCTGCACTTCATCCGCAGTCTCCGAAATGGAGCTGGATAATGCAGCGTCCACTGAGTATCCCCATGCCGAAGACACCAGCGATTTCACGCTGGTTGAAAAAAAAAGAAAAAAGCAGGCTTCACCCGCCCCGACGCCGCCTCCTAAGGCGAAAAAACGGGAAATGAAGGCCCCCTCTCCCCAGCCATCTACGTCGGCCCTGCCCCAGGGCCCCCTCACAGCTGCCCCTCACAGCTGCCCCTCACAGCTGCCCCTCACAGCTGCCCCACAGCAAGCCCCCGCCGCTCCTGAGCGCGCCCTAGCTGGCTCAAAAAAACCTTCGGCTGTCTCACAGCCATCGAAACGCCCGCCACCTGTCTTCATTCAGGCACAAGACAAGTGGCCGATTGTCGCATCGGCCTTATCCAATCGCTACAAATATCAAACGATCCCCACCGCTGTAGGTATTAAACTGCAGCAAGAAACCACGGACGACCATAGAGCGGTAACTCGCTTCTTGCAAGACAAAGGTGTTTTCTTTCACACCTACACCTTGGCAGAAGAGCGCCAACTCAGGGTAGTAATTAAAAACCTCCCGCGGGAAATCCCAGCTGATCTGATCAAAGAGGACCTTCAGGCCCAGAATCTCCCAGTCCTGTCTGTGCATAGGATGTACAGTGGCCATAATAAAAAGCCATTCAACATGGTGATTGTGGCCCTCGAAAGATCCGAGGCCGGGAAGCAGGTATTTAACCTGAAAACCTGCTGCCACCTCTCTGGGCTGACTATAGAGCGCCCACATAAAAACGGCCCACCAGGCCAGTGTCACAAATGCCAATTATATGGCCACTCAGCACGCAATTGCTTCGGCAAACCCAGATGCGTAAGTGCCTGGGTGACCATGGCACCACCGAATGTCCGAGACCCAAGGACAAGGCCCTTCTGGCCACTTTCGGCTGGCACACCTTGGCTGCCCAAAAGCCCTCAAGCCGAAACGTCCGGCACTAAAAATCGCGCCCAAGGTCGCTACCCCGACCGCCGCCCCCGCGCCAATTCTCGCTCCTGTCCGACCTCTACGCCCCACATGGCATACGCCGATCGGCGTAGCGACCGTTGCTCAACCGGTTGAGCAGCCTCCTCCATCAGCCGGACGGCCGGTTATCGAAAGCGACCTCGACTTAGTGTGTCGCTTCGCCGCCGTCTTCAACGGCGCCGACGTCTCAGCCCTAGCAAAAGCCTTAAGGGATTCTAATGGCAAGCCCGAAGTCAGGATTGCCGCCACAATGCGCTACCAACATGTAGTGTCAGCCATCGTGAACTTTCAAGCGTAGAGGGCCTTTACAACCGTAGAGTAAAACCGCGTTCCTTTAACGTCGCATTTTTTTAACGCGAACGGTATTAACGTCGACTTGGTGATCGCGAACGAAATCTTAAATTCGGTCGCGATCACCCAGTCGACGAGCTCCTAGTGCAGGAGATATTCCTCAAACCGCACACTCGCAATCCCAACATTGCGAATTATAACATCATTAGGAATGATAGAACTTCTGCCGCTAATGTCGGAACTCTCATCTACTACAAAAAGTCCTTACACTGCGTTCCCATCGACACGCCAACCCTGACTTTCCTAGAAGCCTCAGTCTGTTAGCTAGCCATGACCGGCCATGCCCCCATCACAATCGTGTCCGACTAGATGCCTTGAAGACGTGACCGCACAAGTATTACGAAGCGACTTCGTGGCACTCCTTTCCCTTGGAAACTCATTCATTTTGGCAGGAGATTTCAATAGCAAGCACACTCGGTGGAATGCAATTAAAATCAACCCCCGGGGGTTGGCTTTAGACTCGCTAAGCGACGCACTCGACTTCGACGTCGTAGCGCCTACTACGCCTACCCATTTTCCATATATATTGGGTCACGCACCGGATGTGCTTGATATTGCCATCTGTAAGAACATCAACCTCGCCTTCCAAGGGATAGACGTAATCCACGAGCTCGCTTCCGATCATCGCCCCGTTCTTCTTCGGTTAGGGTCCTCCGCCCCAACCTCACCCTCCACCAAAACCATAGTAGACTGGCACCGACTCAGGAACGCCCTAGAAGCCACATCACCACACCTAGATGCTATTCCTAGGAACATATCTTCAGTCCACGACACGAACCTCGCAGTTCATGCCCTCACTAGGCACATCCAGACAGTCGTCGAGGATTGTTCGAGGCGGTTTCCCTCGGTGGAAGACCACCGATGGACCCTGCCAAGCGACATAAAGGACCTAATGAGGCGCAAGAATGCGGCGACTCGTGCCCACGACTTATATCCCACTGAAAGTAACCGGCTGGTGCTACGTACCCTTCAGCGTGAAGTCCGGTCACGCATAGCCCAGTACAGGAACGATCGGTGGGATAATCACCTCTCAATATCGAACCTTCCCACCTCGCCTTCTGGCGACTTCCCAAATCCCTAAAAGGGGCAACGCCCAAACAATGCCTCCCTTAGCGCGTCCTAATAAACCACCCGCCTTCTTAGACGAAGAGAAAGCCGAATGTCTGGCTGACAATCTGAGCTCCAATGCTCACCGAGCACACTACCGATCGACGCCGCTCACCTTGCAATGGTTGAGAGCGAGGTCGATCGGAGGAGTAAGGAACCACCTCGCGATTCCGTTACCCAAGTCACATGCACCGAAGTTGAGTCCATAATTAAAACCTGCGACCACGCAAGGCTCCCGGCCCCGACGGCATCACCAACAAGGTGATGAAACTCCTACCCATGTCCATTTTACACCTACTGGTAATAATCTACCACGCGGCCATATCCAAAGGCACCTTCCCGAACACCTGGAAGGAAGCCGACGTCATAGGGATTCTCAAGCCCTCAAAACATCCAACCGATCCATCAGCCTATCGACCCATAAGCCTACTCAAAGTCTTGGGTAAGGTATATGAAAGGCTCATCCTCGCCCGCCTCAAGGACTTCATGCTGTCGGCTACCAATCAATGAGCAGTTCGGGTTTCGCACCCAACACTCATGCACACATCAAGTGCACCGCATCACGGAGCACATCCTCAGTAAATTTCTTCAGGGCTACCAAACTGGGGCACTTTTCCTCGACGTGGCGAAAGCTTTCGACAAGGTCTGGCACAACGGGCTCATATACAAACTATATGAGCTCGGTGTGCCAGATCGACTCGTACTTATCATACGAGACTTTCTCCGAAATCGAACCTTTCGTTACCGCGTCGAGGGAACGCGCTCCGAGGTTCAATTCTATTTGTGCCGGAGTACCACAAGGCTCCGTCCTAGGTCCTATTTTGTACACACTCTACACCAACGACATACCGCGCACTCGCGGTGTAGAGCTAGCCCTTTTCGCCGATGACACCGGCCTCTATGTGTCTGGGTTCAAACCAGACGCTATTTGTAGACGCCTCCCATCTGCAGCCAACACCTTAGGGAAATGGTTTCGGAAATGGAGGATCGAGGTTAACCCTACCAAAAGTGCAGCCATGTACTTCTCTCGGCGCAACAAAACGCCGCATCTCCCAACTATAGAGTTATTTGATCGTCCAATCCCCTGGGAACAGACAGTCAAATACTTAGGCGTTACTTTAGATGAAAGACTCACCTTCGGTCCGCATGTCAACCGCGTACGGAATCGAGCAGCGTTAGGTCGTTTGCACCCGTTACTCAATAAAAATAGCAAAATGTCCCTGCGTAATAAAATTACACTATACAAAGCGTGCATCCGACCCATAATGACATACGCAAGCCCCGTCTTTGCGCATGCTTCCCCGCGTCACATTCACCGACTTCAGGTAATACAAAATCGTTTCATGCGCAAGGCCACCGGTGCACCGTGGTTCTTGCGTAATGAAAATCTACACATAGATCTTGAGCTGCCAACCATAGCTCAGTACCTGAAGCAGGCTTCCCGCCGATATTTCGACTCTGCCGTCACACACTCTAACCCCTTGATTGTAAGTGCCGCCACTTACAATCCCATCGTGAATCACAGAGTCACCCGCGTCCGAAGGAGACCGAGGCACGCTCTCTATGACCTCGACGACTTGACTACCAGGGCCCAAGGCCTTCATAAAACACAACACACGTACATTGCACCCTCACATCGCCCCCGCCGACGGCGAGGGCGTCACAAACAAGGATATTCGCGATACCGCCATGTCACTGGTCGGTTCTCTCCAGTCCATACAGATAGAAGCGTCGCTGGAGTTTCTTGCGCCACTTCTTCTCCAGCGCCCACGCATTCCGAAGTGGTGGTACAGATAGCTAATAATCATAGCGAATTTAAAGAATCCTCTGTCAGAAGCAACTGACCGAGCCGAGGTTCGGCCCTCTCGGGCACCCTCGAGTCAGACGCTCTCGCGAAACAAGGTAACGGTCCAAGCCGTGGCTCCCTCTCGGGAGCCCTTGTGCTGGTTACCTATATATAGAGGTCTCGACTGAGTGCCATTAGCGCTCGGTCACCTCTCAACCCGGTGAAACTGTAAAAGCCCTCGGGCTAACAGTGGCCTTCAGCCCGAAAAAAAAAAAAAAAAAAAAGCGGATAAGAAGACTTTTATTTCGGAACCAGGGTGATATCAAACAGCACTTTGACCAAATATTACATAAAACTCACAAAACACACTACAGACGCTAAATCAAGTAGTGCCAGCAAAACTGAAATGGTTTGGACGATTTGGTAAAACTTATGACGCAAAGCAAACGTATTCATGCAGTTGCTTCCTATCTAAGGCCAGTAAGGTTTTTGTTCGCTATTTTGTCGGATTCTCGTCATCAGTCAGCTTGTGAAGTTTCTTCCATTTCCTTTATTACATGAATTAAAGCAGACTTGTTATGTACGATGCAGATTTGGCACGACAATAATTTTACCCCTTTTAAACGATTATTGCACCAATATATAGCTATGTATTGAAACTTTTAAAAGCTTTAATTGTTCATGTTACTAATAGTGAGCAAATTAGACAACAAGCTCTCTCCATTAAGCTCTATATGATCCTTTTAATAATATCCTAATTCTCATATAAGGAGTAACATTAGAATTTTCCGCTTTTGTTCCGCTAAACCAAGCTATATAATCACAATATTAAGAAGGTTAGTGTACATTTGTTACCCTGCCCTTACAGTTTTATTGTAACATAATTTCTTAATGTTAAAATAATTCTACTTCTTGAAAATAAATATCAACATCGAATCGTGATTTGTTAATTTATCAAAATCTAACGTCCAATTCACAAAACTTAAAAAATAGGAAGATCAAGCCGTAGTCGTAAAAAAGTAGCAAAAACCAAAAATTTCGTCTAAAATTCCAAAAACACATTGAAAATTGCCTTATACAACAAATAAAAAGAACAGATAACGTACATTACTTTAAGGAAGGTTTTTTAATAAAAGAATTCTATGTACACTTCATAATTTGTACGTCACTATATAATAGTGAATAAATAATGTGTATATGACACGAAAATAGCAATATTAGTAGTGAAGATTAAAAGACTGTATGAGAGTATACAAAAAATTTTTAATATTTACTTAAACTAGTTCTACATTTTATCATTGGTTTTGACTTTAATAACATCGTAAAGGAATAAAGGTGGCAAATATGAGACATGTCATCCCCAAAACCATGAAAACATTATCAACTGAAATAAATAAATTATGTTTCCGTAAATATTTTGAAAGTAAGTGGTCCATAGCTAAAGATTAACATTAAGCTGTAAATAAGAAAAAAATAAAAAACATCCTTAAAAAGTAATTCCTTATGTAATATTGTTGTTAAATTTTTATAAATTTAGTAAGTAGTAGTACCCATTTCACATTGTGAATAGATGAAACCGGAGAACTTCTTAGCGGTAACGACGCATTGCATCTTAATACTCAAAGATGTCAAAATATGATTTATTTCTTATCGAAGATGGATGTGGACTTTATGGATCACTTACTATTAAATGGACTATGTGCTCGTTTGTTATTCCCTTATTATATTAATCCTACAAATATTATTAAGCTGAAAGCTTGTAACTGACGCAAAAATGGCTAAACGATTTGAATAAAATTTAGCACACATATAGTTTATAAGCAGAAATAACACACTGGACGTTTTTATCCCGGTAAATTTAAGTTTGTATTTTTGTTACATAATCATGCAAAAACGGCTGAACAGATTTGAATCAAATTTGGCAAACAGATATTTTATAACTTATTAACACACAGAATACTTATTATTCTAGTAAACAATATGAACGTAGTGAAATTTCGAGGATGTGTGAGGAGCTTTTTAAAAATACAATTAAATTAAAAGCTATTTAATTATACATGAGAGAATACAATTTAGTATGATGGCTGATGACCGACTTCTTAGTGCTTAAAGTCTAAGGTACAAAATTGATTACAATGATATTTGTTGGTGGTCCTCCATATCTCACGCCGGTATTTGCGTATTGTTGTTCTATGTATTCTGTGATTTGTAGCGCTTTTGCAGGTGCGGTGCAATTTGTGAATTATTGTTTAGGCAGAAATATAGGCTCGCTGGATGATCCAGGATCTAGAACTACGTATTGGTGATAAATAATAAATCAAACAATGTCGTGTCATATATTTTTTGTATCTCTGTTATTCTGTCTATCTCTGTAATTCACGCAGACGAAGTGGCGGTCAGATGATAGTAAAATATAAAGGTCACTATATTTTATTTTAGTTCGTGCTAAGGAATAAGGGTTGGCCATATCTTCTCAATACAATGACTTTGCATACATGTTATATGAAATCTTGTTAGCTTAGGACACTTCGATATTACAGTGGAACCTACTTATCTATATAAAAATCTTAAAGACAGTATACACGGAATCAGAAATTGCATGCATGAAAATACGATATATTTTTTAAAGACAAAGGAGTGCTTTATGAGGAACGCTATTGTGTAATAAAGCCCGGGGCGGTGGTATGTAGGAGTATATTTATGTCTTAGTGGTTCTATCTATAAATAAAAAATAAAACTGGCAAAATGGATGTCCAACTAGTCATATATTTACACTGCAGGCCAAAATTTTAAGACCAGATATATATATATATATATATATATATATATATATATATATATATATATATATATATATATATATATATATATATATATATTTAGTGTATTTTAATAGTTTTATACAGCGTAACACAGATAGTTAACAACAACAAAAGGTCACAGGCTGGTGTCAGTTAATATAATTCAGTTGATGCTAAACTTAACGGCCGTGAGGTGTAGAGTACCTGACTCTGCATCGGAACTTTCCTCCGATGTTATCGCGCATGCATTACATCGAAATAGGAAAGATGATGACGAATGAGAGCATCTATGTTTGTGCATTTGCACAAACATAGATGCCTACGGAACTATAAAAAAATATCCTGCACAGTTGATCTCATCTGGTTATAACCGAATGATCTTAATCGACTCGGATCACATCATCATCAAGATATAATATAACTTAGTACATAGCAGCGTTGTAAAAAAAAATAAACGTAAAATAATCAGACGTAAGATTTTAATGCGAAAACTCTGGTCGCGAATTCAATGTGGGAATTGCATGAGAGTGTCCTGGTATCCCCTAACATTGAATACACCCTACACCATACACACATTCCAATTATACAATCAAAAGAAAATATAATCATACCCAAAAGAAATTCACGGTCTGCTACCAAAAATGTTGGTTGATCAGGACTATATCTCGGCCTAATCAATGAGAGCCCAGCAGTCACAGGTCAGCCATCCTTCAGTTCACAGGTCTTCGTTACTGCAGTTACGGCACTTTTTTGTTTGCCAAATTTCAGATAGATATGACCTACCTCAAATTTAGCAATCTCATGAAAATTTCTCGTAATTATACAGTTACATTTTTAATTTAGGTTAATTGTAAAATAATAATAAAAAGTAATCATTCTAAGCTAATAACTAATAACATACCTGCAAGGTAATTTTTTTCAATCATCTTTTACCGGTAGGCTGAATTAGATATATACTAAAAATAATAATAAAAAGTAATCATTCTAAGCTAATAACTAATAACGTACCTGCAAGGTAATTTTTTTCAATCATCTTTTACCAATAGGCTGAAGAAGATAGTACTAGTATATACAAAAATAATAATAAAAAGTAATCATTCTAAGCTAATAACTAATAACATACCTGCAAGGTAATTTTTTTCAATCATCTTTTACCGGTAGGCTGAATTAGATATATACTAAAAATAATAATAAAAAGTAATCATTCTAAGCTAATAACTAATAACATACCTGCAAGGTAATTTTTTTCAATCATCTTTTACCGGTAGGCTGAATTAGATATATACAAAAAATAATAATAAAAAGTAATAATTCTAAGCTAATAACTAATAACATACTTGCAAGGTAATTTTTTTCAATCATCTTATACCGATAGGCTGAAGAAGATAGTACTAGTATATACAAAAAATAATAAAACAAAAGTTACAAGCAGCTTTCTTTAATTGGAATAAAATATATCGTATATCTAAACTTACAAGAACGCTAGTATACGGCTCTACGGAGGTTTATAAAATATTTTTGTAGAATAGCTACAAGAATATAAGAATTTCTTGTTAAGATTAAGTTTGGCTGACTATATCTATAAAAATAAAGTCATATTTTTTTCCAATCGGGGTTTTTTTTTTGTTTTTATTACATTGAGAGTTACAAACGAGCATACAGTTCACCTGATGTTAAGTGATTCCTGCGGCCCATGACATCTACATTCATTCATGACAAGGACCCTTTATTTCAAATCACCCTTGAGGACTGAGATGGAATGCATCGTCACCAGTAATAAAGGTCTCTGGATCCCTTAATTTACCATAGGAAACACGTTTAGACAGCAGCGTGATGCGCTGGTTGTAACTTTTATTTTACGCTGGTATTCTGTGAAGGCGTGGTCCTACCCCGGCAAAGCACAAACTGCAGTGTTGCTCTACCACTGCGTTACACTGTGTTGTACATATGTTGTAAAAACTATAGTCCATCTTATATTAATAAATACTACAACGTAACAAAATCATGATATTCAAAAGTTATCACACAGTAAGCTATTTATATATATAAACTTATTGTTTCGTAAAAGATATGCACAATAAAAACTACTCCTTAAAACCACACACCCAAATTAACCATTTGAATGCAAAGTTTCACTCACTCATCCACACAGTATAATAAGTTTGTCAGTTTTGCCATTCGGAATTCTATATTCTATTTAAATTTAGATAGATCACATCACATCACTTCACAGTAGTTCAAAGTGAAAAAGGTGTGCTCTTTTTTCATCTTAAGTTTCATTAAAAAAGGCAGTTATAATTAGTATTAAACATTACGTCGTAATTGATGACAATTATTATTTAAATTTCATTTTTAAATTTTCAGATTTTGGTAATCGTAATTCGCATATAAGAGATAAATCTTGATAAAACTATTCTCCACAGTTCGTCAAAAGACTTAGCCATAGTAGTAATAGTATTCTGCTTTTACGAGAATAGTTAGGTATATACTACGCAATTTACTGCGTATTTGATGTTTTTATATGACCGTGAAGGTCGAGAGGTTCTTGATCCTTTTTTTGAACTCTTCATTAGTAAAATGCTTTTCTTATAAGCTTTAGTTATTCAAGGTTTCACACTTTATAAAATATATATTATCAAAAACCAGACACTACCTATCAACGCGTGCTTTAAGTTTTCCCTAGATATTTTGCTTGTCACTTATAAATCCGACGCATAACCTATCTCTATTACTATAGTGAAAAAATGTTCATAAAGAATTATGACAATAGTGTCGACTTTACTAATCTTTTGGTTAACCTGCCCAATTAAGTTCTAGGAGATGATATATGACAACGGAAGAATAGCGGACCTGAATCTACAGACTTATACTTGACAGACACACGTCATGCCATTTGGCTATTAGGTGTTTAATTATTAATAGAGAGGTATGCTCTTTTCGTTATATAATTTAAGAGGTGACATATAAGAAGTAGTTGCTGCTCATAATACCGTCGTTTGTCCTCGATAAGGAATCATAATGCAAATGTATTGTCGGCAGAGATATTTCATTCACTTATCAGATGCAACACAGAAGCGCTTGATTGATTTTGAAGTATGATAAATTATTTTAAAAATTAAGGGTGATAAACTAGCACACATGTCACCTGATGGTAAGTGATGACTTAGGCTCATTACATCTCCATCCCTCTCCAACAAAGCATCAGTAAGTACATCCTGTAAATGCGTTGTCATCCCCGAGGATAGAGATGGAATGGTTCGTTACCTATTATTTGGCCCTCGGATCCCTTCTTTCTATCAGCATACGAAACAGCAGTATTACGCTGATATTTTATGAGTACATTGTCCTTCCTCGGTCGAGCCGATCCATTTATGATGCAGCAACAGACTAACTGCAATATGACTTGACCACTTTTATCAAGAAAAAGACGTGATTCAGCCCCAGCTCAAGCAAACTATTTGTGCTTCAGCTAATTTATAACTGTTATGGGGTTTTATCACATTAAAATGTTTAAAATTAAATTATGTTTAAATTTAATTTCATAACGGCCCACCGTGTGCAACTTTAAAATGCGCAATCTCGGCCCACATATAATACAAACACGGAATACGGTTCTTATCTCTGGGTCAGAGCATCGCAATACCAGCTGCTTCCATTTGACCGCATCCAATGGAGAGCGGCTCGAATCGTTGATGACCGGGTACTATCCGATCGACTTAATTCACTGGTATTGCAAAAAGATGTTGCATCTTTATGCATTTTTTAATGAATATACTTTAGGGAGTGTTCTGAGTGAATCGCATTTTTTCTAGCCGCTGAGTTTAAACATCATACTTAAGATAGAATTCAAAATTTCGTTCTCATCATCTCGACGGTTGGCAATCCACCGCAAAATTATCTCCCGCGCACTTCTTACTTCTCAACTACTCTGTGGAATCAACTATCGCCAGCATTATTTCCGATAGGACTTAGGGATCTTCAAGAAAAGAGCCTACACCTTTCCAACACTCAGACAGCGCATCTGCGACTCCTCTATTATTGCAAATGTTCATGGGCAGCGATGATCCCTTGCCATCAGGGAAACTACTTGCTCGTATGCTATCTAATCTATAAAAAAGCCCTACGGCGAGTTTAAATCTTTCAATCAATACTGAGAATCAATGGATCTTAGTGATCACTAATCATCAAAATGATCAACTATGGACTTACTATATTGCATACCCACACTTACATTAAAATATATATCTTACGAATTAAACCTCACAGTTATTCTTATTCAAAATAAAACCTCGCCTTATTTTCATTTCTACGGTTAAAAGAAACTTCCTTATTACTTTTTCTTTCAAAAGGCCTATGCCCTGAATAATGTCAAACAAAGAACTTTTCCCATCGTATACGTTAATGGTAGAACCTTCACCAATAACTATACAAGTAAATTAACGTAGAGAAAAACTTATCGTATGTTTAGGGAAACTTTTTGAAATATTTAATCCATACGAGAAGTTTGAAATACGTCTTAAATAATTTCTGAAAGTGAAAACCTTATTACTTATGAAGACAAACTGCTAACAGATAATTACAATTTAACAACCATAAGTCATAGTAGCTGAGCTGCGACATGCTTGCTTGAGTTATATTTGACAATACGAAAGTAGCATAACGGTCTTTTTGATGAAAAAAAATAATTTGGTTTTTGGAAGTTTGTTATTAATAAGAATGAGAGAAAGCATCTTACGGAAATTTAAAATGAAATACTTAAGATAATAAACATTACAGCTGTTTGATTAGTATAATATATAAGGCAAGTTTAGTGTACCTAGTTCTCTTTAACACATTCGTTAAAGAGAAAATAGCTGTTGCCCATAAGTCAACTAATAAAGGTTCCCGCACCGCGTGGTATACGTAGGCCGAACAGGAAATCGAGGTCAGGTGCCAAGGACGCCGAATTGTGCTCTAAACCCACTTTTATGTTATATTGTGCACGCGGTGTCAGAAAACGAAATAAACGTTAAATAACGAAAAAGCACAGACAATGAAAGTAAAAGGCCAAGTTATAAAGGCTCTCCATATAAAAAATGCTACAATTTCTTACAAACTAACGAATATATGATGTTTGAAGCGTAATTAGTATAATAAAGCTAATAATATATATATAATTTTAAGTAAAACTAATTTTAAGAACATATCGCGTTTATTTCATCAGTGGGCTGAGGCAATTGACGACCTGGCGTCATAGTATTCCCGATCTAACGTCATCATATCGATCGATCATAACGATCTACGCAAATAGAGCTCACAGATTTTTTAGGTCTTCCAGTGGTATGTTTGGGTCGCGTTAAATTAAAAAAAACAATACCCATAAAACAAACGAAAACCTACGAAAAATTACTCTTAGCTTTCCACAAATACTTTTTTTATCATTCTATAAGAGCTCAATGCAAAATCAATTTCTTTTCTGAAAGGGTGCCAGTGCATATATGTACATGCGGGATAATGCACAATGCCTATATGGTACTGTGCTATTTAGGTGAGTGACAAAGTTTAACACTTATAGATCTTTGATGTATAATACACATTCGGTACAATCAAGTATAGTAACTATATGGTCAGTAACTATAATAATTTATTGACGAACACCATATTGACTATCTTTCGAGCGAGATAAATTTAAAATAGTTAAAATAATATAATATTAAACTTGACAAACTTGATACAAGTTGATTAATCTTCGTGGTTACAAAATTTTCTCATAGAAGTTAGTTTCAAGGTGTAGCCATTCTTATCCATTACTCCTCTGAGTGCTCCATGACTAACAATAATTCTATAAATATCTTCATTATATAGTAGATAGTATAGCGCACTAACACAGTATATGCCTATTCCATTTTCTTAAACTAATTGTGTTCAAATAGAAATACTCACGCTAGCTCTTACAGTTTTCCACACGGAGCTATCCACAAAAATGAGGCGAACCACCATCCGCAGTTGATGAGTGGTAGAAAGAACAAAGGATATTAAGTTATTTAATTCCTCAGTAGATGTTCTAAAAAAGATCCAGTAAAACACAAAAGAATGACTCTGGCGAGTCTTAAACATGTAGTCTAAAGACATCGGGTTTTTTTTATTACATTGTGAGTATCGAGTAACGAGCACACAGTTCACCTGATGGTAAGTGACTGCGGACCATGACATCTGAATTCATCCTTGAAAAGGAATCATAATGCAGATGTGTTGTCACCCTTGAGGACTGAGATAGAATGCCTCGTCACCACAAATAAAGGTCTCCGGATCCCTGCACTCACCAGATGAAACACAGCAATATTATGCTGCTATTTTACGCTGGTATTCTGTGAGGGCGTGGTCCTACCCCGATCGAGATGACCCATTCATTCTGCAGGTAGAAACAAATTACAGATCTTTTATTTAATTTCAATTAGCCAAAATACGGTAGGTATTTCTATACTAAATACAAGGGTATAATGGAATTTCCCCATTTATTTTATTATTGATATTTTTCGTTAAAAGTTGTTTAAGAGATTTTAAAGTTTTTCAACTTTAAAATTAATATTTTATCTGTCTTGTCGTCCTAATGCTTGCCACATTTCTTCCCATGACTAAAGAGTCCCAAATCGAATACAGTGAGTGAGATTTGGCTTCGGCAAGTTTAAACGGCTTTTATGATAGTCAGTCGATTCAAAAGCCTCCGTACTGAATGAATGAAGAGATGCGCTTAGCATTAAGAGAAAAATTGGTTAAGTTTAAATTAAATAAACCGGATAGATTCAACATTTAGGATGATAGGAATATTCATAATGGTATAGAATTTTGCTAACCGGTTTTAATTTACCGGGAGTGAATAAGAAAATGGAACTGTCCAAAAAAGTCGCACTTAGTACGTATTGATCCACGTCCAAACTCGACAAACATTTCCAATTTGAAAATACCAGTGCTCATGAAGCCTTTCAAGTTTTAGAACAGAGTTGTTTCAAATTGGGATATTTGAGCAGAAACGCATAGTTGGTATATTTTTTGTTAAAAATATTATGATGTAACGAATTGTGCATTACTCACCCGAACTGTTATAGATTTTCTACTAACGTTCCCGTCAACCACTCACTCCAAATAAGCTTAAATGCCTGTGCTAAGACATATTTCACAACACTAGTTGAATGGCGGATTCGAACCTACGGGCCTAAGTTTTTCAGACCGTACCCTATTTACCTTTTGACTATTGGCGGCATACGTCCCAGGTCGTAATAAATGAAACGAGCGTGGTAATAATAATAATAACATTTATTTTTAATACTTTGGACTCATATATACGGGTACACATGACCAAGAATAATATCTAAAATTAAAAACACTAATTTAGATGTAAAAACGCTAATAATAATTAATTTTAGGCAGTACGTTTAGTATTTTATTTTATTGTATTCTGAGTGACAAACTAGCAGTTTGTTTTTAGCTAAGGATGAATGTATAGACTCGACGACGGATGACTCACGTCCTCATAGAACACCAGCGTAAAATAGCACCATAAAGCTGCTGTGTGTGCTTACGTCTGATGAGTATATCCGGGGACCCGTATTACGGGTAATGAGACATTCCATCTTAGTCCTTTGGGTCCAACACATCTGCACCATTCCTTATCGAGGAGAAATGTGAGTGTCATGGGCCGGAGTCATCACTTACCAACAGTTGAACTGTTTGCTCGTCTGTCACCCAAATATTATAAGTAACACGTTACGTAAAATTTCTGAGCTTGTAGAAAAAGAAATTTTAATGAAAAGTCGTGAAAATTTGTAGGTATATAAATTATTACATTAGCCTAAACAACTCGCTAACGCTTGGTTCTTTAGTTTCTGTAACTGATGATGATATTTATAGGTAAAATACTGCATTATTATTTAATATAATGTTATTTGTTTGTAGTGAAACAAAAATATTAATATATTTATTAGCAATTAAGTAGAGACCGTCGGGTAAATTTCCAGGCAGGCTTGAATTCCCAATCCGGCTTACAGCTGCTAGCGCCTCAACGAGTAAATTTCGCCGGATTAAGATATATGACTACTGTCATATATCTTAATCCTGCAAGCTTGGCTGTAGCTGGAGTCTTCTATTTATATAATCTACGAGACGACAAATAATAATAATATAATAAATAATAATAAAATAAAAAAATTTATAAAATTAAATTTATAAACACGTACGTAGGAAAATAATCAATGTATCTATTGGCAATCGCAAATTGTTCCAATCGCCTACTAGTTAAAGTGACGAAATTTACAAGTCTGCAGAAAGTGGATGGTTGCAGTATTATTGATTGCCATTCTGTAGGTGTAGTTGTTATCTAGTTTCTCTACACATTCATTAATGAAATAAAAAAACTCATACATTTAATACAGACGTCGGGAGTACAGATGAGACGAATACTTTGTAATTTTAAGCCGAGAATGTAATGCAATTTAAATAGAAATCAGTGTAGGTCTGAACTCTACTCGTTAAAGAAGGGGTGTCTCTCAAAGGTTGCGTTTGCGTCATTTAAAAGCGTGGCATGTTTAAACTTCTTTAATCATGTTGGCTCATTACATAGATTTGCACTGCATAAAACCCTTTTGTATTTACTTCAATTCTTAATTTGTGTTTGAATTTGCATTTAGTCTTGATTTTTTTTATTTTGACACGATATAAGAAATATTTAAGATTAAATGTGGAATTAGAACAGAGTTTTAATTACTATGATGTATATATATATATATATATATATATATATATATATATATATATATATATATATATATATATATATATATATATATATATACCTGGGAATGATGTAGTCCTTGTTAATAATAATAATATTAATATTACTTATTATTATTTTTGAATAAAGTGAATTCTATGGAGCAATGATAAAAAACGATTATTTAACTAAAAAATAATACATTTTTGTAAGTTTTGAATTTTTAACCAAAGTTTTAAATATATAATCCTCTTCGTGTGTGTACGATTCCTCGAAATCCTGCTGGTGCACATCGGCAGGATTTCGAGATCAAGATCAAGTTATCCACTTACTCTCGAGGTAGCCTGTCCGATTCTTTAATGTCTTTTCTGATCTCTGACTGTGGGAGTGACTCGCAATTCTAAACAGTTTGCTTACGAGCTTCCCACGCGAACTCAATCGGATTTAAGTCAGACGAGAGTCTCTTATAATGAGATGTAACTTTTGGAGAGGGGTATTAACTCGTTCAGCTAAATTGGTATGGAATCAAAAGCATCTAGCTCCAATCACTACTCCACCCCAAAACAACACAGACTCGCCACCTTGCTGAACGGTTCCAGCAGCAGTTCTTTGTCGTCCGAGTCTCCAGGATTTCTCCTGATATGGGTACGTCAATTATCTGGGTGACTACTGAATCGAGCTTCATCACTGAAAAGGCAATTTTCGCACATGCCTTTGTCCAAATTTCTTTACAATACAATTATAATGTGCGTTGTCGTCTTTGCCGTGTGTTCACTACCCCATTGCTCGTAATCCAAACTGGTATCAGTAATTCCGAATGGCTTGAGTTCTAATTTCACTGCAACGGCTCGCAACTGTGATCTGATTTGAGCGGCGTTGATTGCTAAACCACGAGCAGTCCGCAGTCTGGTGGAATGATTCTAAACAGCAGTAAAAAGTTGGATGTTCACGATGAGGCCGGTTACCCTAGCCTCTTGGTTTTGGCATCTCTGCAATGTGATAACGACGTAGGTTTGAGAGACAGACAGTGCGCTATATCTCTCGTATGGTAAACTTCTTCACTCCAAGTTATTATTCTTATTCGCAACCCTTCCGATAGTTTTCCTGACATTTTGAAATTATAGCATTTTTTTATATATAATTTTCCAAGTAAACGTTTTTAATACGTGTGTATTTTTGGTTTCGAGTGTGGATGGAACTGTTCTCCGATTTTATCGTATATACCACACATCGAATTAGGAAAGAGAAGAACGAGTAAATATTTTTGTGTCTACACAAATACTTAGGGCACTATAACTTGAAAATTTCACCCTTTGGAACACGGGCGTACCTGCACGGCCTCCGATTTCCAAGTTTCCATTTCCAGGACAGCAGAAGCTCTTATTAAATTTAAAAAAACAGTGAAAGAAGTCTAAAAAGTATAGACAATTTATGGTAAAATGATCATCAGCATACCTTGAAAAGCCTTTAGCCACCAAGCCTTAAGCCAATCCACTTTTTTACCCCGAAAGATGTACCATTGATATTTAAATAATAATATTATAGATAGATATTAGGGAATATAAAACAAATTATGTCGTAAAAAAATATATAATAACAATGCTGTGCTTCGTTTGGTGAATGTAGAGATCTTGAGACCCTGACAGACTGGTGATAAGGCATTTGATCTCAGTCCTCAGAGGTCACAACGCATCTGCAACCATGAATGAGGATGTAATGAGGCTACAGAAATCACTTACCATCAGGTGAGTAGTGTGCTCATGAGTCACTAAATAGAATTTGAATAAGAAGAAATTGATTATGAATGACTCACTCTCAAAATCACTTGTTCTTCGACAGAATCAGCAAAATTTCCCCCACGTTATACTTTAATAATACTTCATATGAAAGTTTCGTAGGCGTACTTGCTACGCGAATGGCGTTACATCATAACCAGCATAATGTAAATAACTCATTAAACAATAGCACCAACTACCAAAAGTCACGCCAGCATAACCCACCATTAAAAACCCCTCTATATGTAAATCACACTTTATTCCTATTCTATGGATTATTAACGAGACTGAATTCAATTGTGTAAGTTTTCCTTTGTGCTTTTAAGTGGAGTTCATTTGCGTACATACTTGATTAGGGTTTATACACTTTCCCATAAATTAAAAGCTTAAATATACAGTTACCACTGCTGGGCATAATCTTCCTGTCTTTCGGAAGTGTTTGCAAATTACCCACTATACTGTAGGTTGGTAGAGTTCATGTCTTCAAATATCTTTTTGTTTATGTCTTGGACATGGAGGTGTTATCACGATGTTATTATTCACCGCCGAGCACGTGGTAAGTCGAATTCCCAAATTCCATTTAATAATCTCATCGGTGACGGTAAACCTAATGTATCGCATTTAACTGCAACATGAATTAATCGGCTATACAAGGGAAGGATGGCGTCTTTAAAGAGTACCAGCTGAAGTAGTGTTATAATGCTCTGTGTTTTGTATGATGACCGTGTAGGTAACCGGGGACCTAATTACAAGTAGTCACTAGGCAATAAATTTTAGTCCTGTATACTTGTTAAAGATAGATATATGTATATGTCCCTTTGAAAGGATGTATGTTTATGCACGCTTCGCTTACCATCAGGTCAACGATGGGAGTATTTTTCACCCTAATTTAATAATGTATAATAAAACTTAATCTCAGTAATCTTCATCAATTTAAGTCATCACAACAGAATGACGGGCTGCTGATAATATGATCATCAACTCGCCTGTCGAGTGCGGTATTTACAGACTGGTCACAATAAAATAAATTAAGCAATAATACTAACAACATTTGCCCTGTAGCACATTATCTGTTACAAGTTTCATAGGTGCCCTTCAACCTTAGCGAACTTGATCCGATCTCAGAAAACTGTTTGTTACGTATACAAATAACTATCTGAAAGTTTCAGGAACATGTGTTATTACCCCTGAGGGCTAAAATGGAATGCTTCAGTTGCCTGTAATTGGGGATTCCTACACTCACCGTACGATATGCAGCGTTGTTATACGTTTATTTCTGTGGAGACATGTTCCTTCCACGGTCGAGCTGACTCATTAATTTCACAACTAAAATGACATCAAACTCATAAGCTAGCTACAGCATTAAGCTTATATGAAATGCATAAAATAGCTACAGGAGGGTCATGTTAGCTGACTTTCAATTGTAATTTCCATATTACAGAATGCTACGTAAAAATATTGGTACTGTTTGTCCTCCAAGCTCGACTATAGTCTTATCGTCTTATCAGCTACCATCACATGCTTGAAACCCAACGTAAACGTAAATATCGATAGCTTGTGATTTCTGTCTACTGTTAGATAAAAAACGCGTGGTTCAAGCTATAACATGAATGGGTCGGCCAGACAAGTACCTAATATACAAGTAACTATGCATTCCAGGTCCTCAGTGGTGAACCTACGTTTTCATCATGTGAATCATGTATCTCTGGTTGAGGATAGATGTTCGTGTATGGCGGCTCATCACTTGATATAAGTGATTTCTGTGCTCATTTTTCGCACTAAGCAATATAAAGAAAAAAATATAATAAGTCTCCACTCTCTAAATGCATACCCTTGGAACGTGTCGAATGGTCATACCTTTCTATTCAAATTTTACATGTGGAAAAAAAAAGGTTTACATGACTTGTACATATTTAAATAATTATAATTACTTTCAACGGCTTCACCCATGTTGGACACAAATATTAAAGATAAGAATATTCGCTTAGTATTGTGCGTGTAATCCTTAATTGGGTGAGCCCTTGTGCTATTTACGGTTATATTTTGTCGATATTATGAGTCATTAGTAACATTTATGTCAACGTATCAATTTTTCACTCACTTTTATTCAAAATAAATGTAATAAAGAGAACACAAAGACAATTAATAGCGTCATAGCAATCAACTGCGGATTTTTTTTTAAGTTTTAAGGATGACAAACATGCACACAATTTAACCGACAGTAAACGACGGTTGAACTGTACTGTTATATTATACTGTTAATTAGGTTTAACGGACACATACGACAAAAGCACAAACACTATTTTACGCTAATAGTTTGTGAGGGTATGGCCTTTCCCAAGTCGAGCTGACCCATTCACATAGCAGCAATAAGTGAGTGTGAGGCAGATGGCAGCACTTAAAGTTGTAAATCGTAGCTGAAATTGAATCTGTAAACTAAACTAAAATTAAAACACTTCTTCCTAACAACATTGAAAGCCGCGACCGCATTGCGGCTTTGTATTAATATTTTACTTACGATTCTGATATGTGGTCTACAACGGCGTTCCCTCCATTAATACAGATCGTTTTTGGCAAGAATTTCTTACATGCCTACATATATGTCCATGTTCCTTTCATACGTATATATGACCTATATAGTACTGTTGGCGCGTAAAATATCGATACCCTAGTCTTTAATAAGATTCATATTAACAAAGAGGATGATATTAGCATTATAAGCTAACAAACTTATGCATAAGGGACCTTTTCGTTATGCGCCAGTACAAGTATTGTGGTTGATCCTGAATTTGATTGATGTAACTTAACTTTAGTTAACATATTATCAATTTATTCTTAGCTTAAGAAGTACTTGGTTACATGAAAAATATAAAGAGATCATCCATCTTGCTTCCTCTTCATTTTGATTTTAGATTTGCTGAATAAACAATTGCCATCTTCAGGTTTTGTAATTTATCTGTTGAATGTCATCAAACCTAGCACTCGTGTAAGCATGGACAGTACGCCTATAATATAAAAAATCTATGGCAATCCCTTTATCGCCTTTCAACGATCCGTCATACGATTGACATTCTATGATAAATAAATTTATCTTAATGTGTGTCAAATCACACATTAAGGTCGCAAGGAAAGCAATTAATTTAATTTTTTAAAACGAATGCTAGTAGTGCTATAATTACTAACATCGAGGATAACCACTCCAACTAATCTTAAATTCTTGCGCTAGGAGATGGTTCATGACAATAGTCAAACCTACGACCCAAACTTTAGCAGACCGTAACCCAAACCATTACGCTAATGACGCTTTATGTAGTAATTACATCAGTTACATAAAATTACAATTCAAGAAAGAAGGAATGATCTGAACAAGCCGGCCCGCAGCAACCAGATCATCCCATCAAATGTCTTCTAGAGAGTTGACAATAAAAATATTTTCCCTGCAATTACAAAACTGAGTGTGACAAACTAGCACAAAGTTTACCAGTGAGTCTCTGAATCCAAATCTTTATCCGTGTTCCAATCCCCACGATATAGTACAATAAAAAAAACAGGTCGTCTTTAATCACTTTTGAGACAAGAAGAAATTAACTGAACTAATAACAAGGCCCAACCATAAATTCTCATAGAAATTCTGTTTATTACACTACACTTAAAAAATAATCTATTAATTTACATACGTTAGAATATACAAGTATGTACGATAAAATTGCCTTTACAATATATTAGAAGCAATCGCAACTTAGAAAATTGAATACTGTTCTCATCTCTGGGCCGGGGCACCCCAGTACGATCTACTCCCATTTGACTGCATTCATGAAGAGCGGCTCGAATCGTTGATGATACTTAACGATCGGCTTATTTCACTGGCATTACAAAAAGAGATGTTACATCTCTATGGCGCTTTTAACCAATTTACCATGGATAGTGTTCTGAGGGGTTGTTCGGATTAAGGCCGTAGAGTTTAAACGTTGTATATCACGATAGAATTCAAATTCACATCCTCATTGTCTCGTTGGTAGGCAATCAGAAAATTTCTCCCACGCGCAACTAGGGCGTGCTTCTACAACAAGGTACAGTTTCATCCTCATCATTTCGATTGTTGGCAATCCACCACTGTGCGCTTTACCGCTCCGTGGAATCAGCTGTCGCCGGCGGTATTTCCGAACCGATACGACTTAGGGGGGAAGAAAAGAGCTTTTTTAAAACTCAGCAGCGCATCTGAGACAGACAGAGAACAGAGGAGCTGTTGTTGTGGATGTCCTCGGGAAGCAGTAATCACTTACTATCAGGTGAGTTACTTGCTCGTTTGCCACTTATTTTATAACAATAGCTGCATGAATCGAAACCGAATCTTTTTGACATTATGAATGATAATGTATGTGAATTAAGGTTTCGTATTTGATCCTGCATTATTTAATTTATATTTTAATAGAACTTTTGACAACGTTTATGAAGTAGAAAAGCTAAATATTAGAAATTATTGTTTGAACGCAATATTGTATTTTGATTAAATGATAATGATTCCTCGTCTCTTTTCAATTTCTATGTATAAGGTAATGTTGGTGTCGCTATTTAAAACTTGGTTTCTGTAAATTATATAATCGCTTTATGATTATAATTAGTTTCAAATAAACAAAGTTGTAAGATTTTTTTTTATTACTTGAGAGTAACAAACGAGCACACAGTTCACCCGGTGGCAAGTGATTGCTGCGGTCCACGACATCTACATTCATTCTTGACAAGGAATCATAATAAAGATGCGCCGTTGTTACCCTTGAGGACTGAGATGGAATGCCTCGTCACCAGTAATTAAGGTGTCCGGATCCCTAAACTCACCAGACGAAACACACCAGCATTATGCTGCTATTTTACGCTGGTATTCTGTGAGTGGCCCCACCCCGGTCCAGATCCCATTCATTCTGCAGGTAGAATCAAACTGCAGTGTAGGTTTACCACTGTTAATTATTCCCGTAAGTGTTAAATAATAAAAATAAAAATCAATAAGTTATCAACATTACTGTTACTCAGTTTATTTATATCAGCTCGATAGGAGAAGAACCATGTAGAATGAATAAGCAACGTAATCATATCCCGGTCGAGCTGACCCATTCGTTCTGCAGCTAGAAACAAACTACAGCGTAGCTACCGTATTTCCCGCATATTGATATTTGGTTATATCAATCGTGCGGTAAATCAAAAGACGTCGCTATAATCGAAATTGACTAACGAAACAACACCATCATCATTATGGCAACAACACGTGATTTAAAAATACTGTATTACTATTCTAATCAGAGATAAAATACTTCATTGTAAAGCAACGTAAACGCAAGTATTTTTTTAATTTAATTTATTTAAATAAGCATCGAAATCTAGAAGTGGAATTCAAACCCACGATTGTTAAGTCTGTCGTCACTAGACTCTCACTATAATAATGAAGAAACGAAGTTACGTTCCACGTATGCTACAATTTTGTTGCAACATTTAGAAATAACATCGACAAATTCAATTTAAAGACTAATATCAAACACGATAAAAATATATATTTAATGACGTCAAATAATCCACCAAACCCCAAAAGCCGCATCAAAAAGAACCTCATTATTTTCTAGTCTATAGGTAAACAGGTGGTCGAATAACAATTGAAACCAACAGTTCCTAGTATTTGATACATTAATCTGATACACTAGCTGACCGCACGACCATCAAATCACTGTTACTATTAAAAAAAAAGAGCAAAAAAAGTTAGAATAACATGGCAATAATTATATTAAAACATGTTTTATTAACGATTAAGAATATTGTTTTCATTAAGAACAGGTTATAAGCAATTTCTTTCAGTATATACGCAAATGAATTAAGGAGAATGGACTTCGTGTATCACAAAGGTTCGCTAATGAGGCAGCATGAATAAACGCTCTAATCTCCGACATGCGCGTTTTTAAATGAATGCTAACGCAACCTCTGAGTGTTGAACGTATGTTTCTTATAATCACAACTACGGTCCATTTTATATTTACGTAATATTTTGGTTTGTTTACATTAAAATTTGTTTGTTCATAACACCTGTTTAAGCGATCAATTATGTTTTATATTTCAAAGTAAAGTATTGTGACAGTAACATATATATAAATTCCACTATTGGGCATAGACATGACATAGACTCAAAATATTGCCAAGCTGAAATGACAAAGAAAGATTCTTGTGCATTGTGGGCAATCTATGGGGGCGGCCTTTGTTCAGGACTTGTCTATGGATAAGCTGTGATGGTGAAGATGATAATTGGGAATAGGCCACCTATCTAGATAGAGTGACTTTAGCTTTAGACGTTTACTCACGATACATGTACCGGGACCAGTAATCTAACTCGGTTTTGCACACGTACCGTTAAGTAATAAGCGAGCGCTTAGATACTGAGCTCCACGACTCTCTGTATATATATATACATGAAATAGGTTTAAAAAAATTATGATTTTTAAAACGAACTTTGTGTATGAGTATTGCTGTTGGTCCAGAGACCTCTATAGTTTTATCTAATTAGGCTCGCGAGCGGGAGGCCCGCTGAGTAAGAAGACGACGATGCTGCGAAGCTGGTGCGGAGACTGCTGCTGCACCACCGCTGCACTCCGACCCCTGTGGACCTATACGATATACGTATACGACGATAATACGATCCGAGGGCCCCTCATAAGGAGGTTAGAAAACTCGACTCGGATCGCTATCTAAAGGTAAAGGTCTAAAGTTAAATATGCGACTACCACGCCGTTAAAAACTCATTAAAAATGCTCTTAAAAAATTATGATGATTCCACTCGTAACATACATGGAAATATGTTCAATAATTGCCTAGAAATAAACTATTATTATCAATTGAAGCGTCAATAGCCTAATGGTTCAAGGTACGGTCTGCGAAAACTTAAGGTCGTAATCGTATCCACCATTCGACTATCACCGTGAACCATCTCCTAGCACAAGCATTGTCAGCTTAGTTGGAGTGGTTCACAAGACCATTAGTAATGTTAATAGCACTGCTAATATTCTTTTTTTAAAAAATAGATAAATAAAGAAGAATAAATAGAGAAGATAAATAGAGAATAAATCAAAATCATCAATAATTTTTTTTTTCATTGTATTGAGGGTAGCAATCGAATACATATGTAGTTCACCTAGTAGTGAGAGGTTCCTTCTACCTTTAACACCAACATTTATCCTAGACTAGAAATCATAATGAAGATGCGCTACCAAACTTGAAGGATTTTTTGCTTTTCTATATACCGTTTCCGGTTACAATGTTGATCTACGTAGAAATCTAATTTGGTAAAGCTTTTTTTATTATATTTCATTATGTTCTCGTACTGAGTAAAAGTGAGAATTTTTTGAGAATCAGCCTATATTGTATTACGTTTACCATCTAGGGCAATATCTTAGGTTACAGTCACGTACAACAATAGTACAGTACTAGTTGTAATAAACACAAATTAACTAGCTATCCGAAGAGAAACAATAAAATTGAAACGTAACTGTGTCACAATTTCCGCCGTTAGAAAACAAATATTTTCGCTATGGCAACGTTATCATGATAAGTTAAACTACTGCCCGGTGAGAATTGTTTTGTTTATGACACTCTGATAACATAGGTCTGCGGGGAAATAACTTTGTAAGTATCATATTGCGTTTGAGTCAAAGCCCGGCTATTTAAAGGAAAGTAGATATATTTTTAATATAACGTCACGGTTAGACAGAAATGGCGTGAACTACCCACAACTGACCTGAAGATTATTAGGTCCCTAACTTGCCCGATTGTCTCGAACCGAGCACACAAGCTAGATGGCTTTGAACGATTGCCAAATCTCCGTTCTAGCCACTAGACTTTATTGTATTTCAAAAATGAAGAGAATAATTAAATGGTAGATAATACGTTATACCACGTGTTTTAAAAATTTTGGACATTTTTATATTCATCGTATTTATATACATACGCGAAGAAAATTATTTCGCGATGTTGACCGAATCGACCACCAATTTTTTGGCCTTTGTCTTTTATTTTACAAAATAAGGTCAAGAGAGAAACGTATCGATCTTTTTATATATTTTCGTGTAATACATCTAATAACTTAATATATTTGTAGGGCATCTTGAGTCATTAAAACTGCATCTAAACCTTCCCCCGATCATATCACATCAGTTTATGTGGATGTTATGTTAATATGATGTTAATACAGAAATGGTGGGTGACTTGGTTTATTTCTGCAGCGGTTGGCACACTACGCACAAGACAGACGCAAGTGGCAGCCATGATCTTTGACCAGAAATTAGATACTAACGGCTGAAAATAATAAAAACTTCTTACACACTATCCACAATATTGTATACTGTACAATTGACATCATAGCATTATATATACCAGATGTCGCTGTAGTCGAGACAAGGATCCATATTAAATTATAGCATGTGCGACTGAATATTCCAAACTGTTTTATAAAGAACCAAAAACCAAATATACTTTTTTTGGGTTAACAATAACATCGAAATGCGGGTTATATTACAATCCGGGGAATAAAGCTCGTTCCCAACGACCCAATCTCGGCAAAATATCCAACAAGGAATTCAGACGGAGATAGGTATCTTTGTAATGTTGCGGTCGGTTTGACTGTGGGTTCTTTGGCCCTCTGAACTTGAACAAACGGCAATTTAGGTTATTTATATTTCTTTCATTGGACACTTTATAGCTGTCAAAGAGCTTTTTAAACTTTCAAAAGCAGCTTGATTTAATCGTATAAAATATTTACTATAGGTTTGATATATTATGTTATTATACATGCAACCACTAAAATAATTTTATAATTACTTTTTCTTTTAGTTCCCCTGTACTTTTTTTAGTTTACAGATGGACATAACTAGAGAAGTATTTTATTTTCTACTACGATTTAATTATGTATCACTTACAACATCAACATCTCAATTTAGATAGGCAGAGGCGAGAAGAGTCTCGAGAATGTATTGTAGCATACTCCGACACGTGCCTCCACTGCTGCTGGTTGGCTTGACTTCTCAGGTTTTCCATTTTTTTTTATTTCTCAGACATGATATAACATACACATGGCACATTAACAATTTCAGATGCTTAATTTTCACTGGTTCCAGTTCTAGGGGATCGAGCTCTGTATTCTCAAGACTCGAGACTCGAGATTTTCGTACTGCGAAATTAAAAGCGAGCACCTGAACACTGAGTGGCTTACAATAAGTAACATTTAATTCCAGCCTCTGAGTTTAAACATCGTACATCAAGACAGAGTTTAAAATTACATCCTCATCATCTCAATGGTTGGCAATTCGCTACTGTGCGCTTTACGCGAAATTTTCTGCCACGCACAACTACTCTTTGGAATCAACACGCGCCGGTGGTATTTCCGAACCGATACGATTTATGGACCTTCAAGAAATGAGCCTACACCTTTCTCAAAGGCCGGTGGCGCATCTGCGACGCTTCTGGTGTTGCGAATGTTTACGTGTGATGGTGATAACTTATCATCTGGTGAGATGCTCGCTCGTTTGCCACCTATTGTATATAAAAAAAATACATAACAAGTGTCATTTATTCTTTACCCTTCATTCTTATTAATGGATTTTAGATCGGTTGGACATCCATCATAATTAGCTGCTACCACAGGTCCATTTGCAAAACTTATCATATTTGTCTACGTCACGAAGTTTCAAAGCGCTCTTGACATCAATTTTACCGGAAAAGAAAAGGCATTGCTTTCGTTTTAAGTTACGACAATGTATCTGGCGGAAAGCCAAGCTGCATCTCCATATTTTACACGTACTGAGAAAGCCTTAGTCACATATGAAATGTAAACTAGATTCTCTTTGAGACCTGGCAAAAACTAATAATAATGTTTTATCATTAGTAAAATGAACAGATACACTAAAATATTTTACTCGATAAAGTTACTCCCCATTTATAAACTAGCTGCAGCACAAATAGATCAACTCAACGAGAGTAAGAACAAGCTTTTCGGAATATCATCGGAAAATAATATTTTAGACATACTAGTGTTTTGTATGGTGAAAGAAAAAAACCAGAGACCATACAACTGTCAATGGGGCATTCCATCTGGGTGTTCAGGGACGAAAATGCATCCACATTATGATTACCAACTAATCAAGAATGAATACGGGGTCATTGACCGCAGTAGTCACTTACCCCAATATAATAAAATTTCATATCAAAAAGAATATAAATTAATAAATTAATAATTTCAAAAAAAAAAAAATATTTCAAATGTGTAAAATTTTATCAGTAGGAAAGAAAGTTGAATAAAGAAAAGATTCGGAAAATTATTTCAGAGATTAATATAATATTATAATTAATAATGAAAATAAGACTAAACGAATAATAAAGGGAAAGATATTGCAAATAACTTCGAAAAATTACTATGAGAAAAGATAACAGTTATTTAGCTCTGAAAATCTACAATCTTCAAGGTTTTCAAATTAAATATTAAAAATGTAGTTGAAAATAAATTAAGCCGGTGTTAGTTGAATTTTTGGGATGTTTTTTGTTTAAATAATAGGTGACTAAAGAGGAAACAGTTTACCTGATGGTGTTTCATCAGCGCCGCCCACGAACACCGCAAGAGTCACAGATGCGCTGCCGGCCTTTAGGAAAACTATAAGCCCTTTTTAGCCCAAGTCATAACGATTCGGAAATACCGGTGGTGAGGGCTGATTCCACAGAGTAATTGTGGGCGGCAAAACCTCACATTCGTTGATTGCCAACCATCATCTGATATGGCTTAAATTTTGAATTTAGTCTGTCTGTCAAGGAACAGTTTCTAATATAATAACAAGTTTTGATCAGACTTAAAATGTCACTGTTCAATAAAATGCTATATACTACTAAATATAACAAAAAGAAAATAAAACAACTTATAGAGAACGCACTGCTACATATGCGTCATCTCTAGAGATGTGTACATTTTATTATATATATTTATCGATATTCAGTAAAAATTACCTACACACCTGTTGCTAATTCAATCCCTTAAAATGTTTTTTATCCGCCTCGTAAGCAATTTAATGACGAAGAAAACGGTCGGTACTTTGCATTGCATATAACATTTACTTTATGAGGGTCTCTCTTTAAACTCTAAAAACAACTTTGTAGCGAGGCAAAATTATATATCGTTATTACTCAAGTGTATGTTTCCTTGCGGATACCAAATAAAAACATACCTTTAAATACCATATTAGTCATTATACCGATCTGCGGCTTAAGTTTTGAACAAATGTTGAACAAGGGTTGTATAGGTGTACATCAAGGTTTTAATCAAGTGCACATATTTTCTTGTTACTGATGGATGGTTTAACGATGTCACCACAGAAGGAATCCTTGTAGTCTTTATGCCTACAATATCAAATCTGGTGAAGTTGTTATGTTAAATATGGTACCCTGTTGCATGCCCGCCCTAGCGGGTGCATGAATGAGTTATATACGAATCGCAACCACTAAATAAACCTCACGATGCTCCACACATCCACGGTCCCAACTGCGTCAGTTGCCATTCGTAGCCCGTCTCCAGGAGAGGACCTCTTCCCCCTTCACCTCTCTAGAGAAAGTGCCTTTCTATACAGCACTCAACAAGGGTCTCTCGTCTCCCATAGTCCACGAGCCGTCCAATTTAGGGTCTGGGAGCCCACCTAGAGTGGCCGCTCCGAGCCGGTCAAACTCCATGATTCGAGTATGTAGGTTCCTCTTGCTTCCCCTTGGGTGATCCAGCCACAGTTCCGAAGCTGAGAGATCAATAAGACAAGACCTGTTTGGGGCCATGAGTATGACGCCTATTGAAAATTGAAGTGCGGGCCATTAGGGATAAATGAGAGTTGATTTGATTGTACTTCCGCATTATCTCCGTCGTCATTAGAATGAACAACGCCGTTCTAAATGGAATAACATTAAACTTTTAAATTATTCTTTAATAATGAAATAAAAGTTATGCTAAAGGAAAAATAAGAACACTTAAGAACACTGCCGGTTGGATGAGGAAAATATATCACTTTAACTGTCGTGTATTTGCTGCTTGGTTAAATTATAATGCCCGCGTGGCATAGCGGTTAGATTAATCGGGTGCTGTGGATCACAAATTATTTGTTTCTGCGTGTATTATATGTACATACATACGTTAGCTTTCTTATCTTATTTCATATGCATTACACCTGAGTGCTGAGGAATGGGACGGTGAGAAAGTGCTTCTATTTGAATAATAATGCGTTTCAAAACAATTTAAGACAATCCATAACAAATTTTGAAGCAAGCGCAAAGAAAACCAGCCAATGAGATGTAGAAATACAACTTAAAACGTAAATATACGCGTTGTTATCCATGTATGCCATAAATCTTGTAGTACGCGTTAAACACAATTTCCAAGTCGGTGCCCTCGTATCTAAATTAGCGCTTCACGTTCTAGTTCAACTTCAGCGCTAAAAGAAAACATGGTAAAGACACGACTGTAAAAGTCGTCTTGCACTCTCGTATTACAATAGTTTTTTAGATTATGTTGCTTTACATTTAACCCAAACAACCTAATTTAACGTTGCACTTTGTTTAAATGGTACGTAGATGGCAATTTCGCCATCTACGTACCATTTAAACAAAGTACTAATTTGAAGATGAAGTTTGAAAAGTTTTACTGTCATCAAAATTTCGTTTATATTTAAAAGTTATTGAAGCTAATTATTTGCTCCTTTATTTAAAAAAAAACAGTATATGCTATTATATATTTGTTTACGTTTTACCTTAAACAGAAAAAATAAAAAGTAAATTAACACCTTTTTTTTATTACGTTTACTAATCTTTATAAATCGAATCATTGATTACCATAATATTTTACAAATCGTATTTTAATGTCACAATTATTTACAATTTTTGCTACAATTTAATGAAAACTAACGAATTTGGACGTTTTTTTATTACATTGAGAGTAACAAACAATCACACAATTCACATGATGGCAAGTGATGCCTGCGGCCCATGACATCTACATTCATACTTGACAAGGAATCATTATTCAGATATGTTGTCATAGTTGAGGACTAAGATGGACCCACCGAAACACAGCAGCAATATGGTGCTGGTACCCCGTATTCATTCTGCAGATAGAAACAAACTGCAACGAAGGACTACAACAGTTAAACTTATAATTTTCTTTTTAAATTGTACTAATGTACACTATGATGGCGCTCATTAAATTTAATAATAAATAAATACCTTAGTCCTCTTATCATTTTGGAAATCTTATTACAAATTGAAGCTAAAATTTAATACCAGTTATTTTTATGTCACAGTTTAGATTTATATGACGACATTTCGTACAATTTTAAGCAGGAAATATTAAGGAGATCTTAACAACTAATGATAGACATACAAGATATGAATACAGTGAAAGATTTAGTCTTAATTACAGAAACATTGAACAAATTGTAACTATCATCCTAAGAACAATAAGTTTTGAAATCTATTTGTATGTATTTATGTGTGGGGTTACCGTAACATTAATTAACTAGTTAATAATGTGTGATATATTGAGATACTATTATCTCTCGCTGAACAAAGCCTTAATAAAATGTAAGTGGCTTTATCGCCGTCTTAGTTCTTGATTAGAGCAGCCGTATATAAACTTAATTACAGTTTCAAACTTTGTCCACAAATCTAGTTCGCTATCGCTTGTTCTTTTTTAAATAGTCGTTGAAAAAAATCAAGCTGTGACTTTTTTTGTATGTGTGCAATGCAATAGCTTGCAACTGTATGATTAAGGACATAATTTTACCGTGATAGAGCCACGTTGCAGTTTGTTTCTAACTATAACATGAATGAGTGAGCTAAACCGGGGAACAACCACGCGGTCACAGAATACCGTTGTCAAATAGCAGCATAACGTTGCTGTGCTTAGATTTTAATTCTAAACGTAACAAAGGGAAAAACTAATGCTGTTCAGTGTTTAGATGTCGTGGTTTTTTATTTTCGACATTGCTACGTCAGTCCAAACCCATAACAGCTAGATTGAGAGTTCGACATTTTAGTCACTAGACCGTTTAGTTACGAAAAGATAATTTATATTATTACAATTTACCAAGTAATAGTATAAAAGAAATTGGAATCCAACCGTCATTGTAAGTTTCATATTATCATACTTGTATACTTGTATGACCTTGGTTCGTTCCCCTAATTCCTTTAATTTAAATTATGTACTATAAAAATTATTTTGATCTATTAAATTGCTTCAATATTATTAATATTTTACTTTTTTCTTCGGGTAAATATTTTCACACGCAATCATGTAGCTATATAATATCTTACTAGAATACAATACAAAACAAGCACACCTATTGTACACCTTGTAGGTGAAACATCAAGAACTCGTTAGTCACTCGACGTCACTTTAAACAATATTTATACAGTTGATTCAAATACAAATACTTCGGCTAGTAATGACAGCTTGTCTACATATCGCCTAAGCTTTTCGATTCCATTTATTGACATTTTCAATATTGCACCGTAGTGAAGCAATTCACAAATATGATGTTTTTTCCAAGCGCATTACGTAATAAGTCTAATAATATCACATAAAAATATATCTTTACAACGGCCCGTTACAATTGTGTGTGTAATTTTAGTCGAGTATATATATATATATATATATATATATACATGCATATTACAAAGTTCCCTTACAAATCTATTTGTGCAAGATCCACTAACTTTACCGCAGGCAATTGAATACGATGTAATCATTGATGAATGGAGATGATCCAAATCAAGTTGGCTCGTTAGTCTGACCTCATTAAAACTTCAGGTTGTGTTATATAATGCCTTCTATTAGTAAGAAGTACAGAGTTCGTCAAGTGATAATAATACACTGAAGACTGCAAATAGATTATCTCAGATTCCAAGCCTTACCTTGATATGAATATAATTAATTATTACTATTTTATTTTCCTGTAGAGTAGGTGTGACATGAAACGTCAAAGTTTACTTTATATCTTTCTGTGAATATTTATTAAGACAAGTGACCGGAAAATATCGTCGAGAATAAAGTTGATATAACCATGTTTTGGAATAATGATGATTATATCATCGGATATTGTTTCTTGGATGGGAATCATATCCAGGACCCGCGGGGCACAACTCAGTGGAAAGTCTAGTCAAGAATAAATGGAGCTCTGGATACCAACACGAAAATACTGCTGCTTTATCACTTTGGTTTTCTATAAGAGCGTGGACCTCCCTTAGTCGTGTTATTTTGCTACAGCTCGTAACCAACTGCTATGTGGCTTCACCAATTATATAAAAAAAATCTGATGAGTCTTCTGGAAAAGTCCACGAATCGCTACTTTGGTTGGTGCTTCCTTTAAATTATGTTTTGCAGTAAATTATTAAATCCTGTAGAGACAATTTGTAGGACCAAAAATATCATAATCTAATTATATAACGGTATAAAGACAAGATTATCAATCTGGTCCTATAGTAATGTTTTGCTAAATATCACTTTAGGCTATCTGTTAAATCAATATACTTCTGCCTGAGGTCTTAAACTTTGGCACGAGGCCAAAGTATTTGAAGGAACTTCATTAATAACTGATCTATATATCATAAAAGTCTTACATGATATTTAGTTTCCCGGTAAAACTTTGTCAAATTTTTTATGTACATAGATTCTTGAACATGTGACTTAGCGTTTGGCAGAAAACTTTTTTACACCTATTTTTTATCAGGGATGACAAACGAACTCACATTTCACCTGATGATAAGTGATGACTGCGGCCTATTATATCTACATTCATCACCAACATAGATTCAAGAAGAACAGGCTTTGTCACACCTACGGACTGAGATGGAATGCCTCGTTACCTGTAATAGGGTCTTATCGGATGCCTACACTCACCGTACGAACCATACCAGCATTAATTTGCTACTTCAAACTGGTATTCCATGAGGTCGTGATTTTTCCACGTTCGAACCAACCCATTCATGATACCTACCCATGGTTACCCATATACCCATGGTTCGTATTAACAAGCTGCAACGTGACTCTACCACTGTTTATTTATTTGGGCAAGCACACCTGATCCTAACGTCCAACGTCCTCTCAAAATACCAGCTTAAAATAACAACGTTTAGTTTTATCTAGAGACTAGTTACTGGTTGGGAGGCGTTATCGAGTATTAAATACAACGCATTTGCATCTAGGCATTCATACATGTTTAGGATCGTAGATTGTTGTGGGCTAAAAACATCATTCAATACACACACAGAACGAAAAGTTATTGGCTTTTGGATCTATTCGCATCGTACCATATAGTTGACTACTTCTTAATATTTTAATTTTAGAACATTTATTCCGCGCGTCTAAGATCTTGTAGCAATCATATTATCAAAATCAAATATATAAGATGGAAAATAAAAAACAAAAGGTGTTTTCTCTCTATTGCCTCTTGCGGGACTTACAAGGCGAGATGAGATGATTTATTATCTGTTTCCGAAACGGTAGAGTACAATTGTGTAGGAAAACCAAGTCCAAACCAAAGCCAAAGCCAAAGCCAAAGCCAAAGCCAAAGCCAAAGCCAAAGCCAAAGCCAAAGCCAAAGCCAAAGCCAAAGCCAAAGCCAAAGCCAAAGCCAAAGCCAAAGCCAAAGCCAAAGCCAAAGCCAAAGCCAAAGCCAAAGCCAAAGTCAAAGCCATAGCCAATGCCTTAGCCAAAGCCAGTCTCTGTGATCTACAGTCTCAATGACTACCGCCTTATGATGTTGGTCAGGTAGGGGACTAATTATAAAAAGTTATGCAACCTATTGGGAGGACACAGTTTTACCCAGAACATTAAAAGACAAAACTCTGCTCGATCTGACCCAGAATACAAGTGATTATTATAATTAATTTGTGTTTTAATTAAGTTCTTCAATAAAAGTATAACTATTTTACGCGAGTGTAGTTATTTCGACATAGTTCGTTACAAAATATGTTAACATAAATATGAGAAATAAGACTTAAAGAATAGATTACAAACATTGCTTGAAAGCATAGCTAGAATATAGTGACAGATTTTCTTATTTGAAACCATCTTTCCTTGCTGGAACAATGTACTCAGCTAGAGATTGTTCAAAGAATAAAGGCGTTTGTTCTCCAACACATTGCCATTACCTTGTAACTATGTCAGAACATACCCCTTTTGCGTTACACAAATTTGCTTTTATATTTAACAAAATATATTTTCGGATGATACTAAGATTCTCATTTTGTTTAACTTTTAACTTACGAGCATTCCCAATAATAGTATTCATAAGCCAACCATGATCATAGGCAGATCCCGACCTTAGGCTCTGGAATTAATTTAGGTATTGCCAATAAAATGGAACTAACTAATTGCAGATCATTTGGTGAGCTCTTTAAGAAAAAAACTTTCTTGCTGAAAGCCAGCAGTGCTTCTATAATTTAATGAATGGATATGCAATGATCTATGGAAGGTACAGATGCAATGTCAGGGTAACGGCACATACATATACCAGACACGACGATCAAAAATCTGTGTGCACAAATATTATTCCTCGGCTGGGAATCGAACTCGGAACGAAGTAGCCAGGTACTGTAACTACTACACACTTCTCTTACACTAATTTGTTGTAATGCAATAACATAAAAAGGAAGTATAGTAAGATAAAAGTATGGTATTGATTGTCAATTGACACAATCTGGTAAAAAGGTGTCGTCGACGAAATGTATACTATAATTTTGCAGTGGCATGGAGATTTGATACGAAACACCCTGACCGACAACGGTTTTGAATCGAACCCTGGATTCACGAAGCAGCCAACTACTTTGACCACCAGACCAGGAAGCGTATAGGAAAACAATCAGGCAACTACGTCCTTGGACTAAAACACTTTCATATAACCTTTTCAGTCACAGCTTTATTTTCAAGTTACGTTGCGTAAACAGTTTGCGTGTCAAACAAAACCTTTTCCATATTACTTATACTGAGAACGTAATCTCTACCTATTATCGGTTAGAATTATATTATCCAATGCCATATTACTACGTTAAATAAAACAAATATTATGCTTTGCATACAAACAGAAAAGGCTATCGAACATTTTTATGTTAATACAGTTGATAAACGAACACACTGTGCACCATATAAAACTTTTAATTGTTTTTTTTTAAATGATTTACTCTCTCTGACTTTTCGTAGACCTACATAGGTCGTCACTCCATTTAGTAAGGGATCGTTCTACACTGTGATATACAATACGAGATTGCCGCTCGACTTTGCTTCCCCATGGATTATCAGCTCCACGAGCTATATGGTTTGCCCATATAGCTTCATCACTCTAGTCCACTTCAGCTTACCGATTCTTTGGTCTGTGTCGGTTACCTCAGATCTTCTGCGCATATCCATGTTTAATAATTATCACTCGGAGAAACATCGAGCAAAGCCATCTCCACAGCTCGCTGAGTGAATAAGTTTCCTCATACAATATGCTAGATGGTAATTAAAAAATGCAGCATATGACACCTACATCGATTCGATTTAATATTATATGCTTATAGATATAAAACTATTTCTCATTCACATTTTTTCTTTTGAGCACATGAACAGGAGTACCCAGGAAAAGGTTGAGAATATATTTTAATTTAGTAAATTTCAATTTACTACAAGCCAAATGAAAAATTAATTAATAATCTACGAGTATGTTAATTTACAGCCATCTGCGGCAAGTAAAGCCACGCCGCAGCTTTTATCAAGATGCATCATTAATGGGTCTGATCGACCAATGAGTTCGCTCACGGGAATATACATTCATACATATGTGTCTTAATAACAAACACCTAACTTTTTTTCTCATTTTAGCTTGAGTGGGTTTTGAATGTTGTCTTTGTTTCGCAACATATTGACGACTGTTGAATTTATCAATAATCATCCAATTCCATATCAATGATGACCAGGCATTTGATTTTAATCAGCAGTTAACGCATTAAGATATACTTATCGAGAATGAATGTGGATTAAAAATGGTCTAAAATAGAAAAAACACGTTATGTAACTACAAGGATGTTCGATTGTTGAATATTTTTTTGGTAGTAGAGGAGTGTCACTATTAAAGACTTACTGAAATTGCTTTTTCCACCTCCTTAACAATTATCGGCATCTAGGAAATATCGGATTACCGTCTTATTTAACAAAGCTTAATGGTTAATCTTAACGCCTTTCGATATATCAAACGTTAAGTCGAAAGTCTTTAATTATTTGGGCATATTATCATGATAACTGCAGAGACAGAACCTCCTTAATTTCAATATAATTTTCAGCCTACCCATAATCCACTATTAAACTTGAATTGCAGGTTTCCCCATAGATTTGCACAATATATTCGTATTTTTCTTTCACCATCGACCACGTTGACACTGACACTGGCTCGGACACTGAGCTTGGCACGGCTCTAGCATTACAATGCATTTTTTTTTATTACATTGAGCAACAAACGAGCACAACGATTTTCCTTCATCCTTGACAATGAAACATGATGCAGATGCGTTGTGACCTTTGAGAACTGAGATCTAATGCCTCGTTACCAGTAATATAGGTCTCTAAAATATGAATTTATTAACATAGCAAATTTAATTTTACACTAACTAATATAATACTTATCCTGAATATAAGAAAACAAGCAAATTATCTCTAAGTTAGAAAGTAATGTTGCAGGAATTTTAATTTAACATGAAATTTTTCCTGTTTCGTACCAATTACGTTGACTACAGAATACGTGGGTGCTTGTTTTACTTTTAGCATATCACTTTAGACTTGCTTAAAAATTATTTTAGCTTATTTTTGACGATAAACTCTGTGTGGGCTTCGAGTTAAGACTATTAATGAAAACAGAAGGTTTGGATTGGCGTGGATTCACCTTACCAATGTACAATGTTTTCATTCTAAACTATATAGATTAATTATACTATATAGTAACATATACTATATGACGAAGATGATATTCGTCTAGTCAATTTCAACCATGGATATATCTTCTGGTGGCAGATAACTTCAACTGCGCAGTATGTATTATTGTGCCGTAAGTCTTCGCGCACACATTCTCGTACCCTACTCGTATGTATGTGCAATAAGATCACAGGAAAAATTTAAAATTTATATATATCTGTATATATTTCTACATTGTGTATGGATACTTGTATTATGTATGTAACATCTACATATGCATGTATTATTCTTAACTTGTATTAGTATTTTTTTTGTATTTTTTCATTTTATTATTTACTTTATTGCTACACCTATCATACACAAATCTCACCACACCTTGGGTCGACTGGTAGAAAATGCCTTTGTCGTTAAGTCCACCCTTTGTCGACTTTTAACCTTGTTAATATTAATGCAATAAAGAGTAAAGAAATAAATAAAAATATATATATAACTTGTTGACATGGAAACATTTCCACCGTAACGAAACTCTGATTGTCAATCTTAACAATGGAATTACATAAAAGAAGATAATTCAAATTTCGAATATTTCATTTTATTTTTGGAACACTCAGCGGCCTCTGAAATCTGTAGTTTGACACAAGAAGATAAAATCCTTATAAAAATAGGCATGAGATGACGTGCTTAAGAAAATCGTGAAAAGATCTCCGTGGAAAGGAAACATCTTTTGTAGTCAGTTTTTTCTACTGCCGGAAAGAATGTTTTAAATTAAAATCCCCTCACAAAAACTGAAGTCACTCGCTATCTTCTAATTCTGTTTTGAATTTCCTTATTTTATACACTAATTATTTTTATACTTTATTACACTACTATACTATATACTTATACTACCAAACATATACCTTCTAAGCTAAACAGAGGAAAATAATTAGTGACAGCTTCAAATCTGTCAACAAATAAGGGACACGAGAGCTTAAATATATTTTAGACGATAGCCTACTTGTTACTTCAGAATTATATACATAGTTCAAGTTAAGTTTAGCATTATCAACAGTGGCATCAAATTAAACGCACTATATCTACCCAGAAGTACTATAGGTTCAAGGGTACACCATACGCAGATAGACGAGATATTAACTTATTTATTGCAAGGATGTTATTGTATTGTATGGATGCGTTATCATCCCTAAGGATTACTATGTAATTTTCAGTAATAAGGATCGCCGGAAACCTACCGTCGCCATACGAAACAAAAGAGCATTATGCTGCTTTTACACTGGTATTCTGTGAGAGCGAAGACCGAGTTAATATTGCCGTGCCTTTGTCACTTGAGCTTACTGATCATTGGTCTGTCACTGTCACATATCTAGGTACGTTGCAAGTTCTGTCACACAAAAAAAACACTTATTATAGCCCTATACATACTTAGCTGAACGACTCAGCTAACTCACACGGCCAACTCTGACCTCTCAGATCCGTAAGTCATCACAGGCAACACGTATTCGTTAAAGAATCTTGCTTGTAACATTGAGCGGTACGTGATGAGATGAGTTCTGACATGTCTTATTTTAGGCCGATCAAGGTCTCCCATACACCGAACTCAAAATCTATGCCGTCTCAGACACTTGCGTGATATTTCGATCTGTCTTGAGATGAATGGAAAGCAATTATGACAGAATACTTGTGGTACTTAGTTGAACTCATGAGAGTAATTTTGAACTGTCTAAACTTGACATTTGAATTTAATGAACATGTTTGAATGTATATGTTTGTATTTATTTTCAAATTGTACTTAATTAAGTTTTTGTTAATATAATATACTAAATCCACTCATTAGACGTGATGATTAAAAATAAATAATAAATGTTATTGTGTCCGGAATGCTGCTCATCCTATAGGGATTACCCATTGGAAAGTGGGATGACCAAAACTTGCAGTTTGGGAAGTCGATGGATGCATGAGCACACGATTGAGCTACTTGGCAGTCTGTGGAGGAGGGCAAGTTTGGCAATCGACTAGTAATGGATAGAAATTATGATGTGTTTGGTAATTTATTTATTTATAAACTTTTGTACAACTAACATATGCACAAAGGCGGACTTAATGCCTAAGGTATTATCTACCAGTCAGCCTTGGGAGGGTTCAGAGAAATCAAGGTAGGGACAGAAGAATAATAATAAAGAAAAAAGAGACATACAGTACATCTAAATACTTATACAATTATATATACATATCATTATATATAATATGTTAGGAATTTATAATACTAAGTAAAATAATAGATATTTATATACATTTACATAAACTATAAAACAAAAATATATACATATTATAAATACAAACATATCTAAAAGTAAATATATATACATAAATATATACATAATTATTATCGATGTAGTGAATCTGCTGACGCTACTTCCAACAAATGCTTTCGAATTTTATATTACAGATTCTGATACGAGGATTACATTTCAGGTAATTCAACCAATTAATTAACACTACTTCTATTTTATGATAAAAACTCTTTGTTGACATAATTTTTCATCGTTCGTAACATAAGATTTGTTGCATTTACTTTTTCATTCTGAGCAGATATTTGTCCAATTATTTTGTCTAAAAGTAAAATTCTTTCGAGTACACGCTTGCGATGGGCTTCTATTTTATTTTACCTTCACGCAGCGTTAGTAATTTAACGAGACTGAAGTGACGCTTGTCCTATTATTTGTTCTTCAAACTTCAGTCGTGCAAGAACTCGAAAAGGGGGCTCGAAAAAGTAAAACAGTGAAAAGGAAAATCTCAAAAGTATAAAAAAGCTTACATTTAAACAGTTTTATATCTTTTAGATTAGAAGAGATTCGTATTATTTCAGAATTTAATAAAATGTGTAATAAATTAATGTGACAACGAATTGCAGAAGAGATTGTTGGAAAAAGTAAAGTCAATGTAAAATTTTAATTTACTTGATGCTATACATAACTTTTTTTAACTCAATTTTTTGATTTATTTAAAATTAATTTTTATTATTACATTGAGAGTTGCAAACGAGCACACAGTTCACCTGATGGTAAGTGATTCCCATGGCCCATGATATCTACATTCATCCTTGACAAGGAATCAAAATGCGGATGCTTTATCACCCTTGAGGTCTGAGATGGAATCACTCACCAGACGAAACACAGCAGCGTTATGCTGCTATTTCACGCCGGTATTCTGTGAGGGCGTGGCCCTACCCGAGCTGACCCATTCATTCTGCAGTTAGAAACAAACTGCAGTGTACCTCTACCACTGTTAAAATTGGTCACACCTTAGGAAAAGGGAGGCAAAGAGAGGGCTTACTGCCTTGAGGCATTCTCTACTTGTCAACTGTGGCATGGAGAGATATTGTAGGCAGTGGTAGGTATGTATGCATTATACATTGTAAGAAAAAAAAAGAAAAATTAATATATATATATATATGTCTATATATATATATATATATATGTCTATATATATATATATATATATATATATGTCTATATATGTATAACTTTTACTATTATATTACATATTTTCACAGCAAGCTGCAAGGTCACGTAGACGGAACCATTGCAGCTTGCTGACTTCTGTTCGTTTGGTAAGTTTAAGGATCCGGAAGCCCACATTAGCACACTAATGATGAGGCATCTTAACCATCAGGATTGACAACGTAATCTTCATTAAGATACCTCATGGAAGATGTATGTAAGTATCATAAGGTCGCAGTAATCACTTACATACAGTTGAACTGTGTGCTCATGTAACCCTTAGTTCCATGAAAAAAATAACCAATGAGTATTCGTAGCGAAAAGGAGACCGGCTGTACTCGCTTGACATAAGTTCGACATAACATATAATTTTAATAAATTTATAATTACTTGACAATTTAAACGTATCTTATAATTGGCACAAAGGTTGGCATGCTTGCTAGTTGACACGGTTCACAACCTCATTAAGTTGTAGTCGTTATACGAAGCTCTTTGTTGAAATCCGACACAGAAATATCGTTAATTATTTTGCATTGTTGTGGTTTCACACATAAAAGCTGTACAGAAATGTCATTGTACAAAGAAATAGAACGAAACCAAATTGTAAAAGCGAGCAATTGCTTTAAAGGAAACTTTCTATGTTTGTATTTTTGTTGTTTCGTTCTTCACAAATGCCTTTTAGTGCTTTTGAAATGTGATACTTACTTACTTAAGTAAATAATTTGTAGTAATTTGTATTAAATTTTTCTCTTCTTTCATATGCGTATATTATTTGGTATAGCAAATATGTTTTGGATTAACTACTCGTATAAACAAATATGCTATTTTTATGCTAACCCACCTTTTAGGGGATCTGACTTGTGCAACACTAAATATGTATTGTTTCTAAGTACCTAAAAACACATACCGAAAAACCTGCCCTGGTTCACCCCCAGCAATAAAGACGTAAACAATAGCAGCAGAACCTGCAGGTATTAAAGAAAATAAAAAAAATCAAAGCAGCTACGAAGAAAAATGTATTAACTATACTGCAATCTTACTTAGGCCATTCCTCAGTTATGAGTAGGTATACGATTGCAACATACAGTAGAAGACCATATACAGTGGACTCGATCGGGGCAGGACTAGGCTATAACAGTCGCCGATTCCCCATTAATCTGTCATTTTTAACTGAAAATACACCGAGCGCCAGCTTAGCGGCTCCTATTTGTAAATTTGCCTTCTTTTCTTTATTTTATTTTAATCTCAATTTTGACTGTATTATATTTTGTCGTAGACTTTCGTTTAGATTTTAGTCTCTATTTAATTTAGTTTAATCACTATTTAGTAAATTTTTCTCGTTGACTTATAATTTAATTGCCACTCAAGTTTACTTTGATTGCGAGTTCGATTTTGATTTTATTTAATTTAGTTTCTATGTATTTTGAAATCAATTTATTTGATTTTGATAATTGAATTCTGTATCGATTAATATTTTGCTTAACTCTGCTGTTAAGTTTGATGAGAGTAGGGATTCAGAGATCCAGTTACAGGTAGCAAGGCTTTCCATCTCCCTCTCAGGGGTCTGTCCTCTGGGGTGATAACGCACCATCCATCTTAGTTCTTGAGGGGATAGATGAAGATGAGTATTGGCTGCAGTGATCATTTACCATCAGGTGAACTGTGTGCTCTTCGATCACCTTTAGTGTTAAAATATTATAGTAGTCGTTAAAATATAATATAGAGGTCATTTACTCTTACTTCCATCTACCCCAATATATATATATATAAATAGGCATACTACACTAAGTTATTTTAGTTAACTAATACTTGTTTTTATATAATCAAATGTTTCTTTTTTCTTATTTTATTTTTTTTAACTTTTCTTCAAGAGATATCTCTATTGTTTAACTGAACAATATTTGTTTTATATTATTTATGTATTATAATTGTCTAGCATATGATAGGGTGGAGGCCTGATGACCCGACAATACAAGCCCAGAGCTTAGTTCGGCGCATCAGTGTCCCAGTTAAGTGCTCGTTCATAGGAAATGCCTATTGCTTCTGCAATCTCTGCAATCGTCAATCTCCTGTCATTCAAAATCAGGTCTAATATTTTATTGGTATTTTCGTCTGTGGTAGCCGTCGGCGGCCTACCACTCCTAGGTTCATCTTGTACTGCTTCTCTGCCGCGTTTGAAATCCACTACCCATCTTTTGACAGTAGCATATGATGGAGTAGATTCCCCCAAAGTCTCGTACATATCTTCGTAAATTTGTTTTGGCGTTAATCCTTTTTTTTGTAAATATTTTAAGACGGAACGGTGCTCAATTTTATCCATTTCTACGGAAACCGCGAACTTCGTTTGTTAAATTTTGACAGAAGAAAAACAAAAAACAGCAGATTATAATTAAAAAAGAAATGGCTATTACGTATTAGTATTATTTTTGAATTTAAATGTCCACCTTAGGCTCAAAACTTTTCAATGTGCCCTCGTAGGTTTTCTTGTCTGTGGCATGTCTACGGTGGAGCCGACCCATTATAGTCAACATATTGTTGCAACTACAATTATTAATGACCCACCTCAAAGCTGCCCTGCGTAGACGCGAATGATAAATTATTTTTAAAACATGCACCATAGATTGACATATTTTTTTTTAATATAAGAAATCACCGATTTAATCATCTTGAGCCACCTGAGATCAGTTCAGAGCAGGGCAGTGCAGGGCAGATCAGGGTAGAGCATGGCAGATCAGGACAGAGCAGACAAAGACAAACTCCCATAATATTTTTAAAATATTTCCGCTGTTGACGTGTGGTGTTTTTTTAGGGTTCACCTTTTTCGCCTCCCAATATATAATTATGTCTTTGTAATCTATCAACTAAATTATAAAAATTATTCATATTTATTAACTTTTTGTGTACTTCTTCACAAATCGGTCTTTATTTTTTTTTTGTTTCATATTGTACTGTTTGCTTTTAAATTACCATTGAACATTAATCTCAAACATAGGTACATATTTAAAATTGGCTTTGTTATATTTTATGAATTTTCTCTACTAATTATTATATTGTCGCTCATTATATTTGCATGCAGTCTTCGCCTATAACTGTAGGGGCGCTAATCCATTTCTCACATCGTTCTCATCTATGGTATTGTATGAGTCTACACTATGTTGGTATATATATATATATATATATTGGTTGGATGGCTATGTATTTTGTGTCACAATTAAAGAACATTAGAGGCAAAGAAATTCTATTAAATTAATTTACAGACACACCTACAATAATGAAGCCTCATTAACACTTTCGTAGTGCTCAAGTATCGACCGCACCCGCTTGACTCACCCCCATATCAGTGAACGCATGCCGTGAAAATTCCAGACAATCGCACTTTGATAGACGATCCGCAATCCATTGATGTCCCAGTGGCGAACCTTTGTGCCCAATCTAATCATCGGTAATGGAAAACATTTCTAAATATTATGTCTTTTTATTGTCCGCACATTTTTTTATTATGAAATAAAATTCTTTAACGAAGATAAAGAAAGACTGCACGCATGGGCATAAAGAGATAGAACTTGCAGTTTCTTACTATTTTCGGCTTTATACTATTTAAACTATTGTATTAGATATGTTTTAGTAGGTCAATTGATTAGAAAAATTGGTATTGTTCGTTTTATTTTTAATTTATATTTTATTTTTATTTAATGAACACCAGCATAGTGTAGACTGATACAATACCATAGATGAGAACGATGTGAGCAATGGATTAGCTCCACTACAGTTATAGGCGAAGACTGCATGCAAATATAATGAGCGACAATATAATAATTAGTAGAGAAAATTCATAAAATATAACAAAGCCAATTTTAAATATGTACCTATGTTTGAGATTAATTTTCAGTTGTAATTGGAAAGCAAACAGTACAACTTGAAACAAAAATAAAATTAATATCGATTTGTAAAGTACACAAAAAGTTTTACACAATATTTTTTTTAATATTTAGTTGATAGATTACAAAAACTTACTTATATATTGAGAGGCAAAAAAGTTAAACCCTAAAAAAACCACCACACGCCAACGGCGTATTTATTTTTAAAATATTATGGGAGTTTGACTTTGTCTGCTCTGCCCTGCACTGCCCTGCTCTGCCCTGATCGCAAGTGGCTCAAGATGACTCTTTGTGATAATCAAAGGGATGGAGGACGATGTACAGCATTAAATTATTAAAAGGCTCTGGTGAATGACACAAAACTAGAATTAGGTTGGAAACAGCAGAATATTTTGTTTTATAAAACCAGAAAATATCGGTGATTTCTTATATTAAAAAAAATATGTCATAATCTATGGTGCTATGTTTTAAAATTAATTCGAGTCTATGCATAGCGGCTTTGAGGTGGGTCATGAATAATTGTAGTTGCAGCGATATGTTGACTATAATGGGTTGGCTCCACCGTATACGTACCACAGACAAGAAAACCTAGATGTAAAGCTGCCCCTGTCTTAATTGGTGAGGGATAAAAGCGAAGTCCAAATTGTGCAAATGAGGAATTTCATCTAAAAATCTTGATGATAACTCCTTCAATGGTGCATGTAGTTGATTTATCTATTTAATCACAATAAGGTAAACTTAGGGTTTCTTTGTTAAATGATTTTCAAAAATGTACGGTATTTCTAAAAATACTTGTAATGCACTCTCTTCTGTAAGATCTCAAGAGAATGTCGCTTGTCAGTTATGTTAAGAAAGCGACTGAAATCGCACAAGCTTTGAGAAAAATAGGTCTCTGGAGATTCTAGTAGACAGATTATAATATTTTCCATCCATTTTCTGCAAATTTATAGAATGTCATATCAATAACTCACCTTAGGGTAGGCTTCTTTTATGATTAACCTAACTTCAAGTATGCTATTGAGTTGAATTATAATGATGACGCTTGGATAGAATGTCGTATAAATAACTAACTTTAGAGTTTTTCTTTATGATTAACGAAACTTCAAGTATGCTTTTGGGCAGAATGATAATGATGACGCTTCGATAGAATGTAGTATAAATAACTAATTTTAGAAGTTTTTTTATGATTAACCTAACTTTACGTATGCTATTGGGCAGAGTTATAACGTTGACGCTTGGATAGAATGTCGTATAAATAACTCACTTCAGAGTTTTTTTTATGATTAATGAAACTTCAAGTATGCTATTGGGCAGAGTTATAACGATGACGCTTGTATAGAATGTCGTATAATTAACTCAACCTAGAGTTTTCTTTTATGATAAACCTAACTTCAAGTATGCTATTGGGCAGAATGATAATGACGACGCTTGGATAGAATGTTGTTTATATAACTCACCTTAGAGTTTCTTTTATGATTACCCTAATAAAAAAAACTATACGAGACTCACGCATCCTTACCTGTCCTAGTAATATGTGTGTAATAATATTGGAGATAAATTCAGATGCAGTGTCAAAGACACCGAACACACGCAACACATCCATACCGTAAAAACAACCATTTGTTTATCAATATAGCTTTTACACTGCAGTTCTAGCTGCAGAATGTATAGGCCAGCTCGACCGGGGTAGGACCACGCCTTCATTGAGTACCTGCGTAAAATAGCTGCTGTGTTTCGTGTGGTGAGTGTAGGGATCCGGAGACCATTATTACTGGCGACGAGGCATTCATCTCAATCCTCAAGGGTAACAACGCATTATGATTCCTTGTCAAGGATGAATAAATAGATATCACGAGCCACTGAAATCACTTGCCATCTGATGAATCAGAAAAGATGATCAGTGTGCTCATTTATAACTCTCAATTTAATTAAAAAAAAACTCTAAGGCGCTTGAATTCGAACGCATGACGCAGCGGTCGGGTACTCTAAACAACGCGGCTATTGTTTCTAGTGGTATAGGGGTCACAAAACAGTACACAGTTCAACAGAGCAAGTGACTCCTGCTACCTACATTCATGCTCAATTAAGAAACTATAATGCAAATACGTTATTCTTTAAAATGGAGTAACTCGTCACCAATAATAAAGGAATTTTACAGCACAAAAGTTTTTAATTTAAAAAATATGAATTAAAAACTTTTGCACTGTAAAATAAATATTTATATCAAATATTATGCTATTTTGCTAAACTTTTTAGTTTTTTTTTTTGGTGGCAAACGAGCAAGTAGCTCCTCACGCGACGGTAAGTGAATGCTGCCCATTAATATCCGCAACACCAGATACGACGCAGACACGCTGGCCGGCGTTTATGAAAGGTGTACGCTCTTTTCTTGAAGGTCCCCAAGTCGTATCGACCGCTGAATCCGCAGAGATGTGCGTGGCAGTAAATTTCGCGTAAAGTGCACAGTGGTGTATTGCCAACCAAAAAATTCGTGATATGAGGATGTAATTTTGAATTCTGTCGTGATGTACGATGTTTGAACTCTGCGGTTAGAATTTATCCGAACAACTCCCAAGAACACGCCCTATGGTAGATTAGGCAAAAAGTAATTAAATTTCTTCTCATGGTTCTCTTGTCTTTAAGAATGTACGAATATTTAACTGTTTGATATAAATAAAGAATAATAAACCTAAATGAATAGAATTCATGAAGATAGCGATACGTGAGGCTAGAAGCGAATAACTTTTGAGTTTTACTCAAGTGTCCAGATATCACTCGTAAAATCTTATGAGCCTTAAAACACCGCAGCGTTGAAATATTGACTTTCAAATGGCAGTATCGTGAAAATATATGAAGCTTAACTTGAGAATATGTAAGGTGTTTCATACATTTCAGATAAAATTTTCAACATTAAACTTACTTAAATTAAAATTCAATTTGTTAAGGCACTAGTAAGATTGATGCTTGCCTTTTTAGAGTAGGTCTTTATTACTGGTGACGAGGCATTCCATCTCAGTCCTCAATGGTGACAACGCGTCCGCATTATGATTCCTTGTCAAGGATGAATGTAGATGTCATGGACCGCAGGAATCACTTAACATCAGGTGAACTGTGTGTGAGTTTGTTACTCTCAATGTAATGGAAACAAGACCTTTAAGAGTTAATACGAAAAACCGAATTTATGTTTCGTTTAAATTCTGATGACCACCTAAAATTTATGATATATATATTGTTCTTTGGTAATTCCTAGACCAGGACTCGGAACGAAGCAGCTGTGTGCTCTAACCAATACGCCATGCGGTTGTCAACAATTTAAGCAATGGATTTTTAGTTGGTATAATCTATACCGCACGTTATAAATAAAACCTTGCAAATAATTATTATAGTACACAACGAACAGCCGTTACTTGATAACAACAGATATCCAACGCACCTCACCAATGTAACAAAGTATCTAGTTCCAATTACTATATTGAAACACAATCTTTATCTCCTCAGTTCATATTTCACGTTACTATTATAGACAGACCCTGTAGTAATTCAGTGGTAGCTTAGTAGTAGCTCTCTTAGTAGGCTAAGCTTGTTTTAAATTTCACAGTGAACAAACGAAGTAAGTTTAAACTAGGTTACAAGCGTCAACAAAAATGTAATTAAAATTTTTAAATGGTTATGATATAATATTTCGATATATACCGTTGTTTATTGGAGCTCATATCTTACGAAATAAATATCAGAACTTCCTTTTATGTGGCAAGAAAGACGATGTAGGGATTAATGCAGTGTTTATCGCCGTTCGTTCTGATATCAATACTCTACTGCTAATTGAACTCATCCATGAATTGCCTCAATGCATGGTGTAAACCAACTGCATCCATCAGCTTTCCGTAAACTTTTATCGTAGTCATATATACAAGACTCAAGTGGGTTAAACTACGTACAATAGTGAAAATATTTTCCGTATCATATATCCACTGCTTGATAGGTCGCTACAATCTAACTCTCTAGACTAACCCCTAACTCAACACTAAAACCTGTCTTCGTTTTATTTACAGTTCCACTCTAGTGTAAGTTGAACACCATATTTACCTACACTCCTACTACGCCAACTCCAACGATTGTCTCTTTAGATGTAACCTGCTCATTACTACTTCAGGTCACAGACAGATGGCTACGTGTATGATTTAAACCTGATTGTTAATCGCTACGACTAGTGTTCATCTGCCAAGTGAACAAACTTCACGAACTACACGCAAGTGGATTGTCTTATATACCCTTTTGCCCTATCACGCCCACACAGAATAACTTCGAGAAATAGCAACATAACGCTGGTGTGTTTTGTATAGTGTACAGGAGTTAAGGAATCCAATTACAGATATCAAGACATTCCGTCACAGTCATAAAGAGGGAGACCGTATGTGTTTTCACAAAATTTGGTGAGGATCGATGTATTTATATCGTGACTGCAATTATCGCTTACCGTAAGTAGAACTATATGCTTGTTTGCACCCCTAATCTTATGAAACATAAAAGTATAATAAAACAATTAATAATATCTAAAAATAATCTAAAAGCCTGGTAGAGTACTATTTCCACGTATTAAGCTCATCGCATTTTAAACCTAATTCGCGCATCGACAATACGTTCTGTTGTAACGGCTACTTCTGTTCCAAACGGTTTCCTACTAATGCTTACTAACGACATCTCTTTGTTGCACATTTTCAGATGCATTTTATGAACATACTTAAGCTTGAATGGCTTACCACCGCATTTTTATTTTCTTTTATGGAGATTAACATAGAAAATGCTCCTATGCATACGCTAGTTAGCGTCTAACTCATATTTTAAATGTGTTGACTTCACATATACCAGCTCGTGTCTAGCTACAGCATAAATAGCTCGACTGGAGTAAGACTACCCATTCAAGAATATCAGCATGAATCAAAAGCATTATGCTCCTATGTTTCGTGTGATGAGTGCGCGTATCCGGTAACCCATAACAGGTAACGAGACATTTCATCTCAGCCCCCAGGAATGACAAAGCATGAACATCTAAAACCTTAGTTGAGTATAGATGATGATGACATGTTACTCAGCTATTACTAATCACCAAGTGAACTGTATGCTCGTGTGTCTCAAGTTGTTTATTGTGTAATAAAAACTAAAAATAAAATATATTTTATGAAAAATTAAATGATACAAATTCATTAAACTCAAAAAGAAAATACAGTGCGACGAGAAAGTTTGACACTTTCGATTAATGTTGACATTAAGTTACAGATTGGTAAATTGACCGTTTCCGAGATCTTGAACTTTGTAAAATATTACGGCTATTGAGATTAATGACTCTTGTAAGTATTACTTAATAATCCATGAATTGAAATTTTGGAGCCTTACAACAGAAGATATTTCATAACATTTTTGAAAGAGAATTTCATTTTGTAAAAACAAGCAAAGTGAAACAAAGTTTATGGCAAACTTCCATTCATATAAAACATATAATAATAAGTATTTCAAAGACTGACACCCTAAACAGTAACTAATATTTAGAGACTAGGAAATACTTCAAGTATCTTAGAATTTATTTATATTTTTAAATTTAGTAGGCTTGAAATGGATGTGTAAATTGTAAGACGTTACAGTAAGCTGTAAGCTTTGTTCATACCAAACGATACACGAGATACATTTTAATAGTGATGCACGTCGAAGCTCGTTTCTAGCTTAAATGGGTCACCTTGACCTGGGAAGACACTCCCGATATACCAGCGTTAAACAGCAGCATACCGCTGCTTTGTTTCGTGTGGTGAGTGTAAGAATCAGGTCACCCAATATGGGGATTTCAATAGGAAGAACATCACACTGCATCAGTATAATGCTTTGGGGACTCGTCAAAAAATTGCAGAACTAGGCTGGGAAATTCTATCGCATCCACTATATTCCTGGAAAAAAAAATTAAGGAAATCTTAAAAAAATTAAAAAAATAATCAAACAAGCGTTGGTTTAATTTTTCGCGTCTATTTTTTCACAAATCCTCACGCTGATAAGAATAATAATAATGGTAATGACATAGCAATTATATTATTTAATAAATTTTGTGGAAAGTTAGAAAAAAGTGTATTTTGTTTTATTCCTAAAACTGACCGATGTTTCCGATTGACCGATATATAACATACGAAGATACGTAAAGGTACAAGGTAATTCCAATAAAGGTTCATTTCAATCCTCCGGAATAAGAATAAGTGAATCCAGAATATTTATTGTGCATGAACGTGGTAAACACGGGCCACGGACATCACTTACCATCAGATGAACAAAAAAAAATACGGTAATGAATAGCAATTCTCTAAGTAATATCCGATTTTTCATAATTATTGATACGAATCTGATGTTATTTTGATTGCTTCGTAGCTTTCGAACGTTATCAGATGTTTCGTTGAAGTATCGCCAGTGAGGCAATCAGAAATAAATACATCGATATTATGTTTTCAGGAAATAAACACGATATCGTATCTGACATACGGACAGCTAAGGGTCGTTAGACGATTCTTGGTATTTCGGTAAATGAAAATAGTCTCAATTAAGGTTAGGTTAAATTCCATCACGGCTCCATCATGTTCTGATTATTACCGTATGATTTCGACTGCACAGAATATATTATGTTTACATAAGTATATGTTTTATCCAAAGTACAACTTGTGCGTTGAAATCAGAGTTACTATTTATGCGATATTGGCATCACATATTTACCATTACACCTAAATTCTTAAGCCGACATTCTAAAATTTAATGAAAATTATCAACGAACAAAAAATCTTTATGAAATAATACTAAAGAGACATAAGAGGATATAGAATACAGAGGATACGGTCTGGGAAACGTCGTAGTTTGATTCCGCCGTTTGAATGTTGTCGTAAGAAATCTCCTCGCAAAGTTAAATAAGAAAAGTTAGTAATGCTTATAGAATGGCTAGCCTTCTTTGTAAAAATTGAGCAATTGCATGATAAATAATTATATATATATATATATATATATATATATATATATATATAACTAGTCTGTATATATAAATATTGTTACATAAAAACTTTTCTTTTTTCAACTTTTTATTATTTTGAATTTGGAACACGTATACTATTTTAAAAACTTCTTTCGATTTTGCGCCATTTCACATATTTTTTCGTGTTCATTATCAAATTACAATATGGAATGGGGTGTTAAAGAAAACAGGTTTGCAGTGATTGCCTTGCACAAAGTGTGTATGGAGCCGTCGGTCATATTCCAGACACTTCAAAAGCTTGGTATCAGCCGTATGTTCGTATATCGTACTATCAAAAGATACAACAACACTTCCTCTATCGAAGACCAGAAAAGATCGCGTGCTGTTAGAAATACAAAGGCTGCTTATACTGTTAAAGCCAGAAGCAAAAAATCTTATCGCGAGAAATGAAGATTCCCGCTAGGACTCTGTCGCGTATTATAAAACAAGACCTGAAGCTCGGTGTTTATCGTCGATATACAGGACATGCCCTAAATCAATCTTTACAATTAAAGAGAGTGGATCGATCAAAACACCTTCTGTCGCGATACGCAGGTGAAAGGCGCAGAAATATCCTCTTTGCCGATTGAAAAAATTTCACGATTGAAAACACTACAATAAGCAAAATGATAAAGTATACGTCAGAGTTCTAAAGAAGCTGCTCAAGTGGTCGGAATTGTACAACGTGGTCATCATCCTGCGTCAGTGATGGTTTGGTGGGGCGTGTCTTATCAAGAAGTCATAAAACCACATTTTTGTGACAAGGAGTGAAAACTTCAACCAAAATGTATCAAAATACAGTCTTGGATCATGTTGTGAAACCTCTCAGCAATACACTTTTTAAAAATATACCGTGGACTTTCCAGCAGGACTCTGCACCTGGCCACAAGGCTTGAACTACCCAAGTCTGGCTTGAAACCAACGTTCAGGACTTTATAAGAGCTGAAGACTGGCCCTCACCTAGCCCAGACCTCAACCCTTTAGAGTTCAAATTATCAGTCAGTTTTAGCGGTCAGTTTTAGCGGACATGGCCTGCTCTAAACGACACGGTGACATTCGTCTCTTAAAAAATCTTTGGAGTAAGCAGTGGCGTAAATTTCCCTTGGAAACAGTGCGTAAATCTTTAGATTCATGGCCAAACAGATTAAAGGCCTGTATAAAAGCCAAAGGGGCCACTATTGGAATATAATATTTTTTTATTTTTTGCTGACACTAATAAATATGTAGGTATAAATTTTAATAACATTACATTACTTCATTAAAGAAAAATGCATTTTCATTTGTAACAGAACTTATGGCCAATATCAAATATGTTTATATATATATATATATATATATATATATATATATAAACATATTTGATATTTTCTTCTCTAAATTTCTTAAAACATATTCAATTGACTCTGCGTCTGAATAATAATTACAGTTCAACTATTTGGACCCAATTTTTATTACATTAAAAATCTAAGGAAATAATTTGAATTATTTGGAATTAAACAATGTTTACTTATCTTGTGAATTATATTATAATAATCTTTCAAATGCTTTTTAAGCTTTTGAAAGATTATTTTCTACCATTAAATCCCATCCATATAACCTAATAAATTAAAAAACAAAGTGTTTTGTGTTTGTGTGATTTATTGTAATTATCGGTATTACGTTTATGTTAATTAAATGTGTTAACTAATAATTAAATTATGGTATCTAATTTTATGCATATTTGTAACCAAACAGTTAAGTTTTTGCTAGTTTATTATAGCATGATTCATTTTTTTAAAAAAGTAAACGGTTAATCACTCCAACTTAGCTAAAATGCTTTTGTTAAAAGATGGTTCACGTCAAAAATCGAATGACAATTTCGAACCTACCAACTTGAATTTCGCGACCCCTGGGGTTTGTTATTAATAGGGGTCGCACTCTATCTTATAAACCTGTATACAAGAGATTCGTTTATTAAAGAAATTAATTTTAATGTAGTTTTATAAAATTAAATATTACCATGCTATATGAAAAAATAAAGTTAATTACTTAGTTATTTGTTTTTTTTTTAAATAAATAATCATTAACATTAATTTATTAATATGACGTTTGGCTTTGTTGAAGTGTGTTTCACTATACGTGCATCTTTACAAACACACATTATTTTCGAGTAATACAGTTAAAACAGTGGTTTTAGACCTTGAAATATGCGCTATTTACACGCAAGATAATTTATAATCGTAATGTGCTCACAGATTTCATTAGAAGGCATGGCATTCTTGCATCCTACTGCTGCAATAAAATTGGACCATCCTGGGGATGTCTTGAAAGTATAGACGTATCAAAATAAAATATTATTAAATTTTATTATAATTATAATTTTATAGTGAATGGATCGCAAGTCTTTTTACTTACCTTTTTGCCTTTTACTTGGGACGCAACACAATAATGCCCTAAACCATTAGGCTATTTATGCTTCATTATACCTAAACAGTGTATTAATTTATCCCCCACTAAAACGTTAATGTATATTTATAATAATGTATTATAACACTTAAATTTCATTCTATTATTATAACTAGGATTTACATTAATTTAAGAGTAATGTTAACAAATACGTCACAAAGTCGTCACAATATAACCCTCGTGGCAATTTCAGTAAATTGTGTACAAGCAATAAGACAGATAGGGTTCTTGGGACAAAAGACTACTGACGCTAAATTTTATGACGAGTAAAATGTTTATCTTATGCTACGAATAGCAGGCAATCACTGATTAATGTTCTCAATGCTAACATATTTTCGTTGTAAACGGCAAAATCAAGATGTCTACTATGCAATATAATATTATGTTTTCCAACCTCTCTTCCTCCGATATTATCGCTTAAGTCTTAAATTATTAAAACTCAAAATACTCCTATTTAAGGAAGTTATGCTCAAAGAAATCTTGTCTTTATTATTAATTCATAATTAGCTAGATAAGTTTTATTATATTTTTTATTTAAATTATTATTTAACAATGTATGAATAATTAATTTTCTTTTAATCGTAAGTTATCAAATACAACTATTTTCAGTCAGTAGAATTATGTGTATTTAACAACTTATGCTAATTTTATTGACAAATCAAGTTTCATTTAACTCTGTTGGTGGTTCTATTTAAATCAAATAAAAATAAATAATAATTGAATAGGGAAGCGGAAACCTCTGTATCGTATTCACGTACTTACAGTCCTGTAATGATGATGTCGTTAATGATGTCCAACTTTGACCACGGCGATATCTTCTGAATATAACCAGATGAGATCGACTGCGCAGAATACATATATCCACATTGGTCCTCGGTTAGAAATGTTAAAGTAAATGAGTTGTTACACTGAGGAAAAACAAAGAATCATCACTAGTAATAATCTCCTGCGGATCCCTAAAGAAAAGAGCTGATCTTTAGGCATTCTCTATCAGCCGGCCTCGTCGCGTGGAGGGAGATAAAAATTTAAAAAATGTATCTATGTATGCAAGCATAGTCCAAACACAAACCAACTGCTTGACACGTGTGACCTTTTAAGAAACGATTAGACCACACTCCGCAGCTTAAGCTCCTACAGTACAAAGTAGGTAGTACAAGCAGGCCTACTTCGAAAGTTTTCAGAATATTTTACTTTATTAATTCTCAGAGAGATTTTTAACCATTTTTTCCTTCGCCGAAAGCCAATGAATATAAGGGTTTATATTTATAATTTAATAAGATTTTTATTAAAATGCTAAGGTTAAGCTAAGTCATAAGGTATTTTTTGTATACTAAGGGTGAGAAACTAGTAAACTTAAATGTAGTTGATGACCATTAACACTTGGATCCATACTTTTTTTCAACCCTGAGGTCTACGATGGAATTCCCCACAACTAATTGGTTTATTTATAGGTATGTTATACTTTTAGATTGTTATACTTTTAGAAAGATTTTTTATTTTATATTTATGTCCTGTGATAGTGGGAAGTTAATAGATACAGATGGCATAAGCTTCGTAGCCATATCGTAGCAAGGGTTGTAGTGGGCGAATGTAAATTAATGTGATCATTAATTCACATTTTATTCATCATTGTGTGTATATATAGATTTACCTATATGTGTTTCATTTGAAATAGGTTTCCTTTTGTTTGTACATATTTCAACTACCAACGTTAATGGCGCACCGCAAGATTGCTTTAGCGGTTAAGAAAGTAACCCAAACACTTTGAGTTAATGTACTCGCCCGTTGTACTATATGTTCCGGTTTGAAGGTCTATTTTGTATCAACATTACGTAATTACAGTTTTATAGGTATACCATGAATGAAATAAATTAAAAACCTTCGGCGTAAAACCTTTTGTACGAATAACTTTTCTCGTTAGCTATTTATCTATAGAGAACGTAATGTCCTCATAGCCGATTTTGGTCTGAGCGATATCTTCTGGTTACAGATGACCATCTGCGCAGATAGAGCCACTCAGTCATCCTCTCCTCTCATAGTCTGATGTAATGCTTGTGCAATAAGATTGGAGGATGTTTCAAATTCAGTGACAATGATGCGGTATCTACATCATACCAATAAACCCAAAAACCAACAATTCGTGATACATTAAGTTCAATTACATTCGATTCAGCAACTATAAAGAATTACAGATTTTACCAAGTTCTCTTTATATCGTCTATTTTAGAAGCAGTATATTTATTTAACACAGGTAGTGCTACACTGTAGTTTGTTTCTAGCTGCATAATGAATAGGTCAATTCGACCGGGGCGGTACCACGCCCTCACAGAACACCAGCATAAAATAGCAGCTTAATGTTGCTGCGTTTCGTCTGGTGAGTTTAAGGATCCGGAGACTTCTATTACTGGTGACGAGGCATTCCATCTCAGTCCTCAAGGGTGACAACGCATCTGTATGATCATTCCTTGTCAAGGATGAATTTAGATGTCATGGACTGCAGGAATCACTTGCCATCAGGTGTCATGTGTGCTCGTTAGTTACTCTCAAGGTAATAATAAAAAAAAGCAGAAGACTAAAGTTAGTCTTCTGCTTTTATTTATTATTACCTTAAGGAAGTCCTTAAAGCTTACTATACATAATAATATGACTATACTATATATGATGTCCCATTACAACGAATCTGAATGATGATATGGGAGGCACGCTGACGAAAATGATGGCCGATGATGGTCAAGTATCGTTACCATGGTAACTGTGTCAGCTTTTGGAGTATACATCAATCAAGAATTATTTATTTCTAATGGAGTATTTCCCGAAGGCCAGGCCATTATGTGTTTATATAGAAAATTCCAATGATGACTGAGGCATACAATGAGGGTGCTAGGATAGCTGATGGTAATGGATTGTCATGTATACTAAGATTTAAATGAACAATATTGAGATTTTTCTAACATCACAGTGCGTTTTATTTGGGAACTAGTAAAAATAAAAAAAAATATGTAAAGATCCAATCACAGATCGTAGCAAATCCTTCCTTTTTTAGTTAAATTAGAGTAATTTAAAATACGAAAAGGCTGGAATAGTTAGCTGGAGCTAAGCTTTATAATGTCTTTCCCGATACTATTAAGAATAGTAAAACAATTGGTACATTTAAAAGTAAACTACATTTATATTCAGAAGATTGCTTAAGCGTAGGGAATTTTACTTACTTTCTTTTAGTATTAAAATTTAATAAGTTTACTACATGAACAAGAGGTAGCTGGTAATAGTATTTGATTAATATATCAGAGATTACTTTTATAAGTGTATTTTATATAATTATATAATGTGTTAATTGCTGTAAATAAATAAAAAAATGTTATATATTTATTTATTTGTAAATAAATAAATAATTTAATTATAAATGTTATACATTAGTTGCTTTGAGCTAACATTATGAATTTAAGTGTAATGGTTGAGTTTGAGTTTGAGACTTCTTTATTACATTATATATATATATATATATATATATGTATCTAATTCTACGACAAAACAAATAACTAAACAAAGAAGTGTCAAACTCAAACTCAATATATATCGCAGTACTGTGCTTTCAATTAAGTTGCTATTTAACGGTTTTTTTTTAATCATAATTACTTCCCTACTTTTCTATTTATCCATATATCTTATAGGTGGTTATCTTCATATCAAGGTTAAGATGTATCACGTGACATCCTGCTACATCACAACGGACGATTGGATACGAAAGATTTTATAATTAATATAAAATATACAGAGCCTTACATTAAATATAAATATCAACAAACAGTAATACGACGCTTATGGAACGTCTTTTTAGCCTTAGAATATCCACAAGGGTTAAAGAACCGGCACTAGTAAAGGGTTTGAATCCTTTGCTATGCGTATCAAAGCGGATGTGAGATTGCGGAATAAGTGTGCGATAAGTCAAGGATTTTCTTTAACACAAAGATGAATGTATAAGATGTGTATATATACTAAGTCTCTCTATATAACAGAGATACTCAATATAACAAAAACAAGTAAGTTTTTATTATATTGAGTATTATGCTACTATTCAAGCTGATATTCTGCTAAGGTGTTGTCCTCCCCGGTCAAGCAGACCCATTCATTTTGCAGTTGGCAAATAATCGTATCATGGGTCTGTCACTACTAAGGGAACGGTTTAAATGTACCATGTTTAAGATTCCGTCATCAATCAGGGTCAATGATAGTTTATGGTAAAACCTGTACTCACTAGTTAAAATACAAGAAAAAAAATACTATTAGTAATTTTTAATTGTATTTTGGGTAACAATGGAGCACACAGATCAGAGCAATAGCAGATCTGCGATGAAGACTAAGATGGAATACCTCGTCACGGGTAACACTGGATCTCTACACTCCTGAAACTTAATACAGCATCGTTATACGGTTATTTTTGTTTACCAAAACGATTTCTGCGAATTCTGTGGCATTAGAATTCACAGAATTACTTAAAAGAAAATAATGTTTGAGAGAAAATTAAACTTTAAAAAGTTCCAACTAATTGTATAATGAAAAAGATTCTTGAAGCTTTGGCACTGCACTCTGCTGTAATACAAACAGTTTCTAGAAGAATGTTTTACTTTTATAATGATAGTTTTTGCCATTAACTTAATAAGAAAAGTACTAAATAAATATTCTTAAGTTGAAAACCATAAATATAAAATTTTACTTATTTTATGGTTTTAAACTAAAATTTTTACCAAGCTAAATAAATAAATAGCTGGACCTCTGAATTCTCTAATTTTAAGATCTCCGACTTTCTATGTAGAGTTCAGTAAAGCCTTTGGCAGGACTAAAAGAAAAGTAGTTGTTACCAAATTCTCATTACCTCTTAATAAAATCTCCTAAATCAATTGAAAGCCACACTGATTTTTATGATTACTTCCTTTTTGTCTAAATATGCAATCGTGGTACTTTCCAAAATTTATTAATTAATTAAGAATATAAATATTATGTATCAGTGTCAGGGTACGGTCTGCGAAACTTAAGGTCGCAGGTTCAAATCCACCATTAGACTATTGTCATGAACTAGCACCTAGCACAAGCATTGTCAGCTTAGTTGGAGTGGTTAACCGGAATATTAGAAACGTTAATAGCATTACTAATTTCCTTTACATAAAAAAATACTTTTCATTTGTTTTGTGCAAAGGTTTAATAACTGAGATTTATTATTTTCCTGGTTTTATTAAAAGATGATTTTACAATACTATTTGCAGCGTTATACTTCCCCTGTTGACCCATTAATGTATTAGACAACTTCCAGCTATGGACGTAGTTGTGTCACTTACGTAAATAATATTGAAGATTTTATTGTTCAAATCACTTTTTGCACTATGTGTATTAAACCTGACAATATATGAAATTGTATGAGCTAAGTAACAATTTATATTTATCCCACTGCTGGGCATAGACCTCTCTAAATAGCGTGTCAGACTATTGGCTGCTACTCAGTTTCATTACCCATGTTTTTGTTTTTTTTTTATCTCTAAGACCAGATTTTCTCGTTTTGTTCTTCTTTTACCGCCGAGCACATGATAAATTATTAAAATTTACAGCACTCAAAGTTACAGTTAATAATATCACTGATGCCGGCACCGGAAATCCAAAGTAAAAGAGAAGTGAAGTTCAAAGTAAGCAATTATACACTGAGCTACTGTCTCTTCTCCGCTCTTCTCTCTGAAGATGTACTTCGTAATAATTAATACCCTTGTAAGTTATAGTTTGCTACACTGAAACTTTCTCCTTCGAATCTTAACGAAATCCAGTTTCACTAAGTTATATCCAAGTTATGACAACAACACCGTTTCTCAAGATACCGACTTCAGTCTTCCTGCATTACTAAATACTAAGACTTTTAATTAATTTAGTCTATCTAGATAAAGCTTGTAGTTTGTGACTGTTTTAGCCCGGACGGACTGGTGTTGGAAAGAATTAAAATAAATGTTTTTGTGGTCAGAAACGGAGAAGTGACTCGATGACTGTCAAATGCATCTAGTTTCTACATTCAACATGAATCGACGACTCTTGAGAATCCTGTGCCCGAAAAGAGAATGTAATTATATCATTTATTTAGGCTGCTAAGCATTATAGACAACCAAGTGCCGTAGCAACCAGAATATCTGGCTGGAATGCCCCATATCTAGGAATCAATTCTCTATCGAGGGACAAAACTTACGCATCGCGTATAGTTGATTTTTCTTAGTTTGAATGTGTTGCATGAATGTCACGTATCTGTCATTGTACCCGAATCATCTTCAATTAATTACATTGGACTATGGTAGGAGACATAATACGCCAGCTTGAATGGGACTGGTTTTTATAACTTGGATACAGCAACTTAGTGAAAGACTAACCTACACACAAGTCATCACTGAGCACGAATGTTTTGGTCATTATCTACTTAAATCGGCGATGAACTGCTGCCAATGTGGTGCGATAGACTAAGACTCCACCTCACCCATATTTGCGGTTTGCACAGCAGGATAGAACTTACATGCCAGTAATCGTGACGACGATAGTGCGTAGTATCTCCTTCTCTAAGACTTGCATTTCAGACACACATATTTTTCTTAAAGGACAATAACCTTGTAATGGTCATACAGGGATAGAACTTACATACAACATATAGAACGTTTACATTGGTAGCAAAGCATAGCCAACACATGCCGGTCCCCTATCGTAATCACTATTCTTATGGAAACGGAACACTTGGCAGTATAATATCATATTTATTCCTAGTATATAGTAGTTCCTAGTTTATAATTTATACGTTGCTACATAGGAGTGAATATTTTGACAAATATACTGTAATAGAAACACAAGAAAAAATATTAAACTTGTTAAATATAGAATTTTTTAAAAACATACATATATATTGATTTTAAGTACGTGGCCTTTGCCTACATTATTATCCCATTTAACATGATACAACAGAAGTAACTAAAATAGACGAGTTTCGCCATATCAATATCAGTCAACTGCCCAACTTCCCTAATTGCATAAGCAGCTGAAATTAGCTTTCCCGCTGGAGACGACAAATGTCAGTTCCACTGGAGTTACTATATAAAACAATGTTGAGTCTGCAGTATTTAGTTATTTCAATACAAACTGAACTTTTGTTCGCTATATTACGTAGAATAAATATTGTTATATTTAGTCTTATTGGCATTTATTAATACTAATAAAAGACTATTAGAACTTTTTTATTGTGAAATATATAATGTGTTCTTTATACCATAAGTTAAAAGAAATGTATAGCATGTTCGACACGATCAAAAGCTTTATCACGGTAAGGCGGAGTCTTTAAAGAACATAAAATTTTGTTGGAGAAGTTGGTAAAGTTCTATAGTGAATTAATTAGACATGAGAGAAGAAGATCATTAGAGAAATATCTGTTGGTAAATATAGAGAAAATATTTTGAAATTTAATTAATTTACCCTAAGCCATACATATTTTCTTTAATCACATTTCATATAATTTCACAAAACCGACACTTTTTGTAATGTTGCCAAAAACATTGAACACAAGACGCTGGCTAAAATGAATGAAGTATATAAAAAGTAAGGAATGTTTACTGAAGCCGGAAAAATTTTGTCTAAAAGTATAAGAATGTAATAAGAGGAAAAAATTGTAATAATTCAGCGCCACGAATATTTAAATATATTGACAAATATTTATTCTTACGATAATTTATTATGAATTATTTATTCTATCCATTGTTATATTTAAAACCATGATTTTACATTGTACAAAGTAAGTATGAAGCCATTGATTATTGTGGTAACGTTTGTTATTTTTATTTTGACTAAAAATAAATTTTATATGCGGGGAATATTTTCTTATACATATGGGAATTACTAATTTTTAGTAAATAAGAGTTAAAAAAAAACGCAAGGACGTTATTACCTTATATTGAAGGCCATCGGATAGAAGATAAATAGTATTTTTTTAATATTTACAAGCCAGTACTTGTCCATAATCCCACCAGAGAGTTATGTGGTGATATGGACGTTGATGGTAGAGCTCACCAGCTATACAAGAGCAAATACCTATGCACTCTTGTCTTAAAGATGCCTATATTATAATCAGTTTGAAAGACTTAGCATGCAAAATATTATTCTTCGCTGTTCGCATTAAAACGACGAACCATATCGCTTTCCTTGAATATGAGGAATATTCACAACGATACTGTTGTCCAATGATGAAAAAGGGACAGGAGAATCATGTTTTATAACACCTCTACACAATTTCAAAAATACGTCCCGTAAAACACCGAAAGGCTGGTAACTTTGCGCCTGTGCTTAAGTCAGTTTAAAACTAAATTCAATAAAATTTTAATTTGATATACATTCATTGACAATACTAGCGACTATCCTAATATCTGTAGCAACTATCCTGTATGATAAAGCTGCTCGCTATTTTCTATAAAATGTTATTCTCACTGCACACGAAGTGTCCACTCTCTTGCACATTAAGACTAGCCGTATATTGCATAATTATTTTTAATACTTATACATATTAATATATTTGATTTTACCATAGATCAAAATAACAGTTTACGGAAGTATTTTTATTAAAATTGATGTATTCCTAGTCAAGTCCATCTATGCTAAACCCTAGTAACAGCGTGACTTTACAAAATAAAAATATTGTTTGATATACTCGTATTTTATAAAATAATTTAACATTCTAATAACATGATAATGTTAAATTAGGATTATATTAGGAGTATAAAACCACATTGTGTATAAGCATTTGATATTTTGTTAGGCGTTTCATTTTAAGTCCATAACGGTACAGCCACACAGATTGCCGCAATACTACTAAGCAACCTGCATCCATTTATTACTATAAATATTCGAAATTGAAAAAAAAAAGCATCGAATATGTCTATTTGGCAGCATTTTGTCGTTAGAACTTTTCGACACACGAGTGAGATTAATGGGAATTCAGTCGATAAAATCGCATTATCAGCTTTTGAGCCTAATGCAGTTTCCCATTCGGCTGCCTTAAATTCAAACTGTACGTGACCAGACAAAGTTCTAAATAAAGGTTAATAAAACTAAATTGACGAACTTTCGTCAATGCCATTCCTGGAAATAGATCTCCTTTTTTCAGTAAAGTAAAAAAAGAAAAGTAGTAAAAAGTTAGTAAAAGCTTATCTATGTCGGTCATCACTTGAGAAACAGCTGCGCCGATTTGGATATTTTTTAAATATTTGTAATAGTCCAAATAAATTTTTTATGCACAGAAAATTTGGAAATTCTGGAAAGATAAAGTGAAAGATTTATTTTCTATGGGATTGCATAAACAAGATTTCACTTCCCATAAATTCACAAACAAATTTATTGATATTTGGATAAGACAACATCTGTAGAGTATCTACTCGTATAAACATATATTATAGATACCATTGCTGGGCATAAGCCTCCTCCCCTGAGAGGGACGTTACATATCTTGAATTTTCTTTTTGTATCTCTATACATGCAGGTTTCCCACAGAGTTTTCTTTCAACACCGTGCATGTTGTAAATCTACACTTAAAATTGTAATTAACAATTTCATTGGTACCGTGAAATTAAAAACGAGTGCTTAGAGGCTGAGCTACCCCGGCTCTCTCTTCAAAGAGATTAAAATATAATCCGACTCCAGAGTGATGGATTACAGATATTCTCGGAATTTAATTTTTTTTCAATTTAATTTATCTTTCTCAATATGCTATCTACTTAATTATTACTTACCACTGGCGTAATATCAAGAACATAAATTTTATGTCTTCTCACATCCAACATTTTTGGGCGACATAAGATCTGCTTTATTTTTCTTGCCAAAAGCCATTAACAACTAACCTAATGACCGATCTAAACAAATACAATGTCAAAATCAAATAAAATGTATGTACTCAATATAGAAACAATACAATAAGTGGTTGTAAAAATACTACTTATAGTTCGGAAAACAGCCGGTGGCTTCTAATAACAACCGGCAAAACTCAATAGGATAATTTTTAGTTACCATTTTTTCTCAAGTATTTATAATATATTTTTAGTTTATTTGAAATAACCTAAAGCAATAATTTCGGCGCGTCATTAATTAAATAATCAATAATATCTTCTGATGCGCAAATGTTTCTAATATATATTTTTTATTTATACAACTGATTTTAAACGAATATGGTTAGTGCAAAAGTCACGGTTTATTAATAACAACTAGACTCTAAAGATGTTTATGCTATTAGCCAATGTGGCTCTTACAGCTTCATCGATTACAGGGCTCACTAAACAGAGGTCCGTGAGCTAGATTATTAATTACATACTTATTTAATTTAGGAATTAATGGGAATTTTATTGTTTACTAAACACCCACATAAGAATAATTAAATACTTTGAGAGATTATAATAATTGGACGGAAAAGTCTAAGCATTCAATAGAACAGATAATGAAGAAATAAAGCTACGTGACAATCAATTCTTCCGGTTATTGGCAGACGACGTCAACTGCGCAGCATAGCCTATAGTGATTTAAGCATATACGCAAACAAAGAATCCCCACACATTGGTCGACGATGAACGCTGGTATATATTAGATAGCCAGACACAAAAACAACAATTTTCATTGCATAAATATCAAGATGGGAAACGAGCCTTGAAACGGCGTTTCAACGCCCGGGTATTATAATGATTAATCTAGATGGCCACGCTGCCTACGACGAAGCACATACCACATATGTTATATAAACTATACTAATGAACATGTCAACCTTACAAACAAAAATCAAGTCCAAAATAAGTTAAAAAGCATCTATAGAAGAATAGTTAATTGTAATTATAGCTAATAATTAATGGACGGGAGAGTCTAGGCAACTAATTTAACAGGTAAGCGAAGAAATTACCCTAAGTGACAACCGTTTCCAAAACTTTGTAATGTTTAATTTGCGTGACAAGGACCAATCGGACTTTAGAGGTATTCGTCATTGTGTAAATTGTTTTGTGACAATAGTTTTATTGAGTTCTATAACTTCTGACTTTTACATTATTTTGATTGAGGTGTTAGTTGTCTTTATTGATCATTTGTGTTGCACAAATATTGTCGTTCGACTGCAAATTGAATCCAGAATACACGCCGTAGCATATTTTAACCAATACCTCACGAAGCCGTATCATCGCAGTAGAGGCACACTGCAGCTATTTTATAGTCGCAATATGAGTGGCTTGACCCGACCGGGGATGTAATCTCCCTCACAGAAAACCAACCACCAATAAACGTCATGGGCTGCAGTCATATCGAGTGAACTGTGTGCTCGTTTGTCAACATTATATTAGAAAAAAATATATAATCACAGAAAAATCCAAACATATTATAAAATATTTTAATCCTAGGAAAAAACCACAAAATCATACAATATATTATTCTATTTGTTTAGATTAACATTTCATTACTTATATATGACAAAAAGACATTAAATAAAACCATATTTAAATGTAACAAAACTATAAAGAATACATAATTTTCAGACTCTAAATTTAGCACCAAATCACAATGACCTAAAAAATTTACGATCTTCCTAACGTATAAAACTGTTTCTATTCCGTGACAACGGTTGAGTGCCTCCATATTTATCCTATACGTGGACAGAATATTTTTAACGTACGCTTAATGGTTTTCAGACACTTGAAACGTATTTAGTTGACAGTATAAACAGCTTTAAAAGTTACCAGACCGGAACAATTGGTGGAGTTGAAAGCTTCATTAGTTTTTTTAGCAGAGAAAATATTCCATATTGCAATTGAGTTCAGTGTACCAGTAACTTTTTTATTTTTTATTTCCCTTCCCATTCTACTTCCTAAAATAATAATAAGTCTCCATATATATGCAGATATATATTGTATTCATATTACGTTATGTGCATTTTAAAAACGTATAATCACGGTTAACTTATCGTCATCACAGCCTATAAATAGTCCGCTGCTAAATATAGGCCTCCCCCTTAGATTGAAATAAAGCACGATCCTGAACGACCTTCATCTATCAACTGCCCGCATACTTGCATAAGTCACTTTGCCAATTCGAAGTCGCCACTCAAGAACTATTCTTCCTTTTCTATCATCGGTTCTACGCGTTACATCGCCAGCCTCTTGCCACTTCGCTTACTGAACTATACCTATTACTGCGTTTCGTGTTCAACCACGCAAAGAAACACTGAGCGTAGCCCTCTCCATAACTCACTGAGTGATAATAAAGTATAAATGATGAGGATATCTACGTAAACAGCTGACAAAACGGAAAATCAAGTGATTTTCTTACAGATAACTAAATTGTAACAGTTATGCAAAGTATATAACCAGGACAAGTGCACACAATGTACAGAGGCGAAGCCACGTTTAACAGTGGCAGAGCTACGTTGCAGTTTGTTTTTAGCTGCAGAATTAATGGATCAGCTCGATCGGGGTATGACCACACCCTCATATAATAACGGTGTAAAATACCAACACAATGTTGCTGTGGGTCCGGTGAGTGCAAGGATCCAGAGACCGGTGGTATTACTGGTGACGAGCCATTCCATCTCAGTTGTCAAGGGTGACAACGTGTCTGTATCATGATTCCTTGTCAAGGAAGAATATAGATACCATGGGAATGGCGCAGAAAGCACTTACCATCAGGTGAACTGTGTGCCCGGTTTTTTTTATTGCATTGTTACTCTCAATGTAATATTAATAATAATAATGTCCGTGTAATGCTTAAGAATGGAATGAAAACAATTATTAATTTATTTAAATTAGCATTTAGATTCTGTTATGCCTATATACAATGTTTTAAAGCAAATCAATATTTTTCGTTACCCATCTCGTAATAAGTGGTAAAGTAAACATATCTAAGCAAAATTATCAATAATGCATAATATAATGTCCTCCTGGCCGATCCCAACAACGATTATATCATTTGGTTTCTGCCATTACCATTACCAATAAGCACAAACACAGTCGTCATATGGTTCGATGGAATGCATGTCCAATGAGATCGAAGAATCAGCTTCAGGTGCAAGACATAATACATATTAAACATACACCGAAGATCAACAATTTGTGATAGACTAATATTGTTTCTCGGTTGAACTTCAGGACTCACGACGTAGCAGGTAAACTAACAAGTACGCTAGGCGACCTTCAATATTACATTACATATGAATACTATATATAACTAAACGGTATCGCACCCGTCTATTTTTTACATTGTTTACTAACCCTAAAATGTAATTTGCTTTCAACTACAAGAAGGGGCTCCTAAAGGAATCCATCTTTAAATAATTTACTTCTGAGAGGATCCTGATTAATAGGGTTCGAGAAAATCCCTGACATAATTTGATAGAAAGGGTAGATCAAGTCAGGGACACCGTTTTACAAGCTTTGTAATCACATATTTTCTTGATGAATATTTTAAACCCTCAACTCAAATATTTTTCTTATTCTATTAAGGGTAATAAACAAACACATAGTTCATCTCATTGTATGTTATGAATGCTGCTTATGACATTTACATCCGTCCTAAGATTCAAGCTGCAAAGGTGTCAGCTCTGAGGGCTGAGATGACATGCCTCGTTATCTGTTATTAAGTCTTCAGATCCCTACACCCACAAACGAACACACGCTTCACCAGATGGTAGGTGATTCCTATGGCCCATGACAGCCACCATAATGAATTCCTCGATAAGGAAACGTAATGCTGTCACACCTGAGAACTAAAATGTCTACATGTTTTACTATATAACATATAATACATAAACAATAGAACTAAGATCTTGGTAAACTCAACAAGGGAATGGAAATATTTACCTAAATAGCAAACAAAACCTGTCTGCCTATCCCTAGTCGTACCCATTTTCCTGCTCAAAATGATCGGCTTGAATAGTGGTTGAAGAGTGCCGCTAATTTTCCGACAGTATTCCCACACTATGCGTACAATGTCGGCAATATATCTAGTATATATAGTTTAGGAAACGTAAATTTTATTGTTTCAATTTAAATAACTAATTTAAAAAAAAATAAGGAATAATAAGCTAGTAAGACTAAGGTTATTACAAATAATTGTCTTAATTTTATATGCGCACAAGTGCTTATACATTATGCATACAAAACTGTTTATGTTATAGAAGGACAAAATTCATACGTTTCTTGTAGCACCCCACTTGTCTTGCCTTGGGCCAAAGCCCACCCACTCCCTCCTCCCTACACGAAACACGGTAGATATAATTTCAAAAGATTTTCCTGGTGGACCTTAGGTTTTGGAGAATCCCTCACTGGGTGACCACGCTGACGCTACCCTATGCAACCTTATCGTGAATGCTCGGACAGCCTCACGTATTCTAGGAGGGCCCGTTCTACAGCCATCCTGCCAGGGGCAAACGGAGCAAAACGTCTACGGCAGACCTTGCCACGCTCACCGTGTATTTTTGCAATATCAGGGGACTTCGTTCCAACCTTAAAGCCGTCCACTAACATCTGGAGATGGCACGGCCGGCCTTTCTTTTTTTCACAGAGGCGAGGATATCTTCTCCGGCTGACATCTCATACCACTAGTAGCGGGCGCACAAATTGCAACACTTGTTAGTGGCGGGCCCGAGTGTGTGTATACATCAGAGATGATATCTGTGTTCTCGACGATTTAATAGTTTTGAAGGTACGGACCTTTCCATTCTTTAGCTGCTCGTAGACAGATGTCCCCTCCTCTATGCGTGCCTTTATACATATATACATAGTGGTAATACTGACAATGACAGACTCATCGACCACGTCCATATGGCTACAGACTCTGTGAAAGAACCCATCTGCAGAGATCGTGAAACTCGGCGACTTCAACGCTCCCCACGCCGAATGGCTTGGATCGCGTACAACCGATCACACGGGGAGATCTGTTCATGACTTTGCTTTGGCTTATGATCTGACACAACTGATCACTTCGCAATGCGAATTCCAGACCTGGAGGAGCATACCCCTTCCCTGTTGGACCTACTGACCGCACGCCCAGACAGTTATCTAATTTTTATTTTTAAATTTTACAGAATCAAAGCCTGTTCACATTGGCAAAATTGCTATGCGAATGACAGCACAGACGATATACTGGCTGCGCCAATATTTCTCGAAAAAATGTGAATGAGTGCCGGAACAAAAACTGGAAAACTGGGCGTGCTTAATAGAGTGAAGCAATATTTTATGCCTGCCCAATGTGTGCTTTACAAAGCATTGACCACTACAAGTGCAAGTTCAACCTTACATTGAATACTGGTCTCATCTCTGGGCCAAGGTACTAGCTTCTTCCCTATGACCGCATTCAATGGATAGCGGCTCGAATCCTTGATGACAAGATACTTACCGATCGGCTTGATTCACTAGCGTTGCGAAGAGATGTTGCATCTCTTTGCATTTGTTATCGTTAACCATGAAGGGTGTTTCGTGGAGTTGTTCGGATTAATTCCAGCCGCTGAGTTTAAACATCGTACATCACGACGGAATTCAAAATTTCATCTTCATCATCTCGATGGTTTGCAATACACCACTGTGCGCTCTACGGGAATTTTCCCGCAACGCACGACTACACTGTGAAATCATCCGAATGGATACTACTTAGGGACCTTCAAGAAAAGTGCCTTCATCTTTCTTGAAGGTATTGACGCATTTGCGACTCATCTGGTGTTGCGAATGTTCTTGGGCTGCGGCAGTAATTATTTATCATTGGGTGAGCTGCTTGCACGTTTGCCACCTATTTTACAAAAAAAAAAATATGATGAACAATTATAAAAGAAAAAATCTAAGATTCAGTACTTAGAAACACTGTTTACTAGACAACATGAATAGACAAATCGTTGTTCCCAATATACCCATATATTTGCATTCCGCTTTGTGAATACGCTTCGAGTTCTGTGTATGCATGAGTTCATTCCATAGTTCCTGTTGTATTTACGCATCATCTACACGACGCGATGCATGGCTTGACTCAGTGGAAGGAAATATTTGAAAAAGATATTGATAAAGAAAATAAAGTACCGTCCCTTTGCTTTTTCGTATCTATTTATCATTTTATTTGGTACGTAGATACAGCTATTTAAATAAACAATATAGCTGTGTATATTATATACTTTCCAAATTGCACATGGAAACGTTTGTAGTTGCAATAATTTAAAATAGTAAGATATAATAAACAATATAGCTGTGTATATTATATACTTTCCAAATTGCACATGAAAACGTTTGTAGTTGCATTAATTTAAAATAGTAAGATATAATAATAAATCAATTAGAGCAAAGGTATACTTGTTAATGGTGTGTATTTATATTTAAAAAAAATCCGTTTTAATACACTCATGAAACAGTTCCAACTGGTTCCACATTTTGACTGTGGAAACTAGAAAGTTTCTCTCTCTGAGTTACTTATAGTTTAGTATACGTTGTCAGCCCTTAAATCTAGATCAATTAACAACAGCTCCTTGATTTCCGGCAAAACACCCAACTTTCACAAAATACAAGCGTAAAATAGGAGCTTAAAACTGCTCGTGCCATATGGAAATTGCTAAAAAAATGAAAAAATGAATTGTTGATAATCACAGGGCTAATAACGCATATAGATTCCTCGACGAAAATGGATGTAAGAACCTTGGTCTGCACGAATTACTTTCCACTACTAAATAGTATATACATATCTTAAACTGCAATAAAGCATCTAATGAAATAAAACACATATACACAAAAGGGGTCCTCGTGCTCACACACTCAAAGAAGGAGAAATAGAGAGTATACAAAAATACACACAACACAAAATTATACATTTGTGTCACTAACACCTTTGTATTAATATTCCACGTCGATACTACAACTGTTAATATGGCCAAAAATGATGATGATACATATATTTTCAGAAAAAAATTAATAAATAACAATAAAAAATAATTACAACAAGTAATGAAAATAATTATTTACGGTGACAGATACATACTTAAAAGTTACAATTCAAATTGCACGTTTGCCATAACATACAGTGTCTCAAACTCCGTGTATCTCCGGTTTCGCTCACGCATCATGCGAAACACTAGCCATATGCTGATATTTTACACTGATATTACTCATTATTCTAAGAAAAAATAATCTTCAAATATTTTAATAATGAAACACAATAAACTGTTTATTTGAAAATTAAAGTAACACACTATCCTAACATCCAATCGAACATGAATCTTAATATAACTGCCTTTACAAGGAAACCCGTTCACCGTCTTTGGGGAAGCCCCTTGAGATAATTGACAGGAAGGGGTAATTTCCAGACAAGGGATAATTGTTCTCCAGTGAAGAAAATGTTCATTTTAGTAGATAAATACTCCTAAGAGCGGTCCGCTGCTGTGCGTTGTGTGAAGTTATTTTTGACAAGTGCTGTTAGCGATTTATATAAAATTAGCAGATCGACAGGACTTTGGCAAAAATTTCCTTAACATAAATTGTGTAGCAAATAATCGTATTCATGCGCTTGGGTGGTCCATTTATGAATGTAAAAATGTAACAGTTTTGGCATATATACAATACATAATTAACAATATACATTTAATAAAATTAAATTTATAGTGGTTTAAAGGACGTCGTTGATATAAAAGTTTAAAATAAACGCAATTAAACCCGTAACTAAGTTTTATTCTTTTACTTAGGATAGATGACAAAGCAGGTCACCTGATGATAAGTGATCACCACCGCACATTAACGTCTGCATTACCAGAGATACAGGAGCCAAAAAGATGGTTGCTAGCGTTTAAGAAAGGAAGTCTCTTTTCCTGAAGGTCATAAGAAGAATTAAGGAGGATGAGTTCGAAATATTTATCATTAAAGTTGTTTTTGCTTTATCACAAATAAACATATTTAATTGCAAATTAATTTAAAATACAGATTTCAATCAAACAAGAAAAATTGAATTTTAAAATTGCCCGAGTCTGATAATAAACATTATATGACCCACTACGCTACGCTACCAAGTACAATGCTTTCCATTTAATTACCGTCTAATACACAAGCTATTAACATGATCTACGCTATTCCAACAGGATTATAGACGAAGCTAAGGCATTATTATGCTCACGTAAACTAGTTATAAATTCCAATACAGCGCCATGTTTCCTCTAAAGCACATACGCTTAGTTGCAACGGGTAATTTGTACTTAATTCTCAGAGTTACACCGCCAGCAGCATTAGCATGAGACCCACGTACGGCACACGTGTGCACAAACATTTGCAAACATGTTAACTGAATAAATTTAGACTACATGAAATGTTGGGGAACGCTATTCTAGAGATGGGTGTTAATTCTATTGGGTGTAATTTCTAAACTTGAAACTCGTAATAATAATTTGTTTATACAAAACTTTCTTACATCTATATCACAAGATCGAGACCTATTAGTAAATAATTTAATATTTTTAACTGGTCTTAGTCCTCCATAACAATAAATTGTTGCTATAGATAAATATATAAGTTTGAATATTTAGGCAACATTTAGGAAATCTAATAAATAATGGGTCGAGGAAAAAGTATTTTCGTATTTTATAAGTAAAAATTTTCATTAAAATCTCTTTGGTTATACTGTTTGTATTTCGCTGGTTTTGATACCATTAAATATATGACATTTAATAAACAGAAAAATAAAAAGTAAAACGGTTCGCCGCCATTTTTGTATTGTATTTCTGTCCACCAAAATGAGTGAATCTAAAGGAATTAGATAAACTTTGAAGTTTTATTACAAAAAAGGGAAAAATGCAACACAAGCCGCGTAAAACATTTGTGACGTTAATGGACTTAACGCAGTAAGAATAGCACAAAATTGGTGGAAGTGTTTTCAATGCGGGAATTTTGATGTCAAAGATAAAGCTCTCTCTGGTCGACCAGTTACAGATATAGTCCATGCCATTTATGAAGAAGAGGAAAAAGATCAGCATATTATTAGTTACAAGATAGCTGATGAGCTAGGGGTTGACAACAAAACAGTTAACCCGTTTGAAAAAGTCTGGATATACAAAAAAACACGATATTTGGGTACTCATTTGAAATTTTGTATTGAAACGATAAGTGAACCTACGACAAGAAGGTGCGTAAAAGATAATGCTCAAAGGCAGTCAAACTCTATCGACTATAGCAAAACTTGTATTAACACCCAATAAGCTGATGCTGTGTGATGCGATTGGAAGGGCATCGTTTATTATGAGCTTTTACCTTCGGGCAAAACCTCTAATTAATCTAAATCTAAAAAATCTATTAATGGACTTTACTGCCAATAGCTGATGCGAAATAACAATAGTGAAAAAATGGCCGGAATTGATCAACAGAAAGGGTGTGGTTTTTCATCATGATAACGCCATGTGTGTGGACACATCTTTAGCCACTCATCAAATATCGGAAGACATTTATATGAGAGACCTTGGTTCGAAAGTGTAAATGCTTCCACCGTATAGCCCTGACCTTGCACTAGATTTTCACCTGTTTCGGCCTCTTCAGAATTCTTTAGGTAGTGTTAGGCTAACATTAAGAGACGACTGTCAAAACTATTTATTGGAGTTTTTGGATCAGTAGTAACAATATGACTAAAGTAATGGGATTATGTCCCCCCTACCTACAAAATGGCAATCCTGAATTTTGTATATAAAGTACAAAAAACCTTTTTCCTCGACCCATAATTGTTTAGTTATTTCCTTTTTCTGAAACACCATAACCGTTTATATGTAACAATTGATGTGTTATCTTTAATCGGTGCATGCCTCAGATTTAACTTTATGGATTATGATCGTTGTCATGTGTGCGCTGTAGATGATCCAAATTAAATAAATAAATAAATAACCTTTACTATTATTATTATAAAGAATAAATATAATAAATACACGTATATATATACGTTGTATTGAAAATTTGTTTTATATACGAGTAGAAGTGAAAGGGTGAAACAAGATTACAACGCTGTTATAAGTTTAGGCCCAGCGAGGGTAAGCACACTAGCCTGGAAAGTGCCCATTCACTCCCACTTCGAAAAGATTTGCATTGCACTGAAGTTAGATCAACATCGCTAGCATGGCTGCCACAGGATACCAGCTTGAAATAGCAACATAACGCCGTTGTGTAGGGCTTCGGTTTATCATCTTGTTAACTACTACAGGTTTATCAACTTGTTAACTATGTACGTTGTGGTTAAATTCTATAAGTTTTATTTTTTTTAATTCTCTTCCTTATACGCCAGCAACGCACGTGCGACTCCTTTGGTGTTGCTGATGTTCAAGGTCGGCGGTGATCACTTACCATCGGGTGGATTGCACGCTCGTTTACCGCCTATAATATTAATAAAAAGTAGCATCAATTTATTTAAACAAAGAAAGGTGAATTGAGTTTAAAAGAATGCAATATATATTATTTTGCGCTTCCTCGCGTGCGGTAAACTTCTCTTATCAGTTAAGAAGATTTATGAACATAAATTAGCACTTAGTAAAGCGGAGGGCTGTGGGTATTTAACGCCTCTGCGGTTCACTGAACAAACACTACTTTTTTAGCCCATAGAAAAAAGTAACAGCCTGTATGTGATAATCTCACTGCTAGTCTCTCTAGAGCATGTTAGTGCATACTACGTGGTTTCACTGTGTATTGGCGGTCTTGTATAATAATTTGTATGGATTTTTTTCATTTATTTTTCAGTTCTCCTTACTATATTTTACGTCACTGTAAAGCCTTAGTTCCCAAAGCGGTCCAGGTGGACTCACAGGGGTCCACGGGAGACTCGGCGGGGTTCTACGTTGGCGTGACCAAAAACATGGGGGTTCACAATCGGGTCCATGAAAATTTATTTGCTTTCGATAGTGAAGAACTAAAATGTTGGCTTGAATGCACCTAGCAATGTAGGCAGATAATATTTTAAGAAGCTTATTGACTGTTACTTGTAAAAAATTGCATATTCCATATTCAGTACAACGTGTCGAGACTTGCAAAGCGCCGTCGCCGCTCGATGGAATCACTTTTTTGATCGACCAATTTTTTGACATCCACTCACATCACAATCAATTAACTAATTTTTTTCGAAACTATTAATTCGTTTCCATAATAATATCTACTCTTCACATTTTTGTTGAGTTTGGGAATATGGTAGAAATGTAGCTGTCCTGTCTGTATATATATATATATGTATTAAACCTTTTGGACTTGGGTGTGTTTTGTATCTTATTATTTATTATAATAAATAAATATTAGACCAACTTTTTGATATACGCCTATAAGAGCATCTCATTGCTACTATTACGTGTAGAGGAGTTTGTAAGGTTTCCGAAATTGCTGAAACTGTATCCGAAACCTCTTCAGATCTTATCGCATACGCCTTGTATTAAAGGAAGGTCACGACTAACGGACTTGAAGACACAAATAACTCAAACACACAGATTATTATAACCACAATGTTTCCTTTGTCAAATAAGACTGGGAGGAAATCTACTTAAGATATATCAAGAAATGAATATGTTAATTACTCTCTTAGCTATCTTTCCTAATGTATTTCCACAAACGTCGGACTCTATTAACTTTGTACAGGATAATAAGCACTTACTTAATCTTTGACATAATTATAATCTAAGTAAAATATATAGTAATTAATACACATATATACATATATTATTTATCTTAATATATTATTTACAACATTTTTAGACTTATTTAATATAAATTTAAAATCAATTTATTTTTCTTGCAACCACAATTTATACTCTCTACTGCCGAAAGACTTGAAGAGAATGACTTTTGGCATTAAGTCCGCCTCTTGGTAATGTTGGTTTTAGAGTGGTAGACCTACACTGCAGTTTGTTTCTAGCTACAGAATGAATGGGTCAGCTCGACCGGGGTAGGATCACACCCTCACAGAATAACAGCATAAAATAGCATCATAATGCTCCTGCGTTTCGTCTTATGAATGTAGGGACCTTCATTATTGGTGACGAGGCATTTCATCCCAGTCCTCAAGGGTGACAACGCATCTACATAATGATTCCTTGTCAAGGATGAATGTAGATGTCATGGGCCGCAGTAATCACTTGCCATCAGGTGAACTTTGTGCTCGTTTATTACTCTCGATGTAATAAAAAAAAACTTGTGCAAATAAAGAATAATAAATAAATAGATAATTACTATTAATATATCTATACGATACGGTAATGTGAAGTACTCACTCTAATTTTTCGTGTTGTGTAGGACTTCTCATTTTACCTGAAACAACCAGTCGTCAGTTGTTAGACATTTCTGAAGTTAGTAATAGTACTTAAATATATTTTTGTGGGCATTATTATTGAGTTTTTTTTATAGAAGGCCACGTGATTATAATATCATGATAAGTGATAGGTAATGATTAGAATAACTGGTTGCTGCGTGGCGGATTGATTCCAAGTAAAGGAACAATATTTGTGAGTCATGAACAGTTGGCTAGGTGTGCTGAATGGATGTAGTGTCCCTGACACTGCATCTGACCCTTCCTTCGACCTTGCATACATTTACTTAACATTTAGACAAGGAAGAGGTTAGACGAGAGAGTGTCTCTACGCAAATACTTACGGCACTTTAAAATATTCTGTGCAGTACATGTCATCTGGCAATAACGAGAAGATATCGCATCGAAGAGATCATCATCGTGTGTTTATGGACCACAATCTTAACATATCATCAGGTGAGGTGAGTATGTCAACCTTCGTTAAATAAAAAAAATAAGTCAGTCCATTTACAGTGGTAGAGCTACGCTGAAGTTTGTTCCGAGCTGTAGAATGAATGGGTAAAAACAGCATAAACCTACTGTGTTCTTAGTGTGGTGAGTGAAGGGATCCGGAAACCTTTATTACTGGTGACGAGGCATTCCACGTCACTCGTCAAGGGTGGCAACGCATCTGCATTATGATTCCTTGTCAAGGATAAACGGTCTTATGAGCCGCAGGAATCACTTACCATCAGGTGAACTGCGTACTCGTTTGTAATAAATAAAATCGCAAAGCTGCCAAGTTGAGCATTATTCTCGAATGCTCATTCTACGTACGAAACCAATACTAGCAGTGGGAACCCTAATACCTGTAACAACAAATTAACGCTCTTCAATGGTGAGATATGCCTTAATTTAGTAAGAATACAAGTATATATATATATATATACATACTATATATACGCCGTTATATCCTTCTCCTTTTTTTTACTTTTAAGAGAATAATAAATTGAAAATTATAATCCTGAGTGTCGATGGAGTATTAAACTGATACACAGTACATCTCGTTAATAACTGCTTTTACTGCGCGTTAAATTATACCCAAATTCATTACGAAGTTTCCATTTAAAACGAGACTGTTAATGTTAATTTTAAATCGGAGCTAATGAGATTTATACGCCATTTTCGTATCTCAATTCATTTGTGACACTAATGACTTTTAATACTGTATATAAAACCAACATTTCATAAGTAAGTACTTATAATCATTCAAATTGATGAATAATTAAAACATATATTTCTAACTTATCACGGTGATATCATATTTTTCGTAACGATTATCATCACCACAGCCTATCTATAATCCTCTGGTGAACATAGGCCTCTCGCATAGATCACCATAAATCACCAACCTGTGCCACCTGCATCCATCGTCTTCCCGCATACTTGTATCCTACACTGCCAATTAGAGGTTGCCACTCAAGAACCTTTCTTCTGGCTCTATTATCAGTGCTATGTGATATAAAGCTAGCCCATTGCCATCTCGCTTACTGACCTTTAAGCTATGTAGGTTACCCTTCCACTCCGAACGTCTACACTGAGTATTCTACCACGCAGAGAAACGCTGCGCATGGCTCTCTCCATAACTCGCTGTATCAGCGTTAACCTTCTCATGTGGGCAGTCGGTGCTACAGCTAGTAGGTAGACTGACATGACTCTGAACCTTCTCATGCGACTGCCAGTCCAAGGTTGCCACTCAAGTATTTTCTTTCCCATCGATTATCCGTTACACGGGCTACATGGCCAGCCGATCGCTATTTCATCTGGCTAATCTTTATTCTACTGCGGATGTCTAAGTTAATACGTAACAGTAATCATACTACTTATAGTAATCTCAAGCAATATATTTAATATAATAATAAAAAAAACAGAATTATTAATATAGATAATAGTAGTAGAGCTAAGCTGCAGTTTGTTTTTAGCTGCAGAATGAATGGGTCAGCACGTCCGAGGTAGGACCGCGTGCTCACGGAACATCAGCGTAAAATAGCAAATAATGCTGCTATTTTTCGTCTGGTGAGTGCGGATATCCAGAGACCTTTATTACTGATAACGAGGCATTCCATTGCAGTCCTCAAGGGTGACAACGCATATGCATTATGATTCCTTGTCAAGGATGAATGTAGATGTCATTGGCCATTACTCTCAGTTAAATAAAAAGGAAAATTGATATTTTGAATTCTACTCCAAAAGTTCGCAGGGTAAAGCTCAAAAGTACAATGTTACTTACCTCTTTTTTCAATCGTCACATTCTATACAAAGTAATAACTAAAAAAATTTTTTATATTACTACTGTGATTGTTACCAGATTAGTCCTGATTAATTTTATATGGGTTTGAAAATATCCCGTGTCATTAATATATATATAACATTGCATCCAAATCTTCCGATCATATTGAATGTTTAATCAAAATAAGGTTTAAAAAAGCTACTACGACTCTACGATAGCCTACGGCACTATAATAATATGCCTAACGCGTTTGATGTCATTTTATGTTATCAACTGGGAGGGCATAATAATCATAGTTCTTATAGATCCTTCCCGATTCACAAAATATGTAGTAGATGTCCCAGGGTTGAGATAAAAGGCGACTATGGAGATAACTGGAGTGATCACACAGCCCTCTAATGAAACCGTAATAACAGTTACGACATATGCTAGATATAGAATTCATACGGATTATGAAGAGAAACAGAAAGATGGACGATTGGTATAATTTGCATCGGCAATCTTTCCGTTCGACTATATTGTCTACAAAAGAAGACTGGATAGGTGTTGAATTATTTGTCGTGCTAGTGCAGTCTACCGACAACAAAAAATCAAAGAAAAGGACAAATACGAAACGTCTGGTACATTGCAAATATAAGTAATATATGACGTACAGCAACTCTTCTTGACTAAATTTCTTCAATATAAAAGCTACAACTATTTTTCTTTCCAATGCATATGTTTCTGAAAGCCATCCGTACAGCGGGTGAGCTTTTAAGTGAAGCATTATGCAAGCATATATGCAAGAACGAGTTCTAACTAAAATAGTTATTACTACTAAAGAAATATAAAGATTGGCTTGGATTGATTGGATTTAATAATTTTGTTTTATGTTATGTTTTCGTTTAATTTTTTGTTTTTTAATACCACTTTTTTTTCCAAATGCTACTTTTAGTAAAGCTTACTAGATCAGTTCATTCAGATCATTTTATCAGCGTAAAAAAGCAAAATAATCTTCAAGTCTATTAAAAATTTACGCGAAATTCAGTTTAATAAGTTTAGCATTTTTAGCCCAGCGAGTAGTCTAGCGACACAGTATATCAAACAAATTTTAAATGGCTTCATGTTCCACGCCCTCATCACAATGACCAAGAGAAGCTGGCCACAGTCGAGAAATTAAATCCACAAACCCCCAGTTCCCCCTCTGACTATAAGTGCGGTAAAGCACTCGAAAAGTCGGAACACAAATTTTAAAATAAATACGATAAATATCATAAAATTAATAAAATTGTTTATGGTCGTTGTACATGAGCGTATTTGCGAGATTCCTCGAGTTCTCGGAATAACCTTTGAAGCATTAATTCAATTACTAAAGAGGAAGCTATTGCTCAGTGTACGTCGGGAGTAAACAATTAATTAATACTGCAAGTATTAACTTCGACGTTCAGAGTTTAACCCCGTTACTGAATCATTTCTATTTGCTTGTTAGTTTCGCCTTTTGGTTGCTGTGGAATCACGTTCGTGGATTCAAGTCCTTGCTAAATTGCTTTGTAGGAGTACCAATTTGTTTCCATCATATGTATTGATTGATGTTGTTCTGGTTGATTTCGACTACGGCACTATAAGACGATCTCCCTAGTCAACCTGTGCAAACTTATATATATGATGGTGTAACTCGGAGTGTTGTATGTATATATCCAGTATTCCTGATACTGCATTTGAACCTTCCACCGATCTTATCGCGCATACATTACATTGGAATATGCAAGACGACAACGAGTGAGGGCCGCCTCTGTGTTTGGGCAAATGTTTGACATTATAAAATGTTCTGCACAATTAAAATCATCTGACAATATCCATAAGATATTGGCGTGGTCAAAATCATCCAGAAGGCGCATCACCATCCTCACATTAAAGGTTTTAGACTTGTTAGCTGACTAGCTATATTAAAAACAAGGTTTTTGAATATTTGTGTACATTATGCCAACTAATATATATATAAATATACCTTTATTTTTTTTAATTATTTTTGTTTTTTAAAATTAGCTTCTTAAATCTTCCGAAAATTTATTTTACTGTATTAAGGGGGAGAAAAGGTAAACCTGCTTTGTATCGTAATATTTGTAAGGAATACCTCATCACGAGTAATATAAAATAAAATAAACATAAATAAAAACTATATCTATAAATGGATCTGCATTGCATAACATCGCAAACTACTAAAATGAAAGTCGCAACGTTACCATTAAATAGAGAGAGCGAAAACAAAAAAATAACCTACGTATGATTTGTACGTTAAGTAAAAGTAAGTTTACGTCAAATGATGTCATCATTCGTTATGGACGCATTTCTATTTTTATTGAATTGAAGGTGAATAACGAACACACACGTTTTTAATACATTTTCCCTTAATACAATTATAAAAACTTAGGTATAATAAATAAGGGAATTAGGTACAAATTACCCGCAACGAAATATTATATAAACGTTCTGGACCCTGACACTCTATTGAATTCCCTATTAGCTTACGAGATCATAATAATGCTCGAGCGTCGTCTATAATCCTGTCGAAATACGCTGGTCGTGTTAATAGCTTAGGTGTAAGATGTTAATTTAATGAAAAGGGATGTTGTTATCAGGATTAGGTTAATTCTGTTTATCGTTGTTTTAGTTAGTGGGTATTCCTGATATCTATATAAATATATATATATAAATATCTATTTTGTGTGAAATGTTTACTTTTATCTTAAGATAATCGTTGAAGCAAATAATTTTACTACATATAAATTTATATATATATATAAATGGGTCTGTCTAATATAAACGAGGGCGAGGCGTGGTGGTCAAAATTTTCAAAATGCGTGGGTCCTGTGTTAGTTTCCAAGCCAAGAAACAATATTACTACATCACGTGTAGTTTTTTAAGTCTATGTATGTTGAGTTTATTTCCGTATGTTTGACACTATATCTAACTCTTCCTTCATTTTATTTCATACAAATAAAAATACGATAAATATCATAAAATTAATAAAATTGTTTATGGTCGTTGTACATGAGCGTATTTGCGAGATTCCTCGAGTTCTCGGAATAACCTTTGAAGCATTAATTCAATTACTAAAGAGGAAGCTATTGCTCAGTGTACGTCGGGAGTAAACAATTAATTAATACTGCAAGTATTAACTTCGACGTTCAGAGTTTAACCCCGTTACTGAATCATTTCTATTTGCTTGTTAGTTTCGCCTTTTGGTTGCTGTGGAATCACGTTCGTGGATTCAAGTCCTTGCTAAATTGCTTTGTAGGAGTACCAATTTGTTTCCATCATATGTATTGATTGATGTTGTTCTGGTTGATTTCGACTACGGCACTATAAGACGATCTCCCTAGTCAACCTGTGCAAACTTATATATATGATGGTGTAGCTCGGAGTGTTGTATGTATATATCCAGTATTCCTGATACTGCATTAGAACCTTCCACTGATCTTATCGCGCATACATTACATTGGAATATGCAAGACGACAACGAGTGAGGGCCGCCTCTGTGTTTGGGCAAATGTTTGACATTATAAAATGTTCGGCACAATTAAAATCATCTGACAATATCCATAAGATATTGGCGTGGTCAAAATCATCCAGAAGGCGCATCACCATCCTCACATTAAAGGTTTTAGACTTGTTAGCTGACTAGCTATATTAAAAACAAGGTTTTTGAAAATTTGTGTACATTATGCCAACTAATATATATATATATATATATATATATATATATATATATATATATATATATATATATATATATATATATATATATATAAATATATATATATATACCTTTATTTTTTTAATTATTTTTGTTTTTTAAAATTAGCTTCTTAAATCTTCCGAAAATTTATTTTACTGTATTAAGGGGGAGAAAAGGTAAACCTGCTTTGTATCGTAATATTTGTAAGGAATACCTCATCACGAGTAATATAAAATAAAATAAACATAAATAAAAACTATATCTATAAATGGATCTGCATTGCATAACATCGCGAACTACTAAAATGAAAGTCGCAACGTTACCATTAAATAGAGAGAGCGAAAACAAAAAATAACCTACGTATGATTTGTACGTTAAGTAAAAGTAAGTTTACGTCAAATGATGTCATCATTCGTTATGGACGCATTTCTATTTTTATTGAATTGAAGGTGAATAACGAACACACACGTTTTTAATACATTTTCGCTTAATACAATTATAAAAAACTTAGGTATAATAAATAAGGGAATTAGGTACAAATTACCCGCAACGAAATATTATATAAACGTTCTGGACCCTGACACTCTATTGAATTCCCTATTAGCTTACGAGATCATAATAATGCTCGAGCGTCGTCTATAATCCTGTCGAAATACGCTGGTCGTGTTAATAGCTTAGGTGTAAGATGTTAATTTAATGAAAAGGGATGTTGTTATCAGGATTAGGTTAATTCTGTTTATCGTTGTTTTAGTTAGTGGGTATTCCTGATATCTATATAAATATCTATTTTGTGTGAAATGTTTACTTTTATCTTAAGATAATCCTTGAAGCAAATAATTTTACTACATATAAATTTATATATATATATAAATATACCTTTATTTTTTTAATTATTTTTGTTTTTAAAATTAGCTTCTTAAATCTTCCGAAAATTTATTTTACTGTATTAAGGGGGAGAAAAGGTAAACCTGCTTTGTATCGTAATATTTGTAAGGAATACCTCATCACGAGTAATATAAAATAAAATAAACATAAATAAAAACTATATCTATAAATGGATCTGCATTGCATAACATCGCAAACTACTAAAATGAAAGTCGCAACGTTACCATTAAATAGAGAGAGCGAAAACAAAAAATAACCTACGTATGATTTGTACGTTAAGTAAAAGTAAGTTTACGTCAAATGATGTCATCATTCGTTATGGACGCATTTCTATTTTTATTGAATTGAAGGTGAATAACGAACACACACGTTTTTAATACATTTTCCCTTAATACAATTATAAGAAACTTAGGTATAATAAATAAGGGAATTAGGTACAAATTACCCGCAACGAAATATTATATAAACGTTCTGGACCGTGACACTCTATTGAATTCCCTATTAGCTTACGAGATCATAATAATGCTCGAGCGTCGTCTATAATCCTGTCGAAATACGCTGGTCGTGTTAATAGCTTAGGTGTAAGATGTTAATTTAATGAAAAGGGATGTTGTTATCAGGATTAGGTTAATTCTGTTTATCGTTGTTTTAGTTAGTGGGTATTCCTGATATCTATATAAATATCTATTTTGTGTGAAATGTTTACTTTTATCTTAAGATAATCGTTGAAGCAAATAATTTTACTACATATAAATTTATATATATATATATATATATATATATATATATATATATATATATATATATATATATATACCTTTATTTTTTTAATTATTTTTGTTTTTAAAATTAGCTTCTTAAATCTTCCGAAAATTTATTTTACTGTATTAAGGGGAGAAAAGGTAAACCTGCTTTGTATCGTAATATTTGTAAGGAATACCTCATCACGAGTAATATAAAATAAAATAAACATAAATAAAAACTATATCTATAAATGGATCTGCATTGCATAACATCGCGAACTACTAAAATGAAAGTCGCAACGTTACCATTAAATAGAGAGAGCGAAAACAAAAAATAACCTACGTATGATTTGTACGTTAAGTAAAAGTAAGTTTACGTCAAATGATGTCATCATTCGTTATGGACGCATTTCTATTTTTATTGAATTGAAGGTGAATAACGAACACACACGTTTTTAATACATTTTCCCTTAATACAATTATAAGAAACTTAGGTATAATAAATAAGGGAATTAGGTACAAATTACCCGCAACGAAATATTATATAAACGTTCTGGACCGTGACACTCTATTGAATTCCCTATTAGCTTACGAGATCATAATAATGCTCGAGCGTCGTCTATAATCCTGTCGAAATACGCTGGTCGTGTTAATAGCTTAGGTGTAAGATGTTAATTTAATGAAAAGGGATGTTGTTATCAGGATTAGGTTAATTCTGTTTATCGTTGTTTTAGTTAGTGGGTATTCCTGATATCTATATAAATATCTATTTTGTGTGAAATGTTTACTTTTATCTTAAGATAATCCTTGAAGCAAATAATTTTACTACATATAAATTTATATATATATATATATATATATATATATATATATATATATATATATATATATATATATATATAAATGGGTCTGTCTAATATAAACGAGGGCGAGGCGTGGTGGTCAAAATTTTCAAAATGCGTGGGTCCTGTGTTAGTTTCCAAGCCAAGAAACAATATTACTACATCACGTGTAGTTTTTTTTAAGTCTATGTATGTTGAGTTTATTTCCCGTATGTTTGACACTATATCTAACTCTTCCTTCATTTTTATTTCATACAAATAAAAATACGATAAAAAACAAGTATACAGTTCACCTGACAGTAAACAATGACAGCAGCTCAACAAAGATTCAAGATGTCATAAATTTTGTTAAAATAATATTTTACAGCTAAATAAAATATCTACAAGATTTACTAAAAATCTGGATCATAACGGAATGGATTTACTAGAGATCACAGGATATTCATAGAATCTTAAATCCATAAAATAATATCTAACAAACACCGATCATTTTTATTTTATTATATAGTAATTAGAAAGTTAATAACCTTGGCTATAATTAACGTTATAAAAGGGAAACCGCGTTGGACTTTCATAAGCCATTATTAATAATTATTGAAAAAGTTATTTCAAATGAGACTATTACAGCAAATATTTAACGATCACTAAAGTTAACCAATTGCTTATTACGCAAAGAGGCTCGACTAAAACTTGGTGATAATTTCGACTATATCAATAACTTTTATTCAAATGTGCATAACTTTTTTACGAATTCTATCACAATGAGGAACAATGAGTTTTCTTAATTAAACTAAATGAAATAAAAAAACTAAGTATGACAAACGAGCACACACTTCACCTTATGGTGAGTGGCGATTACTATCCATAAAAGTCTACTATCCATCTTGGATGATGCATTGAAACTAGTAATAGGGTCTTTTTGTCCCATGTCCCACAGGCGTCTTGATTCTATTCAGTTAAGCATAACGAGGAATTCCAACAGTGTCTTTTTAGGTGGAAATAGCACAGATTATAATTCCAATATTCAATAAACATCAAACTACCAACCAAAACAATTTGTACGCATACAAAAAAGACTGCAAGCGAGTTCAAGATTTTATATAAACCAAGAACCAACCAAACACAAATATTTAAATAAAATATTTAATACGAAGCATTTATATTGCCGCAATATATTGGTATATTGAGGGTACGCGGGTTGGAAGTTTTACCTACGTCTACGGTGTGATCAAAAAATAATTTTTAATTTGTATTCAAATCATTCATTGCAAAAGTCATGGTAGCTCAGAATCTAAGCTTTTGCTTCTAACTCACGTTACGATGAACCGAGTGCCAGCTCCAATGAAATTTTTAATTATAATATTAAGTGTGCTGATTTATCACTTTCATTGCAGGGAAGGTAAACATCATGGCGAGACCTGCATGTTTAAGCAAGAAATAAATAAAAAATATTTCAAAAACATAACAAGACAGCCATCCGTATACTCTATCATCCTCCAGAGAGGAGACTTACCCAACAGTGTAATTATTAATTAATTATAATAAATTTATAAAAAAACTGAAGCGAGATAGTAGATACGGTAGATTACATATATATATATCCATTTAGTTTATTAAAATTGAAAAAAAAAATAACTACCATATAACAACCGTAAATGTTCTCAATAATTTACACCAATATTCAAAATTTTTTTTTAGTACTTTAGTACTGTTTCTACACTGTAGTTTTTTTCTAGCTGCAGAATGAATGGGTCAGCCAGCCTACCGGGTTAGGATCACGTCCTCACAGAATACAAGCGTAAAAAAGCAGCATAATGCTGCTGTTGAAACACAGCAATCTTGTGGGTGTAAGGATCCAGAGACCTTTATTACTGGTGACGCGAGATTCCATCTCAAGTCTCAAAGGTAAATACGCATCTGCGATTTGATTACTTGTCAAGGATGAATGTAGATGTCATGGGCCGCAGGAATCACCTGCCATTAGGTGAACTGTGTGCTCGTTTATTACTCTCAATGTAATAAAAACAAAACAAAATCTATCATGACTATATAACTTAAAAGCACATATGTATATAATTTATATTCGTATAAAATCGTAAATCAAATACCGCTATGGAACATGACCTGAAGTTAGTGCGAGTAATGTCGTTAGCAACTTTAACATGTAGATTTTAATGCTACATTTTATAAAAGGCACTACTCTCACTATTTTTTAACGCGCCAATAGAGAATCACTAATTCAACGATGTACATAGACCTTATACAAACATTAAACCCCTCGTGAGCAATGGAATATGCCTCCAGTATACATAAATTGATATTTTCTAGTTTTTCATACGCCCATTACTAGAAAATGACGAAGAAATTGTCACGATTGATTGATAATCCAAACTAGATACGAATTTAAATTCACAAGTATGTTTTTGTTTTATTATTCAATACTACAAATACTCATGCCGTGGACATGAATATTGCCAGACCGTTATCGGTTTGTAAGCTCCCATTAAAATAGATGACATATTCGATATTTATTTTCTAACTCACTGTATGTAAATTTACAGAATATTTGAGTCATTTGTTTACACCGCTAGTTTGAGTTTTTATATTGTTGGATATAAGATTAGGGTAACATTTAAATGTGTAATTTATTAGTATCTATTGAGATCCCGTGGCGTAGAGGTTAGACTACCGTATTACTACGATACTGGTTTTTTTGGTTTTGTTTTTAACACTGAATCTAAGTACTCTTCCAATTTAACTGCAAGTGCATAACACCTGCCTAGGGGAGTGATGTGCATCCATGTTTGCGATATTTCTTAAAGAATTATAATTTCTAAGAAAAATAAGAACTTTTTTTTACAAACTATTATTTTTATATTAATTTCATATTATTTTGAAAAACCAAGTGTATTATAGATAATGCTTAAAAATAATGCAGAAGAAACACCAGAGGTAAGCAATTATTCTTGCACTGGCATTCTGTGAATCCCCCTGCACTTCATGAGACTATTTTATTTTATGCCTGGTAAATCTATAATAGAAAGTGGTATTGAAGTAAGAAAGAATAAGCTGGACACCATTTTTCCGTGTAAGGCAACCCACAAGGGGTAGCCCTGGGGGGGACAACTGAGTTATATGGGACTTCGATAACTAAAACCTCAGGATTGTCGCCATCAGCGTTAACGGGTGCCCTTCGTTATGCTGCAACCCTTCGCTTTGTTACCGTAGCCCGTACCGGTATACGTAGTCTTCGTAGTGTATTGCCCGTAGAGTAGCATAGTGTACGTAGCGTAGTGCCCTTAGCGTAGCATAGTGTACGTAGTGTAGTGTTTTCACCGTAGCGTTCCCCCAGTTGCGGATCACCATATCTCATGGTGACGTAATTTCTAATTCGGCAGCACCTGTGTGCTTCATTTGAACACTGACAACGAGATGTATAAAGAGTTAGATTTGAGCGTTGATTGTGGACATCGTGGATTTTGAAATAATAATTCTAATTCCTAAGAAGTTGATTTCATCTGATATAACCAAATGAAAGCACCGTTTTTAAAACTGACAAAGAAGACGTCAACATTAAGAATTCGCTTAACTTTTACAATGTTAGTTCTACGGAGGTAACAAAACAAATTCGACTGCTCGCAATTTACGTTAATATTGGGCACAATCACAGTTGTTTTAAAAGAATGTCATCAGTCCTATTAATATTAGTAACAATAACCACTCCAACTTAGCTTAAATGTTGTGCTTAAACAAATACACAAAGAATATTTTTCAAAGATCTCTACAGGAGATTGCAACTGAATATCCAAGCCCCAACTGCGAGACTGAAGTCGAAAACGAAGAAATAAAAGCATTAACACAAACAGATTAATCTTTAAAGATGTCATAGTTCAATCATTAAAAAAAATGATTCGCTTGCTGATTCGTATAAATGGAAAAGTAAAAAAACTTTGTAATTGGGCATCGTATACGTTTAATGAAAATCAACGGCAAACACGCGTCGAAGCTTGCTTTTACTTTACTGAACCAATGCACAACTAAGGGAATTCTTAATCTGATTGACACAATCAATCGAAAAGATTCGTCACGATGATTGAATCCAACTGAAACAGCCAAACATAAAACAAATTAAGTTCAAAAGCTCTAAAACAACCTTCCGGTATCTATGATGTTCCAAATACAAACTGTTCTTACAGAACACACTATGAACTCTTCCTATAAGCTATATGTGTGCATGCAAATATATCTTTTTAGTTACATCCTGTCCATAATCCAGTACTGAAGGTCTCCACCATAGATTGCCACAAAGCATAATACTGAGCCATCTGCACCCATCAACTTCCCGTAAACTTGCATAAGTCGTTGCTCCATCTAGTGGGTGATCGTCCTCGACTGTGACTGCCAGCCCGAGGTTGCCACTCAAGAACCTTTCGGTCTACATAGCCACTTCAACTTGCTTATCTTTTGAGCTATATTGGTCACCTTCCTTCTACTGTGGATATACCGCTCCATAGCTCGCTGAGTAACTGTGAGCTTTCATACTGCAAAAGCGTGTTCCATCACCGTTTGAGCCGTACTTATAGAGTAGAACAGAGACGATAGAAAAAGAAGAATAAAAACAAGTAACCGAATCCGTAGAGATACCGATACCGTGCTACGACTAACTATAATTAAAGACGAAAGGAATTGGTCTTTTTGTACGTTTTTCGACTGCTCGGAGGCAATGAAAATACAATTTCCCTGCAAGCTTTAAGCTCGTGCCGAGTTAATATTCATTGCATTATTGTCTATGTTGTACTTTTTATGTTTAACCTTATTTATATATGTATATATTTTACATGGCAAATTAACATACAATTTTCCTAACGTCAAGGTTGACTGCGACACTGATTCGTTAACTGTGATGTACATACATCCATCTCCAACAAAGATTAGAAAAAACATTAAAAGACCGCGTTACCCGTCCTCTAATTTCAGGTTCCCTGCATTAATCAAACGAAACAAGGCAAGTATTATTTTACACTGGTGTTGTGTAGGGTCCTACTGGGAGAAAAATATTAAAAAAAAAAATTGAAATGTATGAATACTAAAGTTTACGAATTTGATTATTTATAATTTTTTAATTCATTACTAAGCTGCAGCATGAGTCTACCAAATAATAATGATAAAGAAACCATCAGTAAGAATTGGAAGTATCGGTGGGGGAAGAGTATAATACTGCGGTTGGCAATCAACCAAAAATGTGTTTGAAGCGTCAATAGCCTAATGGTTTAGGATACGGTCTGCGAAACTTAAGGCTGAAGGTTCAAATCCACTATTAAACTATTGTCGTGAACCATCACCTAGCACAAGCATTTTCAGCTTAGTTGGAGTGGTTAACTGGATATTAGTAATGTGAATAGCTTTCCTAATATTCATTTAAAAAAAAAAGAAAAAAACCAACCCATGTGACAACGGCAACACCATTACGAGTAATAAATCATCCACCTAAGTCCTAAATGGTAATAAGATTTTAATAACCACATCTCTCGGAACTTTAACGTCAATTACCTACAGACATTGCTTACATCAGATTGACTATGTATTCGTTATTCATTCGTCGAGTATTTTTTATAGGAAATAATATCGACCGTATCGATCCTGATTTCGAACCTTTTAATTTTCGAGTCTCTAAGTCTAGCAATAATATATTATAATAATAATTTAACTTTAATTGTTAATAAATGAACACTTTATTAAGTACTCGTATGTTGGTTACTTCATAAAATATAATAGATAAGAATATCAAATAAATAAATGTGTACTTATTTAACAACCGCACAAAAAAATTTAAGAATCGTTTAGAGCGTTATTAGAAATATTAATAGAAAACATAATTATAAAATTAAATATTGAAGAAGAACGTAAAAATGTTAGACGATCTGATTACAAGTTCCTCTCCATTATCGTAAAAACAGCTTATAGCGCGTTAAAAGTTAAGAAAAATAATAGGTAACAAGATTAAAAATTCCTTTTTGTAAGGAATTACGTTGAAAATCCGTGACCGTTGGCATTAACAGCTTCGTCGCAAAATTCCTTAACTCGCATGAAATAATCCAGTTAGGAAACACGCAAACCTTGCTAAGAATGCTTTTGAATGAAAGCCAAATTATGAAATTTAGTAACTTAGTAAACACAGACAAAGAGAAGAGGTGTACATATTTTATGTGTTAATCTTTTGCACGGTAGTGATTACTTCTCTTTCTTGCGTTTTAATAATCCATTGTAGGATATACATGCATACATACATACGTACATAAAAGACAGACATATGAAAGAGTTTCCCACAGTCAACATATTCGGGAAATCTATTAAGCTATATTCCATCACTAGCAAGAGCAGTTTTGGTTCGACAAGTGAGAATGGAATTTTCAACATTAAGGTGAAATCTAATAACGTATTACTCGAAACAATTCCTCGTTTATTTATATATAGCAGAAGTATAAAAGCATCTAACAGGCCGTCACAGAAATATTTGGTGTACATAGGCTCTGGAAAATTTGCACTAGAAATAGGGATAAAATAACTATTAAGCTACAATGGATATGTTTTTGTGTAGTCTCGATACAGGTTTTCCGTCTATATAAGTATCCGGCATGTGGCTCAGTCGCTACTCAGATAGTTTGATGGCCATTTACCATATTAACGACTGGCACGGCGATTCCAGGCCCTTCTATGTTCATACGATCAATTAGTGACAAATTATATGTTTTCGGCTTTGAATTCGGATATTGAGTGCTTAATGTTATATTTGCTTCCTTTTTTATTTTCATTAACTATACATACTATTTGTGCAACGTACAATTTATATTTTTCGGGTCTAGGTTTTTAATTCAAGACCCTGTCTTGATCTTGCCACGATCTTATCTTACAATCCCACCATCAATCCATTACAACCTCTCCAATAGATTGAACAATGACATCATGACTCGAACCTGGAGCATTCGTCCAACTGCGAACCTGGTTACTATTGGAATTATTAATATCGAGAGAGTGGCGTTAATTTTGCGCAAAAACCCAGGATAGCAGAATTTATCTTTCACGATTGATATCTTCTGGCTAAAATCGGTAGATATCGCTGTCATTAGTTTTTTCTTTGTGTTTTATAGTTTCAGTTTCAGGACATATGTAAATCTCTGAAATATTATCATAAATATTCACTTAAGTCAGGTCTTTGTTACTTTGTTCATTGTATTTCGCTTTCACTTTGTTTCAATGCAATATTCAAGTTCGATGAACAGAATTACATAAATGGCATCCATATACATACATGTAAAAAAGTTTAATGTAACAATTCTAATAACTATTCTGAATGCAATGGTGCTCAGTAAGCGACCTATTAGTAACACTGTGGAGTATATTCGACGTTTTGGCTTTCCCGTTTAATCGTTGCGTAGTGAAACAAAAAAAATCTTGTTCAATTTGCTCGTGTGATTATTGTAGTCTCATTTCTAAAATGTTTTTTTTTCGTAAAACATTCGGCTCCAGGCGTACCAATTTTTCTCGAAATGTTCGAAAGAGTTTCTTTAGTACTCTTAGTTTGCCATTACTGCAAATTTTATTTGTTACTTTCTTATTTTTCTTCTTTTCAGGCCTTCGTGGTATAGTGGCGACCGACCTGTTGCGTAGTGGGTCTTGGATTCGATTACCAACCAAGGGACAATATTTGTCTTAATCATAAATTGTGGACTTTCGTGTCTGGGCGTGTTGTGTATATGTCCCGTGACACTACAACTGAATCTTCCTCCGATATTATTGCCTAAACATCTGAATAGATAACGATAATCTGTGTTTGCGCAAATGCTTACGGCTCTTACTCTACAATTATTCTGCGCAGTTGATGTCATCGGGCAATAACCATAAAATATCGCGTGATCAAATTCGCCCAGAAGTACATCATTTTTTTTTATACTCAGGAGAAGCATATATTTGATTAAAAAATTGAATTCTATGTTTGTCTCATCACTAAGGTTTGAACATCGTGATGACGTCGAGTCAAAATATTATTGCAGACAAAAATGTAGACCCGTGAAGAAGTAAGGTCAAGCTGACGTCAGAGGTAACTGCAAATACACGCTATATCCATTTATGTAAAAAAAATGTATAAATACCCGTAACGTGGTTTTAATTAAGGAAAGATTCGCAAAATCTCTACATTCTTGGCATTTAGCTCTGAGAATGCCTTAACTTGTCGGAAATATTTTAGCAAACGCCCTACTCTGTAAATACTTAGAGAATTTGAGATACTTAAAAACTTTAAATATTTAGTTACGTCTATAAATTAATTTAAATGGTAAAGTATATATTTGATCTAATAAGTTGTTCTGATATGTCCCTTTCAATCCAAGTTATTTATTTTTGTCAACGACAACTCTAATTAAATAACTACGACTTGTAAACGTAATAATTTATGCCGGAAGTAATTCAAGACTCATGCGGTTATATTTATCATTATTTTAATATTTTAAAGAGTAGATCTATTCAATATTTGTAGTATGATTGAGGTATTGCCGAAGAGGACCATATCATTCAGAATACAAAGACCAAATAGCAGCCTGTGGTTGCTGTGTTTTGCATTTTTTATAACTAATTATTAATAATGAAGCCTCATTCAATTTTTGTTTCAATTGTATAGTAAATCTTTTAAACATCTGGTCAAAGAAGAAGAGAAGAGTGAATGGCTCTCAATACTCTGTTAAAGAAGTAGTGCTACAAACGAGCACGTAGTTCTCCTGATGCTCATAATTTATATACGCTCTGAGTCCTCTAAAGAATCTTATTTCGATAACGATCCGAGCGAAGGTGTCGTACCTCCTTAAGAGGGGCCCTCGTATCGTCACTAGCCCCCCTCTGTAATCGTTGTCGTTCTTCGTCTACATGGGGACGAAACAGCAGAGTTGTCGACGTCATCAAGCCAGCTTCATCATATTCTTTACTAGCTGTAGTGACCTTATGACCAACAGAAAAACACGTTAACACCAGTTTCTTTCCATTACTATTTTGAGAGGGGATGGGCCACCCTGCAGCATAATTCCAGCTGCACCATGAATGGTTCAGTTTAACTGGGGAAGGACGTCCTTATAGAATACTAGGGTGAAATAGCAGCATAACGTCGCTATGGAAAGTGTGCTGATCAGGGACTAAAGTACAGGTTAAGAGTCTTCCATCGCCGTTCTCGGGGTTAGAAACGTATGTGCGTCCTAAAACATTGATTATTTCATCATCTATTGAGCTGTGTTTTTTTTATAATACTTGGGGTGGCAAACCCTATGGATAAATATCCATAATACACGTAGCTGTACTAAACTGGTATTCAATGCTTGTGTTACGTGAAAGCAAAGTTCTTGCTCGATTGAAACGAATCTTCACACATAGTAATTTTTTAACTGCCCCATTTAATACTTACTTTGAACAAATTAAACGGCTTAGGAGAGGTTGCTTTCGACTCACCTGATGGTAAATAATTACAGCCACCTCCGAACGTGCGTTCTTTAGGATCTCCAAGAGAATTATGAATAAAACGTTCATTTAACTTACCCAGGCATATATATGTTGAGCATGGAAAATATCTATAGTATTGTTCGAGTTTTGCAACAGCATCGAATGTTTGATAAAAAGTATTATCAAATTAGATCACAGAACTCATTGGCTGGCAAATACAATCTTTCTTTAAATACAAATAAGTGGTTTTTAAATCTACTGACGTTATTAGTATGTTAAAGAAACATTATACCAACGTCACATCGTATTTCGATGGTTGCGTATGCGTCGCCTTGAGTCACTTCACAGGAAGCAAGTTTAAGTGAAATTTTGTTTTTATCATACGTCACACACTAAAATAGCATCTGTCTCAATGTCAGTCAGTTTATTAAGCAAAAAACTTTCAAGAGCAATAAGCTGTCGCTTTACTCATAAATATATATGTGACGGAGTATGTAGTCCAGAGTATTGGTTTTATAAACAGTGACGTCAGCCAAGGTGACGACGTCATTCAATTCATTTGTTTTGCGATGTTCCATAGTAGAAATAACTTCAAAGTATAAATTCCAATAATTAAAGTATTTATTGAAAATAGTTTTAATCAGTAGAAGTTTTCACTACGAACACGTGTCGGGGGGTCATCATGTTCTTCCATTCATTTTTTTCCGTCAATTTCACATTCACTAGATTCTTCAGAATGACATGAAAGTCAAGAGTACTCTTTCTTTCATTTTTTTCATGCTTTTATTTCATTCTCTACGCTACCCGTTTATCTTTTCCTATATCTTCCAAAATCAATCTTCTTCAAAATACTTATTGCGTTGTCACTTTGTGTATTTATTAATAGTTCAGAACGAAGTAGGCTCTTGAAGATCCCTAAGTCATATTGGTTCTAAAATATCACTGACGACAGTGGATTTCACAAATTAGTCGTACATGTAAGGCCAATTTAATCAAAAAGCTATGAACAATCTATCAGATTTATTGTAACTACAGTTTATCAAAATAAATAATTAACGGTACGCCAAATTATTATTGTAGAATATTAAATTAATACAAATATTGTGTTACATTTTACAAAGTTTTTTCTTCCATATTACTTTTCATTATTTGATGAAACTGTTTCATAATCTTTATCTTGGAAAAGTTCTTGAAGTCTTGAGAATTCTGTATTCGGCTATGTGCGTCTTATATTTTAGTAAAGCGGGGAAAACGGATTTTATTTGCTGCTTTTCATGAATAATATTATCAACTTGTTTCTTGTTGACGCATAAAGCCTAGACAATGTTTGCACTCTGATCGACGATCCTCAATAACAGTTTCGTACACGCAGTTTATCCCCGTCAGCAAGTAACATACTTTAATTGAAACAAACAATCTCTGGGCTGTAAACCAGATTCTTTTTTCTGACTAGTGCTTGACAAGAATACAGATGGTAAGTTGGAATGTAGCCATAGATGGTAAACACTTTTTTTCAGTAGTTGCCTACTCACTATTTTCTCAAAATTAATTTCGAATGGAGATTCAGACACAGGAAAGCTATTTCATGTTGCATGATGTATTACGCTATCACAAATCACCACGTTATTACCGCTGAGGAGAATAAATATTTGTGCAGGTCTCAAATGAATTGTTGGCTGATACTTTACCGGGTGAATTGTGTTGTTCACAGCCACACCTAATAACATCGTATCTAATTTAACGCTACTCACTTAGAATAAACAAATATTACGAGGAAATATATGAATGAAAATTTAAAAAAAGGTAATGTAGGAAATGTTTCTCAAGAACGCCACCACAATTATCACACAAAAACCATGTGACAGTCTCAAAAATTAAATCTCAAAAAATAATTAAAAAGTAACATGTTCCCAGAGAGTTCAGTTTTCATATTTCCTAACGTGGTTTTTTATTTTATTTTCATCGTAAATGGCCAGTTCCAGAAATTTTCAGCATCCTTGTTGTATCTGATGCAATGTCGTCAGCGTACTTATTTTTACACGTCTCGAACATTTTAACAAAAATGTGATGAACATGCCACTTTGTTTAAAGCAGTTGAGAAAAAAAAAGCTTTCAAATGTTAAGACAGAAATATATTGCAGAATAAGAATTCTTTCACGATTGGGATTACGGAAAATCCCTGTACGTTGAGTTTTAAGCTTCTCTTTGATATTTATTTACTTTCAACAGTATAAAAATTGGTGACTAATAGTCATTATGACAATGATTTACGTAACCAACCGCAGCTACATTTTCTATTAAACAACCAACAAAACAACCACATGAATAATAAAACCGGAAATCCGATAACAGTAAAATAATATTAATACAATATTAATTACAGATGTAAACCTTTACTTATAGTACAATGGATACAAACAATGAACTAAAACTTTTAGTTTTAATTTTTGATAAAATATTTATATATATTTTTTTATATCATAAAGTATTCTGCTCACCGGCAATTCCATCATTATCACACCCTATCCATGATCCAGAAAAATTCCTTCCATGTAATTACGATAAAATTTTAAATCACATAAATTACATACTTAAAGACAAGAAAGAGAGACTTCGCGGCTATCCAATTACTGAGTAGCTTCATCCAGAACCATTGGGTGGGACAGTCAATCTTATCAGCAATAATGGTCTCAAGATACTGTTGAGTCTGTCCCGACCTCTACTCAAAAAGAATATCCACTCTTTTACACTTCATGTCAAAGAGCAGTATTTAACCGTGAACTGTTCTCGGTTGTATAGAGAACAGTTCACGGTTAAATACTGCTTAATGTATGCGTTATGATATAAAATTGATTTCGTAACCAAAATAACTAGTATTGAATATACCTTCCAAAATAAAGTAGAACTCGACAATATAATGCTAGAGAGATTCCTATTTCAAAAGGTAACCGCGCGGAAATTTTATCCTCGACACGACGTTCATACAGCAATATGCTTTGATCTTTCATTATTACATTTTAATGCGGAATATTTGAAACGAATTTTTCAGCATTAACATTTTTTTTTACAAAGGTGACTGTTGCTGTTTCCACGGAGTTGTCTAGATTGGAAGAAAATTTCTCACCTTTTCTGTATTTATATCAAGATATTTATAAAGGCGAAAAATATGTAATAAAAAAAAAAATCTGTATTAATAAAATATCTGATATTCACATTTTTTTATAAAAGAGCCAGGCGAAGGAGCAATAGTGTCACCAAGGAATTCACCTCCTCCCATGAAGATCAGCAGCATCTGTACACCGCTAATGCGTTGCCAGCATTTAAGGATCACCCCCGCTTTTTATAGGGTTATCGTTCGCGATATGAAGTGAGGAATAAAACGCACTGCAGTGGACTGCAAACGAACAAAATGGTGCTGATGGAATTTGCTTTTAAAATTAAATTCTGCAGCAGGTATAATAAGCAGCACTCTTGGGAGCATTCCCAATTGTTGGTTCGGTGAAAGATGCATAGAGAAACAACGTCCCTACGCAATTAGAATGAAACCCAGTATCACTGACGAGTCGAATTAATCATTCTAGTGAAAAGTTTTAATAAAAAGTTGAGTAATGTAACGGCTTCTATTTATTTGATTTTATTACATTGAGAGTAACAAACGAGCACAAGGTTACCCAATGTCAAGTGATTCCTGCGGCCCATGTACATTAATCCTTGAAAGGAATCATAATGCAGATGCAGTGTCACCCTTGAGGGCTGTCATCGAATGCCTCGTCACCAGTAATAAAGGTCTCCGGATTCCTATATTCACACAGACGAAATACAGCATTGTGCTGCTATTTTACGCTGATATTCTGTAAGAGCGTGGTCTAGTCCCCTCTCAAGATGACCCATTCATCATGCAGCCAGAAACAAACTGCAGTGTAGCTCTACCACTGTAATATATAAATTTCCCACTGTTGGACAAAGGCCTCCTCAGTAGATAGGGTATCAAGATTCTCCACGGATTAGCAGACTTCACATTTTTCTGAAATAGCAGTTTGCTTTCCTTAGCATGAAATTTAAATTAACAATTCCATTAATGCCGGAAACGCGAATTACAAACGAGCGTTTAGACACTGAGCTACCAAGGCTTACTCAGTTTAATACTTCTGTTATAACAATATTCTAGATATGACTAAATAAGCAAAGCAGAAAACTTTTATAATGTAATGCGTTATATAACAATCCTCACAAACAATATTGTTTCTGTTTCTTCCATAGATTTTTTCAAATAAATAAATATCAAAGAGAAACTTAAAACCCAACGGACAGGGATTTTCCGTAATCTCGATCGTGAAAGAATTTTAATTCTGTAATATTTTTCTTCTTAGCTTTTAAAAGCTGTTTTTTACTACACTGCTATTTAACACTGTGACAGATCATGTTAGTTAAGTTTTTAGAACCGTGTAGAAAACAGTACGCCGATGATTTTGTATTAGATACGTTGGGTTAAGTTTCTGGAACTGGCCATTTACGATGAAAAAATTAAAAACGTTGTCTTTTTTTTTACGGAATACGAAAATGGAACGCTCTGGGAACACGTTACTTTTTAATTTGAGACTGTTATTTCATCTTCACTATGGCGGCGTCCTTTAGAAAATTGTGTATCACTACTACAACGAGTTCTCAATAAGTTTTTACGTATTTTGCTGTGGTTTAAGTCAACAAGAGAGTTGGTCATAGACTGCGATTGGCTTTAATGACGAAGCCTCATGTCGCATATCTGTGTATTCGTGGTTTGGTCGTGAAGAATTTAGACATCGATGTGATCAGCTCCATTGCAATGTACGTGAAGGTCAGTCAGCGACTGCAGTTACAGAATCCAATAATGATACTGAACAACTGATTGAAGAATTGTCAGCAGATTTGGCATTAGAATGATACAAAGGGATCTAAAGATTCTGAAGCTTTGTACTCGATGGATACCAACATGATTTAACGAAAGACGAGATACAACTGCATTTAAAGCGTTGCTTTAATATGATAAAATAGTTTAATGGAGGACAGTCATTGGCTGTTCATAATATCGTGACCGGTAACGAAACCTGGGTGTAATGCTTTGAACCGGAAAGAAAATGCCAGTAGAAAACATGGGTTTTTCCTTTTGAAGACTTGCCGATGTAAGAAATGAAATCTGGGGGCGCCAGCAAGAAAATAGTTGCTTCTGTTTTCGGCAAATTAGGACATAACATTACAGTGTCACTTGAAAACCAATGGACAGTCACCGCAGTTTGTTCCATAAACAATTACTTCACCAGAGTGATAAAAATCCCAAATCTAACGATTTGACCTAAGTAAAACATCCAATCTTAGAAGATCAAAGCAAAATGTGTATTACTAACACATTTTTGACTATGAATTAACTAAAAAAATAAATAAAATCAATTGAATTGAATGATTTATAAAGTATTGGGTGGAATCAACTTAATATTTTACAATATTTGTCGTCACAACAAATCAAATCTTGGACTTTTGTCTTTCCCGTAACCACATTGCACTGAAGTCCAATTAGGATATCGTCAATAGCTGGAATGATATTGAGGCGTTTCGAAAGCTTGTATATAAATGCAAAAAGACAAGACAAGATACAAGAATAACAGGATAAATCATTTTTGTTGTCGTGTCAATCCATAGAAGGAACAACTCCAAAATATATGTACAAATAGATTTTTATCAAGGTAGAACTATCTGCGACTTCTTAATTCATATATTTCAGTAGATTAAAATACGCTGTTGAATAGCTAGGCAAGTGGAATTAAGGTGGAAGGTTAACGTACCCTATGAACACTAAAGTAGGCGGCCCCAAATCCTAATTTCTTTTTGTTTTGGAAGTAACTATAATTATGAACGAGTATATAACCTTTAAGGTTAAATGACAGAATAAATTTAATTATGAATATTACGCTTTTAACAAAGAAACTGAGAAAGGCATTTAAATATAACTAAATTAAAATTGCCTTTACATAGGAATAAAACAGAAAGCCCGTAACTGTTGACATTAAAGGCTTTATAAGAAAATTTATTTACTTAGTAGTGAAGAAGTGTAGAAGTGAGAAATATAGTGTTTAACATGCATTTTTATTTTATATTTTTCAGCTTTAACTTACTGCTTACATAGTTGCAATGTTTTACATTTTTAAAGCCACATTATACATATAAATATTGGGTAACACAAATCATATCGACAGAATATCACAGCTATTACAGAATACCAACGTGAAATAGCAGTATTATAATCTAGTGTTTCGTACATCAGTACAGGTACGGATGCGTGATAGAAAAAGAAGACTACTGAATCACAGTAAATGCATTCTATCTTAAACTGCAAGAGTATTTTTACCAAATTTTTATTTATATAAAGAATAATTAAATACTGTTCTTTGGTTAGCGCAACAATTGAGAACGGCCGAATCGATTAGGTTACTTTTTTTAATATTCGTAATAGTCAGCCAAATAAGATTTTTATGGAAAGAATAATTGGATAAGTTTCGAGGAAAATTGTAAAATTTGAGATTTTTATTGTGTGAGATTTTTGTATGTAACAATTTGAAGTATGGATAATTTTCACAAAACAATTACTAGTAATTTTATTGAAATCTTGATTGGATAACGTCTGTTGGGTCAGCTAGTGTAAACGAAAGCCACAGGGATCAGTAATCTGGTGAACTGTGAGCTCGTTGATAACTTCATTTTCAAGATACAGCCGAAAAATGTATCAATAATAGTGATTATTTTTTATTATCCATTGCCTTCATTAAATCAATAATATCGTTTATCACAGACATACTCCACTTATAAATCCCGCTTCAAAATATTTTCGACAGTCTATAGTCTTTGATTTAAATTTGTAATTCTTGTCCAATTTTATTTTTCATGTTTGAACACACTTTCATTGCTTTCTGTAAACTCAAATAGCCATGATTGCTTTGTATTGTTATTGCTTCTGTTGTTATCAATATTTTAACTGAATGAACTTAATAAGTCGCTGCAATTACTTTACATGTCAAATAAAAAATATATGAAAGATTATAAGATACCAAATATGTTCGCAGTAAGGAATTTTAAATGGAAATAGTTATATAGAATATAAATGTTATTTAGTTATTTTGTTTCTGTTTGTCTCCAAGTTAAATATATAAATAAAAATACTTGATTCACAATGTTTAGAATATTTAATGTGTGATTGTGAAATATGTTATGCAGTTTCAAGAATGTGTAGCGATTGCTTTAATATACCTATCCAAATTACAATAACCGAACTGTAAAAATTATATATGTTTAGCGACGGTACACGAGCACACCAAATTAAAAATAAGAAGTATTGGTTCCAAGATATTGTCTTGTTCTTCAGGGAAATGAACGCTATGATATTATGATTCCTCGTCATAGATAAATGGACTTCTTGGCAGTCTGTAAGCAAGGCCTATGTTCAGTAGTGGATCAGTGATAGTATGAGATGACGTTGAAGATGATTTTGATTATATATTTATTGATTGTCATCTTTAACTTATTTAATACTTATTATTACATTCTAACTATCAAACACACGAGTACACAGTTCACCTAATGACAAGTGATTCCTGCGGTCCATGACATCTACATTCATCCTTGACAAGGAATCATAATGCAGATGCGTTGTCACCCTCGAGGACTTAGATGGAATGTTTTACGCTGGTATACTGTGAGGGAGTTGTCCTACCTCGGAAGAGCTGACCGATTCCTTCTGCAACTGAAAACAGACTGCAGTGTAGTACTACCACTATTAAAACTGTATAGAGCTACACTGCAGTTTGTTAGTTGACTTATATATTTTATCATTTTGTAGGTATTTGAACGTTAATACAATCAATAAATATGTTTTTATCACTCGATTGATAACATGGGGTCACGTTGAGAAAAGTTCAAAGACGTTTCGCGAAAAGTTCATCGTCAGAGTACTTTCGTAACTGTCGTGAAGTTTCACCTGTAAGTTTCGTTAAACGAAAACTTAAATACACTGAATTTTATTCGTCAATAAAAAACCTTTAATTACTTAAAATACTAAAGCTATAACTTGATCGATAAAGGCGACCGTGTACTATTTGAATAGTTATCAACTTAACTCCGTAATTTATTGATGATCGTAATATTTAATGGTTTTAATAACATTATTACTTTAATAATATTGTTGTCGTGTTGAGGTTCAGAATAAAAGCACAATGCTCCGAACGCAGATTTTTAATTACAATAGCGGTATACAGTTTCCATTCCATCCACTAAGAGCAGATATTTTTTTATGGAGTAGATGGCAAACGAGCAAGCACCTCACCTGATGGTAAGTGGTTACTGCAATGTCTGATATATCTGTTTTAACAGTGATAGAACCACGCTACAGTTTACTTCAAGCTAAAGCATGAATGAACTCGTCTCGAAAGGGAAGGACCACGCTCTCTATGCATACATAAAATACCGTCAAGATTCGTAGGTCCTTATTCCTCAGGGTTGAAGTAGCATTATCGTCATCACTTACCATCGGTTGAAATATGTGCTCGTTTTCAATCCTATTATTTTAAAAGAAATGTCATTTATATGCTTCCAAATATTCTGAACATTGAAATACATACTTCAGCGGTAGAACTAATATAGAGCTAAGGTAGTAAACTAGCAGCATAATGTAGTTGTGTTTCGTCTGGTGAGTGCAGGGTTCCGAAGACCTTTAACTGGTGACGAGGCATTCCATCTCAGTGTGCAAGGGTGACAACGCGTCTGCATTATGATTCCTTGTTGAGGATGAATGTATCATGGGGTGCAGGAATCACTTGCCATCTTGCTTGCAGGTGAACTGTGTGCGAGTTTGTTACTCTTAAGCGCAACGCACGCAGAGAGCGGGTGCGGGTCGGGCGCGGACCGGGACGTTAGTAAGGCGGGTGCAATTACTTGTATTAATATGAAAGACTACTGGTTACTAACGGCGTTAGCGGAGCGGGTCGTGCGCGGGAGCTGCGCCCGCCGCCCGCGACTACAAAGAGCGCGCGGGTAAGCGGGTGGGGAGCGGGCATTATTTTTCGTAATACACGCGTTCCCCGTAAAGCACTCACAATGACGCCCGTGCGGGTCGTGCGCTGCGCGTGTCGGTAGTGTATTTTGTGATTATTTACAAAAAATAGTTTGGTTCCACTATGGATTTCAATGAAGAAATAATTGAATGTGTTGTAAACATAATTGTTTATACGAACCATGCGATTAAAAGTACAAAAATATTATTTTTAAATAGCCTTTCTCTTCTTGATGCCATGAACCCAGATTCTTCTTCGTTTCTGTGCCCTTAAAATAAATAGAAATAATAGTTCTTCTTCCGTGTCCGAAATCACGTTATGAATCCCACTGCATACTTGCGTGACATTGGCATGCCCGCGGCCGATCCGCCGACGACCCGCGCCCGCGCTCTTGTTGAAGACGACCAATAGGGCGTGTCACGCGAAAACACGACCCGCGCCCGCGCCCGCTCTCTGTGTGTATTGGGCTTTAATGTAATAAAAAACTAAATGCTTCCTTAATGTTCAAACATTAGAAAGCAATCAACTGGCTACTGGATTTAAAACTATTTGAACAATATATCTCATATATTATTATGCATGTTTAATCTGACTAACATTCCAGTATTCGCCATCAAATCCCTTTAAATGATTTAGATTATAAGTGAATTTTGAATGTACAAATTTGTTGGTGGAACGTGATTGATATTTACATAAGCGTATAACAAATATCCTACGATGGGAAAAAGGCTTATACGAGTACAGTGACTGTTTAAATAACCAAAATCGAAATAAAACCTCGCACATGTTTGCATCTACTGAAGAGCGCAATACAAACAGATTTTCTTGTCAGGATAAATAATTATAATCTATATAAACAGTGAATATATAATTCATAATATATATAGTGTCTTTTTAGCTTCGTTTAGATTTTTAAAATTAACTTAAAAAGTAAAGTTACAGCTTATATGTGCTTTTTTGCTTTTTTTTTGTTTCTCCAATGTTATTTAGCGAACTTCACATGTCTTGAAATTGACGTCGAAACCTAGGATCGAATTCGGTTTACTCGACTAGCGCTTATACATTAAGCTATGACGACCTTATATTGTATATTGTTGATAAAATTTAAAATACCAAAAAGTTTTACAGCGAATATCGCTGTTAACTATGCGAAACCACAAATCACCCTCCGAAAAAATGTTCCGACTCACCTGAAACGTTGTAATGAGAAAACTCCCGCCCATTTAATGTGCTATCAGGTAAAATTGTTGAAACGAAGTTTTACATTAAACAAAAGATATTTAAATTAATTTGAAAATTGTTCCGTCCGTGAGCCAACTCCCTAGATTGTTAATGATGTTAAAACAAGGAGTTAGTTTTTAAACAGAATCCGTTTATAGACCGAGAAGTAGCTTCATAAAGAAATTTGCTATTTTTCAAGCTTCACCGGTGTTGAACCTGCAAATTCATCATTCTTTCAAAATTATATGGACTTCCGTATTGGAGTATAAATGAAAAAACGCGGCATTAATAATAACGCAATCTAATTCCTTTATAATTAATTTGAATTAAATGAAAAAAATAGGATTACTGGTAGAATTTCTTCCTTAAAGAATTAGTTCATATCTTCCGTCTCCATAGTTACTTTTCAAAAAACTGGTAAACTATAAAAAATAAAAAATTCTTTTCGACCACTTGTTATTATGTTTAAATTTGCAGTTTTTGTTCGTTGAATGCAGTCATTCTTTTTAAATCTTTTTGGAAAACATAGTTAAGACTACATTGTCTAGAAACTAAGCCAACTTAACAACCTATATATTTTTTTTAAATTATTAAGAGTAACATACTAGCACACAGTTCACCTCACGGTAAGTGATTCCTGCGGCCCATGACATCTACATTCATCCTTGACAAGGAATCATAATGCAGATACGTTGTCACCCTTGAGGACTTAGATGGGACTGAGATGCCTCATCACCAGTAATAAAGGTCTCCGGATCCCTGCACCCACTAGAGGAAACACCGCAACATATTATTGCTATTTCACACTAGTATTCTGTGAAGGCGTGGTTCTGCCCCGGTTGAGCTGACCCATTCATTCTGCAGCTTGAAACAAACTGCAGTGTAACTCTATCACTAAAAATGATTCCCCTTAATCGATGTAAATACTTCACCAGCTCATTAATAGTCCACTGGTGATCATCGGCCCTAGCAAACTACAACAGATTACGATCCCGAGCCACCTGCAGAAATTGACCATCCGCAGTCTTGCACAGGTCATGATTCCATCTAGTGGAGGATCATCTTACTAAATGGAGGAGGACAACTGATGATCAATATGAGATTGCCAATCGAGAGCCTTTCTTCCTTATCAGCTATCGCAGGTATATCGCCGGCCCATTGCCACTTCAGCTTAACGACCCATTGACCTATGTCGTCTACCTTAGTTCTTCTGTGGATATTTTACATTTTTTATTCGATCACATTTAGAAACACCAATCATAACTCCATATTTCGTAACGTAACGTTAGTTGAGTAACTTTGAGCTTCCTGATACGACCAGAGAAGGAGGACCTCGTCTAAGAGTCATCACTGGCGGCAGGCATTGGTTAAAAACTTTTGTCTTTAAGCATATTCGAAGATCTGCATGAATACTACTAAACTGCGGCATAGATATGTCGCAGTTTTCCCAAAACTGCCCATCCGAATTCAATCCGTCGGTCGATGGACCGATCGAAGAAAGCCTAAATATTTGTGGTGTCAAAAATTTTATCTTTTATACCTCTTCCCTTGCTGCAGGCTTTTCTAAATTGAATCAAATTCAATTTTAATAAAATTGCATTTGAATTTAAAGTAAATGAAATTCATTATTGTGAACCGTGCTGACAGCACCACTTATGCGAATAATATCATACATAGTATAAGTAAGATTTATAGAAAGGTTTGGGTCCGACATTATTAACATAGTAAGATTTGGGTCCAACATTCAGATGGATTTTTGCTATTAATCGGTTTACTTTTTACGTTTCCGGTAGTTAAAATTGCTATTAACAATTTCAATGCTGCCGTTATCGGGAGTCGAACTCAGTTTGCTCGCTTTAAAAACGAGCACTTAGACACTGAGTTACCACGGCTATAAATCTAATATATTACAAAGAATGCCGCTAAGTTTAAAAGCATGAAATAAAACATCACAGTATGACAGCAATTGAAAGCAATTTATAAAAAAAAGCCACTGTCGAAATGAACAATTCACAAAACTGAAAAATTGCGTCAAAAACCAAGTCGGGACGTCACCAACGTGCCTAACTGAGTTAAGTTTAACTGTTACGTGTTGAAAGCTCGTTTGTATGTAAAATTTGAAAATATTTTTTATTTAGATACAATAACCATTTTAAATAATGAATATAAGACGAAGAATGTGGGGTAAGAAGGAGTGGACTATGTTTTGTTTTGCTCAAAATAGTACTGACTATTTTGAGCAATACAATACATAGTCCACCATCCATATCCATCCATAGCGGTTTTTACAGTACAACTACTGAGTTGTACTGTAAAAACCGCTATGGATAAATTAATTAATGTGGTATATAATTGTTATCAAGTGCTTGTGTCATCTTTCTGATGCCATCAGACTCCGGATACCTTTTAGTGTAACTAATAGTTAATTAAAATCAATAACATAATCTCAATATTCATACGATAATGGTGTTCATATCATGTTGATAATCAATATTAAGCAAATCGATACGACAATAAGCTGAGGGAAAAACGTCTTTATATATATATATATAAATATTACCTGAGGATAATAATATGCAATGGCGTAATACATCTATTTCATATTAGGTATTTTTGAGCTTTAACGATATTTAACGATTCTTATTATATTTTTGATTGATTTGGTCTCTAAAAATATCAAAAGACAAAGTGTAAGCTATTTTCACTCCAAGCGTTGAAATAAATATACGGTTCTTACAAAAAAAAGTTCAGAGACGGTCTAGGGAGTTTGCCGTACTTTCGCATTGATCAAGAAGTTTTACCTGTAAATAACTTTTGACGAAAAGTTAAGCGTACTGAGGCTTATTCTTTCCAGAATAGAAAACATTTGAGTACTTCAAGTACCGACACCTCACCTTGAATCAAAAAGCAATGTAATTTGGTAAGTATGAACAAGTTAATAACATACATCATGTTTCTGGGCCGGGGGTACAGGTAATTCGCGCGTTCACTCTCTTCACCCACATCCGATATCATGATAAAAAATTTCAATTGGCACGTTCACACCTTTATTAATAATAGTATTTATCTTTGTGAACAAAAATGTTTTTTTTTATTATATCAAGAAAATCAAGAAAAACAATAAAGCATTTAGACAAGGGTCTCACTGTGACTAGTTTATACGCATGCGATATGAAGGAGTCGTGACGACGTAAGCGTGCTCGAACCGAATTATTGTGCGCCTCATTGGTTTAAACACCACGCCCTCACAGAACACGAGCATGTAACAGCAGCGAAAGGATGCAGTGCAAGGAAAACCGTAGACCCAATGGATATTAACGAGGTATTAAATCTTAGTTCTATTGAGCTGAAAACGCATGGACTTATGAATCTTTGATGAAATGTGTAGGCCGTAGTACCCATTTACCATACAAGTGAACTGTGTGCTCGTATCTCACACCTACTTTTGTTTCCTCTGTAGATTCACGCCGCTAATATTAACAAGCACGTATAGGCAACGTATCAAGAATTGGTCGGTGTGACCGTAGTAGGATCACGCTTACGGGAATAGCGATGTAAAATAGTTCGCCTGGTAAAAGAAGAAAACCTGACACCTTACTGGTGACGAGATATTGCATCTTAACCGTCAAGTGTGACTTCTGATCTGCATTACGTAAATGTGAGTTTTTAAAAAAAAAATAAAATGTAAGTAACAAGTTGAGTAACAAACAAGCACACAGTTGAGCTGATGGCAAGTAACTTCTGTGGCCCATGAAATCTACATTCATCCATTATGATGCTATTTTACGATGGTATTTTGCGCGGACGTGGTCCTACCCCGGTCGAATACACCCATTTATTTTGCAGCTAGAAAAAAACTGCAGTGTAGCTCTACTACAGTCAGGTATCATGGACTGCAGAATTTGCTTATAAATAAAGATATCTGAGATCTTATTACCGGTGACAAAATATTGCTTATCTCTCACGGAAGAACACACTTTATCATTATAATCCCTTATCAAGGATAAATTATCATGGGTGTCGAGCTGCAGCAATCACTTTTCGCTGGGTGAACTGTGTGTTCGTATGTCACACTTCAAAAATAAAACATAACTATAAAAATAAAGATAAGATAAAAAATGCATAAAAAATGTTTGATGCTGATGTCCTCGCGTGCTTTATCTTATTCAACCACGATGACATCAAATATACTCAACCTCTCAGGATATTGCCAAAACAATAGTGCCGTATATATTTGCACAAAATTGCACAATGGAAAAACATCCCTACTCATTTGTAATCGGTACCTTTTATAAGTTGGTATTCTTTAAAATTTCTCTCTACTGCAAGATAACACAATGTTCCATTAGTCTTACAAATAATCCAAGCACTGCGAGAGATTCGATCCGATTGTGGTTCAAATACAGAACGTAAGCCAATCTATAGTTTTCAACGAGAGAAATCGAAAACAATAGATAAAATGAGATATATTTTTCAGAACTTTTCAACGTGAACGGCTACGTACGTTTAGTTGTAAGCCTGTGTTATTTTTTGTACAGAATGTCTTATGTACTATGGAATGCATGTTTATTGCTTTAGATTCAGATTTTAATGGCAACGGCATTAATGGGTCTGCTCGATCAGAGGAGGTCCACGTCACAGAATGGTATCGTGACATAACTGTATATTTCTGCTTTATTTCGTAGAGAACCGGAGACACGTTTACAGGTAACTAGGCAACCAAAACTCTGTGAAGAGTCTTCGTTGATGACAGATTAAGTTGTATAAATAATCACTTAGATTCAGGTGACCTGATTTTTCATTTTTTTCTTATTGAACCAAGGGTGACAAACTTGTCATAAGAATATTATATTATTAATAGCTACGCCTTGCTACGTCTTTGTTTCATTTAGTTATATAAATATTGTAATACATAATAGTAATATAAAGGTCGATTTTACCGAGGAATAGTTCGCAGTAACAGAATACCAGCGTAAATAACTAATTACCAAAAGAAGCATCTGTCTCAGTCATCAGAAGTGAGAATGTAAATAAATCATGATTCGTTAAGGACGATAGATGTGGTTGTCCATGAGATGTAATCAAAAGCAAATATCTAATTATGATATTATATATTGCTTTGTTTTTAAGATGAGATGTGTTTATATTCCAAAGTATTATAATACTAATGTATTATACAGAACTAAATTTGCTACATTCAAATTGCGTGTGCGAGCGTAAATTATTAACGTTTTGTTAGCATGTAAGTAATGTTCCAGTGACTGGCTTTCAGGGTTCTTATTTCCATTCAGCAGCATCTGAGCTTTTCTAAAGTTTTTCAGATACAAAATTTTACTCCGTCCCACTTTAGATTTCATCGATAGTAAAAGATCAGTATTGCCAATCATGACTGTTCTAATAAGTTAAGAAGGTTTAGGGTACGGTCTGCGAAACGTCGTAGGTTCGAATCCACCATTAGACTATTGTCGTGAACTATCTCCTAGCACAAGCGTTTTCATCTCAGTTGGAGTGGTGAGACGGAATATTAACATTAGTCAATAACATTGTTAGTAATCTTCACAAAAAAAATCTTACTGTAACGTTTATTTTGTCTTGTTACACTGGTGTGATCAACATTGGCCATAAGTAACGGATCATATATAAGGGCTACGGGCAAAAGATCTACAGAGGTGAAGTATCGTGTAACAACAGAGCTCCGAAACCCACAAAAATGATAAGATAAGAACGTACCACTATACATTACAATTAAGCACGACTTTGACTACTCTCTTGCCACTTTCCGCAATTTGCATGGTTTATCACTCGATTCATTTACTGGAAGATCAACGTACAATACGATTGCTAGAAAGAAGTTACTAACTCAGAACCTCTCTTTCCATTATGATTTTTTCATAACGTTTATTAAACATACAACCTCAATTTTTTTTTCACCTTATCACACTGAACGACTGGAAGTTTTCTCATTAGAACATTTCAGGGGGATGAAAGTTGTACATTTTTGTGGTTTTGTTTAACATATTTGCTTTTAAACTTTTTGCTGTTGTTTTGTTTCGTATTTTTAAAGATACGAAATGTTGTAAGTCCAGTATTCATCAAATAGAATAGGAATAGGAGTTATGATAATCATCACATGAAAGACGATAAAAATAAATATGAGAATATCTTTTTTACTTTTTATTACTCGTAGCCTTGACTATCATTTTTGAACTATTTAGAATCTTCATTTTTATCATCAAGACAATACTCTTGTTATGCCAAAAAAAGGTGTGTTAGCCTTTATACAGAAAATTAGAAGTAGTGTTCGGAATATGAATTATGACAAAATATTAATAAAATATAAAATGAATACTATAGATATGTAATGAAAACTGTAGCATGAATGGAGTAGGAGCACGCCCTCACAGGATACCAGTGTAAAACAGCAGCATAATGCTGGTGTGTTTCATGTGGTGAGTGTAGGGATCCGGAGACCTTTATAACTAGTGACGAGGCATTCCATCTCAGTCCTCAAGGATGACAACGCATCTGCATTATGATTCCTTGGAAAGGATGAGTGTAAATGTCATGGGGCGCAGGAATCACTTTATCATTCATTCCAACATAAGTAACCTTTAATATAACTATATTTTTATATATATATATATATATATATATATATATATATATATATATATATATATATATATATATATATATATATTACATAATACCGCCTTTTACTAAAACTATATGCAAAGATCATGGACGTAAATACAATAATGAGAAATGAAACAAAAAGAAGACCATTGTACTGATACTGTTCAGAATACGAGGAAATATTTTGACAGGCAAAAGGCCAAGTTCAGATTAAAGGGTTGTTTCGTGTCGTCTATCTAATTTCCTTCCTGCCTCTTATAATTTATATGTATATGTATAATGATATTTTATTTTAACCGAAGCAAAAGTTCCTAATATACGTTTCAGCCGAGACATGCTCTCATTAACTTGAATTGTATGTATAAATATTGGTATGTATGTACATACGAATGTATATATCGGAAAGCGTAAATTATTAAAAATATATATAATTTCGTTTCCCTTTCACTTTTTATTCTAAGAATAACGATTATTAAATCGTTCAGCGAGTTAATAATAATCCAATTTTGTTTTAGCAATATCCTGTTTTTATTAATTCTGGGTATTCTGTGAGGACGTGGAATTAACGTATTTTCCGAATTTGCCAATATTTTGATAACCTTTTCGAATTTTTCATTCCATAAAAATCTAATTCGGGCTATTAAGAACGTTTAAGAAAACAATAACGAAATCGGTCCAACCGTTCTCAATTTACCAGAAAACAGCATTTAATTATTATTTATGTAAATAGAAACAGATGGGGACGTATTCAAGACACTTAACTAAAATCATCGTGATAATGTAAAAAAAAAACATTTTTATTACAATTTTAACTCACAATTGCTTAATCTGTTCAAATTGAAAACACATCAAAAATTTCTACAAGCGTAACATCACTAACGACTAATTTACCTTTCACGTCTGTTTTAAAAAGTATTTTTTATTCAAAAACAATTAACGATTCAATCTAAAACAAATTGTCTATTAATCGTCTATAAACCTAAAATTATTAATTTTATGTATTTATTATTAAAAGGAATTTACATACATTTATCACAATTTTCTTACACGATTTAGCATGGTTTACAATAACTGAATATTCAAATTTTATACTTTAGATACGGAGCAGTAGTAGAGTCACACTACGCCTAGTTTCTGGCTGCTCTGGGACAACCGTGCTACCCAGACCTTACATAATATCAACCTGAATTAACGTATCGCTGCTGTGTTTCATTTCATGAATGTAGGGAACTCATTTACTGGTAAGTAGGTATTCCATCTCAGTTCTTAGGGGTTTTAACGCATGTGCGTCCAGGAACGCAGTCTATACTTACCATTAGGTGAACGGTGCCTGTTGTGTCACCCCCAATATTATTAAAAATACACAGAAGATTATGTGGCTAATTCAAGTTAGTGCTGATAAGAAATAGCCTGAAGCCGTCGTACTCATAACTTTGAAATTTTGGATATAATTAGTGACATTCTATTTCGAAGTTATACTTCTTGGTGCGTTGACAGTAAATTTTTAGCAGGCAACGGAAGTTGGAAGCTAAAGAAAGTTGGTTAATATAGTATAAGTTAGTCGTCAAAGAAAATGATTGTAAACTGTACAATAGTGTTCAACGGTCTGAAAGTCAATTTTATTTTATTTCTTTCTTCTATTTCTTCTATTTATTATTCTCAATATCTTTTTTAGGTTATTTTATCGTTTTTCTTACTTATGTAAATTACAAATTTTTATAAAGAGAACAATTTTATTTAATAACTCCGTTGATAACTTACAACGCGCATTCTTACCGTTCAACCGTGAATAGGCTAATGGTTTTGGGGTATGGTTTGAAAAATTTAATTATTGTTGTAAACCATTACCGCTAGGTAATAAATAATCTTTTTAAGCTTTAGTTGAGTGATTAACCGAAATATTAGTGATGTTAAAAGTACTACTAACATTCATTTTATTAATAAATATCAACCTAATTCTATTTCCGTACGTATAGAAAAATAGTATAATGAAACGTATCTGAGAAATCTATTTAAATTAATTAAATTCTAAATATTTTCCATCTTCTTTCCGGAAATGTTCCAATAATGTATGATTTTACTAAATCCTTACGTACAAAAAATTATTAATATAAACAAAATAAAGTTTATCTATTTTTTCTTTTTAATTTACGACCGTACGGCCGTGCCTGTCTCCAACCTCCGCATCAACTGTATATTAACGTTTAGAAAATAGAATTACGTCTAACGTATCCGTTGAATTACCTGCATGAGGTATAACTTACATGAATCAAATTATTCAAGTTATTAATTGAATTAGTGTATATAAAGTAATCTTGAGTAAACTATACATGACTAGAGGACCCGACAGACATAGTTCTGTAGAATTTCAATTAATTAAATTGTGATTGTTCTGTTAATTTGTGAAAATTATCCATTGCTTCAATAGTGAGTTTGCATAGAAACAAAATTAAGATTTTCCCGAATTTTCCACACGATACATTTCAGTGTATCTTATGGAACTGAGTGCTTGGATTCGTTCCGGTGTTGGGTTTAGGTGATGGACAGAGAATATATAAGTAAATTATTCGGAACTTCGGGACCAATTTTTTTTAATTTTACTACCTACGATTATTATATATATATATCATTCTATGTTACTCAACAGAGGTAACAATTTTAAGAGCATGGCATTAAAATAATTTTAATGCCATGTGATTTTTATTACTTATTATTACATGGGGTTGTAACAAACGGGCACGCAGTTCACCTAATGGCAAGTGACTCCTGCGGCCCATGACATCTACACTCATCCTTGACAAGGAATCATAATGCAGATGCGTTGTCACCATTGAGGTCTCCGGATCCCTGCACTCACCAGACGAAACAGCAGCATTATGCTTCTATTTTACGCTGGTATTCTGTAAGAGCGTGTGATCACTTGCCATCAGGTGAAAGTCTATTAGTTATTCATCCCTAATACCATTAAAAATACTACGTAATGATAGCAACTAACCAAAGTTAGTAGTTACTTGTACCGACCCATTCATGCCGCAGCTAGAAACAAACTCCAATGTGTTTCTGCAACTATTTTTATTTATGGTTGATGCCCACTATTGCCCTAGGAATTTACAGCTTGACTGGGTTGAATGTGCCGATCGCGTAAGTAACTCAGCCGAGACCTTTACTTATGGTTAATCAGCACAAGGGTTCCCGAGAGGGAGCATTGACTTGGGCCGTTACCCTGTGCGCGAAAGCAACTGATTCGAGGATGCCCGAGGGGGCCAAACCTCGGCCCGGTTAGGTTCTTCCAACGGGTTAACTGTACCACTGTTGAAAATTATATTGTTATAACCAATAGAACAAATAGTTAAATTAACCGATATATCGTTAAACGTGTTGTCGTGTGAGAAACATAGGTGCACAATAGTTGTAATAAGGTGCCGCAATGTGTCATAAGTGTTACAAAATGCTAAAGCACCGCACACGATTCGATCTTCGGTTCTCCACCAAGGTATAAATTGCAAGCCAATTTGTTGTTACCAACGAGAGGAATCGAAAACAATAGATAAAATGCGACACATTTATCAAAGCGATGCGCACGGCTACGTTGTTGGTTTAATTGTGCGCTCGTCCTATTTTTCATACTATATGTTTTTGTATATTTTTTATACACAATGGAAATACGCGTAACAATTGCTTATTTTGACCTAATTCAATTTTTTTTTTGTTAATTAAATTTTTTATTGTGAACTAACAGAGTTTTATAGAATTGTATCTATATATGACGTATACCTAGTTAAGACTTAAAACTTCCAACTTTGAAATATTTATCGTAATCGCTACCCTAGCTACCTAGCTATGTATTCTAGGTACATTCGGGTGGATAAGCGATTGCAACACTTAAACGAAAAGGAATATACCCTTTTTATGCATATATCAACATTTCAACCACACGGTAAATCCTGTTGGTTAGTAAGTAAAGCTCAAATTAAGGTGAAAAATTGATTAAAACCTGCCTAATTCTAATCTTGCATCATTGCTCGATAACCATTTTGCGGCATTATCATGGGAGAGTTCTATATTAAAGAGATTGATTATCATCATATTAGAAGTAACTGCCACTTTAACTAAATGGCTTAACATACATAGAACTTTAAGAAGCTGTTGCGTGTTACCAGAATGTTACCTATTAAAATTGGAGATAAAATTCCGCTCTGTTCAATACAAGAAAAGTACAGTGGCTGAATTTTTATCGATGAATATGTTTCCATCTCATTCTTCAGGGGTGACAACACATTTGCATTACAGTTCCTTATCGAGGATGAATATCGTATGCCTGAGAAATCACTTATCATTGTCACCATTAATAAAAATAAATAAAAAAGATACACGTCTATAATGCCTGTATATAAAACATTTTTTACGGCCTTAAATAACGTACAGGTAAACATTTTAAATGAATAATCCTCTGCTAAAAATGCTCTTCAGTAAGATTTCAGACATGCGATATTTTATTTCGTTTTAAGTTATTTGCCCAGGCACATTTTGTTCGTACAAACCTGCTTCCAGACGCTGAAATAGCTTTTAGGCTTCTGTAAATATCATTCACGTTACGCCAACAAATCTGTTCCTTCGCAGACAATCTAAATACGAGCGAGAATAATCATAACCCGCAATTACAATAGCAATTTTTGATTATAAATATTTTGAAATTAAGTACTTTGGAACAAAATTATTTGATTGCTTTTTTTTTTTAAAAAAAAAGAAAGACGTTTGCAGTATCGGTTTAACTAACATTGCCGCTAATAATTACAAGTATGCTTGTACTTGTAAGAGATAATATACTACAATAGTCTAACTAGAATCTACCATCTTAAGCTTTGCAGACCGTATCCTAAGCCATTAGACTATCGACGCTTCATTTATATTCAAATCCTATGAAATTGATATATTTAATTATTCTCGTTCCATATTAGATAACTACTAAAAAAAATGTTAATCTAAGCTTTTGTTCATTATATTATATGACCAGAGTATCGTTTCCTTTTGCATTTTTTTTAATTACTTTGAAATTTCTCTACCTTATCCTTGATAATAAAATTTCAATGCTTAATTAAGTTTTTTATTTGGTGTCACAAAAATAATATATTGCTTGTCCGACTAAGTGTTGATCCGATCCGATTTGTTATATTTTTTTATATGCTCTTAATATTCTGAATCAGGTTTTTATGAAAAGACAAATTGGAAACGTTGCCCGGAAATTTAACAATTAGGGAATAACTGAAAGTTCGTTTTTCTATGAGATTTTTGTATTACCTCAAAACCATGATTCGAACGATGGATAATTCCCACGAATTAGTAAAACGATCACAAAAAGATTTATTCAAATTTATTTAGGACCATAACTGTCGGGTCAGCTAATTAATTAAATATATTGTCATCACCTATTATGTCGATGATGTGATGATGATATATGCAGATAACTATTGTTATCATATTATGTTAAATGATTTGTTGATTAGCATATCGATTAAAAAACCTTCTTGTATTTATTATTAAGTAAAATTTTGTTGTGCTATTAATACGCCTCTATTCAATAAAATAATATATATATATAGCAGCTCGTCTCGACTAACACACAATTACATACTTACTTACATAATTCGAGGATCAGACCATTCATTTGTGTATATCTGAACACAATGAGTAGTTTCCGAGGTAAACAAATACAGAATTCGTTTTATACTAAAGTATTTTTTTTAAATCGTTGCATCATATCCAGTGGAGGGAGCATGGACGGCTGACATGTGGTATTATACAACGAGCGAAGCGACGCTGCCAAGAGGCTTTTATCGTATTACATGTAGGATGGGGATAAACAGTGGAGTCAGGTGTTTATATGTCGGATGAAGGTGTTCTTGCTGCTATATGATTTCTACACGGCCATTAATCATAAAGGCGTCTTCAACAAACGCCTATGATGATGATGGGATCGAGGTACGAAATATTTAACCTGTATACGAATATTCCAATCGGTGGCAAAGCTCGCCCGTGGTCTTTTTGTATCTTGACTAAGTGGCTGAGGTACTAACTCTGTCTAGCCTATATTCTACTCATTGCAATTACGTCCATATTCTCCAAGATTATGGAGCATATACTCCTCATACCTTATATGCCATACTTAAAGCAAAATATTTCTAATTACTTACACCTGGACGAGTGACAAATAGACATCCTCGAAAACATTCGACAAGGGGTTTACAAGAGTTGCGACCAATCTACGGGGAGAACCAGAGTTAGCCCTCGAGAACAATAGCGTGGTAATTGTCACTTTCTTTGATATCCAGATCCTTAAACTATCCTATTTAAATGTAAGGCATAAGCTAAACGTTCAAAGGATGGTTATAAAAAGCGAAATTAACCATTTTCCAAAATTCTTATAGACCTGAAACCTCATCTTAGAATGGGTCACATGCCTCTATATTACTCAGCTGTCAATAACGAAATATCGAAACATAATAACCATGAATAAACCCCAAGTTAGGTTAAGTATTCAAAGGGTGTAGTTCGCTTTTTCGTTCAAGTAAAGTGTTAGTATTATAAGTACTTAAAGGCTTTCTATTGAAAATAGCACTCCGCTCGCAGAACTTTTGTCCAAAAGTTATTTACAGGTAAAACTCCATAATCAATCCCAAAGTACGCCGGTGGCAAACTTTTTATTTTGTAGACTCTGTATGTTTATTTCAACAGTTCAAGTGCATAATAGATATTGATTTAATTTTGTTTTGAATGCAAAATAATAAAATAAGAATGAAACCTAATTTTTTAAACATAATGTTATTTCCAATCTGCCATATAACTATAGTCGTTGACTTTTTTTAATATTATATATTTAATACGGATTCCCGTCCTTGCAGAGGCAAGAACGGCTTAGTCGCATTCAAGTCGATACTCTTTCCAACATTGAATTTTTTGACCTTAAACCTTCTCCTAGTATTTAATCTTAGTACACCTACTCAGCTTAAACACTAGGATATTAATAGGGATGTTAGTGAAGACGATAATGATCTCCAGGTCAATTACAACAATGGCGATATCTTCTAGTTGTTGCCAGATGCAATCAACTATTGCGCAGTATATTTTTATAGAGACGTAAGCGTTTACGCAAAAACTATTCTTAAAAAATATATTTTTATTAAGAAGTGACAAACGACCAAACAATCTTACTGACGTTGGAAAAACACGATAAGAGGCATCTAGATTAAATTTAAATAAACAACTTAAAATTATACAAGAGGAAAAGATACAATAAATCTTAATTTTATATTTATGTATATTCGCACAAACATATAGGCGTGCACTCGTTGTTCCCTTCGCTATTTCAATGTAAAGCATGTGCATTAAGATCAGATGTGGTCATAGATACAGCACAACCAGATCCGAGAAGGTACCCTTAGTGGTAGATCTACACCGCAGATTGTTTCTAGATGCAGAATAAATGGGTCAGCTCGACCGGGGTAGGACACCCTCACACAAAATTAGCATACCATAGCAGCAAAGTATTGCTATGTTTCATCTGGTCCGAACACCTTTATTACTGGTGACGAGCCTGAGGTGAACGATACTACGCTCATAAACACTCACACCCAGCTTGGAGTATAAATATTCCAAAATGTGGCAAGCTCTTGCTGGTGCTATTTCACAAAGACTGGATATAAATAGACTAAAAAACAAATAAATAAAAGCTGTACTGATTGCCTGTACGAAAGTCGTCAATAATGGAAGGCCATGAATAAAAATAATAAACTCTTTGTTACAAAAACTATTTATCGGGTTCTATTGAGAGGCAATGTTGCTTTTATTTTGCAATCCAAAAGGATCTTAGAATCGAAAATATTTACTTTAAACAGTTTTTATACGATTAAATTAATTCAATAAAACCTCTTTTCTTGAAACGTACAATTAATACATTGCAGTATCTAGAATCACGCAGTTACAAGCTACTGAAAGCACAAATAGGCTGGAGCAACCGGAAAGACCAAGCTTGATAGCTACCAGCTAGAGACCAGCGTAAAATAATAACTTGACCATTAAGTCACAGACTGGTAGATAAAAACAAAGTAATTTAAATTATTATTAAGGTCATATCTGCATAATGATTTTTACTTACTTTTAAAGGATCAATATATGTAAGAATTATAGGCCGAAACACTTACCATAACCTAAGTTCTATATAAACGTAGTCTACAATTAACAAACTGATCCTTGTAAACGACTTTAAACTATTTACTTTTATCATTTCTAAACACATCGCTGGCACGAAACGACTTAATGAAATCTCAAGTATTGGTAACTAGAGCAATAAATTTAGAAAATTTATTGCATCTGATGTCTATCCTAAATTTACGAGTTTGTCAATACTAGGCTAGACACCACTTAGAGTTAATTAAACAATTTGTTATTTCATCCTCTGTTAGATACGAGGGCGAGATATTTGAGAGTAAAGATACCTTACGCACGGTAAGAACGCAAAATTAAAGTAAATTAACAGTCCCTAGAGAGGGTGTTAGAGTCCCCTAGACGTCCCCTATTATTATTACATATATTATTGGCAGATTTCACACGTTTCTGAAATATTTCTTTTTATTTCTTAAAAATGCAAGATTCCTTACGATGTTTTCCTTCACCGCCGATCACCGGGGATCAGTCTTTTTCGTTAGCTCATCTACCGTAATATTAGCGAGCGCTTAGACTTTGAGCTAAATATATGTTTATATATTCAGGATTGGTCATCTCGTTTTGGAGTCACCGTCAATCCTTTGAAATGTCAAGCAATGCTCGTAGGTAGCCCCAAGATGCTAGCTAAGATTAACATATTCAAATTTACGGCCTTTCTATTATAATAATATTTTAATACCATTTAATAGTTCTGTGAAAAATCTTGGTCTACATATTGACAACACTTTTAAATGACGAATACAAGTCACAGAAATAAGCCGCGAAGTCACTGCCACTTTACAGTCTCTTTATCGTCTAAAGCATTTCTTTCCCATGAATGCAAAGGTCATGCTTGTCCAAACATTAATATTGCCTATCATTGATTATGCAGACGTGTGTTACCCAGACGTCTCCCTTGAACTTCAAAACAAGTTGTATTCCAGCTCACTTTACCGGTTTTCTTGCAAATCCATTTGCTGTTGTCGCAACACAAGCTATGCTATTCTAGAACTTCTTGCCCGATGAAATCAGGAATGCCCGATGAGGTCAGTAATAAACAACAGTTTTAAAAGTTTGGTTCGTGATTACTTACTTAAGTTATCTGAAGTCAGATAAATTTATCAGCCACATATGGAATTTATAGGTAGCTGCCGCTATTGTATTGTATACTATTGTGTATGTATATAGATATAGACTCACGTATGTATATATGTGTATGTGTATATATATATATATATATATATGTATGTATAGGCTGTAACTTTAAGTAATCTATACGTCCTTACCTCATCAAAAATACTAACGACGATGAGTTGATATGATGTAGTTATAGCAATGTTAATTATGGTGAGTATATAAAAAGGTGGCCTTTTCACAATAACTCCAGTTCAGACAATTACTATTTCTGTCATTTTTACCATCACCGTCACCATATTTACGTATAAAACTTGTATAAATAGGAATTATTTAACCTTTTGATAAACGTACAATTTCATTCCGAACTTTAACAAACTGGTTAATGGCTTGTAAATGCTTTAATAGCATTAAATGTATTATTATCTCTTGCCTGTATATACACGACCCAGAATAACAAAACAAACCAACTTAATATTTAAATCAGAATTCTACGTACACATGTACTTTCAAACTTGTAATAATATAGGAGTAGGCAGCGATTATTTATACGAAACGAACGATCATAGTTCACTGACCCAAATGAACGCTCAAGCATTTATAATTTTATTGTGCGCTACCTGAATCTTAACCATAGTAACGGCACCAATTAAATGTTAGTCGAAATTTTAGTCTTATTTATTACGTATTCGGTGCTGGAAGCCAAGAAAATCTGTATATCTAAAGAAGTAAATTAAGAAAATGCTTCGAAGTAGTCCGGCCATAAGTTCTGTTACAAATGAAAATGCATTTATTTTAATGAAGTAATGTAATAGTATGAAAATTTATTCCTACATATATATTAGTCTCACCAAAAAATAAAAAAAAATTCTATTCGAAAGGTGGCCTCCTTTGGTTTTTATATAAGCCTTTAATCTGTTTGGCCACGAATCTATGGATTTACGCACTGTTTCCAAGGGAAATTTCGCCACTGCTTGCTCCAAAGATTTTTTAAGAGACTCAATGTCACCGTGTTCTTTAGAGCAAGCCATGTCCTCTAAAAGTGACCTTAATTTGAAGTATATAGGGTTGAGGTCTGGGCTATATGAGGGCCAGTCTTCAGCTCTTATAAAGTCCGGAATGTTGGTTTCAAGCCAGGCTTGGGTAGTTCGTGCCTTGTCCACGGTATATTTTTAATAATAGTATTGCTGAGAGGTTTCACAACATAATCTAAGACTGTATCACACTATGGCTAAAGATTTCACTCCTTTTTCACAAAAATGTAGTTTTGATCCTTGATAAGACTCGCCCCAACAAACCATCACTGACGCAGGATGATGACCACTTTGTACCTTTCCGACCTACGACGACGAATGCGCTCACTATGTTTGATGCACTGGTTGGGAATACGGTCAAACGTACTGGCGAGGGCTTATCACTCGGCACTCATTTAGGGATTCTAAATTTCAATATTCGAGCCTATCCTTGGTCATAGCGATATATTTAGAACTAGGTACTATAAAACTAGGAGAACGGTTTAAGCTATCATGAGGAGTAGGAAGAGGTATGCTATGATATAATACATGCTCCTTAGGGGAAACTAATGGTATCCTAAGTACGTACACTAACTATAGCTTAAATCTAGAGTAATGGATAAATTAAGATCGACAGGTAGATATGTAACTGTGAGCGTACACTTTATCATTTTGCTTATTGTAGTGTTCTTCAATCGTGAAAATTTTTTCATCGGTAAAGAGGATATTTCTGTGCCTTTCACCTGTGTATCGCGACAGAATGCTTTGATCGGTCCACTCTCTTTAATTGTAAAGATTGATTTAGGGCATTTCCTGTATACCGACGATAAGCACCGAGCTTCAGGTCTTGTTTTATAACACGCGAGAGTCCTAGCGGGAGTCTTTATTTCTCGCGATACGATTTTTTGCATCCTAATGGGGTTTCGATGAATTCTGGCTTAAACAGCATTAACAGTCTGTGTAGTTCTAACAGCACGCGGCTTTTCTGGTCTTTGACAGAGGAATTGTTGTTGTATCTCTTGATACTACGATATACGAACATACGGCTGATACCAAGCTTTTGAAGTGTCTGGAATATGCACCCAAACCCACTTTGTGCAAGGCGATCACAGCAAACCTATTTTCTTTAACACCCAATTCCATATTGTAATTTGCTAATGAACACGAAAAAATATGTGAAATAGCGCAAAATCGAAAGAAGTTTTTAAAATAATATACGTGTTCCAAATTGAAAATAATTAAAAGGTAGAAAGAAAGAAAACTTTTTACGTAACAGTATTTATGGACAGACTAGTTATATGGATGATACATACATCGAAGCATTTTCAATCTACATTGGAGTAAAGTAGTAAAAAACCACAGTACGGTCCAATACTTATACATTTAACAACGGGCTATGTCTGCTTACTAAGGTTCAAACAAATATTTCTATATCGGTGGTAACCAAAAATACTCTATAGTACTGATGGGTCTCATATGTGTAAACATTTCCGCATCAGCTACAATTACTAAGACTCCTGAACGGTTAGTAGCCTTGTCTCGGTGGAGACCTACCTTGGTAGAGATATAGTCCGCACCAGAGCCATAGACAACTAAACCAAATCCTACGGCTTCCTCTTCCGAGTGCTTTATTAATCCTCATTGTCTTCGGGTGGCAGACTCACGCAGGGGAGGCATTTTACAGTGGACAGTCGATACATCCTAGGAGCGTTGGAGAAAATTAGTGTTATGGGTTAGTCGTTATACAAACAGTGTAGGGAGGTCTTAAGGGAGTGAGTAATATATAATGTGATTGAAACACAATTGCTCCCCATCGAAATATGAAATGAATATGGATTGAATATACCATACACGTACGATCCACGAGACCTAATATCTGTGAGTTAATCACCTCACCACCAGTCCACTTATCACGTAAAATCGCCCTAGCCTCGTTGATCACCTTATCGGATTACAAAGTTCTCCAAAATAAATAAAACCCTAAGCACTAATTAAACTAAGGATCAAAAAATTATCTGAAACAAATTTATAAAATATGGTGTCATCCTGTTTTATATTCGTTAATGTTTACGAAGTTCACATTTCTGTACTAACTTAATTAACATATTATCCAATTAGAAGACGTGAGCGTATATTCTTATATAACGTCCCGTAAGGATAACGCTAAAGCGATATTTTCTTGAGGCATGATATCATTTTCCGTTTATCAGCTGAAGAAATCATAATGGCATTATAGCAATGTAAGACTATAAGACAATCATATGATCTAACCTTCTCTGTCTGATGGCGGTATTCTGCGACCCAGGCGATCGAAAAATGAAGAAGGTTTAGTCTAGGCTAGTTTTTGGAGTTATTTTGCAAGTGCATGTTGATGATAATGGTGTCAACCTAGCTGATTAGTCCATCGCGATTGCTTCTGGTGACTACATCACATCAAAATATATATGTGTGCAGTAAGGATTCGAGCAATTTTTTATTTATGTATATTGAACCACAAACAAAATTACATGTTTTTTACACAATATAAATATGAGTATTAAGTTTACTAATAAGATACAATTCTATTATTGTGCAGTAAGGATTCGAACAATTTTTATTTATGTATATCGAACCACTAAAAGACTTACATGTATTTAAAACAATATAAATATGAGCATTAAGTTTACTAATAAGATACAATTCTACTATTGTGCAGTAAGGATTCGAGCAATTTTTTATTTATGTATATCGAACCACCATAAGAATTACATGTATTTAACACAATATATAATGAGCATTAAGTTTACTGATAAGATACAATTCTATTATTATGCAGTAAGGATTCGAGCAATTTTTTATTTATGTATATCGAACCACAAGCAAAATGACACGTATTTAACACAATATAAATATGAGCATTAAGTTTACTAATAAGATAAAATTCTATTATTGTGCAGTAAGGATTCGAGCAATTTTTTATTTATGTATATCGAACCACAAGCTAAATTACATGTATTTAACACAATATAAATATGAGCATTAAGTTTACTTATAAGATACAATTCTATTATTGTGCAAAAAGAATTGTGAAATGAGCCAAGGCAGCATTATGTGGTATTCTGTAAAAGCATCAATTTCAAATCGAAAAAACATTCTGTTTTATTACATTGAGAGAAACAAACGAACACTCAGTTTACCTTATGCTAAGTCATTCCTGCGACTAATGACATCTACATTCATCCTTGACTAGGAATCATAATGCAGATGCGTTGTCACCCTTGAAGACTGTGATGTAATGCCTTGTAAACAGTAATAATCTCCGGATCCCTGCACTCACTAGACGAAACACAGCAGCATTGTGCTGCTATTTGACGAGCTGAGATTTAGAAAGTAGAGCTGTAGTATACTGTGAGGGCGTGGCTCTACCCAGGTCGAGCAGAGCATTATGAAGCTAGAAACAAAATGCAGTTTAGCTCTACCACTTCCAAAAATACACTTTCATTGTTCTACGATATTATAAATACAATCATTATCATCAAAATCATGAACACAATAATCAACATCAAAAATCAAAAGGAGCTTTATTCAAGTAGTTTTACACAAAAAGATCGTCAAGATAGCTAATAGATCTTTACCACCGCAACTACTTCAAGGCAATGCTACAACGGCAAAGACCAAATGTCCAAGAGTCGTCCAGTATTGAACCCGGGACAAAAAGCGTAAGTCCAAGCTAATTTTCCAAATAAATATTCTGACAAGTAACTGAGTAGTAAGATTATTTGATAAGTTGTTTTTTAACCAAAATTTAAGATATTTTTAATGACAAATCGATTATAATTTTTGATTATTTATTAAATATGCGTATGTTATTGCACAAGTACGACTTCTGTACCTTTTTTAAAAGATAAACAGGTGTCACAAGTTTGTCTCTTATATTGATAGCGTGTAAATCAGCTTTTGTAGAATATTTTTGTAAATAATTACGTATAAGCAATATGTTATCGTAAATATATTGTGAGAGCATCACTATAAGTTCAAGAGACTATACGTTCCCAATAATATTTAGTATTTAATGGCCATACTTTACAACGTCTAGTATTTCGAGTGCCGTTTTTTCCACTTCTTTTTTGATATCATTTCTGTTAGCAGTCCATCTTTGATTTGTTGATAATTTTAATTTGTAATTACATTAATCATACTGCTGCGTTTATCCCCTTCACATTTTATCATAACATGGAATACAGAGACTCTGCAAATCCCAGCTCTTCAGAACTGCTTGTAAAAAGGGAAAGGCCAATTTTTATTTCTCATATGTTTGCCATGGATTATGAGTTTATTTCATTCATCGTTTAAGCTGAGTTACCGTTTCATTCGGTTATTCTATTTTAGTTAATAAAACGACAACTTTGTTTCATATTTTTACCTGATAACCCATTTACTGAGTGAGACTTTACTCATTAGACGACTTGAAAAAAGGTTTGCGGGTTTAGCACGGTTAACATTAATGTATGCTTTGAACCTCTTTTTGGCCTTAATGTTTTGTGAACGGAATACAATTTGATTTATACGTACATTGTACCTTCGCCCAATTACTATATACGTAATTTACAAATATTTATGTGGCATTTTTAAATACTTTAAATAACTTACAAGTAACTTACCTTATGTCAAAATTAAATTATGTCTTTGTTTCACATCGATGGACAGAATTATGAGTCCAAATTTGCGGTTAGCTCGCTTTCAGTGTTTAATTCTAATATTAACGGTAACAGATAGAAAATCGTTCTGCGAGTTAGCAATAAAATTTGCGATAATGGCCGGATCGCGTGATGATTTCATTTCAGCAATATCCTAACTTATCCTGTAATTTCCCGAGTTCGTCGGTAATGTGCTTTCGATTAAATCACCAAACTCCATATCTATTTTTATTTTTATCTCTGCTTAGTTTGGCTTAATGAATGTATCAGAAATAAAGGTTCCGAATTTCATTCATTTGGCTTTAATTCTTTATTTTTTTCGTCTTATTCTTTTGTCTTTATTGCCTTTTGACTTTATTTTTGGCAGGGTTAACAATACAATAAAATTATCACCTTAGAATTATAACAAATGTCCTGTAATGTGTAATGTATATATATAAGATCTCTGCCCATAAGTGGACCTATATTTGGGGACAGGTTATTTACGGGATGGTACTTTGCCTTTTATACTTTTAATAACTTAGGGTTATCTGCTAGCCAAAATTTTTAAGTATAGAAATTATAAGGTGTCATACAAGAGCATAATGATACAGGCACGTTAAAACCAGAAACTAAACAGTATATGTCTTAAGCACCAAAGCAGGGATGGAATTAGAACTACTAATATCATGTGTATCATAGGAGAAGCTTACTTTAAGTACATTTACAGTAAACCTAATATCCTGCATTGAGTATTCACACCACGTGATAAATTACTGTGCATTTTCCTGATATTTAAAAATCAAATTAATTACGGAAAGAGAGACTTAGAAATCACGAACAATAAGTGACAAAAATTGCGTTGTCTTATTTAGGCTAGAGACCAGAAAGCGTGATTTCCAGAAAGCAGTCGCCCCAAACTGTCACCAATATGAATAACTTTGTCGGACTTTGTCAAAGCTACCCGTGTCTTGCAGAACCTGTATTCATTATAATACTTCTTATTTACCATGCCCGCATTAGAATCCAATAGACAAAGAGTTTGTCCAAGCTATTGAGATAGGCGATAGTCCAGCACATTCGATAGGCGCATCGAATGACATATATTACTAGTGACGAGGCATTCCATCTCAGTCCTCAAGGGGATTCCTTGTCAAGGATGACTGTAGATGTCATAGGCCGCAGGAGTCACTTACCTTCAGGTGAACTGTGTGCTCGTTTGTTACTCTCATTGTATGAATGAACGCAAACCGTGACAATCTCCTAACTTGCAGTACGAGGCGAAGATACCACGGCTACCTGGCGATCTTTGTTTTGTCGTTATTGTATTTATATATGTATATATATATATATATATATATATATATATACATATATATATATATATATATATATATATATATATATACATATATATATATATATATATATATTTATAAGACAAGTATTCGAAATCAGACAAAAGAACTTTATGAGAAAAGTTAACGTTTGGTTCTGGGTCCGTACTACACATACTATATATATATATGTATATATATATATATGTATATATATTCTTTGAAAAGTTTTCTCCTCATAGTGCGGACCCAGAACCAAACGTTAACTTTTCTCACAAAGTTTTTATGTTTGATTTCGAATACTTGTCTTCATTCAATGACTCTCTTATGAGATACCATATTTTTTTTATGGCTGATGGCCACTATTAGCCTGAGGGCTTTTACAGGTTCACCGGTGTAAAAGCGGCCGAGCGCTTAAAGCACTCAGCCGAGACTTTTAATAATGGGTAACCATCACAAGGGATCCCGAGAGGACTTTAACCTTGGCTCGGTCAATTACTTCTGACGGATAAATGAGATATCATTGATCAAAAAATATCTAAAGATTTCAAAAAAACATATAAACAAGCAGCAATGACAACGAAATTCATCGTAAGTAATACGATCAATGGTTAAAGAGAAACAATTTTTTTTTATTTGTTTTGCTTTTTAAATGAAGTAAAAGTTATTTTGCCCCAAATTTTAATTTACTTACCTATCACGGAAATGTGCAATGAAATCAACTTTAGTGCTACGGCAAAAGCAACTTTAGTGCTACGGCAAAAGGAAAATACTAACTACGATAAAATTATTTACAAGTTATTACTTGTAAATGAACTTTATCGTAGTTATATATTGTCTATAAGATGTCAATTAAATTGTCCGCGATGAAAATACATTTTATTGCATAACAAATTTCGTGAATTGAAAACGCCACACGATATGATTGAGATAAATTGTTCTAGTACACTCATTTCGTAAAGAAAAAAAAACTTCTCACGTAAAGGACTAAAAGCTGTTTCATCTGTCTGGGCTTTTAAAAATACCATCGTATATTTTTAGTGCCGGAAAGAAATTAACGAAACGAAAAGGACAGATATGCTTCATAGATTCTATATACATACATATAGTTCTATATGTCTTTGTTCAGAGTAGACTAGAATGTTTCTCGTATACAACGAATACTCTTAATTTTAATTTAGTTTGTAATAAGACTGGAACAGTCAATATATAAACGGAACAAAAGTGAAAAAAATACCATATTCACGCATTATCCATTAACCCTTCGCTTAAATTTCTAAAATATTTAAGTATGTAAACAGGCCACTAATTAAAGTTCTTATTACCTTATACGAGATTTTTCCTATGGTAATGGTTTTCATTAAAGTTATTAAAATTTTATTTAAAACTTTAAATATTTCAGCATTCATTGAGATTTTAATTTACTGAGAGAAGGATTCTCTCTCAACCGTATAATATTAAGGGCCACTTAAACGCAAACATTTTTTCGTACTACAAAAAAAAAATTAAAACAGGTCAAAAACGTGAGGAAATAAGTACCACCTTTCAAATTAACTGTTATTGGGGACAAACTAAATCAGTTATAAAAGAATCTTATGTATGCAGATATATATATATATATATTTATATATATATATATATACTACACACTACTTCACAGGAAAATGCCTGACCACATACTGCAGCTTCTGTTCGGCGGTACCTGCACGTAGTCTGGACTTAAATCCTATTGAACATTTATGGGACGAGCTTCAAAGAAAAGTTCGGACTAGAAATCCTGAGCCAGCTACGAGATCAGAGCTTCAAGCTGTATTCGCTGAAGAATGGGATGGCGTGAACAGAGAAAAATCTCATCCGTTCTATAAAGAACCTATAAGGAACAGTTATTACAGCCAACGGGGGTAACACTAAATATTGAATTGTTTATTATTATTAAATTAAGGATTATTTGTTTTTATCTTTAGAATGAATGTTTCCTTATTTTAGAGTTGAAGACAAATTTTTTATAAAAATTTATTTTAATAAAAATAATTCATTAATATAAACGTTATCTCATTTTCAAGCTAAAACCTTAAATCTACTACAGTCAAAAAATTTATATTTTATTAATAAAGATTTTTTACGAAAATATTATGACCACAAGCGTACGGTCGAGTCGATTTTTTTGCTCACGACTGTAAATACATATATATAGCAAATTCGACTAATTGTTATGATGGATTGACGGCTGCGTTGCGTAGTTGTTAGAATTCGTGACCTTGGAACGCGGTTTCCAATTATTCAAGTTCTGGAGTGGGTGTAAAATTAATTACTAATTAATAAATACGTACATACATACAAGTATAAATCAAGCTAATATAAGCGTGTTAAAAAAAACATCGATCTCTATAGCATTTTATTGTACGACATAAAAAAATATTAGAGGGTGAATTCATAAGACAAGAATTATAGTTATTTGTCATATCATACATGTATCGGAATAGTTTATAGACACGCAATGACTCAATATAACGTCATGTCACGGTTCAACATATTCTCTATTGTAATAGAGACGGGAGACGTAACAGTTTTTTTTTTAATAATTTAATTTATGAATTTATAAAACATGAATTATTGGCCTTTGGTACGTGTAGAAAATTACTCTATAGACACGCTATGACTAAATACATTAAAGTCACGGATCAACAAAATCTCTACTGCAAACAGAGACGGGAAACTTTGTTATGTAATTTATTTTTAATATAGTTTTTGAAAAATATTATATTGTGAATTCGTAAAACTTAAATTGTTACCGTTTCGTTTGTGTAGAAAATAACTTTATAGACACACAATAACTCGATATATTTTCATGTCAAGGTTAAACAAAATCTCCAATAGAGCATGTTTTTTAAATATAGCTCTTAAAAAATATTAAATGGTGAATTCATACAACATGAATTATTGTATTTTGGTACGTGTAGAAAATTACTTTATAGACACGCAATGATATTGCCATGTCACGGTTCAACTAAATGTCTATTGGAGTAGAGACGGTAAAATATAGCTTTTAAAAATATTAAATGGTGAATTCATAATATATAAATTTTAGTTATTGCCATTTGAACATGAAAATTACTTGATTGAATTAGACACAAACTTAGTTTCCGAATTGAAAGTAAAAGTTTTTTATAAATCATTTCTGGATTTATAAAAAAAATAAGCTTATTTTTATAAATATTAAACCATAAAACGATGGAAGCCGAGTCATTTGTGGTTAGCTTTTGCAAGAGCTTGAAGTATAATAAAAATCAAGGTTAATACTGAAAGTGAGATTTAAAAAATAAATGAGAACCGTCGTTGAGTTTGGTCTCGGAAGTTCCCCTATGATGTAACTCGAAATTTTAAGGATTTTGTGTACAAATATCTACTGCTTGCATCATCTATCGTTTACTAAATGAGAAATATTTCCAAAACTTACTTATTAATATCTTTTGAAATTATATTAAATATTCATCACGTTCATATAGTACAAAAGTAATATTCCAGAGACCAATGAACCGATTTAGTTCAGTTTTTGTCAAATGTAGTAATGAAGTAGTGAAGTTCAATTAGCCCTTGTACTATTGTGTATAAATAATATTATGCTATATATACTGATAACGACATCTAACGGAAGCGCAGATAAAAATGACATCAAATCGTACTTATCACTAGTAATCTATATAATAAGATGATTTTGAAATTAAAATAAATTATAATTAAGTTTCAAATAATGGCAAATAAATAGATATAATTCCCTACTTAATTATTTATATCGATTTATTTATATTATCTATCTTTATTGTATATTTAATGTCATTATTATATAATCTTTTTGTATTTATTATGTAGTACATACATTGTTTCATATATTTTATTGTGTATATTGAGTATGTTACATATGTTATTATCATTTAAGATTATCTTGTTTTTGGCGCCTTTAGTCAATTTTTCTCCATCTCAAAGGTTGACTGGTAGACATTGTCAAATATTAAGTCCGCCAATTGTACCATTTTATATCATAATTCATTTCATAATTTTTATTTTCAAATGCTAGCAATGCTAGTAGTATATTACTGACATTCCGCTTAACCACTACAACTAGGCCGAAAATGCTTATGCTAGGAGACGGTTCACGACAATAGTTGAATGGCGGATTCAAACCTCTGACCCCAAGTTTCGCTGACCATAATTATCATTAGGCTGTTGAAGCTTCACAATTATAATACATGCCCAAAAATTATAATAATAATACTTTATTAATAAGTTATATAACAAATACATAAAGTCTCTAACTCCTGAACTAAGATTATGATCTGTATCTCAGGAATCAGTGCCCTCTCCCATTTTTTAACTACAACAGATTTACAATAAATCTCTTTTTAAAAATAAAATAAAAAAATAAAAATAGCCTTTATTTACTCTGATCTTTGTACAATTTGTAATATAATAAAACATAAAACTGTACTAACTAAACCTAAGTATACTATACTTACTATACTTATTTCAATTTTTTTTTCGGTGTGTATATAATATAACTTAACATTTAGTATCAGTTACCAGGTCAGGCTGTCTTATGACATAGACCTCCTCAAGTTCCCTCCACATTTGCCTGTTCAATGCTGTCCTTCTCCAACCTCTGAGCAGATCGTCTTCCCATCTTTTTTTTTGCCTTCCTCTACGTCTTTTTCCGTCCCGCGGGTACCATTCTGTTACTTTTTTGGTCCACTTTGCTGGTGTTGATCTCATCATGTGACCAGTCCATTTCCATTTCAAGGTTCCCCTTTTTTCTTTAACATCTGCTACTTTGGTGATGCTCCTAATTGTTGTAGCTTTCCATTTGTCTTTTAAACTTTTAAATCTCTTTTTAATGTAACATAAATAATTAAGAAAAGTATTTAAATATATGTGTATATTTGTGTGTGTGTGCGTGTTTGTTTGTGTGAATGCATGTATGTTAGTGCTAGCGTGCGTGTGAATGTGGGTATGCCTATGTTTTAATATCTATAATGCTTATTTAAGTAAAAATTGTTTGTAATAACATCCGTTTGTATGTAGTCTAAGGTTAGAAGCCAACTTTTAATTTTGAATAAGATACGACCTTCGATATTTAATTGCTATTACAGTTTTTAACAGTGGCAGAGCCACGTTGCAGTTGGCTTATAGGTGTACCATGATTGGGTCGGCTTTTGAACGGGGAGGACCACGCTTCACAGGATACCAGTGTAAAATGGTAACATAAAACTTCGTATGGTGAGGGATGGGATGACGTGTGTTGGGTGAACTAATTACGAATAATTAATCCGTCTCAGTTCTCAGGTACGACAACGCATATCTATTCCGTAACTTTATTTACGATGGATGGACGAGTTTATTTACAAAACATGGGTCATACTCATCACTTACTCTCTAGTAAATTGTGCTCGTTGCTTATCTGTTATATTATACATTTTTTTATTACATTGAGAGTACCAAACGAACACACAGATCACCTGATAGTGCAAGTAATTCCTGCGGCCCATGACATCTACATTCATTCTTGACAAGGAATAACAATGCAGATACGTTGTGGCATATGGATGATGGAATGCCTCGTCATCAGTAATAAAGGTTTCCGGAACCCTACACTTATCAGACGAAACACAGCGGCATTATTCTGCTCTTTTACGATGGTATTCTGTGAGTGCGTGGTCCAACCCCGGTCGAGCTGACCCATACGTTCTGCAGTTAGAAACAAACTGCATTGCAGCTCTACCACACTTAACTTGAGATGAGAGAACTTAATAGAGAGGAAAGCCTAACGCCGTACAGTTGACACAAATGATAACAAATATTATTATTGAGAAAGAATTCAAAAAAGAAAATGTCATTGGGACTAGCCAATTTTACTGATTCAGATTTCAAATCATTACACTATAATCGTTTCTTTCGTTTTTTCATTAAGTATTATGATTATAAACTTAACATTCACTTGTGCTAATTAACTTAATTAATAACAGTGTTAAGCTACAGATAATTTGGCTTCGTATCCTAAACGGTCGAAATTTACTTAATACATAAGTAACTATTTTTTGTGTATCGTAATTGTCAATTGTTATATCGTGATGACATCCTGACATTTATACCATTAATGTAAGTAACCTTACTCAGAGAAGATAGACAAGGTCATCAACAAAGATGGATGTACTTCTCAGGTATAACTTACTCTAAGATTTCTAAGTTTTCATGGAATTTGGTAAACCTTACGGATCCCTAAAATACACAAACACTATATTATATAATAGTACACACACACACACTCTTCTTTGAAGGTAAGCGTCAATAGGCTAATGGCTTAACCTAAGGTCTACGGTCTGTGATACTTGAGGTAGTAGGTTCGAAACTGCCATTCGACTATTGTAATGAATTAACAGTTTGCGTTGTTAGCTGGAATGTCAGTAATGTTTAGCCCTACATTTAAAAAAAAACTGGCTCATCTGTTGGCGTGTGATTCTTATAGCCCATGACGCTCATGTCCTCGATAAGACGCAGTGCAGACGCCTTGTCACCTAATGCCATTTTGCAACGAATTCGGTTTAATAACTTAAAAGCTGTTACTCATTTATACCACTCGTACCTAATTTGTCTTCTTCAACGTCAGAATCAGCTTTTCTTATAAAACATTAAAGATACGAATATATTAATCTAATTTACTTCCAATTTAGGTAAAACGCTTATGTTAAATAATTAACGAATTGAAGGAGAAACAAAACGACTAAATTAATGGTCTTTTTAAAGTCCAATCTGTGTTAGCTACGTTAAAATTCCAATATCGCGTTGAAAGCTAAGGCTGTGTTAATCATATTAGGTTTCAGATCTCTATAAAAAGTAAAGTAAAGCTATAAATAAACTCATATCTATATTGATCTCACTGTTTGGAAAAGGCCTCCACTATAAAGTAGGATTGCTTGCAGAACTTGAGGTGTAATTTTTAAAACAATTTTTTTTAAAAGTAGTTTTCGCTGAGCAAATGGACATTTTTTTCTTTTGTTTTTATTTATTGTTTAGATATATGTAGTTGTTTATATGTTCTCACGATGTTTATCTGTACCGCTGAGTATGTAGTAAATCAGCACTTTTTTTTATTACATTGACAGCACGAGCACACAGTTCCCGTGATGTCAAGTAATTACTGCGGCCCTTGACATCTACATGCTTGACAAGGAATCGTAATGTAGATGCGTGGTCAACCTTGAAGAGTGCCTCGTCACCTGTAATAATGATCTACACTCACCAGATGAAACACAGCAACATGATGCTGCTATATCATGCTATATATATTGTGAGGGCGTCATCCTAACCCGTTAGAGCTGACCCATTTAATTTAGTAGTGACACCTGCATGATGACATCCTCGTGAAATGCGCATAAGTTGTCAAACTAAGAGTGAGATGGAATGCCTCGTTCCGGTACTCGTGCGATCCCTGAGGTCACCATACGAAACAGAGCAGCGAACCAACCCAGAAAGAAAGAAGGTACATAAAAACTATATTATCATCTAATTTATTGTATGATAATCGTTCATAATAATTTTTTTAATATATATATAATACTTTTTATTTTAATCTCCACAAATTACGAAAGTTTAAGTAAAAAATTTAATTTATTTAAAATATGATAATTGACAGATGTAATTTGTAATAATTAAATAATTTAATCTGGAGCCTAAATTAAGTCGAAGCCTGTATTTTAGTGCACCAGCTAACAACCGACCCCCCCCCCTCCCCCCCCCCATTTACCTAGTCTTGCATTGAAGAAATTAATCAAAGAAGGTCTTAACTTATTACGTTAATGCCTCGGCTCGCCAAAAATAAAGACCTTTATTACTGGAGGCATTCCATCTCAGTCCTCAAGGGTGTCAACGCATCTGCATTATGATTCCTTGTCAAGGGTGAATGTAGATGCCATGGGTCGCAAGTATCACTTAACTTCAGGTGAACTGTGTGTGTGTTTGTTACTCTTATTGGAATAAAAAAAAATTAGTAAGTTGGATGGCAATAAGTAGAGTCGAGCCAACTTATTCATTATATATAACTACTTTCCATTTGCAACGTGACTTGTACGTGACAATGTAGATGATTGCCTTCCCTCGACCATTCTACTATTTTCCAGCAGTTGGTTGGTCGAGGGACACTACCAACTTTACTCTCATCTCTCATCACAACAGCGTCACGCTACACAACCATGTTTTTTATTATACATACGTTTACGATCATAAGAAAATTATTTACAACTTTAGACCTAGTTTATGACTTTTGTAATTAAGCTGAGTACATTGAAAGCTTTATTCTGAGCGCGTTATTAGAATCTTATCATATAAAACATAACTCAGTTTTTAAAGCGACCTTATAGTATACTTCTTTTGTTTCTTAGTTCTAATATTTAAAGATACATTTAATCTAAATTATAAGTACGTTAGAGAAATAAATTTACGCCTATAATATACGTTTTTGTTAAAACTAATGATATCAAAGACACATTTCTCTTTTCTTTTTCTTTCTTTATAGTATAGGTGGCAATCAAGCAGCTCACCCGATGGTAAGTGATCAGCGCCGCTAATGGACATCCGCAGCTCCAGAGGAGTAGCAAATGCGCTGGCGACCTTTAATCTTGATGGTAAGTGATGACTGCCAGTTATCAACTACGTTCATTCTCAACGAAGATTAAAGATTTGATTGATTAAGGTGGATGCCTCAATACCAGTAATTCGTTGGACTCATACGCTCACCAAACGAAACACAGCAGCGCTACGCTACTATTAAATAACTATACTACGCTAGTATTTTGTGAGCAGCATACCGTTACCGTGTTTCATGTGGTGAGTATAGATATCAGGCTATTATTCTGATCATATAATAGTCTTTGTGAAGAATATAATGAAGACTAGGTCATCTAAAAAATGTTATACAAACTATTTGTATCGCAATATTGTAAAATCGATCCTTTTATACGAAATCTTCTTTATGAATATACTGTAAATTAAAAATAATAAATTATCTGATAGTTTTTGAACTAAAACTTGATCAGATAAATATCATAAAAATCTAGATGTCTGTACGCTATGTTAGCTAAAAACTAAAGCTCTAATAAATATATAATAAAAATAATAAGCTAAAACTTATTTATAAAAAAAAGCAATATTTTAAGTTTTATTTTCGACCTAAGATTATCATACGTTGCTTTTATCACAATTTAGTAAATAAGATAATTTGAAATTATTTGTTTTTTTTAAGTATTATGAATAAATAGTGAACGAAACGACGAAAGTGATTTATTAGATAATTTTCGAGCTCAAAACTCCACTCGTATCATAAAATTGTAATTTAAAAGCATTTCACATTGTTTATGAAAGAAAGCAATGACTAACGTTTATTTTCACGCAAAAAACGTAACTTAGTATATTTAATTTATTTTAATAAAAAGTTTAATCGCAGCTTTGTTAAATAAAAGCTTCTCTATGAACACATAGTCTGCACTATACGATAATTTTTGCGCTGAAAACGCAACTAAATTCATACCGTAAAAATTTAAACATTTGCACGCATTTCATTATTTATTATAAACTAAAAACATTATCTCTAACATTTTATTTCAAGTTTGAATATAAAATTATATATTTAATGTTTGAATGAAAATATTTATTATTTATAAGGTTCCAAGCGATAAAAAATAAATTGTTTACCTACGGTGGTTCCCCTATTCATCCTGCGCAAAAACAGTAACACCTTGTTAAATATGACACCATGCACCTGTTTGAATGCTACGAGATAAATAAGAATTCCACATATAGTATATGCGTGAATAACATAACGTTCATTTGCAGTCGGGTAAAAAAACTTATACTACAATAAATAAATATTACATTAACTTTTATTCCTCATCATCGACGTAGCTACATGACCATTTCTTTACCTTGCTGTTGACGAGGTATTCATTCTTAGTTAATCACTTAACCCAGTATAGTTTAGCAAAGATGTTCACCTTGCTGTTGACGAGGTATACCTCTTAGTCTACAACGAATCTGCCTTCCATAAGGCTGATTGCCTTCATAGATGCGATGTCTCACAGGCAGCAGGAACGATCACACGAACTAAATGCTTAATTTGTCGCTCTTAATATCATAAATAAACTCAGTTCAGGATGAAATCTAAGCTTAATAAATAAAGAAAATCTTATTATTGATAACAAAATAGATCATCTTAATAGATCATCTAATATAAATGACATAAAAATACCTTAATTACAATGTTATAGTATAGTAGAGAATTACAATCCCTAAGGAAAATTTTAATTAAGAATAAGACAAATATGGTTTCAAGTTATGTAATATAAATGACAATATATAACTTATTGTTTTCTAGATATAACAGAGAAAAGAAGATAAAATACATAAATATAGAGAAAAAGATAAGCCACATAAAATATATAATTACATTTAACGTTATAATGATTCCATTTACATTTTATAATTCCATACTTTCTTACTTTGTATTAAATTGTACATTTAAAACACTCACTAACATTTATGTCTGTACATTATCAAATTTTATAACAAGCAAATGGAATTTACATCACAGGGTTCCCTAAACGCCAATCCATAGCTTTTACGATTTATTTCTATTTGTACTTTTTACTTAGATCTGAAAATGACTAAACGAATCTTATCGCAATTCGCTAATTTGAGATATTTTTATTTATTAATGATTTTCATATTTTAGGCATATAAATATATATAAATATCAAACGCCTCTTAGGGAAATGTTAACAAAGGTTATATTGTATTATATAAAATCACACCTATTTCTTATCATATATATATATATATATATATATATATATATATATATATATTGTTGGTTTGCGATTCTGAGTGTGTTCTGTTATATACATTTTCAAATTGCTACGCTCTTATTGCACATACATTATATGAGAATATATGAGATAGGAGAGTGCATCTGTGTTTGCGCGAATACTTACGGTTTTAAATGTTCTACGCATTACATTCTGACAATAACAAGAAGATATCGCCGCGGTGGATATCTAAATTATACATATATTTACATATATATATATATATATATATATATATACATATATATACAATAGTATACAATACAATAGCGGCAGCTACCAATAAATTTCATATGTGGATGATAAATTTATCTGACTTCAGATAACTTAAGTAAGTAATCACGAACCAAACTTTTAAAACTGTTTTTATTACTGACCTTTCTGATTTCATCGGGACTTACACCGCAGTTTGTTCCTAACATGCAGAATATATGGATCTGCTCGAACTCGTGTAGGGATCCGGAGACCTTTATTACTGGTGACGAGGCGTTCCATCTCAGACCCCAAGGGTGAAAACGCATCTATATTATGATTCCTTGTCAAGGTTGAATGTAGATGTCATGGGCCGCAGGAATCATTTGCCATCAGGTGAACTGTGTGCTCTTTTGTTACTATCAATATATAGAAAAAAAATATTTCATATATTATGAATTTGCAATTATGTTAGAAACTTAACGTCACCTCTAGAACGTACATATTACGAAGTCGGTTGAAATAAGTACCTTGAGTTATTATCAACAAATTATTAATACATTATTATGTTATATAACCGGTATATAAAAACATAGACTATTTTTAAGTGTAATTATATATATATTTTTTACTAGTCTCATGACTATTTTTAAATTTAATTACAATATTAGATATTATTATTTTTTTTATTTCAATATAATAATATTTATATAAAAAATACTGAACTAGTGTAATAAAGTAGTATAAAAACAATTTTTAGTGATAGATAGAATAATTGATGATTAAATCTTGGACGGTAAACGCACAAATATACGCTTCCCTTTTTTTATTTTAATCATATCACTCCGATTGAAAACGTGAGTAGTTATATAATTTTTTAAAAAGTTCTTAGATTATGTATTGTTACTAATTTTAATAAAACCGTCTAATACACTGCCACATACTACTGCTGCCATCTATTGTCATTTTAGAGAAACAAGAGTCCAATAAGTACACAATATTATATCTGTTAACGAACAAAGCCTGTAGGCGATCATAAATCATCATTCGAATAAATATAAAGAAACAACAACAAATACAACACCTTTAATTCTCTCACTTGATTTATTTAACCCACAAATATGTGTGAAGTTCTCTCTTATATTAATTTTCTTTCTTTTTTATACCAATTTGTTAACATTATTAGTAATAAGATTTAATGGGTATCACATAATGTATATAATGAAATTTTTAAGTTGAATTATTCCATATATAATTATGCGTATGATGCACAATGAATAAAACAAACGTTGGGAATTTTATTTAATGTACTGTTAATTGCTTAAAAAATACACAATTTTAATTTTGTTTCCTTTGCAGTGTAAAGTTGCATAATAAACTTTAAAATAAATTTCTTAAGATATTAATAAGCTTAAATTGAAATAAAATTGCAATCGCATTGCTGCTTTTTGTTTGGTGAGTGTACCAATCGGGGAACCCAATTTCAGGTAGCGAGGCATTTCATCCCAAATTTTAAGGGTTCAATGTCATGTCATGTCTTTCTATGTGGTAGAGCTACACTGCAGTTTATTTCTAGCTGCAGAATTAATGGCTAACCCGAAGTAGGATCACGCCCTTACAGAATACCAGCGTAAAATAGCAGCATAATGCTGCTGTGTTTTGTCTGGCGAGTATAGGGATACGGAGACCTTTATTATTGGTGACGAGGCAATGCACCTCAGTCCTCAAGGGTGACAACGCATCTGCTATGATATGTTATTGGTAGCCTAGTAGAAAGAATGCTTGTGATCCTTTAGCTAGGAGTTTTATTATATAATACTAACACTAACACGTATACACTAGTAAGTCATCCTTACGCCGTTCCAACACCAAAATCCATCTTAGTTAACCATTCGAGACTGACGCATCGTCACCCCTCAGAACTATAATGGAAGTTCCATTATCGTACATACATACGTACCTACATTTTTACCATACAATAAAATACGAAGACCAGTTACTACTGATTTTTCTATTTAATTTCGTTTGTTAAGTGAAGGAAATGCTTTCTTAAACTGATCTTTTTTACACTGATATTCTGTAAAGACACGGCATTTGACGAATTTTAATATATACACTTAATAAGTAGTGAATACCAAAAAGTCTTTGAGGTCCTTGAAGCTTTTGATCTTGAATTATAAAAACATAATTTTTCTTGTCAATAATTAAACAAAATGTAAAGGAATCACATGATCTAATTCCCTCATCCCCGTTCCATCATCGGACCTCACGACGCACTGCTGGATTTCATCCTTAAGTTGAACATCCCTCAAACCTGAATGAAGCGCTTTACTTCGTCTTCCATTCATTCATTCATACAGCAAAGGACTGGAATATTTTGCCCGCGTCTGTCTCTCCCTCCGATTACAATGTGGGTGTTTTCAAGAGTAAAGTGAATAGGCATTTACTGAGCTAGTGCGCCTTACCATCCAGGACTGAATTTCCGCTTAACTCATGATGTTGATGATGTGATGAAAGTAAATAATAACCGATAGCTGCAACGCATAAATATCTACATTCATCCACCGACAGAATATTTATTATGTTTTACTTTTTTGGACGCAATTTTACATAAAGTATTTAAGCTGGTTTAACTTTGGGAAATTTATTAAAATCTCGTCGTAATAAAGCACCATTTCTCTGTTAAAAGTTAGCTGAATCAGAAAATTCCAAATCTCTTACTCCAAACTTCCTGTTTGGAACAAATCAAAACTTATTAAATTAATGAATTTAATTTCTTGAACTTATTTACTGTTGTATGAAATTTTGTTTATAATATTAAATCTTATTCCCGATCTAATGGGTTACCGAAGCTATATGATGTTGTAAAATATTCTTAAAACAAATGTTCTTGAATTAATATCTAAGTCCAAACATATATTTATAATATGTTTTCTGCTCAATCCAAAAAGATAAGCTGGAGAGACAACCTTTTGCCATTACGACCGCCTTTTTGTACGTCTGTTCTACTTGTGAAATTAAATTATAAATAAATATGTATTGACAAATTAGATTCTTCCGATTTGATAAACCACAAATTCTCGCAAACGAACACCGATTTCTTACAAGGAGAGAATTTTAAAATAAAATACATCCGAATTTCAATATAAGAGAACATCGGTTTGGGATCCCGCGATAAGTAAAATTAAATCCCAAACCAGATATAGCAGCAAGACCTTTAGATACTGTGATAAATAATATTGGTTTTGTAAATTTTATTTATTTGAAAAGTGGACATATAGTTTATATAATATGTAACAGTGAGTACAAATGTGATCATAAACATCCTCATCACAGAATCATCTAAAATTGGATACGAGATGGGTCTAGGAAGGACTTTTTGTAACGAAGCATCCTTTTATTCACTTCTTTCCTACCCCATTAACAAGTTTTTACAGTTCTGATGAGATTTTCCCCTATCCGCTACGAGTTAATAAGTTTTCAATAAAAGTGTTGTCTCTGTTACCTCATCATCCAATCGGTGAACAAACAAAAATATAAAAGTAATCTTGGAAAACATTGGCTAGATTCTCGTTTGTTACGCACACGCAATCCAGATCAAGAAATGAAATCAAAATTAAAATGTTCCACCCCGCTTTTATTCATGTTTTTTTGTATTTTCTAATACTATCGCAGGTGCATTGATTAGACCAAAATAAATAATATAACAGCTGACGGTTTTTCGGGTTAACTATGACATCGGGACGTCAAACATCCCAGTCCTTATAGTGACCATGAGTGCTGTAAAGCGCTCGATTTGTTTTTTTAAATTAGGACATTATAATCCATTAAACTATATTCATTCAATGAACAGGTATACGCGTAAATAATAAATATAAATAAATCATTACATTTATTACGAGTAATTGTTATTCACTTTCTTCTTTACACCAAACCAAGCATAGTGGCGATATGTTTCCAACACATATATAAAGAGAACTGAAAGATAATAATTTTACTAATAAACTTAGTCGTCGGTACTAACAATGCATGTTCATCTAAACCCTTAACTCTCAAAGTGGTCCAGGTGAACACTCGACGGGGGACTACGTAAGGCGTGACAAAAAAATGGGGGTTCACAATTCGTAAACAGATCCACGAAAACTTATTTGCTTTCGATAGTGAAGAACTAAAATGTTGGCTTGACTTCACCTATCAACGTAGGCAGTAAATATTTTAAGAATCTCTGCGACTGTTACTTGTTAAACCTTGCATATTCCACATTTTTTGTCGAGTTTTGGGAATATGGTAGAAATGTAGCTGCAAGGGGTCCACCGGAACCAGCAAAATTTTGAAAGAGTCCTATGAGAAAAAAAGTCTAGAAACCTCTGATCTAAACTCTGTCTAGAAGGTGAACAAAGATTTTATGGCCCACTGTAGTTGCTTTATTTTCATTTTTCATTATTGTTTTTTTTTGTTATTGGATGATTGCCACTGTTACCCCGAGGGCTTCACCGGGCTAAAATCTAGTTGCATAATATCACATTAACTGTCGATTTTCACATCTAGTTCTATTAAATAAAATGGTGTATCTCCCTAGTTTGAGGAACCTTTATTTACTGATTGTTCTAAGTAAAATAAGTGTTACAAACGACGTTTTGAAGTGGAAACTAGAGCAAAATTGCCTTTTATAGCACTCCACCTAAGAAACAAAGTGAAGGCACGGTAAACATAATAAAACAGTAGGCATACAACGTTTAAACGTTGATGTGACGGGCTACGGTAGTTCTTAATGAAATCTTGGAGATGAAAAGCCAGGTTTAACAATGCTTATTTTAATTAAAAACTCTGTGCTAATATAAAGTTCTGGCTATGACATATCTTTGCAAGTAGTAAAAAAAATCCCCTATTATTCTCTTCTTTTTGACAAGACTTTTTTTTGTTTAATGTTGACACTTTATATTCCTGTAAACAATGACGTCTTAATGTATCTTTGGTATGTAATTAAAATGCAGATGCGTTGTCACCCTAAAAGCCTTGAATAAAATCTCTTTATCATCACGGACTTCAACGGTGACTATATATACTGTATTCTGTGCGAGTGTAGTCGCTCCATATGAAAGCCAATCTTGATTTTTTGCTATGGTGTAGCAACAATAGAATAATAACAACAACAACAACGATTATGTTCTTTGCATACTATATACGCACCATTTTAATGACAAGTAATCAATAATGTCAGACACTTCTTGTACGTAGTAAATATAATTAACGTAATATTTGTGTAACATATATATAAATACCGAGCCGAGGATCGGCCCTCTCCGACACTCTCAAGCCAGTCGCTCTCGCGCAACAGGATAACGGTCCAAGTCGAGGCAGCCTCTTTAATGAGGCAGAATTACAATAAGAGAACCATCATCGAAAAAACCGGATGAAGTGTTCTAAAAGTGTGTAACTGGAAGTGCTTGATATTTATATAGTCAAACGTCTAGTGATAACCACAAGACGTCGCAGTCGAAATCAATCAAAGGGACATCATAACATAAATTATACGAGTTATATATCAATCCAAACCTTAGCTCCTTATTTTTTTTCAAAGAAGCGTTGTTGGGTCATTAATTATTAACACATTTTTTTCATAATATTTCATATAATCTATTATTAAAGACTGACATTTTAAAGCACCACAAACCATCTCTATTTCTGATTTTGTCTAACTTCTTTGACAAAACATATCCTCTTTAACGCAGTAGCACGCAGCACACCGCGCTCATGAACTAGCTGTACTATGGATTGGTAGGCTCGTTCGGGGTAGGGCCATACTTTCCGTAATAGCAGCATAACATTTAAGCTTAGCGCTACGTGCTACGTGAAGCGTGATACGAATCAAGTACATTAAAGTATAGAAAAAGATTAGGGAAACGAGATTAGTGTTTTTGAACAGGGCATCGATCTAGCTTTCAATTATTTACAATTACGTAATTTACGGAAAACTTGAAGTACATTCTATATACAATAACGTTTATATGTATTATAAATAATATTTCTAAAATATTATACTTGTTTTTTTTATTAATTAAGTATCTTTCGAGTAAAAAAAAATGATAATAAATATTAAACAATAACTTCAGAATTTCTTACAGATAGAATCCTTCACTAATTGCAGTAATTAAATATTCAATAAATCAAATAACTAATAACTTAATATAAAAAAGAAAAGTAAAATAAAGTTTTCATGTGACTTAAATATTAGAAATATTAATAACAGTTTTATTGCTTAATCGTAATGCACCGTAAAGGGTAAGCTATAAAAGTTCTAATCAAATGAAATATGTTCCCTTAAATTGATTGAACGAGAGTTGTAGTGTATTACTTTTTTTTTAATTGCGGTCCACGAACTTATACTTACGCCTGCATACGATTCCAACGTTGCATGTTAATAACCATAGAGTTTTCGTGTTATCACGCAAACCTATATACCAAACAGTACCAAAATAAATAAGAGTTCTTTTGCCGCGGTAAGTCAAGAGTATTAAAATTTTTTACCTTATCTGTATTTTATATAATCTGTGATTAAAATATATTTATAGGATAACGAAAGTACTGAACCCTTGACATTTTAAAGATGATCTTATAATTCCTAAACGACACACAAATCATGTGTTTCATTTACACTCAAAGGGTGTTCATTTTTAACTATTTAAATTAAATATCTCGTTTTGTATCATGAATCATAAGAATCTACCTTATTGTAAGATTGGACAAAATGTATTTTTTGATCGAGCCAAAGAAAACTTTTCTTATATGGTTAATATAATAAAACTAATTGTTTGTTCCAGAAATAAACAATTGATAAAAACCAAATTTCAATAATATTTTTTTACTTTTTTATATTTTTGTGTTTTATTTTAATTATCCCCATTGTAATCATCCGTAATTGAATAACCTCCTTCTGTTAAAAAAATCTCAACTATTTTAATCTAATATTAAATATTTTCTCCCTTTTCTTAAATATTTATTTATATTTTATATAAAATGTATCTAAAACGAATTTATTACCGGAACAACTTAAAAGATTGCTATAATAACATTTTAGTTTTAAGAATCCGTATACATGTTATATTTAAAAAAAAACTTTTTTTTCTAGTATTGTGATAAAACAAACAAAAAACAAACGGATTTTTTTTAAAAACTGACTTTTATTTTGCCTAATATAAACTATTTTATTATGACAATATTGTATATGTTTTAAAGTGATAATACTACGTGTATTATAACAAACAAATATTTTTCGTGAAGTAATACTCACTTATTATCAGTCGAACCAAAAAAAAACGCTGGTAATAAAATAATCCTTACGCCTAAGTAACACGCTTAATTTTATATCACGCAATCAACATACCTTAATTTTAACACCGACTGTTAGACTCCTTCAAACTTAAAATAATTAATTAAATTAAACACATTAATTAAACACACCACAATATTTTTATTGAAACCTGCACATTAACTAATTTTTGCAAAACACTGGTTGATTTTTAAATTACACACATAATACTTAAAAAAAAAACTTTTGGCGCACTCGTTCGGATAGTCGCGACGAGTTTAATGACCAATCACTTAACACCACGCACATGAAATTACTTGCAAGTTTGTTATAGATTAAATTTCGTAATTTAATTATTTTACGAAGCCGTGGTAGAGCGAGCTACGGCACGCGCGACCTCCCTCGCCCCTGGTAAGCAAGCAACTGGCTTACACACTCCACTATGCGGCACTACGCGCCATTGCTATACAATAACTTGTTTATTTATGAAACAAAATACAGCCTTGTTAATTAATTAGTAAAAACGATGTCATCGCCTTTAGGATCACTCTGTCTGAAGGGAAATTACGACTCTACATACAATTGAATGACGAATTTATTACACTTTAATTAAATTAATATCGATATTTGTTACCATTCAGTATGCTATATCGTATGTATTTATAAACATAAATTTAACTAAATTTAAGACTTTGAATGTCAAGTGAAACTATGAGGGGATAACAGAATTTAGCACTGTCACTCCCTTTTGAAGCTTTTACGTAGACATTCTGAAACAATCCCATAGTAGTCACAAATGTCAAAGTAGAGTACACATATGATAGAGTCGTTTTTTATTCCTATTTTGGGTGACAAAAAGACAGTTCATCTGATTAGTGATTAGGAAATGAACACTGCTCTTGTATTGTTGTTTCCACAGCGCTGTCATTCGCGGTATAAAGTGACTCATAAAACACACCGTGGCCGCCAACTATAAAGATGGTGCTAATGAATTTTACTTTAATACATGGTCTTACGACTCTGAAATTCCGCAGAAGGTATAACAGCTCCTAATTGGGAAAAAAGCTCCTTGGAGCACTCTGTATATTAGGTTCGGTGCAAGAAGCAATGTTCCAACGCAATTAATCCTAGATAAAATAAAACCAAGGATGTCTGACAAATCAAGCTACTCAGCGTTGTATGCGGTCAAGAGGTAGAAGTTAATATTCGAGCTTATGGTTTATAAAGTCGTAAGCAATGTTCCGATTGAAGTACCGTAAGTATGGGTTACAGAAACTGATTTTTGTTTCCATATTTAACATGAGACATTAAGAAGCTCATTGGGTTTCCATCCTATCGTTGCCGTTGCATTCACGTTATGCTTTATTTGTTTTTAATTTGAACAAGAAAGGATTAAAAATAATTTGCCAGTCTGTCTCTAGAGAAGGGTGAATAGACATTTGCTCAAGTAGTGCGCTCTTCTATTAACGTCTACATCACGACTCACCTTGGATTGGAAACTGCAATTAACAATGGCAATAACAATTAACCATGTCTATGGGGCACGACTGTTAATTGCAATTTTGGGAATTAAAATCTGTTTGATGACGTACAGTGACAAAAAACGAGCGCTTAGTATCGAAGCTTAGTGTTACTATCTACCCCTACTATTATTAATAAACACGAATAAAATATATTTTCATTTTACTTATCTAAATTTGAAAAAATGCTTTTTTTCGTAAAGGACAACGTTTTTGAACAAGACATTCAGATGAATGTACCAATCTTTTTAAAGGTGACATTAATCCAACGATGAAAAGCCTCTAAAATAAATTGTGAAAACGTAAATTCTTGTTTTCAGCTTTTACACGTGAAAAACATATCTTCCAGTTTTCTTAAACACCATTTAAATAATTAGAAATATTAGCCCAGGAAATAATTTCTTAATTTTAATATTCCTGATTATTATGGAATTTAAATCTTCCTAAGTGAAATAACTTAGAGCGTAGAACGTCGCATTTAAGACCTGCTTTTGAATTACTATTTATTCGGAATTATTAAAATACATTTTTTATCTTATATGGTTTTTGTAACAAATGGAGACGTTTTTTATAGAATATGTAGCACAGTTTTATAGTCACAGGTTGTCGTTGTCAGCCCTTAAGATGTTAGCGCATAGTCTTAAGCTACAACTATATCTAATTAGTTTAGTTAATTGTAAGTTATACTATATGTATAACTACTATACTATACTTATATATATATATAAGTACTCATTTATATAGTTAGTAGTATATGCCTAGCCACATAAATGTGTCTCCACGATTGAGGAAGAACCACGCTCTCCCAGAATACCAGAAAATATATTTATTAGTAGAGACACGCTGTAGGCAAAGTCAAGGTGGCACCTAGACACATGAATGTATCGCCACGATTGAGGAAGAATCATGCTCTCCCAGAATACCAGAATATACATTTATTAGTAGAGACACGCTGTACGTAAAGTCAAGATGGCACCTAGACACATGAATGTGTCGCCACGATTGAGGGAGAACCACGTTCTCCCAAAATACCAGAAAATACATTTATTAGTCTCTACTAAGTGTCTCTACACGCTGTAGATAAAGTCAAAGTGGCACCTAGACACATGAATGTGTCGGCAAAATTGAAGAAGAGCTACTAGAATACCAGCATAAAATAGCAACATAACGCTCCTGTGTTCCGTATGGTTCTTTAGTGATCCGGAGAACCGATTGTAGAAAATTTTCAGAATTGAAAAATGGGTTATGTGAACGGGACAAGAAATACACCCAATCATAGATCCATACGAACCTTAATAGTTTATGTGTTACATGAGTTAAGACTTCGGCTGGAAAGCGTCCTCTGTAATAAATAAGACTGTAATAAAAACAGGCAGTCGTTTTGATTTGAGTCGGTTTCGAGTTCAATTCAATATTCAAAACAAATTTTTGACACTATGCTTCAAATACACATCAGCTGTTTCGATTTACGTCTTATGTGAATTATCTAGACCAACATCCGTGAAGGTTTAAAAGAACTAACTTCCCATAATAAAGCATATTTAAACGTTATAGACTGTTTTATTATCCTTAAAATCCTTGCAGATCCTAACCCAAAAATGTCTTCACTTATGTCGTGTCGATTTACGTCGCGTATTTCGAGAACCTTAATGTTGGAAGAACGAGAACTGTCTGCGTTTCTTATTTAGAACACTACAAAAACAATAAAAGATTTGCGGAGGATTTTATACATTGGAATCGATAAGGACTAACTCACTACAAGACAAAATAGATTAATATATCTAAATACTTATCTTTTCCAGTTGAATATATAATGAAATATTATATTAGCTTTATTGTATGGTGTATATTTATATATATATATTTATTATTTATGTATATATTATATGTATTATTATTTATGTAATTTTATGCATGTGTTTGTAAATAAATATAGTCCTGTATTATTTTTTTTATTTTCTTTCTTTCTATTTTTTTTGTGAATACACTGTTTCTTGTTTCTGATAATATGTCTACACCAGACTGCTGGAAGAGATTTTTATTGTAAAATAAGCTGTGCCTTTTAACATACTTTTCTTACGTTAATTTCCTTATATAAATGCTTTGTGTATATAAAATTTAAATAAATAATAAGTAAATAAAGCTAAAATAGGAACGAATGAATTATCTCTGCGTATTTTTCAAATTCATTCATTAAAGAACGAAGTTATGGCAGCCAATTGAGGTAATAAGCAACAGTAACACCGCCCAGCTCTTGCAAACACTCAAACAATTAAACTTTTCGCATTTGACTACAGGTCAGCGTCGGGTCCTTAATGAACAAACTTCGTAGGAAGCTTGTTCACAGCGAGCGATTTTCGCCAACTGGCTTGCGTGCGTTATTACGTGTACATATAACAGGCGGATGTCCATTGCTATCATTTATGTTTGCCAAAAGGTAAAAAAAATAAAGGCAAAAATTCCCTTTACACAATTACTACAACTGATACAGTATAAAAATTTGTAATGTATTTGGTGAAATTTTCGGCAGAGAAATAGGACCCAATTAGTAGTCCTTACCTGTAAGGAGATACTTTCAATCTTAGTTCTCAAGGGTAATAACGCGTCATAGCGTTATTACTCTTGGGAAGTTGAAAGTAGAAGTTGAAGTTGGCAGTTATAACTTATCATCAGGTCCACTGTGTACTCACCGGAACACAATACCGTTAATCACTAACCTTAAATTAATATGCCAACATATATCTGTGGTCATAGATCAGACAATGATAAGTACATTTTTGCTTAGTATGACTTATTAATATAGGTATAATCGCCAAAAGTTGAAATATAAAAGTTATCATAATCTGATTAGTAATTAGTATTCAATACAACAGTAATATTTTGCATGTAGTTATTCTGATATGACCAAATGAAAGAGCATTTTTTGGCGATTAAACCTATATTAATAAGTCATACTGAGCAAAAATATAATATCATTGTCTGATCTATGACCACAGATATATATTATTGTGTTAATAAAAACAGTCACCAAAAAAGAAAACTTTTGTATCTCTATAAGACCTAAAAAAAAACGCAAAAGAAACCATTAATTCGCAACTTGACAATCCTCTTTGCAATCAGTTAAGTCGTTTTCCGAGTCTCCTTTGCAGTTCGAGATCGATACACTTGTTGGAATTAAACTAAAAGCTTCACATGTTTCCGCAACATTGCTCTTTTATAGCATGAAACAATCGCTACTGTATACAATAGCATTCTTTGTCAGCGAAGATCTTTGTATATACTTTTTCATTGAACATAAGAATGTCATACAAGCTCACCTGATGTTAAGAGCCACCTGTGTTCACTTAAATCCAAGGTAAGTGAAGAAACACAATCCATGTAGGTCGATGAGACCTAATATGGACCTCTTTTATGAAATAAGAGTGACGAACAAACAAATTCACCTGATATAGTAATAACTGCGAGACGTGAAAACAACATTCTACACTAAAAATATTCAAGATCACTAGTGTTGTTGGTATTTCACAGCTCCGTCATAAAAAAACCGGTCGTAAAATACCAATTTTTTTTTTCTCTTAAACGAAACATAGCATAGCGCTAAGCTACTCTTAAAAGATAAAGATGTTGGGCATCCTTTTTCGCATTCAGCCAGTCTTGCTCCCACCAGAATCGTAGACGTCTGCCGGAACGTTCACAGGTTTCCTGGAGCTACCTGAGATCGAGTATAATCACCATTCAGCAACATTCCAGGATACATGGGTGATGAGTGTCTTCTTATCATCTAACCGGATATTTTACTCTGGTAATCTGTGAAAGTATGGCTGATCATAATACACACAATAATTGTGAAAAATTCATAAAATTTAAACTGTTTTTCATGTACCACGTAGAAGCAAAAGTGAAATACTATATTAAATGGAAAAATACAAATCTAAGAATGACAAAAAAAATTCTAACACGTGCTATGTATACATTAGATATACAATTTATATAGAAGATAGATGGTGGAACTGCGCAATGTCCGCTACATATCTTTCTGGTGCTACCAGATAGGAAACTTGTGATCAGCAGTGGGGCGTTAACTAAAAACTTTGGTTTAATAATTTTATTCTATATACCAGAATTTGTAATCAACCACGCGAATATTTACACAATACACCATTTTATTTTGAGTGTAAGTGTATAGTGGTAGTCCTACGTCGGTTACATGCAAAGCTTCCTTCGAAAATTATTTGAGGCCCTCGCGATTGTCTAGCCGTCCTTAACAGATCTGCTGGATTAAGTAAAAATCGATCTTACCTCTATTTTGATGGCATTCTCAGCTGTGTGTTGGAGAATACGTTAAGCTGTAACTATTCTATGGCTCGAATTCATATAACAATCGTTAGATAATGTCGGATAACTTTTCAATATTGGGTTTGCCTCTGTGGTAAAAATAAGTAGAGTGAAAAAAGTCAACCCAACATCATTTAGTAACAACGAGAATAAGTTTCCGAGATCACAAAATTTTTGAATAATAGTAGAATGATGATAATGATTCTTATATTCTTCTAAATTTTTTTGCAAATATTTCAATTGCATTGCTAGAAGTTACACAGCGAGTAACAAGCCCTATCAGATTTTTTTATTTTCTTTCTTATTCTTATCTTTATTTAATTCCAGCAGAGATGTAAACAACACAACTAGCATTTGTTTGTAACAAAATTAAAAATATAAATATATATCAAGTTATCTGTGAAGATACTTGATTTTATTTAAGTGTTTTTTACTAGACTCTACGCGACTTGTGTCATTTTTAAATCTCACTGGGAGGACAGAGCAATCCCTTTAAAGGAAAGGTATGTATATATTGCCGTAATAAATTTCGGCAATATATACTATTCACCTTTCATTTGTAAACACACATCGTTACACTACGAATTTGCATCAAGTGAACTTGAAAAAAATACAATAGAATACTACCTTACTCAACCTTCGTGATATTATCTATTGGTTTGGGTTCAACGCTCAGTGTTAGCTCTTTGGCTGGTCTACGAGGAGGAGGTGGTTTGAGTTGTGTATATAAATATATATAGGTACAGAGACAAAACTTACCGTTATGCGTTAAACAAAATTTGTTTTCATATTTTGACTAACGCATGTTATTTTAAGGATTGTTTCAATGCAATATGCGTTAGTTTTAAGTAAGAATTAAATTTCAAAGACAATATTGCGAAACTACATGTAGTGCGAAGTAATAAAAGAAGAAGTAAAAACATTAATAAAATTTTCATTGCTAGCATTCATTAAATTTAATTGTATTACAAATCTTTTAAATTATATGATTCGCTGCCCATAAAATACTTATAATAGGGGGATTGCAAAAGTCTAACAAAATAAAGTTATAGTATATAAATAACCTTAAGTGTCTCATTAATCTCTCGTGGCTTACATGGAAGTAAAGTATTGTATATTTCTATAAACTCTATAGATTTATGATATAAAAATAAAAAAGATATAAAATACTTTTTGTTTCACTTTTATCGCTTTTTTTACAATTTTGTTAAAAAAACCTTTTATTTGCTAATACACTATATATTTCTTTATTATTTTTCCTAAATAACCTTATTATATTAATAGTAGAGTCATGCAGCATGTCTTTTTAGCTGCAGCGTGAATGGGTCGGCACGACCGCGAAAGATCCGTCAGAGAATACCAGGGTAAAATATCAGAATAAAACTACTGTGTTTCGTCTGGTGAGTGTAAGGTATCCAGTGACCCCTATTATTAGCTGACCACTATGATGAGGTATTTCATCTTAGTCCTCAGGAGTCATAACGCATCCACCTTATGATTCCTAATGACCATATCATGATCCGCAGGAATCACTAATCATCACATGACATACTTAAAAAAAAAGTTCTTTTCCCCCCAAAAATATTTAATAAGAGTAGAGTCGTCATTGCATATCACACACAACTCAGCGTAATGCATATATATTTATATACCCAAATACATTCAACATTTAACCGCCAAGTAGAAAAGAGCAGCCACAACAAATGTTAAAAAGCAATTATCTGCGGCATATCACCCCTGAGGAAAGATGAAATATCTCGTTACCTGCACACGGATCTCTACACTCAATATTTTATTAGCTGTAGTCGTGGCTCTACGCCTGTGCAAAAAAATGCTCGTATAAATAGTCCATTATTTTTTGAATGTAAACAAATTTCCACATTAGAATTTCAGTAATATTCACCAACAACAATATTTAAAGCGCATGATAGTTACTAAAACAAAAAAATTGTTACAATGTATATTCATAAACGGGGTGTCGCGTAAGTAGCATGACAGTTTAAGGGGTGCAAGATGAGGGGTCACCTACCAGACAAAAAAAGTACCTTAGTAGTATTTTTGAGATATTGTGATTTTTTATTTTTACTATAAATACCAAGAAAAAAGTAATCAGTATTACAATCATCTGTAATATTTATCAAAAATGTAACCTATTTAAGCAATTGCAGCTCTGGACATTTTTTTCACCGCCGCATGAGTAAATTAAATTATGTATTTTGTAGTTAACAACTTTTTCCAATGAAATTGATCAAAATTATATATGGATATGGTAGATCAATATTTCGAGAGTATGTAAGAAGATAACAAATTTATCTGCCTATCTGCCTGGGATGTTTTTTTTTTATTACATTGAGAGTAACAAACGAGCACACAATTCACCTGACGGTAAGTGATTCCTGCGGTCCCATGATATCTACATTCATCCTTGACAAGGAATCATAATGCAGATGCGTTGTCACCCACCCAACGAAACATGGCAGCATTGTGCTGCTATTTCACGCTGGTATTCTGTGAGGGCGTGGTCCTACCCCGATCGAGCTGACCCATTCTGCAGTGTAGCTCTACCACTGTAAAAAGAAACAAGAAATTTCAATATCTAGAAAATGGTAACATTTTTACTAAGGTTATTTTTGTATTCCGGTAGGTGATTCGTCACCTATATTCTATTTCCTTATGTTTGTTACAGTATCGTGGGACACATTGTATATAGAAATATGTATATATTTGCTTTATTCTACAAATATTCATTCACATAGGACATTCGAATTTAACCAATCAAATATCATAATTATGTATAACCAATAGAAATTTTGCATAGCATAACGTTTTAATATACGTAATAAGGAAGTTCGAGCTTATCAGTGTCTTCCGACGCAATCATCTATCTCTAAACGGCGTAGCTAGCAAGATTCAATTTATTAAGCCTTTTAAATGATTTACCTCGTATCTGTGATTTTGTTAATTTGTGAACGTAAAGATCAAGTCTTTGAGATCGAGCTTTCATAATTCTTATCATGTATTTGAGATCAGTGCTTTCATGATTTATATCATCTTGTAAAAAAATTATGATTTTTTACAGTAATAAAGTAATTCAATGTAGAAAATATACAACATATAGTCACGAAAAACATATAATCACTCACCGCTATTATAAATGTGGTAACCGCGTAAACAAATTATTCGTACATGAAGTAGCTTTCAGTATGATTTTACTGAAAGATACTTCCACCTGAGAAAGATCAGAGTTATCATCAAGAAGCGTGAAAAGTTTAGGTCTTTACCTATAAAATTGCCTTTATTTCATCATTGTTGACCAAAGTGTCCAGACGACCACGAAATTGATTTTTTAAATCAAAATTTCCAGAACGGAACTGGGCAAACCAATAACGGGTTGTGCGTTCGTTTGTAAAGTTCCTTCCGTAAACGTTGTTGATGTTACGTGCCGTTTGTGCCGCATTGATGCCACGACGAAACTCGTATTCCATAATTACACGATTTTTTAAAGTATCCATTATGACGAAAAATGTTCAAACGTAATGAAAATACAAAGCTAAGCAATAAACAAAAGACTGACTTTGTAAAACGAATGTCATGTTTTTAAAACAAAATTATATATAATTTTAATTTTAATTTAGAATTCGCAACCAATCAAAACTTTTTTTTGGTTTTAAATGGCCATTACTGATGAACAGCAATTTCATAGGTAAAAACGTAATATATATACTTAATATGATTTTCAAAAGTTGGCCACTTTTTAGAGGGAAAAAAATTCAATTCCCGAGAGGCAGAACAAATTGCCTTAGAAGAGTTTGTTGCCTCCCCTCCAGATGATTTTAACAAGAAGGGCATCAATAAACTCGATTTTGCTCCTTTTCACATAGTTTTTCGTGTTCATTTTCAAATTACAATATGGAATTGGGTGTTAAGGAAAATAGGATTGCAGTGATCGCCTTGCATATTTCAGACACTTTAAAACTTGGTATCAGCCGTATGTTGGTATATCGTACTATCAACAGATTCAACAACACTTCGTATGTCGAAGACCAGAAAAGGTCGGGGCGGCCGCGTGCTGTTAGAACTACAAATACTGTTTAAGCCAGAATTCGTCGAAACCCCATTAAGAAGCAAAGGCACAGAAATATCCTCTTTACCAATGAAAAAATTTTCACGATTGAAGAATACTACAATAAGTAAAATGATAAAGTGTACGCTCACAGTTCTAAAGAAGCTGCTCAAGTGGACGGAAAGTGGACTACAACGTGGTCATCATCCTTCGTCAGTGATGGTTTGGTGGAGCAAGCAGTGGTGAAATTTCCTTTGGAAACAGTGCGTAAATCCATAGATTCGTGGCCAATCAGATTAAAGGCCTGTATAATAGCCAAAGGTGGCCATTTCGAATAGAATATTTTTTTATTTTGTGCTGACTGACTAATAAATATGTAGGTATAAATTTTAATAATATTACATTACTTCAGTAAACAAAAATGCATTTTCATTTGTAACAGAACTTATGGCCGGATCATGGCATTTACTTTCATCATTCACTCTTGAGGACTAAGATGGACTGGACCGTTACCCGTAATAGGGTCCCGATTAGCTCCTAATTCACACATCAAGTTTCCTATCCCGGTCGATCTGATCTATTCATGTAGCTATTAACTAGTTGTTGTATGTCTCTAACATTGTTAAACTTTCATTAAAGTTTCTATATTATTTTTTTTATATCTGATGGTAAGTGATTACCACCGCCCATTGACATTCTTCAACACCAGAGGAGTCGCAGTTGCGCTGCCGGCCTAAATTTTAATCACTTTAATTTTAATTGAAAACATCCATCTGTGATAATTATATAAAAATTTAAAACATACGATATATACGACGCTTTCGTTAAATTCTCAAATTGATTGTTCAATTATAATCCTTTGCGTATTGATTGAATAATTTCACGCCGACAGTACGAATTATGCCAATTCAGTAAAGCACACACTTCCAATCAACCCGCCCAACAAAGTCTAACCGTAGGAGCTCTTTGGTCTCGATTTAACACATAAATGATTTGACTTGTGTTGAGTTATTTGGCATAATCATGTTTAAGACCAATTGAACACTCAGATTTAGAATGGTTAACTAAATTAGTAATCAGTGCTTGTACATTTTATTTATAAACACAACCACAAGGCGTTGTGAGCAGCGATGTTTGAAGTAAAAACATACCTTGACTACTAAACAACATCATTATGAACAAATAAGAATATCATTAGTATACTCAAAGTATCCAAGCCTAAAGTCTACTGCTAGACATTGACCTCATTCATAGATTACCACGAATGCGAATCCATCAATCTGAACCAATCCATCGACTTCCACCGTATACATATATATATCGAATAGTTATATACGGAATAAATTTTTACATTGTATTGACTTGAATATCAACGTGAAATAATGCTTAGTATTCTAAATAAAGCAAATAACATAAATTTTACAACTTATCGTGACGAATTCTTGGGTTAGGAGAATTATGCGCTCGGTAAATTCCAAACGCAAATAAACATTGGTCAAACTTCAGTTCATGGTTATATTTAGAAAGGTCACATAAACCTTCTTTTGCGTCGGACTCATGTATACCTGGCAGCCCTGGATGATATGGCCTGCATACGTCACACTCCTGTCGACCTAAAATCTCGTAGTGGTCGCCACCAGTATTACCAAGTGATCGTAAGATCTTCGTTGGGAATGTGACCGCAAAATCTCCATCACTTAGCTGCGATAGTCCATATTGGGGGAGTGAGTAAGATCCGCTAATCATGTCACCCTCCCCCAATACTATCACGGCTACACTCTCTTTGCATCGCAGTCCTCCTCCGTATAGCCACGTTAGACTTTTAAGAACCCTACTTTTTTCTTTAAATTACATTGAGAGTAACAAACGATCATACAGTTAACCTGGCTAGTGATTCCTACGGTCTATGACGTCCACATTCATCTTTGACAAGGAATCACAATGCAGATACGTTATTAGCCTTGAGGACTGAGATGGGATGCCACCACCGGTAATAAAGGTCTCCGGATCCCTACACTCACCGAACGAAACACAGCACCATTATGCTGCTGTTTTACGATGGAATTCTGTGAGGGCGTGGTCTACACCCGGTCGAGATGACCCATTCATTCTGTAGCTAGAAACAAACTGCAGTGTAGCTCTACCACTGTCTAAACTGTCTGCTTTTCTGCTATCCTAATAGTCCCGTTTATAAACGAGTTAAGGGAAACACCTGCCAAAGACCATGCACCAACGTCACGGCGTAGACGTTTTCTTTTTATAGAATAGTTGGCAAAATCAACAAGCAACTCATCTGACGGTAAGTTTTTACTGCCGCCCATGGCTTGTGCTTTTAGTCTTAATCGACGTCGTCTCCGAGCGTACCATATACCACTACTATAGATTGGTTTTACTGGTTCATAATGCACCTAACAAGAGAAACAGCTTCTATATTTTCTGGAATCACCATGAAACTGTTAATAAAAGGTAAATTACTTGAATAATTCA